>CAXKWD010000001.1:156779147-158201455 GCA_964059195.1 Ectobius pallidus | reverse complement strand
GTTGGTGTGGAAGCATTAACTATTCAAAATTAAAATGGCAATTTCCTGTGATCTGGTCACTCAGATAAAAAAAATTCAAACTTTAAATGAGTTTCATTAAAACATTGACATAGTTTTTAAGCTTCTTCCTCTGGGGACTAAAAAAATACAAAATAAACATTGAACGTAGCAGTTATATATTGTATCCAACAGTCTTCGTTCTCATAATTACCTTGACAAGTTCCTTATATAATTAACAAAATTGACTGGGAGATTATTGTCAGTAGCAAATCAAATTTTTAAGGGTCTATTATAGGATTTTCAGGTTTTTTGACATAATAGTATTTAAGGAAAGATGAATATTGTCTAATAAATTTTAAGTGATATAGGCCTGCTGGTATAGAAAACTTTATCATCTTACAACATAAGTTAGGTAGGGCCTACATTTATCCTTTTTCGGGAAAAACAAGAAATAGCTAAATGGACAAAATGGACATATGTTATTTATGGGGCAATATTAGAAAGCTCGCTGCGGCACTTAAGGGGCTAATAGAATATAAACCACATAGCTTTTGAATTCAATCTCTAATTTTCAAGAAACCAGCCATTTAATGTGATCTCACGTTAATTTTGTGTGTATAAATTTGAATTTGACGAAAATATTAATTCCATCGGCATCATATTGTCTGATGACCTCACGGCTAAGTGCCTAGCACTATTGATGTTCGGATAGTGTGTTACCAGTTAATTAATAACATACAGCTTCAGGTGCGGTAATCCTATGCACAATGCCCAACAATCAACAGTGGCTTCACATAGCCTCTTAAGATAATAGCTGTCGGATTTCGATCCAACGCTCAACGCGACATGCGAGATTGACCTGTCATTTGTCAGCTTGAGACTGGAGATAAACTCTAGAGCCACACTAAATTGATTATAAAGGTATAAACAAGTGGTTAGCTATTTGTAATGTCATATTTCATTCTGTAACGATTTTTATTCATTTATTGAATTCTTGAGTATCAATTTCGATTTGTATTTTCTTAAATAACTACTCACAATGACACTATACATGAAATAAAATAGTTGTGCATTACAAAAATTCTTTAGACGAGAAAATTGTCTGGCATAATTGTACTGGGATTTCTGTAGAGTATGCAGCTACTCAGGATCTCATGAACGTTTAAGCCGCTAGACCTCACAAAATACGATACCATATCTACATTAGAGGCAAGATTTATGTAATTCCTGAACTAATTTCATTACTAGGTTTTTTAAGTTATACCTTGACTTTTAGGGTCGGCTGCGGTCGTCTAGAGGTAGTATGCCCGTCTCTGGATCCGAAGGTCGCGGGATCAAACCTGACCGCAGTCGATGGGATTTTCAGGACGTAAAAATCCTGGGCACGGAGTCCTACGGGAGGGACTTTAAGCTGGAGGGCCCCGTGTCGTAGAAAAATAACTCCAAGCCTAAATTACTCTGGAGAAAATTTCCTGGCCCTTACACTTCCAAGTAATAACTTAGTTTCCGAAGGGGGGTTAAGGGGCGATGTGCTTACCCCTGTCCCTCTGCCCTCTCTAGGAAAATAAGCGTAACAAAATTCACATCGGTAAACAGAAACCTCCAGAAACCTCCACTTGATGGCCCTTCGCCCCAACATAAGGGCATAGGATGATAGAAAGAGGGGGGAGAGAGAGAGAGAGAGAGAGGGAGAGAGAGAGACGACTTTTAGGACAAAATTGAAAATTGTGAGCATCTGCCTACAATGCAGAAATGGCAGGTTCAATTCCATCCCCAAAGGTTAATTTATTCGGTAGGCCTATTAGAAATATAACTTAAAATTGTCATTAACAACAATTCAATTGAGTTTTCACAACAGCCTATTAAAAATCATCTTACAAACTCACAGTACAATATATTTTTATAATTGCCAGTACTAAAAAATGAAGTGGAGAAAATGAAACTCTGAAACTTGTTTTGTTGTAAATTGGTACCAATAAGTTCTGAAAATTTGTTTATGTGCGGAAATAACATAAAAGTAACATTGTGGTGAACCTACCGGGTCGCTAACGACCCGTGGAGATCCCTTAAGGAGATGTTCACGGCTGATTTGTTTCCGAGTGCGCCAGTCGCCTACTTAACACTTAAACCTAGGGAAAACAGAAACACCCAGTTCTGAACCCGGGAAAAGGGATTTTTCAATAGCGAAAATTTTTTCAATAGTGAAAAATCCCCTAACCGGCCGGGAATCGAATACGGGTCGCCGGTGTGAAACGCATACGTGCTACCGACTCACCCACAGCGGCGGAAACTGTAATATTACTTAATACCTAACTATAATTACAAGGAATAAGCCTATGGATCGCCTTAAATAGTCAGTACGGTGTGCTACCGACTCATCCACAGCGGCGGAAACTGTAACATTACAAATATATAATTAAAATTACAAGGAATAAGCCTATGTATAGCCTTAAAAAGTCAGCATTTTTATCAAGGCACCTGTTTTTCAGGAAGTGTTTAATTTATTGAAGACATGAGACGACGGATACATGAAACTCGAAAAATTCACGACGTAGGCTAATAGGAACTTTAGGAGGATGACAAAAAATACTACTCAATCGTATCCTTTGCTTGAAAGACTCGATCGAGCACTACATAGCACCGGAAAAATATACTCTATATACTCGCAGCGGGCAACCCTGGGCTCTGGCTTTTGTAACCAGGTACTTGTGTCTTCCTTGTCATTAGTGGCAGGTGCATAGGTTTTCGTGTACGTTATTCTCATGGTTTAAATTAGATCCAAACCTTTTTCTCATGATTTTCCGTTAAAAACCTGAGAAAATGTTCACCAACCTGCAGCAATGCCTTCAATTAGGAATATCTTTCCGAAGTCCACCCGTGAAGAAGAAAGATAAATTACATCCACCTTCTTAGTCAAGGGAATGGATATACTTGTATTTTTCAAAGATGCTTGGTGTTATTTTGGTATTGAACATGAAGAATATACCTCTTCAATGTGCTCACCGTGTACCTATCGTAACTTGAAAGATTAAATTCTGAAAGAAAGTCGCCGTCCACAGATGCATTAATGCAGTAGCAAGGTATGCTCTTCAAGCTCTACGTCTGTCTACACAAGAGTTGATTGGCATTTGCGACTGTTCTCTGTCGGACAACATCCTTCAGATACTGATTAGTTGAAAATAATACCGAGTAGGCCTACCCAAGTACCGGGTACTTGTAAAGTCAGTAGTACGTTATAATTGCTCGCAATTAGAAACTTGGATCCCCCATCCAGTGAGAAATCTAGGATAGTTCTTGAGATTCGGGTTACCTTTCTTGCTAGATGTCTACTAGATTTGAAGGTACGACCGCAGAGTCAGGAAAATACAGGGTGAAGCAGCTCTTTTGAACTGGGGAGATTTGTTGATTCAGGAAGGGAACCTATACATAACACATAACATTGTACAATAGTATCAGGATATCCAGGTTCATATACATTAGGCTGGATCCTCTTACATTTCGCCAACTGTATTACAATTACAAATGAGTATCGCATAGCGGCGCTCTCCTGTTTATACACCAGAAACAGAAGAGAAACGGCGCCCGTTTAAGATAAACCTATATCCGATACCAATACTCGCTGCTTCGAAACTTGACTCTTCTTCTTTTCTTTAGAAGAGAGAAAAAGTTAGAAAGTACGTGCCGCATCCAGGATGTTTAACAAAAAGCTCTCTATGGATTTCAACACAGCCACTTCTCTGTGGAATTGATTACATCGGATTTCAACACACTACAGTATGACTCGTATTAATGTACATGAATAACAAACACAATAAACCAATGTTATGAGTACGTTCAAACACAATAAATTGGACAATACCAATATTTGAAGAATAAAGCATGAAAATGGAAATCAATTCGCTTTCAAAAAGCGATAAGGCGATGCAATTAATGCAATCCCCATTTTTATTTTATTATTTTTCAAAAGGGTAATTATATTTCATGATTCTGTGGAGCAGGATGTAAAAGCTAAATGGGTTCATATCGGTTGCCAGTTCTTCACAATGAACACAACATATAGACATGTATTTCTTCTGCCTTTAAGAACAGGATACCATTCATGTCCAGAAAACTAATTTTAATTTAAAAAGGGGAAAATAATATAAAATTAACCCTGGAAACTTAAAGTTAAAAAAAAAAGCATCAGATAAAGATCCGTGACAAATGATCTGTCAAAAATACAAGTGGTGCTGCAAGATTCTTTTATAACATATATTAATAATGTTTATACAAATTTTCGGCTGAAACCGGCAAATAACCCCAATACATGAGCAAGTGATACAATCTCCCTGCAGCCTCCATGGAGGCAGCTGTTGGTACTGAGGCTTCTTCCTGAGATTTCTCGGATAGACGTGTTACAAGTCATGTTAATTACGTTTGTTCATTCCGATAGTTATACCATCCACTTTACTCATCCAGTCGTTCAGTTTAGGGCATTCCGAAAATAGTTGCACTCCTTTGCCTGTGACAATATGAGTTTACCACTTCTCAAATTCTTTTCTTCAAAGAAGTTCCCTTATCTGTCGATGGATAACTCACAAGATGGAATCCCGAGAGCCAATAGAGATAAACATTTCTCAGCTTCCAAATCTCACACCCTATGAAGGAGTTCATCTTGTGTTTGGGCTAATATTCGACATGTTATAATGTTGGCTTCCCAGCCTGCATTCATGAGACCAAGACTAAGACCCAAGATTTTTTTTGGATTTATTGGGACAATAGTGCGGTAGTACAATTATTTCTTTTACTGCACCTTTTAGAATGTAGAATGTAGTCGATGTCATCCAAAGATTTCGTTCTGAGTTCTGAAAAAAGTGCACACTGAGGCGGATAAACTAAGCTTGGCCAGATATATTCGTTTATTACTGATAACCAGGGCCCGGATTCTAATGACATGTCATCTTTTTATTGACGCTGCATAAACATTGCCAACTTGTGGATAAATCCTAATCATGGCCTCTAGATTATAGAAATGCATTTTTATTAGGTCATTTGTCATTTTATGCCATTTTATATTTTATGGGCATTTAATTCAATTTTAAGTCATTATTTTGTCATTTTCGTGTCACTAGCTTCCTTATTTAGTCATTTTCATGTATTTACATTGAGTGTATTAACTTTTTTCGTGGCTGGCGGTGCTGTCCTTGAAGTGTTGTTTGTCTAATGCAAGAAGGACAAATTCGGCGTTAAAGTGTTGTCATGTCTAGTTGGAAATGAGAATAAAAGAAACGCCAAAATTTTGTATTATATTACTATTGTTATTAGATTGACCTGGCACCAGAGTCTGCCACCTGCTTGGATTTGAGAGTGCAAACTACTGTTTACAATCAATAAACAAACAATATAATCCGGCAGACCACAAAAGGAAATGCCGAATTTTGACTCGCCAGTGCCTCAGTGCCAGTATAAATTTCCGTGAGAAAAGAACATTCACAACATTAGACTTATTTACAGTTTTTACAATTATGTAAGCGATTGGTTGATCGCTTTGAATAAGACAATAAGTAGTGATAATTTTAATTTTATGACACTTTTATTTGCTGATGACCAGCTTATAATAGGGAAATCAGAAGACGAAGTCCAACTTGCAGTACATAAGTTGAGCCAAGTTGCTATTAACTATGGAATGAAAATATCAAAAGATAAGACAAAAGTGATGGCATTTCAAGGTTTGGAACCTATAAGAGCCAAAATTGTTATAGACGGTCAAACGGTTGAACAAGTAAGAGAATTTAAATATTTGGGATTTAATTTTAATATTAATAAAACAAATGATATGGAACAAAAATTGGCTAGATTCAGACATTTCTGTGGAACCTTACAGCGAACGTTAAAACATAAGGTGAGAAAAGACACCTTGATTAAATTTTATAAAGTAATAGCTTTACCTATGCTGCTCTATGGCTGCGAATGCTGGACCTTAACAGCTGATCTACTAAGACAAATAGAATCATCAGAGATGAAGTTCCTTCGATTTGTTGCAGGATATTCTCTATTGGATTATAAAAGAAGTGCGGACATAAGACAAGAATTAAATGTTGAATCCATTACAACGCTCATAGAAAAGTATAGAGTGAATTGGAAGGACCATGTTGAACGCATGCAAAATAATAGAATAACAAAAGCTGCAATGAGATATAACCCAAAAGGAAAGAGGAGCGTTGGACGTCCGTTAAAGAGATGGCGTGAACAATTCTGAGGCGGAACAGGTCAACAGACCTAATCCTTGAAGACGATGATGATGATGACAATTATGTACAGGGTTACGCCGTAGCGTAGTGGTTGAGGCGCTGCGCTACAAACCGGAAGGTCGCGGGTTCGATTCCCGATGAGGTCGTTGAGATTTTCTATTGGTCTAACCCTTTTGGTGGCACTATGGCCCTGGGGTCGACTCAGCCTCCAACAGAAATGAGTACCAGGAGCAATCCTGGGGGTAAAGGCGGCCGGTGCGTAAGGCTGACAACCTTACCACCTTCATGTGCCGATGTCTAAAAGTCTGGGAGCCTCAACCTCCTGTAACCCTCTGGGCCTTCATGGCCTGTAATAGGGAATACTTTACTTTACAATTATGTACAAACTAGACTATAACTTTGTGTGTAATAATAATTTTTTATAAATAAAATATCAGTTTTTAGGTCATCTTTTGTAATTATTAGATCATTTTCTTTAAAATTCAGGGTCATTTTATAGGTCATTTTTCAAACAATTTTAGGCCATCAGAATCCGGGCCCTGCTGATAACTGTTGATCGGCCTTAAGAAATGCGGAACCACATAAAACTGGATAAGTTATTTGTAATATTGGAAATGATCATTTTCTCGTTTATAATAATTTCTACATAGTCTTCTGTACTAAGCGAGATCCTGATGTACTCTCAACATACTTTTTTGTAAATCTCACATTTAAAAAATATGGTTTTCAAATAGTGTCAATTAAGAGTTATATATTAATAGTGTGACTATTTAATAATGCTACATGTTTAAATCAATATTACGTATACGAAAGATATATCATTAACTGAAACGTTCACTGGGACACGTATTTGCGCATATAAAACGAAATGTGTTTTTATTTCAGATGTAGCCTGAATCTTTAAGGCACTTTCTTACTGTTTACAAGTTTGTGGGTTCGATCTTTTCTGAGGTCGATGGCATTTGTGCTTAAATGCAACAATCTCTTGACTATAGATTAACATGCATGTAAAATTACTCCCGCGGGAGTGAATTCACACACCGGCGAAATGCAGAATCTAGCAGTACATAGCTGTCCTTAAACAACCGTAAGAAATAACCTAGAGAAAAATATAGCAGACACATGTAAGATTTTAAGATTATAGTATTAATCCTCATTTATGTTATTGATTTCACTGCCAGATCATCCACAGAAGAGTAATATAGCTCATCTTAACTTTATGGAATACAGACATGTTGAAAATAAGTTATTACCTCATTGTGTATACTTTACTAGAGTACCGCCGACTAACAACACATGCATCATAATCTTAAAAGAAAAGTTTCTAAAGAAGAAACACTCGAAACTTCCTCAGAATTCAGGCCAAAGCACAAAGGAATGTGTTATTTACTTTAAGAATATGAAAAATTAGTAATTATAACCGAGATCCTTGAAAGGAAAGTTTTCTTCCTCATATTCTCAACTGTCCGCCCAAGAGATTTAAGATTGTAAGTACAATATATAACACTTCGTAACAAGTATTCTCACACTGATTAAATCTCTTACCATACATTACAGGCAACCATAGGAATCTGGAATGTTATTAGTAGGGGGCGGATTTCTATGACCTAAAAAATAGGATATATGCATGCATTTATGACCTAAAAAAACATTAAAATATTACCAATAAAATTTAAAATATGACTTTACCACTTACACATTATGTATATTTTATTTAAGTTTCATTACAATTCATTTTATTAAAATATAATGTTAATTATTTAAAATACCTATAAATTCTCAAAAAGTGTCAGTTTAATGCAAAATTTACAAAATATGATATAAAACTTCGAAAGTTCTTTAATGTGCACACAAATATGCCGAAAATATGATATAAATATGCATATTCATAATAAATATGCTACAATAGTTGAACATTTCCTAAATATGCAGTTATAAGCACAATAAAAGCCGCTCCATTTTCAGCAGGATGCTTGGAATCGGGTTTAAATTAGTCGGAAACCAGAAATAATGCAAAGGGGAAAAATTTGACATGTCATAGAATTAATATGTGGTCATACCTTGCTATAGACGTAGCGGCCACGAAAGTGAACCCTAAGGTCTAAAAATATAAGGAAGAGATTGTAGTTATGTATTATTCCTAATAACTAACAGTATGTTTCTTTGACAAGCACGATTATAAATTTTGAGCGAAGAAATATTTTATGCGAAATATAAATTACAATAAGCAAGGTAAATAGCAATTTTCAATAGAGAGACTTCTATATGGAATACCAATCGCAATTATTGATTGTAGTAAGTAAACATTTTCAATTAAGGAATATGTAAACATGAATTCGGCCTACAGTGACCTTTATCAAGTTAAATGGCTAAAACATGCGCTGCACAGTGAATTAAAAGAGGTAAACATCATCATACTAAATAGGAAGGCCGTAATTAGGCAGACTGAATTAGGCTGATACAGCATGGATACAATAAATTTTAAATTAGGTAGATTAAGCGTAAATGTAAAGTATGCCATTGAGGCACTGCTCACAAACCGGCTACATGGAGGTCACAGGTTCTGTTCCGATATGGTTTAGAATGTTTAGGATTTTTCAATAATCTTCTGGTGGCCCTATGGCCTTGGGGTCGACTCAGCCGCTAAGGACAATGAATACCAGGAGCATTCATTAAAATGGTGCGTTAAGCTTAATGTTTTGGGAATGTTTACTACCATTAACTCATGTGTCGAATATCTAAAAATCTTGGAGCTCATTTTTAAATTTAGTTAGGTTCCAGCATATGCTGTGAAATTCATAAGCGGTGACCATTTCAGTAGGAAATGTTAGAAAATTATGTCTACGCAAAATCGTGGCTACTAAAGTCTGACCATTCTAAGAAAGAATGTCTCACTCTAACTCATTACTCGTTTGACCTAAGAGTGGGACAGATAAATTGGTTTCTGGTTTGTTAATTAATTAATTATGTAGTTTATTACTAATTTATTTAAGAAGGTAAAGTTTTTAAAAATGCATTAAGAATAGAAAAAATTGGAGCAATTACAATATTATTAACAGATCGGAATCTTACTACATCTTCTTTTGATCCCGCAGGAGGTGGTGATACCATTTTATATCAACTCTTATTCCGATATTTTGGACATCCAGAAGTCTATATTATAAGTTTACTTCTAGTTTGTTTCTTAGACTGGTCAGACTATACATCATAGCCTTCGACAATAATTCTTTGTCCTTTGCACTGAAAAATCTAATAGCGAATGGAGTTGGCTACTTACATCAAATTATGGAGTAATAGTAAATCTGCTCATTCAAAATATGAGCTAATATTTAACAAACAATAGAAACAATAAGGGAATTAAATTACTCGTTATAGGTCTAATACTGCTTGTTAAAGCAGCCCACAATACCTACACACGCTTGGTTTGGGTACTGTGTCCGCATGAGAGCATATTGTTAGAGCCTACATATTAAACTGACATCTTACACAAGCTACATCCGACAGGGAATTGAAACAATGTTATGCATTGTTTCTGTCCGACCTGACAACCAACATCTGTTGACAATAACATTTACTGTGATGACAACATTTACCTTCCGGCCGATGATGACGATCTAAGTAGAAAGACAACAGTCCCTCATGTTGGCGAACAGTGACATGACGCAGGGGTAACCAACCTGAAATACACAAGATTCGTTATAATTGTTTTTGAATTGAATTTGAATTTTGAATTTATTCTGAATTACGAATATAAATACAAATACAAATACAAAAATACACAAATAAACAAAAAACATTTACAAATTACAAAATTAAAGTACAATACCTTTTAAGAAAAGAAAAAGAAAGAAAAGAAACAAATTAAGATGCATCTTATCATATTCTATATATTAACAAAGCTTAAGTGTTCCCGCATCTGTCCCTAATTAATTTTGATAATTTTTAATCCATCTGATATAGAAAGCATGGCAATTTTGGAATTTTCAAGTTTTGTAATTGCCAGTCTACTTGTAATATTAATACACCTTTAGGCATGAAATGTATATAATATAGCTGTAGGCTATATTAAGATACTTCACAAGAAAAATGTTTTGTAATTATTTATAATTTGTTTATAAACATTGTTTTCTTGAAAATTTAGACTATAAACTTGAAACATGATTACTTCAAAACGATGAAATATAGAAACACATAACTTTCACTGTTTTGTAGATAGAATAATTCTCTAGTGCCTGACATTTAGTTTTTTTCACTTCCGATTTTAAATTGTTACATAGATTTAAATAAACTGAAAACATTTTTTTGTTCACATCATTATAAATAAAAATCAAGAACACCGTAGAATATTCATATATCAAAAATTTCTCAACATCAAAGCACTAGAGAACATTTCAAGCTTCAAAATGACACCACAATCACCTTGATATGTTAATTTATAGAAGAATTGTGATGTTTGAAACCATTGAATACTGAGCGATTTCCTACTTACGGGAAACTGAAAAGAAAGCAAAATTAGTATCGAAACACGTGGAAAACACATGTCGGGATGAACATGAAAATACGAAGTTCAAACAGTTCATTCTTACCCCAGCATGGTTACTTACTAGCGTATTAGTGACAACTAATAGTCAACATGAAAACTTGTAGCAGAGAGGGAAGAATAAAAATACTGAAATTGGATAGATGGCTAAGGGGCATGGCAAAATGATTCTTCTTAGAACTAGCGGCCAGAATTTAAAAATTAATGTATAAAATTAAAGAGAAAATAACTGCCGATCTAAATATATTGTTTTCAAAAATATGCAATTTTTCAGAATTTTTTTTGTTTCTTGAATGTACATTTACCTTAAATTGTAAGAAAAGTTATATTTACGAAAAACATTTATTTTTATTGTAAAACTTGTATTACAATACAGTTCTCATGTGCATTACAAGGTAATTTTCATTTCATCCGGAATTTCGGTGATCTGGACAGGGTCCGGTCCCATCTAGCCCGTTTTTTCGGTACTCGGCTGTGTCTATGAATTTTTGTGTATTATGATTTCAGTATGACAGAATTTACTGTGAATAAACTGTAGGCCTATTTTTAACTGTAGTGTACAGCATTACAGCCATTTTTCTTACTCTAGAAAAGAATGTAGATCTCAGTACCTGTGTACAGAAATTCGGTGTAAGATTAAAGTTATTGCTTATTAACCTTTTCGCTGCTACTGACGTACATGTGCGTCACTGCAAAAAAATGCATAAAGCACGAGAAATAAGCATAATAGATTAATACTTTATCTTAATAATATCATGCAAATATTTAAATTAAGTTTAAAATGGCATCTGTGGAAACCAGTTCTTCTATTGAAATTTTCCTAGTTGTTTCAAATTTATAATCTACTAGTGAGTCTAGTTGATGAATGTAATAAAATAAATAAGATACCGTTTACTAAACTAAAATATATTTTATGACCTGTTGCCAAGGCCTTTCGGTGTCTCTACACCATCTTCAGGGCATCTTTTGCTGGCTTGGAGCTTCTATGATTAAATAAAAACTCCATTTCGTCACCTTTATAAAATAAGATAAAATGTATAAAATCTCATAAAATCACTGTCACTGAACTATCTTCTGTTGCTTCCTAACCGCGAGTCCGTTGACCAAGATTTTGCATATCGTCTTCTGTTGCTTCCTCGCCGTGTGTCCGTTGACGATATGCAAAATCTTGGTCAACGGACACACGGCTAGGAAGCAACGGAAGATAGCTCAGTGACAGTGATTTTATGATATTTTATACATTTTATCTTATTTCTATAAAGGTGACGAAATGCAGTTTTTATTTAATTATTGAAGCTCCAATCCAGCAAAAGATGCCCTGAAGATGGTGTAGAGACATCGAAAGGCCTTGGCAAAAGATCATAAAATATATTTTAGTGGAGCAAGTGGTATCTTATTTATTTTATTACATTGAGCGAGATCAACATGTATTTTAATTAGTTGATGAATGTTTGTATAAAAATACAAATTCAGCTCTGAAACGGTTAAAGTGATACTAAAACTAGTGTATTTGGTATTGCGCAAAATCTTACAGATATTATAACATATTGTACTAGATATTGTTGTGTTATTTTTCAGACCATTTTGTAACAAGTTTCTCTATAAAAATAATAACAGCCGGACGAGGACGAGAATGTCGCGCAGTAAAAGAGGACTGGAAAGTAGCAAATTGCTTGCCGAGTTGATAATTAGGGAGAACTGAAACTTTAACACCATAATGATGTTATGAATGATTGTTTTGATAAACGCGTACACTTTTCAGAAAAAAGTTAAGCATCGCAAATTAACACTTTTCCGATGAAACCACCATGACTGCCCGCAGTATGTACAACTGATACATAACATATCCCAGGTGAAGAGTAATATTCCCAGGTCCTAGTCTCATGTTAACACCAGATGTTCGATGCATATTTATGGATATATAGGCCAAACATGCATGCAATCCAACGGACATTTATTGTGTTGTTTAGATACGAGGCAAAAGCATTCACTTTATGGATTATTCAGGAAAAGGGTGGGCCGGACTGGCCTTTCGGGAGTTTTCCCGTTGGGCCGATTTTTATTTATCGTTTTAACTATCCACATATACTAGAAAGTGATTCTGCATCGTATATTATCTGCATGGAGATATTACGTACACCTCTGAGAAAATAATAATTCTTCTTATTTGAACCCTTACCGGGCATAGTGTGTAGAAGCAATGAGGTGCAACATTCTACATCCTCTATGAGCCATAAAAAACTATATCAAGCGTTTTCTGAGGGGGTAGTTTGAAGTGTGATAAGTCGTTCTTCTTAATGTCAAATTCTACATACCTATTATTAAGGACCTAGAGTTTGAAAATCGAAAGTTCTTCATAAGTTAATTTCGAATGTTAAAATGCAAAACCAGAGCGACGCCAGGCCTAATAAGCTACTAAATCTATAAAAAGCGATCAACAAGGGTATTATATTTATGGACAAAATCGGACAAAATTTACTCTAATCGATCAATGGTGAGCTTGTAACTTAGGTTTTTGTTTAAAGTGTAAGGTCAAAGTACAGTTAAAGATATTGAAAGACCTATATTACGACACTGGTTCAGTTTTTCTGTTTAATAATGTGGCACTGGATCACGGAAAAAATAAGAAATATTAGATCTGATAATTTTATATGATGCAACTCAGTAACTCATCTTAGGGCATCATTTGTTATTTTATTTTAGTTTTGGTGCAACTAATGAGGACAAAAGAGCATTAATTCATCGTGCATGTTGCAATGACTATAGAAGTATATTTTATTGCTACCATTTATTTCAAAGCCCAAAATGTATTTTCAAATACCACTTCGCTTATTAGAATACATTGTTTGAAGAGTTTTATTAAAATTGTATTCAACACATTAAAACACAGCATTATATAAATATTTTGATGGCACCATTAGAGCAGCGATGGCGCTAATTGCAGCAGTGTAACGTTTGGATCTGATAGCTCAACAGATTAATACAGCTACACGATATTAGGACATGGTAAATTTGGTATCTATTTATGAAGATTTGTGGAGAATCTGAACAGTCAGTGAAACATCTTTTCCTGGATTGTCCCGGATTTGCAAACTAATTTGTTGTGACACTATACTTTCAGCACACTGACAGTTTTTTTAGAAGGGAGTGATGCAAGCAAGATTTCATACATTTCATAAATTATGTTCATTCATGTTTATAATTGTTACTTGTAAGATAGTTTGTTAATATTAATTTTGTTAATTTGTTCTATTTAACACCCTAACATGACTTCAAGGTAAAGTAGGGTCACATGTATGGGAGTATAAAAAAAAAAATATTTTGATAGATATCTCATTGGAAAAGTTTTTGCTTATAAAATGCGATGGCAACACAAATAATATATTCCACTATTATAAATAATACAATTATTTTAAAGTTAGTTTATAACACGAAGTATTCATGTCGTCTTCTCCTAAAGATAAATACAGAGTAGGCCTATTGATAGTAAGTTACATGGTTTTGTATTTTATGTAATACTGAAATGCGTTCTTTTACCTGAAAATAGGAGGGTGTTAACATCAATCATTATGTTTCCACTAATATATTTACTCAACATTCGGTGAAATTTTCTTTTTGATGTGCTGAAGATAAATATGTTTTCATAATATGAAACTGCTTATCTTAAATTATGGATTATAGTCAAAATAACAATGTAACAAAATTGCATTCGCCAGGATATGCTATTCAACCCCACACCACACATCTTTAGTGGTTACAAGGGAAAACACATCACCTCTCCTTATTATTCTAAGATGCAATTTCTGGCAGACACCACCAGATGTCTCCTTTATTAAGGGGGATAACCTTACATCACCACAAGCCAACCCCAGGTTTTTATGTGTTCACTTGGATTTACGACGCTTTTCGCCAACAAAAGGGATTTTCCTGGTAGCAATGTGATAATTAGTTATACATCCAGTAGAGGCAGCACACTCGCTAATCTCTATGACAACAGAACACGGGTTCTATCTTCACTGATTAACTGCTTTGAAACAGTGCGAAAGCATTGAGAGTTTGTGTATAACAAAGTGAGCGAGTGAGAAGGCGAATGTCCATGTTGTGTGTACAGACTGGACGACACAATAGAGTACAATGCCATGTCCGTGACGCTTGAAACACAGGATGGCTGACATTAACTTATTTTTAATTAATTAAGGTCAGTGTTCACGTTACCGGAGACAAGTTTATAAAATCTACTGTTTCAAGCTCTTAAATTATATGAAACGTTTACCTAGTAATGGGCAGAATCAAATGACAAGAATCGAGAAATCTGTTCTCGAGGAATATAACGAATCGAATGACCATTAGAATGAAAAATATCTCGGATGAATGCAGGATCCGAGTGCTCTCGATGCGAGGTGTGAGAACTCGAGTTGGTAGCCGATAACTACTACAAACTGATTCGACTCTCGCAACGCAATGGAAACGGCTCACCCATACAGTGAACCACAAACCAATATGAGTTAGTTTTACGCAGCGCTGTCATATATTGCGTTACTCCCCTTGTAGCCTTACCATTAGCGTTCACGGAGTACAGATCCATAAGATAAGTACGCTGTCTCGTCTCGTGCAATGGTATGTTAGGAATTGGCAGCCTGGCAACAATGAACTACCTTGTGCGCATAGTAGCTGTCTCGTCCTCACTTCTGGCTTCTTCTAACGTTAAATCACCCCAATGACCATTCGAATACCATTTATGCGATTCTTGATATCGCGAGAACTTTCAAGAATCGAATAATTCCGATTTTTTCATTCGAGAACTCCCATAACTACATAGTACAATTGTAGTACAATTTATTACATAAATATATATTAATAGTGTGCTTAGCAGCCACTTGTATGTACAGCAAAAATTATTTAATAAGCTTCCACTAGCAGCAAGGTATATACCGTTGATAAAGTTTAAGATTCAATATGTAATAGTTTTTATACTAAAGTTTTTTGTACTATTGTATTTTCCTTTATTATTTATTTCAAATATGTATATAATAATTCACTATATGTAAAAGAGTTTAGTTTTATAATGACGAAGTCTATTGTAATAATTGTATTACCTAATGACTAATAAAATCTAAGAATCTAAGATTCCTTCAACGGTAGCACCATAGTACCCCAAAGATATATGCAGATGTGAGGAACCTTTAGAAACCAAAAGTCTTTCTTTTTAATTCAACTTTTATCCTGGTTCATAAGGAAATTCACAAGTAAAATTATGAGAATGAGGATGAGGAAAATGAAAAAGGAAGTGGGAAGGCGAAGCCCAGAAAGGCGAGGCAAGATAACGTAAGATGAGGTACGATAAGGAATATAGGGCGAGATGAAGTGAAGTGAGATAAAGGGAAGGTAAGGTAGAGTAGTGATAGCACAAGAAAACCTAAAAAGTAACAAGTTAAAAAGGCGTTATTTGTTTTAAAGCTGAAGATATTGAGTAAAATACAATGCTTTTCTTTGAGTTAGTTCCTGGAGATCGAGGATTGCGGATTTTCGGTCAATTGAGAATTATAAATAAATTCCTTTATTGCAATCAATGGTCACATTATGATGAATGAAGCATTGGTGGAATTATATACTGACGAATTATGATGTTAAGATTTTCAGCCGTCGCACGGCCTACGTTACCTACAAGATTGCTCCTGCTACCAAATTCTATTGGAGGCTGACTCAATTCCAGGGCCATACTGCCACCAGGAGAGTTAGGTCAGTTGATAAATCACATTAATCTAAACACAAACAAACCCGTGATAAGTTACTAAACCGTTCCGAACAACGTAACTTATGCTAGTTAAGAATCTAAAGAAACTAACATCCTTAGGAGATTCGATAGAGTATTCGGCAGTGTATTCTTCCTGAAACTCTATGTACATGAAATATCACACAAAATAAACAGCACAAGACAAATTTTAAAGGAGATATTAGGAGATAGAAAACTTAAATCATACCGTAACTAAAAATTATTTTCACATAAGAATATAAAGTATTAAATTGAAATAATTGCACCGATACAAGAAGCTTTCACTAAATGACTCGTTGAAAAATATATCTGAATATCTTTGCTAGACCTATATTAAGTTAATTGCAGTATCTTCTAATTAAGCTTTAAATAAAAACATTTTAATTGTTAAAATGTGATGGTGTGTTCAATTCTCAAAGATGGGTTACTAGAATGCTATATAATAAACTTTTAAATGGTAGAAATGCGAAATTTTAAAATCACAACGCAAAACATATAAATTCAAAATCTAAAAATCACCGTTCGTATTCACAGGTTACTAGAATTACACAAGGTATTCATATAAAAGGTTTCGTAGTAACAACAGTTCATTTGTAACAAGTTACAAAAGAAGTATTTTCTTTTGTGCTCTCCAGCAAGTTAGGCACTGTGTTGTATATACAAACATTGCGTCGTGCATATATTCTAAAATTATTTATCAGAGCGCAATAGGAAGTTTCTTTTTCCTGGATTTCATTTTCTCCAGATGAATGTTGCAGACTTCAGATTGCTTTCCACATGGCTGAGCAAGCCTCTTCTCTCCCTTTAAAGAGAATATTCTGCTAAGCTTCAAGTAAACGACCAATCGTACTTCACATGTGGCATCTACACAATAAGTTGTTTTTCGAAACTAGGCGGTTTCAAGCATTAGATTTCCATTTCCACATAATGTTAACGCTGAATAGTGTTTACTGTTTATATGTGAAAGGAAATTTCAGGCCTGGCGACATTATGACTATCTAGTCACATTAACCATCGGCATCTTTTATGCCGGTTGTCGACCAAGAGCTAAGCTAAGTTAGTTTAGCTTAGCTCACATACAGTGCGGGATTTCATACGTAGTTGTGCCGACAAAACTACATATGAAATCCGGCACAACAATATATGAGATCCTTCACTGTATGTGAGCTAAGCTAAGCTAAGTTAGCTTAGCTCTTGGTCGACAACCGGCATTAAGGATTAAGTAAGTCAATTTGTCTGACCCCTAATAGAGTAGAACGGGAAAGCGGCACAACTAGGGATTCAAACTGCCTCACAGCTAAAAGTATCAAAAATTAAGGAATGTTTACTGATTGTTTGCGAACGAAATTCTATTGACTGTGAAGCAAGTTCATTGCCTAATGGGTCATTCGGATAGAAAATTTACTATTGTAGTTCCTTTCTTGGGAAACTAATGTTCATACAGCCCATATAATATTTTGTTAATTTGTACATATCTGCATACGCTTGTATGATTTCAATTTTTAAAGGTCTACAAGTGTTTAATAGAAACATGAAAGCATTTCGTCTGCGGCAGCCGTTTTATCAGCTGTTCACGTTCTCATTTGTCATACGTTTAAGTTTTCGTTGCGAATGCTCAATGCCGTGCAGTTTATTTTTTTGTAATTTCTAATACCAATGTAAATGATCACTTGACCAGTTATTCCTAACAACACCTTTATGGAGGTGCGAAGTCCCGCGCATCAATATTTTAAAATTGCATGGGTTCATGCATCTATAATTTGAACTTTCGTGAAAAAAAATGTTAATTAGTTAATCCTGTAGAGGAAATTATTGCCATTTACAGAATTTTCAAATATTGTGCCTGTATAGATATATATATACTTCTTTCGATCGCGTCCAGACGGATGCATGCACATTAGCCTAACGAAAGTCCGTGTTTTCAAAGTGAAAGGTAGGTAATAGTTTGTTTGTACGATATAAGTTGATAATGAGCATTTATAAAGAGAACAGAAAGTAAAAAATTTAATCTTGCTTAATACTGAGTGCTACTAAACAGATACAGACTGCTTCTATTGTTTAAAAATTATGATTGAATGAGTACCGGTATTTATCGAGATGGAACAATCGTGTAGAGCTGTTAAGGATTATAACTTTTACTTCAATAGCACACCAATATTTCGATATTTATATCTAATCTTTTTACAATTATAACTGTATTTTAAGTCAGTAACCGCAAATGTTCGAATACAATTTATTTTACAAAACAGGCCTAACCAAGAAATAGGCCTAATCTTAAGATAGTAAAAGTAAAGTAAAGTGTTCCCTATACAGGGCGTAAAGGCCCTTATGGTTCCAGGAGGTTGAAGCTCCCAGATTTTTAGATATTCGGCACATGAAGGTGGTAAGATTGTCAGCATTAAGCACCGGCCGCCTTTACCCCCAGGATTGCTCCTGGTACTCATTTATGTTGGAGGCTGAGTCGATCCCAGGGCCACAGTGCCACCAGAAGGATTAGGCCAATTGAAAAATCCCAATGACCTCATCGGGGATGGAACCCGCGATCTTCCGGTTTGTAGCGCAGTGATCTTACGATAGTGTTTAAGTTAATGTGCTAACCACTAAACCACAAATGGGCATTAATATCTAATTAGAGTATAACTGGTTCACTTCTATTTCTTTCTTGTTTTATGAAAAGACAAACTAAACCAAAAGTACTGGCATAATGAGTTGACACATAATTGAAAGTGTACAAGTACTCTATTGTATGACTCGCGGATGCCCAAGCATATGTGAAACCACATCCGTCGACGATACAGATCTATGATGTCTGACTCAAATATACTAGTAGGCTCCATGTGAACGTCTCTGAAGCAAGCATATAAAGGAATACAGACTAAAACTAAAAAGTAATCTTGCATTTAGGACATAGTTGTCCAACTGGATATTAGGTAAGGGCTCATTTTATATTCCAAGACAGTGTGTGGGCCGAACATGTGAAAAATGGGCATATATAGTCTCAACATTTTTAAATTAATATTCTTCAACAGATAATCCGTTCTCTTTTTAATCAGAAAATTATGTCTATTTAGGGTAATGATGTTGCAGAAATGCATACAGTAAAACGATTTGGACAATAATTAGGCTATATCTATTCTATCTGCTCTTTCCTTTAATGTTTAATGGTGGCAAAATGTATTGTTAGCATTTGTTACAATATATAAATCTGGAATTCAGCCATTAATGTAGTTGTTGAATTTAAAACTTTCTAATAGGAAAAGAAAACTTCTTATTTAAATTTTGTCTTTTGGTGAGCATTGAAAAAAGCGAATGCAAGAAATATTTATTTTAAACGATACCAAAGCAGCAAACGTCGGCCTCGGTGGTATAGACCTAATTGGACACCTCTAATTGGTCAGTAGATTTTTAGCACGTGAAATTCCTGGTGCCGGAATTCTCGACGGGAGGGATTATAAACCTTTGATC
This sequence comes from Ectobius pallidus, assembly GCA_964059195.1. Lineage (NCBI taxonomy): Eukaryota > Metazoa > Arthropoda > Insecta > Blattodea > Ectobiidae > Ectobius > Ectobius pallidus. The sequence goes on along the minus strand of CAXKWD010000001.1, from coordinate 158,181,447 downwards.
CCGCGTCGTATATTTACGGAACGTTAAAGTCTAAATTACAGCCTCTGAACCAACTTTCACAACAATTTTGACGCCTAAATATTATCTTAGTTTCCTCTAGATTGTTATCTAGGCGATGGGCTTACCTTCTACTCTCTATAGCAAAATAAGCATAACTAAATTAGTTTTCAGTAAATGAAATTCCACCCGAAGGCTCTATGCTTCCCGCGCGGAGTGGAAAGAGTTCGATTCGATTAAAAAAGACCCCAAAGCTGAATGCTGATTAGCGTCAACATATTAAAGGTATGCATTCAAGAAATTTCAAAATTTACATGAATTTAACTTCCTTCAAGCATAAATGCTTAGTTATACCTATTGTTGTTTCCCTTTGAGTGGCTATAACAATATCGGATCAACTGGCAATAAATGGCCTAGGGTCTTTCATTGAATATGGTAGCTTGAAGTAGGCCTATACTGTTACATTTCAATCAGGAAGGCTTTGGAATGATTAGAATTAAAAGCGTCCACCATCGCGTATTTTGACAGCGGAATAGAGCTTGTGTTGCTGATGATGGAATTAATGAGATAAGCCCAGGGGGTACCGAAAGGGGATAAGGGAGGGGGTTAATCCGAACAGGTGGGAGCCTCACATAACTGCTATTATCATGACGCTATAATCATTTTGCGTTGCGGGCTCGCTTTAATAACATAAAAAAGCCGTACCGCATGGCACATATTATCTGTCTCATCAGATTATGTGCCGTAATATGTTACTGAAATAAAAACTCTCAAAGGGATTCCAAATTTAGATAGTTCCTGTGGAAGAAAATCTGCATTATCCCAGGCTATGTCAAGATAATTATTTTATCTATACAAAACCAAAGACATAAATTTATAATAATACTTTGTTTTATTACTAGCAAAATAACAAGTTTTTCTTACGTAAACTCGTAATAAATAATACCGATTTGTTTAAGTCATCAGAATAATCCTGGAACCCTTTTTCATAACACACTTCAGGATCTCATATTACATATATATATATATATATATATAAATAAGTTATGTTGTCCAGAAAGTTGAGATTAATTTGGGAGAGATTAAAGGAAATAAACTTCAATATTATTTATTTATTTAATATTTTAATATTACAAAAATCCAGGTTGTAAATTTTCTACTATGGAAAAAAGATAGATAAAACACCAAACATCATTTTTATACATAATATAGTATAAATATAATATAAGAAATACACTCAAATATAACCACTTCACTCCTCTGGAGGCATTAAGCTGGTTTCGACTCCATACACGCCGTCATTTTCACTGTCTTCTGCTTCTCTTCCAGGTAATACAATCCTCGACACCCTTCTATTAAGCATCACGCTTTAATACGTTCGCCTCTCATCATAATTTCCACGCCCGTTCACAACATGATCAACAGTATCAGTACCATCCCACCGTACAGCTTTTTACTCCTCGTCATTCATCATTTCCTCAATTCGATAATGGAACTCTTTCCCCATGAATGCCAGAGATTGTAAAAATTTTAAAGGATTCAAACAAAAGCTGTTTTGTGTACCTAACTCATTCTGTAGGCCTACTAGCTCTAACTGGTTAAGAATGTAAATAATGTAAATAAATCATAATTGCCCGCTTCCATGTTTATTATTAATGTATAGTGTTTTTGACCGCCGATGTGGTCTTGTGTTTAGCGTCGCTGACTACGGATTCGTCGGCCCGGGTTCGATCCCCGGTACCTCCTCGCATTTTTCTGAGGTAGGGAGGTCTGTTAGGGGTGCACTCAGCCTCGTGATTCAAATTGAGGAGCTACTTGATAGAGAAGTAGCGGCTCCGGTCATGGAAACCACCGTTAACGGCAGTGGGTGTCGGCATGCTGACCACATGGCCCCCAATCCTATAGGTAGATGACGCAGCGGTCGGGTGGTAGGCCTTGTCCCTTCAGGGATATCGCGCCATGGAGTTTAGTTTAGTATAGTATTTTCATTGTAATTTTAATTTTCGTCAATATTGTAATTTTATATCTTAATTTTATTATCTGTGCTATCTATTTTCCTTATTGCATTCTTCTTGTAATCTTTGTGCTGTAATTGTAATTTTTGGACCTGATGGTCTTAACTCGACCAGGCTAAATAAATAAAATTATTTTAATTTAATTTAATAATTAATAACCTTTGTCTTTAGGTGAAAAAATAATTACCTCGAGTTCGCTTTTCTTCCTTTTGACTATTCACATTATGGAATAACGACGTTTAAGCTTCAGTTAATTTGTTTACATTCAAATGAAAAGCCATAAGCCCGTGTCACGATTCAACATTGCATTCTGTCAAAAGCTGTTTAGAACGTTTCCGAATTACTTTCTGTTAATTTGCTTCTCCTGCTTTTCGCAATTCGCTCATAACTACATTCAGTTACTATTGTTTTTTTACAGCGTAATTCCCAGTGCTTAGAAGGCATTAAAATAGCTTTAATTGACACCCGCGGTTGCTAGCATGACGAGTGAATAGTTATTGTTAGCGTTAAACAAAGGGTATCAGACAGCCTGATCCGATGGATCGACTGTTAACAACACAAAAGACATCTCTCTCTCTTAACAGAACAAAACAGTCTCGCAGAAAATCGTAACCATTATCTACTCGGTGATTGGAAATTTCATTGACATCAAATTGCCACTACCTAAAACCCAATTAAACTCGTTAATAACTGATTGTAGACGATTTCCTATTCTATCGTTTATTTTTTTGTTCCGATAAATGAGTAGGCCTACTTCAAGCATTACTTATATTGTAATCTTTTATTATTAGTATTTTAAGTTTATTTTAAGTTCACTTAATTAAACTAAATTTATTTGAGTAAGCTTATTTAAGTTATTTAATACTAGGATAAACCTTGATCTCTTAGTGTTGATCTCTCTCGATGTCTTGATCCCTCTCTATATGTTGGTTTATTTGTAAGATTTGTATTGTTTTTAATGTCTGGTAGAATGGAAGAGATGGCCTAATGGTCTTAACTCTAACAGAATAAGAAAATGAATAAATAAGTGAATTAATAACTTAAACAATATTATGTAATTAAAGATAGTTTATGGTTATAATTTACAATACTGTATGAAAATTAACATCAAATTAGTAACCGGTATTTAGCCTACGTATAGAATTAATTTTAGTAAAATATTTTGCTGAGAAATATAAGCAGTCTACTTCACTTAGTGATATAGTTTATAACCCTAGAATTTAACTGAAATTATGTTTTCAAAAAGCATAAACATACACGCATTCACGCATATAATATTGATTTTCCGAGGCGAGAATGTCGAGAACTAGCAGTCGGGAGTCGCAGTTTCAAATCCCGGGAGACTATCTGAATGTGGATCGTGAAAGCATAGACTATTTACAATGGTAAGGGGGAGGAGGGGAGAGCATCCCCTAAATTTACTTGGCCATACGTGCCCTCAACATCTCTTTTCTCTGGCGATTGTGTTCGTAGAATGTAGTAATTTTTTGTGTTGTTCAAAAATTAAAATACTGTAATATTGGAGTTGATAAATCTTTTGTACATTTGTTATGTCTATAGCCTAATACATGAAAACTCAGCACCACGGTATATTATTTCTTTAGTCATTAGCTCTTTTTATAAGCAAAATTTGTGTCAACACGTACGAATGAAGTAGCAATTTTTGTGGAAAAGATATGCCACATATACCACTTAGCCTACATTTCATATAGTTAGTGGTTTATGTTATTTCATAGAAAACAATGTAGCAACCTTCACAACACTTGGAAACGACTCCATTACAGGAAAAACCTGTAGCATAATATAGGCCTATTTGTTATTACAAAATATAAAGACAGTACGAGAAAGCTTAATAAAGCTTGAAATGTACTTAAACTTTATAAACTTTTCCTGGAAACTTTGCGTGTTTGTGGGTGAATCGTGAAACTTCTTGTATGAGTGACCAGCAGTAATGCGCCAAAAAGTTCTTCCCTTATATCATTTTTCCATGGCAGCAATATCTTGATGAAATCGCTCACCATGTTCGTCATTCACATCTCCAAGATTAGACGAAAAAATCCAAATGGAAAAGAAGAAAATTCAATTTCATGGACAAGTTGTACCCCATAGCCTCTTAACAGTCCAGCGTGTGTCCCGTCAGTTCCCTGTAATCTTAAGACATGACATTTCCCAAGAAATTGTTGAATACATTTTTTAAGGCAAGCTAAGCTCCTTTCCCAGTAGGCTATCTGTCAACAATGTTTCAAAGTTTATGTTATGTCTTTCATCAAGTCACGAATCTGAGGTCCAATTAAAATACCTTCTTTAATTTTGTAGTAGGCTACTAATCACAGGACATTTTTTCATTAAAAATATAAAACCCATACCATCTTGGTCGATTCCTTTCACAATATTCTTCATGATGCCCAATTTCAGATGGAGTGGTGGTAACAACACACTGTCTTTGTCAACAAGGGGTTCATGCGACACGTTTTTTCACCAGGATTGAAGCTTTCTCTCAAACGCCACTGTTTGACTACATAATGCCTTTCCTTTCCCTATCGTCCCACTGACACAAAACATCAATATTTTGTGTAACCAGTCTGCATTCCTAGAAAAATGGGATCACCATAGAATTTCCATTTGTGATTCAGATAGCCAGTATACTTCAGAAGTAGTATTATATTCTCGTAGTTTCCTTTAACTGAACGGAATGGCCCACTGGTATTGGAGATATATACCCATAAGAAAACAGATTTCTTTTAGGAATCTATAAATAGGCACCATTCTTCTTAATTGTAAATCATCTCAAATTCCGTAAGCAGACTATCTATGTCATTACAATAGGCCTATAGGCTTACCAAACTCTCTGTCATTGAGAAAAAGAGTGAATAGACCAAGCTGTCGTTTACGGAATGCTAAGCTATGCTGGTATTTGGTTGTAGCAGGTACCCACGACAACAAAATGCATGCATACATGCTCAGATAAAATTTCGTTTCCATATAAAAGTTTAGGTGATAGGCTAGCACACAAAGGTTTTCACTATCGTAATCAGGGCACTGAACTACATAGGAATCACGGGTTTTTGTTCCGGGGCAAATTTAATGTAACCTGTGTAATCTATCCCTGAGTTTTACCTCCCCCTTTAGGTACATTTTATATGGATCGCATACTTTTTCGACCAGACAAGAACATGGAGGGCGTCGCCGGATGAGTGTTCAGCCCAATACCGGGGCCACCTCGCGAGACAAAATGGAACACATAAGACGATACACACTAGTCTCACACACACACACCCATTCCGAACAAGGCGAGGATGGATGAAGGTGATAATGACGGCCAGATGATATCCGGGGACCAGGAGGGCCTACATTTTCCCAACATTCTTCTCACAGGGAGGAAACTCCTGGAAAACCCCTCCTAGGAAACTTATACCGACCAGGAATCGAATCCGGGCCCACAGCATGAGGAGAGCGAACGCATCCCCTATGCCACAGCGGTGGACTATAATAATAATAAAAAAAACTGATAACAATAACAATAATAACTATCTAACGTCATAAAATGCCGGTATTAGAAATTTACCTCTCACTATGTCGTAAAAAATCTTTCCCGTGACCAAGAAAATTGGGCCACACTGCCTTACATTATGCAGAATCCCATGATGAAATTCCTTACATCCCAACGAAGGAGCCACCACACTCACAAGCTACCAAACCAAGCGTAACGCCCTTCCTAACTAAGGGTCAAGATGCAGTCATAATTAAGTTGTAAGTAACCATTACGTAAGCTTAACAACCTATGAAAGCAAACACTTTAACGCTTAATTAGCAATAACAAATTAATATGGGAAGAGATTGTTGTAATAACGGCCGTAACTTTAAATTCGTGCCTGAAATCTGTGAAATGTGGCTCATTGAAATTCCAGCCACGCCACCCTATGCGGTGTACTGCAGTAACGGCACAAGTAACAGTACGTGATCGCGCCCGAGTTCTTTACCTTCTCTATACCTGATGAACCTCACAAGGAACTACGAGTCACGAAGTGCGGAGCCACAGTTGCCTGAATCTACCATTCTCAGTAGACGTATTTCCGATTTCTCTTTATGTAGGTGCACCAGCTGGAAAACTCTGCATCCCCTTCCTATTCAAAAATCAAATTCATAAATCCATGAAAAATTGATTTTCTAGTCCAGGCCTGTCTAACTTTAAAGAACCCGGGGGCCAAAGTAATTTAGACAAATCGTCTTGAAGGCCGCGCCAAATTTACTTAATTTTTGTTCAAATTAACTTAACCAGTTGGCTTATTTGCAAATATGATCCTTGAAGACTATTTTAGTTGTAATTTATTATTTTGTAAATGATATGTATAGTTTTAAAATATTTGACAAATAAACAGTATTTTTTTAATATAGCTTTTTTCACACCAGTTTTCGATTAAAATAATGGTAGGACGATTACAATTTGACAGAAATGTCAGCTGATCTGCGAGATTAGTAGGTCCTAATCCCAATAAGTGTATCAGGGAACAATCACTCAGGCAAATCTTGCATTCTACCTTATTATTATTATTAAGTGCCAGTATGGTACTTTATGAGATTGTGTGGTGGACGAAAAAATGTCTGTCCGTCTGTCTGTCCGTCTGTCCGTGTGTCTGTACGCACCATAACTGAAATACGCTTTTTCGGATTTTCATGAAACTTGGAAAACACATTTATAATGTCCATGGGAAGAACCCTATTGATATTGAACCAAATCGGTTCACCGGTACCGGAGTAATGACCAATTTAGTGCCTATTTTAATAGATTATGGCGCCTTTCTAATAGAAAGGCGCCATCACTCAAATACGCTGTATCGGATTTCCATGAAACTTGGTATACCCATTTATGACGCCCATAAGAAGTGCCCTATTGAATTTGAACCTAATCCGTTGACCGGTACCGGAGTAAAACCCAATTTAGTGTATATTTTAAAGACGCGGTAACTCAAATACGCTTTACCGGATTTTTATGAAACTTGGTATACACATTTATAATGTCCATGGGAAGACGTCTATTCATAATGGATAAAATCGGTTGACCTGTTTCGGAGTAATGCTCAATTTAGTGCCTATTTTATGGTAATATACGTATTCGAAAGAATTTATAAAAAAAAATTAAAATCAGTTATCTTGACAACATAGCCTATTGTTTTACTGTGATCTTATAAGGCCTTGGAAATTAAAATACAGGTAGCTATGACAAAAAACATATTGATTTACATGCGCTTATCCAACTAGACCGTTAAAATGACCCAGGTGGCCGAGATGGTAGACCTTTCTTCTTCCGTAAGCCCTGCTTAATGAATAAATCTGGAGCTTAACTTGGAAATCAATTTAAAAAAAAACACATTCTGCATATCATAATTGCAGTCATAACTGATTAAAAAAAACATACTGGCACTTTGTTACATCAGTTTACCTGATTTTATTATTATTTTATAATTTCACATTCCAAAATGCACATTCTTGGGATGCTCTTTTATATGATTTTAGAATGAAAATTCCTAATTTTTCACATTTTTTCCTACAATCTTGTGGAATATAATGCACTGCATTATATCACAGAAAGTACCGAAACAAGAACCCTTCATTTCATATTTCTTGAAAACTCTATGAGTCATCAGGGAAAATGTTTAGAAATAGTAGGCCTAATGTTACATTGTACGAGTAAAGCAATAATAGGATGGATGACATTGCAATGGCAGCATGTCCATGTATTTTAAGATTAAACTTAGATCATTCCGAAAATAATAAATACATATTTCGGGAATTAAGGCAAAAATTTCACCACAAGACTAATTTTTTCTGAAAAGCGTGCTTATATTTTTAAAAATTAATTCCTATCTTGTAGCAACTTCATCCTGCAAAAAAAGATTTATCAATTTTGGTTACAACACAATGAAATCGCATGTGGTCAAGCGAAAAGCAAAGTGTTAGGCATTAAGTTACTGATATATTTAAACAGAACACTTGTTTGTTTACTGTGGTTAGGCCTATTTACACTTAAAGGCGATTGAGTATTTCTAATTAGGCCCTTAAATGTCATCATTATGTCCCGCATGATTCTTGTATATGCTAGTAAATATCTATTATCGATTTTACGCACGCATAAATTACATTGACTGGGATAGGTTCAAATTCGCAGACTTTGGAACAGAATATCAGTGCCTTGCCGACTGCTCCATCCAACTCGTTAAAATAATACGTAGATTCTGTGTTAGGCCTCCATTTTATTTGATAATATCAGAGGTCAATGCGACAGAGCCGTTCTGAAGGACGAAATTTGACTGATATTGCTGAAGGGCCCAAAATACGATGCGTCTTTTTAAAGTAAGTGCCGATAATGTTTTAATAGATAACACATTATGTTCCAAATACTTATTATCATTTATTACCTTACACCTTACACTACTTCTCCACAACAACACCGTCGCTATTCAGGCACTTGTCGTAACGGGAAACCAGTTTTTGTATGGCTTCGTCAAAGAATGATGCCGTCTGTGATAAAAGCCAAATCTCCACTTCTTGTTTCACATAGGCCTAATCATCGTCGTTGAAATGTTTTCCACTAAGGAATTTCTTCAGATAAAGAAACAGATTACAATCGCTTGGTGCCAAATCCGGACTGTAGGGAGGGTGGTCGAATTGTTCATAATGCGATAAGACCTTGAGTTTGTTTGACTGTGCGTGGTCGGGCATTGTCATTAACGAAAAGTATTCCATGCGAAAGCATTCCACGCATTCATCTGTAGTCTCGAAATCAATCCTCCAATCGCCGTTGGAAGCCCGAGAAACCATTTTTACGTTCTAATGAATGTTTTTGACGTTTTAGCAGTAGAGTCCGCGCAGTGGTTATCAGTTTATCACACACAAGGGAATCCTTTTCCTTGTATGTGTGTCTGCGAATATGGTGCGTGAAAAGAGAGAGATGAGAGAATGGAAAACTCACAAAGATGTGGAATAGGAAGAGTGAGTGAGAGAAAGATAAAAATAAATAAGAAATATATATTGGCTACGGAAAGAGATTATGTCCCCTTGCTTGTAAGTCAAAGGAAAGAGAATATTAGGAAATAAGTAATTAAATAAATAATTAATAAATAGACTAAATACACAAACAAACAAATAAATAAATAAATAAATAAATAAGGAAAGAAAGTATGATTGTTTATTTAACATGGCTATTTAACGACAGATGTGTATCGTTACTTAGACCTGTGATAGAAAGAGAGAAAGAAAAAATTAAAGAATTAGCTTAGAGAGTGATTTTATGGAAAGTGTAGATCAACTCCCAGTCTTGGGCATGCCACAGAAACAGTGTCTTGCCACTGAGGAGCGTGGGTATTATCAATCCACAGGAATGTTATGAAGTTTATATTGCAGAGTAAACCGTGTAAAGCTGTAGACTGTAGAGTAATACACGTGTTAATGTGTTTATACACGTGTCGCAGGAAATGGGAGTGCTTCAACGTATCCGGATATACTTAGAGGTTTCTGTCACACACACTTCAAATCCGTATGCGCTCTAATGTATATTACCATTTTTCTCCAGTCAATTGTAAAGGTTCGTAAAGTCCTGCAAAGTAAATATGAGAGGTATGATTTGTGAATAATTACCTTAGCCTTTTCTTTTTATTTTGCATTTTAAGTTCGTTGCATTCTCTATTATAATACATTTGTATAATTCTTGCATTCCTCCTGGATGACTTATGGCTAAATGAATAAATAAATTTAAAAAATATGAGCATTACAACCAGTGTTTGTCTTTATCCAGATGACGTTTGTCTGTTGTGCGATGATATAAACACAATTATGAGAACAAGAGGAGAAAATCAAATATCTGCGAGCAGTAATTACAGATACAAATTATATTAAGCTAGAAATTAACTGTCGATTAAAATCAGGAAATATCTGATTTTATGCAATTCAAAAATGTTTAACTTCCCGTCCTCTAACCATAAACCTAAAAGTAAAAATTTACAATACTATTATCCTGCCGGTTGTAAGAGCATTAAATGGATGAGATATGGATGTGGTCCCTTACTTTTCTGAAATAACATATTCTGAGAGAGTAAAAAAACAGGTTGCTTAGGAAAATATTCGTACCGAAGACAGATGAAAACGGGGACTGGAGAAAACTCAAATGGCGAGCTTCATAACCTGTACTCTTCACAGAAAATAGTGAGGGTAATTAAATCACGGAGGATGAAATGGGCTGGACATTTGCGCACACAAGAGGGATATATCATTTCAAAATTATTAACTGGGAACTCAAAGAGAAAAGAACACTTCGAAGACCTAGACGTAGGTGGGAGGACAATATTAGAATATACCCAGGTACTTAAGGGAAGGAGGATTTGCGAGAGATGGTTGGATGGAGATAGCACAGAATAGAGTTGTTTGGCGGTTTCATGTAAGAGCGGCAATGAACCTCCGGGTTCCTTAGGATATATAAATTCCTTAGCTTGTTTAGGAATTGTCTATTGTCATTAAGTTAAAGCAGCGCTTCTCAATCTATTGTACGCTCATCATTGTATGCGAGCCAATAGTAGGTGGTACTTAAGAAAAGGTAAAATAAAAACTAGCATAACATATAAAACAATATAATTTTGTTAATATAATAACATAAGGAAATGTTAACAATAATGTTTGTTTAGATATTTCTAATTGTTATTCACATCAGTAGAACTCAGTACGTTAATTCGATAACTACCCGAAATAACTGATTGTGACTTCATTATTGTAAATATATAGGCATATAATCTTATATCTCTTATACCTGGAATTATAAGACAAGCATTGTAGCGATTATATGTTATATTAACGGATACGAATATTCTTTCCTGTCGGAAGAAATTGTAAAATGTTCGTTTTTACAACTTATTATCGTGTGAATATGGGTTTTTTTTCTCTACTTTATTTAAAAACAATTAACAGGAATAGGTTGAACGATGAATCAGATTTAAGACCCAAATTAACTCAACTGAAACCGGACGTAAAGAAGTTCTGTTCTGCTAAATGAGCATGACCTTCATGTATAACTGTAATTACAGATTCTTTAATCACAAGAGACATTATGTGTTTATGGCAAATTAAAAAAATATTATACACTTAAGGTTATTTGACAAAAATATGTTATGCTATATTTAATATAATTTATGGAGAATTAAATATATCCAATAGGTAACAGTTTCTTAAATAAACCTTTCATAACCAAAAGGCAATTACCGGGCACTGAAGTACTGAAACGTTATTTATGGCCTTGAGAACGACACATTTTATCCCTATTAAATTTAGGTAATGTAGCTAGTGGCCTATTAAAACATTAGTAGGCCTACCTCATTAAAAAGACTGAGATATGCCACATTAAAGTACTACGTAAACTGTAAGGATATAACTTAGTATTATTCTTCAATATGCATATAAGGGATTGGATTTGAAAAGCCACGCCATCGACAGGCTTTTACCCAACGAATCTTGGATCTATCGTAGAACAAACTGTAATAGAAAAATTGTCTAAATCTTGAAATATGGTACATGGTCCTTCGGGTGATTTACTTGAAAATGTAATTGGTGAAAAATGCGTAATGAAATTTTATAAGAGTGAAAACTTTATAAAACAATAAACATTGGCAGAAAAAAGCATTAAGAGTAATTACGGGAATTGTACGCCATGAATCATGTAGACCAATTTTTAAAGAGCTAAAAATCTTAACTGTACCCTCACTCTACATTAACGAATGCCTCCATTCAATGAAAAAACAGACAAAGACTTTACCACTCAGAACAGCTATTCACGGGTATGAAACTAGAAATAGAAATGATTTAAACATGGACTACACCAGATTATACATGAGTCAAAATAGTTTTAAATGTACAGGTATGAAGTTGTACAATATGCTACCGGTTACAGTGAGAAATTTACCAATTCATGTCTTTGAGAAATACCTTCATAATGTTTTAATTGAAAAGTGTATATATGATGTTAATAACTTCAATCTCCGTTAATTTTATTATATTTTAATGTATTTGTTTTTTTATGACTATTGTCTATTTCAACTTGTGTTGACAAATGACTAATAAAGAAAATTCAAATTCAAATTCAATTCAAATTCAAATTCAAATTCATTACGTTGCTTTGAGTGAGCGGCATAAGAGAGAAGCTCATAAAAGTTTCTTTACTTGACAATGTAAATGTTTAAAATGTATTACCTGTTACTGAAAAAGTGTCTTTTTTCTTGTGGGTGAGGTGTTTTAGTGCTGTGTAGCAGTAGGGCTGCCATCAGAGTGATAAACACCGTACTAAATGTCAGAAATTACACATGCATGAAGGCTCTGGGCAACTAAGGTGGAGGAATTAGAAATGGGAACCTCATTTCTAGCTGAAATATGACAGTCGTTATGTTCCATTATGCAAACTTATGTCCACTCGACACTCTTTTGTTTTCTTTATGAGTAACCATGGTAACGTGAATTTAAGTGTGTTTACTTGATCCTCTCAACTTTGCAAGTTTTTATTTGCCTTCTCCGTACGAGTAGGTAGTAACTAAGAGTGGGGGAGGATTTTCATAACCTTAAAGTTATCGCAGCTTATACGCAGCAGTTCGTTATTTATGAAGGAGTCAAGAGCAAACTTCTGTATTCAGGGTGCTTCCAAATTCTCTGAAGCAAAGAACTTATTGCTTTCTAAATCAAAATCCTTATCAAACTAGGTTCAAAAATACACAGAATAATAATATCACTGCGTTAATGTCCTTTTCTGTTTGGTTAAAAAACCATTTTTCATTTTCCGTATAATACATTTCTTAATAGAAACTGACTGACTGACTGACTGACTGACTGACTGACTGACACAATCCTAAGTTCCATCTTCCATGTGCGAACATATGTGGAATGAACAATCCTGAAACACAGTCGGAATGTGAAACGACAAAAGTACAAGATCTGCGTTAGCGTAGAGAATAGCTATTTATGTATCAAGTATGCAAAATAAGGTTATAGAGGACGAATCTAGAATCTAGGCTTACGCCTCGGCCGAAAAAGTGGATGAGTCCGCTAAGCTTTTGCGTACGTGATGCATACAAATATTTTTTTTCTTTTCATAAAAGTTCTCTAAATTATATGAAATGAAAAAAAAATACCGTATAATTAATCAATTATAAAAGGGACAGTCAACCATTTGTTGATGCCATATTCTCACAGCCACCTGAATCCTATGCTATGAACCAAAATTCTTCTCTATTGTGAAAGGTTTCTTATGAATAATATTATAACTATGGTGACTTAGGCCTATATTTTGTTATATTATTAAGAGTTTTGTAAAAAAACCTGGTAAAGTATCTGATTAACGTAAAGAAACAATGTTGCCTTATAGGCCTATCTGGCCGGTAAAGTGCTACTTTTCGGCGTGTTAACAGTCCGAAAAGCAGCTGTTTTAGAGAACGTGTAGGGCCTACTAAAATGTCATGTGAGTTATGATATCACATTTTCCTCAAAACACACACGTACGCACACACATATGTATATATATATATATATTAGGGATGGGTCCTCGATACTTTCGATACCTCGATACTCTCGATACTTGCATGGTATCGGCATCGAACGATACTTCAGAAAACTCGCTCGATACTTTTTCGATACTTTTGTAATTCTGCAATTAAGTGAGCGTGCTAGTATTTTTTAACAAAAACTTGTAAGTGGACTGTTTAAAAAACTAATTTTAGTTTTAATGTAGAGTTTAAAAATAATTATAGGCTACTGATGATATTAAATTTTGTCTCATTAAATATGCAGACTTAATTAATTTAGTTGGTATTAAGCAGTTCTCTCAAATTTTAATTTTTAATGTACCTATTAATTATTGCTGTATTAATTCCATTAAAAAAAAAAAATGTACCTATTTATTGAAACTGGAAATGTTGAAGGTATCTAGTATCGAAGTATCGAGTATCGAGGAAAAAATCATGTATCGGTATCGAGTATCGAGTATCGAGAAAATCTGGTATCGACCCATCCCTAATATATATATATATATATATCTTCCCAATAACACTAGAACTATTAACATTGGTATTAATTTTCATGTGAGAAAATGGTGTTTGGCAACGAATCTGTGGCTTATTTAAGGGTAGAAGAGATACATAAAAGAGGCCGAGAAAGTTTCTTTACTAATACTGCCGTCCAACGAAGACAGGGATTTACTGCAGTAGAATCGTACTATCAGTGCTGTATGTAACACCCATGGTGATTGACCTCAAAATGAATTACAGTGGGTGTCGAGATCTGATGTAAGTTAATCAAGTCCTAAGAGAAAAATGACTTAAACTTCTTCTGCGGAAGGAAGACATTCCTCATATTATGTAACGTCGATTATACGTTAAGTAAATTATTACGTAACAGAAAAATTGCCATAACATGAAGCGATGAAATAAATAAATGTTAGTTTTTTTTTTTTTACGAAGGAGTCGATATAGATGTCTGTAGAACTATCAAATTTCCTTGCACTTCAGGGAAATAATTGTATTAAAAAATAAACCTCTTACTACATTCCTTGCGTAAATCTCTTTTTTTTTTTTAAATAATTTTTTTGCTAATATTTCTCCGAAAACGCGAAGATTATCTATTTCCTGAGGCATAAGAGATTCGTACGAGTAGGCTATAAAATATTTGAACTAAGCATAATATCGGGACTTGAAAAACTAATTGTTAGCGTTTTCGAAAAAGTCAAATTAAACCTATGAATTGGCCTATCTGTATTTAGTACTTGCCTACTCCTTACTTTGTAGACAAGACGTTGACAAATGAAAACTAACTGAACAGGTATAATATAGGAGGAAAAAAAGTGTTCTCACTTATTGTACTATACAAGGCTGGGAAAGGAGTTATAATAATTTATATACATCGGGATTGATTGTGCGAATCAAGAAAACTTTTACCTTACGCACTAGTTAATTATAGTCTATTGTTTTAATGATTAATTCAACTAAAAATAATTGTTTAACATCATGGAGGTTACAGGACAACGCTTTCAGGGAAGGTATCAAATTTAAGGAGCACATACATTTAGGCAGGATTTAAAGATCCCGGTGTACGATCAGTGGCCACATAAAAACTTACAAGCATGAACAAACTTCGGGCGAAGAACGTTCGGGATTACTGTTACATGGAGAGAGGCCCGTGCCCCTCGGGGACATTATGGGCTAATACTAATACTAATACTAATACTAAACTACAGCCCGGCATTTACCTTGGCGAGCGAAGGAAATGCCGAAAAATCAATATTCGATTGGCAGTTTGCACCAGTGTCCTTCCATGTTGAGTTCCCCAAGTTGACTACTCATCTAGCGTCGGTTACTTGAAGTATTCTTTATCAATCTTCAAGAAAAGTCAATGTGTCATACAAGCAACAGAATTATCAGAATTTTATAGCTCGAAAGAAAACTTAGATTCATAAAAATACTGATGTTTCATAAGAAATACATTTAAATAAAGAAGATATGTTAAAATTAATGACTTATTGAGATCATAAGAATTAATGTAGCGTGGCATCTGGTGAAATAATAAAACGAATTCAAATCATTATCAAGTGATTTATGGCGACCACATATGGAGGAAGCAAGAAGAGAGGAGAAAATTGATTAGATAAAAATAAAAAAACTTTATATGCATTAGAAAAGCGAGTTGACGTAAGTTAACTGTAATATTATAATATTAAAAAAAACTGTCGTAAATGAGATACTTATGAGTAGGGCCCGGATTTTTAGATTTTTGTTAACCCTGTTTTAGCTTTTTAAACATATTACAATAGTTTTATTGTAGTTTTTATCATTTTCAGACGATTTAATATGTTTAATAAGTACAATAAACACATTGTATTAATTAATATTAATTTATTTTGTTTTCACTTAAATTTTCATGGATCTGAACCACAAAATTTTAGAAATACTTTTTACTTCATTTTAGAACTACTCCTGTCATTTCCAACTCCACCAAAAACCCAACAAGAACGTTTTTCAATTAATAAATTAACTTTTAGAATACTTCACTTTCGGCAATCACTGTGAATAAACTCCGTGTAAGCTTCCTAAGACTTCCTTTGATTTGCTTCTAAAGAAACCGGGGATTTCGGTTCACTTGAAGATTTTCTTTACCGGGACAATGTGGTACAAAACGACAAAATTGCAAAATGTAATGCTATAGCCTATTTTATCTACAAAATAATATACTGGAAACAATGAGCAAGATGCAAAATGTAGGCAGATATTTAAAAACCCATTTTAGTAGAATAATAATTCGATTAATTATTATAATTATTATTGTTATTTTATCGAAAATCAGTTTTAGTCATTTTTAGTTTTAAATGTCTTATTTAGCCATTTTTAGTTTTTAAAAGATTGGACTATGTGACTGCCTTAACATTTAAACATAATTATGTTAAAATATCACAGTTGGCTAACAAAACAGTTTAAAACCTAAAAATCCGGGCCCTACTTATGAGACCCCTACTTTAGTAAATAATAACACATCCTAAAATTATCATTCGTCTTGTTCAGCTACTATCCTAAAATAAAGCATCTTTTACATAGTAATTAAGAATTGTTAATAGCCATTTCTCATATTTCGATTTTCATATCTTTAAAACCTTGATGGCACATATTGTCATTTCTCACTGTCTCCGCTTATTCTTATATAGGAGGCAATGCTTCACACTCCAGAAAAACGTGAAAATATAATAAACATTGTTTGTAAAAACCTCAATTTCATAACAAAATGGACAAAGTGTTCTTTATCACCGAACTAATATGTATGCTAATAAATATTTATATACAATAACATTTATCTCAAATGCAAGAAAGATTTCTTTTAAAAATTATTGTGGCCTAATTCAGTAATCAAAAATCAATTATCTCTGTATGAAAAAGGTAAGGATTAAAGAAATTGACTAAGGCAAACTATGTCCGATTCCTTTCATAACTTCATATTTTCTTGCGACGGTATATATAGCAGAACATGTGCAATGATACATTTACTAAGATCTTTTTAAAAATCTTTGTTTTTTTTTTAATTTTCTACCTCGAATTCTAGTTATCAAAACAAAGAATTGTAATATAAGAAAAATAGGTTGATAAATAACGGTGATTAAAATTTGTTATTGTCCAGCTAGAAATATACATTTATATTATTTCGAACAAAATAACAGAGGAAAATAATGCTTCTAATAAACTGAATCTGCTACATTTAAAAAGAAGGGTACAAACGCATTTTCTACATAACGTAGAGTAATTTATACTTATAGGAAATTTTGAAACGCATTTTCTTGGAATTACGACTTCATCAGTACAGCGTTCTGAATTTTATGGTGCAATTTATACTTTTATCCAATTATTAGAAACTTCCCCATCAGTGACCAATATTACATAGTAAGCTTTTATATAGACACATTTCTTTACAATTTTATCGTTTGACTGAACGCTAATTGTGCAAAATGAAGGAAACTGCTAGAGCGTCGTTACTGGAGAAACGAACCAGGCGCATGAAAAGGAATTGAACTGAAGTTAAAATAAGGAGAGAAGCAGTAAAACGTCAATTTAATAGAATTCAATTTAAACAGAAGAGATAGAATGGGTTGAAATAGTAAAACTACCCCCTCCTTGCTTTCCTTCCGATTTTGTTTGATATTCCCAACAAGTTGGATGATCCTGTCTTTATTTGAACAAGTCTGAGAGCAAAGTGAAGTTTTGCGCTGGCAGGCAGCTCCATAGACTCAGCTTACTGCTGCATTTATTCGACATATAGGGTGTTTGAAAAAACAACTGTAGAAACATTCAGGACTATACTCCATCTAGCACTTCGTTTTATAAGTTTGCCTGATTTTATTGAAGGTTTATTTGAATTAACGGATCCCTTTTTTATTCTAAATTACTTAATTTGTTTCTTAAACTAACACAAATTATAGTACCTTCAGATAATAGGTAATTATGAAGCCTGGGATGTGAGGATTTCTCATCTACGCTGTCTTAGGACGGTGCAAAAATTATTTCTCTCTTCTGTTGGGCTGTAATACCTGTATAAAAACGCCCCACCTCCCTAATAAAAATTGTAGATCGGACGATGGCTCTACTTTTTAAGTTTTCACATGGAAAATTGCATGCGTTTTCTTGACTGCTAACAATAGAAGCTTCCATACTTCCATTATTATTAGGATAGATAGACTGGGGGTGCAACTTAAAAGAAAATATTTTCGCCAACTGGAATATGACAAAACCATCCTCTTGAGTTACCGCCCGCTCATATTAAATCCTTTGATGTGCACAATCGTATCATTGGCTTAGGCTAGGAGTTTATTAATAGTATTGTACGAAAATAATTAAGTCAAAAGTGGTGACGGAAATTCCACATTTTCAATGCCTTCAAATCCTTGGGTGATAAAACTGTCTTTATTCTCTTGCATTAAAAATGGTGACTAGCCCCCATTTCTACAAAATTACTGAGTCTGATCTACCTCGAATTTCTTTATTTTAGGAAACGTACTAAGAGCAATTGGACAATATCTGCTCACCAAATTGCCTAAAACTTTTACGGGCCCATTATACTCCAATAGTATGTTATTTAGAAGACAAGTACACCCAGTTCCACGTTTTTACGTATCATAAACTAAAACATTTTTACAAAATTCCGTCAAGCAAAACATATAAACATATGCTTGTAAAATGGTAAAGTTAAATCCAAGAATTACTGTGAAAAATAGTCCCTGTAAAGGTTGATTATAGTTATTTTCTAATAGTCCGTTATGTACTCATGTTACTGTTACTCCAGAATAGTGTGAAGTGTGAAAGGTTTATTGTGTAAACACACCTTGTCAGATGATGACTAAAAAATTACACAAAGTGAAAATAAAAAAGGCTTCCTGGGTGCTTGCATTCAAATAAAATAAATGGGATGGAAGGGAGCTCGGATTTCATATGGTAGTTGAGAATGTTTTGTTTGTGATGTGTACAAGGTTTTAATTTCTGTACATATTAAACGCGGAACAACACGAAACGTCATACTTGCCACAGCCTAAGTAGGCTCCAGCAACAAACGTATTGTTTTGTTGGATACTGGAGCTCTCAATAGAAGCCTCTGCGGATGATACAGGCAAGGGATGATTACCCCAGCCCCTCCATGTCACTTCCACACAAATGGAATTTGCTATTAAAAACGAACTTTTCAGAAGCTGGACTGAGGGTATTTGTCAGCAGATCGTTTTTAATACAAAGGGCATCTAACTGAAGAGAGAGGTTTCGCAGTTTCATTCAAAAACAGACAAATAAAAAGTTAAAATATGTTCAAACAAAATCGTATGGAAGGGATGCGTGGCTATAGGAGTGATTTAAAAACAAACAGAGTTCCCGGAAGGTTGAAGGCCGATTGATAAAAAATCACATCGGAGTTTGATATTGTTTTTAGGGGAAATAAATTTGTTAGAAACATACCAACAAAAACAGTAGATCATTTCTGTTATCTGTAGTCCAACTAGGTCATCCGAAAGAGAATATTTCCTGCATCAGTGATTATTGATATGACTCTTCTTTTCAATTCTATTTTTATTTTCTCTAACAATGCCATAACTAGAAGTACTGTAGTCGATTCCCAAATTAGATTACGAATTTTCAGTAGGATAACATACACTAGAAGTTCCTAAGTTCAAGAACTCATTTGAAAAATAAAATATTAAAACGTATACCTGTTTGTTTTGTAGGCCTATGTTTATTTTTGTGTCTGAGAACAGCTGAACGAAAAATCACTCGTAGAATTACATTAAAATGAAGGTTAAAATGGACGATCTCACAATATATTAGAATTCGGCAAATTCTGAAGAAGGTCTTGGAATTCATTGGGGTGGTCTTATTTATCTTTTATATATAAAGAGAGAGAGAGAGAGAGAGAGAGAGAGAGAGAGAGAGAGAGAGAGAGAGCTCTATAACAATACATACCCAAATACACAGTGTTCCGGTTATTAGTATAATAAAAGAAAGGGTTATAATTTCAAAACTATGCATCCAAATGGCTTAAGGTTTATACCATTTTAAAGAGGATATTGGAAATTTGTAATCATTGTTGTTGCGCAGATCATTTCATAGGATAATACTATCAACAGACGCAATTGTCGCATCTGGGGGTCGGAGAATCCGCGTGTCGTAATTGTACATCAACGGGAATTCCCATAAATGGAATGTTTGGTGTGCATCATGAGTGACAAAATTATCGTTCCTTTCTTTATGTGTTGAGAAGACGGTCACTGCAACTGCGTACCTGGATGTGTTGCAACTGTATGCTGTATCTCATTACCCTTATGAAACAATTTTCCAGCAAAATGGGGGATCCACCACATTTTGCTAACATCGTTTGCACATTCTTAAACGAACGATTCCCTGCAAGGTAGATCGGGAGAGGAACGCAGTACATCATATGGTCTGCTAGATCACCAGACCTAACACCACTTGATTTTCTTCCGGTGGGGGGTTTGTTATGGACCAAAGCTACAGGACACCAGTATGTGATTTAGCCGACATTCAAGTAAGAATTTATGCTGCTGTCAACTATGTCACACCACAGATGCTTCATAACATAAGGGTCGACGTTGAATACCAGTCGGACATTTCCCGTACCACTAACGGAAGCCATGTTGAGGTTTATGGGACGTAAAGGGAAAAAATTCCCACATTTAACTCTGTGCAGCTATTTGTTTCATCTATAGATTCATATTATATTTATTGTATTATACTTAAAAGCGGAACACTCTGTATATTTTAAAGAAATCATATTGTAATAACATTTATAATGGATTAATAATACTCGTGAAAGAAATGTATATATTTTCCCAGTACTTATTGATAAACTAACTTCAGTAACGCATTTTAAGGACAGTAACATTTAGAAAGGTGCAATCAAACGATTGTAGTGAATCGACAAAAAAAAAAGCGTTGCTATCATCGCCTATTATTTAAATCCTCACTAATCAGTAACTTTAAGGTTAATTACAAAAGAAAAAATTGAGAGAATCGTTCATTAACCAAACGACATTCCATGATATCACATTTATATTTCTTATACCGCTAGGTTATCCATATAATATCCTAACCTCATGACTTTCCAATAACTGCCTAAAATATAAAAAGAAGACGAAGATTTCACAGAATGTGAGAAGCCTGTCTTTTTCCACTTATCTTTTGAATTATTATAGTTACAGAAACTTCATTTTAATTATTTTACTGGTTTTCCTATAGCAAATATGTTCCGCCGTGGGTAATATATAGCCCTACACTAATAATGGGATATATATGCCTACTTTAATCCAGATATTTTTAAAATCAAAATAGTATTATAAGAAAGTTCATATCCATTCCACGAGTGAAAAATTCTAGTTTAAAATATATTAAAGGGGTTAATTGTATGTATTTGTAAGTAAAATGATTTTTAGAGATCTTCCAAGTTTAATTTAAAAAATTTAAAATAAAATAATTGTAATAAACCTTAAACTCAACTTCTTTTATTTTGCCTATGATCATTATCAGGGCATCTTGTTTTGTAGAGTTACATCTGAGATGTCCGAATGATGGTTCCTTGTAATGAAAAGGCCTAGGTAAAATAAAAGTAGCTGAGGTTAAGGTTTTATTTATTTATTTTATTGATCGAGCTCAGCGCTACAACCGACATGAATTTCAAAAATAAATTATAAAATAATTTCTAATGAAACTGATAGTGTAGGAAGGATAGGCTCTAATGGAGATTTAAAACAGAGTTTCGCGAAAGGGTACAGGATGGTTAATAAAATTCGCACCCGAGTTTGATATTACAAACAATTACAAGCACATAACAGTATGAAGATGGATATTTTCTGTCACACAATGGAACTTTCCGGCATCCCGGTCTTATGAAAACATAATGTACTATCCAATCGTTTTTGTTATTCATGATTACATTTTCTATAGTTTTACCAATTTGGATTCTAAAGACTAATTAATTAAATCCCACAATTCATGAGGTTTTCAGCGTACTTACAATTAAAATTAATGACTATTAATTCAATTTTTTCGAAACTTATATTTCTTTCTGAGTGGTTATAGAAAATATAGACATAATTTTAATCTGATTATTAACTAATTTATCTAATTTAGCCATTCGAACTTATATTTCTTTCTGAGTGGTTATAGAAAATATATACATAATTTTAATTTGATTATTAACTAATTTATCTGAAAATGAACTCAAGTATCTCTGTATAAATGAAGTAATCTCTGATTTTTTCTATGGATTTCTATTTCTGATGGTAAGAATTTGGAAACAGACTGAGAAATCATAGATTGAAAATTTCATAAAGCTGAGGATCCAGTTTTCTCTCAAGAACATTGCACTAAGGGAAAACAATTGCAAAAAGCGACTAACAATTTTTTAAATACATAAATGAAAGTTAATTATTCATCATTTATAATTAAGAATATAATTTAATTATCTCAAGTAATATTTTTAAAATTTCGATTGTAATATCCAAGTTTGATGCAACATTAATGTAGGAACGAAGTCTTTTATTTTATTTTATTATTATTATTATTATTATTATTTTAATATTCCGACTGTCCCTGGAGAGGACAATATATGTCGAATAGGAGGCAGTCCTGAAATAATAAGAGCCATTATATCATTAGTTAATGTCAATTATATATAACTTAGTATGGAAAAAAAATCCTTTAATAAGATTGTAGGCTAATTCTCTCAGTGAAACGATTCGAATCCTGAAATATGAATATACAATCAACCCATCCGAGTTTATGAGTTTGCTATAGGCCTATTCAGAGGCAAGAGAAAATAAATCAGGTATTTATATTAAACGACATTTTATCTCTACTAACAATTTTTAGAATGTGGGTGTAAATCTATTCAATGTTGTTGGTGTCTTCAATAAATAATTGATACGCCCAAATGTATTTTGAAATCTTGAAATATTGACACGTAATATGCGTTCTCGCTTTTTAACAGACTGCTTTCTGTAAGGTTCCCTTGATCTGCCATTTGAAGTTTTCAGCAAGATTAAGACTATCACGTGGAATAATCCCCATAGTTTTATGTTGAAACATGAATGGCTATACCATTTTTATGTTTATGCGAACTATCTATGGAAATCCTTGTAAAATAAGGAAACTGGATAGGAACTCGTAAAATCTAAATGGCTATACCATTTTCATATTTATGCGAACTATCTATGAAATGATGGTAAAACAAGGAAATCGGATAGGAACTCGTAAAATCGATATTGATCCGAAGTCCCAGAAACTGATATGGCATTGAGAAATTGAATTAAAGAAAATTCAAGTTCCTGAACTTCAAACATGTTTATAAGCAATCATGAACCACAGTTTATTGTCTCTGTTGGACATTACATGAAAATATTATAGGAGAACAATTCCTCTGACACTAGGATTTGAAACCAAGGTCTTTTGGCTATACGTGCCACTGCTCTACCAACTGAGCTAAGCCAGAGTTAATTTCACAGCGCCAGATGGAACTTTTCTCCTATATGACTGATTGCCCTTAATGGTCTACCTCACTGACCGTCAGTGAGGTAGACCGTTAAGGGCAATCAGTCGTAGGAAAGAGGTTAGTTAGCTGGCTTAGCTCAGAGCTGTGGCAGGGATAGCTAAAAGTCCTGGGTTCAAATCCCAGTGTCAGAGGAATTTTTCTCCTGTGATATTTTCAAACATGTAGTTTTCAATTTACCAGTTTCGAACCAGTGCAGTGTCCGTCTTGAGTCACAATTACATGACAAGCGTGCAATCCATGCGCTCATCAATGCTATTACGTGTTCCATTTACAGCTTCTTGCAAGGTGAATGGCTTATCACATAAGAAAAGCCGACTGATTAATTAATTATCAGCTGTCCCGTACAAAAAGTGTAAAGGACTTTTGTGAAGGGTAGTCCTTGTGACAATTAATAACGATAACTTTCCGGCTGGGGGTGTGAGATGACCTTGTCTTGTTCTTAAAGTGACACGTGTTAACATCCGCCTACATACCACAAGGGCTGTACAAACATTCGCTTTAAAGCAGTGGTTCCCAGCCTTTTTCAGCAGATGCCCCCCTTCGAATATCATGAAATGCTCACGCCCCCTTTGTTAGTGATGGGGAGAAGAAGGCCTAAAAACGTGATTGTCAGTACTTTTGTACTTTAAAAGATTCCTATAATACTTCTAAAAATAAAATTAATATTGCTCACCTCTTTTATTACTCTTATTTATCATGTGATGCTTTTGCTGCCACACACACATACATACAAAACACAAAACTGCATATCTAATTATTGTGAATCTTATTTGAGTCTCAGTACAGTTCATTAAAAAAGTTAATTGTAGAGACACAAATGTCCAATATAAAGTTGAAAACTTAATATTAGTGAGATGACTGGCAATGTTTTGCTTTCACCAGCTCTGAGATATTAGGTTTTATGATTGACAGAGCACAATGCAGATCACTCACATCTCGTATTTGGATTTCCAAATTATTATAAACGTGTTGAGGACAATATATGACTATTTAATATGACAGGGAAAATTAGTTACAATTTATAAGATTATAACATGTAAATTCACACTGTTCTGTTACTCTTGTTAATTACGGTGTGTGTCTATTTGTTCGGTTAAAGTTAACCGATTAAAAATTCTTGTCGACCGACAAGGCAACAACACTAAATCAATATGTGAATTTCAAATTGTTACACGTCCCCCTAAGAAGATCCTCTGGAAACTCCTGCTTTAAAGGAACGCAACACGAGTTACATTGAATACGAAACTTATTTTATCAGTAAACGAGTTATGTTGAAAGAAAAACTGTTATATCAGTTGAAATTAGAAAACTGACGATGGTAACGGAACAGAGGAATAAAGATAATATTATAATAATCTGCATGGAAAACTACTGTGTAACCAGTAAAGCTATGAATGAATAATAAAAGAGAAATTAAGCTTCTATGTTGCCAGAGTTAAATTTAGCTGAAAATAGCTAAGTGTGTGGCTCTAGTACGCCACGTTTGTGTTATAATCCTCACATGTGCACCGTGCACTGCGCCACGCGACTAGACCAATGACCGCAGAAACGCTATCAAGATGAGCCATGGTACATAGATTTGTTGTAAGCGTATCTAATTAAATCGTATCAATATTGGAATTATGTTTCAACAGATTGAAAACACTGATAGCTGTTTTCCTTTGGGAGTACATACGCACTAGCTAACTAAATTTCTCCAGACCCCATGCCCCCCTCCATTTGGCAAACTTATAGTGAAAAGAGAAGACATAACAAAAAATGCTGTAGAATCGTTCCAAGCATCATTCATATTTTCCATTTATCACAACCAACCGAATATATTTCTGTTATATCTATCTACAAAGATAATTATTGGTTCATCACATAGGGCTAGCATGATTGGGTTTTACTGAAATATCTAATAGAGTAAAATATTAGTTGATACCCTATTAGCTATTAGAATTCTAAATCTTAACATGAGTAAAAATTCGAGCAGTGGTCAGCAAATACTGTTAAGAAGAATCCGTGAAGTCAGTGACAGGCACCAGCAAATTTCTATTTTAAATTATTTGTGCGCTGAAAACTAACAATAATACAATCATTTTTAATGTTATAAAAATAGAATCACAAACATGCCAAAAAGTATTACTACTTAAGGAAGGTGATCAAGATTTGTTAGACTTATACTTTCCTTACGCATTGTTAAATCATCTGGAAAATTGTTTGAATTTTTACAGAATCAATTCACCGAAACTGTAACGATTTAATTAAAATAATTCTTCTGCAGGTTTGCTTAATTTTTATTAATGTGACATATTATTAAGTGATCTCAGTGTCAACCTCTCTCAACAACTACAAGGTGTTCATATATTATTATAGTATATTCGATATATCTGTGAATTAGAAAAGCTTATCATTTCTCACCCTCATTCTCAAAATTATCTTGGATTCGCATTCCTTTTGTCTCCTGTTCCAAATAATACAGTCATCATCTTCAGCATATCTCGCTTCCCGCTATCATAAATTATCAGAATATCACACATTTGACACCCATTCACAACTTAATACACTTCTCCTAATCCCTCCACACAGAAAAAGCTTGCAGTCGTTATCCTTCACAATCACCTTCTCTGGACAATGGAACGGTCTTCCACACGACATCAGAGCCTGTAGGAACATATCATCGTTCAAATCTAAATTACTAAATTATTTACATATTCCTGAAAATGCTTAGCTTAATTATTTACTTATTTTTATTAATATATAATATATATTTAATTATTTTACTTTACTTTGAAATAGTGATGTCAGTTTGTATATCCTTATGTCGTTGTAATTATTACTAAGGTATCTATTTCTGTAAACAATTATTAATGTATCTCAAAACTTATCTTATTTCTTTTGTGTAATATTACTTATAAGATCGCTTATTGTATATTATTGTTTGTTTGTATTTTTTTTTCTCCTGGTTGAGTGGAAGATAAGGCCTTATGGCCTTAACTCTGCCAGGTAAAATAGAACATTATTACTTGCCTATTATTATTTAATTAATTACTTTAAAACAAATTTACTTAGCTCCCTCAGATTATCACATAGCTATAATGCAATCAGTTCTTACCGATTCTATAAAATAATGTTATCATGGTTTCTTTTAATTTGATAGCCACTCTTGATATTATATTATCGTGTTAAAAATTACAGCTTTTATAAAAATATCATAAAGTAACTGAAGGGGGTTTAAAGTATGTAATTTTTTGTAAAGCAAACCTCAGACTACAATAATAATAACATCGATTCTGAAATTACAGCATTTTCCTGTATGCAAATATAATGATACGAGAGCTTTTTTTTTTCCATTCGATGAAATTCAGATGATGATGTCGAAAGGCAATGACTGGCGCGATGCTGAGCCATAATGAAACAACCAAACTACCTATTTCTAGTTAACAAATTTGTACTATATGCTCTAGAGGATAATATGTCCTGAATTGGGAATTGAACTCGCATCCTCTATTGTCTACTTAGTAATCAGATGACCTAAACACTGAACTATGCTGGCACTTCAGATCATTACATACCTCGCTAAAGGGATCTATGGTATGGCAAGAAGGCATCTGACTCCGGTGATTATTATTTATTAGCTGCATTAAAATCGTTCAGGTATACAGTCATATGCAGAATATCCGGGTTCGATAATAAAGTAAGAGAAAATATCTTCTAAGGTAATGTTAATTTCTTTATCGAGATACAGGCGTAATTGAAATTTGTCATTAGACCTACTAACATTACACTAAGTTATAGGTAAATGTATACGGCAAAACTAGTGAATATGTCACTTATTACTTTCCTATTATAATAATTATTAGGCTACAATTGTAAGTATAAACATTGATGTACCGCATGATTCAATTTAGTTAATATCTTCAAATGTCAATGTTAGTTCACCAGTTTTCAATATTAGCTTACATAAATTTCACAATCACGAATATCATTCCTTCTAAAAATGGAATAGGAGCGTAGATATGTCAAGAAAAATGCAAAATTTATCTACACATTTTCTCTATCATCCAGAATCAAGAATTGACGGAAAAGGTATGACTATTTTGTTTCATAAAAGAGAAAATTCTTGATGCATTCAATTAGCGCACGATCAAAAACTGTGCAAATATAAAATAAGTAACAGAATTTTCATTTTGCACGAGGTTTTTAAAGACACACAAAGTTGTTTCTCCAGTTAAATATTCAAAGGGTAAAAGTTGTCAGGAATTTCGTGTTAAGTGTTATTCCTATACAGAGCCTATCGAAATTTTCCAAGAAGTAGGATAAATACAAGTACTTAGCATACTTCCTCAGTTGAAGACGTAAGAGATTATACTTCACATTTTCTTCGACAAGACAAGTTTTCAAGTTCAACGATTAATGTTCTCTATAGGTAAGAAACTCTGTTGCCTAGGTTACTTGTAATATGTATGTGCCTATCGCTCTTCAGTTCTCTCTTACCTTGCAAAAAAGGCTTCCCCAAAGTGTACCTGATGAAGAAGTAAGAAATGATTTTTACTTTCAAACATAAAGCATAAATATTTGTTTCCCTTTCACTACTGAGACCAACATTTCACGTAACCTCCATTAGGCCTACTCAAATATTAACTTACTTTAATATGCCATTTTGTAATATTAGTACTGGAATATATAATTTCTTAATTTCCTTCTTTACTGTTTAAACTAATCTGAACGTGAACCTATACCTTCTGGGATATGCTATATTAATAAATTATTAATTTATAGACACCTGTAATTTTTATTTACGTTACTGTAAAACCCATCTGGGTCTATTCTTATAAATCCTACTAGCATTTAAGTATATTTTTTTGCCATCGTTATTTAATTAACGGTTGCATAATGTTACTTAAAATCCGTCACCAGTGTACTGGAATTTGTCTGGAAAGAATTCATTTACATGCCTGTAAATTTACAGATATGGGACAGTAGCAACACATAAATCCACTGATCAGTATCGGGATTGAACCTGCGAGGTTGAGAGCAGAAAACCATGTGTAAATTACTGTACCCCAGTCCGACAGCAATAAAGTTGTTTTCTTGCTGTTGGTATTAATATTATTAATATTATTATTATTATTATTATTATTATTATTATTATTATTATTATTATTATTATTATTATTATGTTTTTCATTAATTATATAACACTTGGTAAATGAAAATCATTGTACTGTTAGAAGTTTTTCAGTAATGGACAATACATTAGAAATGTTTTATCTTGCACTATTCATAAGATGATATTTGCGGCACCACAGATTCATTAAAAGTTGCTAGGCCTAGTGGAACTTGTGCTCGGAACTTCAATATAGGCAGTACTAGACTGATACTTGGAGCTTGCAAAATCGAGTGCAAATTACTTCTCGTCTTCACTTAGTTTCATCAGAGAACTGTTAAAGTCCTAAAGCTAAAAAGTTTAAATTTAATCATTTTTCATCCAATACTAGGACTGAAAACTAGTGCTCATGAGTTAAAGAGATG
This sequence comes from Ectobius pallidus, assembly GCA_964059195.1. NCBI lineage: Eukaryota > Metazoa > Arthropoda > Insecta > Blattodea > Ectobiidae > Ectobius > Ectobius pallidus. Next base: position 158,152,318 of record CAXKWD010000001.1, on the reverse strand, counting down.
TCAACTAGCCAAACCTGGGGGTCATAAAATAGAAGATTATTCAAGATTGCGCTTTCGTTTAAGAACTTAATGCTATAGCATGGGTTATTTAGCGCAAAGTTGAATTCATATTTTCGTGTCTTCTGTGAATTCAGTATATTCTATTTCATGCTATACATTGTGAAAGCTCTCCCTCTCTATATCTGTCACTCTACTTTCTTACTTCCTTGCTCTATAGCTAGTTCTCACTTTCTCTCTTCCTTGCTTTTCCTTTCTTCCACCGTCACTTTAAAATAGACTCCTCTCTCAGCAATTTCCCTCTCTTACTTTCTCTCGCTCTCCCTCATCTTTTCTCTTCTTATAGAGATAAGCAGGCATGTTCACTAAGAAAGAATATGGTACTGTGATGCTAAGAATTTCCGGAAAATCTATAGACTATGAACGAAGCGATTGTATATATTGTCTAACTGTCCTAGTTTTCAGTATCAACACCAATAGAATGGAATAGAATTTGAGCTGGTTAGTTGTTACATGTGCTTGCCACTGAATTTAGCTGACTATGTCTACTGACATGTAATTATAATAATCGAAAGATTTATCCTACAGAGAGCAAGAAAAAGGCCTTTAAAAATATCGCACCTTTAGAAGTATCGTATTTGTATTACTTATCTATTGACATTTATAAATACAAAATATCACCTATACAAATGCTGTAGTCCAAATTTTATCACTACAGACGTTGTTCTTTATAAGAATAAAGATGCACCTTACCATATTATGTTTTTAAGAATGGAACACGTCTTCCCCCTTGTAACTAGCAAAATAGTTTAAGTTGAGCATGGTGTATTTGAAATAGTGGCATATAAATGAGATTAAATTTATGGCTGATTACATTGAAATGAAAATACGAATTTCATCATCTTTTGCAGTAGCGTATATACAATCAGAATTTATAGAAGTGCTAAGAATGTGGCTACTAAGAATTACCTAAATATATGTTAAACTCAATTGGAGGTTGGAGGAAAGGGTGGTTTTCAATTACAAATTCCAATTTTTTTTCATGAGCCATTAAACACCAAAACATGTAATATGCCGAGTAGAGTAAATTAAAACTAAAATATTAAAAGTCCACAAGGGAAAGACTACAATTAACAAATTAATTAACAAATGGGTTATTGAGCAGCCAAGTTTTCGATGTGTAACTTTGACAGTAGATTTTGTTCATCCGGCTCTGAATTTATTTTAATATACTAAAAATATTGCACAGAGAGAAAATCTATAATAAATATATTCTTTCCCATTTTCTAGAGAATATTTATAAAAAAAAGTCCGGGTTTATAATTCCATATTTTTAGAAGTTTTCCTTTAACAAAGAAAATACCTTACAATTTTTTAAAAATGAGTTTAAAATGTGACCCTACTGAGAAGTAAAGAATGCAGGTATTTAAATGAAATCACTTAATTCAGTTTGAAGCATCGTTGGAGCATTACATTTTTCATGAAAGGTAACAGGAATGTTATTAAATAATAATCAAAGTTTTTCTCATTGAAGACCGAAATCAGATTTTAGAATGTGTAAATGCCAATAGATCGCATTTGAAAATAGTATCTTAAATACGGTTATTTTTTTCTTACTTACGAAGGCAGTAAAGAAGCATTCGTGACCGAAACTACCTTAATAATGATGTTAGAATCGATTTTCTATAAGGAATCCACGTGAAATTAATAAAGGTAATATTAAAGCGACTTGGGCAAGACGGTTTTGATACATTCCTTGTAAGCGAACTTCAAACCGGACATTTTTTGCATGAATGTATAGGGAAGTCGTTGTTGCTCCGATTAATAAAAAGCCTGCCATGGTGTTAATTTGAACAATAAAAATTTATTCTGACCCATAAAAGGAACAATAAGAAAGAAATTCAGCGTACTAGTATATGATAAAGTCACAACTTTAATGGATAATCTGTATCTGGTACCCTATGATCCCCAAATGGGGCGAAGGGGCCTCCAATGGAGGTTTCATTACCTATACTAATTTTGATATGCTTATTTTCCGAGAGAGGGTAGAGGGACAGGTGGTAAGCCCATCGCCTCGCAACCCCCCTCTGGAAACTAAGTATTTCTTGGACGTGAAAGGGCCGAGAAATTTTGTCCAGAGGCTCTAATTTAGGCTTGGAGTTCTTTTACGTGCCGTAAATCTACGACACGGGACCCCCAGCTTAAAGTCCCGGAGGACTCCGTGCCCAGGACTTTTACGTCCTGAAAAATCCATCGACCGCGACCAGGTTTGATCCCGCGCCCTCCGGATCTAGAGGCGGGCACGCTACCTCTAGACCACCGCGGCCGACTTAATGGATAATAAGATAACATATTTATGAGACTACGCTACAAAATTGCAGCTCTCATTAGTCTTTTCTACTTACAAAACGAGTTTTTGTTCAGCTTGCTTGTCAATTTAATACTTCTTGGAGTTGTACTCTGTGGGATTAAGTTTGATCGATTTAAAGATTCTATTTATTACATTATTAAAAAGATATTAGATGGTTTTCAGAAATTGTCAAAATATTATAACCTTTGTTTTCATCCGGAATGCTGAAATGAGCAGCATTAAGATCAGACAGCTCACAATTACATCGGGTAATATTGACAACAGCTAATGTGAGGAATAGCAAACTGTTACAGAAGATATTTATTTGAAAATCCTGTAGGGAGACCTAATGTATATTGGTAAACAATGTTAAGGGAAATATAAATGGTACGAGTGGCTTCAATAGAGGAAACTACGGATAGGACAAGACGCTGTTGTTTGTGGCGGGATTGAAATCTTGTAATTACTGATTTCCAGTAAATTATTATTATTATTAAAATTATTATTATTATAACTGTGCAGTCATATAACTGTTTTTTCTTTGTTTCAGGTAAGTACTTTGGAAGCTCAAAGGTGAATGCGGAATATGTATGTATAATAAACTGTTTACTAGGCTACTAACACGCCGCTCTCTTTAGTCACGGTAGCTAAGGCGTGCTGCTTTGGACCAGTGGTAAAGGAGGCTTTAGGCTAGAGTCCCGTCTCGGTCATGGGTGTTTTTGTGAAATAAGGAAAAATAAATGGTAAACAGGATAAAACAATTGAGGAAAATTGGCCTATGGCTGGCAAAAATAAAAAAAGCCGTTTTCACATCAAATAAAATGGCTGAGTTTTTTTCGTAAAAAATCTAAATATATATCTTACAAATATATTAAGCAACTAAATATGTTCGAATCTCGTGGGCTTTGGTCAATATCAACTTATGATAACGTTGTAAAGGTTTTACAGAAGTTAAGAAAAAACAATAGAATGCTGTGAAAGCAAACTTTATGATTTTTTTTATATCTACAAATAAATTATAATGGCTAGGCTATCTGAGACGACGAATTCGATAAAGTGTTATGACAATTGTGAAATGTGTGAGTTTGTTTTTACTGTTACACATGATTCTAATATTTAATTTTCATAAACGGGTATTATTTTTACCATTTTGCCCTTGAAATGGCGTATCATGATTTTTACTTGGCAAATTCTGACATGACACATTATAATTGTAATAAATATTTTACTGCATAAAGGCATCCAAGAGATAGAAGGAATGTAGCAAGGTCCCTGCGATATGAACTTGAGTTTTGAATTATATTCTATAATTTATATATATAAATAAATTTATATATATAAATAAATTTATATATATAATTTATGTATATATGTATAAATTTTTCAGTATATCAGCTTCCGTGAGATGATTCAACTACATTCCAGAATAGATGAATAATGTACTTATTATAGAGAATGGTATCATTGTTTAATAATATGACATTTCAATTGTTTTAACTTTAAAATAGCAGAATCACTGAAACACCAAAGCGGAATGAAACTTTCAAAACACAGGATAACATAAATATAACACTGCACTGCTATGTAAGGGTACTAAGGGAAAATATGTAAGGTGGAAATTAATACAATAATAATTTTGACGTAGAAATAGTCCCTCTAGTCATAACAAAACATATTATTGTTAGAGTATCGTACCATAAACGTCTATGGCTCTGTACATTAATACTTGAAATTTATTTACAAAATCGAACATAAAACTGTTAAAATTGACCACTTTTGTTTCAAGTCCACAACAAATTTTATTTCATCCAAGCTGGTTAATAACATTTGTAGATTTTGCGAAAACATGATTTTTCGGACATTTTATAAATCTTCCATTCAAATAAATTACTATAGCCAAGATTTCAGTCTAAAATGTTCCTGGGAGTATCCAAATAAAGTTCATTGATTTCGCGTAACTTATCGGATTGGATCTTAACATTGATTGATAGCTATGCCTTCACACAGACAGATACGAATGTCATAGGACATAATCGTATAACTGAGCACTCCTTCTAAGTGTATATATATTAACATTTTTCATGATTGGGGCAGCCTCTCAATCAGGAATATGCAAGGAACTTTTCCTTAATTTAGATTATGCCTATATGTTTAGTGAAAGAAAATAGGCTCAGGGGACTTACTTTTTATAATGATGAAGAAACATAGTGCATATTTTAGGGTTTTATTTACAGTCTTATTAAATTATTTGTATTTGAATTCAGATGTAGACTCTAGGGATTAAGGATGATTAAAACATATGGACTGATACTTGCATGAATTTCATAAAATGGCTTATAACAGTAACGTTGTACATGTCAAAATCTGACCTCTGCATATCGACGCTGGCCAAGCTTCTGGTAAATCGTTGGGAGAGAAATAACACATGTTGCGTTGATATAGTTACCGAAATAGCTGTTCCTTTTGCAACACATGTATCGCTGTATGTTTTTTAGTGGTGCAAGCACTGACTAGTGAACAGCGGTGTAATTTGTTTTATGTCAAATAAATCGGTAACACTGGGTGCCCCCGGATAGGATTAGCTCCGGATGGGGGCTGCCAGTTCCTACTGTGCAATACCAGGGCACATTCTACATGGCGTTTATTATCCTGAGGCGTATGTGTCGAAGCTCAAGTTGAAATGCCGATACATTCAGTTATAAGCTACAAAAATATTGTAGTTTTCTTATAACCAACCTATGTTCAAAACGAGTATTTTGCTAAAAGGTTGGTTACAATAGAATGTTTTCAGCATGACCCTCCATCGCCACATTGGTTCTAAGCACTAAAACAACCGAAGTAGAAAATCTTGTTCTTTATGATTTGTTTATAATAAATGGTGCAAAATAAGTTGCAAAAACTTTCTCAAATATACATGTTAAGATTTTTAATATTGAGGTTTCAAGGTTGACGAAAGAAACCAATATGCTTCAAAAACTAAGTCCTGCATTTGCCTTGGTGAATATACCCCCTCTCTCTGATTTGTTTTAGTGAATTTATTACGACTTAGGTGCACTGTATTTCACAACAATAAGTTTATTATAATTTTCTTGTTACTACGAGAAACAAAAGAATACCATTCATATTTTAATTAATGTGTTCTAAAATTTTGCAAGTGATAGGCCCAACTTATTTCGTTTTTATCTTTATACCTGTTAATTATATAAAGAAATGTGTTTGACAAAAAACGTTCACTTCAATTTTCTGTAACTTTACTGTGCTAGTTTTTCATGAATCTCCTACTGAAATGAGAATAACTTAGAAAAATTGAAGAGAGATATGAGTAAAGTACCCCATAAGTAATTTTTACAGAAAAACGAATACAGCCATTTTATTAGCCTTAGATAGATATTTGTAAATTTACATTTTTATTAAAATCGTTAGAGCCATTTTTAAAAACTCAAACTTTGGAACAAGTTTTCATGAAAAGTCCCTTAACACTTTAGTTATAAGAACCAAATTCTAGACGGTTTGATAGAATTCCAAAAAGTCCTTAATTAAAAAAAAATATGCTAATACAAAAAACCGTTTATTCGCTACGCTTGTGCACAGATAGACAGACAAATGGACAGATAGACGGACAGACATCATCACCAAAACACTTTTTTCTGTTCCTAGGTATCGTGAAACATGTTTTTCAGGTGTTTTATTTTTTGTTACGATCACTATACTTTCTCTATACTATGTATAGGCTATATCAGAGAAAGTAAAATATGAAGAAACAGAACAGGTGAACCCTTATCCACTGTTATTTAGGTATCCACTGTAAGTTTTAGAAAATATATAAACCAAGCTTTGGAAATTCACATTTTAATCATTATCAAAGAAAAAGCAAACGACCACAGATTTCTACGAATTAAACAAATAACAGTCGAGAGGTTTCCATGGAGATTGCCGGTTCTGTAGGTCGACATTGTAAAATATGCCTGCGCACCTGACTGTCGTGTATTAATCGGATGCAGTAGTCAATCAATCCCTCCATGTGAATTCCCGAGGTATATAAAGATAAAAAAGAACTGACCGACACACTTCTGTATTAGCTGAAACAACAAGGATGCACGATAACAGAAAGGTAGTTGCAGAGAAGCGGAAAAAAGGTAAAAAAAAAGTATTAGGGGAAGCACGGAATATTCTGACTATGTACAAACGGCGAGCAAAAAGCTCACAGATGAAGCCAAAAAAGACAAAAATAAACAGAACGGAAGAGTGGTTATAATTTCAAGAGATGAAAAAAAGGGGAAAATTCGCATATAACGACGGAATGAGGAGAGACGGTGTTGGGAGCAGGTAGAAGCATTTTTATTTTTTAAATTTCTACTGGATTATCCACTAGCTAGTGTAGACCACTCAACATTGTTATTAATGTGTAGCTAAAAAGAGACCATGATTGCTACTGTTAGAGGTGAAGCAATTATGAAATTAAATTTTTGTTAGAAAGACCTTGTTGAATACAGTGTCAAGGGCAGTTTGATATATACTGTGTCCGGCAGAATCACTACCAATAACAAATGTTAATGTCTTCCATTCAAGTTACAAGTATCCTTGTCATGTTCACTCCCAAAGAAACTCTCCAGATTTTGACAAAGAAATGATTACGCTTATGTGCATAGTCGGGATATGATGACGCTTAGAAGTGAAAAGACGAAGTTACGTTGATTTTGTGATCGGGTCATTCTTCTTCTGTAATGATGTCAGAGATTACATTAACCAAACGTTTCCATAAAGATCGATTGGAAGAACCGGTCCCTTTGCCAGGCCTCCAGATCTGACCACCTTAGATTTCTTTTTATTTATAACTTTCTTTGATTCGATTCAATTTTACTGCTACAAATTACAATATAAAATATATGTGAAGAATAGAATTGTTAAATTTTTAAACTGTAGTTGTTGTGGTATTTTGAAAAAGAAAATAAATTTATCAAAATAAAATTATACGTTCTGGTTTAGTGACCTAGACACCAGAACATAATATGCAAATCTTATTTTATTTATTTATTAATATAATATATATACAAATGTCACTTCGAACGCCGCCCGAAGAAGCAAAGCTTGTGTTGGGGAAATACCATTATTTATGAAACTCCTGATTTTTTATCAAACCTGGCTGATCTTTGGCGATGCATATTTTACGCTTAAGCACCCGTCACACCTCAAATACTAAAAAACTCTTATAGAAAAAATAACAAAAAGTCAAAATCCGGTTATTCTTGGATTCTCAGTGCAATAAATGTTAATATTTGTTAAGGGTTACGATTCTGCCGGACACACTGTATGGACGGTACAGATGAAAGCAAATTAAGCTAATCTGTTTTAGAGACTGATCTAAATTCTACTACAGCTTATTTCATTATTGAACAGTTTTTGTAGTGTACCCTACAGTCAAAACGTGAAATTGGTTAAGGGATTACATAAGTATTGGTTTAGCCATATTAGTAAAAGGAAATGCTATTTTCTTTATTCCAATATAAAAAATCCAGCAAAACCTAAATTGTACCTTTGTAAAATGTTATGCCTTTTGGGAGCATGGGAAGCTGTTGCTCATTCCCTAATTATTTAATTTATCTTGCATGTAGAAATTTTCATGTTATTTAGACAAATTCAAAATATATCTTCTTCTACAAAAAAGAGGTAATGCTGTGAAATTTTTTCACAGTATATGCAACAAAATTACTAATCGAATTTTTATTGTATTTAGTAATTTAAAGGAAGTATCCATTACCAGCACACGTCATTTATCCAAAATTTTCATTTTCCTATTAAAATAAACATATATTTTTTTAACAAAAAGCATAAGTAAGAAAAAATGTCTGTATATTGATAAAGCAACATTAGTGAATGTTAATGTAAAATATTCGACTTCATATTTTAATATCTGTCGAAGGAGGTAGATTTCAATTTTAATTTAAAACAAATTAAATTAATTAAACTCAGAAACAAGTTGAGATATTTAACTCACAAATGAAACTGTGTTCAGGGTTTAGTTAATCATTTTGAAAATATGAGCCATTTCCAAAATAAATGCATAACTTGAAATTGAAAAAGGCATGAATGGAAATCTATAGCACGTACAGGTCTACTATTGCTGGACTGTGTGCACCAAAACGGACCGTCTTTTTCTGTCTTGTAAGTATTAAATCCAAAATGGATTACCCAGGTAAATAATTTGTAAAAATTAACTATCAATTTCACTCCCCCTTAAGATGTTATGCACTTCAACAACTCGCTGCCTCAAGAAATTGTAACGATACCATACAATGCTATGTTTCCAAGTCCAATTGGAGAGGGACGTTCCCCTGCCGAGAAAAACAATTTTTCTATGTGAAACTGTTAAGCCAAATACTTCAAGGTGGGTGTTCCTGGTCGCTTGTCACTTTTGAACAGTAGGAGATGTAATGGGGAAAATCACAAGCACTGCTGGATTAATTCAAAATCTATAATTTCACTGTAGTGTGAACTTATGACAAGTGAAAGTCTCTGTAAAATAGGAATGAAAGGATGGGAATGCGTTACATTCTACAGAGTGTCCCAAAAGACTTCCACGGCACCTCTATTAGACACCCGAATTCCTCTAGACTTACCTGCCTATCTGTATCCTGTATGTTATTGATTGTAGCTCAGGGATCGACTCCCTTGGGGAAATTATTGTCTTCACTCCATGACAATCAATCATGATACATAATGTTACGAGATTTTGTACATTAATATGACACTTTGCTCCGTACATAGCACAGCTGCTAGTGTACTTGAAAATAAATATTATGAACGTTAATGTTTAAATAAATAAATAACTTAAATAAAATATTGCTCTTGTAAATAAAAAAATAACGATAACTCTTTGAAATGTAAACCTACAGTTCTTCCGTCATCATCCTATTATCTCCACAATGTGGCTTGAGGCAGGAAGATAATGGTGTCCCACAAGTGAAATATGAAAACATCACTACAGGTATAATTATTACTGCTGCCATAGTCCGCACGGTTTTAAAATGAGCTGATCCAATGAATGCCTTAAAATGACGAATTTCTTTTCCATACCAACAATGACATATGAATGTTGCCTGCCTCTATTTTTCATGTCATAATCTGAGCCAGGTGAAGTTGAAAAGCCCTTCGGAAAAAAATATCGACTTTCAACTTGCTCACATGAAGCTAACAGTCCTTTTTTAAGCGTTTTATGTATCAACAACTCACGAGTTTGATTGACACCCTTCAATCACAAGCATATTCTTGTAGAACTCGGCCTGACTAAATATAAAAATTTACACGCCCTATACTGGGTGATGCAATAAGTAGACAACACTATATTATCAGCAGTAATAGCAAATATGAGACAGTAAAAGCAAATATGAGAAGGTGGCGTCAATCCCATACCTCCCATAAAATTCTTAAGATATTGTTAATCTGATATTAATATGATCACATGCAAAAAATCAGCTTCGTATTTTGAAAAAAGTCCCGCACATGAATTACGGTAAAACTAGAAACTAGCCAAATGTTGGGTTGGACAAACTGCACTGTAATTAATCAGGGTTGCCATCTGAGAAACTTTATTAAAAACCACACCATAAATAAGTATTAGGTCGCCGGAAACATAAAGGGGAGAAAAAAGTGTTAGTTAAACATATTCATAAAATATCAGCTGATGAACATTTCAACTATTATAATGCAATGTTAGATTTCAAAATCAGGTATTATTATTATTATTATTATTATTATTATTATTATTATTATTATTATTATTGTATCTCCAAGTCTTTATGAACCCTATTTTGCCAGAAAAGGCAACATATACAGTAAAATATAGAATATGAATTACATATGGTTGTGAATATATGTTAGATACTGCATAAAATGGTCATAATAACATTGCTTCGTGAAAATTTTTTGACACAAGGAAATTCCGTCACAATTTTCAAAAAGCAAATTTACCTGGAGTCTCTTTGTTTCGAATATAGGACAATCGAACAAAACATGTTTTACAGTTAGTATGGACTCCTGACACTTACAATTATAACCACTATCTGAAATCAGATAATAAGCAATAATATGTATTATAAAGTAAACAGTAAAAATAGTCAAATTTTGATTTGCTGTATAGCAAGCCTAATATCAGTATATGAAATTGCATTAAGTAATTTTAAAGATAGGTATTCTGCCTAGTATCCAGTAGGATAATATTATAGCAAAATAGAATGACTGTTGCTATTACTTATTCACTTTTTAAACTCTGTTATATGAATTCCCTTTCACCGATTCTGTTAAGACACAGTCGAAATACGAAATAATAAAACCTGTTCTATCCTCTTGTCTTCTATAGAACCGTTATTATTTTAGGACATTTTCTATTTGATCGTTCGTTTTGCTTGAATTCGTAATTATTATCGTACTATAATCTCGAAACATCTTGCTTAAATTGCCCTAATTTCTTCTGGGGTTTATTTCCCTTGGGTAGAATTAAAAACATAGCACGTACGAACGAAAACACATTTGTTGTGCAGTATTCATGGAAAATTAGAATAGCGATACATAAGGTATTCTGCACTTCAGGTGCAAGATAATCGCGAAGTGAATTATATTTATTATTTCTTAAAGTTTTTAACTAGGTAATTTGAAATTTCAGACTTCAACATTATGTTGAATTAAAGTAGATTCAGACTTCTTAGTAGCACACAGCTCGCCACTTATTCTCTACTGGCATTAACGAACTTGCCTATATTCTTATTCTTTGGCACAGGAATTCAGTTTTATCGTTCTTGGTAATCCGTGATATTTATCTTATACATGATAATTGGTTGCGAAAGTTAGAGAAGTCTCTTTTGTTCTTGACTAATATATTTAAGAATAAATATAAAATTATACTGCGATTCAAATTCAAAAGATTATTTTCGAGTCTCGAGAATATTGGGGTACGGTACTCGATAATATAACCAAAGTTGATAAGAAATACGTTGAGCATTTCAGCATTACTTCATCTTATTGAGCTGAAATGAATATATTCAACAGAAGTAATACATGCTTTTAAACTTACAAATACAGGCCTATGTAAATTTCAAAATGCTGTCTAAATTTACATTTTCCATTTCAGCTCCCAGTTGAAATGTGTCCTATTTCGAAATGAAATGACAGGTTGAAAAAATACTGCTATTGTAGGTATACTTAAAAAATTTAGGAAGGCCTTTATTGGTTAAATATTCATAACGTTTTTAAATTTCCCACTTATCTAACTGCTTCATTAGGGTAAGAGAACATAGTCATATTAAAATTCACTTTAATTATTTTCTTCTGATGGACACATTTATAAGTATTATGTTATATTTTGCAAGAAAATGACAAGAATTTTAAAAAACAGGTGTGCTTAGGATCTTTTATCAGATTTTGCTATAATTGTACTTATTTCATTTTAATAAGAAAGCTTTGTACTGACTTCCTGTGATAACAAGATCGCGTGATCGCGTGTCAAATGTTATTTTCCCGCTCAATGGACACTTTGCACCCGCCATATTTCATGACACGCTCGCAGCGTGTCGTTTGTTTCTCAACTCTCGGCTACCTGAAGCTTTTCTTTCTTTTCACCCTCAGACACAAATATTACATTAATTCACTTGTTCCCTGTCACTTCATGATATAATTCGTTTCTTTCACGACCACAGCCATTGCAATTACTATGAATACTGCAGCAGAAAACTGAACTGGGTTTCTTATAGATATCTGAAGGTTACTTTACAAATCTGAAAGATCTTATTTATATATGAAAATGATATTGATTTGAATAGCTGAAGGAAAGCCATATTTACTTAGCAATCATATAGGCGTGTATTGTTTGTGTTGTCGCTGCCTTTTTCTGATTAAATTCGTATTAATAAGGTTTTAAATTAAAATTTTCCACTCCGATTAGAAAAATACCTTGGTGTTCTGATAAACACTTAAATTGAAATTCTGTAAAATGATTCAGAAACATGGATTAAATACATAACATAAGTCTTGCTAGTAGATATTTTCGTTCGACCATACGCTTATTACATGTAACGTAGGCCTAACAGTATCATAACGGTATCCACTTCCAAACAGATTTTAAAAATAATACAGGTTGTGGTTTCGATTATTACAAAACACGGAATGATCTTGAAACCTTGAGAGCAGCAAATAAAACTGCACATTAAACGGCCTGTATTTTTTAAATAAATTCTGTTCGTGTTAATTTTAATATTATAACTTACCAACACTAAATTGAGTACATTTCATCTTTTAAAAATCCGTTCGTTTCAAGAAAACGAAGAACAAGCTTTGACTTGACAGCTGCCATCTATCGCAGAAGACAACAACTACAAGAACTTGTTAACAGCTGATTACCGTGGTCAGCCGGTTTCTTTTTATGGATATAAAACCTCAAAACTTAAACCTCTAATTGTGTTCGAAAAACAGTCGTATGCAACTTGCCTATAGTGGCAATTATAATACTTTTATAAAAATTAGGAAATAAGCTTTACTCGTTTCATAAACGTACTCGTATCTTAATCAATGTCATTATAGGGTCGTTAAATAATGTACTATCATAGGAACTTAAGCGAGTGTAATAAGAGTATTTTTGTCATGTAAAGAGATAGCTGAATGATAAAAATAGATAAACATGTTTTTTTTTCCTATTCTACTTACCTGATTATGTTAATGAGACCGTCGGAGCGTCGCTGACTACAGATCCGTCGGCCCGGGTTCGATCCCCGGTATCTCCTCGGATTTTTCTGAGCTAGGGAGGTCTGGTAGGGGTGCACTCAGCCTCGTGATTCAAAGTGAGGAGCTACTTGATAGAGAAGTAGCGGCTCCGGTCATGGAAACCACCATTAACGGCCGTGGGTGCTGACCACATGCCCCCCAATCCTGCCGTCTGCCTATGGTAGATGACGCAGCAATCGGGTGGTAGGCCTTGTCCCTTCTGGGATGTTAGCGCCACGGAGATTATGTTTTAATATGTACAACGACTAATCATAAATAGAAGGCAAATGATCTCAAACTTCCACAAAAAACAGATGCCGAAAATATAACGTATAACAAACATTTAATATATATCTGACCTTATGTGTCTTATACAAAGGAAATATTTGTGGAAAATATGGAACTATATAAGATAATTACTTAAGGGTGAATTCGAAATACATTAAATTTCACACTAGCTTTCTTTCTTTTGGAAGTAACGTTATACAAATAGTTTAGTTTTATGTGGCACTTAAAACGATGTAGATACGAGCTTACAGTAAATATGGCGAGTTTGGAATGGAAGAACTATTCCTAGGCGTATTCAATGTCAGTCTATTTGAATTGGATGTTTTTTTAACGAATTACAGTAATGACAAAGGTTCGTACGATATGTTTTATATTATGTGAAAGATAGTATTATTTATACTTCAAACATTTTTATAAATCTTAAATGTTCAGTCGAAGAATAAGGTTTCAATGAGGTATGTGGACTAAAACAACACGCTTCAGTTTGCGCACACCTTTATGGAATGGAATCTATGTATCCTCTTTTTCTTTTGAAAGTACCTGTTGACGTTTCACGCAACCTCGTAAATAGAACATTTGTTCACATGAACTTTCCAGTATCGATTGAGGTCTTAATGTGTATATTGTGTAAATTATTCAAGCCTGAGCTGATTTCCCTTACAAAACCTGCTTCACATGAAAATACAAAATACGCTAGTGCTTTATAACTAGGGACCGGATTCTTAGGTTTTTACCTATTTTTTTCCTTGCTTCCTAAACAAAAAGCGCTCATACACTTTTTCAAATCATGTCCATAGGATTCACCCACATTAATTCTGTGGCACCTAAAAATACCTAAATGGGGTATAAAAACCTAAATATACCTAAACGGGATATAAAACCTAAAATATCTAATTTAGGCTACTTTTTTCTTTGTCAGTTGAGGAATCGATATTTTGCGGAGAGACAATAATTTTTGTCGGGTTGAAATTAATACCATCAGCGTTTCGTTCAACCCATTGTCGTCTAGGATGGACTGTATCAAGAGAGGAAGTGTTGAGTACCGGCGTATTCCTTTTAAAATATTCGTATGAACAACCATTGTTGCCGTGTATGAACAAGGATATAGATTTCTGTGTTTTAAAGCATTTGTTTGCCTTAACCTTTAGTACTGTCTTGTTATTAACACTGAGTGGTCACACTGTGTTTTAAGAAGACGTGTTAATTATGTATTGAATCCTATGTAGCACATTCAAATTCATTAAACCAATTATTCTACCCGAAAACGATATTTTGTCAAAAAACCTAAAAAAAACTATTTCACCTAATGGAAAACCTAAAACAGTGTTTTTAAAAACCTAAAAATCCGGTCCCTATTTATAACACAGTCCCTAACGAGAGAAATCCATTTTTAAAAAAAATAGTCTATAGCTTATGATTCAAAATGTATCGTCCTCAGTGTTCGAGTTGATAAAATGCATGACACTTGCGAACTACTTATTTTGCCTTCTTTTGAAGTTGAATAGCCTAATGTACTATTTTATGGGGAAACTGTTTCATGTGGCAAAGGTTTTAATTTTACAGAAAAGAGTCATTAGAATAATAAATTCGGAAATGACTGCTTATTGTAGACTGATTTTTAAGAATTTACAGATAATGACAATTATTAATCTATACATATTTATTTTATACATTATTATGATGAATGACATGTTATACCCTCTAATGGAACTAGAAATCACATTTGCTATAAATAAGATACCTCACGTTTATGCAGTATACGGACTGTAAGTTTTAGAGTTTTTCCCAATAATGTATTTAAAAACAAATGGCGTTAATGAGTATTTTAATTTTAATTTTAGTGGTATGTAGACCTACTGTGATTTGTATAAATTGGCGTATCCTATTGTTATTTTACATATTGGCACAGTTATAATAATAAAAAAATGTTATACTAATAATACTTTCGGGGACATAAACCCGCTGAATGCTTTGTCGTACATCTACAAAAGGCTCTGCCAGCTGAATAACCCCATAGCTTCAAAAATATAAATAAAAAATAATATTCAAAGTTTAAAATCTCAAATTTAAACATCTAATTGCCAAGGCTAAAATATTCAGGCAACATAACAACTTGTCATCAATAGAGGTTTTGAAGGAATGAAGGGATGTAAATTCACTTTAGTTAAAAACATCGCAATAAAGGTACCGCCATATGAAGATACTGTGAGAGTTGTAAGAACCTCTACCCACAAAAACTTCAGAATTTTATATATAAGGTATGAATAATTCAAAGCAAATTCAAGGTGCAAAATATGTTTCAAAAACTTTTCAACATATACGTGTTAAGATTTATGATATTGAAGTTTCAAGCTTCACAAAAGAAACCACTGTATACGTTTCCACTCAAAAATTAATTCTTGCATTTGCATCTGCGAATGAGGAAACCTTGATAAACCCAAGTCAAATTTGGCCAGCTACGAGGTTGAGACTTCAACCCAGGACCTCTTTGCCTATACCTTTTCTCTCTGATTAGATTTATTGTGTTTATTAACCTCTAAGGTATACTGCATTTCACAACAATAAATTATCTCTATATATATAAAAGGCTTTGTCCTGACTGACTGAATGAATGACTGACTGACTGAATGACAGGAATCAACGTACAGCCTAAACTATAACAGGTAGAGACTTGGAATTTTGACAGTACCTTCGTTTCATAATGTAGGTGCTCACTAAGAAAGGATTTTGAAAAATTCTGATTCTAAATGCCAAAAATTAAATGTTTTTGAAAATACTTCATCCCTTTTTACATAGAATTATCAATTCCAAATCACAGAATATATTGTTGCCAAATGGCATCAGATGGGCTTGGAAAAAACAAATGAAATGCACTTTTGACAAATAAGAGAAGTTATCAAAATAATTCATGTTATAAATAAATATTACAGAATGAAATCCACTAAAATAATGGAATCACATAACTTTCTCTACCCTGGACATAGAGAAAACAAAACGAGGTATGGTAATGTGTATATTATTATATTATATCGCAGATTTTTGGAGAGAAAAGTATGAAAGTGATAATGCTTTCTGTTTAATTTCATCCCCAAAACGGCTTCATGGTAACATAAGAGTGGGAAATTTCCCGCCTCGATATTACAATTTTATGTTACAGGAATTTCTGTTTCTTCTTATTTAAACCTCTACCAGGCTTGCTGTGCACTGTACAAGCGATGGGATGCAAAATTCTAGATCCTCTATGAGCCATAAAAAACTACCTTATATCAAGCGTTTTCTGAGGGAATAGTTTGAGTGTAATAAGTCGTTCTTCCTATTTCAAATTATAAATGCCTATATAAGGACCTAGAATTGAAAATTGAAAATCCTTCATAAGTTAATTTCCAATTACAAAATACAAAACCCGGGCGACGCCGGGTCTTTTAAGCTAGTTTCTTTATAATTTTCTTGTTCCTATGGGAAACAAAAGAATATCATTCATATCTCAATATGTTCTGGCATTCTGCTTAAGTTAAAGGCCGTACTTATTTTCTTCTTACCTTTATATCTATCAATTTAGTGGAGATATTTGTCAAAAAACAATGGTTTAAATTTCGTCTACAACTTTACTATCCTAGGTTTTCATGTAACTCTTACTCTAATGGATATAAGCTAGAAAAAATGAAAATAGATACGATACCCCCTAAGTAATGTTTACATAAAAACGTATATAGCCATTTTATTAGTCTAAGATAGATGTTTCAGAATCTACATTTTTATTTAAATCTTTAGAGCCATTTCTCAAAAATAAAAATCTTGAAAAAAAATTTCATGAAAAGCCCCCTTAAAATTTTGGCTATAAAAATCAAATTCTATGCGGTTCGATTAAATTTTTAAAATCCCTAAATAAAAAAGTAAATAGCCTATTGTGAACCGTTCACCTGCTACGCTTGTCCACAGACAGACGGACAGACTTCATTCCAAAACACTTTTTTCAGTTTCTAGACATCGTGAAACATGTTTTTCCGGTGTTATCTCGATTTCGATATTTTTCATTACGATCCAATACTTTCTCTATACTATGTATATGAGAGAAAGTAAAAGGGGGATAACTTTTTATTGCTCCTTCTTAGAAGCTTGTTCATAGCCATCACCATCACAACAACGCGAACGGTGGGAAAAAAGCAGCTACTTTCTTCATCTTATGGTCCTGTTATAGTATTTTGTTTCTATCTTCGATATTCAAGTTAGATTTGGAAATTCGCTACTCAGCACTGGGAGAAAAGTTCTGACGGTAAGATTTATTTATGTGTAATTATTTATTTTACATCTACTAAAATAATATGCTGTTTATAACAAAATATAATAACTCCATACCTTTATGAATGAGCACGATTACAAATTTCACTCACCATCGCCTGCTTGTATAATTTACTATTACTGCACTGCGTAAAACATTCGGTTTATGATCATCCAACTGCCTGATTAAGTTTTTATAGCCACTCTGCATGTAAATAAACAGTTGTAAATTCTTAATATTTATTCTCAGCTACAGCAGCAATAAACTGCGATTAATAAAAACTGCATCACTACAGAGAAACATGAAATGCCGTGTTTCTGACTTCCTATCGACAATATGATGTTACTGACAATACCTGACAATAACTGTAACGTGTTTTCTCAAGCCATTATATAAACACACCAATAGTTTAAATCTCTTATTGTGGAAAAGTATATATATATATATGCGCCCTGAGAAGTGTGTGTGTGCTCGCTCACTTCTCCGAGACCCATTGACCTAGAGGCATGAAATTTTTAACATACGATTCCCATGACGTTGGGAGTATCTACTTAAAATTTCACTCTGATAGAACAATCGGTTAGCTCAAAATTTAATTTTTAAACTTGGTTAATGTTATTTATTGTGTTTTATGCAATCCTGAATGATCATTATATGAATTACATACAAGGTACTCTCGCTTTTATGACAAAGATTGCATTCAACGTGCTCTAGCGGCGGTGTTACTAAGTTGTCGTGTTGTGAGCGTATCGATCATTCCTGTTTCGGAACCTCAGTGTTGTTATTATGTACACATAGTGAATTTATTTACGTGCAGAGCTCAGTGTTGTGTCATTATTTTCACATAATAAAATTCACTTATCACTTAATGATAACATGTTCTCAGCCTAATTTTATTCTCTTAATTATCTAGTTACCCTTATGTGTTACTTATATTACAAATCTGCTATAGGCCTATGTATTACGGACAGAGCAGTGATGTTATCAATATAATTAAAATCATTTGTACAAACCTTAAAGCAAAGCTAAGTAACTTGATTAAATAAAGTGGACTACAACCTACAATTCACACAGCACATATCTAGAAAAAGAAATAGGCCTGCAGACAACGCAATTCTATGTAATGCAAACTACTTAATAGCAGATTGTCAACTTATTACCTTATCAGCTTCCTCAGCACATCAAATATGTCTTCCCGTTCGTAATGACGCAATGCGGCCTATGACAATATGAGGGTGTAAATCCAAAGTGATACAGGCCTATCTCCAATTAGAAAACACAGTTTAGCTAAGAAATGCATTACGAAAATATCCCTTGAAAATACAATGAACGTTTTATTTCCAAACTATGTTGATTTCAATAGTCATCGAATTTTAACGTTATTTTCATATTTAAACCTTTTAGTGCATGCCTTTTCTGGCAAAATAGGGTTCATAAAGATTTGGAGGTATAATAAATAAATAAACCTTTTAGTACCAAGCTCCGAGGATAGGTTAAGCAAAAAATTGCAAGCTAATTTTGCAAAAATTGGTGTTTCAAAAAATATATTTTTAAAATCACAAGCGTATACAAATAGAAGCAGAATCCAAATGTATTTGTTGGTATGGTGTTAGAAAAATCTTAGGAAAATAAAATAGAAATTTGCAGAATGTTTAAAAACTATAATAGTTTTGAATCAGTTTTTCATAATGAAACCATTTGTTTTGAACAAAAATACTATTTCGTACAAAGAACCAGTTTGAACATAGTTAGGTTGAATATTACGATTATAAAAATATTTTAAAAGTACAGTGTTTTTTTTCCATTGCACCATGCATTTTAAATTTCTGAAGGATTTTAAGTAAAATTCACCAAAATAATTTACTGAACAGAACAAATATATTCTGCCATATGACTTACGACTCTGGTCTGTGATTTAAAAATTCCAAAATGAAAAATGTCACATTTTTCAGTATTTTGATCAAATTTCAATGTAGTCTTAACAACATTGACATTTTCAAACTGGGGTGAAATGCGGCGCCGGTGAAGTCTTTTTCACAAATAGTGTTATAGATTTTCCATTTGTAGCTTCCAGCGATTCAGTTTCATACTTAAGTATGACTTATTTTAAAATGTATGCAATATGAACTTTCGAAGGTTATATTCCATGTAAAGAATATGGTAACAGTATGATTTTGAAGGTATAATGATTTATTTTCACCGGCACTTTATTCAGTAATACTGAATTTTATTTGAGAGGAATGCTCCAGACAGCTTGTTCACATACAGCGAACTGTATGGTGGATGTCTTGTATTCGATCCCTGGCACATCTCCAGATCTGTAATGCACCATACTCCCCCAAAATGAGGAATGGTGTTGCATGTCTCGGATTACATTGCCAAAACTATTATCTGAAATACCAATTTCTAGACAAGAAACAAACTTTTCATAAAAGGTATCTGATACAGCCAAAAATGAATGAATGCAGCAGGAATTCATCTATTTGATAGGACATCACATAATGAAGCTTGAGACATTGTTCTACAAGACGTCTAATATGCTGCGAAAGAAAGAAAGAAAGACAATTGCTATTAACGAATTTATTGGGAGAAGTCCAGTTAGGAGGAACATATTTTGCTACACGCCATGCTACATAATGGTGAGACTATGTGTGGTTTTAATTTATTTTAGTAAAAGTAAAGTGATCCCTATACAGGCCATGGAGGCCCAGAGGGTTCCAGGAGATTGAGGCTCCCAGATTTTGGACATTCGGCACATGAAGGTGGTAAGGTTGTCAGCCTTACGCACCGGCCGCCTTTACCCCCAGGATTGCTCCTGGTACTCATTTCTGTTAGAGGCTGAGTCGACCCCAGGGCCATAATGCCGCCAGATGGATTAGGCCAATTGAAAAATCTCAACGACCTCATCGGGAATCGAACCCGCGACCTTCCGGTTCGTAGCGCAGCGCCTCAAATTTTATTTTAGTAGTTACCTAAAAACCAAAATAAAAAAAAAGTTTATATGAACTTTAAAGAATTTCCGTTAACTAGGATAAACAACACTTTTCTGGCGGTTGAATTACAAATATTATTGTTATTCAAACCGTGAAACCGTTTATTGTACAGTTCTTTATTGTTTTATCCATAGTCATATAATTATGTAAACTCATTTCATGAACCAAATATGGACGGGAGTATATAAACTGGAGCCCACCCAATTTTTTTTCAAAAGTTGGCGCCACTATATGAGATAATGCAATGGTAAATACAGAATGGCGAATAAAATCATCATTAGCAGGAGTTACCTTAAGAAATCGTTACAAAGGCATTGGACGTCATAGTGTAACGATGTTTTACGAAAGTGTGGAAGGGTAAAAAAGCTTCTGCATTAAGGTAAGTAGTGACAGCAAAATTCTATGTCTGTGACAGATTATGTTAGGTTAGCAACAGTTATTTTAGTTTAGCAGCAGTGTACTGAATAATGCAGGGTCTGGTATGTACCTTTTTTTTTTCTTTGAGATCGTAAACAGCATGTTCCGTTCTGTGTAGAATATTACATACCAGGATTACACATATTACAACTTTAAATTATAATTAATTACAAAGATATTTCTTAGAGCTAAATACGATTGATAGAGTTCATTGGTATTATATGTACTAATGTTGCTTGTAAGAAACTCTAAAACCCTTCAAGCATCGTCTAATGTGATACTGTTTACAGAAAATTGTTAACTAGTTCGTGCTTTGGTAGCGGCCAAGTTCTTCCTTTTTCTGTGACACTTCTTATTAGTTTAGTCCTCTCTGTGTCGAAGTTCTTGCAGTATAGCAGTAGGTGGTCTGTTGTCTGTTCACTTTGGTTACAAGAGCATGTTGCGTCTTCTGTTATTTTGAGTTGCTTGTAGTAGCCTCTCAGTTTCCTGTGACCAGTTACCATCGCAGTGAAGTTCGGCGAAATTGATATACCCCACTTAAGTCTTTGTTTAATGTCCGAAAAATAATTTCTTGTCTCCTTTCCTTTCGTCGATGTATCCCATTCTTGTTGCCAATCAGCAATATAGGTATCTGATTTCTTTTCGTATTACAAATATAGGTGGTACCTTTTGGTATGCTCGTTCAACTCCTGTTCCAATTGCTTCCTTCGCCAAGCCGTCCGCCAATTCATTTCCCAGTATACAAGCATGTCCTTTTATCCATCCCATGTGTATTTTCCAGTTGTCAAGTTCCATTCTTTTGAGTTGATTCCTGATCTGCTCTATGAAGGAATCTCTTCCTGCGATGGGAAATTTTACTAGTGCGATAATCGTTCTTCTTTCATTAGTGCCGGAGCATACCGCATTGTTCTGAAAGACTTCCGTTTTGTCTTTAACCGTACATAATTGGTACAAAATTATAAATTGATTATTGTAAGACTGTATGATGTGTATATTTCCCTTCACAGAAGAAGAAGTTTTACTGCTTTCTGATAAACGTGATGTATACCCCTGTCGTTCTTAGCACTTTTCAAGTAGCACAGCTTCTAGTTTGAGTGGAGAATCGCTGTAACGAGCTCCTTGCTGCGAACTCCTCTCTGGGAAGATATCCAGAACAGAGAGAGAGAGGATTGCATTAAATACAAACATGTACTCTCCCAATATTTCCATATAATATTTTACCCAACTATATTAGGTAATATAATATAATAAACTGAAATTATTATTATTAGTAGTAGTACATTATTACTGGGGTACGCCGTAGCGTAGTGGTTGAGGCGCTGCGCTACAAACCGGAAGGTCGCGGGTTCGATCCCCGATGAGGTCATTGAAGTTTTTCAATTGGCCTAATCCTTCTGGTGGCACTATGGCCCTGGGGTCGACTCAGCCTCTAACAGAAATGAGTACCGGGAGCAATCCTGGGGGTAAAGGCGGCCGGTGCGTAAGGTTGACAACCTTACCACCTTCATGTGCAGATTGTCTGAAAATCCGGGAGCCTCAGCCTCCTGGAACCCTCTGCCTCCTGGAACCCTCTGGGCCTCCATGGCCTGTAATAGGGAACACTTTACTTTACATTATTATTATTATTATTATTATTATTATTATTATTATTATTATTATTATTATTATTATTATAGGAAGAAAGACATAAAGACTTAATTAAGAGTTCGCGGTTTTTATCATTTATAATTTTAAAATTTAGAATTTAGAATTTTACTTTTAGCACTTTGTAGCCTTTTATGATTTTTAAATTTAACACATTGCACGCTATTGGTTAGGAAATGGGAAATTGAAGCTCAAATTACATTTTTGTAAACAAGTTTTCAATGACATTTTTCCTTCGGGACACGAAATAATGTTAGTTTCTTATGACTGGTATCAAACTAAATTACAAAAAAAAAAAAAAATAAAATAAGTTTAACCCTTTCAAAGCAATCATAGATTAAAATCATCAGAGGATTATAAGTTTGAAGTCAAAAGGAAAAAGGTCGATGGAATACCTGGCTGCCACGATTGAGAATTAATCACACGAATAAAAATCCCCACATTTAAAAATAAAGCAATTTTCTAATAATCTAATAATTCTGCTAGTATGCGGGTTTTGTGGTGACGAATTTATACAGCAGTGAAAAGGTTCATGAAGAACCTATGATTGCGTTCCATAAGCATCCACACTCCATTGATGAGCTGTAATTGTTGTCCACAATAATTAATTATTATCAGACGTAGAAATGGTATAGACCTAGTATCACAATTGTTAATATTATTTTGTTAAGTGTTATTTTATTTTACAGAGAGAATAGGTATAAATTAACTAAAATTGATTCTTAGAGTTAATAAATCAGATTATTAGATCTATTATGAAATAACGACACTGTCTTTAGGAGGAAATTAAAAGGTTGACTGTTGGAGGTCCTAGGAATCGAGAATGATTTGCGAACATGCTTTATTTATATAGCATGCAATAGCAGTTTATTTTCAGTATGTCACTTATGTAGGCCTATAACTCATTTCCTAGTAAGCGGCACATTGGAAACGTTATATATTTAATTTTGGTTGTCGAGGAGACTCTCGACTGGAGTATTATTTTTAGCAGGAACACACAGAAACCCATCACATCAGCCCCTGTGTGTGTGTAGGGGGAGATAGGTATAGGGGGTGGAGTGTCATAAATCCAGTCCTCACTGCGGAGGGCTGTCACAGTGAGGGATGTGTGATTTTCACTCTCAGTCAGCATCAGTACGCTTTGATTCACTCCTGCAGACAAAGCCCTTATTTCATGCTCTTGATCAAACCGAACAGTAATTATCCCATTTAAATGGAAATAGCATAGCAAATCATTTCAGTCACGGCTTCTTTAATGCATGTACGACATAAACCAATTGCTGTCGTAATCTTTTTGTATTGAATTGTGTGTTGCATTTGAATTCAAGCGTTAATTATCAATTACGCACATGAGCTTTAACAGGTTTCATGCTATAAAGAAGTTAAATGGCAAATAATACAATAATAAACATGATAATAATTTGTTTCATCTCTCAAAAAAACAATTATTATTTACAAATGAATAGACTTTATTAACAGGCATAAAAGTTGGAAGTAGTGATAACTACACTTTTATGTAATTTAACCATTTGGGGAAAACTCATTCAGGAATTCTTAAAAATCGTGTTGGTTGTACCGTTTAGCTAGATGAATACCCCGATCTCAACTTCTTTTGTTTTGCTTAGGCCTTTAGGTTACATAGAACCATCATCGGGTCATCTTGTTTTGTAGAATTACATCTAAAAAGTAGAATTACATCTAAGAAGAGTAAAACTGTTTTGCCAATCTATTTTCTCCTCGCTTAGGGGCAGAGGCGGGTTGGGAACGACCCTAAGCACGTAGGCCACATCTGCGGGCCCTTTGTGGCAACCCCTTGGGAATGGGATGATTGACATGCCCAAAGGCCCCCCGAAGCCGATTCCACCGCGAGCCCCCACTGAACTCCCCAACATCCAGCTAGAACCAGAAGCCATACCACGTGCATAACGCTCCCAGGGTCCCTCAGACATGCGCCACGCCCCCGATCCCTCACGAAGAGAGCCCCCAGATGTGCAGCACACCATCAACAACCACATGACCACAAGCCACGGGGCAGGACGGGAGGCCCGCAGCGTACGCTGCAGCGAGAGATGGCCCGTAAGCCGGGAGAGTGTTGGTGGAATGAGAGGGGGAAACGGGAAGATCCCCGAGAAAAACCCCCAAAGTCACGGCTTCGTCCACCACGAATGATACGCCCGCCTGCCTCGGGATTTGAACTCGGAACCGCTTGCATGCCAGGCCCGCGCGCTAAGCATGAGGCACCGTAACGGCGTTTTACCAATGGCGTCATAGTTGATTAGGATCACCAAAACTTTCAACGTTCTTAAAACATCAGTAAAATTCACTAATTACTTCTTCTTCTACATTATGTGAATTAAGCTGCGTCTTCGAGTTTTGCTGATGCTTCTGGTAGGGGTTGAAATAAGAAGAAACACAAATTAGGTAACATAAAATGATACTGTAATTACGGATTATTTTATTTCTCACTCTCATGTTACCATATACAACCGATTCAGGGCTGAAATAAAAAAGAAATTAAATATCACTTTCATATTTTCCTCCCCAAAAACCTGGGACATAATCATTTTCTGCTCGCATACGACTAAAAATGCTCCATGCTTAGGACCTATGATAAACATCCATATTTCTCAAATAATTCAACGCCTACAGCTAGAACGACGTACCAGTGGATAGGTCTTTTTACAGACTTCTGATATAGCATGCACGTTGGCACACACTCAGACAATGAAACAACTGGATTACTCTGTACCCGCAATACGAACTCTTATTCTACATCAAAATAAGAAGTGAGATAATGTGTTTTCCAGGTAAAGGGTGGAGAAATTTATGTGATTTTAACACATTGTGTATTATTTTCGTGGATTTCATTCTTCATTAATTATTAACACCAATGAATTATACCGATAACCTCTCTAATTTGTCAAAGCTCAGTATATGGCACTTCCAATGCCACCTGTGAACACTGGAAACAATACACTGTTGTCATGAGAACTGAATTGCATATTATGATGTATTCAGTATAATATTTTCAGAAACTATATAATTTTTCAAGGGAAGGTATGGTTACTTTGAATTTTTATGTTGCCCGCGTTTCTTTCCGGTTTGAAGTGGGTATGTGTGGGAAATTCTGTGCAAATTGGTCATAGCATGTAGAGTTGTATAGGGAACATAGGCTCATACATACATAAATACATACACACATACATATGTATATACATGCATAGTATATATAATACGTACATACACACTTTCAATTTCATATAATAGATAGGCCTACTGACCCATAGACTTGGTTTGAAAAAGGTTCAGAGTCTTTTAATAGACTGAGTACAGTTTCTTCTGTATTAGGGAAATCTCAACCGAAGCGTAAGAAAATGGAAAGGGTTTTCCAAGTAACACTTTATTAATGCTAATGCTGCTCCCGTTGAAAGTAGCGTATATTTAGGCCTACTGACAGAAACTTCATCCTTATTTTATGTTAAATTACTTACTACAATAAATGTAAGGAAATGAATTATTAAATTACCAAATTCTACCGGAAAAGTTTGCTGAAATTGAATTACGAAAATGAATGATGTTTTCTTAAATATATAAACATAAACATAAGGACAAAAAACACAGTATAGAGTAATTTACACGAGTGTTTTCAGATGCACATTTAAACAAAAACCCTATCATAATGCGTTCCTGCAAGAAAAATGATAGCTCACTTTAAAGTGACGATCACATATGATGATTTTTTAAAATGCAATAACACGCAGGCACAAGAGCGAATGTCCCATAATGAACCGAAATAAAATATGTACATGTAATCATACCAGTTATGGAGGTAGGACTGGTTAATTGAATTGCAGAAATCATTTCAAATTCAAATCTCATTAAATGCATAATAATTAATAAACAATGGCAACGATATTCAATAGGCGTACGTTATTGAACAATATGAATCATTCAGCTCATTAAGGAAGATAATTTGTTTTTCAGTTTCACTTCGAACTGTTCAAATGTACGTGCCTAGATAACCAATGCTCAAGTCCTCATTCTCAAGAAAAAAAGCCACTATTATTTTGGGAATAGGCCTACTCATGTTTTCTATTTCGCCCTGATTGAAATATTCGAGAGTTTGCAAAAGAGACATTAACTACGAGTAGGCCTAGCATTTTTACTATGGCTACAGGGTGATTATTATCACTGAATGAGACTAAACATGTGTGTTTTCCCAAAAACATATTAAATAAGTTAACGAGTTTTTCCTCACAATAAGAATAAAAATTTCAACAGTATTTTTCTTTGAATGATGAAGATGCAATTAATTAAAAATGTGTTAATGAATTTTCCTCGGGACAATTAAACACCTATAAATTATTTCATTAGCATACTCTAATAAACAGACATGTTCCATAAATCTTAAGTTTTATATTAAATATTATATTTATATTGAGTTTAAGTTTTGTATGACCACTAACGACTGTTTTAAGTGAAGGAAATATCTGTAATCTTTTAAAATCAACAGAATACGTTGCCGAAAGCTGGAGCTGGGAAAGCGTTTATCTCTCTGAGATGATTGCCCAGTAAGTTGTAATTAACTAACTATATCAGCCAGAATAATTTTTATCGTTAAATAAATAATTTTAAGTACATTTAACGGCTACAATATTTTTCTGATAAGATTAACTTTTCAATGAAATTTTGCTGATTTTATGAATACCATACTATAATACGCTTTTCACTTGTGAAGAAAAGGCATAAAAACGATTCTCATTTCGAAATTGTTCTTCATTATGACATCAGTGGGGTATCGATTATTATCGAACACGGAACGATCTTGAGACTTTGAGAGTAGCAGCCGAAAACTACGGAATGAATAGCCTGTACGTAAAATAAAATCAACTCTGCTCGTGTTGATTTTAATGTCATAGTAAAATGACTTCATTTCGTGTTGTCAAAATACGTTGCTTTCAAGGAAATGACCAAAAGGAAGCTTCAATTTGACTGCAGGCAACTGTCGTAGAGAAGATAAGAACTATGACAACCAGCACCCAGGTGATAAGAAGGACAACGCAGGCGTTTGTTTGAGTGAATCTAAAATCTCAAAATTTAAACATTT
The DNA here is from genome assembly GCA_964059195.1 of Ectobius pallidus. Taxonomy (NCBI): domain Eukaryota; kingdom Metazoa; phylum Arthropoda; class Insecta; order Blattodea; family Ectobiidae; genus Ectobius; species Ectobius pallidus. Next base: position 158,124,494 of record CAXKWD010000001.1, on the reverse strand, counting down.
TTACTAATTATGGTCGAACAAAGATAGTCGTATGCAACTTGCCTAATGGTAATTAAGATTCTCGCTTTTCTGGTTTCATAAACATACTCGTATCTTAATAAATACTATTATAGGCTTGTTGGGTAATGTACTATTAACTTGTGTTCGACATGCAGTATTGATACACACAACTAAACATAGAAATTACATTTCCCAATCAACATGCTATTCTTTCATAAGTAAATGGACACAGAATTCTGTATGACAACACTGTTGAACTGGTTTCCCAAAGTTATCAAGACTAGCGGGAATGTAATGTGGAATTCTTCTTTTTCTGAGTTTTACCACTCCCTTGTTGGGACGTGTATGTGGCCCAGGCCGCCCGGGCATTGCAGGACCGCGACCAGTCCGGGGAGAGAGTTTCTAGTGATCAACTGATCCCATACATACTTTTTTTTGTCAGCAAACAAGGTCATGGAGGGCCTCCCTTAATGATTGATCAGCCTAATGTCCGACATTTCTTATAGGTCTAAACATAATTTTTATTAATTAAATTTAACTCCTTTCCGATATATATTTTTATTATTATTATTATTATTATTATTATTATTATTATTATTATTATTATTTAAGCATCATCTTGACTATCCCCCCAAAAAACACCTTTCTAATATTATAGAAAACATATGTCAAAATCTTCGCCTGGGGATCATGGGAGGACAAAAACAGTGAAAATAATTCACTATCTTTCGGAAGATAGTTTAACGTTTCTATGATTTTCTCATTAAATCCCACGACTAAATAAATCAACACCTTCATTGTATGACAATGTATTTTAATGCATAATAGTACTTATCTCAATAGTGTTAGTCTCTACTTTCTTTCAGAGTTCTATATTGTACACTAAACATTATACTCGTACAATTTCTTCTTTTATTCAAAGTACAAAGTTTTCTTGTTTTATGTTAATGTTATGTTTTACATTTATAATATATATTAATGTATTATACACTTTATTATATTGTATTTTAGATTGTAGATAGCGTTTTTCCTCTGTTTGTTTGTCTAATATTAATTTTGCGTCAATACATATACCCATTAGCTTTTTTTGTTCTTCTGTAGGCCTATTATACTGTATAAACATGTTATCTGTAACAATTATGTAATCTTCGTAAACACTGAACTGTGTGAATACATAACCAACAAAAAGTAGGAATTATATATCTAAAAAGAAAATTATCTATTAATTACAATCAGAGGCGTAACGAGGGGGGGTTTGGGGGTTTGAACCCCCCCCCCCCCCATTGATTAAAAAAAAGAAAAATTGTACAATTTTTTAAAGTCTGGTTATAAATTACTTAATACGAGTATAAAGCGTGGGAAGCTTAAAACTCGTTATTGTGCATCTTAATTTTTAAAATTTTCCGGGGGGGCCCGAACCCCACTCTCCCTGGGGTGTGTTGCAAGCCCCCCAGACCCCTCGGATGTTATAACCCCCCATATGGTCGGCCTGGTTACGCCTATGATCACAATTGATAGTTTTATGGGAATACGTTACGATCACATATTGTAGAAATTTACTTCTTTAATTGTTGTTCTTTGAAAATTCGCCAAAGCAGTTCTAGTAATAATTCTAGTCATCAATTGAGTGGTATGTTTACAAAGCATAATTCCATTTTATATGATAATACATCAGCTAATTTTGAGAATTGTAAATAAAGTGCGAGGTATGAATTGGCAGCTTTTATCAGTTAAAATAAAGGTAATTTACATTATAATTTATTTTTATCAGTAAAGCTCTCTTTTTAATAAGTAACCTGGAGATGACTAGCCTATATCAATATCAAAGTAACAATAGCTTTCCGGAAGTGGCGTGCCATGAGTAAGTGTGTTTCTATGTTGTCACGAAGAGACGAACCTCATATAATTTGTATGGTGAACTATATTGAAGAATATATTTAAAAAGCTTGTACTGAAGTTCATTGGCCTTAAAAGTGCCGTTCTATGATAATACAAGAGATCAAGATTAATTCTTTCATGCCCTCACTTTGATTTAGCAGTTGATTATATAATAAATATTTTTGCCTATAGTATTTGGCCTCAGAAAAATTACAGCATGCATATTTCACATTTTCAAGGATGTTGACCTCCATTTGGTGTAAAATATTATTTTTTTTTGTATATAGAGAACTTACAGCACTAGCTACGTAAAAATACTTTTTTGAAAAAATTAATTTGGAAGCTAAGATTTTCATAACAAAGGGCCCAAAACAGATTTTTATTCAAATCGATACACCTAAGTCATTTTTAAACGTAGGCTAAATACAAACACTTATTTTCATTTCACTTGTAAAAGAACGCTCTACATACTGTCTGAATCGAAATTTTTATATTAGTTCCTAAATCTATACAATAAACATTTTAAATTTCCAAACACTTTGTTCTCTTCCCTCTTTAAAAGCATTAATGTATTATTTTACAATGGAATCAATTATCAAAATTCTATTCAAGAAGAAATTTTCCTTAATAGTTTATAGAACGTGTGTTCTAATTTTCATCCATTTATCTTCAATACTTAAGAAAATATTTAAAAATATTAAAACGATGGAGAGAGAATTAATTTTGATAAAAAGGAGTTGATTTGTGTTATTGCCATTAAATTTAGATGATTGAACCATAATTGATATTATAAAGTGAAACAGCAATCAAAGTTTAGCTTGCATTTCACGAATCTCACTTGGAGACCTCCATAAAAATTTTCTTCTGAGCTATTGCCCTTTGAGTCTTCATCTTTCACACCGACAACAAAGTTTATGCATACTTCTTTCTTTATTTCTGTGTCTCCATCAACCATATTCCAGTGAATTAGCTCTGCAATATAGGGGGTGCAGGATCTTTAAAACATGGCGTCTCAACATCCGATAAGGGCACAAATAGGCCTACGTAAAAATGGTTATGCCATACATTCTACATATATCACAGAGTATTTTAAAGCAAAAAAATTCGGAACTCCTTCAGAATGCTCTGCCATTAGCGACCGTGCCCCTCCGAGCCGCGGGGAACAAAAGAGGAACGATCGGTGCAAGGGTAAAATTTCCCGATGCAGAAAAGATTCAATGTGAGACATAATAAACCCCGCGATATTCAGTATATTGCTCCTAAACTAATACAAATGTTCCAAACCTAACATAACCTGTCGCTGACCTAGAATTTGGCTTTCATTACTTCTAGAAGCCTTATTACCCTTCCACGCCTTTCGTAAAACATCGTTACATGGCACGAACCCCGCACTATGCAGAATACTGCTGCTAAACTAACATGATTGTTCCTAACCTAACATAACCTGTCACGGACCTAGAATTCTTAATGCAGAAGCTTTTTTACCTTTCCACATCTTTCATAAAACATCGCTACAACAGTCGTTTATCAACCGAATTCAATCGGCATGTAATCATGTTCGTAATATTGGCGACATTGTAGAATTGGTCCCACTCTTTACGGCCCGGTTGTGACGGGGGTCACCTTATTCTCAAGTTTAGCGAAAAATTTTATATTTTCGCATTTTCACCAAAAAAATGTCGTCCTCTAACCTTAGATGTTTCCTAATTTTTTTGGCACAGTATTTTGCTGGATACGTTTACAAACGACAAGGCGTTTTGTAGTTCAATGTAAATAAAGTAAATGTTCCAGAGTAACTAAAATAATTGAACAATACGAGTGTTATTTACTGTTTATTCTGTTTCACTGTGAATGGAAAACAAACACATCACCTTGTTAATCCCACACAAACATGGCCAACTGTATTCTGTGCAGTTCATCAGACAGAGTCGGCCGTGTTGACAATGTTTGTGCAGGTAGTCCACTACACTTCCCGTCATGCTTAACAACGGGCTATTACGCATCAAATGGGGCTATTTCGGTCTGAACTCTGAACTAGTAACCTACCATAAGCCAATCTAAAATGTCTACTCCGTATGCAAATGTATTTTATAGCATACAGTATGTTGCTGGTAACTTGAACCATTCCGAATAAAAAATATATAGATATATTTCACGAATTCGTATTTAATTTACATTATATCAACTCTCACCTTCCAATCTTGTAGTTGAAGGATTACATATCAATAGCATTTGGCGAATTGTTGTCATAGTAAACAGATTACGAAATAAATTAGCTTTATTCGTTTACACTTGCGATCAAACGTTCAAGAAGCCCTGAAATGAAACTTTAAAAAAAGTAATAAATTTTTCACAAATTCCAGAAACATTAATAGAATAGAAACCCGTTTTTTGTGTTAGTGATATGATACGTAAAGTAGTGACCCTAATAATGATTATTAGAAAAAATTACGTACTTTTTGCCGCAAATAATTAAAAAGTATATCCGAAGTATTTAATTTTAATAATGCTTAATATTTAATAGTAATATTTAATAAATTTTCCCAATGAACTTCTCAAAAAATTGTAATAATTTTTAAAGGAAATTTTAAATGTTCATGACAACCCCTACACTTAAGAAATGCTTCTAATCATTCATCTCTATATATAAAAGCCAAAACCCACTGACTCACTGACTGATCACAGTTTCTCAAAAACCATAAAGCCTAGGAACGTGAAACTTGGTGCACATATTGCTACTAGGCTCTAGATGCGCACTAAGAAAGGATTTCAAAATCTTTGGCCTCTAAAGGCCTATAAAGGCCAAAATAGGGTTGTAAAGGTATGAAATTCACCAAAAGGAATTCATACTGCATGTATACAATCCCCATGACAACATATTTTTTTTAAACTACACAGGTGGCTTGGCATGACACTGTGATTTCATGTAGGCCTAATAGATATAAAATTATGAGAATTATATGGAATTCCTTTAAATGATTATCAAATATTTTTTGACATGAAGTAAATTTAGAAGGTCCTGGGTTCTATTCTTAAGAGTTGAACTCTTTTCTTATAGTTAGCCTAGGACTGCATTGCGAAAGATAGTAAGTAAAGTGTTCCCTATTACAGGCCATGGAGGCCCAGAGGGTTCCAAGAAGTTGAGGCTCCCTGATTTTTAGACAATCGGAAATGAAGGTGGTAAGGTTGTCAGCCTTACGCACCAGCCGCCTTTACCCCCAGGTAGTTCATACAATATCAATAGATATAATTTCCTGATTAATTTCTATTTACCATATTATCTCTCTATCTTTACCTTAGTTCTTACCACTCCCTTTTGGGGTCATTTAAGCGACCCACATTGCCCGGGCCTTACAGGGCTGCGACCTGTCGGGAGAGGGATTATATATGGATCACATACATACTTTCTTGACCAGACAAGGACAAGGACATGGAGGGCCTTCCCGGATGAGTGATCAGCCCAATGCCGGGGCCACCTCCGAGACAACACAAACACATAGGACGAGATACATCATTCACACACTCACTCTGAGCAACGCGAGGAAGGGATGATGATGATAATGGCTGCCAGATGATATCCGGAGACCACTAGGGCCTAAAGTTACTAGAGGCTAAAGTTACCAGACATTTGTCTCACATGTGAGGAAAAATCCCGGAAAAGACTCTACCTAGGTAATTTGTCCCGACCAGTATTCGAATCGGAGCCCGCTGCGCGAGAGGAGCGAACGCATCCCCTACCCCCAGCTATTTACTGCATGTTCGCCAAAATTGAAACAACTATTAAATTTTTAAGACATAGTCAGAGCAAACTACGGGTGGAGGAGTAGGCCTATGTGGAATTTAAGTACGTCCACCGTGTTGGCTGGACGGCTGATGATTTATAGAAGTAGGCTACAACAAAACGACTTTACATTGTGTTCACTTAACCTATATATCCATCAATCTAACAATGCGAAGCATTGATGGGTCAGCTAGTATTTTATAAGAATATTATCATACATAATCTCGTGTAGGATTTATTAAGACTATTCCCTGAATAAAATGTAACGGAATTTGCATATAATAATTATTTTATGATTTTGTTACAATATTCGGTCAGTCGTAAGATCACGGCATGCTAAATGAATGAACAATCCATGAATCGATGAATCGATACGAGTTCCCAATGCTACCAATAGTGCATACACAAGATGGAGAGCGTCGTCGTAGTTGCTTACATCAAAACGCTATAAAACACCGAATCGAAGGTGTGTTTTAATCAATAAAATTAATAAATTAATGAATTATTTGAATTTCCAAATTAGTTATGCTGTATAAAGTAATTTTCTTTCATTCTGTTTACTGGCAGAATGTGACACATTAACCACCGCACGTTAATGTCTTACGTGTCCAGTATCAAGCTCACGTTTTATTATATAAAATTACATACTTGCGACCTTATGAAGTATATTATAAAATAAAGTATAATGATTGGTCCATATCCGAGGAATTGCTAAACGTTATTGGTCAATATCAAACACTCGGCGTATGAAAGGAATAGTGTCTTTAGATACATGGTTGGAATTTTTCAAGGAATAAACATTGTCGGAAGTACCGGTATTAATTATTATTCTGAGCAGTTTGTCCTTTCTAACTGTGAAATTAATCTCTGCAAGAATGTTTGATATTTTACTTTCATCCTTGACTGCTTCACAAATTAGTTAATTAGGAAACCTTCACAAAAGTGTAAAAAAAATACAGGAAGCAGGAAACTACAGTTAATTTTCGTCCAGAATGTAGGTGTAATAGATAACATAGGCACACAGATACAAGCACAGTTAACAAGCCATTAAATGTCAATGGTCCTCCCAAAATAGATTACTATCATAACAAAAAGAAGACTGAGATGAAACTGAAATAAGAGACGCAAATCTTATGATTTTGTATAAGTTATTTTTACCTTAAAGCAGAAGTTCCTTTTTTAGATGAAGAAAACATAGGTTATATTATAATGTAAGATGATAAAGATCTAATTCGCTCCTGCCACGTAATGACGCACGTGGGCTGCAAGGAAGGCAAAAGACTCAGGTAGTTTATATTAGGTTACCGGCACAGAGTGCAAGAAATTAAGGTTCCCACCATGAAAGCGTGAACGGTAAATGGATGAAAAAACTATCGTCGGGAAAATAAATAAAATATCAGAATAATTATAACATTTACAAGGTAATAATGCAGCCGGAAATCAGAGCACGGGCGTTAGATTGAGCAGGCTCAGAAACAGCAGAATGAAATCCACAATATCGAAGTCCTACTTGAAACTGGTCTAGTTGGAAGAAAGATATAGGAATTACCTGATTTTTTTTATATTTTTTCTCGAGGCTCCATACAACACGGACAATGCATACTTGAGAAAGCAATAACAGTAAAAGGGGTCGTGTCTGCGATTCTTTTTTATGGTCTGTATAAAAACACCAGAAGACCAAATCCCAGTCAAATGGGCATGAATACGAGCCAACACACATATTTGCGTGTATTATGCTTGTATACTTACAGGATGCTGCATATTAAATTGTCTTCCCGTTCGTATTCATCACATCTCACGTTTGATCCCATTTTCTGAAAGAATAATGCGGCACGAAAAGTAAACTATGTTTAAAACTTAATTCTATGATTCAGGTTGAATAACGTCATTAATATGACACTTACAGTAACAACCTGAATCTTCTCAGAAAGATGTTCTTAGTCTGGACGAGTTCACTAACGAAATATTCTCATTCTAAAGGGTGATGTTTCATTTGTACGCCAATCTTTAAGGGGATCACATCGCGCTAACTAAGGTATACCGCTACGGCTGTGATGACTGGCGGAAGGGGAAGATGGCTTTGTGTCTCTGAATTTCCCACCCATGAATGACCTTCTCCTCACATTGTTTCACCAGGGTCATGAAAAGAATTTAATGTAACATTTAAGGTTACTGAAGTTTCATCTGGTGCATCAATCTTTAAAATAAAGCGACAAGCAAAGTACTACTGAAAGGGACGGTATCGGTACCTAAACAATGTTAGCGAAATTTATTTTATTGGTAAACCAGTGCGAAGCTTTCGCACTTTGTCTCTTTTAACAGGTGTCCTGGACATTTAGTTTAGTTAGTTAGTGAAATATAGTCTCATATGTACTCACTCCCACATTCAGAAGTGAAGTTCCTTAATTTGTTCATCAAAATTTGTGAAAATTACTTTTTTAAAAGTTGTATTTGTCTGTGTGGAGAACAAATCAGGCACATGAATCAATTACAATGCAATGTGCATTGCTTACAAACCACATAATACGAAGAACAGATCTTTACAAACAAAAAATAGGATTACTGTATAATGTTATGACAAATTTGAAGGGGCATGATAAGAAAAGATTTAAATAAAAGAATGACAAGAAGAATAATATATCAAATACATTTTTTACAATTTGCAAAAGCGGTCAATGAGTATATGATTAGGACTATTCTAAATAATTTTTATAATCATTATTACAGATAATTTTCGCAACTTCTGTTTATTTTATAGCTTTTTAATATTCAATTGGGGAATAAAAAAGACTAAAATTTGTAAGATCTATAACAGAGAAAAAAAATGTCTTCCAGACATTGTTTGTGTCATTCGTTTTGTTATTAAATAATTTATATAAAACAACAATGCATGGCAGTTTCATCTTAGTGATACTCGTAGGCCCTACTTCAGGGATACTGAAATATTGCAACAAAGATGAATATGGTTCAAATTGAGGATAATAATTAAAATGTTTTCATTATCTATATTGCAGATATTTATTTTGAATAGACGCTATTATTTTACCGTAATTAAAGATAGCTGGATTCCAAATGAATTAATTAATAACATTCCAACTTAGGTCTGACAATCGTATAGTGAAAATACGGAGGCTTTCACGGCTGGTGTCATAAGATTTGAAAACTTCCGGGCTGTTAGGCCGTGGTCCAAGGTTGCTGGGACCTGACGTTTCGCCCGCTGCTATGGCAGGTATCCTCAGAGGCTGCTCAAATCTTAATCGTATAGTGGCTTCAGAATTACATTATATAAGTTATACATATTTGCTTTTTAGGTTAAAAATTAATATATAAGTTATCAACGCAACGCACGGATCAGCAGATATAGGCTAGTTAACATTAATTCCATAAAGCGCTATCCTGTTTTTTTAACTTTCCACGGTCGTAAGTAATTAAATTCATGCATATATAAAATCGCATTCATTCACACAAGAAATGCTTAAAATATGTACAGATTTCACAGAATGCAATGCCAAAAACAGACTATTAATGATAAAAGTATATGATTCACTAACATGTTGGTTATATCTTTAGAGCAATCGTTTAGGTTAGTAACGGATTACAGTGAAACCACGTTCAAACTAAAATCAATCCATCAGGGAACACATTAGATCTATTACTTGCACATAAGTAAGGGAACGTTTAAAAGGACCATCTAGCTCAGGGATTGCCAAACTACGGCCCGGGAGCCGAATCCGGTCAGAAAACTGCTCCTGCTTGGTCCGATTACAAACTTAAACGAATATAAATAACAAAAATGGTGCGTCTGTATTAGATCAATTTATTCACGAATATTGGACGATGAAATAAAATTAAACACTCAGCATTTTAAACAAATGCTTCAGAATATACTACGGAAACTTTCTAATAGTTCTGGTAGTATAAATTATATTATGATAATCTGCAGGTCTGTAGTAACAGGTTTGTGATGGTAAATATATTTGATATTAGTCTGTAGAGAAGAAGAGGTAGAAGTTATTTTACTATTGGTGAAAATATTTTTTGTACTACTGGTACTACTGTTCCATTCATACGCTGCGTAGCAATTCCTCGGATATAGATCAATCACAATCGTTTATTTTGTAATGTGCGTCCTAGGGCCGCAAGGAGGCAATTTTATCTGATAAAACGTCAGATCGTTACTGGACCGTAAGACATCAACTTGCCATGATTAATACGTCACATGGTGCCAGTGAACAGTATGAAAACACATTTTATACAACATAACTTGTTTGGAAACTGAATTAATATAAATGTGTGTTGATTAAAAACACAATTTCTATTCGGTTCAAGTAAATTCATGTGCTTTTATAGCGTTCTGATTCTGAGGGTGTCCATCTTGTATTACACATTATTGGTAGCATTGGGAATTCGAATCGATTCTTCTAAATATTCATTCATTTAGTATGCCGTGATCTGAAAGCAGATAGAATTTCAACAATAAAATAAGAAAATAATTAGAATTAGAATTAGAATTGTTTTATTTTACCTGGTGGAATTAAGGCCATTAGGCCTTCTCCTCCATTCAACCAGGATTAATACAACTGAACTTTACAATATTACAATAGAACAAGTATGATACAAGTACAATACAAAGTTACAGATACACAGAAACATATAAGGCTTAAGAACTAGTTCTCTAGAGATAATACAATACACAAAAAACAATATGTTAAATAGTTTGCTACTTACTAAGATTTAAACTATTACTAAAATATTAACTATTACTAACAAATATAATGTGAAAGAAAAATGAAAAGTTAAAAATGAAAAGTTGTGGATAATTGGAAACATTTACAGTATTTAGATGTGTGATGATTTATTGTTATTAATGTGAAACGAAGTCCCTAACTATATCCGTAATTATTAAGTGCCAGTATGGTACTTTATGAGATTGTGTGGGGGACGAAAAATGTCTGTCCGTCTGTCTGTCTGTCTGTCTGTCCGTCCGTCCGTCCGTGTGTCTGTACGCGCTCTAACTCAAATACGCTTTTTCGGATTTTCATGAAACTTGGAAAACACATTTATAATGTCAATGGGAAGAACCCTATTGATATTGAACCAAATCGGTTCACCGGTACCGGAGTAATGCCCAATTTAGTGCCTATTTTAATAGATTATGGCGCCTTTCTAATAGAAAGGCGCCATAATTCAAATACGCTGTATCGGATTTCCATTAAACTTGGTATACGCATTTATGACATCCATGAAAAGTACTGTGTTAAATTTGAACCTAATCTGTTGACCGGTACCGGAGTAAAACCCAATTTAGTGTATATTTTAAAGGCGCAATAGCTCAAATACGCCTTATCGGATATTTATGAAACTTCGTATACGCATTTATACTATCCATGGAAAGACGTCTGTTGATGTTCAACCAAATCGGTTGGCCAGTACCGGAATAATGCCCAATTTATTGCCTTTTATGTTAATATATGAGAAGTCAAATATGCTTTATTGGATTTTCCTGGAACTTTGTATACCCATTTATAATGTACATGGGAAGACGTCTACCGATATTGGACCAAATCGGTTGTCCGGTACCGGAGTAAAACCCAATTTAGTGTCTATTTTAAAAACGCGGTAACTCAAATACGCTTTACCGGATTTTTATGGAATTTGGTATACACATTTATAGTGTTCATGGGAAGAGGTCTACTGATACTGGATGAAATCGGTTCACCTGTTTCGGAGTAATGCTCAATTTGGTGCCTATTTTATGATAATATACGTATTCGAAAGAATTTATATAAAAAAAAAAGCAAATCATTTATCATGACAACATAGTCAATTGTTTTACTGTGATATTTTACGGCTTTGGAAATTAAAATAGAGATAGCTATGACCAAAAACACTATTGTTTTACATGCGCTTATAACTTACAACTAGACCGTTAAACTGACCCAGGTGACCGAGATGGTAACGTTTTGGCCCCACGTTATGGAGTTCCATGGTTCAAATCCCGAAACCAGCCAAATTCACTTTCTTTTTCGTATTTTTATGTGAGTGTGCGATTGTCAAGACATCAAAAATCTGTACAGTTCAGCTGATGCTGGAAGATTTTAATCTGATTAAAAAGAAAACTAAACATTTGTTCTTCCCTAAGCCCTGCTTAATGAATAAATCTGGAGCTTAACTTGTAAATCAATTAAAAAAACATATTCTGCATATCATAATTGCAGTCATAACTGATTTAAAAAAACATACTGGCACTTTTTTACATCAGTTTACCTGATTTTATTATTTACAACATCCATTACATTTTGTTCGTGGAACTACGTTCTCGATAAACTCTTGATCTCTCGGGGGATTACCTACGATAATCTACAGGTCTCTAGTTAAAGGCCTGTGATGATAAATATATTGTACATAGGTCTGTAGAGAAGAAGGGCGAAGAAGTTATTTTACTATTGGTGAGAATATTTTTTGTACTAGTGTTATTACTATGAAAATGTACAGGCCTCTAGTTACAGGTTTGTGGTGGTAAATATTATATTGGATATAGGTCTGTAGAAAAGAAGAGGAAGAAGAATTTATTTTACTATTGGTCAGAATATGATTTGTACTACTGGTATTACTATGATATTCTAAGGTTTCTAGTTCTATTGGATATAGAACTGTAGAGAAGAAGGGGAATGAGTTATTTTTACTATTGGTAAGTATTTTGTGTACTATTGGTATTACTATGGTCTCTGGTTACAGGTTTAATATATAAATTTGGTAAATATATTGGATATCGGTCTGTAGAGAAGATATAATTTTGGATATCCATCTTAAGCATAAAAAAGAAATCAAATTTGTATCGAAAAGCAAAAGAAATACAATATTGTAAGACACGTATAAATGGCTTATTTCTAGTTTTTCAGTGTTTGGTTATAACCTACTTCTTTCTTTTGCTTATGCTTACTGTGTTTTTTGTATTTCTTATATTCGTCCCATTATGTTATTTGCTTTGGTTAATATGCGTTTGTTAATTACGCGTTTGGTTGTAGTATCGCAAGAGTATAGCTTTGCTAAATTTAAATTTTATCACTTCTCTTATTGAAAGCACCCACTCATGCGATCGTCTAATTTTTTCACTGGGACCGTTGGTCGTTCCGTTTCGGGAGAGGACGTGATCTCCAGGCTCCGTGCTTACCTCTCTGTATGTAAAATGTGATTTTGAAGTATATTTTAATTGTGTGTGTTTTTTCTTTGGATCATAATGGTTTAAGGAACGTTATAAATACAGGTATGTTAAGGTTGCTGGATTTTATACTATTTTAATGAGATTCGTGGCCATCTTCTACTTACTCACTTTGGGTACTTTTAGTCCAGTCAATAAAGGTAAAAAAAAAACACTGATTGGGATAAAAAACAAATATTGTAGTTTTGAAATTTGGCAGAGTTGTCTGTTTAAGTGTCCTGAACAACATACTAAAAGTCCTCGAAGGTGGGGGTGACTGGGGGCAGGGGCACCCATAGAAGATCACTTTTATTGGCTTTTCGCTTATATCTAAACAACGATGCATCATAAAGGATAAGTTGCTGTATACAAAATTCAAGCTGATAACATTTCCTACAAATTTGCTTCTATAGATTTTTTGGTAAAATCCCATCTACGGGGACCATTTTTTAGAACCGAGATTCTCTTCATAAAACACTTATATCACACGAATTTTGTTGTAGATAGATGTGTGGAGAGGAGATGTTGTATTGGCGAATGATTTGGTCCAACCCGCCCACCCTAATTGATACACTTTCTTTTATATCGCGATCTAGCGAAAATTCCCTTCTCCACCATTTTTCTGTCCTCGTCCTCCTGATTGGACGTTGGAGGTGTGACGTCATATCGCTAAACAAGATATGATTGTGGATGAACAGTGTGACAAACCTACAAAGGTACAAGCCACTAGCTGCTCGTAAGAAATGGTGGTTGTGCTATTCAGTATAATATTGCACCTAAACTAACATAAACGTTCCTAACCTAACAAAACATCAGAGGTATTCGGTATATTGCTCCTTAACTAACATAAACGTTCCTAACCTAACAGTTGTTCCTAACCTAACAGTTGGTAACCGTGTATCGCTCATAAACAAAAAACATCACACAGTCCGTGGAAATGTGAATATCGCGTGAACTGGTCCCTGTAATTGGGATTATGCCGATTTTTTTTCTGTTCCCAATAGCTTTCGAGATAACCGCCTGCGGAAAAAACATATTTTCTAAAAACGCTCACGCTTTTCGACACACTTTGCCTTCTAGTATTTCAGCCCTTAGGAATACAGCAATGCCCTCATAAAAGATGTTGTAGGGCAATAAATTCCTTTTAAAATGAATAGTAATTTGTTTTTATCTTCAAATGTTCAAAAGTTATAGCAATTTTAAGTTTTGACAAATTTCTAGATTTCGGAATAAAACCGTACATCGCACTTTCTCTTTATGTAGGAATTATATATCTTTGTATATAAGCTTTATATTGTGTATTTACATTGCAAAAAATTCGGGGATATATTACGCAGCTATTAAAGTTGCATTTATTAAAAATTCACCATGGTATAAGCACAATATATTTAATGGAAAATACATTATAGTCCAGACAACATAAGAAAAATGCCATAGAGTTTTGAAATTTAGCAGAGACGTGGGGAAAAGTATCCTGAACAATATACTAAAAGTCCCAGTTTTGAAATTTAGGAGAGACGTGGGGAAAAGTATCCTGAACAATATACTAAAAGTCCCCATGGAAGGGGTGTATACGGGTGGGTGGGGGTACGTTTAAATATTGTTTTTCTCAGTTTTTCCCTAAATACATAAAATACTATACGTTCTAGCAAAAAACAGTTTATTCACAAAATTAAACTACATAAAATTTCCAACATAATTGATCTGAATCATATTTCTGCAGGATTAATAGTTCAGTCAATAGTATGATATAGTTCTGAATATATAATAAAAAAAATTAAGCTGTTAATTAAGTTGGGATGCTGGCAAGCAAACTATTTCGTAGAATAATATTCATACTAGACATAAACATTACATATAAAATTCATTATTATTATTGTTATAAAGCTTAGAAAAACCACATAATAGCCTATGAGTGCACGTTATAAGTATCATGAACTAGGCCTATTAGCCGGTTATATTTTTCATTTAAAATAGTATTTGAAAAAATGGTAAAGAATTAGATATGTTTAGAATTCTAAGACCTAGTAGGCCTACCTATTACTTGAAATAAATGTTTAGTTTTCTATTTTTTAAATCTCCAATATTGGAACCCTAGTACGTAGGCTACTGTGCTTGTACCGTGATCGGATTTTCAATAAATGCAACTTTAATGGATGTGTAATATTTATCGGCATTTTTCGCGATGTAAATACACAATATACAGCTTATATACAAAGATATAGCCCACACATAAAGAGAAAGTGCGATGTACGGTTTTCTGTCGAAATGTAAACATTTGTCCGAAACTTAAAATTGCTATAACTTCTGAACATTTGAAGACAAAGTAACAAATGACTATTCATTTTAAAGAGAATTTATTGCACTAAAACGTCTTTTATGAGGGCATTGCTGTATACCTAAGGGCTGAAGCGCTAGAAGGAAAAGTGTTTCAAAAAGCGTGAGGCGAAAGAGCGTTTTACGAAAATTTGCTATTTAATTGGCGGATATCTCGAAAGTTATTGGGAATAGAATAAAATCGTGTAGGGTCACAAGAGCAGGAAATTTTATCAGCTTGGATTTTGTATACAGTAATCTTTCTCCTATGATGCACCGTTGTTTAGATATAAGCGAAAAACCAATAAAAGGGGCCTTCAATGGGCCCCCTGCCCCTGTTCACCTCTCACCTCGGGAACGTATGTTGTTCAGGACAGTCTCCTCGACAATTCTGCCAAATTTCAAAACTACATGATTTTTTTTTTCCTTCGTTGCCTGGACGTGATTTTTAAAGTAGGCTATATTTTAATTGTGGGTGTTCGTTCTTTGGATCATAATGTTTTAACCAACGTAAGTAAGTACAGGTATGTTTGCTAGATTTTATTATATTTTAATGAGATTCATGGCCATCTGCTACGTACTCACTAGGTTACTTTTATCTTTATTATATGGTTTTTATAATTCGTTCTGAACCAGCTTTAGTTTTGATTTCTTGTCTCGCTGTATGTTTCGATTTTACTTCATTATATTTAGTTTTCCTTTTCAATCTTTGTTTATTGTTATACTACAACCAAACATTTTAATAAGTTAGGTAAACATAGGATGTGTTTCTATTTTAGAGTTTTCTTCATAAATACGCAACAGTTAGTCTAGCTAATTCCGACTGTTCTCCTCCTTGTTCTCTCTCTCTCTCCCTCTCTCTCTCTCTCCCTCTCTCTCTCTCTCTCTCTCTCTCTCTCTCTCTCTCTCTCTAGGCCTATATATATATATATATACACACACACACACACACACAGAGGGATTCATTTGATAAAGCTTTAAATACAAACTAGAGTGTGTAAATCAATTTTAGCTACTTACATTCATGCTACTGATATCTAGGGCTTTGTTTTTAATTTTTTAAGAAGCCATTTTATACAATTCTGATCACCATTTTGGATTTAAAAAAAACAATTTAATATAATTATCAGAATGTAATAATTTTGATTTGAAGATTTATTTATACATCTTGTCGAGATTGACGTGATAAAATTTGTATTGTTATACCTATTTATAATTTTCATTTCAAGTAGTCATTTGATGTTTCAATATTTCCTTTTTTGCTATTTTATTTTTATGTTATTATTTATTTATACTAACGAAGTTAAGGCCATAAAAATTTTCTTCCATTGCACCAATAAAACTATATATATTACAAATAATACATATTACAAATAATTTAAGATTTGTAAATTGGAAATTTAAACTACTCATGCTACAGGTAATAAAAATTACACGTCTTTAATTACAATTTTGATTAACTAAACTAAAACAAATTTAATGACTAATAAAATGCATATTCAATTTATTTTTAAATTGTGATACATTGTGATGAAGAATAGAATGATGATGTATGTCGGAGAATAAGCAGTAGAATTTGGTTTTGCGTTTATGATGTTGAAAGGAGGTTAAATCGAGATTGTAAATAAGGAGGAGAAGGTAATAGTACGTTATAAAGAAAAATAAGAGGATTGATCATTCTTCGTTTTTGAGGGGCACGGCCCTGGGATAATCAAAGTTAAATTTGGGCAATACTCCGGTACAATTGAGACTCGCAATTTTAAAAACAATATAAAGTATAGAAGGTTATTGAACAACTTGAAAAGTGTCGAGCAAGTTCAACAGCATACTGATTTTACTGTTGAATTATATTAATTGTATGGCTTTAAGTACCTGCAATAAAAAAGTCCCCTCTCAAATATAGCTATTGTACCTTTATTATAATAAACAATTCACGAAATGATTTCATCATTTCAGCTTAGAATCATTAGTATGTATGTATGTATGTATGAAACCCCATGATGGGGAGAGGCGGGTTGGAAACGACACTATGCACGTAGGCCACATGTCCGGTCCCTTTGTGCTGGGATGATTGCCATGCCCAAAGGCCCCCCCCCATAGCAGATTCCACCGCGAGCCCAACGGAACACCCAACATCCAGCAGTACCTGAAACCTAACCACGTGTACCATGCCTCCAGGGACCCTCAGGCATTAGTGTGCGCCACGCGCCCGGTCCCTCGTGTAGAGAGCCCCCAGGTGCGCAGCACACCACCAACAACCCACATGACCACAAGCCACGGGGCAGGACGGGAGAGGCCCGCAGCGGACGCTGCAGAGGGAAATAAAACGGGACCATAATGAGGGAGAGTCTGAAGGTGAAATGGACAGTGTTGATGGAATAAGAGGGGGGAACCGGGAGGATCTCCGAGAAAAACCCCCTAAGTCAAGGCTTCGTTCACTACGAATGACATGCCCGCTTGCCTCGGGATTTGAACACGGGACCACTTGCATGCCAGGCCCACGAGCTAAGTATGAGTCGCCGCGACGGCGAGTCACTGGTATACTATGCGATTGAATGAACTTTTACAACTTCTCTAGTTTGTATTTATTACATGTTAGTGAATGAAATTTCCCACCTAAAATCGCTGTTACATTTTCGAATTCCAGCTGCCCAATATTGGTACTGAGTCATTCAGTTCTTGCTGAATGCTCTATTTTTTTCTGCCCATCCCAATTGTGTTAGTAGCGTAATAAAGATTTCACCCACACGAAGTGAATATTCAGTATCAATGTTATATCTTATAGATGTTTTGTTGTTTGCGGACAGTTTATTAATGTTAGGCTATGATGCTTAGGCCTGTTTCAGTCGCCGGTGTGTCGGAATTTTCTCTCACGGAAGTTCTATTACTTGCCTGTAGATATTCATGGGACTCGAACCCACGAAGCTTGGAAGTGCCTAAGTAATTCACATAAAAATGACAGCACGAAATACAAATGTTTCGGAAGAATATAGACAATGCTTTTAAAGTATGGTCGAACTTTTTACGAGAAATTAGTGTATCTGCATTTATTTTTAAGATGGAGATATTAACTGAAATACGGTAACGATATTTATATATTTTTAGGGCCTAAGTCTGGAATGAAAACGTTGTTACAGTGTTGTCGACTCAATTAGAATGTAGGCAAGGTCCAGTAATTCGCATGAAATAATTTTCTGTGCCTAAATAAACGGTTACCTTTTAGTAAACTATATTATGCATAACAATAATCTTTATGCAAATGGGTTCTATAAATCAAGATATGTCGTTACCACATCGCATCGCATCGCATCGCATCGCATCGCATGAACTCACGTAACTCTCTTTACCCAAAACATGGGCAATACAAAGTTCCTACTGCACATTTTGATAAAGAATTAGAAGTCATATTTTAAAGATCGCGTATTCAGTACTTTCAGCCTGATGCGATGCTTTATTGTTCACCAGGCAAGACTGAGTTTCTACAAACAGTGGGTGGCTTATAACTACCCCTCAGAGATTTTTTTCGAAAAAAGTTTCGAACAAAGGTCTTAACTCTTAGTATAAACATTTCACTCCAAAATTTAAATGAAATCGTAAGAGCCGTTTTCGAGAAAAAAATTCTTCATGTAAAGTGAAATTATAAGTTAGAGAAAGTCGTCGCCCATATTCGTGTCATATCCCCAGAAAATACCTACTCCAAATACAAAATTATGATTCCATACCATTTTTCGTTTTGGAGCTAGGCTGTTCAGACACAGATATGTTTCTTAAAATACAGAGTGTCCCAATACACTCTTTGACAGTTCATAACAACCACACTTTTTGTTCTTTTTCCCATTGTGACTGCACAAAATAATGGCTGGAGTCAGGCTAAACTTTGAGGAAAGAAAATTCATTCTAAAGTGCTACTGGAAGACTGAGAACATAAGTGAAGTGCAAAGACTGTTTAGAATGGAGTTTCATGGAGATGCACCAACGAGACTCACAATTACTCGTTTGCGAGATAAGTTTGAGGAAGAAGGAACTGTTAAGAACGTCCATAAGAACCATTCCGGAAGACCACGATCATCCACCAGCCCCACAAGAAAAAGAGAAGTCATTGAGAGATTTCAGCAATCGCCTAGAAAATCTGTTCGGCAAGCGGCTCGTGAGACAGGAGTAAGAATCCGCTATGCCACGCATCCAAGAGATGTTTAGGAATGAAGAATGGTACTTTCAGCAGGATGGAGCACCTCCCCACTACCATCGCAATGTAAGGGCCTATATTGACGGCCAACTGCCAAACAGATTGGTAGGACGAAGAGGAAGTATCCTCCACGCTCACCGGATTTGACCCCCATGGATTTTTTCTGTGGGGGCATGTTAAACACAATGTTTACGCCACAAAACCAGCTACAATCAATAAGTTGAGAGCAGCCATTGAAAGAGAATGTGCCAAAATACCAATTGAAATGATTAGGAACGGTTTGGATTCAATCAATCAGCGTTATCAGCTGTGCATGGACCACAATGGCCAACAATTTGAACACTTTCGATAATTGGCTGGTTTCTACATTTATTCACATTATTTTGATTTTTGAAACTTTTCTGTATTATAATAATTGTTAGTTTTATAGTCATTTAAAGAGTGTATACATTTTATTGGGACACTCTGTATATATATATATATATATATATATATATATATATATATATATATATATATATATATATATTTTATTCAGGAGACCTCAAAACTTGTATTAATGTTAAAAACTGAACTTAGAATTTCGGGTTCGAACACAATACTTGCTCTGCTTATTGTACCTACGGGCAGAGGAAGTAATAAAGTAAAAACTTTGAATCCATTTCAAAACTGGAAGCTGATTCTAATGTAGCCGTTCGCGCTGAATGTCACCTTGTATTGTAAAAATTAGAATTAAAACAATTTGTAGTTTGTTCAGACAATAGTATTGGGGAGTAGGGCCTATAAGCAATAACAAAGTAAATAAAATCAGGTAAACTAGTGTAACAAAGTGCCAGAATACTTTTGTTTAATCAGTGATAATTTCAATTGTGATATGCAGAAAATAGGCTAAGCTATTTTTTTAATCGATTTCCGAGTTAAGTTCCAGATTGATTCATTCAGCAGGGCTTACGGAAGAACAAAGTTCTGAAGTTTGATAAAGATATGTGAAGGAATATGCGGGTAGTGTTATTTGTCAAAGGTAACTATATTGCAACTTCCAAAGCCGTATATGATCACTGTAAAACAATATGTTGTCATGAGAACTGATTTGCATTTGATAAATTCTTTCTAATATACTACCATAAAATAGGTCCACCGCTGTGGCTCAGGGGATGCGTCCAATCCTCTCACGCAGCGGGCCCGGGTTCGGGACAAGTTACCTAGGTGGGGTTTTTTCCGGGGTTTTCCCTCACCTATGAGACAAATGTCAGGTAACTTTAGGCCCTTGTGGTCCCCGGATATCATCTGGCCGTCATTATCATCTTCATCCTCATCCTCGCCTTGTTCTGAGTGAGTGTGTGTGTGAATGGTGTGTATCGTCCTATGTGTTCGTGTTGTCTCGGAGGTGGCCCCGGCATTGGGCTGATCACTCATCCGGGGAGGCCCTCCATGTCCTTGTCTGGTCAAAAAAGTATGTATGTGATCCAAAGGTAATCCCTCTCCCGACAGGTCGCGGCCCTGTAAGGCCCGGGCGGCTTGGGTCGCTTAAATCCTACAAGGGAGAGGTAAAACTACGAAAAAGAAAGAAAGAAAGAATACTACCATAAAATAGGCACTAAATTGAGCATTACCGGCCAATCGATGGACGTTATAAATGCGTATACCAAGTTTCATGAAAATCCGAGTTTTAGTTATCGCGCGTACAGACACAAAGAGACAGACGGACATTTTCCCGTCCACCACACAATCTCAGAAAGTACCATTCTGGCACTTAATAATAACCGAATTAATGTGTTATCTTCCTAGAATTAAATTCCATAATAGCAAATCCGTCAACGAAATTGTCTAAGAGTACAAATACTTACATTAACAAATTAAAATTACGTTCAAAACATTAGTAAATATTAGAGGATAAAACAAACAAGCTATCAGCTTGTTATAAACAGGTTTAGGTTCCATTTTACCATGAGATATAAAAATCTTTGTAAATGTTCTAGAATGCATTTGAAACTGACAAAGGCACACTTTTCCAAGATTTATCACACATGTAAGGAATCTTAGGAACCACATTAACGGGATCTTCAATCAATTTTTCTTGGTTAAGAGAACTTCATTTGAACTTTCGCTTCCTGGTATGACATACATAATAACAATAATTTAACTGCTTTTTACCAATTAGTGGCTGAACTTTTAATAAGTTTCGTCGACTTGGTTATAATCTGTTCTGTATTCTTCTCTCTACATGATGTTTAACAATACAACAGTACTGTATAAAAAAACAAATCGAAGTTCGTACTCACGGGAGGTAGACTCAAAAATTTCATAACCTCCGCCTAAGATCTTACGTGTAGGGAAGTATTGACAACATAATGTAACGATGTGAATGAAGTAGGCCTAATTTATCGTATTTTGTGGGTCATCCGTCGCTTTGAAAGACCACCACAGGCCTAACAGGCAAAATAATATCTTGATATTCAATTATTTACTCAACTGAACTACTCACTTATTTTTAAACAGATAATAACTGCACTTTTAAAATAAGTTAACCTTGTTTGGAAATGCCCCCGCCTCCGGCCACACAATAGGATGTTTCACCCTCATGCTACCCCCATTTTCGGGCACTTATTAGGCCACAAGAATGCAAAGGACTAATAATGTGGAAAATGTTTATTGCACAATTGGAGGAGATGGCATATAATTATGGTACTTACAAAGCGATGAACACGAGCAGAACAGCGGCACAGTATTACCACTCGGACATGTGAAGCATACGCGCACTACAGAACTTTATTGTGGTACTAGCTTTGACGTACACACCACGACACTCTGACAGCGACTGACTCGATCGCTCCGGCGCAACACTGCCTGCCTGTGCGACAGAGACGGGGCGATTCCAGCAGCTCCTTCTCTGCTTTCCTGGACCGGCAGCAGCCCCAGATATTACAAGCCGCGGTCCGCAATACCCCTTATTTACACGGCAGCGTCTTTGATGTAGGCTAGGGATTTGACTTCTTTAAGGAGGATTCAAGATATCCAGGACAATTATATTCAAAGAATATTCCACTCATATGCCGCAAGTATGATTTTGACCAATAACGTGTAGCAGTTCCTCGGATATAGACCAATCACGATCGTTTATCTTATAAAATGCTTGCTATTAATATGAGGAAGGGCTTTTACCTCATAAAATGGTCAACTCGTTACTGGACACGCAAGCATCAATGTGCCGTGATTAATACGTCACACGTTGCCATTAAGCAGCACAAAAACATATTATTTTATACAATATAACTTGTTTGGAAATCGAAATAATATAAATGTACATTGGTTAAAACACAATCCCGGGGTGCGCGGGCAAAGAGAGTTAAGTCCACTTTCTTGTTACTGAGAATTAGAGTGACTTAACACACTATACCAGCCCAAATTCGCTTTAGAGATGGATAAACCCATAAGGCACACATCCATAACTACCGTACAATTTTGAATATGACTTACTGGACTTAACACAAATGTAGAGAACATTTTTATCTATAATTCCATGGACATATCTCAATTTTTAGGATGGTGGACTTAACTCTCTTTGCCCGCGCACTCCGGAATTTTCGATTAGGTGCAAGCCAGTTCGTGTGCTCGATTCATGGATGGTTGATTCATAGTAGGCTATGCCGTGATCTCGAAGCTGTTAGTTTTCCTTTTATATAGGCTAATAAAGCACGAAAGTAATTATTATTTGTATAACCCATTACATTTTTATTCATGGCATAGTCGTAATAAATCCAACTCGAGTTGACGAACTTCATCAGATAAATTGGATCCTGCTGCGCAGTCGCGAATCTATCGATAGACTCGTAAATTCTCGTGGAATTACCTAAGACTATCCCACTCATACGCCGCGTGTTTGATATTGACCAATAACGTTTAGCAATTCCTCGGATATAGACCAATCACGGCCGTTTATCTTACAATAGTCTTGTAGAAATCGTGAGGATGGCATTTTATCGCGGTAAAACCAGCTTCTCGTTACTGGAGACGCAAGAATCAGTGTGCAGTGATTAATAGTCAGATGCTGCCACTAAGCGGCACGAAAACAGATTATTTTATACAACATAACTTGTTTGGAAATTGAAATAATAGAAATGTACATTGATTAAGAACACAATATCGATTCGGTGCAAGCCAGTTCGTGTGATTTTATTCTGTTCTGCTGTAGCATAACTGAATGAAGTTAACTATGTCTTATATGCTCCTTCGGTAGCACTGATTTTACCAAGGTAGCTCGAATCGATTCATGGATGGTTGAGTACAGTATGCCGCGATCTCATAACTGTTGGTTTTGTTTTTATACAACAAAGCACGAAAGTAATTATTATTTATATAATCCGTTAGAATTTATTCATGGAATAGTCTTAATAAATCCAACTCGAGTTGACGAGTTGCATCAGATAAATTCGCTCCTGCTCGTATCCAAGGGGGGAGACAGGAAGACAGACAGACAGGTAGACTTGTATACACAACCAAGCCTCGATAAAAAGAGACAGAGATATAGGGCCACCAAAATATGGATTCTGATTGGAGCTAGCCTATATATAATACACCAGTGTATTTACGGTGCGTCCTTCTGGCAGCGCAGGAAGGGAGAGTTTCTTCTTGTAATGAACAGCCTGAAGAAAGAAAGCATACTATTAATCTTTTTATTGCTACCCCAACAGATGTATAAAGTTGTCACCTGAAAACACTGTATAAACGCAAAGATAAAAGACTAAAAAGTACTGCTTAAAGTAGAATGTAAGGATTTTTATGCTCATGTTACGATTTTCATTTTTTAGAGACCAGTTATTCTACTGAAATTTTCCTCAGTAGTTAAATCTCCTTTTAAATTCGTTCGGCGATGTTGAACGCCTTCTACCCCTACGCCTAATTGGACGGATTTAAGGTTATAACTTTTTAGACCTATTGTAAGTAGTTATATATTATGTATTTAGGATACAAAGTTGAGATATTACAAACACAAATTAACTTATAGCGTAAAAAACATAAAAACACAAAAAAGTTTGAAATATAAAAAGTAGCTGATCCTTCCTCGTTTTTAACTTCTGTGCATTAAGCTATCCTCAGCTCTTAAAATATGTTTGCACCTCAAGTCGTTAATAATGCACTCCGAAAGTGACACTCGACACTTCAGAATCCACTGCCTCTGAAACGTCGGATAGCGGCAAACTTCTCACCTGACTGCAAACCCGAGAAGAATTTTATGGTACTCTAGGAAACCTCAAACAAATTGTCTTGTTTATTAAAAATGCCCCTGCTCTACAATATACCACATGCTCTGCATACTAGCGGCTCATTCTTATCAAAATACTAGTCGTTCCAAATCAAATGAGAATTTTTCCCTCTCCCCCTGTTAAGGAATATAGAATCTTTAATTGGGAGTACCTTGATAACGTTAAGTTAGAAGAGATCTAAGGAGGACAGATAAAAGCTTACGAACGTGACCTCTCTCAGAAAGGAAAGGCTCATGCATATGGCAGAAGACTTGATCATGGATCCTGTCAGCGTCCCGCCACGATTCCAGCAATTTTAACTAAAATATAACCAAAACTAGTCTAACAAAAACAGGAATTATAAAAACATTGTTTTATATAACTGGAATCAAGTAATTGCACCTACACCCGTGGCACTCTGCATAAATCATTTCCAGTTGGTCGATTTACAGAGAAAAAAAAAAGAGAGAAAAAAAACTTTCCTCAACCACATAATGAAAGCTACTTGAATTTTGCCTTGTTTAATCATGAATGAAGAAGAAGTGATCCGATTTGCATAAATAGGGTGTTCTTAATTGCTTATTTCAGCTTGAATTGTGTCTAGAAATAGATATTGTTTAAATATATTATGACTTTTTTTAAAATTCATTAGCTGCATTTACGGTATTGCTAACAACATTGTTCCTCGTAAATTTTTCAGATGTTCATTCCAGATGCTATCTGAAATAAATTTAATGCAGTGTTGAAACTAGATTTTTCAGACGAGATTCTTAATTTCAATAGGTGACAGTGTTGTCGACTGTCTTTTTTCCATGCTTCTGGCGAGAAATGTTTTCCCCAATGTTAAAAGTAAAACTATGACGAATTTATTATGTATAGGTCATTATGACGTCTTGCGCGTACCTGGTGTAACTTTTACCAACAACACGAAGATTTTGGCAACGATATTGAACATGCGCAGCAATGGACCAAACAACCGTACAAAATTGTGTTTTAAGATAACTTATTCATACGGCTATCATTCTAAACGTACGCATTCTTTCTTTGAAGTGGACACAAAATTATCCTAAAACTTTTGTTAAATCACTATCTCCATGAGCTCGGCGAAGCTCTATTGCCAGAATGGGAGTGACGATGGGTCACATAGAGAAACTTCAATGCTGGAAATCTAACTATAAAACTGTGGTCTTGACAGATCAGTCACTATAGAGGTCAAGGTTTCTACCGGGTTCATATCGGCTCTGTATCCCCTTACTGTGTTTCTATATTCCTCACCGGGGATGTGCTCCTGGGCCTCCTTTCCAAGCTTCCACCAGACCCATTTCACCGGGAGCTTTGAATTTGGTAACGGGGGGAACCTAACCATAAAAGTGGTTGGAGAGCATGTGTACATAAAACTATTAGCAACACTGGATAAGCGTTTGCGGGAAAATCCACTGAGATGCAAGATCGTCGGCAGCCATTAAGAGCGTTTGTGTTCAACCTATGGGCCGTGTAACCGCTTGCAACACCTCGTGTGGAAACCCAGCGCAGTGCTGTACTAAACCCCAGTTCTCAACCCTCTGAATTTTTCACAAAAATAATATAGAAATAGTCCGATTTTAGGTATTAATTTTGTTATTCTATATCTGTGGCTTGGTTCTAAAAGGGCCAATGTTAATTTCTTGCAAAAATGAGATCTATGCATTATTGAGCTCGGCTAGTCTTTATCTTTCGTATAATAAAAGTGCCAATGTATTTTGCTATTAATAGACTAATACAGAAATCTTAGATTCCAATGTCGGAAGTTCTCGGCAAAAATTATTACTTCTATAAAGGCTTCAAAGTCAGTAATCTCAAAAGCAAGTGTTATGACATTGGTCCTTTTAGAACCAAGCCACAGATATTCTTTAGCAATTGATGATCGGTAATCTCCGAGACGTTTCAAAGTAAAGTCTGCTCCTGCATCGGCAAAAAGTATAGCAGACATGTGTGTAAAGTAGAGTGGCCTCTTACAGTTTGGAGTTACACATTTTTTAAGATATTCTTTCTTTGCCCATCCATGTTCTATCAAATGTTCGCTGCTCAGTTCATATTTGAAATGTCTACATTAGACAATTGCAGAATATTTTTCTACTCCACTACCCAGGGAACACAGAGAGAGAAAGATCACTTAAGGATATAACATGTTCCACATTGAGGATTATTCATGTCGTGGCGTAGATAAGAGCCGTCTTGTTGAATGTGGAGTTGATGTTTACTACCTGGAGCGTTCTTCTTGCAGAAAGCAGATAAGCAGCTACAAAGGAAATTAACTGAAGGCAAGCAAACGACAACTTAATTTAACAAATAGTTCTCTAAGCCCAATTCGCAAAATATCGCTTGCTCCATGAACTGAACGCAAACAACAGAAATAATCCAATAACCTCAATAGAGATTTTATTTCTGTTTCGCTCCCTTCACACTAGATTTCCATTCCTAAAGAATAATTACTTCTGTTATAGGACAGAAGAGAAGTGTAATTAATTATACGATATATTTACACTATTAGTAACAGCTGCGGTGAACTATGGGTTGTTTAGTGCATTAGGCCTAGTTGTCGTGATGCCACATACAGTATTTGTTTCCTTCCTGTCACTTGAGAAACGCGTGTGAGGGGAAGTAGGCCTACATTTAGATGTGAGAGTTGAATTCAGAGAGACAAGTCATCTTCCCCTCCCGCCAGTCATGCCGTATACCTTAGTCAGCGCGATATGACTTCCATGAAGACTGGCCTACGAATGAAACATCACTCCTTCAAATGACAATATTTCGAACTGGATTTGTTCATGCTACTGCGCATTTCTCTGAGCAGAGCCAGGCAGAAAATAATTCACTTTACTGTGTGCACTCCTATAACTGGGAAGTCGAGACAAGAAGCTTGGTTTGAAGATGTGCGGTAGCAATACGGGCTTGTTGAATGCTAGGTTGCAATTTGTTTTCCGCAAACCCTGAGGAACAAGCGATATGCGAGAATTATGTAGGCCTCATAAATGGATATAATGTAGGTCAAAATGGTCTACATTTTTGTAGGTTATCCGCCAAATTACCATACTAATGATCGTGAAATAAACGTTATTTTGATTTTACAAAACACAGTAACATAAAACTAACTCAATAAATAAATAACTTCGAATTATTTATGGTGTTCATTGTAATTTGATTACGATGCATTCAACACAGTTTTCTGTACCGAACACAACCATAGTTAACGATTGTTAAGATCCACTACGTCTGGAGCTTGAAATACGTTGCACTAAACTTTCTTGTATAGTTTCTGGTGGCAAACTATCTTATTAAAGTTTTAAAAAGTTGCAAGATCGGCGTTGAAAATATTACAAAGACCGGTGCATGATTTTTTAAAATATATTACTGCTGGAGAGACGAAGAAAAATAGAGCATCAAGTAATTTTATTTAAGTAAGAAACAGAAGAAGTGGGCTATGAGATAAATTAAATTTATAGAACAGTTACACATGCCAAGGCCTCCATAGCATCGAGCCAGAAAACAAAACAAAACGCAAGCTTTACTTTAAAAGTTGCAGCATAAACAAGAGTCACAGCAGAGTTTGGAACAACTGGAGAAGAACAAGAAGTTAGACAAGTTATGAGGAACAACTTCAATGCGAACAACTGAAACTGTAGCCGTTCTAACACCTGGCTACATGCATTTAATTCAACATGCAATGAAGCAAATGTAGTTGAAACTATTGCTATGTACTGTGCTCATTACAGTCATGTGAATATGGCGATAACAGGAATAATAAAATGCTTTAATGTATTGTTTTGAGTTCAATTCTTGCTTTAAGAACTCGTGCGATTTCTTTACACCTCTATTTGTGTAGTCGATAAAACTCTGCATAATCTCTACTCAACCTTACTCATATGATTTTTGCTAGATTGCATATAGCCCTACTTTCTGTTTTGATTATTTTTCTTAACATTTTTTATGTACTTTGTAACTCCGCCATTGCATTCAAGAGTTCAAAAAGTTCTTGTGGTATCTTTCTTTCTTAACCTATTCTCCCCTTTCGAAGGACTTACGCACAAATGCCTGTGTGGGAGGGAACAAGCTCTGAATCAACACTAGAGAGTACCTTCAGGGACCAACTCGGTGGAGGACCTTCTTCTAAGACAACACGAAAACCCAGAACAACGAACATAAATAATCTGCATGGTTGAAAGTACAGTGTAGTCCCGCTAATCCGGACTAGATGGGACCGGACCCTGTCCGGATTACAGGAAGTCCAGATAATTCTGAATTCGTCTTAAAATGCTCATACTGTACTTAATGTAAGTTTTAGATGGATAAAAGTATAAAAATCTAAGTTTTATATAAATATAACTTTTCGCACAACTTAATTTTAGTTTTAATAAGCTACTTCTGTTTTTAACCTACAGACTGATGTAGGATTAACATAAAAAGCATCTTTGTGATTAACATTTTTTTAAACTACAACAATTCCGTCCGAATTAACCGAATGTCCTGCGCAGATGCACTTGCTTTCCCACGCGCACATTCTTCGCAGTCTGGTCACGGTGTTCGCGTCTTTAAATGCATCTTTATCAGCTGAGGAGTTACGCTTCGCCTTTACTAGTGACGTAAATAAGCGCCTGTGCTCTAAACACGGTTATTTATTAATTTGGAGAGCTATGGGTAGGGTGTTAGCTCTTGAGACACTGATAAAGATATTTGTCGTTGATAGTAGATCAGGCCCGGGAAGTAAGGTGAAATACTCTGCCCCTATATTCACCCCTTTCCATTTTTCTGATATCTGTTATGCGAATAATCCCACAATCATCCGGTTAGTTGTCTCGACGATTAGGGTGAGGCTCATGAAAGACAATAGTTGGAGGGTAACTTCGCACTTCCAGTGCCGCCCTTCCCAGGCCTCTTGTAGATGAAGGTCAGAATAGAGGAGGAAAAGTTCACAGAAATTTTATGGTAAAGTTAGGTAAAGGTGACCGGCATTAAAATCTGGCAGTAAAGAGAAGTAAATTTGCAACTAGGCCTATAACCATTCTTTTCAAAAAATAATTTCATTACCTTACAAGAAAAATTAATTAGGCCCAATGTGATTTTGTTGTTTATTCCGTTCCTGGTACCGTTGAGCACAGAGAAGATTTCAACGAATAGAATCTTTTTACTGAGATGAAAGGTCTCACCAATTTTCAAGATATCGCTCTAGTACAAATATAATTGGGGTTGAAAATCAATTTCAGCTGAGTCAAAGAGTGTGGATGGCAATTGTTACATTGCCTGCTGAAAAAATCAATGCAGCAACCTGACAGCCAAACAATAGAGGGAACTTTATTTCTTTCATAAGGCAGAAAAAGAAGGTCGGAAGTAGAGGTGAAATGAAATGTAAAAGAGGAGAATCATAAAAGATAACTCAATAATGGCGGCAGGAAATTAAGCGACATCAAGAAAAGACAACCTCACTACAAGAAGCACGAGAAGTGATAAAACAGGAATCGTCAAGATCACTGCTAACAAAAACAAAAATAATGTTGCCAACTGTGTACTGAATGCAATTTTACAATAACGGCTTATAATATCAAGTGAACCAAAAACATAGGGCTTCTTTTGTTATAATATACTTATAAATGTGTATTCGTTTACTGAAATTCAATAAAGTAAAGTGAAAGTAAAATATAACTTATTATTTCTGTTTTATGTAAGTTTTCAGTAAAATGGAATGGTTTCACAATACATCATCATGATTTTCTTTTAAGTCCAGAGGTATCGAATATGAATGAATGAATGAATGATTTATTCTTGTATCTGGAGTTGTACAAATGATCACCCCTGGTGTTACAGAAAGTTTTTCACCAAAGGGCGTCTGCATACATAAAAACCCATATATCTGAAATCAGTACTACTAAGTTACTACTAAATGTTTACCTTTTGTAAGTATATCCACTTACCATTTCTAACCAATTTCCCTTAAGCAGCTAATTTGTTTTTCCCATTTTATTTTGACTATGTATAAAAAATTTCCCAATTCCTTTAGTGTATCGAATATGGATATATTGGGGGAAGAATATGCATTTATCAGTGTTAAAAAATTTGTGTAATTTTTTTTATAAGAAAATAACACTGTAATACTTAAGGTATTCCTAAAAGAGAATAATACATAATGCAGTGAGCCTATAATGGTACTTATTAATATACGAATAATTTTTATGAAGCGATCAAAGTGAGTTTTATAATTTGCATACGAGTATCTTAATTGCCAATAGGCAAGTTGTATACGAGTATTTCTGTTCGATTCGTAATTAAATATTTAACCCTTGAGTTTTCAAACGGGCATGCTGCCCTTCGCAATCAGCTCTTCTCGTACTTCTTGCATTTTGCGACAGCTGGAGCTCATGGCGTCCGATTAAGTCTAATCTTGTTTAAAGTCGTTTTCTTGAAACCAGAGGACTTTGATAACACGAAATTAACTCACTTTAGTATAATATTAAAATTAACACAAACAGAATTAATTTTATTTTAAATATAGGTTGTTTAATACGCACTTTTAGTTGCTACTCTCAAGGTTTCAAGACCGTTCCGTGTTCGATGATAATGGATACCACAACAATGTTATAACGAAAATCTGTTTCGAAATGAATATTATTATACCATTAGGTAACACGTAATAAGCATATTTAAATATGATCGAATCACACCTGAATATAGCAGAGTACTCAGCGGACCGACTTGTTCGTAGTTTTTCTTTACGTTAGTGGCTGAATCTACAACATGGGCACTGATCCTTACATTTAGTTTGAAATGTAATGATATTTTTGAATATATGTTTTTCTGTATATGGAGTTATAATATAGCTTTTTTACATAATCTAAGAATTTCAACCTAATTATGTACGTATTAGAGCTGTTTATATTTTCTTACTACTAATTCAACAAATAGCCGAATAGATTGTAGTCTAACAGCAATAAATTAGAAAATTATGTAATCTATTATTTTACTGTTCTTTTCAGCATGCCCTTTTCACATGGAGTAATTCTTTGCTAGTAAGTTCAATTTTTGACAAAAAGATATAATGATGGCTTAGTTTACACATTTGTTCAGTACAATTTTCATTTAAATGCGTTAAGTGCAAATTTTGAAGTTCTTACGGCATATCTTTACTCTGTACAAATGTGACAAGAAGTAAAAATACAGAGCTTACTGCAGGGGGGAAAATGTGATAAGTTACATTTTTACTAGGCGCACATTTATGATAACCAGACATTAAATTGGCTTTACTGAAAACTACATAATTGTACTTAAAGACATATACATTTGCTAAGCACTCGCGTGCGTACCGCGAGTTGGTCACCCCTGCTCTATAAAATCAGTAGGCTATGACATAAACCATAACTTGAATAAATGTGCGTTCTTACTTATATTTGTCTTCCAATGAGGGACCTAAGCAGGTAGGACATCAGAGTCTTTCCTGTGCTATCATATCAAACGACAAACGTAGAACATTTTGGAGTGGACAGAAGACAGAGTTTGATTTGAAATTAGAGAAGAGAGAATCCAGAAGTTATAAAGGTATTAGATGATGGGGTCGATAAGGAGGCGAGAGAACAGAATCGGGATAGAACAGGAAATGGGGCGGAGAAGAACAGGAAATGAAGGAATACGTCAAAACAAGAGACACTGCACCAATCTCCTGTTACGAAAAGGGAGGGCTCCAATAGACATCAGACGTCCGTCATCACAACCCTGATCTTATTTATAATCCGCTTCTCACGCACTTCTCGGGAGAAGGAAAGAAACCCATTACCAATGAACATTTATTTGTGTCTGGTCTGTAATACTCAGGAGTTTTGGAAAATACTGGTTTTTTAATAACTGTACTTTAAAATCCACTATAAATGATTGAGCTTACCAATTACCGGTAGGTAAAAAAAATAAAATGAACATAGTTGTTGCAGCCTTCGGGCGGTTCTCACTTCAATGTTTTGTCGCGCCAGTGAATAAACATTAAAATTTACAGTAAATAAAATATTTCAAAACAGAAGTTTATAAGGTAACGATTTCAGAGCCGCCTAAATCTTCTTTTATCGTTTGCATTTAACTCGCGCTATTCTTATGTATTATTTTTCTCCCGCATTGCTTACTGAAGTACTGTTAGGATTTCAGTACCACTTTAAACTGTTCTAATTTCAGGTGTGTATAATGTTGAATAATATTGTCAATGTACATTAAAGCAGCTTTTAAGCTATATTTTCATCTTTCAATTAAGCTTTGCTATACTATTATATTTAGTTTTTTCTGACATTTGTGTTCTAGCTCCAACCATATGGTTCAAGTTGAATTATTTTAAAATGTTATTATAGTTGTATTTTTTTATAAAGTTTGGAGAAAACTTGCACGAATTATCAATACAACGGAATTGTATATTCTAGTACCAAAGCTAGAGCTGTGTTTTAGACCTGAAGATGTGAAACTTTTGGTTCAATTAAATGATTTGTTTGGTTGTATCGTATGCATGGGGATCAGTACGTTTTCTAAAGCTTGAATTTCTATGAATGTAACGTAGTAAAATATACTTATAAATTTGATTGACACCATGTACGTTATATTCGTAAATTATTAATTTATTTATGATGTTCTTACAACAAAATTAGTGGAGAAAGAATAGTTTTCGAAGCTCTTCCCCGTCCAATTATGTCGTTCATGATAATGACTGTATTAAAAATAAGTAGATTATTCTTAAATCCTGTATTTATTATAATCTAGCGCATTATGAATTTATATATTGTTCTACGTATCCTGTTAGCTAAATATGTAATTTCTTGGTACCACCTTCACTACTGATGGACTTTAATGCCTAAATATTTTATTAATTAGAGTTAGGAATGGAGGGGTAAATACATATTTTAGAATGTGAACAATTATTTGAAGTACGGTATGTAGAAGTGGTTATCCATTTTTGAAATATTCCATTGCGAAAGGCATGAAGAGGAATTCCAATACTATTTACCATTCATTTGATCCTTTCTTGCATGCTGTTCATTCTCTGGAATGTATGAGAGACCGTATGTGTTGATCCCCTTCCTATATTGGACCCTGGTATTTCTAGTATATATTGAAGTGATTCTGCACTACAAATGTCTTCTAGAAATGAATAATTCTGAACAAAGATTTCAAAACATTCTTTCTTTATGCAGATTTACATGCACCGTTATCTTAGGTATGATTAATATACTGTACTTCAAAACAATGCTCGTTACAGATCTAATCTGGTAGGTGAAGTTAACATATTAAATTATAATAGTTGTTGGGTGTATATTCTCCACATATACCAACGGTCATTCTGGCCTTTCAATTCCATATTACCGATATTTTTTTTTATTTGTTACAATCAAAGTGTTTAAAATCATGCTGGATAGCACTGTTGAGTTCGATCAATAAAATAATAACATAATACTCTCAACTTCAATTTTATTTCCATAGGCATTTTTGGTTACATTCAACCATCTTCAGAGAATGTCACGTATAGAGTTATATTCAATAAGACTAAAACTGCTTCATCACTGGCGTCATTTATAATTAAAACTACTAAAATTTAAAATGCCCTTAAATCATATGCAAAATTCACTTCCTGATTCTGATTCTTTTTCTTCTACTTCTACTCCGTGTGAATTTTACTTATGATATAAGAACATTTAAAATTCTAGTAGTTTTAATTAGAAACGACGCCATTGATGAAGCAGTTTTATTCTTATTGAAGGGGAGATGGTAGTTACCAAGTGCCAAAAAATCGATTTATTTTTCTTAGGCTCATGTAATAGATCATAGGTTTGTGAACATTTTGTATACAGGTCTTATATGTTGCGTTATTATTTAGCCAAGCAGAGCGACCTGGAGCTTTCTAAAATGGATAAAATACCATAAGGCACGTCATTTTCTTTTCGCTCTCCTGTAAAATTACATTTTTTGTACTTCAGGTACCATTTTCTGAAAAGCTATTCATGCTAAAATAATGAAAATTTCAGGAATTCATTATAGATGGATGACAAATCTCCCTTAGCAGAATTTTGGGAAAAGTCTTGACTATACAGAATTTTCAACTATTTTTATTTAAAAAAAAAGTCTTTTTTTTTAGACGTGAAATTTTCATGCAGTTTTCATGCAGTAATAATGTACATATTAGACTGATTGTGCTAGGGTAAATAGTAATACCTATTGTTGGTAAGTTCCCACAGTTTCACAAAAATGTAGGGTAAATAGTAATACCTATTGTTGGTAAGTTCCCACAGTTTCACAAAAATCTAAGTTACAGAAATTGAATAAAGCGTACCTATGTCAAGGGAAGTAACTGTAAAACAAAATTAACACATGTGTTAAAAAATTCTCTCCTACCAAACAGCGAGCTCTAGAACAACCATTTTCTGTTTATTTTAAACTGCAGGGTGCACTTGCAAAGCATAAAAAAATTCAACTAAATCTGACTATTAACACCTGAGTTATGGCTTCTTGAACATACGCTATATTTTCTATGATTTTGCTAGCGGTAACTACCATCTCCCCTAAATATAACTATACAAGCGAGATTCCCTGAAGATGTTTGAATGTAACTGAAATGCGTAGGAAATTAAAATGACAGAAATTGAGTAGAAAGGTAACTTATTATGTTTTTATTTTATTGTTACAACCAGTCAAAATTAATCGAGAAGTCCATTACTTTATTTTATATCATGTATTAACATATGTTATAAATATTTTATTAATAATATATTTTCATAACTTCGAAGATCATGCTTTATGACAAATCTTTGTATATTGTGCTTTATTGTACCTTTAAAAAATCATATTTTTAGGCATCTGTCACAACCATATACAAGATAGCAACCGTATGAGTGTAGAATTTGTATGCTTTAGATGTTTCATGGTTACTATACTCGTTAGTTATGGACGGGCGGATGATTTCGGGGATTTTTTTGGGGGGGGGGATAGATCGGTAGGTGGGTGGCGGACAGGAAGATGGACAGTTAGATGAACTGACAAGTGGATGAATTGATAGATTGAACTACGCTGTGAAATAATAAAATCGAAGAAAGACCTTAGAGTGAAGGGTAGTCTAAATAGAAATAAGTATTTACACATCGAACAACAAAGTAAAAGCTGCTTGTGGAACATATGCAAAAATATACAATAGACCTATTCATTTTCAAGAGAATCTGAGTGGAGTTTCTGTGAAGCACACAATGTGACTTTGTCTGTTGCCTCCTATCTGTGTGCCGTGTAATTTGCAAGCTGTCCGTATACGGTACAAAGTGGCTGTATGGAGCCTCGCGAAAAAATTCAGCGGCATGTGGTTCGCATAGAGTAAAGGGGTCATAAGACAGAATATAGCTGGCAGTTCCGCCAGATTTCAATACAATAAAACGGCATAATGTGGTAGCCATTGTCTTATTGAGCGATCCCTGTTACTGCAGTACACGTTGCCTAATAATGTTATTCACTGTCCACAGCATATCCACCAAAATGGTTCACGGGTCTCATTCGACACTTTCGACTTTACTTAAGGAAACAAGGTACTATGGCCATTTTGTTTCTGGAAAGTGCTTATTTTAAGTAGCTATTAGTAAAAAAACTATAAAGAGTGATCTCATTTTTTTTAAACGTTAGTCTGGATATTTTCAGAAATATATTGTTTACTCCTTTATGATAGTGGTTTGATTAAAAGTGTATATTTTTTATACAAAAATGAAGAAATATACGTTACGTAAAAAGGGATAAATTTATGCACCCTGATCTCTGAAACTACTATAAATAGACTCGAGAATTTCCATGTGAATCCTCCATACATTTAGCTAACTCCTGCAGCAGAATTACGGATCTGTCTTCATTGGATCTGTGTGTATTAAAATCGTCACACAAAAATAGCGAAATTTAAGGATTAAAAAATCCCTAAATCATATTTAAAATGTGGTATCAAAGTAAATTTGCTGCCAGTTCTTCATATTGTGAAAAATTTCAGCATAAAATCTGAGATGAGGGTATAAACGTATATGCAAATTTCGTTTTGAGATATGTGATATGTGATTATGATAATGATTATCATCTTCACTTTCTGCCGCTTTTT
Organism: Ectobius pallidus; assembly: GCA_964059195.1. Taxonomy (NCBI): domain Eukaryota; kingdom Metazoa; phylum Arthropoda; class Insecta; order Blattodea; family Ectobiidae; genus Ectobius; species Ectobius pallidus. The sequence goes on along the minus strand of CAXKWD010000001.1, from coordinate 158,087,780 downwards.
TCCCTCTCAATTGCCTTCTCTTCGTCCTAGCTCCCTTCGAACTCCCCTGGGCAGCTGTTTGTTAATGGTGAATGCAGTTCTTGTCGATCAGTTGAAATGTTTTCTCCTATTTTAAATTGAAGTAAATTCCAGTTCTATGTATTTTTAAGTGGGAAAAATATTGTTTGACATCATAAAACATTTATATTCTTGTTCAGGAAGATTCAGGTAATTTCTGCCCACTAAAAACAGAAAAATGTAACTTTGGCCATCTCAGAGTAGGTACCTTATGCACAAATGCGATATTTTATAGCATTTTTTTTTAAAGAAAAGCTGTTTGTTACTTGTAATTTTTCTAAACTACAAAAAAATTGAATAAAAATAATGGACAAATAAGTTGAACATAATTTAATGAATTTTTTGAATGAAAAGCAACGTAATCCAAACATAATCTACATTCTCATTTGAAGTTAGTAAGTTTGCCCTTTACACGTATAGGAAATGTTATCATTACAAAATAAATTGCTTGTTGCATGATTTATAAAGTGGCGGTCCCTATTTATTAAATAATTTTTGTAATATTTTACCTTATTAAATAATAGTTATATAGCATTTCCCTGATGAACAAAGAGGAAACCTTACATTTTCCTTGACATTTCGTCCCTATGTTATGCCGCTATTTATAAGTAAAACATTTGCAAGCGTTATTCAAGCTTTAATTTGCAATTCTTTACAACCCGTTAATAAAAATGTGATATAATGTCAGAGTTAAGGTTCTGCAATGTTAATACATACTTCCTTTAAAAATCTGTTTGATACCGGTATATTATAAATATCTATACTGTCTGAACTTTTCAATTTCGCCCCTACTTCTGCATAAGTCTTCTGTTTTCCATTTGAACTTAGATCTAGAAATTGCTTGATTATTAAAATATTCTTTAAACAAAGTTCCATTATTTTGAATTGTGTCCTTAATTTTTATTATGCAACTTTTTAAAACTGCAGAAACTTTTCCAGTGAAATTCTTATGTGATTAACCGTAATGCAAAAATTCTTAACTTTATGAATTATGTCTCATGCCGTCTTATTCTTACTCCCTTTGTTATAATATTAACTTTACTCTCAATACTCATCAGTTTATAGTGTTTTAAACCAGGCAACCAGATTCAGGAGCAAATTTCAAAATAATAAAAAAAATAAAACAGTCCTATGAATTGCACTACATTAGACAAAAGTTTTCAAAAAATTCAGGCATCTTACTTTTATCTTAGTACACTTTCATACAATATTTCTCATGCCTCCTTAAATTCAGAGTTTTCCAAATTTATTGCCTCATTAGTTTCCGTATTCAACTGTCTTTTACATTCTTTAGCTTTACTTTTTTCGTTTCCTAGCTATTAAAGTCATGGTTCTTTCTTTTTCTAACGAATCGTGGAATTGATTTACTTTCTTCTTCTGATTCTTCCTCGTTCTAAATGCATTCCTTATTGGATCCTCCATTTTGCACTTTATCTCGGGAACTTATTCAAGACAAGAACATTCTATTCTTCAATATTTAAGCAACGATACATATATTTTTAGAATTCCTTAACAGTATCTTCCTTGTTTTACACACTAGCACAGTCTATCGGGAGTTTCAAGAGCAAATATAGATACTACAGTAGAACTCTTATAACTTGAAATCGAATCATTCACAGAAAAGGAAAAGAAGAAGCTGGCTTTTAGTAAAGTAGTTCCTCGTATGACAAGCAAGCTTCGTTTCATATTTCTGTTTCTGTGCTATAACGCTTTAAAAGAACAAATATCAATATCCATGAACAGCGAAGACTTGAATGACGTTGATGACGTATCATTGCAAGAGTTCGCATTTAATTATAGTGCTGCTTAGCCATCAAGGCTACCTTGGTTCAATACCCGATGATACCAAATGGAATTTATCATGACCCAAACATTTCACTACTTCTTTATCTGACACTTTTAGTGCCATGCGGCCATTATAAACATAATATTCACCACACTCATTCTTACTTCTCTGAATGACAAATTAAGTGATTTTGGTTTTTAAAAAAAGAATTATGTGAAACTGGTCTAAAATATTAATAGTTAAAACGTCATTCGTTCTGCCAATTTTGTATTTCTCTTCTCTAAGTTTAGTCTAACAGTCTAACAACATGTCATCGAATGTATTTTAATATTGTTGGTATTTGTCTATGTTTGTATTTTTTTTCAATAATTTACTACCTAAGATATAATGTTAAGATTCTTTTTTTGGTTTAATTATTTTAGCAAATTTAGCTTGGTATTTTTCGCTTAAACTTCCCTAGCAGCTTAGGAAAGCCGTAGCAAGGCAATACTTGGCGTCAGACTTAAGATTCATAGTTTCGTAGAAGTGAAGGATTCCCAAATTAAAGCATATACTTTCCTTTTGAAAGCAAGTCAATTTATTGATCCGTGATCTGCATGTAAAAGATATTTTTTTCTGTATGTAAAAGATATTTTTTCTGTATGTAAAAGATATTTTTTTTCTGTATGTAAAAGATATTATATGTATATATATATATATATATATATCGATGTCACGGGTCAATAACTTGACTTGCTTTTAAAAGGAAAGTACACATTCTAATTTGGGAATCCTTCACTTCTACCAACCTGTGAATCTTAAGCCTGACGGCAAGTTTTAATGCCTTGCTACTTGCTACGGCTTGATTCGATTTCCAGATAAACAGAGGAAGAATTTTTGGAACAGCGTGTATATTTCTCTAGGCGAAGGCGATTGAAAATTCGCGTGAATGAAGTAGTGCTGCCAACACAACATATTGCGTTTCAAGAAAAATCAACTGCTCTCACAATATACTTCCCTCTGCCATCCAGAAGAAAAAGAAGTACAATTTTGCCGCCTGGCGCATATTCCAGTCTGTGTATGGCTTAATAAAAATGGGTTTAATATGTATGGGTTTAATAAAAACCATTAAAACCTACAACCCGTTTCCAGAAGTCTTTCCAGGATCTCAGAGATGAAATGTCAGTTTGTAATAATCATAAGCTATGCAATAAAGAAAGTCACATTTGTTCATATTATGGGTCTCCTTTATTGGCAATCTTCTACCATTAGGTCTAATATCTAACAAGTCTACAGTAAGAGTATATATTTTTAAAATGCTTTTCTGATTTCTGTATTCTTGAACTATTTTAATTTCTTTTGTAAAGAGTTATTTAACTCAATTTGTTATTTATATTAAATTTTAAAGATATAATATTCTTCTTTTCTCTCTTATTTAACAAATACTATTTGTTGCAGCCCCCAAAAAGAGCATTGCTCACCTGGAGGCTTTTAAATATAACGTATAAGTTGTGTAAAGAAGTAAATAAATAAATATATAAATAAAAATAAATCAATAACCTAAATACAAAATTTCATGTTGATCGGCCTCAAATGCTTCACTTTCAAGCTCAAAGACACAAACACATACACCCGTTCACATAAAAATAGTTTTGGATACAGGGAGCCACAATACCTCAAAACTTGACATGGTGCCTCAGGGGCTAATTTCTGAAATATACAATACCTATAATACGGATAGATCAAGTTGCAGAAACATATGCAAACAGTTTTTATTTTACTCAGCTTTGGTACGATATAACCAGTCCCCGATTTCTGCAAATTTTGACTAAAACATTCCAAAGGTTAATCTTTCTCAATACGCCATATTCAACTACCACTAATCTTCATTTTGTGTACTTTAGTATGGTTATAAATTAAACATTCATGTTGTTACAACCTCTCCCTAAAACAAAAATCTTGTTATTAGACATAACTCTATTAAAATTTAGTATCAGCTTATTCCTAGCAGGAAGGATTACGTATGATCTGTATTTCTTGTATACAAATTAAAATTTGCTTTCATAATAAATCAAAGTGCCAGAATAACTTCGAAACTTTAAAACATTTAGACCTATAAACCCAATATAACCATATCCATTTTGTGATACGAAAATGTGCATTCTTTAGCCAATTAAATAGTTTTCAAAATTGGATATTAAAAGCAACAATAGATAGAGGCGCTTACGCTATATAATATACTAAGGATATAGTTTTATTCACTTATAATATTTTCTGTATAGAAGAATTTCTTCAATATTGACGTTATTACCGAGTGGATATAAGAAAAATTCCTCTGGCACCGACACGTGAACCAGTGACCTATTTGTTATCCTGATGACTCCGCAGACAAAGCTAACCAGAGTTCATGTCACTTAGGCCTTTCTTGTTGCATGAATTATAACGAAAACTAAGTTTGTAGTAATTTGTGACCCGGGTATCTTCTTTATGCTGTATCACTACCTGGATTATGGCAGCATGGAAGAAATTCATTCCAAAAAGTCGTCATGCTAAATACGTACAAAGCCCAGGGCATGATAAACAAAGGAAATGAGGAAATTTCAGGATCTAAAAAATGTAAAATGGACAAATATCTCACGCTACTCCCTTAGTGTGCCAATGTGGGGTTCTTTTGAGTAAGGAGGTGAACTTCTTGGAAAAGTGGAAAAATAAATACGAGGGCTATCTTTTTTAACCTCCGATGGGGCATAAAATGAAAACCACAAAGAAAATCAAAACTGTTTTATTTGGAATATTTAGGTACACCTTCTAGCTACTTCTCTACGTACTCGCGCTCCGATCAAGAGATTTGTCGAAGCGTGGTGCAACTTTCAAATATCCTCTTCATCGAAGCTTGCCGCCAGCGTATTGAGAAGGGTCTTCACGATATTTTGAAGTGTTTTGCAATTCTTCGTTGGTTTGGAAGCTCTGTCCTCCCAGATCTTTCTTCAGCTGCCGAAAAAGATGAAAGTCACTCGGTATGGGAAAGAGTCTCTGAAATCCATCGTGACAGGGGATGAAACGTGGATTCGTTACGACAATCCAGAATCAAAAGAACAATCCAAACAATGGATGCACACAAATTTTCCGAACAAACCCAAGATCTGGCTTCCACACCAACGAAGAATTTCAAAACACTTCAAAATGCCGTGAAGACAATTCTCAATACGCTGGCGGCAAGCTTCTATGAAGAGGGTATTTGAAAGTTGCACCGCGCTTTGACAGAGGTCTCAATGCTAGAAGGTGTACCTAAATGTTCCAAATAAAACAGTTTTTATTTTCACTGTGGTTTTCATTTTATGCCCCATCGGAGGTTGAAAAAAAATAGCCCTCGTACAAGGGTTTATTACTACTTTGTGGTAACTCTAAACTAATGTCTTGAGGAAGAGTTTCAGAAAAAAAAAAAGTAATTTGATAATAAAAGTACGGGATAACATATCCGCAGGCTAGTATGGATATTAATTCAATTAACCCTTTTATTAGTCAATAAGTAAATGTCTTACCCAAAATGCTGAGCATACGGTGCACAACTGTGCAGCAATATGTGTATGAAGTGCTGAAGTCACTGGTGGGAGACCATTATGAACAAAATCTTACAAAATAAATGTCCAATCTAATCAAGAGTATAGTTAATGTGACTTTGATTTTACTTTGGCTAAAGTGAGCATGAGAAGACTTTTTAACGAGCTATGTATAACAGTTTCAACTAACGAATAAAGTCTTTGGAACTCTGGTTCCATTGTCGGTTTTCATTACCGAGGTACTATTTTGCATAATAACTTCAATGAAGATATTTCTACTGTTACATAAAAAGATTACTCCTTTTACAAGTATTACGAATACCACAGGCAACGTTGGATGAGTTATTATAAATATGAATCAACCCTATCACTACCACAGCTTACTCTCAAGCTTTTGTTAATCAAAAGGATTACGCCTACCCATAGAAAAAGCTAACTTCACTTCTGAGGAATTCAGCTTTTGAAGAGAGGAGAGTGTATTGTTTGCACTCTCGTTAATTAATTAGGGCGAAAACAAGAGATTTGAAAGTTTTTGAAAAGAGTAACAAGTTATAAGTACCTACTAGGCTACAACTTTTACTTTTATTTTTCACAAAATGCGGGGAAATTTAATTTCACCGCTTATCTCGCTCATACTTGTGCGTAAGAACAAAGAAGCAAAAGATCAGCATATTATAATCTCGTCACACCTGTAGGTACTTATAAATTGGTAAAATCAGGTGGATGGAAAGAATCCCAGAGATATTAATGTTTCCTGTCACCCAGGCCCGACGAGAGGAAGGGGCAGCCGGGGCTGCAGCCCCGGGGCCCGGGCTTCAAAAGGGGGCCCGGCCGACCAGGTTTTATTTTTTACTTTCTAAATTTATTCCAAAATTAAATTTGTTATAAGTCAATAAACAGCTTAAGTTATGTTTTATGTGCTTATTTTGTCTGCATTGTCCTGGTGACACTGAATTAATCGGTTAATCTGAAATGGATTATACTTGAAGAAAAATTGCTATTTTTTAGGTAGATTTCGAAGAAAAATCTACCTATTGCAATGGATACCATGTCATGATTTTCGAAAAATTCTTACGTTTCATGCTCCCCTAAGTACGAAACCACCGCCCGTTCAAAAAAAAATTGTGTGATATTTATATATATATATATATATATCTTTACACGATAGCGGCCGTAATTTTGAAGATATTTGAACCAAATTTTAATATGTTATTTCTAGGCCCAATAGTTCGGACAAGTTCGTTAATGAGCAAAATTGGCCCAAGGGGGTGGTCGGGGTCGGGGGTTGAAATTTTTAAAAATGTATATATCGCCCCCTATGAAGTATAGAGGGAAACTTTGTTTGAATAAATTAGAGTACTCCCTATGGAGTTCACAGTGACACCAACGATTCGGGGGTTCGAGTGAGGGTGGGGGTGGGGGTGGGGGTGGGGGTGGGGGTGGGGGTGGGGGGATGAAAATTCGAAACTTTTGAAACCACGTCTTGTGGGATATCGTTGAAAAGCTCTTGATGAGTACTCTACAAATCAATAACTAGTTTCTTGATAGCTCTCATATGACGCGAGATTTTAATGTTTGAAAATAATAACACTTAAAAGAATTATAATATCATAATTTTGTCTTGTTTAGCGGCTTTGCTAATTTTATTCATTGCTGATCTTGCGCACGGCCTCCCAGAATATTATATCCTATTCTTGTTGTCAAAACAAATGATTGTAGGCTCTTCCTCTTTACCGAATTCAGTTCTTATTACTGCGGGTTTGCCATGCCAAGGCTAAAAATAAGAGTGCTGAGCAGCGATAATAAATTAAACCAAAAGCACTTTGAAATCTATCTCAGCCTGTAGGCCTGCCTAAAGGGATTTTTAAAAGTAGAAGCAGAAATCGGCATTTAAATCATAATTTTCAAAAAATTAAACTGGTACATACAGATAAAATTGTTTCTAAATAGAAAATTTTAACGTATTTTTCCGTTTCGTGCCCGGCATTAGTTAACCGATTTGGTCCAAAATCAATAGGCTTCATCTCAAGGGCATTATAAATGGTTTTATGAAAATCCGATAAAGCGTATTTGAGTTATCGCGCTTTCAGACACACGGACAGACAGACAGATGGACATATATTTTTCTGTCTACCAGACAACCTCATAAAGTACCGGTACCATTCTGGCACTTAATGATTATATAATATCATTACATAATCTTTTTGTTGCATACATTATAACGGGCGAGTTGGGTAGTGAATTTAATATCTGGCGGGGGCCCGGGAAAATTGGTCCCTGGGGCCCTTTCTTTCTTTCCACGGCCCTGCTGTCACCCAATACGCAACATTTCTAACTGGGGATAAAACTACAAGATTTTAATTAACTGTGATATACTTGATAGCTAGAACTCAGACGTAATCGATCTCTCTGTCGAACAATAGTCTGCCCCTGCGTCTGCTACAAAGTTTGGCGTGTATACTTCTTTCACCGAATTTTTCCACCTCCGCTGATGGGCCTAACAGGACCTCGGCCTGAAGGAGGAAGAATTTCCTATGGATCACATAGATATTTTTCTGACCACACACATAGATATTTTTCTGACCACACAAGGACATGGGGAGACCTCCCTGGATGGATGATCAGCCCAATGCCGGGCTCACCTCCGAGACAACACGAACACACAGGACGAGACACATTAGTCGCACACACACACACACTCGTGCCGAACAAGGTGATGATGGGATCAAATGATAATGACAGCCAGATAATATTTGGGGACCACAAGGGCTTAAACTTTCCCGACATTCGTCTCACAGGCGAGGCAAGAACTCGGAAAAAACCCACCTAGTTAACATGTCCCGACCAGGAATTGAACCCCATGCTTGAGGAGAACAAACGCATCCCCTGTGGACGCAGGGGACATGCGTAGGTATTATGATGTGCTCCGTCTATACAACCAGTTGCACAAAATGGGCAATATAGATATATTTAACACTAACAATAAAATATCTGTGACAAAAATTTGAAATTTTAATTCATTTAATTAAAAGGTGATAGTTAAAATATGCTCCATGTCATTTTCTCTATACCAGTCTTTCGTTTCCTCCAAAAGTATTACATTATGTTATGTTTTGATTTGTTCCCTTCATTGTGTAATTTTCATATTGTATGAGTTTCTTGTTTCTATTTTTGGCAATTTTTTAATTGTAGTATTAGTTTAAATATGTTTAGTATTACATTGAACATATAATAATAGTGTTGTAAAACTGGTGTAATTAGTATGAGAAAGTTGTAATTGGGCAATGAGCCTGTTGTATTCTCAAGAAAATAAATAATAAATACTGTATAATATTCATATTGTTTATTACTTAACGTCAGTTAAATTTGTATTAGTTCTGTTATTGACTATGTGTGTCCTATCTCCCGCATGCCGCCGCCCTCTGCGGTATGAACATTTCTTCTAGAAAGAAGAGCCAAATAAACAAACACTAAAGGGAAAGGCAGAAGGGGCATTTAAGATCAGGAAGTAAACGGAAAAGTTCACAAAATAGCTCAAGCTAAAGGGAGCTGGAGAAAAGCAAGGGCTGAACTTTGCCCAGTACATAGGAAGGGGGGGGGGGACTAGCCGGAAGATGCACGCTGGGACTTGATATCGTCTATCTGGGGTTTTGAACACAAGAATATGGAAAAATAAAACAAGAAGGGCGTTTACTTTTGCGATCTTGAAATAATGTAACGAGTTCTTGAATACTAGGGATATTAACCCTTATGGATCGTTACGTGTTTTTTTAATTATTCTGTATAAATAGATTTTGTGTTACTTGTATATAAATATAACAGAGATATTTCGGTTCTTTCCTAGTTCTCACGTCAGAATTTCGACAGTTCGCAACAAGCAGCAAGAAATGCAGACAGGAGAGGTCATGCCTTCCTGAATGAAGAAGAAGGGTCTTCAGTGACAACCACAGATACCGCAATTCTTCTCCAGCCAATATAAATGACATCTGACATGCGATATCCTCCCTGCAACAATGAGACGTGACAATCTCCGACCATTGTTGTGCCACAACTACATCGGATAACTTCCGCTTGGAGACCTGACCTACACATCTGGTAAGAACACAAATAAAACCATGGCCTACTTTTCACAATTCCTTCGATTGAAATACCTCACAATGATTTCCCCTTTCCATAACTAGTTTATAGTAGTTCATAATTTCTAGAAGGCCGATTGGTATGAATTGTCACAAGTTCAACTCGTGTGATATGATAGTTTTCATTACGTAATGAATTTTAAATTATTTTGATATTAGATGATACACGAACTAATCACAGTTCTTTGTAGATTCAGTCAGAATATAATTCTCTCTTATACAGAGTGTTAATGAATAAACCGAAATTTTTAGCTGTGTACAGGGGGAACATAGACAAGCAAATTTTATTATGAAATTTTTGCTCTATGACGAAAAAAGGAAAAGTTACAGGCATTTAAGTCATTACAATTTCGTGCTCATAAGTCAATTATTAAGTTAAATGGGGTTAAAATTTTCATTAAATTGACTTCATTCATTCAGTCATTCATCCTCAGCTATATCATAATTTAGAGTTTTCATAATCTGCAAAATTTAAAGATTAATCACATGACTGGCCGACACTGCGTAAGTATTTTATTTAGTCATAACTACTGACTGCAGTGTTAAAAACGAAGTTCCTTTGTTTTGCATTTTTTCTAATGTTAGAAGTCAGTGGCGGCCATGCCCTGGAAGATTTTATGCTGTAACAGGAAAAATTGAATCCATAAAGCAAAAATCTCCTAATAAAAGTTGCTTGTCTATGTCCCCCCTATACACAGGTAAACTATTTTGGTGTTATTCATTAACACCCTGTATAATATTTCCTTAAAAGACCTGGCCTCGCCCGGGTTTTGTATTTGCTTGTAATTTAGAGTAAACTCAAGGCCCTTATTATGGCATTTCGTCTTTTGGCTGCAGGGTTTTGACCAATACTCTTTCTTTTCTTCGGTGACATTTCAATAATTCTGGAAAAAGGAGAAGTTTCGTGAACGGCGAGAAAGGGAGAATGGCGCGAAGGCAACATGCAGCATGTAGGCCTAATCAAGATCGCTATACTGGCCCCGGAATCCAGATGTTTTCATGCAGATTGTTTAAGCACCGTCATTCGTCCACGCATAGCAACCGTATAGGGTTTATTATTATGATAATAAAGACGTTGAATTAAGCCACAATTTTTTCTTCAAAATGAATTATAAACAATGATTTTCCTCGTTTTGAAGGCTAAGGGTGGCGTGCACCAAACTCATGCAATTTACTCTTTTAGTAAGCCTTACTTCTTTAGTTCTAACTACTTTAGTAAGCTACTCTTTTAGTAACCGTACTCTTTTAGTAAGGACGGCGTGCACCAACCAGGAGTAAACTAAACTCGGCGGCTTTCAACATAGAGGAATGTACTAAAGAAGTAAAAATTTTATTTACTCCCAGAGTAAATGAACTTACTCCACAAGTGGTGGAGAGCACCAACACGGAGTACGTTACTAACGTAGTAAGTTGTGGAGTAAATAAGGCCAATATTTACTCCTACTCAGGGGGTGGAGTAAAGTTGTGGAGTAAGTGTGTTCTGTGGCATTTGCGTGAGTTATGAGTTACATATCACATTAAATGGATTACATCGTTCAAACTGAGGATAAGTTATTGAGATGAAGAAGATTGTATACCAAAAATGAGAGTTGTGGCAGGTGATTTAATAAATATTAAGCGAACCATACCTAGTAGGGCATTTAATAACGTAAATAATTAAGCTCATAAATCCTTACATGAAATTTTGGCGTTTGGAAGAAACGATGTCAGATTCTCACTACATCCATGTGATTTCAGCCAGTCAAATGTGGAAATATCATTGCGGAGAGCGATCCAATTAGGAAGACGTCCACCAAAGGTGAGGGGAAGAGTGAGTGGAAGGGACGTTTGCATTGCACGGTACAAGGAGCTCATGTGCTCTTAAATATCTTCCTAGCTGGATCGGCCTTTAGATGTTGCAGTTCTCCCTAACTTTGGGTCAGAAAACGACGATGTATTTCAAGCTAATCATATGGATACAGATATCGGCGAGGTATAGTACATTCCAATACATGAAAGCCTCCGTTCTTGGAGCTACCCAGAAAACACTTCCCCCTGCTACTTAACCATAGAATTACTGAACAATAGGTGATTCTCATTGTTAAACGATTTAATGTAATTATTGTAAATTAATTTTATTACATTACACTTCTATAGCTTAACTTAAAGCACAACATTGCGAATGCCAGATTATAATAATAATTATAAGAGCTAAAAGTTCAATAGTTGCACCCGCAGTGTTAATGAATAATATGTCCTTTTTTCTAACCCAGGTGTAAAAATGTCCAAACAGGCCACATCGGAAGAAAATTTGACTGACTCTGGGATTAGCGTACATTGAGAAGGGGACACATTGTAAAACCATTCCTTAAAGACTCCCCAAGTCTCGAATGGAGGAGTGAGACGAGACTTTCATGTTTGGGAATAAACTATAGCAGATGCTGCAGGTCTATAGTATGCTGCTAACTATTTTAATTAACCCTGTGGACAGGAAAGTGAGAAGCATTATAAACTATATAGAAAAAAATGCCAACATGAGTGCCGAAAGAAAATTTTAAGGAGGGGCCCGGAGGTTGAAGCTGCACAGGATCTAGAGAAGTAGTCACTGAATTATTTTTAAACACACAACCATCTACATAATTATTATTGGAGTTCATAGCTTCCGAAATATTGTACCGCCATTTTTTGTTTAAATATTACATTTCTCAGTTGTAATATTATTATTTTTATAAGGTAATATTTTTTAAGTAAATGTTCTGTGCATTTGAAAAAGGACAGAAACATAATGCCCCTTATTAGTTTTGTTATCCTTTTTATCCCCCCTTTTTCATGATTTTGTGTAATACTTCTTATTAATATTGTTAAACAGTCAATAAGTATTAATAATTCATTATAGTGAGATTTATGATAAACAACTATAGAATAATTGATTTATCGTTTTGGGGAAGAATATGTAACTTTAGGAAGTATAAATATTTTAATATATTTTAGAACTTTATTATTATTATGAGAGAAATAATTATAATATTGACAGTGAATCAATTATGAAAATCAACTGGAAATTCCAATTGTTTGCATTATAATACAGAAATAGTTTGCACAAAAATTGTAATCACAGTACCCATACGTAGGCTACTAAACTGAAAATACTCAATTGAAGGAATTAAAATTAGTAATGAATAAAACATTACTATTAGACCTATTTTAAAACATGAAGATTGTCGTTAGTAATATTTGGAACAACCCAAATTCATATTCATTGTTTCAGCGAACCTTTCCTTTTCATTATCTGGCACTTGAATAATACTGGCAATTGAAATGCACGTGTTCTGCTGCGCTGCACTAACGTTTCTGCTCTGTTCTGCGCAGAATTCGACTACTTCTTTAGTAAAAATCGCTTACTACTTTAGTAACAACTAAAGAAGTAACTATCAATTGAGCTCTCCAACACCAACTAAAAGAGTAAGTTACTAAAAGAGTAGCACTAAAGTAGTAAATTTAGGAAGGGAACCTTACGTAACAAAAACCGGTTTGTCTGTCTCACTCTAGCACATACATTAGTATGACTTAAGAGTGAGACAGATGTACTGGTTCTTGTATACTCCAGGTCTCCGTCTTAAATTTACTACTTTAGTAAGATTTACTCCTGGATGGTGCACGCCACCCTAAGTGTGCAAAATTTCATCCAGATCGGAATAAAATTAGATTTGTATAAAAGACAGACACACAACTCTACTTTATAGATGTATAGATTAATTTCTACAATAATTATTATATACATATGTTTGAAATCATAACCCTAAATGTAAAAATTACCTCTTGTAATTAAGGGCCAAAGGATGGACAATTATAACAAAAAAAAAATCAATATCCATAACCTATGTTTGGTAAATAAATACAACAAATTTTAGTTTGGAGAAGTTTGAAAAATAGACAGTTGCGCAGAGTTTTTATTTTTTTTATTATTTTTTTTTTATTCCCGAGACTCTGTTATAAACTTTACGCACGTGTATTGAACATTATTTTTTCGATGACATTGAATTATATAAATATTGCTTAGGTGAATTATAAATAATCTTTGACAGCAGTTCGAGATAATATCACGTTGCAAGAGTACCGGCCATAAAAAATAGTGACTATTTTAATCTCTGTGGCAATCGATCCATCGATTACTTAGCGCATACGCAACCAATCGCATGGTACTTAATTGTTGAATCAATTAAATCGTAAGTCAATATTAAAAATACAATGCGAAGTGGTAAAATTCAACTAGTAAATATGATTATATTCCATGTCTTCAATAATATAAGTTAGAGGGTTAATAATAATAATAATAATAATAATAATAATAATAATAATGACGCACGTGGGCTGCAAATTAGGCCTACCAGTACTAGGTGCAGAAAATCAAATTCCTACCATAATAGCATGAATGGGATACACTATTGACGAAGAAATATATTGTAACATACATATGCAGAACACAGGTAATTAAAAAGCACTGAACTCATGTTCGAATTTGCATTGCAAAGCATACAGTTTGGCTAAGCGTTTGCTTTCAATTAATCACATACAACCAGAAACCAATAAGCAACTGTGTAGTAAAATAAATATTATTAATGTTATTATGAATATATGAAAAGGCTATCTTCATAAAATTAACCAATAAAACTATTTTATTTATTGCAGGCTATAGACTATATCTGAAACGTTGATATACTCTGAAAACATAAGACTGTTAGGTAAAAGTACTTACTTTAAATATGCTTATGATAAAATTGAAACAATAGTTTACAAGTAACCTTTAAGTTATACCTCACTGAAAATTAATAGGCTGCATTATAATATTTAGAAGAAAATTTGTTCTGAACAGGAAGTGAACCTGGGATTCCAGTTTAATATGCAGACGATGAGACCATTCACGTATTGATGAAATGTCCAAGACATGTTTCACTTATTTCTGTATATCCTACAGATTATCACACATCTGACCTCTCAGATATATTTCCCTAGATATTATAACTATTTTAAACTTTTTTTTTGCCGGCTCCAAATCAATTAACAAAGAAGAGTTGCGAATAAAAGAGTCCGTAGGTAGTTACAATATATAGAACGTAAATAGAATTTTCAGAACGACAATGAATTGTTACAGCTTCCATTCAGTTTTTTCCTTACGAATATTTTTGACGCTGCAGACATAGCAAGAATTCAATGGGCCACGACAATACAAGGCGAATCGAAGCAATACACGAATGGCAACACATGGAACAAGTCATCCGCATTAATTTCCTGTTGTCGTGGTAACAAAACAAGAACTGTAATAAGAAAGAGTAAAAGTTGACAGTCAAATTTCCCCGCTGAAAGTAAAATATGTTTTTGTGAGATATCTCAGAAATAGACCAGAATGCCCAGGCTTATTTGTTTGGAAGAAGAGAGATGGTAAGAAATGTGTATAATTTCTCATGTATTTAGGAAGGCAGAGTACGGCTAAAGACAAATACAAGGTGCCCACTCGATATTCACATTTTGTTTCTCAGCGAACAGGGTGACCAAACTATCCTTGTCGCCGACACTCCCGACCATACCAAATATTAAAAATGCGAGAGTGCCCCTTGTACCAAATATTAAAACTGCGAGAGTGGCCCTTGTACCTAATATTAAAACTGCGAGAGTGGCCCTTGTACCTAATATTAAAAATTCGGGAGTGCCCCTTGTACCAAATATTAAAAATTCGAGAGTACCCACAGGTTTGCCTTGTACCCAACGGTTTGTCAGCCTGTTTATCCTCGAAGAATTCGCTAGATCGTGGTATAAAAGAAAGTGCTTCGCTGGGGGTGGGTCAGGGCGGGTTATGTCTCATGCGACGATGCACCTTATATTTGGTTTTTCCCCAGAGTACATTTAGAAAATATAGTGTGTTGTATGGTTGTGTCTACTCACAAACGAAGGCAAAATAACTAGGCTCATAGGCATAGGCGTAGACTTTTGCGCCAGGGTGTACCTGAAATGATAAAACTCCACTACTTGATACACAAAAACATGAAAAAAGGAATAACATAGTGTAGCTACGGCGCTGCTAATTTTAATTTAATTTCTTTGAGGATTTTATGTAAGTAATATAGAAAACTGCAAAAAATAACCCCCAAAAGATTACTGAGTCGTAAGAATGACATTTCATATCTTTTGGTTGTTTTGATTATAAACATAAAACTACTGTTCACACAGAAACAAGTTACTAATTACAGATTATTAATAGAAATTAACCTTTTCATTACCATTATTTTAAATCATAGTACAGGGATTAAATAATATCAACGAAAGATGTAAGGTGTAAGTGTAAGTGTAAGTGTAAGTGTAAGTGTAAGTGTAAGTGTAAGTGTAAGTGTAAATGTAAGTGTAAATGTAAGTGTAAGTGTAAGAGTCTCAACTCATTGTTGAGATAGTGTTTATCTCCCGGTTCCTTTATATTGCAGTACCACGTGTTGCTTCATATCTAATTATAATGTAGAAATGCCCAGCATAAAAACACAAAAATCCATCGTGTTTTTCTCAGGTGAATAAATAATTAACAATTATTTCATTAAAGACACGAAAGAAACCAGTATGTAAGTTACCATTCAAAAATTAATTCCTGAATGAGAAAACTACGAAAAACCCAAGTCAAATTTCGCCGGCCACGAGATTTGAGTTTTGAACTCAAGACCTCTTGCCTATACCTCCTCTCGCTGACCAGTTTTAGTGTGTTCATTACGACTGAGGTACACTGTATTTCATAACAAGTTAAATACTTTTTTTTGTTACTATGGGAAACAAAAGAATATCATTCTTATTTGAACAAATGAGTTCGGACATTCTGCATAAGCCATATTTCTTTCGTTTTTATCTTGATGCCTATTATTGTTATAAAGAAATGTAATTCACAAAAACGTTCATTTCAAGTTTTTTCTACACCTTTACTGTGCTATGTTTTCATGTATCACCAGTGCTTTAGTTGGGCCGGTACGCACCGGTACTGCGTACCGGTATAAAATTATTTTCCTTCTACCATACCGGGAAAAAGATGTGCTCCGGTACGTCGTACTGGCAGTACAGGAACGATATTGTCCTAAAATACTTATTAAATGTCCAATTCAATAAGAGAGTGTATTTGTTAATAATGACAAACACTATTAAATTCACAGTAGATATGCGTTCTAATGTTCACCTTCGTGCGCATTTCTACAATAATTACTTTCTCCTTAGATTACATGTTGGCTATCCTGATAAGGTGCTCGGTTTTTTAAAACTCTTTTGTATGAGGCGATATGGAAAATTTTGAAGTAAGGTGAGTACCCCCATAAAATATTTTCCAACTAAAGCACTGTGTATCACCTAATGTAATGGAGATAGCCTAGAAAATCCCAATATTAATACAATTTAAGTAAACCTACCCCCTATGTAATTTTTACAGAAAAGCGAATATATCCATTTTATTTCCCTTAGAAAAATGTTTCAAAATTTACATTTATTTTTATTATTAAATTCGTTAGGGCCATTTTTTAAAAACTCAAAATTTTGAAAAAAGCTTTCATTTCAAGCTTCCTTAAAATTTCAGTTATAAAAGCCAAATTAGGCGGTTCGATGAAATTCCGAAAAAAAGGCCTCAATTAAAAAATAGCCTAAATACAATGCACCGTTTACCCGCTATGCTTATCCACACACAGACGGTCAGACAGACAGACAGGCAGACAGATGTCATTCGAAAACTTTTTTCTAGGCATCGTGAAACATATTTTCTCTGTGTGATTTCGATTTTATACCACGCTCACAGTAGGTTACTGTCTGTCTCTGTACTATGTAAATGAGAGAAAGTAAAATTGTTATTATCATGACTTTCCGACATCAGCCGCGTCGTATTATTAAAATCTTACGTTTCGAAGATACAATGATGTCCTTGCTCGGAGAGTGTACTCAACATTACATTATATTGTATATTACGTTGTATTGTATAGTAAGTAAGACTTAAAACTTGACGTTAAGTACCGAATTAAAATCGTATTAAGTGAAATGTTTAGTTAACTGAAAACCCATTAGGGTTAGATACATCCTCGCCATATTGTAGGCGTGCAAATCTGCAGAAGGTCGATAGACGTTTAGAAAATTATTTTGCATAGAACTGGGTAAGTAGTAACACCAAGTAGTCTTTTTATCAGCGTACAAGCCGATATATCGAGTTCTTCTAAGGAATATAAAACACCCTGTGAAAAGAGGAGAACGGGCAAGTAAAATAAGCTTACGTTTATGAGAAAGTAAAAATATGGTGGAATTAAGTTTTTGCTTTATCCATTGATCGAAATTGGAATGTCTGTGTTACGTAGAATGAATCCTAACTGGAATGTCTACTTTAACACAGACGAAGAGCAAAACAGCAGAGTCAAAGATGATCGAGTTTTGTGTATGTTTTCTTGTTTGTTATGTTAATATAGGGTAAAATATTATCAAATTTAACAGAAATTTAATTTGAGATGCTATGAACTAACAGTTGAAAGTGCTGAAGTGCAAACAATGCCAAGAGTGTGAGGAAGAAACAAGAAAGAGAGAGAGCACATAGCTTCTAGCACAAAACAGATAAACATCATTTCGTGCACTTCCTTCAGGGATGTGCACATCAATTCAATTACTTATTCATCAATTCAACATTCAAATATTATTATATGTGTTCTGATAGCAATGTCTTGACTTAGATGTGGTACTTTCACTATCAGTGCAACGAGAGTTACATTAGAAAAATAAGCTAATAACAACTATAAAAATCAATAAATGTATTGAAAATGTATAATATATTTCTGATTTTATTAAGTGAATATTAGAAACATAAGGGCGGTTAGACGAACAATTAATTAATAAAAAAAGTAAATCATTCACTTCTATAACTAAGCTCAGGCCATATTATATACTAAAAATAGTATACTTCTGTGATAGTCATCATAGTGGTTCTCAGAAGCTAATGTGAGTACCCATGGAATACTTTAGAGACTATTAAGGGGTTCGACAGCATGTTAAATTATCATCACATGCAATAATATACCCAGAGATCCAGAAGTTATTAGTTACACTTTATTTGGTCTATTCAAAACATGGCTTCTGCGATTACGATTGGGTCATTAGAAGCGAGGTCTCGATATATTATAGCGATGATCACGCTGTGAGGGATATTAACAACACTTTTCTTTATGATAATCAGATGTTTAGTTTTTAAGATTAAACTCTTTTCTATTACTACTAATAGGGGAGCAATTGATTGAACATTTATTTAAAATACAATTATCATAGGTAATTCCACGAGAAATTACAAGTTTATCGATAGATTCGCGACTGCATAGCAGGAGCGGATTTATCTTAGGAAACTCATAAACTCGAATTGGATTTATTAAGACTATTTCATGAATAAAAATGAACTGATTATAGAAATAATAATTATTTTCGTGCTTTCTTATACCTATAAAAACAAAACTAATAGCTGCAACGCTAACCACTAGACCACGCAAGTGGTCGATTATCACTTGCACTTACGATTTATTATCAGTGCCGATCCGATATCTATTCTCTTAAGGGAGAAGGTACAGTCTACCTCCGCCATATTAAATTTATCAACAAGAATGTACCTTTTCTCAAGAACTGTAAATAATAGACAAATGAAATTTTTCCAACTTACATTTACAGTCCTTAGCAACAAAATGACTTTTTTTGTTGTATATTTAAATATAGTGTCCAGAGTTTTTTTAAAATAATCACTCATATTGCAAATTTTTAGAAATTAAAAGTATTATGTTTAGTCTCAATAGCCTATCGGTAGCACGAAGTTAAAAAAATGTCAAACTGTGTTCATATGATATGTGTAATGTAATGTAATTTTATTATAGCCATTGATTAATACATGATTAAAATAGGCATAGTCAAAAAATAAAAATTACAAACAAATTAAAAGCTACAATCAAGATACTCCTGTACAGTATAAAAGTTTTTGCTTAGGAGCAAGTCTTTTAACCTTTCCTTAAAGGCACCAATGTTTCTAGTATTCCTAACATTTAAAGGAATTTTATTAAAAAGTTTAACACCCATGACAATATGACTGTTTAGAGTCCTTGTTAGTCTACTTCTTGGCACAGTTAGGTTATTATTGTTACGCGTCTCATGGGAATGTATGGCGTTGACAGGAACAAAATCTTGTATATGTTGATACACAAATAGCACAGTTGAGAATACATAAAGAGAGGTGACAGTTAATATGCCAAATTCCTTAAATATAGGCTTACAGTGTTCTCTAGGGCCACATCCCTTAAGTATACGGACTGCTCTTTTTTGAATAGTGAAAACATTACTTGCTGAAACACTGTTTCCCCACAATAGAATGCCATAGTTCAAGTGAGACTGGAAAAATCCATGGTACGCATTCAATAGCGCTCTGGCTGGGATTAGCTTTTTTAGTCTTCTTAATAAGTAGTTCACTTTAGACAACTTGCTACATAAGGCAGAAATATGTTCCTTCCAGGAGAGCTTACAATCTAGAATAATACCTAAAAGTTTGACATGATTTTCACTGCCAACATTATTATGAAGACTGAATATAAAAGTCTTAGTTTTATTCAAATTAAGACTAAGACCATTTGCGCTGAACCATTCGGACAATTTGTGCAATGTATTTGCCATGTTACTTGTGTTCTCGTCAAAGGCTTTCAAAGCAGTAGTGTCGTCGGCATATGAAATAATTTTTTCAGGTAAAGCTGCTGGTAAGTCATTCATGTAGACAATGAAAAGGAAAGGGCCTAAGATTGATCCTTGGGGAACACCTATATTTATATACTTACTCGATGATTTTTTACCATTTACTTCAACAAATTGTTGTCTTCCCATGAGATACGATTTTATAATTAGCAATTCCTTTCCTTTTATACCATAGAAAGACAGCTTTTTTATCAGGATGTCATGGGGCAAACAGTCGAAAGCTTTGCTGAGGTCGCACATACAAATAGCTGCATTTCTCTTTTCCTCAAACACTTCAAGGACCCAAGCGACCAACTGTTCGATTGCCATTGTAGTAGATCTCCCAGATCGAAAACCAAACTGCTCAGGGCATAGTAAATTGTTTTCCTCAAAATATCTTGCCAGTTGTTTAAGCATAACACTTTCGAATACTTTTGAGAACACTGGAATCAATGAGATAGGTCTATAGTTGGCTGGAAGATTTTTATCACCTTGTTTGTATACTGGCAGAACTTTAGAGATTTTAAGTGAGTCCGGAATATTTCCCTGATCAAGACACTGATTAATAATGTAAACCAACGGTTCTAAAATAACATCGATTATGCACTTTAATAAATAATTTGAGAATCCATAAATATCTTGACTCTTTGAGTTGCTCAATTCCATGACAGATTTATATACATCATTCCGCGTGACTCTTCTCCAATTAAAAATCAAGTTGGGTGGGTTAGTTTTGTATAATAATTCCTCCGATGTTATATCAGGTTGTTGTATTCCCTCCTTAATTATCCTCACAGAAGTTATGAAGAAATTATTAAAATCTTCTGACGTAAGTTTAATGTCATTTAGTGAGGTACTATACTTGTTCCTACCACTTTCATAATTAATTATGTCCCATGCTTTCTTACATTTATTATTGGCATTATCGATTAGGTTTTCATTGTACTGCCTCTTTGAAAGCTTTAATTTACTTTTATACTCATTTTTCTTGTGCCTGTATAATTCTAATATAATCGTGTTGGTAGAAGTTTTACGCAAATAGGTTGTGACAATTTCAATGTTCTTATATCAGCAATTGGAAGGCCAAAAAAAATAAAAGTTATGGGAAAACGATGGTTTGTTAATTGACCACTTACCAGGTGTTTGCATTATCCAAACAAAATTCAATTCAATGTTTGTCATGACTAGGGTGCGGATTCAAGGGTTTTAAACTATTTTGTTCCTTGCTGGCTAACCGTGATATTTGGCAGTCACACGGTCGAATCATATAAAACATAGGTAAATTAGATGTTAGAAAATAAAAATGGCTAAAACTGCTTTCAAGTAAAATACAATCAAATAAAAATAACTAATGTAATTATTATTGTTGTTCTACTAAGAATTACGTTTTAGGCATCTGCCTGCATTTTGCATCTTGCTCATTGTTGCCAGTATTCTATTTTATAAGATAAAATACAGCATTGCGTTTTGTCATTTTGTAACCAATTGTCCCGGCAAAGGAAATCTTAACTGAACTGAATCCCCGGTTTCTCTAGAAACAAAATATGTCGTTCTTAAGAGCCTTACACTTGCAGCTGTCTATCCACATTGTTTGCTCCAGCAAGATGCCGTAAGTAAAGTGTTCTAAAAGTTGAAACGTTTAAAAACCTTCTTGTTGAGTATGTGGTGGAGTTGAAAATAACTGGGGTAGTTCTAAAACTAAGGCAAAAGTATTCCTCAAGTTTTGTGGTTCAGAGCCATGGGAATGTAAGTAAAAATAAAATGAATCAAAATATGTTTTTAATGTGTTTTGGTACTTACTAAAGTGAAACTTAAAAAATCACCCGAAAATGGTAAAAAACTAGAATAAAAATATTAGAATATGTTTATGAAACTAAGTGAGGGTTTATAAAAACCTAAAATCTGGGCCCTAGTCATGACTCATGAGCTACATAAGAAAAAATAGACATATAACACAAAATAGAACAAAATATAATATGAAATATATTGCAAATGAGCCTATAATATAGATATTTTATAGGTCAATAAAAAGTAAAATATAGCCCAGTAGGAACTAAACACAATGCTGCTATTTGCACCATCGCCTGTTTTCAAATTGAGCTACATTTGCAGTATTTATATAAACTCTTATCTTTTTTTGCCGGCCTTCGAAGTCATCTTCATCGTTTTTTATCAAGCCTTTTTTCTTGTGTAACTAGCCTGAAATATGGAAGCTTTATGCTCCAGACAATTCAAATAACAGCAATGGCTGTAGCATGCAATAACTAAACACTGACAAGAAGTCAAAGACGTCAGAGGATGAAAAAGGGACTTGTAGTAGCATGCACGCTGTCGTTCATGAACTTTAAATAGGCATGTGGTTCAAAATACATTTGTATTTCCACATTACACCCATCAAACTATGAAACTGAGCAATAAAATAAAATTTTGTATTTTGACCCATTGTCACCCCCGGGTGATTCCTAAACGCAAAGCCTAGCTATAGGCCTAGTTATTGTTTAATTTAAATACAGTAGGTGAAATGCAGCGAAACAGAATAGACACGTGCTACAGCACGAACAGCTGCCGGTCAGATGTATAAATATATCAAACGCGTTGAATCAACAGCAATTACATCGAGAACAACAAATAGTGTAATTGTTAACGAGCGCTTCAATAAATCCAAAACACGTCTCTGCAACAGACAGTACAGTGCCCCTCTTTACACTGTATTTATTTGCGAACTAGTTTTTTTTTAACTTCCACAGCTGTTAGTCGATATATCGGTTCTTGCAAATGAACAGGTCATCATTGCACACGCTCTTAATGAGACCATGCGTACAAGTAGCATAATCATAAAACTGCAAGGTATATATAATTTTATTTTATTCCAATAAACAACAGTATATTAAATACACGCAACAAACCATATCCCACCAAACCTTAATCGGAGATGATCAGATTTATAATGTTATTGTTAAAGCTCATGCATTAATTATAATCTTTTTTATAGTTATACCAATCCTAATTGAAGGATTCGGAAATTAATTGGTACACCTAATATTAGGGGCACCAGATATAGCTTTTCCACGAATAATATATATATATGTATCGGCATAAAGACTATTAAACCTTTAATAATTATTAGGGCAAGGCATTTGATGATTTTGCATCTTTTTTATTTGAAGGTTAAAAGTTAGCTCCATTGTATATAAATGTATATCATTAAATAATTAATTAAATAAGGGCAATTTGTTTTTGCATTATTTTGCTTTATTTTGCATATTTCGTCATTTTTCAAGAGATAGGTAATTTTTTGGCAATTTTAGGTCATTTTCGGCATTTTTAGGTCATTTTCAACATTTTATGTCATTTTTGGCATTTTAGGTGATTTTCGGCATTTTAGCAATAAATATTTTTTCTTTCTTTTTAAATGGCACATATTTGCTAGGCGCAATTTGGTGGGCATGCAAGTTCAGAAATAATTTATTTTTCGCTAAGGGTGTCCAAGTACTGTAGTATAAATTTACTGATTTCTTTAGTAACAAAATAAGTGTGTTTTATATTGTTTTATTCATATTTAAAGCAACGTCATAAACTGTATTTAGCAATTCATTACTTAAGAAAAAACTAATAAGTAATAATGGTAAATTTATTGGTCATTATTTTAAGATTTCAGGTCATTTTTTCACTATTTTTAGGTCATAAATGCATTTTTTATTTTGCATTTTTTCACTATTTTATGGTCATTAAATGCATTGCCCTAATAATTATTAATCTACGACTACCAAATCGCTCATACGTAATATTTGCTAAAGAAAATAATCCAGAAGAACACAAACCATGAGCAATCATTAAAATAAATGTACCACAAAATCCCCAATAAGTTATATGAAAGTATATATATTGTCATTACTTAAGAGAAAATTACTTATCTTGACTATTTAGCTCATGAATCTGTGGCCATCTCCAGTATAAGAATGTGTGGAATTAAAACTAGTTGTAAATGTCCATCGTCATACTTTTATCATTTTACTTTTAGGCTAACAGTTTATCACATTAATTTTATCCCACCTACATGCACTTATTTTTATGTAAATTCAAAAGCACGTAACACTTAGGGCAGACTGTATAAGCATCATTAACTGAGGATCAATTAACATCTAAGTTGAGAAAATCCGGATCATGTTGTAAAATAATGACGTCCCTGAACTTCGTAAGCCCACTCGTTGGCCTGGAGTGCCGAGACCCCCTGGAGATGGTGCTTATGACTTAATTAGATCCATATAAACGAAACGAACAGCGAAAAGTTTATTGGCGTACTTGAAATATGGCCGGCTTCATGTCTTCTGTAATAAGATGATTGACTCGTTGCAGGAAAGTTTTGAGCTTCCCATTGCTAGTACCCTGTCTTGTTTATTAATTTAGTTTAATTTTCTGATTCTGTTTGGCCTAATCCAGGTGTAAATTAGTCTCTTAATTCAGGTTGTTCGTTTTTAGTTTGTTTCTTTGTTAGCTTGCATGCTTATCTGTGGAATTACTGAACGAAAGCAGTGTACTACAAATTCGAAAGTACTGATGTGATTCAATTGTGTCCTGCAGGAGATCTTTAAATGCCTGTAAATCTACAGAAATGTGACTATCTCATTACATGCACTTAAATGCCATCGTCGAGGACTGACACTCAACCCACGAACTTGAAAACGTAAATTCAGTTCTATTCAGCTGTTACTACTAGGCCGACGGATTTTTTAATCAATCAACCTTTATTTTTAATAGAGTAAGTTCACTTTTATGTAGAGAAAATTATTTTAAAGTGTTTGAACAAAATTAATGGCGACTGAATTAACAGTTCAGTGAAAATAACACTAACTGAATCTATCGAGTACGACAGTCATAAACTAAAACGTAATCTCCAAATAAGGAATAATTTGAAATAATATTTCTGCAATGATTTAATAGTGTAATAACACAAGCTCCACAGATAACTTCGATTACTGTAATCGTCTGATTCATGCAAAATTAATTTCCTTCTTATTATGAATTAATGAAATATAGTTGGTGACATTTTAAGGCGGCCTCGTCCCAAACCATCGTCTATCTACAAAAGAATATAATAGCATTGTTCTCTAATCCGAAAATCTGCACCGACTTCGACACCGACAAAGAACATGTTTTTTTTAGTCGCGTGGGTTTCTCCAGTGTTGTCGCTGTCATTCACTACTTTTTACATAAAGTAAGTGCTGTGGTACATATTTGGCAACATTGCACTGGACTGTAGACAGTGTGAATACGCCTAATTACTTTTGTATTCACTGTTTGACAGGTCGAAGAGGATTAGGGTATCAGCAGGCAGGGGAAGTTCTTGGAAAAAGTTTTTAAAAAGTGGCACCCACATTACAACTCATTATATATTTATATTTATTATGTTTTCATACTTCTTCCCACATTCGCGCCTGAAAAATGAGATGCAATACATGAAACACGTTATTAATTATTATAGTAGTATTAACTAGGCCACATGAGTGCCATATTCGAACTACATGAGATTCGTATACATTTACTTTATTTTCCAGCAGCAAAGCTACAGATTCATGTGATAATGATGCGAATTGGGGTCAGATAGGCGGTAACTGTGCTGTGTGTGATTCTGTGGAGTTCGCAGAAATCTGTATCTCGTGTTTGCTAATTCCGTGTGCATTTTTCAGGCTGTTTACTCGAGCTGGCAAACATATTGCCTCAGTAATAAGCCTAGAACAGAAATAATAAAATCAGGGAAACTGATGTAACAAAGTGCCAGAATGCTTTTGTTTAATCGGTGATAATTGCAATTACGATACGCAGAAAATAAGTTATTTTTGTTATCGATTTCCGAGTTAAGCTCCAGATTGATTCATTAAATAGGACTTACGGAAGAACAAAGGTCTATAGTTTGATAAAGATATGTGAAGGAATATGCGGGTAGTGTTATTTGTAAAAGCTAACGGTATTGCAACTTCCAAAGCCGTATATGAATACTGTAAAACAATATGTTGTCATGAGAACTTATCTGAATTTTATAAATTCTTTCTAATATATTACCATAAGATAGACACTAAATTGACCATTACACCGGTACCGGTCAAACGATTTGGTCCAATATCAATAGGCTTCTTCCATGCGCAAACAAAGTTTCATGAAAATCAGATAAAGCGTATTTGAGTTATCCCGAGTACAGACACGCGGACGGACAGACATTCAGACACATTTTCTCGTCCACCACACAGTCTCGTAAAGTACCATCCTGGAACTGGACGTACCGCTGGACGTACGTGTTATTTCAGCGCTTTCCCTGTGGAGTAGGTATTTGAAAGTCAGCATCACTTGTGAACGATACTTTAGAATTGATACGGATTTTATTATGCTATTTGGCATACCGGCTGCTTACTGAGGGAAGGAAATACTTAATAAGATGGTCTTTAGCGGACCTTTCGTGGAGCTACTGCCAACGTGATTTAGGCCTATCCTTCCTTATGTTTGATTATAATATTTAGTTTTGGTTCAACTTACCATAGGTTATAATAGGTTACATTCGGATTGGATAGATTAGGATATATTGGCGTAGTTATATTATTTCGACTGCATTAGGTTAATTTAGGTTAGGTTAGGGTAGGATAGCTTAGGTTACCTTAGGTTAGGCAGATTACATCGGCTTAGATGTCTTCTTAAAATTATATTCTATTAGCATATTATTCCCATGTTTCGACTTTGTCACTTAAACGGGAATAAGAGAAATAAGTTTTTATCGATAGCATAAATTGTCATATTCGATAGTTATTTCAGTGAAGAATTTTGCTAATTTTTTGTTCAAAAATACTATATTATCGTGTTGTGCAAAAGTTCCATTATAATTACACCTAATGAGTGGTGTACTACTGAAGTACCACCTTCAGTAATTATACACCCTCAATATTGCGGTCTTCTTGCTATAAGGGTTTGGCTAGTCATCACCCCCACGATTATTATTAGGACTCGGAGTCCTCCACTTAGTCTACATGTGAAGAAATACCGAAATAAACAGTTCGGGGCCTGTAAATAAGAAAAAGAAAGGAGATTTATGGAGTACCTATTACTTTATATAGGTTTAATAACAGCAACAATAACAGTGGTAAAAATAATACAATAACAATAATATCACAGTAATTTAAGTCTACACGCACTTCAACAACAAAAAGTCTGGATTACGTTTCTACTTCAAGAATGCCAACTTAATAGATTTCTTTCTCACCCCACGCTATTCACCCTGCACTTTACAATGGGGCTGTAAAACGATTCCATTTTATGAAGTGTCACATAATTTAGTCCGCCACTTAACCCATAATCCCACGACCAACAAACAAAGAAAAAAGAATAACTGTCTTATCTCCACTAGACGCTTTAATTTGTAGAGAAAGCAGTAGTTACCAAAGAGAATGCACTTCTAATAACTTCCCAGTTTAAGTTTATTAAAGAGTACGTAAAAATGAATTCCATTGAATTATAATGTAAAGAATTACATTTTATTCCTACTTGGAACATTCTTATTCCAGTTTTATAATAATACTTACTGGAATAATAGTAACTGGTAAGTCTTCTCGTATATTTAAAAACATACACACATTATACATATATATATTTGTATTGTATAATATACGAGTATATTTATTTGTATATGTATTTGTATTTTCATTTGTATTGTATAATTCTTTTCAGACGTACCAACATCCCTGTAAAATAGCCTACGCTACATCAGGGATGTTTACAGGGATGTTGGTACGTCTGAGAAAATTATACAATACAAATGCAACTAACAACTGGTAAATATTTATTCACTTTAGGCATTCTTTACGGAACACTCTTTAACATTGAAAAAGTATTTACCTACTTGCCTAAGGATTTTAGCTTCATATGTATTAATTATTATAATATACGTGAAATCTTCATTAATATTACTAAAATGTGATTCAAGCAGCTGTTTTCTCAACTTACTAGTACTAATATTTTCATTCAAAATATGTTAGGCATCTTCACTCAAATTACATAAAGGTAAAATACATTTCCCAATGTTTCCTCTTCTGCCTTTCAGTTTCCATATCCTCAACCTCCAAAAAGTAATATGCCTAAGCCTACCCTTTTTTTATAATTGCATATTTCAACATATTTTTCTTTACTCCATATGGTTCTCGTGTATGCATAAAATATAAAAGATAATGCTAATAGTGCTATGATGTGCTAATATTTATCTATCTCCGTCTTTGTATCTCCACGTAAATGTTGATTTAACCATAACTACGTTGATATTCTGAAAACTGTTTATGAAATTGTTTATTATGAAATAAATATACTCGTATATTATACAATACAAATATATATATATATATATATATATATATATATATATATATATATATATATAATGTTTCCGTACTTGAATGCTCAGATTAGATTTCATTGTTTACATTTATGACTTTCATTAAAACATGAAACAGTCACATGATGAAGGTTAATCACTTTGAAGAAGTTTGCGCTCTTGTGATAAGAAATCGCAAATAATATTGTCTAATTACAGTTACATGAGTAACTTTAAACAAAACACTAATCTTTTTATTTTCCTTAATATACTTCCCACGTAGCCGGAAACAATTTCTTACACCCCTCCATCCGTAGAGGCTTCTTACAGTTATGAAGAAATAATGCAATCCTCATTCCTATTTCTTGACTACTTTACCGTTATCAACTTTACTTTCTCTAGGTATACTCTAAAATGTTATTTTATTTCAACTACAACCTTATTATTTCTGTGTCTGCCTGAAGACTAACATGGAAATTGTCAAAACTTTCTTGCAAATATTCATTTTGAAATTTTGATGACAAATATGTCATAACAAGATCACATGTGAAAGAAATTTTCTGTCTGTTTCCATGATAAGGCCCTGAAATTAAAGTATAAACCCAAACGATAGGACACTAATACCTCACAGCTGGCTAATCTCGCTTCATTAGAAAATACATTAATGGCTGAAAGTTTTACCCTATGACGTAGTACAAGGGGTTTTCAGTTCAATTAGTAGCTATTCCTAAGGATTTTAATCGTTTAGGCACATCTGTATGTATCTATTCATAGTGCAATTGGGCTTTGTGCTTGGAAGCAGTGGTGCCAATTGTAATATGAAAACATACGGATTATTACAAATACCGACTCTAATAAACCAGGGCGCTATCAGAAGACGAAATAAAGAAGCAAATATGCTCCAAAATTTGTCAAATATGCTCTATCACTGAAAAAAATTGTAAAACATTTCATTTTTTAGCTCAATTACTACATAATATAGATTATGCCATAAATTGTATAAACAACACTACAAAACTTTAAAAAAATAAGTTCGATGAAACAAATTTTAGTAAATTGAAATTATTTCTATCGGCAAATCCATAAAAAAAAAGTATTATGAAAAGAATATTCAACGGGACCTTATCGATTTATTAATTATTTCAGAAGACCGTATTGTTAAAAATTACCATAACTAAAATGAATTTCAGGAGGTTAAAAATGCTATCCCTAGAGATAAAGGTGACATGCTTTCTGTTGTCTGCTAACAGAGCCGTGTACAGAAAAAGAAGACCGTTCCACGATGCAAGAAAAAGTCCTGAAAAAATTAACAAAGCAAATTATGCTGTAAATTATTCAAATTACTTGTATGATTTAACAGATGAGCATAATATTTAAAATCTCTCCCAAATACGATGTCAAAGATTAGAAAAATTAATAAAATAAGGTGAAATACTTTAATAACGAGAAAATATGATTCATTATCACAAAATTAACGAAATATTCATCAATTTGCAAATAAAACCAACAATTTTTTGAGCTTTCTAACATGTCTTTTTCATATCTTAAGATCATCATGTAGTAGAGTGCACTATTAAAAATATGATTGTTCATGAACTTCCAGGCCCTGCAAATAACCAAGCAACGCCTAATGTCCTAAGTAACTAAGTTACATCCATCCTGTATATTATAATATAGTATATTGCGATACAAGTGCCGTAAGGCACGTTTACGGGTCGAGGAAACAGATTGAAAACCCGAGGCGCAGCCGAGGGTTTTTAAGTTTTCGAGACCCGTAAATGCCTTTACGGCCCGTGTGTTGCATGCTATTTTTTGCACGATGATTATTTATATCAATTTAATTATATTAATTGTGATATTACCTGAAAATATTATGTAAATACATTCTTGAAAATAGATGTTTATTTCAGAAAGTGATTCGCATGTGTTTGTTGTTATGGGAATCGAATATTTGTCCTGGGGGCCGTGGCCATAAAGGCTTGTATTATGAAGTGTATCGTAATGAATTATGACGTAGCGCTTGGACCGTAAGTGTTTTAACCTCATCGCAACCGGCCTTAGCAACAAGACTGTGTGGGAATGTCAACTTACGATCCATGTAAACAAAGTTCGTAAGTACCACTTACTAGCTAAGGAGTGCAAAAAAGCACTTAGGAGACCGAAGAAACACATCACTCGCTATTTTTTAAAATAACCAAGTCATTTAAATGAATCGTATGAAAGTTCAATCTACGAGTTTGTGGTCCCGTGCGTATGAATTTCATCCGGCATGTTATCATGGGTAGGCTGCACAATATCGTTAAGTTTTTGTTTTGAATGTATCAGTTTGCACCACTGCACAAACTAAAAGCTCGCGTATCTATTCGCCCCAGTGCACTACCGTGACCTACTCCGATATTCACAAACTTACACTTCCCGAGGTGAAAACAAACAAAAACGCCCTCTACTCCTTGTTCAAATGCCGTTAGTAACCAAGGTACCGAAAAGAAAATGATGAAGTGCGTTGTTATAATGCAATATTTTTATATCTAAAATAATGTATTATAAGTTTGGTAGGTGCAAAATTATGAAAGTAGAGTAAGATTACCTCCACAACGTCTCTGGGTTTTTACGTATATACCTTAGGAGCGAGTCTCACCGCTCGTAGAGTTCCTGGCTAGGGGAGGTAGCTGCACCCTGATTGGCTCAGCTCTCCTATCCCACTCCACGTGTTGTCTGTCTCTCTCGCATCGGCACTATCCCTCCACTCAACTATTATAGTATTTTCTTCGACTGGCGAGCTGCTGCATGATGTTCACTCTCTGCCCAGCGGTAGCTTACTGATCTTACGCGCACCGAATTCGCGCATCTTGGTAACGAGACGTAACGAGAAGCTCGCTGGCTGGGTTTGTCTTCAAGGCCAGAGACTTTGTGGGAATAATCCAACTCTAATTTACTTTCTCCACCAGTATCAGAAATGCATGTTTTGAGATTCCCTTAGTCCAAAGATAGAATCTTCAGAAAAATGTTAGTATGTGTATGAGACATGAGAGTGAACAGCGTTGGTCTACAAAAATATATATTATCATTTTGTTGAAAAATACATAATTCCGTACTAGATATCTTCTCGGGAATCTAATTTTTATAGCTGAGGAATAGAAAATATTGACTTATCAAAAATTCATCTAAAATATAAAATAGCGTTCTTGCAAAGTGTTACGAGTGTCTGTAATAGATTAAATTACCCACAACACCCGAAAAAGAAACTCAAACCAAACTATGTTGTTCATTGGGAGAAAACCAAGCTGCTATATAACGGATACTTATACAAATCTTACTTTTAGATTGACAAAATTACTAATTTCTTGGAACATAACTTCAAAGCCTCAACAGTCATTACATTTTAAGTCATCTTCTAAAAATACTCTGCTGAGATTTTATGTTTAATAATAGATGAAAATGTGTAATATATTGCACAGTGTCTAAACCAAAATGCCCTATTTTGTAGGCCTCTTTATTAATATTAAATGCATTTTTTCAGGTCTTACTTGAGTTAAGTATAACAGGAGTTGAAATTGCAGCCTAAATGTTCTCACAACGAACATTTGGCATATTTGGGGCTGTTTTCAGTCCATGTCACACCCAAAAAAAAAATCCTATTATAAAAAGGCCCCAAAATTGAGCATTGCGGTGCAGAAACCTGTGAATTGGCCTTCATTTTCCCGGATTTGCTCTGTGCTATATAAACGAGAAAATTTTCACTTTCCGATACATTGTCATGTCGGCGCTATCAACACCGTCTGCCTGGCTAGTTCAATCGACGGATACCACCGAATTGCCCACGGAGGACCTCTACATCCTATTGACGGGCATATTCGTATCCGGAAACGCCGAGTTCGAACGTCGAGACAACGACTCCATTGTTTTACGCCTAACGTACTCCATTAAATTGGAGAATCTTTTGGAGAAGTTTGGGGAGTACCAGGACCTGCTTCGAGTGGTACCCGTCAGCCCGCACCACTCCGAGGACCAGTCACGACGATTTCTGGAGCTGATCTCCAAACGCAGAGTATATCCCACCAATTCTCCGGAGAGGCATCAACCTGGCAGCAGTAACACCCAGCACGGTCCCGGAAGCAGTACGGCCTTCGCAGAGGAGGACGTCAGGGGATTTCGTCTCGGCACCCCAAAAAGGTTCAGATCTTTTAAGTCATTTGATAAATAAATATAGGGCAACGTCTTACACGGCGTTGCTCGATCGTTGTACACCTGTAGAATGGGATTCTGTTTTAAATAAATACCAGAGTAACTCTTTGTTGACTAATAATATCAATATCTCCATATCCAGTTACATTAAGCGTAGACTTCAATTAGAAAGAGAAGACAGGTTTGGTTATTTATTAGATTGTGCTAAAAATGGGACCAGCCACAGCAGAAATGCAATTAGTGAACTGTTTATTAGAAATCATATTGTTCCTACTCGTTTTGTTAGCGACCTTGAGAAAATACTTAATGGTAAGGAAACGAAGATCAATTGCCTCTTCCTCCTCGGACCATCCAATGCAGGAAAGAGTTTTATAGCCCAGTCTATTGCGTCACATTTTGTGACGGGTTATGCCTCATGTGCAAATAGCATGTCCGAATTCACTTACGAAAATTTCCTAAATAAATCCTTGATATTGTTGGAGGAACCATTTGTAACAGAGGCGACGTGCGACGATATGAAAAATATTTTGGCTGGAGCCGCTTTACAAGTAGGCAAAAAATACATGAATAAACAGGACCTGTTCCGCACCCCTGTCATAATGACCGGCAATCACGAGAAACTAGGTAAAGGATATTTGAGTCCTAGAGACGAGGAAGCACTACGTAATAGACTAATTGTGTATGAACTCCGTGAACCCTTCACCCCTTCTGTGTATATTACGCCAGAACAGTTTGCTGATTGGGTTTTGTTTATCTACAGAGACATATAATGTTACGTAGTGGTGGCACCATGTCCCGTAAGAGGGCGCGGACAATGAGCAACCCCATAGAAACACCACCCCCTACATGGCATTCCGAAGAGGATGAAGAGGACGTCGTGGACAGTCCTCGAGCGATACGAGCCGTTGCAGGCAGCAGCGGTGGAACGGGAAATTCAGGACAACATGGAATACCACCAGGGGAGAGCGTGTCACCTGTGCCGCGACCTCTACCGTATAAACATGTGACATTCACATTTATACAGAGATCGTGGGAGGAAATAGACACTTCCCTAAGTACACTGCCCATCACCATTGCGCTGTACCCCGTGCTGGACGATGAGATGTTGAAAGTGATAAAACAAGTGCTCCCGTGTTGTCTGGGATATCGTATACACAAACCTCATGTTAAGCTTAGCAATTTCATCATACTTACAGACGAAATGCAGGTGAGGGCAAACACGCCAACAGAAATGTCTTCCTTTGTACAACAAAGTAAGATCATTCACTACATGCCAAAGAACTTTGTAACTACTGGTTATACGTTATCCAATAAAAATGAGATAGCAGCAATAAAATACGGTGATTTGGTGGGACATAACAGACGAAATCAAATGGTGAAATTGCCTAACACTGACGATTTCGAAACCGTTAGCATATATGGCATAAGCACTAATATTCACGGTAATCTCGTGAATAGAAATAAAATGTATGA
This sequence comes from Ectobius pallidus, assembly GCA_964059195.1. Lineage (NCBI taxonomy): Eukaryota > Metazoa > Arthropoda > Insecta > Blattodea > Ectobiidae > Ectobius > Ectobius pallidus. The sequence continues at coordinate 158,053,535 of CAXKWD010000001.1, read as the reverse complement.
GGGGTATGTTTTAAATGCTCTGGAATCCCAACATTATGAACTGTTGGCGGCTGCTAACACCGCCGAGGATCTTAAATGGGAGAGTCTATCCTATGCCTACGGCATAGTAGACGAAAAAGGGGATTCTACTAAAGTAGAAAGTACCTGGTCTATTGATAAGAGGGCCATATCGAAATGTAGGAATTTGGATAAGATTGAAATTGTGGGTGCCTCCGACGTAATAGAGTACGACGTGGAGACCAACATAGAGGGAGATGTCCTGTATCCCGATACCCCGGACGGGTTTACACCCTCTCCTTTTTCGTATTTTATGGTAAAAGGCACAGAAAAAACCACCAGTCAAACGCTGTGGAAAGTGGGCTTTACGCCATGGCCAAGCACGTTTAATCCTAAAATGTATCGTAAAAACGCCGCATTGGGCGATCAATGGCTCCAGGCAAAATACAATCCCATACAACACCATTTTTTCACCATGGTTCCAATACATAAATCTAATGGAACACTGATGAAACAACGGGCATCTTGTATGGTGGAACAGAGTTTCCAGGTATCATTTATATTTCGTGATGAGGAAATTTCTGCTATGGCCTCCTTGGAAATGGCGCATATGCGCGCACGGGGATGTTTGAGGTCAGGAGTTCAGGATTACAATAATGCCAAAACAACACTACCATTTTTAACATAAATTGTATTTTATTGTGTAATAAAGCTTTCATATGTACACAACCATGTTTGTTATTTATTTGTACTTCTGTCCTTCGTAACCATGAGGTAATGTTCCGATCCTATCCTCCATCACTTGCCGTTTTCTATCCTCCGAAACAAGCGCCAACTTGCGTTGGCGAACGCTATACAGGGTGTGGTTTTGTGAGCGGATAAGATACTGCTGTACATACAGCGATTGGTTCTCAAACAAACACCGTTTGTAGTCGTCAAAGGTTATACGACCTCGACTCGCATCTACGATTGCGGTTTCGGTGATTCCTTTGTTTTTCATCAAGGAATCGCCGTCATCGAACCGTAGGGCATAAGTCTTGGCTCTGAGGCCTACAAACTCCAGTATCTGTCTGTGACCGGTTTCGTCCGCCCACAAACCAGGCACTTTATCTGTATCTTTGGTGCGAATTACGTAATCGTCTGGAGCCTTTTCAAAATCAAGGTAACGCAACAAGTCCGGCTCGGAGGCCATTGTCTTTAGAGGGTGGGTTTCGCAATTGTGAAAATGCATAATAAGAGAATCGGTATCGTGGTACAACAGATTTAACTTGTCACCAAATTTGGTCTTTAGACTATAATAAAACCGGTACACCTCTAGTTTAGCCAGTTCCAAAATGGTAAACCCGATCTGTACCGGTTTGTTCAGGAGCACCTTTGTATTGTTAAGTTCGCACAGAAAATGCCCGTCCACTTCGAGGAAATTATTTACCTGTGCGAGAAAAGCATTGCGACGACCGTGCATACCTGCCTCGGTCGCTTTTTTAACAACAAATTTCTTATATCGGAAGGTATTTTCGACAGTCTTGCCGAAGAGACTATTATTCATTAGCTTATAGGTGTTGGACAAGGGCTTGTTATCTCTGTGCACCTGTCTATTGCTTACATTACCCTGCACATAATCGTGCAGTATGGGCGCTTGTTCGAAGATCCACACGTTGTGAACCTTTTCCACTTTCAAGCCCATCTGTATGTAATATTTTAAATTTTCGCTATGCAATAGATACCGATTCTTTGGTAAAAAGGTCGTACATAATCTGTTATCGTAATGGTGAGGGGCGAGTGGGAACTCGACGTCGCGATCGTGCAGTTCATTGGGATAGGTTATGTCCACTAAGGCCAGGAAGCAATGCTTGTCGGTGGGCGACCAGCTTTCGAAGTCTGGAGGTAGGTCAGGTCTGTTGCAAACCAGTTCGCAAGGCAGACTGCCCAGCATCACTTTCGCATATAATGCATTCACATCGAGATACAATATATGATCTGTCTCGACGTTCTCGACCTTGGCATAACGTCTTATGCACTGAGAAACCCCGCCCCGGATCTGATTTTGAATTAAAGTGTATAAGAATTTTTCTCTTACGACTTTGAAATTTGTGGGGCTGTGCTTCAGGGCCAGTTGCCAGGTAAATGCCGGCGCACCCTGGAAATACACGGGATCTGTTCGGTATGCAGAATATGCGTTTTTTCGAAAGAGTTCGAATATGTCTGCCAGCAACAACACGTCCAGCCGAAGGTAATAGTTATGGTAATCTTCAAATTTAGCAAACCCCTTTTCTTGCCATATCGACATAGCGCGGTTTTTATCTTGCATTGCATCATGTAAATGGGAGTACCAAGCATCATCGGTGTTAGGTAGGGGGTGGTTTAATTTAATTTTACTGTCAAACCATTCGTAAGGGAATGGAGCTTTTTCCTTAGCGTCGGATGGTGCGTATTTAAAATCCGTAACCGTTGTGGTTAATTGTGCCAGTGAGGAGCTTAGGTAGTTATAAGTATCCAGGAATCGAACCCGGTTCCTCACGTTATCGACGCTTACAACGTCGAACTTTTCAAAATTTTTACCGGAAATTTTAACGTCGGTACCGAACCGGTGGATTAAATTCCTTATTATGTGATGACTGTCGTAGCCTCGAAAATTATGAAAATATATTGGGCACGTATTTTCGGGCACCAACCAACATCTTATGTGATATGAGCCGGGACGGCCGTCTATGTAATTTTTCCGACCCGAAATGCGTTCGTCCGTCGCGTTCAATTTAACGCCACAGATTCCGCATTTCGGTGTTTCAATGCCAAAAGCGCATGACCAATCGTAAACATAGCCGATTATATCCTCAATGAAAGCTTCTGCCACGTCGTTACAATCATTAAGCGATTGCAGACCCTCCTTAACTATCTCACCATTGTATACCGCGACCCAACCGTACCCGGACGGGATGTGTTGCTGCTGGTCTCGTTCTATGTACGATTCAAAGTCTGCATAACAAACAAGCCCATGCATGCAGTCTGGTTTGGCCCGAGGGCGTACAGTATTGTCCTCGTCTGGCCCTATTGATACAACCTCCACTTCGCATTTATTGGGGACATGATACTTAAGACAATGTTCGCAAAAATGCCGGACTTCGCGGGTCCTATCATTTAAAAAGGCATCCAATTTTATTATTAATTTGTATTTGCTAATTCCGCAATAATACAGATTTATATATTCCCTGTTACCGGGATCGCACCGTTTTTGATACAGAACATTACCTCTGTCATTGAAGATGCGAAGATTGAATCTGGCTGCCGTCTTATGCCAGGCCGGTAGCTCGGAGATGTGGACGCGAGCTGCATTCTTTTCGTGCGGCGTCGCCTCCCGTCGTAACCATGCACGCACCTTCCTCCGACGCTGGTTGAGGTTGTCCCCGGGTCTTCTGGTATGGTGAAGAGCAATGCACCCAATCAGCGTGTCGGAGGTCTTTGTAATTACGACGTCGGTGACGCCGCCGTCTACTTCGTCCACATCCATCACCTCATATTCCGAAGTCAGGACGTTTCTCGATGTCGGGACCGCAGTATTGTTGGGCTGGCACGGTGCAATCTTGAACCACCACCGGTCAATGCTGATAAATGCCATGCCTGACCCCGCTGCATCTGGATATTCGTCGGGGTCGGTAAGCTTTTCGAACACCTCCCCGAAAAAGTCTTGGATTTGAAGTTCGTCAATGTCCAACAGCGTACTGACGGAGACCGGAATGTGCAGGAGGATCTCTTCGCCGTCCCTGATGAATAAAGCCGATGTGTGGATTACTAATTTTATAGTTTTTTCAATTTCTAAAAATGCCAAAATAAAGTTCACTGCATCGTCGTAGGAGGTGGTGGTCCAGTAGCCTGCAGCTGGTTGAGTATCTGACCTCAATACGTGAGCCATTTTTGCGACTATGCATTTTACAACAACTGCATCGGTTTATATAGCACAATGCAAATCCGGGAACATTGCCAAGCGTCCTTCGCGACAAGCCGATTTCACGAAAAAAGTCAGGCCGGGCCCACGACGCCAACAGGTCGCGAAACCGGCGTCGTGGGCCCGGCCTGACTTTTTTCGTGAAATCGGCTTGTCGCGAAGGACGCTTGGCAATGTTCCCGGATTTGCATTGTGCTATATAAACCGATGCAGTTGTTGTAAAATGCATAGTCGCAAAAATGGCTCACGTATTGAGGTCAGATACTCAACCAGCTGCAGGCTACTGGACCACCACCTCCTACGACGATGCAGTGAACTTTATTTTGGCATTTTTAGAAATTGAAAAAACTATAAAATTAGTAATCCACACATCGGCTTTATTCATCAGGGACGGCGAAGAGATCCTCCTGCACATTCCGGTCTCCGTCAGTACGCTGTTGGACATTGACGAACTTCAAATCCAAGACTTTTTCGGGGAGGTGTTCGAAAAGCTTACCGACCCCGACGAATATCCAGATGCAGCGGGGTCAGGCATGGCATTTATCAGCATTGACCGGTGGTGGTTCAAGATTGCACCGTGCCAGCCCAACAATACTGCGGTCCCGACATCGAGAAACGTCCTGACTTCGGAATATGAGGTGATGGATGTGGACGAAGTAGACGGCGGCGTCACCGACGTCGTAATTACAAAGACCTCCGACACGCTGATTGGGTGCATTGCTCTTCACCATACCAGAAGACCCGGGGACAACCTCAACCAGCGTCGGAGGAAGGTGCGTGCATGGTTACGACGGGAGGCGACGCCGCACGAAAAGAATGCAGCTCGCGTCCACATCTCCGAGCTACCGGCCTGGCATAAGACGGCAGCCAGATTCAATCTTCGCATCTTCAATGACAGAGGTAATGTTCTGTATCAAAAACGGTGCGATCCCGGTAACAGGGAATATATAAATCTGTATTATTGCGGAATTAGCAAATACAAATTAATAATAAAATTGGATGCCTTTTTAAATGATAGGACCCGCGAAGTCCGGCATTTTTGCGAACATTGTCTTAAGTATCATGTCCCCAATAAATGCGAAGTGGAGGTTGTATCAATAGGGCCAGACGAGGACAATACTGTACGCCCTCGGGCCAAACCAGACTGCATGCATGGGCTTGTTTGTTATGCAGACTTTGAATCGTACATAGAACGAGACCAGCAGCAACACATCCCGTCCGGGTACGGTTGGGTCGCGGTATACAATGGTGAGATAGTTAAGGAGGGTCTGCAATCGCTTAATGATTGTAACGACGTGGCAGAAGCTTTCATTGAGGATATAATCGGCTATGTTTACGATTGGTCATGCGCTTTTGGCATTGAAACACCGAAATGCGGAATCTGTGGCGTTAAATTGAACGCGACGGACGAACGCATTTCGGGTCGGAAAAATTACATAGACGGCCGTCCCGGCTCATATCACATAAGATGTTGGTTGGTGCCCGAAAATACGTGCCCAATATATTTTCATAATTTTCGAGGCTACGACAGTCATCACATAATAAGGAATTTAATCCACCGGTTCGGTACCGACGTTAAAATTTCCGGTAAAAATTTTGAAAAGTTCGACGTTGTAAGCGTCGATAACGTGAGGAACCGGGTTCGATTCCTGGATACTTATAACTACCTAAGCTCCTCACTGGCACAATTAACCACAACGGTTACGGATTTTAAATACGCACCATCCGACGCTAAGGAAAAAGCTCCATTCCCTTACGAATGGTTTGACAGTAAAATTAAATTAAACCACCCCCTACCTAACACCGATGATGCTTGGTACTCCCATTTACATGATGCAATGCAAGATAAAAACCGCGCTATGTCGATATGGCAAGAAAAGGGGTTTGCTAAATTTGAAGATTACCATAACTATTACCTTCGGCTGGACGTGTTGTTGCTGGCAGACATATTCGAACTCTTTCGAAAAAACGCATATTCTGCATACCGAACAGATCCCGTGTATTTCCAGGGTGCGCCGGCATTTACCTGGCAACTGGCCCTGAAGCACAGCCCCACAAATTTCAAAGTCGTAAGAGAAAAATTCTTATACACTTTAATTCAAAATCAGATCCGGGGCGGGGTTTCTCAGTGCATAAGACGTTATGCCAAGGTCGAGAACGTCGAGACAGATCATATATTGTATCTCGATGTGAATGCATTATATGCGAAAGTGATGCTGGGCAGTCTGCCTTGCGAACTGGTTTGCAACAGACCTGACCTACCTCCAGACTTCGAAAGCTGGTCGCCCACCGACAAGCATTGCTTCCTGGCCTTAGTGGACATAACCTATCCCAATGAACTGCACGATCGCGACGTCGAGTTCCCACTCGCCCCTCACCATTACGATAACAGATTATGTACGACCTTTTTACCAAAGAATCGGTATCTATTGCATAGCGAAAATTTAAAATATTACATACAGATGGGCTTGAAAGTGGAAAAGGTTCACAACGTGTGGATCTTCGAACAAGCGCCCATACTGCACGATTATGTGCAGGGTAATGTAAGCAATAGACAGGTCCACAGAGATAACAAGCCCTTGTCCAACACCTATAAGCTAATGAATAATAGTCTCTTCGGCAAGACTGTCGAAAATACCTTCCGATATAAGAAATTTGTTGTTAAAAAAGCGACCGAGGCAGGTATGCACGGTCGTCGCAATGCTTTTCTCGCACAGGTAAATAATTTCCTCGAAGTGGACGGGCATTTTCTGTGCGAACTTAACAATACAAAGGTGCTCCTGAACAAACCGGTACAGATCGGGTTTACCATTTTGGAACTGGCTAAACTAGAGGTGTACCGGTTTTATTATAGTCTAAAGACCAAATTTGGTGACAAGTTAAATCTGTTGTACCACGATACCGATTCTCTTATTATGCATTTTCACAATTGCGAAACCCACCCTCTAAAGACAATGGCCTCCGAGCCGGACTTGTTGCGTTACCTTGATTTTGAAAAGGCTCCAGACGATTACGTAATTCGCACCAAAGATACAGATAAAGTGCCTGGTTTGTGGGCGGACGAAACCGGTCACAGACAGATACTGGAGTTTGTAGGCCTCAGAGCCAAGACTTATGCCCTACGGTTCGATGACGGCGATTCCTTGATGAAAAACAAAGGAATCACCGAAACCGCAATCGTAGATGCGAGTCGAGGTCGTATAACCTTTGACGACTACAAACGGTGTTTGTTTGAGAACCAATCGCTGTATGTACAGCAGTATCTTATCCGCTCACAAAACCACACCCTGTATAGCGTTCGCCAACGCAAGTTGGCGCTTGTTTCGGAGGATAGAAAACGGCAAGTGATGGAGGATAGGATCGGAACATTACCTCATGGTTACGAAGGACAGAAGTACAAATAAATAACAAACATGGTTGTGTACATATGAAAGCTTTATTACACAATAAAATACAATTTATGTTAAAAATGGTAGTGTTGTTTTGGCATTATTGTAATCCTGAACTCCTGACCTCAAACATCCCCGTGCGCGCATATGCGCCATTTCCAAGGGGGCCATAGCAGAAATTTCCTCATCACGAAATATAAATGATACCTGGAAACTCTGTTCCACCATACAAGATGCCCGTTGTTTCATCAGTGTTCCATTAGATTTATGTATTGGAACCATGGTGAAAAAATGGTGTTGTATGGGATTGTATTTTGCCTGGAGCCATTGATCGCCCAATGCGGCGTTTTTACGATACATTTTAGGATTAAACGTGCTTGGCCATGGCGTAAAGCCCACTTTCCACAGCGTTTGACTGGTGGTTTTTTCTGTGCCTTTTACCATAAAATACGAAAAAGGAGAGGGTGTAAACCCGTCCGGGGTATCGGGATACAGGACATCTCCCTCTATGTTGGTCTCCACGTCGTACTCTATTACGTCGGAGGCACCCACAATTTCAATCTTATCCAAATTCCTACATTTCGATATGGCCCTCTTATCAATAGACCAGGTACTTTCTACTTTAGTAGAATCCCCTTTTTCGTCTACTATGCCGTAGGCATAGGATAGACTCTCCCATTTAAGATCCTCGGCGGTGTTAGCAGCCGCCAACAGTTCATAATGTTGGGATTCCAGAGCATTTAAAACATACCCCTCATACATTTTATTTCTATTCACGAGATTACCGTGAATATTAGTGCTTATGCCATATATGCTAACGGTTTCGAAATCGTCAGTGTTAGGCAATTTCACCATTTGATTTCGTCTGTTATGTCCCACCAAATCACCGTATTTTATTGCTGCTATCTCATTTTTATTGGATAACGTATAACCAGTAGTTACAAAGTTCTTTGGCATGTAGTGAATGATCTTACTTTGTTGTACAAAGGAAGACATTTCTGTTGGCGTGTTTGCCCTCACCTGCATTTCGTCTGTAAGTATGATGAAATTGCTAAGCTTAACATGAGGTTTGTGTATACGATATCCCAGACAACACGGGAGCACTTGTTTTATCACTTTCAACATCTCATCGTCCAGCACGGGGTACAGCGCAATGGTGATGGGCAGTGTACTTAGGGAAGTGTCTATTTCCTCCCACGATCTCTGTATAAATGTGAATGTCACATGTTTATACGGTAGAGGTCGCGGCACAGGTGACACGCTCTCCCCTGGTGGTATTCCATGTTGTCCTGAATTTCCCGTTCCACCGCTGCTGCCTGCAACGGCTCGTATCGCTCGAGGACTGTCCACGACGTCCTCTTCATCCTCTTCGGAATGCCATGTAGGGGGTGGTGTATCTATGGGGTTGCTCATTGTCCGCGCCCTCTTACGGGACATGGTGCCACCACTACGTAACATTATATGTCTCTGTAGATAAACAAAACCCAATCAGCAAACTGTTCTGGCGTAATATACACAGAAGGGGTGAAGGGTTCACGGAGTTCATACACAATTAGTCTATTACGTAGTGCTTCCTCGTCTCTAGGACTCAAATATCCTTTACCTAGTTTCTCGTGATTGCCGGTCATTATGACAGGGGTGCGGAACAGGTCCTGTTTATTCATGTATTTTTTGCCTACTTGTAAAGCGGCTCCAGCCAAAATATTTTTCATATCGTCGCACGTCGCCTCTGTTACAAATGGTTCCTCCAACAATATCAAGGATTTATTTAGGAAATTTTCGTAAGTGAATTCGGACATGCTATTTGCACATGAGGCATAACCCGTCACAAAATGTGACGCAATAGACTGGGCTATAAAACTCTTTCCTGCATTGGATGGTCCGAGGAGGAAGAGGCAATTGATCTTCGTTTCCTTACCATTAAGTATTTTCTCAAGGTCGCTAACAAAACGAGTAGGAACAATATGATTTCTAATAAACAGTTCACTAATTGCATTTCTGCTGTGGCTGGTCCCATTTTTAGCACAATCTAATAAATAACCAAACCTGTCTTCTCTTTCTAATTGAAGTCTACGCTTAATGTAACTGGATATGGAGATATTGATATTATTAGTCAACAAAGAGTTACTCTGGTATTTATTTAAAACACAATCCCATTCTACAGGTGTACAACGATCGAGCAACGCCGTGTAAGACGTTGCCCTATATTTATTTATCAAATGACTTAAAAGATCTGAACCTTTTTGGGGTGCCGAGACGAAATCCCCTGACGTCCTCCTCTGCGAAGGCCGTGCTGCTTCCGGGACCGTGCTGGGTGTTACTGCTGCCAGGTTGATGCCTCTCCGGAGAATTGGTGGGATATACTCTGCGTTTGGAGATCAGCTCCAGAAATCGTCGTGACTGGTCCTCGGAGTGGTGCGGGCTGACGGGTACCACTCGAAGCAGGTCCTGGTACTCCCCAAACTTCTCCAAAAGATTCTCCAATTTAATGGAGTACGTTAGGCGTAAGACAATGGAGTCGTCTCGACGTTCGAACTTGGCGTTTCCGGATACGAATATGCCCGTCAATAGGATGTAGAGGTCCTCCGTGGGCAATTCGGTGGTATCCGTCGATTGAACTAGCCAGGCAGATGGTGTTGATAGCGCCGACATGACAATGTGTCGGAAAGTGAAAATTTTCTCGTTTATATAGCACAGGGCAAATCCGGGAACATTGCCAAGCGTCCTTCGCGACAAGCCGATTTCACGAAAAAAGTCAGGCCGGGCCCACTACGCCAACAGGTCGCGAAACCGGCCGATATACAATATATATATATAACGCCCTTGGATTTCATTTTGTGGGGCTACGTGAAGGACATAGTGCTGGACAAAAATCGAATACACACTATACATTCTTGGTGTACCCCCAGGGACTCAAGTGGAAGTGTTGTGATTCTTTACACAAACTTAGCCTAATACTTAATGTGACTTACGTTTGGAATAAAATTCGCCTATATTTATTTTGTATATTTATTTTGTATGGGGAGCAATATAAAATTAGTGCATTTCGGCGAAGACATTCTGTATTATGTTCTTTTAGTCAGACATGTTGCTTATTAGTTTATTTGCTTGCTATTGCAATGTTCAATTTACGTAAAATTATCTTATGATGCAGCAACTTCTTCACCTGTCCAGTACTGCGTGTTGCGTAACGCTCAACTCGTTATTAACTGAATTTGTGGCAGCGCGTCCCTGCGGTCCCTGGTGCTGATGAGCTCGTTAAGACGCTCCTCCCTAGGGCCAGTCATAATTCCGCTAATGAAGTCAACCCAGCAGACTCACTTATCTTCTAACTGTTAATTCAATCACTTTACATTTACGTCTTCCAGCTCCTTTACTAGAATTATTATTAAATATATTTGTTATTATTATTATTATTGTCGGCCGGCCGCGGTGGTCTAGAGGTAGCGTGGCCGCCTCTAGATCCGAAGGTCGCGGGATCTAACCCGGCCGCGGTCGATGGATTTTTCAGGATTTTTCCTCCGGGAGGGACTTTAAGCTATGGGGGAAGGGATGTCGCAGATTTACGGCACGTAAAAGAACTCCAGAGCATCTAGACAAAATTTCTCGGCCCTTCCACGTCCAAGTAACACGTTAGTTTCCGGAGGGGGATTGAGAGGCGATGGGCTTACCACCTGTCCCTACCTGTCCCTGCCCTCTCTCGGAAAATAAGCGTAACAAAATTCACGTATGTAACAGAAAGCTCCACTTGGAGACCCTTCGTTGCAACATAGGGGATATAGGAAACCAGAAACAGAATATTATTTTTACTATTATTATCACTATTATTATTATTATTATTATTATTATTATTATTATTATTATTATTATTATTATTATTATCATCATCATCATTAACAGGTTACGTTTAAAATATCCAAAATACATCAAACGCCCTCAAATCTTGCTAAAATGTATTTTAAATGTTTCGAAATTACTAAAAACCAAATTAACATAAAAATTAGTGGAAATCCTACTTGAATTCAAAGTTATCCATTCCATTTCAGTGAATGACATTGTACATTCGAAGAGCCTTGAACTTGTTTCACGTTGCTCTTCCAGAGAGATATAGATTTCTATGATGATATGCAATCTAAGTGGAGTCGATGGCTAGGAATGTTGTCGTGTTGTCTTAAAATTAATAAGTATAACTGGAAATAGTTCTAAAGCATTCAAGAATGATCGAGAAAATACAAAATACCATTAGAGAGAAGCAACAATTTATTGCCAAATAAATTCACCACTTCTTCTTCTTTAAAAATTGCCATGTAGATTGAATTGGCTATTCTACTAAAACTGTATTCACGGCTGCTTCTAGATGCTTTCCATACACGCTTCTTGTGAACTGTCATCAATGTTGTATAGAAATTTGAGAATTTTAGACATTTTCTTGAAGTAAATCATACGAATCAATACAATCTTCTACCTGCATGCAACCAGCTAGTGTCTTAATCACAACCTCACGCCCTCTACAAGAATTATCTTACATAAATAAGATGTTGAAATACATTACGTGATATACCAAGGTTGTTATACATTACTACCCTTTACGGAAATGAAATTCATTAATGATTATCATTTAATGAGATGGCTGCTTTAGCAAAATATCCTTTACAACATAAATGACGAGCATTATCTGGCCAAGACGATCTCTTCATAATATTCAGTTTATAGCAAGGGATGTAAGGACTCCTTCTAATATATCTAGTATTGAAAACATAAATCTGTCTTCCATGTCAATAATCACTGTTCGAAATTTGACAGAGGTCGCTTAGGTGGTCGAACATGATTGCGATTCGAATGATTTACACTTCTCATTAAGGAATGGAGCTTTGCTCATGCCCGATCCACTTTTATTATTATAGTTTATTATAATATTATTATTAGATTTTGTATTATTGTTATTACTGTTGTTATTATTACCAATATCACATTTTCAATAATTATTTCTCTTTTAATACTATAGGGTATACCATTTTATTGCAACCAAAATAAAAATTAGTTGTGAGTACAGCAATAAAGTTCGAAATAACAATAATAAAAGCGGTTTAATTTTGCTCTCGCAAAACTTTTTTTGTTGTTGCATTATTGCTCTGGCGTATAGTGCAGTCACCAATGTTCCATCGGGTTATAAACTCCCAACTAATGTGTTCGAAAGCAATAATTGTTTATCCGTTAAATCTCTCAGCGATTATTCAAACAATCGATTCGTTCAAACTTGTTGAGACCCTTTGTTTCTATCGCAACTGGTCAGGGCCTTCTCTATTATTTACACGGAAGCACTTACATATACTGGTATTGGATGGACTCTTTACGGACTGGTGCTAGTTCACCTAATACCAGTGAGGAAGGCAAGGGATTTCGGAGTTTCCTTACTAAACACTAGCTGGTGTTACCCGGGTGTAACCAGCGTTGCCGGAATTTCCTTTCAATATTAATTTCAGTTTCTTTGATGGTCTTCCTTAATTAAAATGATTATGCCAGTGCGAAAAATAAAAGTGAATGTGTAACCTTACAAACTGCTCTAAAATCGATGTAAGACGTATAGGCCTACATCAAAATATATTAGACCTACTATAAATCCTCAGAAATGCAATGGCATTTCACTGTTGTTGAGTGGCTTGAACTTTTAATCCCGGGATTTTATTAGAGCATTAAATAAGCAGTAGAACAATTTGAAAGTACAGCATTATTAGAAATATAAGAAAAATAAAGTTCCGCGCCACATCATCGGAAAAGTCTAACTTAATGAAGTTTTCTTACCATATGATTTCTGATGTTGATCCCGATGTTTTAAACCAAGGTACGACAGAAATATAGTGGTCAAAGTAAAATATTTCAGTTGTCATAGAGAGGTTATTGGAAGTAAATAGAAATGAACACAAAACGGAGGAAAGCAAGAAAAAACACTGAAAGTATTGACAAATTTGAATATGTGACAAGCCATCTTATTCCCTCGATAAGAATCTAACCCTAACCTTGAAAGTCGTACACAAAATTAAATTTAAATTATTTTACGAATTATAAAAAAAAAACTACATTATGTGTGTGAACATATGTGTCAAACTGTAAAATCAAAGTACAGTATGTACAGAGTTAAAGTTCCAATTATATTTAGGGCATCCAATATTTTGAAAATATTTAATATTTTTAACTTTGGACATACTTTGATTTTATAATTTGACACTTATGTTCATATACATAACTAGGATTTTTTTTTTTTTACAATTTGCAAATGAGACTATTAGAAAACCCGACAATCTCCATTTTGAAAATGTAGGGATTCTAACTTCTAATGAGTTTAATGCATTTCCTGCTACATATTTAGTGCGCGTTGCAGGAAATGCATTCAACTTTCATTATTCAATAGCTTCTCGATCTTATATCAAACTGGAGATTGCCGGGTTTGCTAATAGACCAATGAAATAATATAAAATGAAAATGTGAAACTATTTTAGAATTTTGAACTACACAAATGAAAGACCAGGGTATGGAATAAATGTATAATGCAGATTATGGCTACCAGATGTAGGGTGGTGAATGAAACACGACTCCCATAAACATCCATACGCGACTGCATCGTGCCACTCTAATGTATTGAGGTAGTTGAAAACATGAAAGCACACAAACCTACTCCATGATCCCTTAAAGTTCGGTACGGATGAGCATTACTCCCCAATGCTTCCATCAGCTGATTGCGGTATTCTCTGGAATTTCTCCCTCGGATAGGGATCATTTTGACATAAGAATGCGGTTCATATCTTGTCACAAAGCTACTAAATGACGTGTCCATATACTAGACATGCCATACTCTCCCGAGACATACAATATCTCATGGTACCTTCGCCTTTCTTTGAAAAAAATAGATGCCATGACGTATGCATATATACTCGTATATTGGATTTTAACTACTGGTGGCTTATTAGAAGGCATTGCCATATAGGCTTATATAAAGAAGAACCCCTATTACTACACAGATAAAAATAAACTTTCAACCTTATTAAATATTTAATAAAGTTCCACATTTATAGTCTTATAAATGCTGTTTTTGAGTGAATCCAGATAAGTTGTATGTTAAGGGTTAAGGCGGAACTTTATGAAATATTTAATATCATAACCTTTATCTGAAGAAAATGAATTTTTAAAATTATTTCAACCTTATGTTAAACTTCTCATATATGGTCGATGGAATAAAGTAGCTTGTTACATATTCATATTTGTAAACATTCCCTCATGGGAAAAATGAAATACATAGACATCACAGAAAGCATTACACGTGAGGGAAGGAAGGAATAAATATTTAAAGGAAGGATAGAAGGTAGAAAAGAAATAACGAAACACGTAATGAATAAAATGGAGTAATAAAATACATTCATGGAGAACGAATCAACATTTTCATTATACAGCTGTATAAAGATATTAAAAATGAAGTGAAACAATTAATTATATATCCTATCACAGCATTAAACTTTTTTGAAGACAGGTTTGACGGGTTGTACAATCATGCATTCTTATTTTCTGAATATTTTTATACATCAGAGGAAGATGGAACGGAATCTACAACGGCGGAATAGCACCTGGGTCATTTCGCACGCATGGAAGGCATTTCGTTTCTCTCGTTTTTATGAATTTGAGTGGAGTTTTTTTCTGCATGATGATACAATGCGGATAAATCGGATGATCCGTATTACACAGCAAGCAATCATTGTCTCCATACATCACAACAAATTGTTTCACAAAGCTCGTTCCCTTGAATGTAAATATTTCGCAAAACAAAACTCACAACTTGTAGAAATACACATAGGCCCTACAGTGAATAGACAGGAATGCATTCGAGTTTCATTTATTGAACTGACGCTGAACTGTCTGGAACTAACACGTAAACTTTCCACAGAATTACTATACCCGTAAAAGCGTCTGTTAGCATAGGCGTAACAAGGGGGGGTTTTGGGGGTTTGAACCCCCCCCCCCATTGATTAAAAAAGGGAAAATTGTACTATTTATTTCATTATTGTGATATATCACCTTTTTTAAAAAATCTGCTTATAAATTACTTAATATGAGTTTAAAGCGTGGGAAGCTTAAAACTCGTTATTGTGCATCTTAATTTTTAAAATTTTCCGGGGGAGGACCCCGGAATCCCCGGAATCCCCGTCTCCAGATGTTATAACCCCCCCCGTATGGTCGGCCTGGTTACGCCTATGTCTGTTAGAAAATAAATTTATTGGCACAATAGAAAAACTACATTTTCAACTTCCAATTTTGGATTGAAATTCCATGAGTGCATGAATTCCACATGACACAAGCTCCATATTTTTATCAGCTTCATTGAAACAAATACTGTATTTAAAAAAATTTACATCAGTATAAGCGCTTGCTTGTCCGCCTGGCATTGGCTCACATTTGTAGAAACATTCGAAAAAATAACTAGAAATGTCATGCTCTTCAGATTTTCGATTACGGGACAGTACTTACTGATGTAGTAACAAACTGTAATTTTTCATAAGTTACAAAACGACGAAATTGAAGCTAAACATAAAATTCATTGATTTTTAAAATCCTAACGATTTCTCTCAGTCTGGTAGAAATGGACAGGATAGGAGAGGATGTTGGACGCAAGGAACTCTATAGCCAATTGTATGTCTGGCACCCTGCATATGCATGAGATGATACAAACGTATCTTAAGGTAGTGTTACCAAGAAATCCCCTTTCGCAACCCCACTAGGACACATTTCCGCGTTTTTACCAAAGACCCTTAGAAAACTAATTTCCCCGCCAAGTAGAGTTTGCGCACCGGTCAAATACCAGAATCAGAGGTTCAGAACTTCACAGGGAAAAGATCCCTTGCAGCTCTGCCAGCCACGTGATTATTAGACGGTACCCGGTCATTACCTCATATATAAAAAAAGGGTTTTAATCTTTACGATGCTACTGACGTATACTTGTGTCACCTCAAAAGAGATAAAAAGCAGAGATATAAGTTTAATAGAATAACGCTTTACTTAATATGTGTGAATTTTTATTCACATGTTAGGATTGTCATCAATAGAAACTATTTAATTTACTAAAATGTTTCTTATTGATTTCAAACTTAGATGAATTCAGTTGATGTTTGTTTATATGAATAGGTTCATCCTGCAGCAGAAGATAAAGAATTGGTTAAAATAGTGTCCAATTTCAAGCCTTGTCCTTAGTTTAATAGAATAATGCTTTTCTTAATATGTGTGAATTTTTATTCACATGTTAGGATTGTCATCAATAGAAACTATTTAATTTACTAAAATGTTTCTTATTGATTTCAAACTTAGATGAATTCAGTTGATGTTTGTTTATATGAATAGGTTCATCCTGCAGCAGAAGATAAAGAATTGGTTAAAATAGTGTCCAATTTCAAGCCTTGTCCTTTCGTTTGAGTTCTGGTAACAAGAAGGGGCTGCTGAATTAATATGCACTTCATGTAAAGTAATTGGAGGTAATAATTACTGGCAGGTGCTTCGTGTGACAGAAACGACAGCTGGCTGGCACTTCAATATTCTCGACCTAGTGCCTTACTTAGCGTCAGGATCGACTAAATCTGAGTTTGCCAACTGCCGATATAATGGAATGATAACTTTTTTCACGCTGGCCGTGTGTAAGCTGAGGTGGAAAGGTAGAATCAGACTGAAAAATTCAATTCCATAGTCGGGAATTGAACCACAATCTTCAGCTGTCCATGCCGCTGCTCTTACTTATTTAGCTACAATGGCAACATGCCGGTAAAACATTAAAGAATTATTATTCCACTGTGACCTACTAGTAGTGTAGTTCGCCACTGGGTTCTTATTGGTTATTGAGAACGCTTAGTGGTATACAGCGATATGGGAGTCAGTTGGAGAATTTAATGTTGAACCGGCATGTTGCCATGGTAGCTCAACTGGTAAGAGCAGCGACACGGAGAGTCGAAGATCTGGTTCAAATCCCTACTATGACATTGAATTTTTCAGTTTTACTCTATCTTTCCTGCCGATATAATGACGCCAGGGCATGAGTTCTGAATGCCGGTAGAATAATTAGTGCAAACAGCAAGTATTGTCGCCACTGGGTATGACAATTGTCTGAGATTAGTATAAGTCATTAGGTACAGTGCACAGTTTCTACTGCACTGTAAATATTCTAGGTTATCCATAAAATCATTAATTTAGTATACAAAAGTCATCGTTTCTATCAAAATATCATATTTCGTGGAATCAGTTCATTTTAATATTTCGAATTTACAATTACTCCTCGCCATATTGAATCATTTAACAACCTATTATTGCACCATTCACTTCTTCAAATATTCCTACAGATAACTCTTGAGTATTAAAATTAATGTAACGATATAAACTAGCAAGAACATTTTAATGTTTAGCACAATCTAGTTGTCAACGTAAAGAGCAGTATATATTTAAATTTAAATTTATTATAATACAAAAACGTAATAAATAAAATTCAAAATCATGATAATAATTACAAGTTTCTGAAAAGCAGCAAATGCACGGGCTCGGGTGAAGTTCAATTCCAAAATGTTCAGTTACATAAAAAAAAAAGTACAATGCAAAATCACACATGCAAAAATAACAACACGAAAGAAAAACTAACAAAATCACAGGAACAAATACACGCATTATTATTAATGTTTACTCATAAAAATACATCACGAAAATGAGAAAAACTATTTTAGATTCACTATTCTATAGTATATTTTATCTATTCTTAAACATATGCACATTCATGTTACTTAAATGATGATAGGAACGTCTGTTGAATATGTGGAACAATTTGTTGATCTTTCTTAAAACACCATAATTTTAAAAATGTTAGTAAATCTTTGCAGTTGGTGCCCTTTACACTTGTACCAAATTTGTTTTCGACCTAATAACAAATTAACGACGTTTTGAATGGTTTTCGTCAAAGAGGAATAGGACTTCGCTTCAATTAATGCATCCAACAGTACATAATCGTGCCTCTAGCCTGCTGGTATATGGTGAAGCATGAATATCGTAGAACAAAGGCAAAATGGAACACAGCTGGACAATCATGTTAGAAATGTAGGCTGTATCCCAAAGGTTCGAGGCAAAATTTCACAGTTCTAGCTATGCTTCCAATGAGAGTGTTCGATTTTTCAATACCTCATGGGTTATTATGTAAAGGTATATTTCACAAGAACGACAAAAAAATGCCTGAGCGGATAACATTTATTACAATGTAGAATTGAGATTTGAAAATCTCGCATAATTCACTGGATTACTTTTGTTTTGTGGCATGTATACGTACCATATTTTACGTTATATTTTTTTTTTCAATGGTGATGTAAATGCCATTCTACACGCTGTAAAAACTTAAGTTTATAGTTTTATTTGTTACAGGTTTTGCTAAGTTTTATTTGCCTTGGTGATGTAGTCACATCTAGTAGATAAGGCCTGACTTCGATGCTAAAAATTCGGATCCAGATGCCATTGAACTCTAATACTAATATTAAAAATAGCAAATTGTATTCCCAACTCTGGCATACCCACATGATAAACAATAGAATCCTGCCGCAGTTGGTATTTTTCTGAAACTATAGGACCTTCCTACCGCTTCAGTATTGGTCCTCAATTAATATGTTTTTAATATTATTAAACACTAAATTCTTGATGAGATATTAACGTTATTTATTTTATTAAAAAATTACATTAATCCATCACAATGAGAGTTTCTCTCCCCTTCAGGTTACCATCTGACTATTGCCTGGAATTTTTAAAAAAATATACACAACATAGGACTACAAAAGGAGGATAAAGAAGAAAAACCCCAACGAAAATGAACGCATGAACTCATGATGGAAGTATGGGGCACTTGTCTCTCGCGCAAAGAGTGTGGACCGTTGGCATTTGCTTGACCCTAGACATGCGAGACTTCTCCAAAGCTGGAATTCGTCTGGAATGCTAAGCACTGCCTGGAATGAGCGATTCTGGATGAGCATCCAGTCCGCTTTATGTGACATTACAAGTACAATACACGAAGTAGACTGCAGTCTCTACATGGTCAACATACCTATGCCAACTGCAACTCATATAGTTTATTGGTTATTAATTATTTATTCATCTTTCTAACGTTGCCACTATTTGGAAAATGATCCCGAAGCATGATCCATAATAGTATTCTTCGCTCAGAATGAATGACTATAATTCGGAATGATAAAAACGCATTACATGTTAGCAGAAGTAAAAGCCTATTTACTTTAATTCCAATAGCTCTAAATGATAGTATTTCTATGATGATTGTTAACTTTTATCTGCTTCTTGACTAGCATAAGGATACATCAACTTCTGTCCCTTTGAATGAGATATTACAAAGGTCTGATAGGCTTATCATTTTGAATACTATCCTCTGACTCTTCTTCTGATGACTTATCTTCCTTATCATAATTTCTCTTCTACTTGTAAGATGAACATTCTCCTACCCCTGAAGATTGCAAAAACATAGTTTTGTATGCGCTCGCCTTTACTCCCTGAAATCTGAGGTAATAAAACTAGAAAAATATATGTTTTTTCTCTTCCATCTTATGTTTCATATTCTTTTTAAATTTTTTCCCTCATTCTCGGTAAACATTAACAAATTTAATGATTTTATTATATCTACTGAACATTTTCAATCAGGCTTTACTTTTCGGCTCTCTATCAATAACTCCACTCCCACTCTCGTTTGTTTTTCCTTTACAGGACTTGCCCATTTCATTTGCTTCATTATGTTGACTGGTCTTCCATGTAGGTCTAAACACTTGATTCTATTTTTTTTTTTTTTTTCCTGCTAGAATATCCTCAAGTTATTTTTTCTTTTCCTTCTCTGTTTCAGGTACTAGTAGGCACAGTTGCTCTGAAGGTATTTGATTCTCTCTTATCCAATACGTTGTCCTGCTATTCCGAGATTTAATTTTCTGTGAGGATCCTTTCTGTTTTCAATTTTCTTCTCAACTATCTAAGATTCCTTCAACATTATTTCTTCCTGTAATTGTTACTGTAGGCCTAATGTTATTTACTTCTAAGTTTTCAAACGTTTTCTCATAACCTACATTTTCATTTCCCCTAACGATCCTTCTTTCTTCATTTTCCCTTGTCACGTTTACCACTAATTATGGTCTTTTTAATTCCTCGCATAATTTCTGCATTTATTAAATGATCTTCTATTAATTCAATATATGTAGATGGAGTTAAGAGTTTTGATGCACAAAATAGCTTGGAGTTACGAGGTATGCAAATTACTGGAGTTCCGAGTGTTACTAAGCAAGCATAAATTAATTGAAATTATAAGTAAATCTAGGATTTTTATTCAGCTTTATAAGGAAAATAATATGTACATAAATATATGGTTAAAAAATATGGAATTTAGTGAAAAATATTTAAATTCACAAAAGCATGTAGGCCTAATATCACATACTTACTAACAATTTTATTTATTATTTTTAAGAAACAATCTTGCATTATATTTGCATAATAGTGCACAATAATTGTGCAATTATTGCATATTTAAGTTTTCTGGGATCATTGACATCTTTCAGAAAGAATATTGTTGTAAGTACGCAGAAAGTGGCCTTTCAATCTGATATGATATAACGAAGCAACATTTTAGGAAAGTAATCTTTTCTGAGGAAATCCTCTCCGGAGGATGAATAATGTAGCTGTTACCGGCAATGTGTGAAATCCGGCATTCTATAGAATGCCTAGGTAATGTATAGAATGCCTAAAAATCGAACGTCAAAGTATGATTGATATTTTATACATTGCCTAGGCATTGTATACTTTGCCGGATTGTCTGCCGACAAAGTACACCGTGTCCGGGAAGGACCTGACGAAAAAGAAATAATTATATGTCAGAAACTATTACAGTTACTACCTCAGTATTTTCACAGTTAGAAAGACAAACTCAAAAAGTTTTGTTTTGTAGCATCCCGTAATGCGCATGAGCATGCACATTGTTGTTGCACGAGGAGAAACGAAAAAAAGCTTGTTCTGCGCAGCGTGTGTAGTCAGTCTTATTCTGAGAACTGGGAATGCAAGTTGTGCGTAGGCTACAACGTCGTTTCCAAACATACAAAGGCCGAAATCCTCCCGCCCGAAACACATCCTTCATTGGCACAAGCAATTTCTGGAGATAGGTAATGTTGAGTCACAGCAAGGAAAGGCAAAGAAATTGCGCATAAACGACAATGACATTGAAAGGGTACGGGCTGCTTTTGTAAGAAGCCCGAGGAAATCCATTCGTGAGGCCGGAAGACAACTGAAAATGCCAAAATCCACAGTCTATGGGAGAGAAGGACCTACACCATGGCCACCAAGGTCGCCTGACATGACCCCACTGGATTTCTTTCTCTGGGGTTTTGTGAAGGACAAAGTGTATCGCACGCCTGTAACCGATAATGCAGATTTGCGTGGCCGAATCTACGATGCAATAGCACTAGTCACACCGGAGATGCTTTCGCGTGTGTGGCACGAAATTGAGTATTGGACCACAAATGGTGCTCACATAGAGGCTTATTAAAACTCATCGTGTTTCTCTTTGTAACCGTGAAAACATCACGTCAATAAATGCAATAGTTTCAGATATATAATTATTTCTTTTTCGTCAGGTCTTTCCCGGACACCCTGAATATAATACGCCGAATCAAGCCATTTTTTCCCAAACTCGCCGATCTGCAGCTACTTCTCAGTCTACAGGAAGCGGCCTAGGATTCGTCAGGTGTATGTGGAAGACGAAATACCAAAATATGAGGTGCCTTTGTGTGAAAAAGAAAATTAAGTGCACTTCAAAATGTCACTGTAGCCTTCCCTGCTACAACTAGTAGGTCATGTCATTTCTGCTTTGTGTTTTACAGGTAACAATATTCTGTTCGCATTCTTCTTTAAGTCGTGAAATGTATGTACTAGATCAAATTGCCAAAATGTAAAGTGTTTTTGAGTGAAGAAGAAAAGCGAATAGGCTACTTACTGTAACAAGTACTTCAATCACAGTTCTGCTTTCATTGTTTTCCGGTAAGAATATCCTGTGCTTTATTTCGTAGTTTTGTTCTTTCGGTTACAAATGCGTATTAATTAATAAAGGCTTCTCATCTTGTGCCCTTTTAACAATTTGCGTAAATGGTACTGGTCATTCTGTATAATGCCTAGGAATTATATAGAATGCCTAGGAAAAGTATGTAACATTATCACAAAAAAACTTATATTTCATAGTTTACCTAAAACCATCAGGCAGTCTATAAATTACCTAGGCATTCTATAGAATACAGATTTCACAGAATGCCGGTAACATATCCATTAGAATTTGACACACACACTGCGAAATGTTAAATATCCAGAGTCTCTTTTAAGAACCTCCATCCTATTTTTATTCACTTGTAAATATTATTTTAGAAGGGCTATCAATACATCTTTGACTAGATTCAATAAAATCTGCCCTAAACTTAAGCCGCCCTTGTGCAGGGGTGTGAGAGAAATTTTCATCTTTTAAGACTTAACTCAATTAGAATATTTGGTAAGATCATTAAGAGATTTCTTTCCTTGTTGCGACCATCCTGTTAAACAGCCGTCAGTCATCTCAATCCAACTATTGTGGAAAGTGACAGTAAGCAGTTATGTTCTGAAGTTCAACAATACACATTACACACATAAACAAAAAAGTAGTTTTAAATACTCATCATATGGTGTACAATATACATCAGGGTTGCCATATGTACGACTATAGTCGTACACATACGACTATTTCATAGATTTGTATGATGTACGACTCAATTGTGAGTCGTACGCCTATTTGTACGCCTATTTTTTTAACATAACGCTTTATTAATTTTTTTAATCAGTCTACGGACGAATTTTAAATTTTGATATATATCCATGACATATGTAAGGTGTTTAATGCCGATTATTTATTATTATTATCATCATCATCATCTTTATTATTATTATTATTATTATTATTATTATTATTATTATTATACGTTCATTACACTGAAAAATCACGAAGAATACGACAGTTTTAACTAGCATACGACTATTTTCTAATATTGGTACGACTGTTCTACGTTTCTGATCTGGCAACCCTGATGTACATAAACATTTATGGTTTTCCACATTCTAAAGGTAAAAGAGTATAATACGTAATTACATAGAAATCCCAGCTCTAGTATTTGGAGAAAATGTTTTGGAGAAAAGATGGCGCCACAATACTCAATTTTCAAGAAGCTTCAAATTTCCTCAAAAGGTTTATGGTGCAAAAATGGAGTTACGAGGATTGTGCATCAGGATAACATTAGGTAGTTGACGCTGTCACTGTGGCTCTTAAATTATGGATTCTGCACTACCAATACCTGATGTTCTCGTTGAAAACGCGGCGATAATACTCTGTTTGGGAAAATATTTAAAATAAAACATAACAATGTTATGAGATTACACCCAGAAAAAAAAAGAATAGCAATCACATAACAATAACATTATTACTGATTATGATAATGGCTGTTCGTGAATGAAATCTGTGCAGACCTCCCCACCCCCACTACCAATAACAGATATGAAGTGGAAACAAAACAACTGCCCGTGGCGACACGCTCCGACCAAATAAAAACATCGGCATGCGTGTTGCATATTTCAAGCGATTCAATTTGCATTTATTTACACAGAAAAAAACAGAAAATGGAAATTAATGTTCGCAAAATTTAAAAAATGAAGCCGTATTTCACTTGCTTTAGACTTTATATACCCCATACACAACGATTTTTCTGTTATTTAATTGCAACAACAGTCAAACCTCGAGGCCAGTGGTTTTCAACCGGTGTGTCGAGGAGCTTTGAGCTACATAAATGACGTCCTCGGATTTCATGGATTTTTCGTTTCTATAGGTATACAACACTTTGATTATTTAATTTTTACCATCTATCGATTTGAGTGATAATACTGGAGAAATACCACTTATTAGCCTGCAATAAGCAGCCACCCAATTTCAAAAACAAATGTCGTCATGAGGAGCAGAGTAAATAACACAGTGTTTATCATTTGGGATAATTATTTTAATGGTTTATATTATTATTATTATTATTATTATTATTATTATTATTATTTACCCTGTTTTTATTTAGCTAGTCTATTTACTTAATTGGTATATTTATTTATCTATTCACTATGTAATGTTGAGATGTCTGTCGGCAGCGATAGGTCATTTGGCCCTATTTCCACTGATTATTTGTATATTTTAATGTCAAGGAAAAGTAACCTCCAATCCGGGATTTTCCTTTACAAGTAAGAAAACCCCCAATAATTTTACTGATATTTATCGGCGACTAATTAGATAAGGATATAGGCGAGGTTTCAGCTTGTCAATTTTTTTATTTTTATTAATGAATGTTTTCGGGCAAACTTAATTACAATATAGGTCACTTGGTCCTATTTCCACTTATATAATATATATAATATAAAGTGCGATGTCCGGGCCCCGAAGCACTTTGAGGACAGCCAATCAGCAGCCGAGCCGCCACAAACATTTGTATACGTAACTAAGGTAAACAAGGCAAGCTCAGATGTATCAGTTTCTGTCGGTAGAAATACGAGACGAAATTACGTACTAAAGAGCATGCTTTCTTTTCCAGAAGTTATACTTGTCCACTTGACAGCATATAAACATTAATTATTACTTATTATAATAGGCATAACATTATTATGGTGTTACAATAATATTGAATGCCCCACTCCATCCTAAACGAAACGTATCAAATTGTAGATCGTTTTGATATTGTAGCCTGCTCTGTTTGATTAATTTCTTTGTAACGATGTCAATGTGTAACGGTTTTGTTTTTTCCTTGCGGGGGGGGGGGGCTCGTGTTTAGTTGCGCGTTAGTTCTACTGCGCATTCCGAGCTTTCCCCCTTTTGCTCATTTGATCAACCTTCACTCTCTGCAAGACCTTCTGCCTTTGATAATTGTGAATGAAATTAATAATATTTAATTTCAACTCCAATATGTCATAGTTTTCTAATTTCTATTTTGGCTGTTAGTTAAATTCTAGTTTGGGTTAAATTTATAGATATATATTTTAAATAATCTAAATTCATATATCACCAGAATGGAAAATTATATCGCAAATTTAGAATTTTTATCTGTGCTGGTCGCAGGAGATTTTTAGTAATTTATTACACAAGAAGTCTCTCACATAGAACAATGCTATGAGCTTTAAAGGACATAATTATTTGATGAACATTCATTGTACCTTTCTTCATTGCGTGTAATATGTGCCATTTCTTTGAAGAAGTTTAATTTTTAAGTCTCCGTAAATATATAAACCTTCAAGTTTACGTATACCATGATAGAGCAAAAAATACCGGATTTCAACTAATCTATATGTATTAAGAAGTATTGCAATCAAAATTAAAGTTGCATCATTCAACTCTGCTTCCTTATTCACATTATCTGTACGTGTTTCATGTAATGAAACATAGACTACAAAAATTTCGCAGTGAATAATGTGATTCAATCTTAGGTTCACTGCCCTACTAGGGAATTCAAAGGTTCTGTCTTGCATTCATTCAAGTACGTTCAGATCTTTCAGATCTTTCAAAGCCTTATGCAGCTTATTGTATTTGAGATTCAAACATTAAAATTGTTATTAATACGTTTCTTGGAGTTCTTCTGTATTGGTCCCATCCTACCAGTCATGCGTTAGATCCATTGGCCTCGCTCGGGTAGACTCAGCATCGAAACTGGAAGTCGTACTTACCTGAAAAGAAAAGAAATACAGTTGTAATATTTATTAAGTAATTCTCGTTGAGTAAATAGCTCTGCTTCATATGATTTAATTTTCCTCAGCTTGTTAAGTTCAATTTATCATAGCTTTCTTATATCTGATATCATAATCGTAACTTAATACTTTATCATAGTCTGTAATAATTATTATAATATATATTCATTATTATCTCAACATATCTCATTATATAATTTAGCCTGTGTAATAAGATTAATAACAGAATAGAAACACGGGTATTGGTTCCAGAATTAAACTCACAAGTACATTATTAATTTTACTAAACAAAATAATTTATAATTAAATAACAAAGTTAAAAAATAGCCAAATGTTAATAAAAAAAACTAAAATATTTTTTTAACTAACCGTTGAAAAATTAAAAGCGGATGCTATTCATATAATAGGTCCTACTGTGCATTCTATCGAAATATACGGCTACCGATAGATGCATTATCTTCTTAATCAAAGCAACAAAAATACATAATAAATATAATTAACAAACCAATTCCCTTTGTCGGAACATAAAACATAAATGAGTGATGTGCCTGGCAAAAAATTATATTAGGCTAAAATAATAATTACAGCAATTCCCCTGCTCGGTAAGCCTTAATTGTTTCTTCGAAATATTATGCACGTACATTCTGACCCCTCGGGCCCTGAATTAAGCTATAAACATGACACCTCTGGGATCCAGCACAAAAGAGCTGAACTCAACAAACAGTTCTTTTAGGTAGATTTCGAAGAAAAATCTTCCTATTGCAATCGATACCATGTCATGACTTTCGAAAAATTATTTCATATCTTTACGTTTCATGCCTCCCTAAGTACGAAACCACCGCCTGTTCAAAAAAAAAAAAAAAACTTTGTGATATTTATATATATATATATATATATATAATCTTTACACGCTAGCGGCCGTAATTTTGAAGATATTTGAACCAAATTTTATTATGTTATTTCTAGGCCCAATAGTTCGGACAAGTTCGTTAATCAGCAAAATTGACCCAAGGGGTGGTCGGGGGTTGAAATTTTAAAACATTTATATCTCGGTCATTATGAAGTTTAGAGGGAAACTTTTTTTGAATAAATTAGAGAACTCCCTATGGAGTCTACAGCGACACCAACGATTCAAGGGTTTGGGGTTTACGAGCGGGGTGGTTGGTGGGGGGATGGAAATTCGAAATTTTTGGAACCACGTCTTATGGGGTATCGTTGAAAAGCTCTTGATAAATACTCTACCAATCAATAACTGGTTTCTCGATAGCTCTTATATAAGGCGAGATTTAGCACTTCGAAATCTACCTCAACCTGTAGGCCTGCCTAAAGGGAATTTTTTACATTGCGACGCCATTGTTTTAGTATGTTTTATACATCATTTTATGTTTTATCTTATGAATTGTGAAGTGTGTGTAATATGCTAAGTGTAACTAAGTTTTAGTTAAGGGTACAGGGTTGTATTTTTTATCAAGTTTTTAACATAACACAAACATGAAATTGTGTAGAGTACTTTTAGAAACATCCAACGACTGTAATAGCAGCAGATCTTTTTTTTCTCACTGGTTTTTGGTGTCATTGGAAACCTAATGTGGTTTATACAGATTTAATTAAAACCATTTGAGGTTACAGAAATATTAACATCCTACGACTACAAACCAGAAAAAAATATTTTTAAAATGTAAATTAGCAGAGTGGTTACTGAAACTGGATTTAATAAAGTGTTCACAACGAGACAATTAGTTATTTAAACACTTAACGATATAGCTTATTAATGTGTGTACCCAGGTATTAATGCTTCATATTTTAATATACGTACGGGTACAAAGGAAAAGTGAAAGCAGTTGGATAGTTGGCCGAATGTAAGTGCTAACTTTCCACGATTCGTAAGTTCATGCAGCTTTCAACAAATAATGTTGAAAACCGAGTTGCATTACTTAGGTAATAGACGAGGCCGTATTGGGGCATGAGTTATCCAAAACCTTTCGGACGCACTTTCTTTTTTAATTCTTAATTATGACAACTTAAAGTATTGTAGAAATGCAGGTTGCCACCAAATATTGTGGTCGGGCTTTATCTTGAGCCGCCATTTTAATGGAGGATGAGCCTCGTCAAGCTGACAGCATTATCTCAGTGATCCCTGGTCCAATCTTTTTTTATTTTTTGTTTAAATGAGAGGCAATTTTGAATTTTAAAAAAGTGTATTGCCACTTTTCTTGATATCTTTTACCCTTTTCAATTAAAAGTGCGAAGTATTAAAATAAAAACTAATATAATGTTAGGCTATATTTATGCATTTTTATAACACTTAATTGGTTTGAAATGTTATACTAAGAAGTTAACGCAAACCTTCTTCCAAACGGCAAAACTAATTTTGACGTGGCCACTGCACTGGCGCTATGTCAATGAATGTAGGCCTCCGCTTTCCGCCTAACATCAACACTATGCACGCGCACCAGCACCGAAGAGTTTGATTAGCAGCCTGTCAGAAAAAGACATATTTACATAAAAAGACGAAATACAATGTATGTATTAGTACATTGGTAGAAGAAAGTGTTCTGTCTTGTATTTTGAAGCTTGAAGAACATGGAGAATTCTTTGACATAAACTTTAGAAAAAAGAAAAAAGTGTATTCGACCATATGAAAAGGGCAACTACGTTGCTAAGCACAAAGGCACACACTGCCAAAAAGACTTAAACGAGGAACTTCAGAAATCAAAATAATCTCGTGACGTCCATAAGACTGTAATGTTATCGATTCAACGTGAATATGACCTGAAGTCTATTGCTAGTTATGAACTAGCGGAATATCCTCGTGCTTTGACTGATGTGTATGGGTTCTTCAAATACACGTTTTTATGAATGCTATTGAAAATTAAGTTAATTGCGCAGACTATGTGATGCAGACTATGTTCTTTCGTCAGCTCATTGTATGATCCATATATTTGACGGGATGGCTCTTGTGTTCATCATTCAACTACATAAAGTACACAACGTTTGGGGACTTCGCAGAAGCTTTCTACAAGTACATTTTGTTTCCTATTTCGGACCTAACGTACAAAGAATTGACATAGTTTTTGATGGATGTGAAGACATTTTTATGAATAATATGGAAGCGAAAAGACGTGGAAAAGGTACAAGTCATGTAGAACTTAAAATCTTAGGATACCATATTAACAGAGCATAGGTTTCTAATTATGGTTTTCGGAAAAAGTCATTTAAATTTCGGAAAAAGTAATATATATTTCGGAAATAGTAACTTCAATTTCGGAAATAGTAATGGAAAACAAAAGTCTACTTAAATTATGTATATTTCAGTGAAAAGTTATTGTATGTAGGCTGCAGAGTATATTTTATTAGTTATTAATTTAATTTATGCATAAAACAGTGTTCCGACATAAAGGACATTCCTCTGGGAAACTAAAGAGAGGTGTTAAATGCTGTGTAGTTTCATAGAATATTGTTATATTAGCAATAACTAATCTGTTAGTAAGATTTAATTTTAATAACTATTAATTTAATTTAGGCCTAGGCCTATGTGTTTATTTTAACAGTTTCGAAATAAACATTACTTTTTCCCTAAATTAGAAATGGCCAAACATCAATATTTCCCTTACGAGTAAAATGTAAATTATTTCAATGATACATAGGCCTATAAAAAATTATCATATTCTACATTTTGTTAGGAAAAACAAAGCTTTTTTTCCATTTATTTTTTATTTTTTTCCATTTCTGACTATTCTCATGGGTCTCTCCTTTAAAATACTTGGCGGTAGAGTAAAGCTTAGATTTAGTGCACACTTTCTCTCGAGTTCTCCAGTTTTATTGATATTGGCGGCAGGGGCAGCGAGTTAGAGTTGGATTTCGACTACTGTGGGCCGACACCTGAGTTGTGCCTCCGTAGCGGCTGGCGGGGTCATCCGTTGCCATGGCAACGAGTTCGATGCGATGCGCCGCTGTTGCTCTGTGTTGAATGTCAATTTTTGTGTCGTCCTACAAACCCCGTCTAATGCTCTCGTACGTCGATGGTGTTTTGTTCAGTTAATCCCCTACTCCTACTATATAACCCCAGTTCTTTATTTAAAATAAAAACAACTGACATCCTACATTTATACTTATCACTGCCTCCATTTATTTTGTTTCGTTTGTGCTTGACAGTTTTTATTGGCAACAGTAGTTCATGTATCAAATACAGTATACTGCAACTAAATAAATCTGCATTTTATGTATTTTTTACTAGATCGAGATAAACGTGCAATCTCAATTCGCTAAGAACTTTGATTTGTATTCACCAGAGCCAGATCTTAATATTTTTGTGTCATTCATGCGCCAATTCATAATAAAGCGGGGTGATTCATGATCTCCGTGATTCATCTTTTAGAGTTTCTAACCCTCGCCTTTCTGATCGTACCAGAATTGAGAAAAATTTAATATTAATTTTATTTTTATTTTTAATTGAATTTAAGGTTTTGTTAATCAAATAACTTAATAATTCTGTAATAGTAAGGAAACGATGTGTTATTTTTGTTACGTTGTCTTTTCCACACACCATGGTATTTTAAATTTGGTAGGATTAATACTATTGTTCGTGACAGAACACTTGAAGGACATCGCTTATGTATCCAGAAAAGTCTTATTAACTTATACGAGGGTGAGAATATTATAGGAGAAAATTCCTCCGACAATGGGACTTGAACCCAGGACCTTTGGCTATTATCGCCAATGCTCTACCAACAGAGCTAAGCCGGAGTTCAATCCACAGATCCAGATGAAACCTCTCTCCTATGACTGATTGCCCTAAATATAATATTCTCATGTAGTGTCCAACAGAGACAGTAATCACAGTTCATGAGTGCTTATATATTTATACGATATAGTTTATATAAATATAAAACTTGTTGAACATTCTAAAAATTCGAATCCATTTTTGAGAGTATAATCACGAATTCAGTAATTTAATCTTTCGAAATTCAGAGTTCATGTAATGTGAGCATTGGAAATACCTGTATGAAAGATATTTACAAGTGACAGTGCTACCGGATTTTTAGCCCACTTGTGTATTATTTAAAATAAATAAATAAATAAATGACTGTCTCTCGGTCAAAGAAGTAACCTCACCAACCATGTACGTAAATAAACGAAAGTTCGTTTTCTGTACACACTTGTGAAGTTTCATTTATACAGTAATGAATTATGGGAGGTTTATCAAGGACATGGGAAGTAGAGCACGGAAATATCTTTGGTATTAGTATTGATTAGTATAATTTTGTTAGTATTATAAAAACTTTTGGCATACGTGGAATGTACTCCTTAGCTTAAAATAATATTACCAACAAGTTTTACTTTTAAAATGTCGATACAATAAAGATTTAACAAGATACATTCGTCGATTGTTTGAAATATCACTAAAAAAGAATGCTTGTTTTCTGTAATCTTCCAATTCGAAAATCTTTGCAATTGTATTTCAAGAGGTACTTTGGCAAGAGGCTGCCTAAACTAGAAAAACTTTCAATAAAATATATAAAAAAATTGTTTCACATAGGCCTAATTTACAAGAAATTTCTCTGGAATGAAAATTCTTTCACACTGACCATGTGTAGGCTAAGGTGGAAAGGTTGAGTCAGACTGAAAAGTTCAATGCCATAGCCGGGAATTTGACTGAATTTTTCCGTCTGACTCAACCTTTCCACCACTGAATTTGACTGAATTTTTCAGTCTGACTCAACCTTTCCACCACGGCCAATGTGAAAGAATTATCATTCCACTGTGACCTGCTAGTGGTTTACTATGAAGCCTGGGTCTTTAGGTACTTACGGGTTGTGGTATATTGGGATACACGAGTCAGTTGGAGAATTTAAAGTTGTACTGTCGTGGTAGCTCAATTGGTAAGAGTAGCAGCACGGAGAACCGAAGATCCTGGTTCAATTCCCGGCTATGACATTGAATATTTCAATCTGACTCAACCTTTCCAAGAAATATCTCTATCCTTTTTTGTGAATGTGCTTAGCAGTACTAGAACCCATGCAAAAATGAAGAATACAGTAATATATTAGAACTAATTTAATAATACAAAAAATTGAAACCTCACGGGTACTCAAATTAATTTACCCTTGATGTATATGGTAATTTTACTTTTTCACTGTTGTGTTAAGCAAGTGTCTATGGCACCAATATTAAATGTAATAAGCTAGTTTCCAAATTCAATTAATAGTTTATTCACTTATTAATTTAATTAATATTTTTTTTAGAATTCAATAAATGGTAGCATGTGATCGTCAGGAATAAATTTACTGTTCTTATATAATATGTTTTTAAAATATATAGCTTTTGATATTCTCGTTTATTCCTATAAAATAATCAATGCCCCTGGTTGACCTGAGAAAATGACTCAATAACATTCTCAGCATGTACACGACAGTTATTTACTAAGGCCCGGATTCTTAGGTTTTAAAACTATTTTGTTCCTTGTTAGCTGTGATTTTTTAACATAGGCTTCATCGCCTTGGCAGCCAAATACTTCAAAACCTAAAAATGGCTAAATAAGACGTTAAGAACTAAAAATGGCTAAAACTGATTTTAATTAAAATAAGATAAAATACTTAACAAACTAATAATATGTAATTAAAGTAATTATTTTTTGTACTAAAAATTTCTTTTTAAATATTTTCCTGCAGTTTGCAACCTGGTCATTGTTACCCATATATTTGTAAGAGAAAAAATTGCTCTGCATTTTGTAATATTTGTAATTTTTTATTCCATTGTCTAGTGAAGGAAATCGTTAGTCAACCAACATCCCCTGTTTCTTTAGACGCAAATTAAAGGCATTCTTAAAAAGCATATACTTGCAGTTTATTCACAGTGTTTTCTCCAGCAAGATGCCGGAAGTAAAGTACAGTGATACCTCGAGATACGAGTTTAATTCGTTCCGTAACCTTGCTCATATGTCAATTTGCTCGTATCTCAAAGCAATTTTCCCCATTGAAATTAATTGAAATGCCATTAATCCGTTCCAGCCCCAAAAATGCTACCCCCAATTGTTTTTGTTACGTGTTTTGGAATACGAAAAATGTATTTATAAATGACAAATATTGTATAAAAACATAATAAAAGAGAATGTAAAGCAAAAAAAAAACTGGTTTTATAAAGTGTACATACATATTTGTTACACTTTCTTCGGACCCATGGTTATAAAAAGAAATGTGATAAAGTATGTAAATACACAAAAATCGCAAAGCCCTAGAAAAACTTAGCAAAGATGCTTCGACAGCGAGGTAAACAAGCACACTGGGGGAATACGTGGGGTAAAGCGCAAGATGCACGAGGCGCAGGCGCAGTAAACTGGTGGGCCGTGTGCAGCGTCGCAGCTGACCGTTCCTCGTTTCTCAAATGTCGCTCGTATTTCAAAACAAAACTTCGCTCGCTCGACAGCTCGTATCTCAAATAACTCATATGTTAGGGCACTCGTATCTCGAGGTACCACTGTATGCTAAAAGTTGGTTGAATAATTTAAAATCGTTCTTGTTGAGTTTTTATGGTGGAGTTGGAAATGACAGGGGAATTCTAAAATTAATTGTTATCTATAAACTGTTAAAAATTAAGCAAAAAATGTTCCTACAGTTTTTTGGTCCAGACCCATGGAAGTTGTAATTAAAAATAAAATTATATACAGTAATATATTTGTTTCAATGTGTTTATTGTACTTATTAAAGTCAAACTTTAAAAAAATACTGTCTGAAAATGTTAAAAACTAAAGTAAAAGGATTTTAATATGTTTATAAAGCTAACACATGGTTTATAAAACCTAATAATAAGGTCCCTAGTCATTATAAGAAGACAGTCCATTCGTACTTGCGATACTTGTCACACCGTAAAATTCGTCTCATATATATTGAGATGCCCTGTCATGTTATACAATCTCGCATATATAAACACAATTAATAGTTCTTAAATAATTTATTAAGTCTAAAATGGTGCATAGGTTATTGAAATTTATATTATTCTTTTGCTGGTTGAATCTCCCTCCTACCGCCTTCGCGATTTCAACATTTCTGGTAAAAATGCCAACAAACAATCATTAACTTAATCAACAAGCCGGGCAATAAAGATTAGGTAGTATTACAAAATATGGTCTATTTGAAAGTTAAATTTAGAGAATACGGTATTAAATAAAGGAATGAAGACAAATAAATTATTGTTTACAATCAAGTATGAGCTGCACACATTTATAAAGGCTAACATAGCCATGAAAAAGTTGTAAAGAAGCCATGAATACTGTAACATTGCTTGTGCATAGTGTTCTAGAAGCAGGGGAGTGGGGAGGTACTTAAGAGGGGGAAATCTCATTCCCTAGAAGGAAGAGGAACAGATAAGAAAGACTGTCATTACTTAATAGCGTAACTACCCAAGACTACCCTCCAAGGAATAAAAGAAATAAAATTCCTCTTTCTTCTTATCTCTTGTTGGGTAAGTGAATCTCCTTCCATGCAGATCGCTGCTTCGACCCTCTATTACAAGCGAGGGATCGTTCAAAGACAAATGAAACTAGAACGCTAAAAAATAATTGCAATATTATAGACCCTAAGTGTCCCAAAAGTTGCTGTGGGAGGGAAACTTAAAATTATATTCCTAGCGATCACAAAGTGTCAAATAAGATGACACAAACAATAAATTAGATTAAAAATTTAAGCTAAAAATAATGGAAGAAAAATTGAGAAGACAAACAAAATAAAATAAGAGCGAGCGAACGAAAGAATTAAAGAAAAGAAGAAAGAAAGAAAGAAAGAAAGAAAGAAAGAAAGAAAAAGGAATTAATGAGGAAAGAAAGAACATAGAGAAACTAAAAGAGGAATAAAGGAATAGATAAATGAGTAATAGTTAAAGAAAAATGAATATAATGTTTTAAATAAAAAAAATCACATAGAGAGAACCGAAAAATCAATTGTGAAAAATAAGCATGAATTAAATTTTAAAAATACAATAAGGATATACCGATAGACAGAGAAGAAGAAATCAAGAGAAAATTAAAGAAAGAATGGGAGTAGGAAAGGAAGGATCCAAAGGAAGAAGGAGGCA
This sequence comes from Ectobius pallidus, assembly GCA_964059195.1. Taxonomy (NCBI): domain Eukaryota; kingdom Metazoa; phylum Arthropoda; class Insecta; order Blattodea; family Ectobiidae; genus Ectobius; species Ectobius pallidus. Next base: position 158,018,321 of record CAXKWD010000001.1, on the reverse strand, counting down.
GTGGTTATAATAATTTTATGCTTTACATATTTCACAGCTATGGGTCAACATAAAAAGGACATGAGACTGTCTCCCTGACAGGGTAACAACTCATCACAGGGAGTCCTACAAACATAGACAGAAGGACAGTGATCATGAACATTCGGAACAGATGGAATGTAAATTCCAATTCCAATGCAGTATTCGTCTTTGCAAGTGGGGAAAACTCTGAAAAAATACATTCAGATTGACAAGTTGATATTATTATATCTCCTCGGTCACTTCGCTCGTCACATCACTGTTACTGGCCTGCTCATAGGAGCAAAAGGGGCGAACTTTCTAACGAAGTGCAAGATGATATTGTAAAATACATAATTAAATTCTTTTTTCCAGTCGCTAGGAATCACCATGGTATCCATAATGTTGAAGTCCATGTGAAAACACTAGTCTTCAAAAACCTTTTCCACTGTAAAAACAGCTATTCTTTTCCTCTAGTACAGCAACAAGCAACTTAATAATTGTGCTGTGTCTTTCCTAAAACACATATTGTCAGATAGAATAATAAAATAATATATTATATTATTTTAATACCTTTTGAAAATATATTATTTTCAGAAGATAACTAGAGGATCGAAGATTTCAAGATAATATTGATAACAGAACATAAACAACAGCCTAAATACCCTAAATATAAAAAATTAATAGGGGTCTACCAAAACAAGAAGTGCAGATTATGGTATTCTTAAATAACAGATTTTTATTACCTCTTAAATGCAATATGTAAAATACAATAGCACACACAATTTTATAAACTTTTACGTATAAGGGCTCAACTTGGCATAAGAGCGGAGTGTACGTAATGACCTGTAGGCGTGAGTATCTGAGGGAGGGATTGAATTTAGAGTACAGTCACTTGTCCCCATGTATCGATGTCCGATGTTCAACTGTTACAATTTCCCCGTCTTTTTTTACTTTCCCTGTCCAACCGCTAAGCTAATGACAAGTGAACCGACTTTTAGCTTCTGTGAAACTCTGCTTTCAAAGATACAGGCCAGCACAAGCTTCTTTTATGCGACAGGAAACAGTACTTTGTAAAACTTGTGGGGAAATGTCAGGGCTTATGCTGTGACATAATATAGATTTCGGTTCAAGTCAAAGGCCGCGTAATCTTTGTAACAAAATCTCCCTTCTCATCAAAATTATTTTTATACAAAAGTCAGCATCTAATAAAATCAGAAGTGCCAGAATGCATTTGTTTATTCATTGTTGTAATCGATTTCCGAGTTAACCTCCAGATCGGGAAAATGTCTGTCCCTCTGTTTGTTTGTCTGTCTGTCCGTCCGTGTGTCTGCACGCGCAATAACTTAAATACGCTTTATCGGTTTTTCATGAAACTTGGTATACGCTTTTAAAACGTCCATGGGAAGAAGCCTATTGACATGGGACCATAGAGGTTAACCTGTACCGGAGTAGTGCCCAATTTAGTGCCTGTTTTATGGTAATATATTAGAAAGAATTTATCAAATGCAAATCAGTTCTCATGGCAGCATATTGTTTTACAGTGTTCATATACGGCTTTGGAAGTTGCAATACAGGTAAGTTTGACAAATAACACTCTCCATACATTCCTTCACAAATGCTTATCAATCTTCAGACCTTTGTTTCTCCGTAAGCTCTGCTTAATGAATCGGTGTGGAGGTTAATTCGGAAATCGATTACAAAAATAACTTATTTTATGCATATTATAATTGCAATCATCACTGATTAAAGAAAACCATTCTGGCACATGCTTACATCAGTTTACTTGATTTTATTTTTCCCATCTTGGTTGCCGAGTAATCCGAACTGCCGGGATATCGAGTGCCGAGTCTAATAATTTTCAATCCAAAGCATTACATCACCTAACTAGCGTTGTAAATGCATCTTAATTAATAACATTATTCTCGTCACACATGGTAGTGCATGCCCGTTTAACACCACTATTTTATACTTTGTAAGTTTATTTATAACTGCCTCTTACGTAATGTTCCATAGGGCACAGTAGGCCACGAACCGTATACAAATTAGTAGCAATAAAAGGGGTGACTTAATGTCTGAATACTCGGAATGTAGAGAGGGAATATTAAAATGGCGAAGATGCTAAGATGACTGTCAAATAACTATACATTCGAGGTTATACTCAGAGGTTACCTAAATACTGAGCTAATGAATTTATGTTCTGATAGCACTGTTCTGTACCTTGTTATAATTACTCCAATAAGTTTACGTATATAGTAATACGAAATTATTCCATGAATATTACTATTCTAGGATATAGATAGAAATCAAAACTGGCAGAATGATTTAATATTGATGCGACATTGCTGTAAACGCTGATCAGCAGTTCTAGGATTTCTATGTAAATACATATTTGTTTTTTTAGCCTACAAACATTCCTAGGATTGCTGATCAGTATTATATACTTTTACAGAGTTATTCTATCCTACGTTTTGATCAATGATTCTGTTCTGGAAGTGGATTGAAAATGCAGGGCATCTTCCAAACGATAAAAAATTAAGCTTATATAGAGTGATATTATGGTTGAAAATTTTGACTCTTGCCGTAATTTAGGTGTCAGCTACAAAGCTGTTTAACAACGAAGCTAATTCATCACACTAAAATAAAAGAACTTCCACATTCATCAAATAACTTCTTTATTTTAAGGTGAACAATGTTGATAGAAACTTTACAAAAATTTGCAAACTGTTTGGCTAAAGGCCTTAGTTGTTGGAACCATACATGAAAACTGAAGATTTTTCTCAATATCATTTTTCTTAAATTCTTATAACCACTCCATCCTGCTCTATCCTGAGCTGCTTTCACCTTCGCTGCTCTATCATGAGCTGCTATCTCCTCCGCTGCCCTATTATGAGCTGCTATCTCCTCCGCTGCTCCATTATGAGCACATATCTCCTCCGCTGCTCTATCATGAGCTGCTATCTCCTCCGCTGCTGTCAGATTAGCTGTTATCACCTCCGCTGCTCTATCATGAGCTGCTATCTCCTCCGCTGCCCTATTATGAGCTGCTATCTCCTCAGCTGCTCTATCATGAGCTGCTATCTCCTCCGCTGCTGTAAGATGAGGTGTTATCACCTCCGCTGCTCTATCATGAGCTGCTATCTCCTCAGCTGCCCTATTATGAGCTGCTATCTCCTCCGCTGCTCTATCATGAGCTGCTATCTCCTCCGCTGCTCTATCATGAGCTGCTATCTCCTCAGCTGCCCTATTATGAACTGCTATCTCCTCCGCTGCTCTATCATGAGCTGCTATCTCCTCCGCTGCTCTATCATGAGCTGCTATCTCCTCCGGTGCTGAAAGATTAGCTGTTATCACCTCCGCTGCTCTATCATGAGCTGCTATCTCCTCCGCTGCCCTATTATGAGCTGCTATCTCCTCCGCTGCTGTATCATGAGCTGCTATCTCCTCCGCTGCTCTATTATGAGCTGCTATCTCCTCCGCTTCTGTAAGATGAGCTTTTATCACCTCCGCTGCTCTATCATGAGCTGCTATCTCCTCCGCTGCTGTATCATGAGCTGCTATCTCCTCCGCTTCTGTAAGATGAGCTGTTATCACCTCCGCTGCTCTATCATGAGCTGCTATCTCCTCCGCTGCTCTATCATGAGCTGCTATCTCCTCCGCTTCTGTAAGATGAGCTGTTATCACCTCCGCTGCTCTATCATGAGCTGCTATCTCCTCCGCTGCTGTATCATGAGCTGCTATCTCCTCCGCTTCTGTAAGATGAGCTGTTATCACCTCCGCTGCTCTATCATGAGCTGCTATCTCCTCCGCTTCTGTAAGATGAGCTGTTATCACCTCCGATGCTCTATCATGAGCTGCTATCTCCTCCGCTGCCCTATTATGAGCTGCTATCTCCTCCGCTGCTGTATCATGAGCTGCTATCTCCTCCGCTGCTCTATTATGAGCTGCTATCTCCTCCGCTTCTGTAAGATGAGCTGTTATCACCTCCGCTGCTCTATCATGAGCTGCTATCTCCTCCGCTACTCTATCATGAGCTGCTATCTCCTCCGCTTCTGTAAGATGAGCTGTTATCACCTCCGCTGCTCTATCATGAGCTGCTATCTCCTCCGCTGCCCTATTATGAGCTGCTATCTCCTTCGCTGCTCTATTATGAGCTGCTATCTCCTCCGCTGCTGTATCATGAGCTGCTATCTCCTCCGCTGCTCTATCACGAGCTGCTATCTCCTCCGCTGCTGTAAGATGAGCTGTTATCACCTCCGCTGCTCTATCATGAGCTGCTATCTCCTCCGCTGCCCTATTATGAGCTGCTATCTCCTCCGCTTCTGTAAGATGAGCTGTTATCACCTCCGCTGCTCTATCATGAGCTGCTATCTCCTCCGCTGCCCTATTATGAGCTGCTATCTCCTCCGCTGCTGTATCATGAGCTGCTATCTCCTCCGCTGCTCTATTATGAGCTGCTATCTCCTCCGCTTCTGTAAGATGAGCTTTTATCACCTCCGCTGCTCTATCATGAGCTGCTATCTCCTCCGCTGCTGTATCATGAGCTGCTATCTCCTCCGCTTCTGTAAGATGAGCTGTTATCACCTCCGCTGCTCTATCATGAGCTGCTATCTCCTCCGCTGCTCTATCATGAGCTGCCATCTCCTCCGCTGCCCTATTATGAGCTGATATCTCCTCCGCTGCTGTATCATGAGCTGCTATCTCCTCCGCTTCTGTAAGATGAGCTGTTATCACCTCCGCTGCTCTATCATGAGCTGCTATCTCCTCCGCTGCTCTATCATGAGCTGCTATCTCCTCCGCTTCTGTAAGTTGAGCTGTTATCACCTCCGCTGCTCTATTATGAGCTGCTATCTCCTCCGCTGCTGTATCATGAGCTGCTATCTCCTCCGCTGCTCTATCATGAGCTGCTATCTCCTCCGCTGCTGTATCATGAGCTGCTATCTCCTCCGCTTCTGTAAGATGAGCTGTTATCACCTCCGCTGCTCTATCATGAGCTGCTATCTCCTCCGCTGCTCTATCATGAGCTGCTATCTCCTCCGCTTCTGTAAGTTGAGCTGTTATCACCTCCGCTGCTCTATCATGAGCTGCTATCTCCTCCGCTGCCCTATTATGAGCTGCTATCTCCTCCGCTGCTGTACCATGAGCTGCTATCTCCTCCGCTGCTGTATCATGAGCTGCTATCTCCTCCGCTGCTCTATTATGAGCTGCTATCTCCTCCGCTTCTGTAAGATGAGCTGTTATCACCTCCGCTGCTCTATCATGAGCTGCTATCTCCTCCGCTGCCCTATTATGAACTGCTATCTCCTCCGCTGCTCTATCATGAGCTGCTATCTCCTCCGCTGCTCTATCATGAGCTGCTATCTCCTCCGCTGCTGTATCATGAGCTGCTATCTCCTCCGCTGCTCTATCATGAGCTACTATCTCCTCCGCTGCTGTATCATGAGCTGCTATCTCCTCCGCTTCTGTAAGATGAGCTGTTATCACCTCCGCTGCTGTATCATGAACTGCAATCTCCTCCGCTGCTCTATCATGAGCTGCTATCTCCTCCGCTGCTGTATCATGAGCTGCTATCTCCTCCGCTGCTCTATCATGAGCTGCTATCTCCTCCGCTGCTGTATCATGAGCTGCTATCTCCTCCGCTTCTGTAAGATGAGCTGTTATCACCTCCGCTGCTCTATCATGAGCTGCTATCTCCTCCGCTGCTCTATCATGAGCTGCTATCTCCTCCGCTTCTGTAAGTTGAGCTGTTATCACCTCCGCTGCTCTATCATGAGCTGCTATCTCCTCCGCTGCCCTATTATGAGCTGCTATCTCCTCCGCTGCTGTACCATGAGCTGCTATCTCCTCCGCTGCTGTATCATGAGCTGCTATCTCCTCCGCTGCTCTATTATGAGCTGCTATCTCCTCCGCTTCTGTAAGATGAGCTGTTATCACCTCCGCTGCTCTATCATGAGCTGCTATCTCCTCCGCTGCCCTATTATGAGCTGATATCTCCTCCGCTGCTGTATCATGAACTGCTATCTCCTCCGCTGCTCTATCATGAGCTGCTATCTCCTCCGCTGCTGTAAGATGAGCTGTTATCACCTCCGCTGCTCTATCATGAGCTGCTATCTCCTCCGCTTCTGTAAGATGAGCTGTTATCACCTCCGCTGCTCTATTATGAGCTGCTATCTCCTCCGCTGCTCTGTTATGAGCTGCTATCTCCTCCGCTGCTCTATTATGAGCTGCTATCTCCTCCGCTGCTCTATCATGAGCTGCTATCTCCTCCGCTGCTCTATCATGAGCTGCTATCTCCTCCGCTTCTGTAAGATGAGCTGTTATCACCTCCGCTGCTCTATCATGAGCTGCTATCTCCTCCGCTGCCCTATTATGAGCTGCTATCTCCTCCGCTGCTCTATCATGAACTGCTATCTCCTCCGCTGCACTATCATGAGCTGCTATCTCCTCCGCTGCTGTATCATGAGCTGAAATTTGGGTTATGTAAAACAATTATATTATGAGTAGTGCTCTGTAGATGCGAAACTGGATTCGTTTTTCGACAATTCAGAACAAAAAACTCAGAATATTCGAGAACAAGGTAGACCTACAGAGAAAATTTTTCAGACAATACCGAGATAAATGAAAAGGGAATGAAGGACACATTTAGTGATGAAATTCAACTTCTATATAACCTAACACCTAATAATCATGTAGACATGGTTGGGCAGAACTCGTAGCTCGAAGAACACAGTTTCGTGCAAGTTATTTAGGACCTAGACACAGAGGGGAGAATTACCTAATATATTCAAAAGACCCGCCCCAGGGAGATCGGAAAGAGACAAGTTGCTTAAGCAGAAGAAACTTGGACGATGAATATTTTTTTGTTGAAAGTTTGTTATTGTTCTACCGAAGGAATAAGCTGTAAAAGTCTACATCCCATGTTTTTGGCTAAAGCTATGCTTTGCCTACTCGATACATAAATAGCAATTAACCTCTTCTTAGAATTCTTGAATGTCTGTGAAAGGGCCTATATAATATTTAGAATTGAGTAATATGGTATCATATTTGTCAATATTAGCAAATAATGTGCTAGCAATAAATCTGTGATATGTGACTTAGTTTTAGGTGAGTGAAATTGATGCTGGAATATGTCGTTGAGATTAACCCGAATAAACAGTTCTAAAATGTATTAAAACGAACTCTTCTTAAAGTACTCATGTCAAGTATTGAGAAATCTCTCCAGGGTATTGACTCGCAGAAATATATACTTCCTTAGTTTAAATCAATGATAACTGAAGATATAAAGATATCTTCAATATGAAGGAAAGTCAATTTACCTCGGTTATGTTGCGCGCCTAAATAAAATCAATGCATATACACTTACCTTGAACACTCATATATTGCATAGCCAATTGCGTAAATCCAAATTTGTGCCTGCATGTAGAGGTTTCTGTAGTATCTCTTTATATATAAAAGGCTTTGTCCTGACTGACTGAATGAATGACTGACTGACTGATTGACTGAATGACAGGAATCAACGTACAGCCTAAACTATAACAGGTAGAGACTTGGAATTTTGACAGTACCTTCGTTTCATAATGTACGTGCTCACTAAGAAAGGATTTTGAAAAATTCTGATTCTAAATGCCAAAAATTAAATGTTTTTGAAAATACTTAATCTCTTTTTACATAGAATTATCAATTCCAGATCACAGAATATATTGTTGCCAAATGGTATCAGGTGGGCTTGGAAAAAACAAATGAAATGCAATTTTGACAAATAAGAGAAGTTATCAAAATAATTCATGTTATAAATAAATATTACAGAATGAAATCCACTAAAATAATGGAATCACATAACTTTCTCTACCCTGGACATAGAGAAAACAAAACGAGGTATGGTAATGTGTATATTATTATATTAGGCCTATATCGCAGGTTTTTGGAGAGAAAAGTATGAAAGTGATAATGCTTTATGGTAACATAAGAGTGGGAAATTTCCCGCCTCGATATTACAATTTTATGTTACAGGAATTTCTGTTTCTTCTTATTTAAACCTCTACCAGGCTTGCTGTGCACTGTACAAGCGATGGGGTGCAACATTCCAGATCCTCTATGAGCCATAAAAAACTATATCAAGCGTTTTCTGAGGGAATAGTTTGAGTGTAATAAGTCGTTCATCCTATTTCAAATTATAAATGCCTATATAAGGACCTAGAATTTAAAATTGAAAATCCTTCATAAGCTAATTTCCAATTACAAAATACAAAACCCGGGCGACGCTGGGTCTTTTAAGCTAGTCATTAATATAAGTCGTGAACAAAGTTTCAAATGTTTTTTACTTACCTTGTTATGGCATAATGCTTCAAAAATAAGTTCTAAAACGATTAAGTTACTTATGCATAAAAAATAACACAAATAAAAACAATTAACAACATTTAATGTTAAAGAAATTATTCTTCTATCTTATAAGAATTTCTAGTAAAGCAGTTAATTTCATCACTGTCATTCCGTGAACACTAGCCTCGATAAGAAAAAATATTTTGGTAATCCTTGATCGCTGGAAAGCGTTCTCCACTCCATCCCATAATATGTTGGGAGCCATGCACCAGAAAATCAAAGCCTTGCTGCACAAGTGCATACTAGGTGGCAGGACGGCTGGAAGTTCCCAATATCGCTGCACGGCACGCGATAAAATTTGTATTTCACAAATATTAAAGTCTGTCTAAAACATATTGTATGTTACACATGGTAAAATGGTTTTAGTTTGCTCATAGGATTGCTACACACGCTCTTACGGGCTCGTTTCGCGAACATAGAAAATCTCGTTTTCGCCACTTGTTTCATAAATAACTATTGTTAACTCATTTTTTATTATCTCTAACCCTAATATACCTTCGGGCGAAATAGGGTTTAATCCAATTTTGGATATTCTATAAAAATACGGTACATGGTCTAATCTAATTTCATTAAAGCTAATTATTTGCTGATCACCATATAGACCGCCATCAAGTTTCAGCCCTTGCCTGCACCACGTGACCCAACGATTCCCTCCCCTCTGAGCAGTCGATTCTGTGAACACACATTATTTCATTGCGCCATTTTAGGTTAATTTTGTGTGAACTTCTTAGCGATTTTATTTATATTTACAATACTCCAAGAAACAGATGTAATAACATGGATTCTCCAAACATTCTCATAGTCTCAAACGCAGATATCTTTGTGCTCAGACTCTGATTTTCAATATATTTGTTTGCAAGGATGTTATAAACCGAACAAGGCTTCCTTTGTTGAACTTATTCCTTCTGGATTGCATCAGTTTACAAATAAGTGAGTCGGCTTTGGTACAGTCAGTATCGTGCTGGCTTTCTGTGCGCAAGATTGAGAGTTCGATCCCGGACCAGGTCTACTACATTTATGTATGCAGGTTGATGTTATCTTTGTTCGCTCGTATCAACATTTTCTCTACGCTAAGGACCTGATCAAACTCTTCCGCGGCCGGCGGGTTAGGCCTATACGAGGAACTATGTGTACCTCTGCTGTAGACTATCAATAAATGACTTGTATCTACAGTATCTACAGTATCTACAGTACAACATGAGACGCGCTGCTAGGCCTATAACTTCATAAAAAACGTTGTTCTAAAATTACATAAGCACTAATTCCATTAGGCAACATCCCAAAATACGTAGGCTATAAAAGTCAGAAGTTCTTAAACCATTATCTCCTACATGGATATAATGGGCTCTTTAATATTAAATGAAGCAATAATATTTATTAAAATTATACTCTTTATCTTCTAATTTGGGTGTTTCACGCAAGAAATACGCTTCCAAGATTACAAATAACCTACTCATGCCGAAGTTATAAAAGAAACCAGGACAAAAACCACAGGCTATAAATACCTGAATTCTAAGCCTAGTGAGTGTGGTTTCGGAAGTTGAAGTCTTCGGAGATTCCATTTTATATGCTTTTGAGAAACAGAAATGTTTCTCAAATCACTACTAATTTTGATCCACGCCGAAAATGAAGAACGATCTCTTAGCAACAAAATTCTTTGATGGCGTACAAGAATTTAGTAATATCTTGGCAACATGTACATAACTTATTTTTAAAAATGTATTTCTCTATGTGGGAAAAAATTACTAAGTGCTATTGACCGGCTTGAATCTGGAAATAACAGTTGGTTCGGTATGTTTTGAACAATTCTCTGGCAGAATATCAATATTCAGATTCCTGGGATGACTTCTCATATACTAACATAAAAGGCACTAAATTTGGGATTATTCCGGTACTGGACAACCGATTTGGTCGAATATCAATAGACGTCTTCCCATGGACATTATAAATGCGTATACGAAGTATCATAAAATCCGATAAAGCGCATTTGAGTTATTGCGCCTTTAAAATAGACACCAAATTGGGTTTTACTCCGGTACCGGACAACAGATTAGGTTCAAATTCAATAGGGAACTTTTCATGGATGTCATAAATTCGTATACCAAGTTTAATGGAAATCCGATATAGCGTACTTGAGTTATGGCGCCTTTCTATTAGAAAAGCGCCATAATCTATAAAAATAGGCACTAAATTGGGCATTACTCCGGTACCGGTGAACCGATTTGGTTCAATATCAATAGGGTTCTTCCCATGGACATTATAAATGTGTTTTCCAAGTTTCATGAAAATCCGAAGAAGCGTATTTGAGTTATGGTGCGTACAGACGCACGGACGGACAGACGGACAGACATTTTTTCGTCCCCCACACAATCTCATAAAGTACCATACTGGCACTTAATAACTAATATACGACTATGATTTCTTCTTTTTCTTTTTCAAATTCTCGTTTATTTTTCTGGCCGCAAAGGATAAGAGTGTATTCAGTTGTGTCACTCTCATGCAAAACTCTGTTCTCCCTGAGATTGAGAGGTAAGGTTAAACTTAGTGATAGGGAACTGGGCCTACGTGCCTTTTTTTCGCAGAATACACGGTTTTATCCGCAATTTTGACTCCATACTTGTGAAATTTTCAATGAGTTGGTGTGAGTTATTGTAAGTTACTGTTTAAATTGTAATTACTTTCTTACTTTGCTATATAAAAACAAATCTACCAGCTGCGAGATCACGACATTCTATGAATCAACAAACGATGGATCGATTCGAGTTATCACACTCTAACCAATGCTGCCAATAGTGCACATGAGAAATAGTTAACCTAATTCGGATAAGCTAACATCAGAGAGAATAAAAGCACACGAAATGTCATATAGGCTTGTTTCATAATGTACTATTCCGTCTTATAGATAAGCTGTTATGCTGCTAAAAGACAGATAGGTATTTTTATATTCAGAACACCTTAAAACGTGGATCAAAACTTAACACTCAACTCAACATAGTATGTAAAATGACTCTACACTTTTAACTTGATTAATCTGGAGCTCAACCTAAACATTTACAATTTGATCTTTTATATCTTATGTCTCTGTATCAAAAGTTTATAGATTGTTGTAAGCGGACTGCTCCCTGGACGATGAGATTTCTCTCTTTCAGGGGTGCACCACTAGCCTAAATTTCTTTTTAGTCTATTCTGCAGTGAGTTCCACGCAAGAGTTGGCCAATCATGCGGGTTTCTGCGTCGCGGCGGTCCCTGCTGTAACACCCGAGCGATCGGGTGAAATATCTACGCGAATAAAGCCGCTAACGGTGTAATGGTTCAGGTTCTCACATTTACAGTTTGAATTACAATGAAAATAACTACGTACCTCATCACAAGAAATGTTGGAAATGTTCTCTTGTATCCACACAACATTGGCTACTTTTCAAGAAATTTTCTGTCACTCACATAAGTTCAGCTTCAGAGATTCTCTTGTGATATTGTCTTTAAGTTCTTCTAACAGTATTGACTATTAATTATGGAGAAATTTTAAAAACAAAGCGTAAAAGTCAATTTCCCATACATTATAAGAACTTATAGCCAATATCACAAGAGAAGTGAACTCTATCTCGGAAGCTGAAATTATGCGCGTGAAAGAAAATTTACTAAAATGGTGCCAATGTTGTGTGGATGCAAGAGGAGGACATTTCCAACATCTCTTGTGATGAGCTGCGTGGTTATTTTCATTGCAATTCGAACTGTAAATGTGAGAACCTGAATCGTTACACAGTTAGAGGCTTTATTTGCGTAGATATTTCACCCGATCGCTCGGGAGTTAGAGCTGTGGCCGCCACGTCGCAGAAACCCGCATCGTTGGCCAACTCTTGCGTGGAACTCACTATAGGAAAAAAGTAGGCCTATTAAAATGAGGAGCAAATAAAATGTATTATTATGTTATTATAACATCGACTTTTATGGTCAAACACTGGTTCCTCAACCCAACAGTAGATTATATATACGGTAATGTAGTATCGTATGGCTAGAGAAAACAAAAAAATGCTTGAAGTCATGACTATAATACGGAACATAAGTCTACAATTAGCTTTTGCCCAAATTTATATTCAGAACCAAGACAAAACGGAACGAACAACAAAAAATTGCTATAAAATATTCATTACCATGGTAGGCAGATATATAATATGGGTACAGTAGTTCACATTTTTAAATAAACGGAGGCTTCAGAGTTTTGAGGCAAATTCAAAAGCAAACAACCCCATTTAAGATATTCATTAGAACGCATCAGTGAATTCCCTGAGGCGGCTTAGAATCGCTGGTAAAACTTCCCTTTCAGAACATCTGACAAAGATTCTACATAAAAAATTTAAATGGCTTGAAGCTTGAATGATAAATATCAAGTCAATTGTTTACAGTGATGTCAAAGATTTTCTAACCGTTCTCCTATGTGAACCAATTTATTGAAATATGTGTAGTATGATTATTATTAGAGACCGGATCTTAGGCAAAATGCCGGCATTTTATCTTACAATGAACATAATGTAAGTCCTTATATTCAAGGGCGTCCTTATGAATTTTTTTAGAGGGTGCCAATTATTTTAATTTACAGTATTTATTTTTGTCACTTTAACTTCTTGGGCCACTTTGTGACATTAGGCCTATAATAAGTGCAACAATGACGTAGCCAGAAAATAATTTCGGGGAGGGTCGGAAGTACCGGGGTGTTTGGGGGTATCGAATATCCCTAAGAAAGGGGGGTCAGGGGTCCACCCCCGGAAAATTTTTAAATGTTGAACTAATGAAAATCACATTTTATGCTATTTTAGCACTGAAAAACTAGCTAGCATATTTGTTTACCGTACTCTAAAACATGCCAAGGTAAAGAAGAAATCGTTACCTAAGTTAGGGGTGCACCCCCGGAAAAATTTTAAATATTGAACTAATGAAAATCACATTTTACGCTATTTTAGCACTGAAAATCTAGTTAGCAAATTTGTTTACCATACTATAAGACATGACGTAAACAAGAAATCGTTACCTAAGTCGGGGTTCGACCCCCGGAAAATTTTTAAATAATTATTGAACTAATGAAATTCACATTTTATGCTACTTTAGCACTCAAAAACTAGTTAGGAAATTTGTTTACCATACTCTAAGACATGCCAACGTAAACAAGAAATCATTGCCTAAGTTATAATACTTACTACTATTTATAAGAAAAGTTTAATAACACATGGAACAATGGAAATAATAGCCTACTCATTATGTTATGAAAACAAAATAACTGATATATCATATTTGTCACACAAACAAAAATTGTTTAATTTAATATTTCACCCTTTTCCTAATCCACTGTAGAATCTGCTTCCATGTTGTCGTTTTGGTAAAACTTCTGCAAACTTTTTATGTCTCTACTGACTTTTAAATAATTGCCATAAAGAAAAACACCTAACTATAATTATTAATATACATTTTTTCCTTTCCCTGAGAGCTAGGGGGGCCTGATTTTCGAAAGGTATATTGCACTGCAATAAAATACTTGTAATGTAACCACTATTTTATGAATGCATTGTACTGTCATAACGTATTGACAGAATTCAATTCATATTCCCTTTATGTTTCCGGCGACCTTATAGTTGGATGTGTTTTCCGAATCTTGAATTGTATACGGTCGGTCGCTTCCTTGAGGAAGTTATTACTTATTAGTAGGGTTCGGATGTTTATGACATAAAAAAGTTGAGAAGTTGACTGCAAATATGACCTTAAAATGACTAAATATGACACAAACATCCTAAATTTGACCTCATAAAAAAAGTATTTTCTAAACATAAATGTTCCATTTTAAAGCGTTTAATGCCACTAAATTATTACATCGCATTAATTCAATCAGATAGTCTTTTTAAAAATTTTACAGGTGATTTACAGTTTTAAATTAACGAACTTCTATTCTGTTAATGTTTCCAGATACCACTGCAAATGTGAACTGAAAATATTTTAAAACATGTATATTGGATGTTGTTAACAACAACGAGGAAGAAGTAATTGTGATATTACTTGTTATTGTCCCTTCACATTTCCGTTATAGTAAAACCAAAATATTCGTGACTCTTTTTCGTAAAAAAACATAAAAAAATAAAAAGTCGACAATTTAGTGCACATACTGCATAAATGTGTTCTTTTACCCAATTTATAACTGAAATATGACGCCCATGACGAAGTCCATGAAAATTACCAAAATATGATTTTATTCGCAAAATTAGAACGGTCCGATTAGGATAACAAATTCATATTTAATTTGTGTTTGCGGCGAGAATGGACGTCAGTATAAAAATTTGGCATGTCATAAACATCCGAACCCTAATTATTAATAATAAGTAGATCACTAGACCTAAGTCACTCAGAACCGAACAAGACTCACAATATTTATGTACGTAAAAGATTTCCGTTCACTTGTGAGGCTAGGAGGGTTAACACATACCGTCTGCATTTTTTTAACGTAGATATCCATATAGGCCATTAGTGAAGTTCTATATGCCATTGCCCTAACTTATACGTCCTTTCTCTATGGATGCTAGTAGATCTGTGTTACGTAGAAATTGCACAAAAGTCGTGTTTAATACTGAAGATTGTCTTCAACTGTATAACTTCGTAGAACGGACGATTGTCGTAAAACACAATAGTTCCGGTTCATAACCCTACCATCCATCACTGTCAAGTCTCAAACGATTACACATTGGAGCCACTAAACTTCAGAACAGTTGAGATGTAACCATGCAGTGCCTTGCGGTACACCCTTCACTCCCTTCGTATTTATGTGATGCGATTTTGAGTATTAACTAACACAGAATGCACCTGCATCCTCTGTTTATGTGTCGACAAATTTTACACTAACTTCTGGTTTTGGAAAACAGGACGGAAGAAAGTATGAACATTTGAAAATTAAGAACAATTTTATGTCACAGACAGTCTCCTCATCTAATTATATGTTTGCCTCGGAGAATGATTTACTCGTGAAATAAGAAATTGTGACTAATGTCAAAACCTGGTTTAGTAGAACAAAGAACAAGCTAACCCCAGTCGTATAGTGAGTTGAAGTTTGTCTTTAGACCCAACGTTCGCAAGTTCAAACGCGATTAAGGAAAAAGATTTTTCGGACAGTCATACTCTCCTCTCTTCTGATGGGAAGCGAAGTAATTAATCCCATTAATTAATCTCGTTCAATTGTTCCTTGGCCTTTTGTAACCACTGGGATGGCCGATCCTCACAATAGTTCGCAAGTGGTGGGAATGTAGAAACTATAGGTTCGATCTGGTCAAAAAACCCTCGATAGAAACTTGATGGAAAGGTTTAAATGGTAAACACCTTGTTACCTCACTCAAGATGGATTACAGGCTATACTTTAACATTTAACATTTCTACGAGTTCATACTGAGATTAGAAACTAAACTTCATATATGTAGAATTTTCTAACACCTAGGGTGAAAAAACTGAACAGAGTCAGAAATGCACGAAACATGTTCAGGTAACTTTTGACAGTATCTAACGGTTTATTGTTTAAACGTTTAGCTATAATTCTCTAACACCCTCTTACATCGACTGTAAAAAGAAGTACATGTAGGACTTGCTCCATAAGGCCAGCTTGATCACCAGATATAACATCAGTGCATTCTTTGATCAGTTATCACTACCCTCGAACTGTTCTGTTATTTGTGTCTTTGTTATAAAATAATAAGATATAGAAAATATGATGGATTCTTTCATTATTCATCTTTGTAATGCAGTAGATTCTTATGGGCATTATTACTATGAATATATCAATTTCAAAGTACTATGTAATCAACTAATCAGTAATTAGATATCCGAGATATCTAATCTTCACAGTAATTCAAATTGTTATATTATTTGAATTATGAACATAAGATTTCAGATAATTATTATCCGCACTTGAATAATAATGAAGATACCATTTCTACATACCCTGTGATTAAGTTATGATTTGACTTAGAGCACTTACGGTCACGTGTAATATTAGGTTAAGTGTTCTTCTTGCTAGCGGTTTTATTAAAGATACCTTATTACTTAGGATCTTTCTATGATATGAAACAGTAACCAGCACAAATACAGTATATTTAACCATACAGACAAGCGAGTTGGTAGGCCTATTACGGTATTATTGATTATGGATTTCTTCCCAGAATCGTGAGTTAATTAATGAAAGTTTTATAAAAATGTAAAACACTTGACTTATTCTACCATATGCTCCGTTCTTGCAATTTTCTCTTTCTTATTCAGACAAAGAATAAGTAGACGCATACCCTGAGTATACATCAAATAGTCTCATTCGCAAAGCTATGCGTTCGCAAGGAAGGACTTAAAAATAATTTGGACGGCTAATTAAATATATATATTCAAGCAAATCCTTTAGGTATTAGTGGAAGAAGTTAGTAATTACTATTTAAACAATAACTTGTATACTCTTTTTTTTTCGAGGAAATTTCTTCATTTGAAGTGATAGGAAGAGTGACAGGAAATGCCTAATTTAAATATACAATTTCGTTTTAATACGATTTTTTTCTTTTTACATAGATGGAAGAACACAGAGAGTTATGTTTCTAGACATAGTGTTTTTGGACTTTACTTTTTCTACCGTCAGTACATCTGGTAAGGATAGAGAAAGTAAGTTAAGAAGACAACATCAGGCCTACGTACGTACCAATCGGTAATAATAGTGTAAATTCCATTTCAGTGTATCGCGGATTTTATTTTAGCTTTTCATAATAAATTAGCACCGTACATATTTATCTTTAATCTTTAATGCTGAATTGATTTTAAATTTCAGTCACGAAAGAAACCATTCTTTAGGTTATCATGAGCGAGGAAACAAATGGTGGTTTGTCACAGCAGAAATATTATTATTAATATTATACCGACTGCCGTTGCTAGCCGTTTATTTTCATCAAACAATAAATACATCAAATGTTACAAATAGCAGCAACATAAAGTAGTTTTATTAAATGCGGTTTCAGGTATTGGCTTTGATAATGTACCTGTGAATAGATTCTGCAGTTAAATGTACCTACAACTCGCATAAACCTCTTCCATTCCAAGAATAACCTGAATGATTCATCAATTGCATTTACAGTGTTATGCGTTTCGATCCAGGATACAAAGTTCTTTATTGATGTATATTATCACTTTTCTAGGAAAGTTAACGGATGCGAATAACACGTTGTTGTCATATTTTCTTATGACTTTATTATTACTGTTTTCTGTAATTCTGCAAATGAATAATAATATATTGGCTGCGTAAGTTCCAAGAAATCTATCCACAGTACAATTATACAATAATATAATATTAATAGCAATAATAATAACAATATTATAACCATTATTAACCATTTCACATTCGCATCTGTAATACCGTAGTCATTTACCTATCATGGAAATTATTCTTATAAAGCTTACCCCTTTGTTTTATAATTAATCAGCTGGCTATTGGAAATTGCCTTCAAAAATTAGCACAATTGTAAAATTATTACTCAGTTTTACTGTTGAATCCATGCCATTGACATAACAGATAAAAGAAGTGTTATTTTTTTTAAGTTTATTATTATTATTATTATTATTATTATTATTATTATTATTATTATTATTATTATTATTATTATTATTATATTTTATTACTTACATTATTTCACATATTCTACTCTGAAGATTTAACTTTACTAGAAATATCCAAATCATTAATTTTAATATTTTTTGCTTCGTTCATATCCAATAAATCTTGGTTGGGTTTATGCTTAATTAACGACGGAGGTGTACTGCACGTTCGGTGTGTGACCAAGTGAATGTAAAAATGAGATACGAGAAAGTTGTGTGTGTTTATCAATCATATGTTTATGTTTTGTTGGTATCTGCGGAAACGTATCTCTTGGGATTATTGATTTCGAAACATTCCCAATTTCATATGTATTCAGATCAACGCAAATTTCACTGAGGTTGCAGGCATTGCAAAATTTATGACGTTGGCACACCATGACACTTGTTGTTGAAATAGACGGCAGAAGAGGGGATGTGATGGAACTTGCCATTATTTCACAGGGTTTGTTGTATCTGTTTGGTGTCATTCACTCTTTTAAATTAATGGGTTCTCAGTGTATGTTTTTTAATGACCACAGTCCAGTCACTTGTCAACTAAATACTTTGTTTATGAACGTTGATATTTATGACAGTAACAAAAAGCTTGTGAATTGTAAAATTGCCTTGTAACATTTAAATTAAGAATGGTTTGTGTGAATGAATTTAAGGGGATTGACTGGTGAAAATATTAAAATGTGCAATATTTTATGTGCTAGTAACATCGAAACTTTCCACATTACTGTAGTGCTCGATATCGCTCTCCACACAAAAATTGGAAACTGATGTTGGATAGGCCTTACGAGGTCTTACGAGATCTGTGCTTTTAATAAAACCTTAAATTAATCTAAACGTTCCTTGCAAAACACGGGAGAATCGAGAAAAGTGAGACTGCAGTGATAATGCGGCCACAGCACTAACTCCCGAGGGATCGGGTGAAATATCTACGCAAATAAAGCTCTAACAGTTACAGTTAAAATTACTATGATGAGGTACTTGGTTAATTTCATTGTAATTTTACTGTAACTTAGCTGTGAGAACCTGAATCATTACACCGTTAAGCGGCTTTACTTGCGTAGGTATTCCACCCGATCGCTCGGGAGTTAGAGCTGTGGCCGCCGCGACGCAGAAACCCGCACGATTGGCCATCTCTTACGCGAAACGCACTGTAGTAATAATAATTTTATAATAATGAAAAACAAGCAATAATGTTATCATGACAATCTGGAACAGATCTAGTGGCGAAAACAACTAATTCAAAAGGGATGAAAATTAAAAGTTTATATGACTTCCTAATTATTAGGCCTATATTTCAGGTCTCTATAGCTACATGTGGCTAAACATGGATCTAATTTAATTTTAGAACTAAACAGACGAGAACCGAAACTAGAGTTACGTGACAGACTAGCAGAAGTTAAACGTTTGGGTTTCTACCGAAATACGAGTTATATACTGTAGGACCGCAAGGAATTTTGTCTTACTTTGTGGTAGAATTTAATAACAAGTTGACCCTACTATAAATTTGGTCATCATAAATATATTATTAACGTAATAGATTAGTTCAGTTAGGGTAGTCCAGGCATAAATTTGCCCGTTGCTAGTGCTCGTTTGGTTTTAGTAGTTCTTCATGGGGCTGTTCTGCAGTACGCTATCTACAAGAGGATCCATTCGGGGTTTACTGGTCACTGGTCAGGAGGTTTCACTAAAAAGTTTTCCATGTTACAAGTTTTTCTTGTTATACGAGAGAAGCAGAAGTAGAGGAGAGCATATGTACATATATATTAGGTTGTTTCTTTGAGTTGTCTGATGCCTGCCAGTTTCTATCCACTTCTCCAGGTTTTCAATCATGTTAGTGTGCTTCTAAACAATGAATAGACCTATAATATAATATATTTCATGAGGACTATATAATAACTTATTCCTTCCTTTGCCCATCCCTAGATTTTATAGGTAAAGGAAGTATTGTGTTCGACCCCAATACACGTTTGGAGGTCCCCAGAATCCAAAAATAGTGTTTTCAAAAACGTGTCTGTGCGTGTCTGTGAACAGCCTAGCCCCACAAAAAGAAATCGTATGAAAACAACATTTTGTGTTTTAGTTAGATACCTTCTAGGAATGTTACATGAAGGTTGGCGAATCCTTTATTTATTTTTTATATTCTTTTTTACTGCCACTTTGCATTAAGAAAATTTCGTTTTTCTCATTTTTCTCGAAAACGGATATAAGGATTTTATTTAAATTTTGTATGTGAGCTAAAACTTGTATTTGAAACAATTCTTTGAAGAAAGTTATAAATTAAAAAGTTACAAATTTTACAAAGAAGTAGAAGCCTATGATAAAAATCCAGGTCATGAGTCAATAAATATTAAAGTATTGAAATAAACATGCCTATAAAGCACCCACTGTTTGTAGAAACTCAGTCTTGCCTGATGAATAATAAAACTTTGCGTCAGGTTAAAACAACAACAATACTTGGTCTTTGCAATACGGCCTCTTAATCTATATCAGAGTGTGAAGTGAGAAGGGTTGTGCCCATGCTTAGGGCAAAGAAAGTTACGTTAGTGCATTTCTCATATTTTATTTGGATTGTGTATCCTTTGGGGATGCGATACGATGAGGTAACGACAATCGCTTCATCTTTACAACCAATTTACTTGAAGAGAATGTCAAACATAATATATTTTACTAAAAGGCAAAACTTTTTTTGGGCAAAGGAAATCACGTGTTTCAAATTATATATATATATTTTTTTTTATGGTACAGCATGTATCATAAGAGACTTCCAGCTTTCTCTGCGAGGATTAGATATAAAGGATTCTCGGTATTCAGCTGGGGGAAAAAACAGAGGTTTCGGCTACGTGCTCTGTTGCCATTCCAGCCTTGAATCTAGCAATAAATCTGCTCCAACAAAATCTGACAATAGAAACTTCACACTTCATTTTCAGTTTTGTTCGCTTCTGGTTGGCTGTCCTCACCTATGATTACTTGCTTATTCATACAATGACAATAGAAAAATCCTAAACAAGCTAAAGAAGTATTAATTTTGTAGAAGTTCTTTGCCGCACTCACATGAACCCGCCACTCAACCCTATTCTGTGCTAACTCCATACTCCATCCAATCTTCCCTCGCAAATATACTTTCCCCAAAATCTATTCTAATACTGTCCTTCCATTTACGTCTTGGTCTTCACAGTGGTATTTTTCATTCGGGTATCCCAGTCAATATTTTTTAGATATGTCTTTCCTCCCCTATGTGCGGGCAACATGTCCTGACCATTTCATCCTCCGTGATTTAATTTTCCTTTCTATATTCGGTGAAGAGTAGGTTATGAATCTCGTCATTGTGCAGTTTTCTCCAGTCCCCGTTTTCATCTCTCTTAGATCCGAATATTCTCCTAAGCACATTGTTTTAGAACATTCTCAGATTATTATTATTATTATTATTATTATTATTATTATTATTATTATTATTATTATTATTATTTACTGTTCATTTATATTGGCGAAGGAGTGATGCTGGTTTTGAACTTGAAGAACAGTAAGAAATACGATTGCAGACACACAATAATACACAAACTAACTAGGCCTATATACTGTAGATATATCATCATATAATGGTCAACAGAAACAATTTTTATGGTTTCATGAGTATATAATCTTCATCTTAAATGTTACTGTGCAATAACAGTGGAAACCGGTCATAAAATTACTAAAATAGTGTGCCTCACAGTACTATATGTGACATAAATGTCTTTCACAAATGTCATCTGGCTCTGTGAATCTAACTGGCTAGAGCATCAGTATGAATAGCCGAAGATCGTGGGTTCGAATCCTAGTGTATGAGAAATTTTTCTGGCTTTTTGGATGGTAATATTAGTCAGAGAAATATGAAATTAAATATTTATTAATAGGATGAAAGTTACGGCGTGTCAATGAATTTATAAACAAAGTAAACTTTGATTTAAAATAACGTAAATATTATATATACCCAGGTAGCATTAGCTTTAGGCTTATCATCATATTACTTCTGTTAAAATAAGATAATCAATTATAAGAAGAAATTGTAAAATATAATCAGGATATTAGGTATTTAGAATTAGATAATTTAAATGTATTTCAAGAGTAAATAAAAATATACATTATAATATAAGAAACTTATAGATAAACATAAATAAATGTTACAGGTAGATACGTATATAAGATTGTACATAAATTTAGGTAAATTAGAATATAAGAAACAATAGTCATCTCAAAAAAGTTGTACTGTTTAGAAAGACAAACATATTTCATTATTAGGTGTACATAGAATGTAAAACCAAGCATGTAGTATTACTACTTATGTAATGGAACATGCAGTTAATAACATTATTAAAAATAACGTATATTTTAACCTCGTAAATAACTAAATTCAATGGTAATTCCACAGGTCTAGCATGTATCTGTAACGGTGTCGTATGTTACAGAAAACATCACAGGATGCTATTCTCTTTTTATTTGTTGCCTGCTGGGAACGCAGCTGTTTGTCATGCGATTTATTGGACTAAGCCCCCAGAAATTCGCATCCAGCACACCATGTTTTCACGAAAGCTAACTTCTTTTCATGCGAATTCTTCTACGTTAGACCTCATACCAGTGACGTGCCTACTAAGGGATAAATGCTACGGTTAATTGTATCCAAGACCGCTGAGGGTTCCAGCGTATATTAAGCACAATTGTTAATTTCATAAAGAAATTTTATGGAAAAAATTTTAATGTTAACTGTCTCTCTAATTTTTATGATGCAAATATTTAATGTATCTCCTACCATACCTGATATAGCCAAGAAAAAAGAAAAAATTAATATGTGAAAGCTACCTCCAAGTCATTGTTATACAAAAATTAATATAAATGTGTTGTAGTTAAAAGTTAGAAGTTTCGACATTTAAACTTCTATAAAAATCGTTAGAGCCCTTTAAAAAGTCTTATTAAAATCATTCTTCATGTCAGAATGGAAACCAAATTCTAGGGACGGCAATAAGAGCGAAACAAAGACCACACTCCAAAAAATAATTATATACAATGCACCTTTACCCGCAACGGCCCTGCACAAACATAGACTTTGCGAAAACACTTTTTTTTTCTCCTATACATCGTGAAACGTATTTTCCCACCGTTATCTCAATTTAAATTTTCACCACGATCTATTATGGTATCTAGTCTATGTACCGGTATATGTGAGAGTAAAAAAAAGATAGAGGTCTTTTAAGCGAATAAAACATAATGGCGTTAGCACGGAATAAATGGAGCATTAATTTAATGATTCAACGAATAACTCGCACAGGGTAGCATTTATTTTCTTACCGATAATTTATTGTTATCCACTTCTTTGCATTAGTATCGTTATTACTATCAATTTTAATATTATTTTTATTATCATTATTATTATTATTATTATATATATGGAGCTGAAACGTGGAAATTTAATAAAAATTTAGAGTCAAAATTGTTATCAATGAAAATGGACTTCTTATGACGGTCAGCAAGACATTCAAAATTAGAAAAAAATCAGAAATACAGTTATAAGAGAAAAACTTAATATCAGGAATTATATTGTGGACTTTGTAATATATAAAGAATTAAAGAACGGAAGAAGAAAGACTATCAAGGAGGGTATGGGAATGGTGTCCACCTGGAAGAAGAACCAGAGGCAGGCCTTGAAACTCAAGGATGCAAGAGATCAGTATAGGAATGAAATAAAGAGAACTACAAGATATGGATTGGATTGACAGAGACGAATGGAGGGGGAAAAACAAAACTTTAGGCACAGAAAGATGTTATTAACATTGTACTCTGTATATCCCGGTAAAATAATTATTATTATTATTATCATCATTATTATCAATATTATTATTATTGTTATTGCTATTATTATTATTATTATTATTATTATTATTATTATTATTATTATTATTATTATTATTATTATTATTCTTGTTGAGATTAACTTTGATACAGAACTAAAGTAGCCGCTGAACATATTCTTCAGTACACAGCAAACAAGAAATATGAAATCCAACTTTTTTGAAGAAAGTTATGCAAGAAAGTTTGTGATACATGCAGAGTAGCTGGAAATTCAGAACAAGTTGAAATACTGGTATTTATTTGCGTTGTGACTTGCAGGGGTACAGCCATCGTCATGGAAACATTCTCGCTAGAAGAGCTACTTAATTTGAAGTCTGCCGTTAAAAACAACTAGCTTGGTTCTCGTCAGAAAAAATATTGCGGTTATTGGTGCATGAAAATTTATTCCTGTAAATAGCATGTGAAAATGTACGTGAAAGAGATCACAGAACAACAGAACCAGTAGAACGGTAATCATAGGTCTAGGCTTTAAATTAAGTGGTTTGTTATTAAACTTAAATTCTCCTATATTTCTATTGTATCAAGTGAAGAATTATGCATTACTCAGTATTGTTATGGATTATGGGTCCGGTGCCATATTATAACCGTAAAATCTTTTATTTCCATTAAACGTATATTGAAGTATTCATTTAATATAGGGAAAACTTTTAAGATATGTTTCTATAATATCAAAATTACTTAAATCCTTGTTATGTTTTTTTATTTATTTATTTATTTATTTTATTTTTTATTTACCATGAAAATTACAAATTACAGATTACAAATTAGAAAATACAAATTAATACAAAATTATTACAAATACAAATAAAAATAATATAAACAAAATTATTACAATTACAAAAGAGCATTATTTACCACGCATGAGCATAGCTCGTGTTCGGGGTCAGTTCAGTTATACTAAAATTATATTTTGAACATTATATATATATATATATATATATATATATATATATATAAAAACATACATATTATAATTAAGGAATAGCTTTAGGCAAAAAATATGAATAAAGATAAATAAGATTGCTTATATGAAATAAAATACATGAACAAAGATACGAAAAATAAATTACAATAACATAACAAAGTTACAAACAAAATACCCTATGTTAAAAATTAAAAATTTACAGTTAAGAATGAATAACGGAAAAAGTGGGTAAAAGTACAATTACAAGTTAGATTTAATCAATTCGAGTACTTGTTTTTTAAACAATTTATTGTTTAGTGGTATCAGATTAGGGTTTCTTCTAGTAAAATTGTTGTATAGACGTGGTCCGAAATTTATACTATGCCTTAGACTTGCTTCTGTAGCACATTTTGGTTCGAAAAGAGGACAAGAGATATTATACCTCCTTGTATTATAGTAGTGATTTCGTGTTATGAATTTTTCATGATGTTTATGGAAATAATTTAATAAAGTGTAGGAGTATAATTGTTTAATATTCAATACGTCAAAATCTTTATATAAACTTTTAGATGGATAGTCGATTGATTTTTTTAAACATCGTGTGTTACCAATTGTATTAATTCCATGGGGTTTGTTCAAATTTTCCATTGATAAAGAAAGGTATGTACCAAAAGTTAAGTTTCCGTACTGAAATTGCAACAAGTGTTCGAAATTCCTGTTTTCTGAATATTTTTATTTCATTGAGAAAAGCCACTTTGGCAAGAACTCTTCAAATGTAAATGTTCTCTCATCCGATGTTGATGAGTATAATTTCAAGAAAACTGTTACACTGCTTATGATTATTCAAACGCTAAATATATACATATATATATATATATATATATATATATATATACACACACACACACACACATAAACCCGCAATACACAGCCGATAGAGAATGCTTCAGAATTCCTTGGTTGCTTGTCTTTGCAGCACCGCCTGCTAACAACGACTAGAAAACCCGCAATACACAGCAGACTTTTTTTAAGGAGGGGCTGTGCCAGGTGAATCACCGGCACCCAAGTATTGAATGACAGACGTTTAAAACAAAATAAAATAAATGCATTTAACACAAAAATTTCCACACAACTCTTCATAATAGTCTATTGGTTCATTTAGTATATCCTAAATTCAGACCATCAAGAATTTTTTAATCAAGCAATACACTCTTGAACATGGGCATTATTAAACGGTCTACAACACTAAAGGCCAAAGCGAAAAAGAAAACAATTTTATTTCAGCGTTCTGTGTATTGTTCTTATGAGCTCTTTACTTCGAACTTCAGTATTTTTTTTAAATATTGCTTTTATTTTAATATTACATTTCAAATTACAAAAACCCAGGTTCTACTTTGGAAAAAAGACAAAACACGAAAAAAACTAAAATATTTTATACATAATATAATATAAATATAATATTAAGAAATACGCCAGAATAAGTCAGGCCGCTCATGCTCCTGTGCAAGTTCAAAGAAAGCAGAGTGAAAAAGGTGGACAGACAAAGAGCAAAGTGAAAAAAAGAAAAACAGAAAAAATGTGATGTAACTTATATCTATAATAAAAGAGAGAGTGTTTGTTTGTCTGTCTGTACGAGATGCCCAGCGAAATCTACAGAACGCAGAGATCTGAAATTTTAAACATAGATGGACTGATGGGTGGCCGAATGCACCTTAAAGCCGGATTTTTCATTTTCGCTTTCGTTCGCGAGTTATGAGTGAAAAACTGGCAGAAATAGTGATTTTTTCGCTATCCAAGCAGATAGCCTTCTTCTGTCATAAGTTAGAAATAAAAGGATCGCGATATTTTCTATATATCGCATGGAATTATTGATGGCTTCGATTATGTGAGCTCAGCCTGGTCGATTCGTTTTATAATATCAAGGCACGCAGACATCTGAAATTTTCAACTAAAACGGAAGAGGGATAATGAATATAGGTCTACATGGGCAAACATTGTTCGATTTGAACTCAGTATGCAGGGTTTTTTTGGGCCTGGGAATTCGAATCTGAGGTTGATTTTGCCAAGCGGCTCTTTGTAATCGTGGAATGAACTCCAAAGCCGGACTTTTAGCTGTTTCATTATAATCGTTTAGTTTATGAATGATGCGCGCGTAAGTGTTAATGAATATAATACTTTAATTATGTTGCTCTAAATTTTTAATCTTCGAATTAATTATCATGGGCGAAGCCGCGAGCACCTGATGTGGAAAATACGGAAAGTTTTAAAATAAAGACTGAATGGAAAAATAAGACAAATACCTAGGAGATAGCTAACAATAAATTACAGATAATTATTATACTCCTACTAGCAGGTGCCCGAGGATTCTCCCGCGATTATTTACTCAACTGCTAGATGTTTTGTTTGTCATTAATTTAACAGAAAAATAATTAAAACATTATACTTTTTTATTAACACTGACATCTTTTTTACATAAATTTAAGGAATTACTATATTACTATATTGTTTAACGTTAAAAATAGAAACAATTAAACGAACCAAACGAATCTTATGCTGCCATATCGACAAACTAATTATAATGGAAACTATTAAAATGAACTATCGATTCACGAACCTTACCCAAATCATGCAAAAACAATTTTATTATAACGGTTGATAATTAAAACAAAAACAAAAAACCCGGCTTCGAGAAACATTTCACGAACAATGTGCGCCGCCCGAGAAAAAATATACCTCATATTCGAGTTCCTTAGCCCCCCTCCCCCCCCCCCCAAAAAAAACAGCATAATGTGTTTCGTCCAAATCATTCAATGTTTATCCATTTAGGCGTGCATTCATTCTCCCCTTATGTCCACCTATGTTTAAAAAAATCAGATCTCTGCGAATCGTAAACAAATGAATGAAGGTAGCAATCGAGCAAGGCCATCTTGAATTAATTTCACAATTGAATACTGTTTTCCACAACAGTCAAATTAATCGTGTTTCTTTAGGAAGTATTTCGTATCCTCAAAAACATTCGACTTTTTATTTAAAAATAAAAATTTTGCAAAATCCTTTCTTAGTGTGCTTAGGCTGCACGTTTGATTCTCTGTCAGTCAGCCATTAAGTCAGTCAGGACAAAGCCTCTTATAGGCCTGTGTAGATATATATATATTTTTGTAATAATATTTTGTAAACTCTATTCAGCCATCTATGCTCTTAAAACACAACGCCAACCTCCTACACTTTTTCCAGTTCTTTCCGCCTATTCCAGTTTTCCTTCATTCTCTGGCTCAATGTAGTGCGTTCCTTTTCTAAATATATTCTCGTTCTTCTTTATTTCCAGACAGGTCTTTTACCTCAGCATTTTACTTCCTGAATACTTCCCTATTTCTTATAAATCTTCGTTACTAATTCCACATTTTCTTTAAATTGTTTTAACATCCTTCACCCGTGAGGTTTGTCTGTCTTCTGGTAAGTGAGGACTTTTATTTGCTAATCTATTTGGTTCCATTCTTTTGGTGTGTTCGTAGAAAGCTAATCGTCTATTTTTTTATTGTACCTAAGATGTTAGTTCTCACAATTCTCTTACAGTTCACGTTGTGGTCTTAAATGAAATTTAAAATATATTTTCTATTATTATTATCATCATCATCATCATTAATATTATCATCTTTTTTAAATTCTCTCAATACTTTTGCTCCCTTTTGTACTTGAATTCTGAACAGCCCCTAATTCATTTCGAATAGGATGTAATCCCAAGACTTACCTCTTTGGGGAAGAGAGAAAGAATTACAAGCATACACCAGAGGGGGTAAAGTTTAGAGTTCTGATGCAATGTGAAGGATATACTATCGGCCAAGCACGAGTAAAACTCTGTTAGCGGAGTGCGGTGAGAAGGGTTGGTTGACAAGCAGGTGGATACTAGCGTTCTGATTGGGCAGAGAAAAGACGAGCCTCTCTGTTGTATGCGCGTTGTAAACATTAGCCTCCAGTGTGCAGTGTGATCCAAGCTGCAAGGTGACAGTGCTTTCTTAGTGAATAGTAGCATGGTATGACGTCACGTACCGCTCCTCGTTCTGTTCAGAGTTTTTCTCGTGCTTGGCCGATAGTACAGTTCATTTAAACGTAGAGAGCTTGAGGTGGCATAGTGGTATTCTTTTGTTTTATTATTGAGTGCTGCTGGGAGGCTAATGGCTGTGTATTAACTAAACAAACAGCTGAAGCTCGCTCTGCGTTGTAATTAAAGCAGATGAGAGTGCGAGCAAGAACCGCCTAACAGTACACGATATTGCTTCCGCTGATTAATTTAAACAAAACGAACCAACGAAACTCCAATTACATGCCGATTGTGCATAACTTGCTTCGACATGCAATGAAAAAGGTTCAAGTACAGTCTGTTGAGTGTAGAGATGTGGTTCTTTATACCGATTGTCTCTAAAGTCACTATGCGTTTAACGAAGGAAAATACTGTTTAAAGACTAAATGTGTTGAAATATGCTCTAATGACATCCAGCGTCACTTCTACATGTCCAACATTCATGTCAAAATACACATTCCGTCACCTGTAATTTTGCATGCTACTTCATTTGATATAATAGGCTAACCAATAGGAAACAACACGCCCGGAAATGATTTGTGGTTCCAGGATGATCTACTAGTCAACTCCAAAGCCTAGATTCTCGTTAGCAGGCTAGGATCCCTGTGACGACCGGAAATTCGCCTGAATTAATGAATATTTATTAACTACAATTGGGTTTCCACCCAGTGGTTGTTACATAGCCAAATCTTATTGATTATTTCCTAAATATTAGGCTACTTACCAGTACTTAAATCTAATATTAAGCTACCTCAATGTTATTTAAATCTAAATATTTACACAGTGACAGGGATGTACTTATATAATATTCTTAAAACATAACTGTGCCTGTCATTGACACCATACGTCAGTTCCATTATCACTCTCACTGTTGACTGTAGGCTATTACAGGCTATTTTTAAAACACCTTATCGCTTCTTGGAAAGTCAGTTTGCAGGTAAATCTTTCCAATCCTTGAAAGTCCGGTTTAGAAAAGAAACTTTTCCTACGTCTATTATCTGTTTACTTGGATTTATTTTATATGGATGATCATCACCTGGAGTGATGATGAAATGGTTGTGGACGCAACGTCTCCCCCATTCTTGTAAAAGGATGAAGCACGTTCAAGTGTGACCCCCGGATCATCATAAAATCTACAACATCTCGACTACGACGTTCAGCAGGTATTCATAAATAAATACATAATCATAGACGAACGTGCGGAAATTGCTGTGTAATAGAATGTCTGTGAGTGAGGACTTTGAACACTGCTTGTTATATCTTTGCAACAGTATTTTTCAGCTGTAATTTTAGATTTAAGTTAAAATTATTAGTATTAGTCTACGTTTAGGATAGCCTAAGTAGTTCAGTTGCTAAGCAGTTGCAATTTTAAGTATACAGTGCATGAAGAGGCTCCATGATAGATTTCAAGGATAATAGCCAAAAATATGAAATGAATGAAATGAAATACTTCTCTGATATTATCCTTAAATCTGGTAAGTCATTCATCTTGCTAGTGTACACCATGCTTAAGTAGCCCCATGCGTAAAAGTCGAAGGGGGCGAAGTCCGGTGAACCTAGGTGACACCTACCTAATATGTTTCCCGGCAGTCATAGACTATGTTCGCGAAATGTGAAGGAGTACCACCCAGAAATAATTCTAGCAAGTCGATTTGAATGTTATTAAGTGCCAGAATGGTACTTTATGAGATTGTATGGGGGACGGGAAAATGTCTGTCCGTGTGTCTGTACGCGCCATAACTCAAATAAGCTTTATCGGATTTTCATGAAATTTAGTATATGCATTTATAACGTTCATGGGAAGAACCCTATTGATATTGAAATCGGTTCACCGGTACCGGAGTAATTCCCAACTTAGTGCCTATTTTAATAGTATTATACCAGAAAGGCGCCATAACTCAAATACGTTTTATCGGATTTTCATAAAACTTGGTATACGCATTTATGACGTCCATGAGAAGTAACCTATTGAATTTGAACCTAATTGGTGACCGGTACCGGAATAAAACTTAATTTAGTGTATATTTTAAAGACGCGGTAACTCAAATAGGCCTACGCTTTATCGGATTTTCATGATACTTGGTATACGCATTTATAATGTCCATGGTAAGACGTCTACTGATATTGGATAAAATCGGTTGACTGGTATCGGAGTAATGCCCAATTTAGTGCCGATTTTATGGTAATATATTATTAAGAATTTAACAAATGCAAATCTGTTATCCTGACAACATATCGTTTTACGGCTTTGGAATTTGCAATAGTTAGCCATGACACATTGATTATCAAACTAGTCAGATGTTTATTTCGTTCATCAAGTTAATCAATTAGGTCTATATGTACATTAAGTGGAGTTCTTCGCCAGTGTTTCTTCCCTAAGTCCTGCTTAATGAATCGATCTGCAGCTTAACTCGGAAATCGGTAACAAAAATAACTTATTCACTGCATTTCATAATTAACTCTTTACTGATTAAACAAAATCATTCTGGAACTTTGTTACATCAGTTTACCTGATTTTATTCATTGCCGATTTATCTGCAGAGGAAAATGACTCGTATATAGTTTCGTTTTAATCACGCCGAAATAATCGTTCATCGCTGGTCCCCTAGTGGTTTGAGAAATGAGGCCTGACTGCATTTTATCAATTTTATTAAGTGTAGTAAGAAAGCTGCAGAATACATGTTTTCATGTGTGCATCCCTTTGTGTTTGACTGAATTTCCTTTTGTGTTTGACTGAATTGTCAGCTGTCACATGGAGTAGAAATGATGCATTTATTTTTGTTAAACTATATATTCTCTAGCTAGTACAATGGCAATTATATCTATAGGATTAATGAGTATTATACATTCTATTTTATGCGTTTTAAAAAAGAATAATTCCTTAAATTATTGCAATGTCCTCTATAGACAAGTAGTATTTAGTGATATTACATCATCCCAACACCGTTGTTGCGTTGCCCCGTACGCCAACTACACGGGGCAGTAGCTTGAAACAGAGCATAGCAGCTATCTAAAAGCTATATGGACAAAATTTAACCCTTTCGGAACTGAATTTATATTCTAATATAAGTAAATCTTCAGTGAGAATTAATTTTGAAACTGAAGAGGAACTGTCAATGAAGTAGCTAACTCTATGAAGGAAAATCCCAGGACAAGGATAAAAAACCTCACATTTTACATGAATCACTTTTCTATTAGTCATATTTTTGCCTTGATACGATTTTAAGTAATGAATTTATACGTCAGTAGCAGTGAAAAAGTTAATAAATAGTTTATTTAAAAACATTGCCCCAAAGTATTGAGGCATATCAGCTTGGCTAAGTGATATATTCCCCACACGGGACCCCCGGGGAAGATTTCATTACTGAACCAATTCGTTAAGTTGATTTTCCTGTAGAGGAAAGAATGGCATAGGTAAACCCAGTTACTCGAAAGCCATCTACTGGTGAAGCTAATGTAGTTACAAAACTGATTAGTATTACAGTTTCATTCATTGAAACCAATACTTTCCTTCGTAATATTTTAGTAACACAATAAGGTCCGATTGGCAAAAATGTATCAGATTGCTTTTAAGTCACGTTATAGATGGTAAAAATGTTACCCAAAATTAGATCATGCTGAATTTCTAACTGTAACTACAAAAAAAACTAACTGTACAAACCACCGTCTTCATCACCGTATGGTCGCAAACTTAAAATTTTAGCTATTTCCTGATCCTTAAGGGCAATTTTGATTATAAGTATTAAAAGGACCTGAATTCTTAAAGAAAAGTTTAGTAATAATAATAATAATAATAATAAAAGTAATAATAATAACAGCAACAAATTATTGCGCTTGCATCCAGGGCCCTATTTCATAAAACTCTACAGGTGTGACAAATACGACAATTATGTCAAGTCTGACAAATTTGTCAGTATGTCACGACAATTGTATTTTTCATAAATATTACAACTTTTCCTTACATTACAGGCAAATTAATGTAAATTGTCAGACTAAAAGAACCCATTTCATAAACGCGACAGTTTTATGTCAAACCTAAAGATTACTTTAGTACACTGTAGATGGCTCTCACATACGTGTCTCAACATCGAATATGATACCTAAGCAATCGATTATTACTATAGAAAATAATTGAATTATATTTCTCTTTTAACACAAAGTCACTGAAATTATTGAAAGTTAGGTTAATCCATTGCCTAAAAACACTGGGTGGTTTCATGTCTATTTCTTCACCACTTTCACTACTACCAATATCACTACTACTAGTGTTCATTATTAACAAGACAATTTAGCAAGTTTATTAACAAAGTTTAAATCACAAGAAAGTTTGCCAAGTTATGCCACACATTTACATAACCTACTCTGTTGGCCTACATATGAAAGATTGCCTGTCACTTCTGTAATGACAAGTCTACATTTTTCGTAAATTTGTAAATATGTCAGCAAAAATTAATGTTTCATAAATGATAGGTATCCTAAGATTTGACATATTTGTCAGACTTTTACCTGTAAACTCAAAAGTTTTGAGAAACAACAATATGTAAAATTGTCATACAAATCTACAAAATTGTCATGACATTTATGTAAAGTTGTCAGCTTTTATGAAAAACACAATTGTCAAAATGTAAACCTGTAAGACAATTTTATGTCACCTGTCACCTGTAAAATTGTAACTTTTATGAAATATGGCCCTGGTCAACGGTATTTTGCAGACTTTCTCTCACCCAGGTGCAAACCTGAAAATTAATTGTTAATAATATTGGTCATGAGTGTTTTCGTTCTCTTATAGCATTGCGTCTTTTCGTTTTTATTTCTGTTTTAAAGACTGCATTGCTATTGAATTTAATTCATGGCACGAGTACTTTCCAGTCTCTTCCTCGAGTTCAATTGTGAGGCAGGTGGTGTCCGACTGCCGTCGTGACATCTCGTGTTAACGGCAGGACCTACAGTTCCCGTTAATAATTGAACACCCACAACTGTGTCACACTTCCACGTGCCTGTCTTAGATTTCACTTCTTCGGTTTATGTTCTCATAATAGCAAAAACTGGGCACAATCCCTGGGATTGGTAGGGAAAAAATATAAACACTCTAGACTCTAAACTGAAAATGAGAAGCAGCAAACACTTTAAGCATACATGATATAGGCGAAGAAAAAATGCTTTTAGACTGCTTGAATAAAAAAATATAATACAAGACAAGTAAACATAGCACATTGTCGCAGTAATGCTAAAAATCCATTATAACGAACTTTTGTTTTAATCACATCTTAGTTCAGAACACTGTATATGATTATTAAGTAGATCCAGTATAAAAGTTGAAAATATAAAAATTCATTACCACTTTTTAAATGTTAAATTTCTTACGGTGGTAGAAAAAATTGTCATACTTGGTAGCTGAAAAGCGTTGTGGATTCCATTCCTTATATCGGTGGACTATTTATGAGGACCAGGATAAGCGCCAATAGCAAAATAACTAAATCGCCAGCGTAAAATAGCAATAGCAAATCGTTTGTGGAATTAATTTCATTAGCCCCTGATTATTATTGTTCTTATTAAGAAGTATTCTGTAATTTCGGTTATTAATAAAAGTTCTGCATTTCAATTAATATTTTTGCTGACGATGACTTGTAGGTCAGAAAAATGTCCAACAACAAGAAAGCGGAATAAATGGCTCTATGCCTAGGTTCTACATATGAGTACAATCGATTTATTTAATGCTACTTTAATCTTAATAGGCAATGTGTGAATAGAATTAGCCTACTTTCGCAGTTATGTTGCTAAATTTACATTTCTATATGTTTTCCCATTCCCCTTGTTTCTCACAATAGCGCTTTAAGCAAACTAATGTTGTCGCTTTTGCCATTTAAATTGCCACTTAAGTAATCTTTTGTCCTTACTCTGGCGCTTATGATCGACCACCCTTATATTGATAGCCATGAACCACAAAATCAAAAACCTCTGCCTGCATATGTGCAATTGTATATGTTGATATGACAGGACAGATCGATTCTCCAATGTGGCCCAGGGTAAGTAATTCATTAGAAAAAATTTAATATTCATAATTATTTCACAAATATTAACGGCTATCAGAAAAATAGTGTACGATACACATGCAAAATTATTCTAATGTATAAGAAATTGACCTATACGCTTTATTCTTCAAGTTTCCCCAGAAATAATAGTCACATACTGTTAGAAGAACTTAAAGACAATATCACAAGAGAAATTAACTCTGTCTCGGAAGCTGAACTTATGCGCGTGAAAGAAAATTTCTTAAAAAGGTGCCAGTGTTGTGTAAATGCAAGAGGACATTTCCGACATCTTTTGTGATGAGGTACGTGTTATTTTCATTGTAATTCCAGCTGGAAATGTGAGAACCTGAACCACCGATCGCGGGTTTATTTGCGCAGAGATTTCACCCGATCGCTTGGGAGTTGGAGCTGTGCCCGCCGCGACGCAGAAACCCGCATGATTGGCCAACTCTTGCGTGGGACTCACTGTAGTAATCATTGTTAACTGTTTTCTATGCAGTCCGGCGCGAAATTATAATATTCTTTAACAGAATCTTACGTATTAAACGTGGTATAACTGATCAGATGAGACCTATGCGAGAATGCCGCTTCGAAGCTACTCCACAAGCTTATATTGCTACTGAGCATGTTCAAACCAGGCTTCTTGTTTTGCCTTTCCAGTCATACCGTACTTTTGGTGATAACTTATGACTGAATTTCAGGTTATAATATAATAAGTCCTCTATTTATAGCAATTTGGTAGGGAAAAAGTAAAAATAAATAAAAGGGTCGTGTTTACCTACCCTAAACTATGCCAACAGTCGGAAGTGTTGAATTTAAAGCGTTACATTGCATACAATAACAGCGTAATTACTTTACTTTAATATAAAACTATTGTGTTATGGTGTGCAAATTAGAAACTCCTCATAATTCAGTTATTTTACGTCACTGTGACATTGTTTAGTAATCGAATTTTAAGCTTATTGGTAATTTATCCATTATTGTACGTAAACTACAAATTATGGGCTAGCGTCACTCGTAGCAGCCCAAACTATGCCTTGTGATCAGAGCTCTGCGTGTTCGATTCTGACTCTGAAGGTGAGGGTGTTCAACGAACCCGCTAGAAGACTAGACAAAGTAACTCCGAGTTAGGAAAGTGAAAAATTATCTTGCTATTCGTTTTAAACTATTTTTATTTTTTTATATATATTTTTTATTATTTTTTATTTTTTTAACCTTTGGAGCATCTTCCTCAAATTGTTAAACTTTTCCTTTTTGGTGTTGCTTCTCTCATTCTCTCATCAGTTATTTCAAGAATGGAGTAGACTTAAAAATGTGCAATATCAATTCACTTACCATTGAAGATCAAAAATAAATGTGCAACCGGATTATTGTAAAGTTCCCTCATTGGCCATTTAGCTTACCTAGAACAGAATGAAACATTTCATTTTACTTCGAGAAAAATACAAATAATATAGCATCTGTCTAAAGCTACTGATTATATATAGTATATACATGTCTTTTGTAGACCCATGTTTCAGCACTAGCACTATGACTACAAATTTCGACCCTCTGTCTTCTGTTGTTATAAGTGACGGGGCAATATATTTGAGAGAACTGAGGTCAGAAGTGAATAAAAGTTAAGTGGTTTACTGACCAAATAATTTCTCAAGCAGAAAAAGCACACGAACTGGCTTGCACTGAATCGAAACTGCGTATTTAATCAATGGACATTTATATTATTTCAATTTCCAAACAAGTTATGTTCCAAAATATTGTGATTCTAATAAATACAGAAACTTGAACTATTATGCATACCTTTAAGTATGAAATTTTTATTTTTAAGTATCAGGGCTTTAAATTTATATATATATATATATATATATTATACAGCTGTATATTAAGACATTTCAAAAGAAAAATGTTTTGTAATTGTTCATAATGTGTTTATAAAAATTGTTTTCTTGAACATTTAGACTTTTAACCTGAAACATGATTAAGCCTACTTCAAAACCATGAAATATAGAAACACAAAATTTGCACTATTTTGTAGATAGAATAATACTCTAGTGCCTGACATTTAGTTTTTTCACTTAAGATTTTAAATTCTTACATAGATTTATATAAACTGAAAATATTTTTTTGTTCACATCATTATAAACAAAAACTCAGAACACTGTAGAATATTCATATAAAAAAATGCCTCAATGTCAAGCACTATAAAACATTTCAAGCTTTAAAATGACACCAAAATCACTTTGATATGTTAATTTATAGAAGAATTGTGATGAGTGAAACAATTGAATACCAAGCGATTTCCTACTTACGGGAAAGTGAAAAGAAAGCAAACCTTGCATCGAAACGCATGGAAAACACTTGAAAATACGAAATTCAAACAGTTCACTCTTACCCCAGCATGGCTCCACTTACTTAGTGTATTAGTGTCAACTAATAGTCAGTATGAGAACTTGTAGCAGAAAGGGAAGAATTAATATACTGAAATTTGATATATGGCTAAGGAGCATGGCAAAATGACTCTTCTTAGACAAAGGGTTCTAACTAAGGAACTAGCAGGCAGAATTTAAAAATTAATGTATCAAATTAAAGAGAAAAGAACTGTCTATTTAATATGTCGTTTAAAAAAATTTCAATTTTTCAGAATTTTTTTGGTTTTTTGGGTGTACATATACCTTAATCGAGCATTTAATATTTTACATTAAACTACAGTAAACTCGATTAACGCTGTCATTTTTCTGCAGAGGACGTATTTCACTGTAGTTACGCCTACATTTTATGTAAGCTTGAAGTAATAAATAACAACGGCGCGTTGTGTTTTATTTCATGACGCTTGAATTTGGATGCCCTCCAGGCCCGTGGCGATGCAAACGAAAGGTCTGTTTGTTCGAAAACAAAGTTGTATGCAAATTAATATTAATAAACACCGTACAAATACGGAGCAAAGGTTATCTCGAACAGGAAATTACGTCATCAACAAAACATTTTTTTTTAAATATGATGAAAAGGTGAAACTCAGCGACAGGCAAACTTTGTTAGCACAGAATAACATTGTGTAGCAATTAATTGCTAATGACCGTGGTTACATATACTGATTGAGTAATTCACTGCAGTGATTCAGTTGTTATAAAAATAACTCTACATTGAAACAAACTAAATTAATCACACTAATTAAACATTTATTTGAATCCGTTTTAGAATCACTTTGTAATGAACTGAAAAGTGATATATCAACATATTCTATTGCTGTGCAAGAAAATGTGGTATAAATTTTTAATGTCCTGCAATTTAACAATTGCTACATAATATAATAAAGGAATGTTACTATAGAGTCACTTTGTACATTCATAGTACCGTATTTATCAGAAACAAAGTCCAATGAAGAAGGTCTCATACTTTAAAACAAGATTCTCATAGGTAATCCCACGAGAGTTGACGAGTTTATCGATAGATTCGCGACTGCGCAGCAGGAGCGAATTTATCTGATGTAACTCGTCAACTCGAGTTTGATTTATTAAGACTGTTCTATGAATAGCCTAAAAATGTAACGGATTATAGGCTACAAATAATAATTACTTTCGTGATTAATTGTATAAAAATAAAACTAAAAGTTACGAGATCACGGCATACTATGAATCAACCATCCATGAATGTTGTGACAGTACTATCAATAGTGCTTATAAGACAAAATTAACTTCATTCAGGTAAGTTAACAGCAGAAAAGAATCAAAGCACACCAACGGGGTTGAACCGAATTGAAATTGTGTTTTAATCAATGTACATTTATATTATTTCAATTTCCAAACAAGTTATATTGTATAAAATAATCTGTTTTCGTGCTGCTTAGTGGCAGCAGTCACTGCACACTGATACTTACATGCCTAGTAACGAGCAGACGATTTTACCCCGATAAAACGGCCTCCTCGCGATTCCTACAGGCATATTGTAAGATAAACGGCCGTGATTGGTCTAGGCTATATCCGAGGAATTGCTAAACGTTATTGCTCAATATCAAACATGCGGAATATGAGTGGGATAGTCTTAATAAAACACCTAAAATTACACACATGTCGTTATGCCTCGTTCTGTAGAGAGGATATGCTGTTTTGACGAGTGATTTAGTCCAACCCGCCCGCTCACTTTCTTTTAGATCACGATCTGGCTGAAAGTTGGAAAATTTCCGCCATATACGATTAGGAGTGACCAACAGAAGAGGACATGCGGGAGGGAAAGGGAAATAACTTAAAAGGTCTATATTATGACGATTATGGCTAAAAAATAGATATTTCTCTCTATATATATATAAGAGGCCTTGTCCTGACTGAATGACTGACTGACTGACTGACTGACTGACTGACTGACAGAGAATCAACGTACAGCCTAAACTATAATAGGTAGAGACTTGGAATTTTGACAGTACCTTCGTTTCATAATGTAGGTGCTCAATAAGAAAGGGTTTTGAAAAATTTTGATTTTAAATGCCAAAAATCAAATATTTTTGAGAATACTTATTCCCTTTTTACACAGAATTGTCCAATCCAAATCACATTTGACATTAAAACATATTGTTGCCAGTGGGTCTCAGATGGGTTTGGAAAGAAAATGAAAGTAGAATAAATTTGACAAATGAGAGAACTATCAATATCCACGAAAATAATGCAGTCACATAACTTTCTTTACCCTGGACATAGAGAAAACAATACGAGGTATGGTAATATATATATTATTATATCACAGAATGAAATCCACGAAAATAATGCAGTCACATAACTTCCTCTAGCCTGGAAATAGAGAAAACAATACGAGGTAAGGTAATATGTTTTGGGAAGAGATGTATGAAAGTGATATTGTATTTCTGTTTAATTTCATTCCCAAAACAGTTTTATGGTAACATGAGAGTGAGAAACAAAATTTTCAGCCACTATAATACAATTTTATGTTACCTGAATTTCTGTTTCTTCTTATTTGAACCCCTACCAGGCTTGCCGTGTACTGTACAAGCGATGGGATGAAGAATTCTACATCCTCTATGAGCCATAAAAAGCTATATCAAGCGTTTTCTGAGGGAATGGTTTGAGTGTGATAAGTCGTTCTTCCTATTTCCAATTATAAATACCTATATTAGACCTAGAATTTAAAAATCTAAAGTCCTTCATAAGTTAATTTCCAATTACAAAATAAAAAACCCGGGTGACGCCGGGCCGTTTAAGCTAGTAATTATATAAGAGACTTTGGAGCGTTTGACGAATTCCGATACTATCTCGCCATCGATGCTGCGCCTGGTGGTCTCTGGCGGGCTCTTTGTTTTTCCACGGAGCTAAGACCATCCTCTCTCTCCATGCACTACATCGTCTTCATTGCTCACTTTCACACAAGCACAAATCGAATTTTCCCCGATGGTTGAGGGAACCAGTCCGATGTGCATACTGCCAGTTGAACTTGCCTAATGTTGAATTTGTCTCCTCCGCTAATCTTCTTCGGTGCTCCCTCTCTTTCCTTCGAATGCTGGATTTCGAGAACTTTATGGGTACTCCTTGATCCAGCTTTTCTTCTGATTGCCGTTTCCTTCCATTCCGATCGTATTTTCGTTTCATATATGCCGATATTCTTTTAAAATTCTGGCTTTTTAATTCTGCAAATTTAAAAAAAAAGTTGATTATTGTTGTTGAAGCTATTATCACTTGAGGTAGTTAAAGATTAATAAATCTGAAGAATTTACGAAAAGGTTTGACATCAAGAACAGCCTTTGTTACAGACTATCATTGTCGTCATAGAAGGTTCCATTTCGATCTTAAAAGACCATATAGACCATATAATGCTTACCAAAACCTAGAATATTATTTCACAATGTTATTTGTACACGCTTGATACATTTATATCTTTTATCTGAAAATGTTTATGCAAGTCAATGTTGTAAACTGTTATAATATATGGAGAGTATGCTTTGTCTGTCTGGTAATCCCCCCTGTAGGGAAAGCTGAAAGATTGTATTTGGCACTAAAATACAATTAGTATGTACTGAACATATCCAATTACAGGGTGAATGACTCACTTTACTCAATGGTAGCTGCGAAAAAAATTAAACTTCATTTAGTTTTAGTGCTGGAATTCGTATTTCCCCCATAAATATTGGAATATACTGCAACATGTGATGAACTGTATTAAGTGAGTACACTATTTCATCTAGTTTTTTTAGCCTTTCGTCTGGCTTTGATTCACAAATGTTTTAACTTGGATGATTAATATCAAACACTAGCAAAAATCGTTGCTATCCTCACA
Organism: Ectobius pallidus; assembly: GCA_964059195.1. Lineage (NCBI taxonomy): Eukaryota > Metazoa > Arthropoda > Insecta > Blattodea > Ectobiidae > Ectobius > Ectobius pallidus. The sequence continues at coordinate 157,977,133 of CAXKWD010000001.1, read as the reverse complement.
GTGACTATAAAGCTACAGATACACCCATTCTGGGGTTTTGTGCAAGATCATAAGGAGAGGGAAAAGCTGGTGATTTGTTATTCATTCAGTGCAGTGCTGCAAGTGGCGGGTTGCTTGAATAAAAGCTCTGGTTTCCCGAACACTGAATCATTCTCACACAACTTATATACCCACATTACACCTCCTTTTCTAATTATGCATACCCCAGTCTCAATCTCTCTATCAGCCAACGTTCATCTGTAAAAATGAAAGTACAGATTTCTTTAATTGTTAGCATGATGCTTTCCGATACATCATAAAACAAATTTTGCACTTAAGTCAGAAGGTCTCAGATTTCATTTCGGGCTCAGCACAATTTTTCTCTAGCTGTTAAATGAAGTAGCCTACAGCGCTAGAGATTCTACTAAAATTTTTAAATTTATAATCATTATGAATGAATATATGATATAAGAACATATATATATATATACACAATGATGGGAAGTAATTGAGTAAAAGTAATCGGATTACAGTAACAATTCCTTTTTTGGTCCCATTTACTTGTAATCAATACTTTTTTTAAAAAATGTAATTTCTACTTGCAATTTACTTCTGGAAATAAAATTGTAATTGTTACAATTTAGTAGTCGTTAGTATTAGTATCATTCTCGCTTGCTATATCGTCATCATTACTGTTTTTGCAACTAATATCCAAATTAAAGTTAATATTAACAAAAAGTTACTCAGTGTTTCCAAAAACATTCTCAATGATATGTTTTTTTGTTTGTTCTTTAATCATTTGGGCTTGTTCCCAAAACAAACCAAAAACAAGGAATTTTTAGGCACTGCCATTTTGTAAAGTAATTGTAAATGTAATTGTAGTTTTACTGATTACTTTTTTTTAAGTAATTTGTAATTGTAATTAAGTAAAATGTCTCTCGGGTAATTGCAATTCAGCCCAATTACTTTCTTTTTGTACTTTTCCCATCACTGTATATATATATACATTACTGTATGCCTATATTTTTTCCACAGTAATATCAGTCGTCTATAATAAATTATTAATCCTTGATTGATAACCAATGTAATTTTAGATATTGGTACTTAGCTTAATTATAAGATGACAAATGATACATCAGAGGAAAATAGGTTGGGAAACGGGGGTGTATATAATGAAATATCAGCAATGTTATTTTCTCATTAAAGTCGTCAGATGATTTCTGGAATCAATTATGAAAATAACAACGCAAGAACCATATTATGGAGAATTCATATTTTAAATGTCACTGTTTGTGACACTGTTTCTGTTATTCTGAGGGCGAAATAAAACAAAGTGCCTGAAGCACCTGTATAGATATTTGCATAAAGGAGCTTAGCGAGAACTGGCTTCATTTGTTAGAACAATAAAATTGAGCAGAGCCAGATCAGTGTCCATGACAACGTACCCTTTCCCCCAGGCTTTCATAGGCAGACTTAGTTCTTGCAGCAGCAGTCAGTTTCTTTCTTCACGTTTCCATGGGAACGGATCTTATTCAAATAGAAAAGTGTAATTGCTTCGAGATATTCCGTCCCAATACCAACCCACTTGACGGACACTCAAATCATCTGCTTGACCTGCAAGAGTCGTCTTTTATTCATATTTCACAAAACGTAAGGATACCGAGCCGAACATGCTTAAAATATTTTTCGAAACAGCTAACAGCAAGATAATCTAAACGTGGCATGAGCTTTAAGAAAATCCCCAAAAGTGCACAATTCTGAACTCGTTTCCACGGTAATTTTGATAAAATTAAATTGGAAAAGTCTTCCAAGAATTGTCTAATATAGTCTGATTTTCTAAACAAAAATTTTGATATTTGTCGATCAACATAGCTGGATAAAAATATTAATATTCTAATACTATTTCTACCATCAAGATCTAAATTTTCATGACAAAACTGATATGCCATAAGAAAAGGCTGAACGCACAATAGCGCATTAAAACAACAGGCCTATAGTGACACTTATTAAGGCACGAGTATATTTTTAAGAAACTAACAAAGAGAGTTTCGTAATTTTCATATCGAGCGTCTTAATATCATTATAGGCAAGTAGCATACTAATCAATACAACAAATGACTCTCGGACACAACACCTCTTAGTAATTCTCGTCTTTTCAGATAGATGGCAGAATACAAGGCATGCAGGCCTCACCTTCGCTTATACAAAACAAAGTTCTTCGGATAATTCATTCAAGTGATAAGGAGCACAAGAAATTCTCAAATTCATGAAGACCCTGAAGTTCAGTATATGTGTCCTCACCTTCTACAAGCTTTGGAAAAACTTTATGATAAGATCAAAAATCATAAAATTCCTTTCATATCAGCTATTGGACAATATGGCCCTAGAAACTACACAATAAACAAGACCCCGAAATCAGTGCTACAGAACTTTTAACCCAGATGAAGAAGAGAAATTGATACTACAAACTACTCGTATTTAGTTGCTGTTATTTTGACGGCGATGACTAAATCTTTTCAAGCCTTTTTACTGTGACTGATAAACACTCCGCTTGTAGTCAGAAAACCTATTGGTTTTGAAACTATTTCTTGTATTGATGAATTTGAAGGAAAAAAAAACTTCTCTTGAGCTTTAACGTCAAACAAAGCATTCTGAAACACACGAAATAAACTTAATTTAGTATAATATTGACATTAACACGAACAGAATTTTTTATATTATGTAAAGGTTGTTTATTAATTAGTTTCATTTACTGCTCTCAAAATCGTCTCGTATTCAATAATAATAATAGATAGCACACCAATGTTAAAAACTGTATCGTATTGGATATCATTATGATACCGTTATATCACATGTAATAAGCGTGTTATTATAGTATAGGTACGGTACTTACTTTCAAAACACGCTTCGTACTAATAATAATAGTAGTTTCAATATTACTGCTGGTTAAATACATTACAATTTATATAATTTATGAAATGATTAGAGATATTACATTTTTTATCGGGTATATAGTACCAAAAGGAATGAAAATATACAAGTAGCAACAGGTCTCTAAAAATTAATACATTAAGTATCTTTTTACTTACTCAATGGCAATAGACAATTCCTAAGCAAGCTAAAGGAATATTATATATTTTATGGAACCCAAAGGTTCATATCCGCGCTTACCTAAGCCCGCCGTTCAACCCTATTCTGTGCTAACTCCATCCAACCATCCCTTGAAAATCCTACTTCCCTTAAATCTATCCTAATATTGTCCTCCCATATACGTCTAAGTCTTCCAAGTGGTCTTTTCCCTTCGGATTTCCCAGGCAATATTTTTTAGATATGTCTTTCCTTCGTGATTTAATTATCCTTACCAATGAAAGATCATTTAGAGTATTAAAAATAATAAAACAGTTTTAAGAAAGGGCATACATTTTTGCATAATTATTGAGTTTTAATACAGGTTCCATCTATGGTAAAGTTTTCATTACTACTGGTACATATCCAAAATGCGATTTTTTTTTAATTTGGCAGATAAATATACTAATTAACTTAGATGGCAAGCATTTTCTAGATAAACTTGGATGATTATTCAAATCTTTATCTTGAAAAAAACTTTCATTTTTAATTAGACTTAGGGCTACTCCTTTTGGCCACGACACGGTTTTTATTTCCATTAAAGGAAACGATCCCCTTGCTGTGATCTAGTGATTAAATTAAGTAATTTCTGTTGGAGTTGATGCAGTGTTATCTCGTATAAGCTAGCCACTGCACTGGGCCACAGGGAAAGTTAAAAGCCAGGTGGCGAATGCGGTCTCTTGGTTTTGACCTCAGACGTCGTCCCTGTTTAAATCTCCTTCCCCTTGACTTCCCCCTCTACACTTTTTCGATGTAACTTTGCTTCTCCGAGAACAATATACGGTGCTCTCTGAAAGGCTTCTCTATCCTATATTTATGTTATACTTCCCTAAAAGAAACACAGAGTGCATGTACATAGAAAGTATGATGTACTCTTACGCTGTCAGCCTCTGCTAAAATATTATGGGTTATAAGTCTCAAAAGTATCATGGCTATAAATCTTCTTGTTCGCGTAGCAATGTTATAATAATAATAATAATAATAATAATAATAATAATAATAATAATAATAATAATAATAACAACAAAAACAACAACAAAAACAAAAACAAAAACAAAAACAAAAACAAAAACAAAAACAAAAACAAAAACAATAATAATAATAATAATAATAATAATAATAATAATAATTGGTGTGGAGCGAGGTCCTCTTTTAACTAGACCGTTTGTTTGTCTGTACGTTTGTTTGCAACTCAGTTACGGTTAACGCGTTGTTCGATTATCTTCTAATCTGACATAATGTTCTTTGAAGTCATTAAAAACAACGTAGGCCTATGTGTAAGTATTTTGTATTTTTTATTCCGTTTTAAGATAGTGGTCGTTTTAACTGATAAAGAGCAGATCTTAGGGTTTTTTGTTTTGTTTTTGGACGCGAGGTCTACTGTTCACATAACATTTTTAATAATAATAACAATAATAAATTATTACACAATAATACACAATCCGCTCTTACACAATAATAAGTGTAAGTTATTAAATAAATAGTTGGCTGCTGCCCCTTTTCTTGTAATATCAAAATATAATTTTACGCTTTTGAACAACTCTCAAACGAATAGCACCAAAATCTTAAATTCCTATGTATCACTGATAAACTCTAAAACAAAAAAACCTACCGTTGTGCTTAATCCCTAGGTCCTTCTGAGCAATGTCTGTAGAACTCATTTTTAAGGAAAATGTGAGTAATGCTCGACCTACCCAATGACTGTACCTTGAACATGGTAATTACCAGGGCCCGGATTCTAATGACATGTCATCTTTTTATTGATGCTGCATAGACATTGCCAACTTGTGGATAAATCCTAATCATGGCCTCTAGATTATAGAAATGCATTTTTATTAGGTCATTTTTTGTCATTTTATGCAATTTTATATTTTTAGGGCATTTTTTTCAATTTTAGGTCATTATTTTGTCATTTTTGTGTCATTTGCTTCCTTATTTAGTCATTTTCATGTATTTACATTTTTCTCGTCGCTAGCGGTGCTGTTTTTGAAGTGTTGTTTGTTTAATGCAAGAAGGAAAAATTCGGCGTTAAAGTGTTGACATGTCTCAGTCGGAAATGAGAATCAAAGAAGCGCCAAAATGTTATATTATATTACTATTGTTATTAGATTGACTTGACACCAGAGTCTGCCACCTACTTCGATTTGAGAGTGAAAACTACTGTTTACCCTCAATAATCAACAATATAATCCGGCAGACCACAAAAGCATGTGCCGAATTTTGACTCACCAGTGCCTCAGTGCCAGTATAAATTTCCGTGAGAAAAGAACATTCACAACATTACAGTTATTTACCGTTTTTACAATTATGTAGAAACTATTCTATAACCTTGTGTGTACAATAATAATTTTTATAAATAAAATATCAATTTTTAGGTCATTTTTTATAATTATTAAGTCATTTTCTTTAAAATTTAGGGTCATTTTATAGGTCATTTTTCACACAATTTTAGGTCATCAGAATCCGGGCCCTGGTAATTACACTGTTGATATTTCGGGATTTTACTTCATTACGAAATAAGACATTAAGAATTATAGGAAAAATGTCCAAGAGCATCACGTAAAAGATTATTCAGGTGAATATTTAACTGTCTATGCAGTGTTAAATTATTTACAATATTGCTTTGAAAAGAAAAGACAAGATAAACCAGAGAGCACGATCTGAGAGCTGAAAGTTTCTGCTTTCACTTTGTAACATTTATAAACTATTAATATATATCTTGTCTCTCACATCGACTCTTTCAAACCACCATTATAAAACCCGTGTTTTGTTTAAGTGTGTCCTAATGCGTTTTATAAAATAAAAAATAAAAAGCTTGAACATTGCAATAAATTAAATATTGTAAATGAGATTGAATTAATACTAATGTTTTATAAGCTCTTAGTTAATTTATGTAATAATTTAAACCCATGGTACCCAAGGAAATCCCTAAAACCCGCGTGGGCATTAAGGATTATGTTTTCAAGGGAATGAATTGCGTAACGCATATCGTATCGAGGCAATTAAAACAGTTATGACTTAGTAAACCATTACAAATATATGTATGTCTTAATATATGTAAAAACACATACTTCTATACTAAAAAGGGATTAAATTCATACCTCAAATTGAGATCACCTTTGATGATCTAAATGGAAAAGTTCATAAAGACAATCAATTTAAATATTTATCTAGTCTGTCTATCTCTTCTTTAAGCTAGCATCTTACTGTCATAAAAAAATAAATATATACTTCCTATTTTGTTGTATAAAAACAAAATTAACAGTTGCGAGGTCGCGACATACTATGAATCAACCATCTATGAACCGATTCGAGTACCATATTGTGACCAATGCAACCAATGGTGCATATAAGACATAGTTAACCTAATTAAGGTAAGCTAACAGCAGAACAGAATAAAATCACACATTCAGGCTTGCACAAAATTTAAATTGTGTTCTTAATGAATGTACATTTATATTATTTCAATTTCCAAACATGGGACGTATTAATCACCGCACGTTGATGCCTCACGTGTGCTGTAATGAGCTGAGGTTTTATGAGATAAAATCGCATCTTTATATTAACAACAAATATTTTATAAGATAAACAACGATCGTGATTGGTCTATATTCAAGGAATTGCTAAACGTTGTTGGCCAACATCAAACATGCGCCGTATGAGTGGAATAGTCATTGTAAACAATTTACTGTATAATCAATGCAATTATGAATACAATGACAAGAAAAATTAATATGGCTATCCCCTATTCATAGAACCTGTGTATAATGAGAAAATTTCGTTCTCGACTTGTAAAATAATGTCTTAGACGATTTGGTACACAAACTGCGTGAACTGGGAAGTCCTAAAACTTTTTCGTTTGCAGTATTTTTCCATAAGAGAATTTGTAGGAATCTGACCACCTTCTTCCCAAATCCTTCCTTAAGTCCTGCCCAGTGGCGTAGGAAGGGGGGTGCGGGCCGCCCCGGGTGTCATCGCCCAGGGGGTGACAAAATAAAAATGTGTATTTGTAAGTAAAAAATCGCCCAAGGGAATTTAAAGAAAATAATAATATTATTTAAAACAAATAAGCTTAACAACTTTCTAAGTTACAAGTCAACATGCGTATTGAAACTTCTTTTAGTTTTAAATTCAGTCAACAAAGGTAATAAAACGCGGCTGAACTGGCCGCTGTGTAGAAAAGAACAATATTATTATGGTTAGGGGGAAGGGTGTTTATTTCTGCCGATGCTTGTCTCTGCAGTTTTATTAATTTAAATGAGACTTCAACAATCGGTGATATTTTATATCACTCAAGCCGCAACCAATTCTATCCGCTGACGAAAATAAACTTCGAATGTGAGTTGACTCCAAAGTCTCCTTCAATCTAGATTTTGAACTGGGATGTGCGCATATTTAAGAATAGATCATTAATAATACGGTTCCGTAAAATAATCACTTTACTTGTTTATGGAATTTCTTAGGATCAACCTATAAAAAATCTATGTGTAATTCACATAACTTCCTCTGCCCAAATAAAAGTTAGCCTCCCCTTAAAAATAAGAGAAAGTTGTCACCAATCTTCGTGTCACATCCCCAAAAGGTACCTAACCCAAATACAAAATTTTGTTTTCGTACGATTTTCTGTTGCAAGATGCCGTATTGCAAAGAGCGCGTATTCAGAGTGGGTGGCTTATAACTACCCTTCAGAGAATTATTTCGAAAAAGTTTTTCAAATAAAAGTTTTAGCTCTTAGTACAGTATAACCAACCCACGTGCAAAATTTAAAGAAAATCGTTAGAGCCGTTTTCGAGAAAACTTTCTTTATGTAAAAATAAGGAAAACGTGTCTCCATTCTTGGGTTCACATCAGAGGCGTAACGAGGGTTTTTTTGGGGGGGTTTGACCCCCCCCCCCCCATTGATTAAAAAAAGGAAAATTGTACAATTTTTTTAAGTCTGCTTATAAATTACTTAATACGAGTATAAAGCGTGGGAAGCTTAAAACTCGTTATTGTGCACCTTAATTTTAAAAATTTTCCGGGGGAGGACTCCCGAACCCCCCTCTCCCTGGTGGGTATTCTATACCCCCCAGGCGTTAAAACCTCCCCATATGGTCGGCCTGGTTACGCCTATGGTTCACATCTTGAAAGGTATCTGACATAAATGCAAAATTTTGTCCTTTTATCAAAATTCATCTTTCCAAAATTCGAGATTTTGCTTGGAAAACAAAATAATAAAATATAAAAAAATCACTCAAAAAATAAAAATTTCCACAATTTCGGGAGTGTATTTTGGCCTAGAAATGTGTGAAACAAAAGATGTTCGCTTTATTAACGGTAACACCCAAAGTCTGTGGCTTACGAAAACAATGTATATATGTCTGTCTATAACGCACTTTAGATTAATAATAATAATAATAATAATAATAATAATAATAGAATTTATTGTCGTTTAACAGTACAGTGTACACCATAATGTACTTGATATGTATGTCTTTCTTTAATCCTAACAAAATTTGCTGAATTAGGTTAACTATTATGACTTATATGCACCATTGGTAGCACTGGTTACAACATGGTAACTCGAATCGCTTTATGGATGGTTGATTCATAGTATATCATGATTTCGGAGCTTAGTTTTGTTTCTATATAATAAAGTAATATTATTACTAATTTTGCATAATCAGTTGAGTTTACGAGTTACATCAGATAAATTCGTTGCAGCTGCATCTATCGATAATCTCTTAAACTCTCGTGGGATTACCTTTGACTATCCAAAAAATAACACTTGAACTGTTCCATCTTTTAATAATTTTAATGGGGGGGGGGGGTGACAAGAAATTTTCCGCACCGGATACCACCTAAGCTTGCTACGCCACTGGTCCTGCCTTGTGAGCAGCTTTGGGTAAGGTTAGGAAAAGAATGTGCACTTAAATAATGCTTACATTAGATTATGTCACAATAAGAGGCAGATAACGTGAAAATACATGCTTAGAGTACAGAAGGTAATGTATATCATGTATGGAATGATGAAAAATGTACATGTCATCTTGAAATTGTCAGGGGCCAATGTAAGAAGCAGGAGCACTCAAACAAAAACTGTCTAAAAGATACGAATATGAAAAGAGGTAAGAAACCTTTAGTAAGCCTAATATAAAAAGGGAGAAATCCTCAGTAGGCCTAAGTATAAAAATGAGAAAGTAAACAACATACAAAGTGTAGGTTAAAACGACAGTAAATAAAATTAAGGTACTAGCAAAGCGAACGAGAAAATAAAAGGACAGGAAGATCAAGAAGGGCTGAAACAGTAATGAGAAAAAAAGATAAAGCATGAAAGGAATAAAGAAAGTAAGAAAAATTAAAAAGAAACAATGAAAATAAATAAATTGAAGATGGAATAAATAAATAAATAAATGAAAATTAATGAATAGGAGGAACAGCTAATTAATCAAATATATGTTGTATGAATATACAATGTAAAACGAAAATAACTAATAAACAAATGTCGTAATAAATAACAAATGAAAGAAAGCCGAATAAATTAACAAAGAAATTAAAAGTCGAAAGAGATAAAAAAACGAATGTGACTTTGTAACAAAGAAACAAGGACAGAGCGTGTGTCCGAAAAGAGAGACCAGATAATTATATGAAAGTGAGAAGTTTGAATATAAAACATGATGATGAAGGGGAAGATACTTGTGGTTCAGCGCTGTATTAATGAGAGGTCTCATTGTCTGCTAATTGCAAGAACTGAGATGGTTCATTACCAGCCTCCTCTTTTCTGTTCCTGCCTAACTTTCCAATCTGTTAGTGTGTGGCAGCTATGATGTAAATAACCGGAGCTTTTGCTTTGTCCACAGAATAATGGATACAGTTACTAATATCGCTGTGTATGAATATAACTTTGTGTCTGCATACTACTCAATAAACACTGTTATTGGCAGTCTGCCCTTGTTAGTTGCGGAAACAATTTCACATTTAATTTGTACATGGTACTTTTATTTAGGTCGATACATTAGTGATGTATCTTACCTTTAACATGGTAACCAAGCTAGTGTATAATTTCCGAGAAGACCTCAGTTTTGAGCTATATGAAAAAGGGGAAACTTACCATATTTCATGCTTGGTTCTAAAAGGGCCAATTTCAATTTCTTGCAAAAATGAGATGTATGCATTAATGAGCTCGGCTAGTCTTTATCTTTAGTATAATAAAAGTACCCATGTCTGTTGCTATTAATAACATATTAATGCAGGCCAACGTAGCAAGTACTCAGCAAAAAATGTTACTTCTATAATGGCTTCCAAGTCAGTTATCTCAAAAGTAAGTTTTATGACATTGGCCCTTTTAGAACAAGCCACAGAATTCACGATAGAATTCTGTCGGCGTTACTATCACATATTGTATTTAATTATATATTTTTACTGGTAACATGAATACTATTTATTCAAACGGAAAATAGTATGTCATTTAATAAATAAAATGTGAAGTTTGCTCCAGCAACGTTCAGTGAGTGTAATCGGATGCCTGACAGCCTTCAAGCCTTGAAAGCAGCAATTCAAACTGCACAATTAGTGATGAGCAAATGCAAGACCAAGACCAAGACCAAGGCGGTCTTGGTCTTGGTCTTGGTATTGCACTCTCAGTCTTGGTCTTGGTCTTGCATAGGTAACCCTGGTCTTGGTCTTGGTCTCGGTCTTGCATCAGTGGTCTTGGTCTTGGTCTCGGTCTTGCATACTCGGTCTTGGTCTTGTTGCAAGAGTCTTGCAATTTTATTTTATGCATCTTACTGTGATCTATGGCGTTTACATGATTTAAAGTTACACCGATTACATGTGTGTTATTGCTTGCGAAAGTAACGAAAGCTAATTGCTTTTAGTTGCTTTGACTATGTAAACAGTCAAGTGATGTCACACTGTTTGCCGGAATGTCCATGGTGATATAAGCTAGAACAGTAAACTTTGAGTGTAAGTTTAAATATTCTCTGTTATCCTATTGCAGAACTTTAAACCCAAAATCCACGAGATGCTAACACTATTTGAGAGCGTAAAATTATGAATATTATATTGTAAAGTTTCAAATTGAACGTCTTTGGAGACAAGAAGTAATATTAACAAGATGTGTATGATACATAACGGCTAGATATATAAGTATTAATGAACCACAGATTATTGTCTCTGTTGGACATTACATTAGAATATTATAGGAGAAAACTTAGAGCAATAATAGGAGAAAGATTCCATCTGGCGCTGTGAATTGAACTCCGGCTTAGCTCAGTTAGTAGAGCATTGGTGCGAATAGCCAAAGGTCTCATGATGATGATGAGTGTTCTGCCCGAAGGCAGGTCCAGACCCTGGACGAAGCCATGGGGTGATGACCACGACTCGTCTGAGGTGATTCAGGCAAGGATGATACCGCGGAGATTTGCCATTGCCTCTCGCGGAAAGGTCTCATACAATACATAATCTTCACACTGATTTAATTCTGTAGTGTGTCTTCCCATATACCCGGAACATGTCTTTTCATAAATATGTGACATTTACAGTTTTACCCTTGTAAATCGGAAGCAATTTTATTTATAACGCGTTTCTCCAAACTTACTTGAAACGTGCCTGATTGTTAAACTTAAAGTTTAAGTGTTACTAATTATCATCTCCTTTCCTTAGATCATAATATACCTTTTACATTGATTGCGCATCTTTCCTGTAACATAATTAGTTCCTTCTGCTACCAAACCCTCTGTCTATTATTTAAAGTCACGTTCAGTCTACCTGGGAAAATATATCGCTTTGAGATCCTCTTTAAGAAATTTGGTTTTTCAAGAACGTGCTTTTTCACAATACCTACGTATTTACCAAGACTTATTCATACCCATCACCATTTTATAATAAAGCAATTACCTTAACTATTCAATATTCAACTAATTCATTTAATCTACTGTACTTAATCATTATTACCATCAAAAATCACCTTCTATCTAATAAATTCCATATCAAATTTATATGTGAGAGTAGGGTATGAATATTAATGATAGGTTAAAAAAGGATATCATCGTTAATGAAATAGGCTACTGAGCATGTTAATAGGAGTTTTAAGTTACAGGGACTGATTAAAGTTTCAAACCCTCAGTCATAGGCCGCCCCATGGCTGAGTGGATAGACCGTTCGCCCTCCACCGCTGGGACCCGGGATTGGATCTCGATGGAACAATGTGAAATTTGTGATGGACAAAGTGGGGTCAGGGCAGGTTTTCTCGGGGTGCTCCTGTTTCCCCTAGCATATCTCATTCCATCGTTGCTCCATTCATCATAGTATGACCATTTGGTTGTAATAACGAATTATTATAGATCCTCAGTCATAGCTTTCTTTTAACCCAGTGAGAGGTTAGAGAAACTAGTTATTGAATAACTGTATGGCAGAATTTATTTATATTGTACGCAAAATGAAATTTCATATATGGCTTAGGGCCTTTGTTACATCTGTTTGCCTTTCGTACCATAATACTAGAGAACTATTGCAATTAAACATTTTAAAAATGAATATGGAGTGTTTATCGTGAATTTAACTCCCACCAATTGAAGGAACTAGCTGTCTGGAATCCCATTCAGGGAAATCCGTCAGATTAATTGTTAGTTTTCATTGCAGTAATTTGTTTATCGTAGTGGTGAGAGAGGTTGTATACAGATTTCATATGTATTATTTGAATGGTGCGCTCGTTTTTGGATACGGACAGTGTTACGCACCGGATCTGCTCTCATTGGTTGCCTCACGATGAAGCAACCTCTATATTATAGGCCCACTAGCCTTGGGACTACCCCGGCTAGCGACTCTGCGGCGCCTTTGAGTAGCGGTCGCTGCATACACAACGGGGCTTTATAAAACGTTTTCAAATGCAAGACTGCAAGAGTCTTGCAGTTAGGTCTTGTTCTTGCCAGAGTCTTGCAGGGTTGGTCTTGGTCTTGGTCTCGGTCTTGCATGGTCGGTCTTGGTCTTGGTCTCGGTCTTGCATGGTCGGTCTTGGTCTTGGTCTTGCTAACGCTGATGCGGTCTTGGTCTTGGTCTCGGTCTTGCATTTTCTGCAAGACCAAGACCAAGACTGCAAGACCAAGACTGGTCTCGCTCATCACTATGCACAATAAACAACATGAATTAAAGTAAAATAAATTATGTTTTAATTTATTATATTAAATTGAAATCATTTCCTGCATTTTAATATGCGTTGCTTTGAAGTTAAAAACGTTGAAACGAAGCTCTGCTCCCTGCATGCTTTTGTCATCTACCATCGCAAAAGACGAGAACAGCTAACAGCTGGTCACCGAGTTAGAGTCGTTTTACAAGTCAATATTACAAGGGACTCTAAAAACTCAAAGTTTAGACATTTATTGTTTAATCAAAACAATTATATGCAACTTGCCTATAATGTTATTTAAGACCCTCGTATAAAAATTATGAAACTTGCTAAGCTCGTTTTATAAACATACCTGCGCCTGCGTAAATGCCATATTATTATTATTATTATTATTATTATTATGCAAGTTGAAAATAATATTTTGGAAATTGTAGAAGAAAGAGGCTTGAAATAGTATGGACATGTACCCAGAATGACGGAGGATAGAACACCCAAGAAAATTTTGGATTGGAAAGTAGAAGGAAAAAGAAGAAGAGGGAAGCCCAAAGAGTGCTGGATGGATGGGGTGAAATGGAGTATGGCGAGAAAAGGATTAAGTGAAGAAGATACTATGGACAGGGACTTATGGAGGCAAAAGATTGTTGAGGGATGAAGGAAAACCATTGTATTGTGGAATTATTATTATTATTATTATTATCATCATCATCATCATCATCATCATCATCATCATCATCATTATCATTATCATTATCATTATCATTATTATTATTATTATTATTATTATTATTATTATTATTATTATTATTATTATTATTATTATTATTATTATTATTATTATTATTATTATTATTATTAGCAAGGATGATCACTATGAGTATTGAACTAGAGAACAGCGCAAAGTCCAGGCAGGGAGAATGTTTGTGTTGCTAAGTTGTCTCCCCTGGGGTTGGTGCTGTCCGTGAAGTTGTTCACTCAACTTGTAGCCAAGGGAGCCTTCCAGATACGTTGGTCTCATGCATGCTGATTATCCGGGCTCTGTTTATCCGTGTTACCGCTTTAGTGCTGTGAAATTAATTCCGCAAATTTTACTTCTAATTTTAATGAGAACTCTTATGGTTTCTATAATATCGTTGTTTGAACATGTGCTCCATCGAAGCCTAATCGCTATGAAATTTCAAACGAATGCGGACAAAAACGTTGCGCCTCAAACGTACATTTATGCTGGAAAACTAGACTTGGAATTTCAGGATCGAACAAATTACTTCCTCTATCTATAGTATCTATGTACAGGTAGGGGAAAAAAGTGGACCTACTAAAATATCTAAGTTGCCGATATGAGCCACTGCGCATGCCTAGAACCCACTAGGCAACTTATATATTTTAGTAGGTCCGCTTTTTTCCCCCTACCTGTACCTAGTAAATTCTAATTCCTCTATGAGCCATAAAAAAACTGTACAAACGTTTTCTGAGGGAATCGTATGAGTGTGCTAGGTCGTTTTTCCTCATTTCAAACTCTACATACCTAGAGTTTTAAAATTGAAAGTCCTCCGTAAGTTAATTTCGAATTACAAAATACAAAACCGGGCGACGCCGGGCCTTTTAAGCTAGTAGACACTAACAAGCTTGAAAATAGGAAGGCAAAAATGTACTAAAATCCTGAACATATTCAATTAAATAGGCATTGTAGCAAGTATTGATATTTGACATCTTGACATTTTACCTAAATCTAGGCATACGAAATGCGCATTATGTAAATTTTAGAAACAACTTGCTACAAAATCATGCTTTAATTAATATTGCTGGGTTGTTGATTTTATGGTTATTTAACGACAGGGATTTACGGAAACCAGGTCTGTGACCGTGTGACAGTGTGCCGGAATTCTGCTCTACATGAATTATTTTACACGCCTGTAAATCTACAGATATGGATCTATCACGTTTATGAACACATTAATACCATTGATCTGAGCCGGAATCGAACCCGCGATCTTGAGCTTAGAAAGCCAGTGCCATACTGCGACAATATACCGGAGGATATGTGTAGTTTTTCCATAAAACATCAGTTACCTTTAATTTTAACTGTTCTGGAAATAACGGAACAGCCATTATATTAATAATAGTATTGGCCTACTTGTAAACGTAATACGCAAAAATGGGCAAAATTATCTTTGATATACACAACCCAAGTAGTTTTAAATATGTTTCTAAGAATAAAATATAGAACATCCAATCTCTAATAAAATTAAAATAATATTTCGAACTTATAGAATTTTATCTTCGCTTCATACACTTACTATGCAATCCCAAATCAGTAATTAACTTTCCTGGACAAGAAAAATTAATGAGTTTAACCAATATCTAAAGTTTCTCTTTATTAGAGTAATTGTTTGTGATAGTATGGAAATTCTAGTGGCTATGAAAAATATTTTCCAATAGTGAAAGCTAACTCGATAGGTAAAAAACCAAAGTGCTTTTGTTGTTCATTACAAAAGTTGCAGATAATGATGCGCGATATAACAGGAGCTTTCCATAGACTAACAATGGAAAACTCATAACAGGATGCGGTAATTTTATAGTTGTGAGATACCCTGATAAATGTATAATTGCCGCTAGTGTAATTGTCCTAGAAAATGTCAAAAGTTTCGGTGAGCCAACCTGACCCAGATCCTGACCGACATAAAACCGATGCCATAGAAAATAAAACCGATGCCATCATGCAGTTGCAAATGGTACCTCCCATTACGTTATGAGAGTTCATGCAAAGCAAGAATTTCACTGATTACTTTGCACATACATACGTGAATATCATTATTGGTACTCTGCCGCGATGACGAGGTGAATGAATGAATTCTAGAGATTAGAGATGCCCAGGGAAAATTAAACCAGATCTTCAGTTTACAATATACACAATATATGCTCAATTACTACAATAATAGTATAATTATTCTATTGCTATTATTTAAATTATTTAAAAATCATCATGGGATAAAATCATAATACAAAAATTGTAATATATATTACTTGTCTAAAAAAACATTAAACTTATGTGTATACACTATAAGAGTCAATATGAAAGCCATTAAAATTACTTACAATTATTAAAATGTAAACATAGATTGCTCGTCACCAATAATATAAAACATAACCCCCTTAAAATTCTTGTTCAATGTTAAAATTGCTGTGCTGTCCTCTTCACGACGCGTTTCGACGTTAATTCGTCATCTTCAGGTGTATATTTTATTTGTATAGAAAGAATAGCTGCAGGCTACATGTTGCTCCTTGTGTTGTTAGACGTATACTCCTAAATTGCTTTCATCTTGACTCTTATAGTATATACACATAAGTTTAATGTTTTTTAGGCAAGTAATGTATATTACAATTCTTGTATTATGCTTTTATCCCATGATGATTTTTAAATAATTTAAATAATAGCAATAGAATAATTATACAATTATTGTAGTAAGTGAGCACGGGTGGAATATTGTGTATATTGGAAACAACAGAATCTGCGCAATTAGAAAATGAAAATAACTGAAATACAGATCTTCAGTACCTGCTTCTTCAGTACCTGATAATTAGAATTCTAACATCGAGTTCTATGTATAGTCATAGTAAAAAAAGTTAACATGGATTGCTTTAAGTGTAGCTATGTAAAATCAGTGTCAAATTTTCGGCCTGGAAACATAACTTCTTCTTCCTTTAATATATCCCAGTATAAAGTTCACGTCTTCAATTACGTAATGTGCATTCAGCTATCTCAGTATAATTTAATTATTCAATTGTATAAATTATTCGCGAGGCAAGAATTAAAACTTCATTTTGTGTATGAGACTTCATTGGAAAAAGGTTTCAAATTTTCTCCTTTGGTACAATATATTATAATAATGTGATATACCGTTTGTTATATATACATATATATAATACAATTCTTGTAGAAAAGTAATGTTATTTTTTACATGATAAATAGCCAACATATAAACGAATGGATGCAAGGCGAATCGATGGAAACAGATATTGTCGAAGGCATTTCTGTTGAAATGCAAGCCTATGTGTGTAGCTAGGATTATATAATAATTATTTTAAAAACAATAATTCGAAGTTATGGGAATTTTTATTTTAGAAAATATATCTTACTGGAATGTTACAATTTTTAAGTGTCACAAACGCTGTATAATAATTAAACCCAATATATTATACAGCCAAACAACTTAAAGAAAGTAACTTTATACCTAAGCAGGAAGCATTGCTTTATTGTCTCTTTTTACGAGTTGATTTCCCTTTGTGAAGTATGTATTATTTATAGGTTTATGTCAATATTTTAACGATTACGTCTGAGTCGAAACGTCTCCACTGAAATAAACAAACGGTATGGAATAATATCCCCACAAAAACAAATGATTTCAGTGCATTGTTTTTTTCTTTCTTTCTTTTATCGCCTCGATGTCCGATTGTATACAGTCGTTTTGTTTGACTCTCAGTGTTAGCTGGGCTGCATAGCCTTCGGGAGTGGACCACGCGATCATTGCCAACTCCCAAAGGTTTGGCAATGCTCAGATCTTTTTTTTTCCTACGCCACCTGCAAGTCCAGTAGCAGCCAGTGCGAGAGGTAATCGAGGCTTTGAAACCAAATTACATCATGCATTATCCATCCCACACACAAACTCCCTTACCAAATAATAGCGATTAATGATCAATTGAACATTTCAATCATTGTATCTACCTATTTTCTGGAAAAATAACCGATATGATCATGTAGTAGAAACAACCACTTGCAATAATATCACGATATAATGTAGTTCTAATTTTTTTTGCTAGAAATTTAATCAATTGAAAGATTTCGCAACTTCATCCACTGCACAAAATAATAACAATAATAATAATTATTATTACTATCGTTATTATTACTATCGTTATCATTACTATCGTTATCATTATTATTATTATTATTATTATTATTATTATTATTATCATCGTTATCATTATCATTATTATTACCATCGTTATCATTATTATTATTATCATCATCGTTATATGAACATGTATATCAAATTGCATTGTTTGTGGAAATATGGCAATTGCGACCAGACTCGTGAGGTCAATTGGTGGGCAACTTAGTAAAAAAAAGTATCCGCTCCAGTCATAAACTCCAACAATAACGGCCGTGTGTATTTGCATCAAGGTTCGAATCCCAAATTAAGATGTGCCTCTCTTCTTCTTCTTCTTCTTATTATTATTATTATTATTATTATTATTATATTATTCTCCCTTTTCATCGAATTTTCATGGGTAATCTCACGATAATTGACGATAGATACGCGACTGCGAAGCAGGAGCGAATTTATCTGATGAAACTTGTCAACTCGAGATGGATTTATTAAGACAGTTTCATGAATAAAAATGTAACGGATTATACAAATAGTAATTACTTTCGTGGTTTCTTGTATAAAAAAAACTAACAGCTCCGAGATCACTGCATAGTATGAATCGACCATTCATTAATCGATTCGAGTTACCGTGTCCATGTTGTGACCAGTGCTACCAATTGTGCATATAAGATATAGTTAACTTACTTCAGGCAAGCTAACAGCAGAACAGAATAAAAGCACACGAACTGGCTTACATCGAATTGAAATTGTGTTTTAATCTATGTGCACTTATATTATTTCAATTTCCAAACAAGTTATGTTGTATAAAATAATCTGTTTTCGTGCCGTTTAATGGCAACATATGATGTATTAATCACTGCACACTGATGCTTTCGTGTCCAGTAACGAGCAGACGGTTTTACCCGATAAAATGCCATCCTCGCGATTCGTACAATAATTGTAAGATAAAGGGCCGTGATTGGTCTCTATCCGAGGAATTGCTAAACGTTATTGGTCAATATTAAACACTGGGCGTATGAGTGGAATAGTCTATGAAAACGTAACCTACATCAAATTTATCCTTAACTCAGAAATTCTTCGAAACAGATCGCAGGCAGAAACCAGAAAAGTACTAACGTATACCATTGGTCATAATAAGACTGCGCCAATATTTTATTTTTAATCAGTTTTTTATCACTTGGCGCACGGAATTTATTAATATAAATTTTGGAGAAGAAATTATTATGTAGGAGGCTTTGTTCTTCTACTTGCTATTTGGTAAACATATTATAGTCGGCCCTGAACTTACAGATTGTTTAAACTCTGTGTTGCGTCATCTAGTTTTGGTTTCATGCAGGATGTCATGAACTTACAAATTGTAGTCGCTTCTGTTGCGTTATTATCTATTGTTACTTCTGCTATAGGGAGACTTTGGTTCTCCCGTGATTGTGGAGTGTTTCTATATTGTTAAGAGCACTGACGTAACAAAAGGCTTGGTTATGTATAAAAGATCGAGGACAATGGTGCCTCGGTCTCACTCTCTGTCTAGCCTTCATTCGCACTTCTCGGATTCTCCGTCTGGGTGTCGTCTTCATTCGGTTTCTATCCATCGGGCAATGGACATTGACCTGGGACTCCTTGGTTCAGTGGGATGTGACTTCAGTCTCAATTAGGATTCTTTATACAGAGGTATGTACTTGTCATTGATATATTTTGTCGGGTATTATGAAATGTGTTAAGTTTAAATTAAGCCTTTCAGGCCGATATGTAAATGTGATAGGCGTGTTCTCTAAACTTAATGCCTGTTCGTCTCTGTGTTTATCATGGCTTTAATTAATTTCTCATTCGGTTGCCTTCAGCTTGTGTACCTCTCTTCCTTGTGTTGTTTATTATCCCTGAACCTTGTGTCTATGTCCATTGTGCGAGGAGAGTGAGCCTTCTTCAACCACAACTCCGTGGATGGAGAAGCTGTTTTTTGGTTCTTGTAAAAAGTAAGTCTAAAGTGTTTATAATGTAAATTTTCATGTAAAGAGAAACTCAATATTGAAATTGTTTGTGTAACGTCTTTCCAGGAACTGATTATTCTTTGAATTTATGTTAAATTCAAAAGGGTTATTATTTATTTTGAGTTTGATATTATGTATGTATTTAAGGCCTTCAGCCGATTTGTAAAATAAACCCTTTCTCTTTCTTACGCTTCCTTATGTTTTCTGACTTGATTAGAGAACATATTAAATGCGAAAGGCATCGAAACTTCATTTCGTAGCCTTTCGTTAAATATGTTGCCTCTTTCTCCGGTTCTCCTTTTAGTCACACTTATTTAGATCCTCTGGGATGGACCTGGTGCCGGTAGCAGAGAAAGGAAGTCCAGGTAATTAATATTCGACTTGGTGACTCGCCGGAGGAGTGGTGCAAGACCCGGATTTCAATGATTTTGTTGTTTTTTCTTTTTCTCATGATAGTAAGGCGATGCTCTGTTAAAAATAAACACCACTCATGGAATTAGGAATGAAATGCAGCAAATTTTCTACGTAATTTTCCCTGCATGTTTACAGTTTTCTCCTGAATAGGGCATCTTTCATTGTATTGGCAAGTTTTTGTTTGACATTTTGAAGGAAACAAAAGGATTTTGTCATTTCTAGCTCTTTTTAATTCATTATCAAAATAATGATAAAATTAAATTAAAGAATTTCGGCAATGGTATGGTTTACAGCTATTGGATTCTTGGAATTGTGTAGTAATTGTTCTCCTTCTACATTAATGCTGTTTGAACTTGGACTGATGCAACAGTAATTTTGTAACTTCTATCGTTCACTTGTGAAATAAAAGGGAGTGTGATGATTCGGGCAAAAGCACTGCCCTGCCACGACCTCTTTAGTCTACGCAAGGGTCAAGTACAGTACACATCGATCCTACTGTAACAACCCATTCTGCACCTGTAGTTCATGTTTTCATAAGCCATAGTGTCTTTTTAAGTAATTTTATTATCATAATGTCATATTTTTCTTGTCATTTTAAAAGTACTTTTAGGTCATTGAAATTCGTGCCCTGGTGATGGCATAAACACATCTGGGCGGAATTTTATCGTACGGTAGGAGCTTTGCGGGTATAATTGAAGACGGGCAGCACAAAATACGCATATCAAATGCGTTCAAACGCACACTCGCCCAATTTCACTCGAAAGCGACGTCATAAAGTGCGGTTCCACATGGCTCTTGCAACAAGCGCAGGTTAACATGTGAGTATGTGTGTCAGGTGGTTTTGATTAAATGTTTAGTTCCTAAGCGAACTCGAGGAAAACCTTTTTAAATGGAAACGTTCATGTGTGTGTGGACATAAACTATTAACAGCAAAATATACATGAAAAACAACAAGGAGACTTAAATGTAATTATAGAATTTTAATACCTCTACATTGAAATTAAAGGGCACTATTGTAACAACCCATTCTGCACCTGTATTTTATTTTTTCATAAGCCATAGTGTCATTTTAAGTATTTTTATTGTCATAATGTCATATTTTTCAGGTCATTTTAAAAGTCATTGAAATTCGTACCATATTAATGACATAAACACATCTGGGTGGAATCTTTGTCCTACGGTAGGACATTTAGGTTTATACACATGTATAGAAAATGTTCACTATTTTGCCGAGGTACATACATCTCCTATGTATAGTGCATTAACCATTGGAAACAAATATGGTTAATCACTGTATTGAGATAAAAGACACGAAATCCATTATACCAAAGCAGATAACAAATCTGTACAAAAAAGTGGATATTAAAAAGGTGCATAATATAGTTTTAAATTATAATGTATAATAAGTTTTCAAAGTTTCAATAAGAGTTTAAAAATAACTGTTACAAAAATTTCAAAACTTTAAAATAGTAATAATTAAAAAGTGATTGGCCTACTTAAATTTGCGCCATATCATTCATTTTCTTTTGTCAAGTCTTTCGTTTCCTCCAAAACTATTATAGCCTATTACTTATGTTTTGATCTGTTCCGTTCATTGTATAATTTTCATATTGTATGTGTTTCTTTTTTCTGTATTTTTTTAGTTGTAGTATTAGTTTAAATATTTTTAGTGTTATATTAAACATACAATATTAGTGTTGTAAAACTGGTGTATAAGAGATTATTGTAATTGGGCAATGAGCCTATTATATCCTCAACATTATAAATAAATAATTAAAAAGTTCAATATTTGTAACATAGTGCACTTTACCTCCAGTGTAGAAATATACCCAATGTGCATTCAATTTTATCTTATTTTATTTTATCTTTAGTCCTTTGAAGGTAGAATAATTGTGACTCTACTATGTACGTACTATGTCTATTTTTAGTTATCAGTGTGATTACTCTGCACTGTTGTTTTCGAATTAGGAAACAGTTGCCATATTGGTCTATTTTGAAATCATGTTTCTCTCTTGTCTACTCGGGTTACAGATCACGTACAGAACACAGTGGACTAAGTTCAGAGTCAATAAATATCGAGAATTCGTAATCGTGGATGACTGATTCTGACAAGGAATTGTAAAATCGGAAACACCTGCAACCGGCAAAAATCTTTTTTTTTTCTGGAAATGAATACCCTTGCGTAGAATTAGACAGCGGCAAAGACATCTACCTGAACATCTATCATGAAGAGTCGGTATCAGAAAAAAAGCAATCCATTAACCGTGTCACACTGCACTAATTTTGTTTTGCGACTCACGGAGGAAGACTTGATTAATGACCGGCCGGCATTGCAACTCCGCCAGTTACCACAGTCTTATTTCTGGTAGTGCAGACTAATCAAGTATCTAAAATCTGTTGCAAAAAAGCAGCATTTTCAGGTCCTTAATTAGATCTAACCCCTAACTGCATGATATTTACATTTTTTTTCGAATATATTTCAATTGCCAAGGATACTGATAAACCTAGTGATAAAATTTAAAAAAAAATCTATTTGTCTATAACCTGAAAGAAACACCCTACATATTTTCATTTCTAGAAGGGAAATGCCTTTTTCCTTCGCAAATATTAAAGTTTTTTGTAAACGTCCAATCGTTAGAAAGGTTTGGTAACTAGCACCAGACAAGCATGTTATTGTATACTTTATATCAGTTATATATACATATAAAAATAATAAATCGCAAATAACAGAATCCAATGTTTTTACATTATGGAAAAGGAATCGCTGTATCGATAAATCGATTTTTCTATTGGATTCAAATCGATCGCGAAGCAGTGATATAAACAGCAGTGATTATAAAGCTTTACTATATTATTTTCAATCTATTGATTTTTATAACTGTCACCTAACTTCAACGTTCTTTTTCAGTATTATTATATATACTCGAGTAAAGGAATCCTAGTTTACCCATAATCAAGTACGGTACATGCATACAATGGCTATTTAAAGGGTGCCTTTCGTCTTTGTTCTATTAATTATTGAGAAGTGAGATCTGAACTAAATAAAAGATTGTTGATCAAAAATAAATAAAAAGAATAATTTACTCTTCCCTGAAGAAATAATGCAATAAATGTAATCTCTTTATAGTTATATCATTAAGAAATAAATACGAACAGTTCTTTGTTATTGTAGGTTTGGAATCAATGGCTAGGCTCCTGAGAGCTCTTGCAAGATCACTTTACATAGTCCTTGTCACTAGATAATAACATTTCATATACTAATCTATCCAAACAGAACATAACCGATCCTAATATAAGCTAACCTAACATAAAGTAGGCTAAGGTCCCTCCTAACCTAAGCTATCTATTCTAAGGCAGTCATGTTGGCAACAGGCTACAAGGAAGGCTGATGAAAATACGAAGACGTGAAGGACTCACGTTCTGATGCTTTTCTGATTTACATCTTCCGACTTTTCTCCTAACTTATTTACACAGGCACATAGTTTGGAAAACCCGAGAAGGAAAAATAAAGAAAGACGAAGGAACGAAGTAAACATAAATAAATAAATAAATAAATAAATAAAGAGAAAGGAAATATAATATATAAATCTCTAAATAAACAACAAAATATAAATAACGACTGAAAGAAATAAACAAAAGGAAGAAATAAAGACAAAAAGAGACATAGAACTCTCAATGTAAAGATAAATGAAGGTATTGAGCACTGGAAAGCGATACGGAATGAAAAGAGTAAAACGGTAACGTTTAGGCTTTAAGGGGTGGTTCAGGGCGGACGGGGGTGTGGCAGGCAGTCTGTGTAATTACACGTCCTCGAGGTGGTGGCCCTGTAATCTGTCAAATTTGAAACCCGAGCCTCCGTAATTATAGCCATACCCGGTGTTTCAAACCAAATTTCACCACCTCTGAAGTTGATTGTCTTTCTTCAACCAGATTAGTAGATAAAAATTTCCCACACAGATGGCATACAACATATTGTTTAACAATATAATAAACTGTCCTAGTTCAAAAGTAAGATCAATATTTTTTCAGGATATTCTTTATTGCATGCTACATCATTTCCCGCAGGCCTCTGATCAGTCCTCTTAAGAAAGGATAATAATAATAAAAATAATAAATATTTTATTGTCGTTAAGCCAGAAGCAATAGACAAAGTCAAAGTACAAGAATATACAACAAATGCACTAAGTGAAGAAATCATGAGAAATTATAAAAGATTTACATTAGAAAAGCCCTAAACATGTAAACAAGACCAAACATCCCAACACATGCTATTATAATATCAATAAAAAATTACAAAAATATCTACAAAGAAAATAACATTAATGAACAGTAGTTTATAATGTACTGATATTAATTTAACGTAAGCAAGTTTACAATACAGAATGTGTGACATCACATTATGGGAAATAAGGATAGAGATATGTGTGATAGGAAATTATAACTTTATATCTGTGGCTTGGTTCTAAAAGGGTCAATGTCAATTTCTTGCAAAAATGAGATCTATGCATTATTGAGTTCGGCTAGTCTTTATCTTTGGTATACTAAAAGTGCCAATGTCTGATGCTATTAATAGACATAATACAGAAACCTTAGAGGCCAATGTCGGAAGTTTTCAGCAAAAAAATGTTACTTCTTTAAAGGCTTCGAAGTCAGTTATCTCAAAAGCAAGTTTCATGACATTGGCCCTTTTAGAACCAAGCCGCAGATATGTGATAGGAAATTAGAACTTTAGTCTACTGTCAACGTTGTGTCAAGAAAATCTTGCAACGAATAAAAAGAATAAGTTTTATAATAATAAAAGAATAAGAATAAGTTTAAGTATAATCTAGAGTGTAGGATCATTCTACAGTTCCTTATTTCAAGACCTGTAGTGATAAGGGACTAGCCCATTAATAACGAAACCCCCAATAAAGAGAGATAAAGAATTAGATGTGAAGTAAATAACTGTAGATATATGATTTTTTATTCCACAAATCAATTACATGTGACAAGCAGACTTATATTCCGGACGAAGGCATACTTCGGATTTGTACCTGAAAACCCCAAGCCCTCAACCGGGATACAACCCGCTAACCTTGGCAGAACTTCAACAATTTCATCACTGAGTATGTTACTCTACTCTCCGTTCCTGTTGCTATAACTCCAGAGAAAAATTGTCTGCGTTCGACAATAGTGTCATTGAGCAACTCTTTCACTCATACGACATTATTTTGATTTATACCAATGACATAGCCAATAAGAAACAGTCACTCGTACTGTTTTATTTTTATTAACTGATATGAATTTCTGAAGTGTGTACGTCTACATAATTTTGTGTCGGAATTCAAATAAAGTGTAATTTAAAACTTAGTGTTTACATTTTTGTATCAGTTTCATGAAAATTACGTTTCATGTCATGTGTCTGTTTTTACAGTAAGAATATAAATCTGAATATTCATACTTTTGTCATTTATCAATTTGCATTTTATTCAGGAAATGTTTATCATAAATGCAATTAAGAGCTAGGGCTGAACACTTTTTTTATAAATGAGATACAGTG
The DNA here is from genome assembly GCA_964059195.1 of Ectobius pallidus. Lineage (NCBI taxonomy): Eukaryota > Metazoa > Arthropoda > Insecta > Blattodea > Ectobiidae > Ectobius > Ectobius pallidus. Next base: position 157,951,099 of record CAXKWD010000001.1, on the reverse strand, counting down.
TTTTGACAGTTATTATTAAGTCATTGAAGTAATAGGTATTTTATTTAATAAAGGTTATAAATGTTTAATTCTTGGGTGTATTTTATTTAGTAAAAAAAACTTTTCAAAACCCACATTCTCTACGAAAAGAATTCCAAGCTTTAATTAGAGTATTTCGACAACATTCTTCGGTCCTTTCACGTCCAAGTAATACCTTACCTTCCGAAGGGGGTTGTGAGGCGATGGGCTTACCATCTGTCACTCTGCCCTCTCTCGGAAAATAAGGGTAACAAAATTCACCTATCTAACATAAACCTCCACTTGGAGGCCCTACGCCTTAACAATGGGAGCAAAGGAAAAACAAAACATAATTCGCATGGCTTAAAGTTATTACAGCAAATTTAAACGGAAGCAATGACACATGAGTGAACCTAAAGCAATATAATTATGATATGATCTATACAAGAAGTAGGTTTTCACATAGCGCCGAAGTGAGCAGCAACTTCTCCAGCACAGCTGCACTGCACGTAGTGTTGTGTGCCCTACAGGCGCTTCGCTACAATAATTCTTGTTGGCTTGGCAAGGAAGGAAGGAGCAAAAGGCCGGCGTTGCTCTTTGAGGGAAAACAACCCCCGACATGTCACCCCCAGTGCTTTGTAGCCTCCTCCACCATAAAAATTCTCCCAAGAATTAGTAAAAAATAAACGCAAAGCCCCAAGCACTCTACTTATATATAGGGAAAAATCTTCACGTAACTATTGCGACTTTTCTGTATAAGATTTTCCTCCTGTTACTCTCGCGATTATCTGTTAGGCCTACGCATAATTCAGAACTTGGCACTACCGTAGCAGCTCTCATTGTATACGAGTGGTTCCTGTAGTAATTATTGACGTGAGGAGTCCCAAGTTCCAACCACATACCGTACATATTTGAACATAAAACATGGTATCAGAACAGCTTTTCATTCGTACAAAGGCCTAAAATTTGCAGATATACACTTTGCAATACGCTGGATTTTTTTTACATAAAAATCTAAAAATAGAATTTTTTGTACCAGAATGACTAAACTAATATCTATTTCATTCCTTAATCGAATTGTTTGGTTTCGACCTTATTAAGCCTAAATTTTTGGAATTTTTATAAATGTGTTGTTCCTTTGATACAACATGTAAGTGCTCCAATTTGAATGGTTTGTTATAGTTCCTTTCGAACTGAGTCTAAAGAACCACATAGGTTGTCAGTAACTCTATGTTAGCGATCAGTAATGTGAATAGAAGCAATAAAACGTGGGGGTAGAAAGAAAAGAAAAAGAACAAACTCAAATCCAATTACAAAGTTGTGTATCGGGTTCGAGCCCGGGAGGCTCCTTTTAATTAAAGACGGTCGGGTCGTTAAGTTTGCCTTAGCTCGGATTTATTTGAGTTTCTTCTGTTTTCCAAAGTAGATCGAAGCAACCAGATCCAAGGAAATTTTATTCTTAACTTGTGGCATTTCTCTGCTAGTCGCTCTCCTTCCGTTTCATGTTCCCCTCCCTTACACTCTTTACCACTCCATCTTTTTCTCCATTTCTCTCCTCCTTTTCCTCTCTCGCCCTCTTTCTCCCCTATCTCATTTTCTCATTCTTTCACTTTATCTCCCTCTCTTTCTCTCGCTCACTCATCAAACAGTCTCTCTTGTATCTACAAGCTTTTAATGATTTATTCAGTTACTATAATTACTGTACATTCGTAAATACCAACTGTATTTACTCACTGATTTGAGTTCGTGGAAATGTTTATGTTCTTAATTTAGTTTTAAGTTCATTTCTTAATTTTCTACTAATATAATGTATATTTTATTTAATTATTGTTTTTGTTCATGGTAAACTTGTGAGGGGTTATCACGAAGTGACATAATAACTGTAGCAAAACCGAGAGCATTATGGTAGCGTAGGTTCAGATACTTTCATTCAGGAGAAAAGAATACTATCATCTATGTGTCCTCCTTTCCATCCCGCGTAAGGTACTGGCCACCCTACGCGGTATCCTCCGGCCTAGTGTCTCCTCCCTCCCCCCAATGCTCTGTCGCAGGGCAGGACCGGCCTCCGGGCCGAACACTTTTTAAAAAATAGGCTAATGTAGTCCATCTTTGAAATTTTACCAAAACATTTTTTTATATTTGGTAATTTTGAAGCATATTCTAAATTACATTTGATTATGTTCATACAAAATATGTATTAGGAGATATGTTAAAACCTTCCACGCTGAGGAAACAGTCATTCAGTTCTGCAAACTGCATGTTAAATCCGTTTGCATCAGAGGGCTGTTTGGCGACCGTCGTAGAATCACAACGCCCTAAAACCTCGAGATACAATACTTTGATATAAAATACACATTTTTTTAAAGTTTGACTGTGCTGGGCAATGCCAAGTCTGCCCATTCATAAAACATGGCCTGCATTAAAGGCGTTATTCCCTTCCAGAACATAGCGTAAATGGCTTTCCTGTCGAAAATTCGGCAGGTTACTTTCGCCCATTTTGCAAAGGGATTATGCACATGAAATGCTACTGTATTTACTATCAGAACACTGTATACCAGGGGTGGCCTCAACGAGGCTCGCGAGCCTCATGCGGCTCTTGAAACCAAGCTAAGAGTAAACATGATACAGACTTTAAAAATTATACAGTTAATAAAATTTAATAAAAAAATATTACGTGGAAGTGAAAAACTTATTTCTGATTTACCGCAGAGTGAACTGTATTTAGTTTTCAGAGCAAATTAAGACTCTTTCGGTTAAGACCTTGAGACTACAACATTCCCTCATTTCAAAGTTTGAAGAAAATTACTGAAAGCCTTCCTGACGTTCAGGTGGAAACAGAAGATTATTTGCGTAAAATGTATGGTCTTGCTAAAGAAATCAATGGTAGATTTAATGATTTGAGAACACTTAAACCTTCATTTTCATTCCTGGAAAATCCTTTTGCTGTTGACGTAGTGTCCTGTTTCATCACCAATTACAAAGGATACAGTTGGAGTAGCGTTGGAGCACTAGAACTGCAAGAGGACGAAGGACTAAAAGGACTTAGAAGTGTTGTTTCGGGTATGGAATTTTGGAAGTTCCAGAAGAAAACCTCCTACTAACAAAAGAGTGTGCTATGAGACTTATCTCGATATTTGGGACTACTTATGTGTGTGAATCTCTTTACTGAACGCTTAAGTTCATTAAATCTAAATCTAACTGATGAACATTTAAGTGAACTCGTGCGAACATCGCTTACCAATTATCAGCCAGATTTCAAACAACTAACAGCAAAAATGAACACTCGAAAAAGCACTTCTCGAAAGTAAAATCTTATTTCTTGTTGTGTAATTGAAAAATAATGTTTATATGTATAGTAAAAACAAAGTGGTTTGCTTCGAACAGCTCTTTATAAATTGGTTGCCCCAAAGTTAAGGTTAGTGCTCACCCCTGCTAATTACTATATACACATAGGCCTATTATTGTGTATTATTCTGCAGGCATTATTCGCATCCTATCAAAGTATTTTACACAGTTTAATTTTCAGCTCCTTGCTGTGCTATTTGTTTGCTTCATGCAATTGTTGGCTAATGTGCAATTTGTTTTTGTTATGACGGTAGGCTACTGTTTGATGTTGCTAGTTTGTTTAAATGGAGTAACATGTTGTATCACTAGCATATCACAGATTCTCATTTGTTAGAAAATTCCCGTGTGCTATTTCATTTGTTACAGTTATATTCGATGGCAGTTCGGTATCGAGAAAATGAATTCATCACTGGGTAACATTACATTAATCTTTACACCACGCTGAATACAGTATGCATTTAAAAACTTGAAATATAATGCAAGTACTATTGACTTTTGCCTGCCTGTTCTTTTTTCTGATATAATATCCTTTATGTACATCAACTGTTGCAGAAATGATAGATACTTGCGATCAATAACATGAAAGTGGTAAATATGATATTGACATTCCAAAATAATAAATTGTTTCAGATCATGGGCTCGGTAAAATTGTTAATTATTTTGGTAAATATTCCAATAACATTTGATTCTATCTGTATCAGTATTCTATTCACTAGAGATGTTTTTAAAAAGGAAGATGTAAGTTATAATATTATGTAAATTAATTATCAGCAGGGCCTGGATTCTAATGACATGTCATCTTTTTATTGATACTGCATAGACATTGTTAACTTGTAGATAAATCCTAATCATGGCCTGTAGATTACAGAAATATATTTTTAATATGTCATTTTTTGTTTTATGCAATTTTATATTTTTAGGGCATTTATTTCAATTTTACGTCATTATTTTATCATTTTCGTGTCATTTGCTTCCTTATTTAGGCATTTTCATGCATTTACATTGAGTGTATTAACTTTTTTTCGTCGCTAGCTGTTCTCCCTTTGAAGTGTTGTTTGTTTAATCCAAGAAGGAAAAATGTTGTCACGTCTCAGTCGGAAATGAGAATCAAAGAAACGCAAAAATATTGTATTAAGAGTATATTACTACAGTACTTTTCAAATGAGAAGCCATTTCCTTCACCGCCAATCACGTGTACGAGCTAACAGAGCGCCGCTAGCAGTAAGAGTCTTCCCTCCGTCTCGCCGTCTCTGATTGGACCGCGTATCTAAGCAGGAGAAGGACAAAACGGCTTGTCATCTGCAAAACACTATAGGTTATGAGATTGACTTGGCACCTGCTTGGATTTGAGAGTGCAATCTACTGTTTACCCTCAATAAACAATAATACAATCCGGCAGACCGCAAAAGGAAATGCCGAAGTTTGACTCGCCAGCGCCTCCGTGAGAAAAGAACATTCACAACATTACAGTTATTTACAGTTTTTACAATTATGTAAATATTAGTCTAATACTTTGTGTGTACAATAACAGTTTTTTTAATAAATAAAATATCAGTTTTAGTTAATTTTTGTTAATAATTATTAAGTCATTTTCTTTAAAATTTAGGGTCATTTTATAGGTAATTTTTCAAACAATTTTAGGTTATCAGAATCCGGGCCCTGATTATCAGCATCAATACCGGACTAATTAAAATGAGGAGGCTTCCATGGCCGGTGTCAAAGTGGCAACCATCCGGGCAATTAGGCCGTCGTACAAGGTTAATAAAACCTGACTTTTCACCCGTTGCTCTGGGGGGGGGTATCTTCATAGACTGCTGTAGCGATGTATTCTCTTTGATCTCTGGCTGCAGATTGTCAGATTGTAAGACTGACAGATTGCCAGACTGTCAAACTGACAGTCTGCGGCCAGAGCTCAAAGAGAACATCTGAAAATGCCCGTAGCAGCAGGCGAAACGTCGGGTTTTAATAACGTTGGTCCACGGTCTAAAAGCCGATTAAATTGGACCACTTCGTCACACAGGTATTAACTGGCCGCTAACTTAATCCGCTTCAATCTCACAGACGACGATCTATGCACTTGTGAGGACAGCGAACCAGACACCATGTATCATGTGCTGTATACTTGTCCTCGATATCGAGAAGCTCGACTACTCCTCCACAAAGCCGCTAGGGCAGAGGAGGAAGCCTGGGCACCGGACCTCACGTTCTGGACGCGTAAAAACACGTTCCCAGCAATTAAAACCTTTGCAAAAACAGCACTTCTCGAAAAGTCTATAATAAATTAACACACCAAAGTAGACGGTCATTTGGCCACTACTCCAATCCGAGCGAGGTTTTTGAGGGGTTTTCCTCGTTCTAAGGTGAATGCCGGACTGGTCAATAATCCCCTCAAACAGATACACGCACTACAAATCTCTAGAATACATAACTACACTAAAGAAAACACACTCCGAAAATATAGCACATAAGACCTATCCGGACTTTGGTCAATCCTGCGCCAAAATACAAAGACACAAGTACACAGCCCAAACACGTCACACCATCAACATCCCCTACAGATGTACATAAGGGCACAATAGGTATACACATCACATATGGTTACCAAAATTTGGTTTGACCGGAGTTTAGGCTTAATTGCTTGTCACTCCGGGGGTAAGGGTGGGCACACAAAAAAAAAATGCCCGGAAGTTTGGTACTCTCAATCCCGGACTCTTTCCCAAGGTCAGTTTTTTACAAGATATCTTAGGTACTTATTAAGTATTAAGTTAATATCATGCACGCGTTTACATAGGCCGTCATAAAATATAAGGTTTACTTTGTATTAAATTTCCCAAACAACTGTAAGTCAGATACACAGCTCGAAATCAATAATAACAAATAATCAACAGAGAGCATAAATATGTATATTTCGTTAAATATTGATTTTTTTAAAATATTCTAACGAAGCATATTATTTCTGTGGTGAAAAAATAATTTTAAAATATTTTCTCATTAATTATCCTAGATTAATTTAAACATTTAGCACTATACCTTCATACCCAACACAAATATTAAAGTTATAAGTAAAAATTTAATTGACAACTTGGTTCGATACTCACAATTAAAATTTGGAAAATTTAAAATTAAAAAAGTTAGTAAAGTAGCACTATGATTTCTTTCTTTTAGCGTTTAAAGCAATTCTTAAACACTAAGCTTAACGTGGCTCAGGAATATGGTTGAATACAATATTATTGGTGATGAAAATGGGATACTTGACAGTGCATAAATTATTACTTTTTAATAAAGAAAGGTCCCGGGTTCAAACCCTGTTGCCGGCCAATTTATTTCCCCATTCGTATATGCAAATGCCGGATTGCATAATTCCTAACCGTGACTCATCATCTCTACTTCATCCCATATCATAATCATGTGAGTGCAAGATCAGTTATAAAACAGAAGCAGCTATAAAAAAAAACAAAACATATGTAAGCTGCATCAATAGTTACACGGCCTACTGAAATACCCAAAAAGATCCTAGCACGTAATATGATCTCGTGATATTTGGCTGAAAATCTATAAATAGAGTTGACATAAAGTTAATAACAAAAATGAGCATTCAAAGAATGTCACATGCTATTGTAAAATAACTAACGGATTATTTTATAAATACGCCGCGTTACAGATATCATCTTTATTTAATAAAAAAAATTCACGTATTATTTAAATCCGTGTTGACAAGAATTCAGCAATACTGGTTTTTGTAATAGATTTTTTCAATGAATCCACCATCCGTGACCAACAATATTTTCCAATACAGCCACATTTTATTATATCTTCAGTAACCTATCACTTATATCACCCCTAATGGAGATTAATATGATCAAATTATTTTTTACGCTCACTCCCCTTCCACGGAGAGGTCGAAAAACAATTAATGCCAGTAATGAAATACATTTCACCCTCGGCAAAAAGACTGATTTATAAATTGTCATTTTTGTCAAACGTGCCTACGGCGGGCGGAAAACAAACAAATGAATGTGCAAAATTATTATTGTTAAAGTTATACTTTGCATCTTAAAAGCTTAGTAAGCATGTATAACAAGTCTGCCTAACACCAATAATTCCTGAAGTTGTAAAACATTAACGTCCATTGGATATCTAGATTTTTTTCGGATTACCATTAAGCTTGTTAAAACATATTTATTTGTAATTCGGAGTGTGTGAGAAATAAAATGATTCACCAAATTCAGAAACCCCACAAAACAAATATTTCAGGAGAGATAAAAAGATATGTTTATTTTAGAAAATAGAAAAGATAATACCCTTGAGTAGATTATTTACCTGGAGTCTTAAGGCTTTTTAAGGGTGATAAGTCATATTTGAAGAAAAAGAAAATATTTGTATATGAGAAAATAAAATTTGAAAGTCATGCACATGGGACATTTCTCAATTGCATGTTACAGATTTGGAAATATATTATCATAAATTCTCTTCTATTAAGGAATTTTTATTAATTTCAATTTGTTTTAGTACTGAAATGAGTTTTTTAACATAATACAATGCATATACGGTAGTCATTTTAGGTTTGAAAAGCATTGACATATTATAGCATTTCTCAAATTCATGTCCAGTTGAACATCATAAACAGAATTGCCAACATCAAGAGATGCAATGGTACTTCATGATGCTCTACAAAGATAAGAAACCAAAGGTCTTGTGAGTTTTCTCTCTATTTATAGGCCTATATAAATGGATCTCAGTGTACTTAATAAACTGTGATGAAGTGATTTTGCACAATAAGTGGGGTTTCTCAATGTCGTGATTCAAATCTAAACCAGTATTCGCCATTTGGATTTGGAAATCTATCGAATTACCACACTTAGATTAATAAGCTTTGGAATTTTATTCCGTACCCCAAATGAAAGTCTCCACGCATTCGTATACTTGTGTCTGGTATAGAAGATTTTACATCCTATATTATCTGGTACGGTTAAATAGGCAAGCGATCATTTACGAATTTGATGGCTCGGATGCTAGGCGGCCAGAAGTTGGGAACTTCTCTTGTATAGGTCCACCACCATATTCGTTTAAGCTATAGAATCACAAAATATTGAAACAATGAAGACCAATTTGCTCTTGAAACAACATTCATTCAACAACATCAATAAGTACAGAATACAGATGAACCTGTCACATTACCTACTCTTTGTTGGTATTAAAACTGGATAAAAATTTATGCAGATGATAAAAGGGATCCCATAGCCCACACGACTTTAAAGTAAATAGGCCTATTATGATACCTTCTTCTCTAGAAACATGACCCACGCATTCCCAAATTTTCCTCCAATCTCACCATAGTTAAATATCACTCAATATCACTCAAAAGTAAAAGGGAATGCCGTAAAACTTAGGAATTTCGCACTGAATTTGAAGAGGAAGAAGAAGAAATCATTTATCTTTGAAAAATAGGCAAAGTGATGAATATCACTCATCAATAAAGGAAAATTATTTTAAACTCCAAACCTAACAATGAATCAGATACTCAAGTAGGAGAATAAATTAAAAGTGAAATCTGGATATTCCATATACAGAATATTCACTGAATATAATCAAGTTTAAGAACAGGTTTCCAAACTGTGCAGCTTCGCTATCTACAGTTTATAAAACGCATCTTATGATCTTTTATTCAAGACCAGTTAAAGCAAAAACAAATTCAATAACCAGAATGAAGTGTAGTTCTCCGAATTTATATAAAGAGAAATTGCGCCCAATGGGCATTGTAGGATGTTAGTCCTCGTTGCAGAAAGATATCAGAGATTCACTTCTAAGTGCACAATACATCGCATGATATCTTTCACACTGCTTTTCACATCGCTCACATAATTATGCATCCTATGTCTGGCTGGTGGAACTTCTTTACTTTGCACAGCCGGTGGTGGAAGCCATGCACCGCGAGGCGCGTTACGACATGTCTGAGCTCGTAATTTCCTCTTTTCCACTCGTCATTGGTCATAGCGTCCGTGCTGTAAAAATCACTCCAAATTTATCTTTTCTTCAGCCTTAGCCTCTCCAATAATTGCTCATATCCTGGGGTGGATGGCAGTAGTAACCTATAACGGAGCTCTTCAATAAGGAACAATTCCCCGGTCAATTCATAGGCTAGTCTTGAGGGGGTAAATTTAGAAACACACAGGATCTTCTTTAGAAAATTTGCCTTCAGTCTTTCCAGCTGTTCTAGATTACTTAATTTCAGGTGTGGCCAAACAATCTCTAGACCATATGATATGATAGGTATGATCTTTATCTGAAAGAGTTTCAGTGCAGTTTTGATGGATAGCCTATTTAGATGCCTTATGTCGCTCATAGCTCTGATCCCAGCAATTACTCGGTCATTGATGTGGCGAGTGAATACATTTCCGGTGGCTTGAAATGTAACTCCTAGATACTTGAAGTCTGGTACACATCTCAGAGGCCTTCCTTCTATATAGAAAGTTGCTGCCGAAAGTCGCCGAATTTATATAAAAAAAAACAAGATATCAATTAAATATGACGTATCAGTTATCCAACATCTTCCGGATTAGCAGGTCTAAAACAGAAATCTCTAATTTTTAAAAAATGTATAATACATTTCAATTACGTTAACATTTTTAAAAATGTATAATATCAAGAACGTCTTGACACAAATGACTAAAGCTGTGGTAAGTCCAACAACAAAAGCTTTAAAGTAGACTTATCTAATAAAAATAACGTCTAAAGAGGTGGTGTACGTCCAAAGACAAAAGATCGAAGCAGAAATGTCTAATTAAAATAATTTCTAAAGGATTCGTTCGTTCAACAATGAAATGTCTAATAAAAATAAAATGTAAATTGATGCATGGAAAGGAAAAAAGTCCAGTTGCCAATTGGTAGAGGCCTATTGATTAAAAATAAAAAAATGCTCACGTGGTAAGAGTGGATATTGTTTCCTATTCAATAGTACTTGCGATAATGGCATTATTTTGCTAGGTTATAATACTTACCTTCAGTTTAGCACATTTTTTGTTTAATGATTTAATGTATAAGTAGCAGCCTCTATTGGCTATTGATTTATACAAAATCATAACCTTGGTAAGTCAATAATTTTGCCATAGTCATCACCAGGGCCGGGATTCTGATGACCAGGGCCCGGATTCTAATGACATGTCATCTTTTTATTGATGCTGCATAGACATTGCCAACTTGTAGATAAATCCTAATCATGGCCTCTAGATTACAGAAATGCATTTTTATTAGGTCATTTTTTGTCAATTTATGCAATTTTATATTTTTAGGGCATTTATTTCAATTTAAGGTCATTATTTTGTCATTTTCTTGTAATTTACTTCCTTATTTTGTCATTTTCATGTATTTACATTGAATGTATTAACTTTTTTCGTCTCTAGCGGTGCTGTCTTTGAAGTGTTGTTTAATGCAAGAAGGAAAAATTCGGCGTTAAGTGTTGTCATGTCTCAGTCGGAAATGAGAATTAAAGAAACGCAAAAAAATTTGTATTATATTACTATTGCTATTAGAATGACTTGCCACCAGAGTCTGCCACCTGCTTGGATTTGAGAGTGCAAACTACTGTTTACCCTCAATAAACAACAATAGGCCTATAATCCGGCAGACCACAAAAGGAAATGCCGAATTTTGACTCGCCAGTGCCTCAGTGCCAGTATAAATTTCCGCGAGAAAAAAACATTCACAACATTGCAGTTATTTAAAGTTTTTACAATTATGTACAAAATAGTCTATAACTGTGTGTGTACAATAATAATTTTTCATAAATAAAATATCAGTTTTTAGGTCATTTTTTATAATTATTAAGTCATTTTCTTTAAAATTCAGGGTCATTTTATAGGTCATTTTTCAAACAATTTTAGATCATCAGAATCCTGGCCCTTCTGATGACCTAAAATTGTTTGATAAATTACCTAAAAAAATGAGCCTAAATTTTAAATAAAATGACTTAATAATTAAAAAAATGACATAAAAACTGATATTTTATTTATAAAAAATATTATTGTGCACACAAAGTTATAGACTAGTTTGTACATAATTGTAAAAACTGTAAATAGCTGTAATGTTGTGAATGTTCTTTTCTCACGGAAATTTAAACTGGCACTGAGGCACTGGTGTGTCAAAATTCGGCATTTCCTTTTGTTGTCTGCCGGATTATATTGTTGTTTATTAAGGGTAAACACTAGTTTTCACTCTCAGTTCCAAGCTGGTGGCAGACTCTGGTGCCAAGACAATCTAATAACAATTGTAATATAATACAAAATTTTGGCGTTTCTTTCATTCTCATTTCCGACTGAGACATGACAACACTTTACGCCGAATTTTTCCTTCTTGCATTAAACAAACAACACTTCAAAGACAGCGTGTTCTAGTTTTACAAGGGAAAATCGTTACAACATTATCGAACCAGTCTGTATAGAGTGTGTATAGATCCAGTACAGTTTCGAAATAATATACGTTCCTTGTTTATATTCCACTTCACGTGTTTATATAAAATTGTGTATGATACTATAAACTTATTTACTTGTTTAATTTCTTTTTAATTTTACCTTAGCCAAAAGTGTTAGCGTGAGATGTCATATAATTAAGACGCAAATAGGACTGCATTGTAAAGCTAAGGTTTATTCCAGTTTTTACCTTAGTACATTACTATTTCGGGGGTACGCCGTAGCGTAGTGGTTGAGGCGTTGCGCTACAAACCGGAAGGTCGCGGGTTCGATGCCCGATGAGGTCATTGGAGTTTTTCAATTGTCCTAATCCTTCTGGTGGCACTATGGCCCTGGGGTCGACTCAGCCTCTAACAGAAATAAGTACCAGGAGCAATCCTGGGGGTAAAGGTGGCCGGTGCGTAAGGCTGACAACCTTACCACCTTCATCTGCCAATGTCTAAAAATCTGGGAGCCTCAACCTCCTGGAACCCTCTGGGCCTCCATGGCCTGTAATAGGGAACACATTACTTACATTACTATTTCACTCTTCCCATCTTCAACCCTAAGTAAAAGAATCTTAATGTTGCACTCACATAACTTTCTTATGAAAGACTTAAATCCTTAGTTTGTTTTGATGATATGTCTCGTAACAACCCTTAAGGCAATTTGAGAAGAAAGAAAAAACTTATTCAAATATACGGTTTAGCTCTTACATAAACACATCGTATACAAAATTCAAACAAAATCGTCCGGGGCCTTTTCGAGATAATCACGAAAAATGAAATTTTATTTACGATTTGTGGTAATAAAAATACGTAAATATCGTCGCCAATCTTCGTGTCATCTCCTCAGGAGAAATATTTCTTTTGTTAGCGAACGGAATGTTAGAGGCTTGTATCCAATGAATTAGACATGTCACAGTTGATGTACCTTTATGCACACTGATCTGAGACTCTTTCACATATCATACGATAAGAAGCAAATCACCAACTCGGCGGTTAACCAGATCAGAAGAGTTCTTCTAGAGCTACAGAGGAATAACGACATTACATTCCACTGGATTAGAGGACACACCTGACATTATGGAAATGAAAGAACTGACTTTCTTGCAAAAATCAGCTCGAGGACCCAACATCAATAGAATATGATAGGCTTTCTCTCTCACTTTGTAAAAGTAAACTTGTAGAATATTACTCAAACTTCTGGGACCAGTAATACATATCCTAGCTTTCCATTCAAAACTCTTCTTCACTACAGTACATACTAGGCAGAAAACCAACATCAACCCGATTTTATACTCACCCAATTCTTTACCAACCATGGCAAGTTCCTCTATTATCTGCACAAAATTGGGAAAGCCGAATCACTGAAATGCCCATGCTCAGAGGAGAACCAAATTGCCATGCATCTCGTCATCAATTGCAGACTACATGAAGACAAAAGATCTACTTATCTAAAAAAAAAAACAACATTATTTTGTTGAAAGCCGTCACATTACCCCGAACTTTGAATTTTACACATACAATATTTAAGACACTAAAAGATTGTCTGTGAACAATTATTATTTTTAAAAAGTTGTTAATTGTTTACTGTTGTTTTAAATATCCCGTGATAAATCCAATGTCATTCGTAGACCTGTATTGAAGATGTTACGTCCTTTTTTATGCTAGTATAGTTAAATCGGCAAAACTATCTTTTACGAACTTGAAGGCTCGGATGCTACGGCGGTCAGAAGTTGGGAATTTTTCTTGTATTGGTCCACCAGCATATTCGTTTAAGATAGAGAATCATAAAATATTGAAATAATAAAGACCAATTTGCTCTTGATAGAACATTCAATCAATAACATCAATTTAGAAAAGAAAGATGATGCTACCTACTCTTTGTTTGTATTAAGAAGCGATAAAAAAATTATGCAGATATAACAATCATTAAATGGAATATCCCATAGCGTACGCGACTTTAAAGTAAACATACCGTTTTCTCTAGAAATATGACATGCGCGTTCCCAATTCTGTGGCTTGGTTCTAAAAGGGTCATTGTCATAAAACTTGCTTTTGAGCATTACCTAGCCGAGCTCAATAATCCATAGATCTCATTTTTCCAAGAAATTGACATTGGCCCTTTTAGAACCAAACCACAGAATTGTTCCTCCAATGTCATCATCAAGTGCTACATATCACTTACAAGTAAAAGAGAATGCCGTAAAACTTAGGAATTTCGAAATTAATTTGAAGAAGAAGAAGAAATTATATTGTATTGAATAATAGGCAAAGTGATGAATAAATAAAGGGAAACTATCTGAAACTCCAATCCTAACACTGAATCAGATACCGTACTCAAATAGGATGATAATTAAAGTAAAATCTGGATATTCCTGCGGCTCCATAACCAACAACAAAGCTATTTTTCATGTCAGTAGACATAATGAAAGCAAACTGAATCTAAATGATATGAAAATAATAACTAATAACTCAGATTGTACGTACTTATAAAATGGATTTCTAGTGTCTTTTCACTGTTTGAAATGTATTTAAAATTTCCAAATGGTCAGTTAATGTTTTTACTTGCAAAAATTCACCAGTTATATTAAACTGTTGGTTATGATGAGATAAACCTGGATTAATGTTTATACAACAAAGATATATAGTTAAATGCAACTGAAAGTTAATTTGGCATGCTAAATACAGTTTACATGTTTATACTCGTACAACTGGCCCTTAGACATTATTACTAATTTATTATTATTATTATTATTATTATTATTATTATTATTATTATTATTATTATTAGAAAAACGTACATTTTCTTAAAGGAAGGGTAAACTAAAAAAATACCATTTTCTAATTTTAATCTCATCGCACGGAGCTTTGAATTACGAAACGAATGGTGATCTCGTGAACTTCATGTGCCCAATATTACGCCTTGTACGGGTGAAGTAAAACGCTCGTGTGACGTCACTCCTGACTAACTCGCTGGCAGGACAACAGCTACTGTAATGCTCGCGCCTGTGTTTCTAATACACCACAAAGTCTCATTTGTGTTTGTTGTTGATAGAGATGCCTGCAATGTTACCTTCTAAGGACAAATCTCGGTATTCACAAATTAATATCACACGAAAAGAAAATGACAAGGAATTATGTAAAGAGTTGCAAGGAAGAAAAGAAAATACGGAATGGTGTAAATGTGGGCTGTGTGTACATACGAAAACGGGCCACGAAAGTGTGTGTTGTTGGGACCGTGAAGTAATTTGTGAACGGAAGGGGGTTGTAGACTGTATAACACGACATTGCTCATTCGATAGCGTTATTATAAATAAAGATACACTAGTTGCCAGGCGTTATCAGTTAATACTTAGAGCTAATACAGTTCAAAAACGAAACATTTTTCAAGATACGAACAGAGTCACTTTCAGATTCAGAATCATCTTTTGCGGTAGTAGAAATTTCTGAAATGCTAAAAGAGCTATCTAAATCACAATTTCTAGAAGAAACATTCAATGAATCTGTGCAAACATTGACATAAGTTTCGTTTCCTAGTTCACGCTGAACGCCTACTCTGTTAGAAACTGAATTTTCGTCATAGATTCCACATTCATGATGTGTCCATTCCCGGATACTGAAGGATTACTATTCAAATCTTGCAACAACTCTCTCATTTCCTTCTTCCTCGAGTACGACGATTTTCTTTTCTTCATTGGCGGTGTTTCAGATTTCCCACGCAAAAGAAGTGATGGCACAGCACTTCTTTTTTAAACAGATTGCGGGGTTTCTCCAGATAACTGTGTTCGTACTGTTCCAAAAGCTCGGTATCATTTTCTTCAAAATGTTGTGAACAAACCGTACTGTATTTAGTAGGAACAAATTTTTCTCTTTTTATTTTTATCAGCCATTGCTTATTTACGTTCGGGTGACTTATCTCTGTTGGGAAATCGATGGAAAGATATTTTAAGTGTGTTATCACTCTTCGACGATGAGTTTGTACACCCCACAATACAACAATAAACCATTGTTTGAACAGATACTCACTAAAAAACTGTAACAGTAGACAGAATGCTGTGAAATGTCTTTCACCGGGCGAGACTGAGCCAAGCCTTCGTCAAGCGTGACGTCACGCGCCCATCGCGTTACAATAAATAGATTCGTTTTGTGATTAAATGTGAAGGTGTAAAACATTTCTAACAGTGAATATCATTTCTTAAAAACATTCTCTTTCAATCCGTATGAAGAAAATGATACTGAATTTTTAGTTTACTTTTCCTTTAAAGAAACCTTCGAATTACCCACCGAACTTATGTTCTCTAAATTTATTTATTAAATATTATGAATCTATATAATAGTTATTCATGAAACAAGGGCTAAAAGAAAGATTTTATTTTGCAAGTAGGTATGTTTGCAAAACGAGCCTTTAAGGGTGATTGAAGCGAGAAAAATCAAATAATTTTACTACGTGTATCACACGCATTTTTTAGATAGGCGTTAATTTTATTGTGAAGTAATAATTTTTAATACGTACTCTGCAGTCATTTTTGAACTTTAAAGATATTCGTGAACTCTCCTGCCACCTTAGTTAGTAGGCACTTGCGCAGACAGAGGTTATTAATTTCTCGTGCATTGCTGCCAATGTAAGAGATGGAATGTACAACGCTTTTCAGCAAAAGTATGACATATCTGAGACAACCGTGAGAAATTTAGCATTTACAAAGTCGTAATGAAATTTAACATTTTCAATTTATATTAGACTGAGTACATTTAATACACTAATCATATGCAATTATATTTAACTAAAAGAGTAAAAAAATGGTCACCCTGGAGAGTCATAATTTTATAATACACAGTGATATAATTTTCTCCTTTTAATTAATATCGTCTGCCGTTAAAAGTGTTTCTTTTGCCATCGACTGTCTAAAAATTAAATTTATTTATTTTCTCCATATATATAAATCGAATTTTGAAAAACGATTTCTTACACATAACACAAGACGAATTCTCCCATCGCCTTTAATTCAAGTTAAATGTAAAACATCTTTTGCACTCAAACATGAGTAAGACGATACAAAACTATATCTTTAAAAATATCCAAATATAAAAAAAATGAATTACATATAGTTATGAATATAGTAAGGTATTTTATAAAAACAGTCTTCCTTCCTTTTTCTTTGTGTATTTTTATTCTTTATGAAATATACAATTAGACCTACCACACCAAACAAAACGCTATCTAAAATTACTAATATTGTGAATGTGTGAATGAGTACATGTGTATTTTTAGTGTTCTCTTTCCTATAATTAAAAATTTACTCGATTTCATGCCCTCTCATTGAAGGGAAATGCTATGATGAAGCATGTGTGAGACATAGCAGCAATGTCAACCAAAAATTACATAGTGATTATATGAAAGTAAAGAATGACTTAAAATTACTAATCAGCACAAAGATTAACGACAAAACGTACTCGAACTCATTAACGCTAAAAATTAACCTATATATTCTGGACAAACAATATTTATAAGTTTTTTTTCTTTATAGTTAAACACTAACACTCATCTTGCATATTTTTTCTTGTGTTTTGAGATTTCTTTCTTTTCTTTATTTGTGTGTCTTTAGCGTGTGTTTTTAGCTCTCTGCTATATTTCGCAAATTCTACTTTTTCGCATAATTGAAAATTTAGAACTAAACTGCACTCGAACATGTTGCCCTTTCACGTCTAAATAATTTTTATACCTAAAAATTGTACATATTTGTATAATTTGTGTTGTATTTGTAATTTTATTGTACTTTAATAAATTTTTTACTCTTAATTTTCGTACCTGGTCTTTTACCAGTAGATATTGTTGTTTATTCATTCAAAATCAAGAGACATTATTTACTTAGACATTTCGACAGAACACTTGTTGTTGTTCAGCCATATAAAACCATACAGACAAAAAAAATCAGCCATATACATTATCTATGTAGATATTTTGGAATTAGACCGTTTGTCAAGAGAGTAAAATTTAGAAATTATATATTTATACTTTCCTCATTAGACTTACTGAATGGTGATCATGGAAGAGTAAAACTAATGAGATTAGTAAAATATTCCTAATAGTATTACTAGTATGAAAAAAAGTTTCGATACGGGTTATATTAGGCATATAGTATTTCATGAATGAAGCCTAGAATTATATTAAATTACTCAAATACGTAAGCCTACACCGTAACTACAAAATGAACGAGTTATGACTTTTTCTGCAAGTAGCTTAAAATAAGTTCCAATATAAAGACAATTAAAGCAAAAATAAGCCAATAGCTAGTACATAAAAAGGGCTTTGTAGATGCGATAGTGATAGTATTTCTGGACCAGAATTTCTTTCTTCTACACGATAATCTCTCCTATTTGCAGTTTTCAAAAACAAATCAGTTTCACTTAAGTACTTATTTATTATTCCAGCACTCAACAGCTTACCAAGAACGTCGTTAATTCTTTTTGTAACCAAGCAATTTCCTCCGTGAACAACAATGGCTACTAGGTGATCTTCCACAGAAGACGTAACCTTCACAATTTCTGGCTTCCCATGATAGAAGTGCGTACTATCTATATACAAATCAGTTGTATATGTCTCACCTAGAAACGCAATGTCACTTTTACTTTTCGTTGCATTAATACAACCATCGACCAAGCAGTATTGATACTTAGCATTTTTTTGTATTGCGTAAAGACCTCCATAATTCACGATAGTAGTCCACTTTTCAAATCCGGATTGTTCTAGTTCTTCCATGCTACTGATTGGTGGATACTGTCCAGGATATGTTAAAAATCCTACCAGTGATGATATGTAAGCTGTATATATTACAATGCAGGAAAATAGCCAAATTGAAAGGAACATACGAGCAACTATACCCTTATACTTGTCTGAAACACCAATTGCTAGATACGTCTTCAATGTGTCCATAATTACTTCAATTACAGTTGCTGGCTTCTGAAATCTTCTAATTATCCAGAAGGTTGCAGTGCCGAACAGATAAGCCATTGCAACAAAAATCCACATAGTAGGGCTGAATATTCTTATAAGTGCTTGCCAACGTGGAATTCTCACAACTGGAACGTACCAAGTATATGAGATTCTGAAAAAAGGATAAGTAAAGAAACAGCTATTTGGCGTTGCCCTGTGATCCACAGTTACGGGAATCCACATATCATGATTCCAACCCGCTCTGTTGGTTTCCAAACTTCTATACTGCATTGATGAATTCCTTAGAGCTTCATCCATAGCATTGACCAGCACACCATCAACTTCAAGGTTTTTCCCTTTTTGAATGACCAAAATAAATGGCGGGGATGTCAGAACCCCTATTATAAACCTACAATGTCGGAAGTCAAAATTTTTTGTAGGAAATAGGTCGGAATTTTTCTGGAATCCTCTCTCTTTACTTATCCACGTATCAAGAAGTGTGACATGTTTAAAACGACGTAGACATATATTGTTTGGTTTGTTTGGTAACCAAGTGTATACATTAAGAGTGGGCATGTCATGGCCAGACCATCCAATTTCCGGAATAATGATAATGACATCAGATATAAATGGCTTAAACCAGAGAGATTTCGCAATGCCAAGGACCATGCTCTCTTGCTCCCTTCTTGAATTCGTACTGTAAGGTAAAATAGCTACTATGCGTACTGCAAACTCGTAAAAAGTATAAGTTATTCGTTGCACATAGAGTCTTGCAGCTTGAGCTTGCTGTTGGATGCTTTTTGTCTGTGGTAGAATTATCAACACAAGATCGGGCTTCAGAGATATCTTATTTAGAACTGTTTGAGAATTTTCATTACATCCAAACATTACCATTTGGATCTGCTCACTCTCCTGGAGTATTCGTAATATGATATCGTCAACTTTGTTGAAAATCAGACGAGAATTTGCGCAATCGAATGTTGCAGACGCATGTATAAATAGTGGCGCGTCCGAAGTTAAATACCTGTTTGAGATACTATGTACACAAGACGCGATTTGATATCCCAAAATGTTTTCAGTCGATGTCATACCTTTCGATTTGAAGGTCATACCTTTCGATATGAAAAGAGTAAGTGTCACGAGCACTAGAGTAGTTACTATAATTCTCATTGTGATTATTTCAGCAAACGTAACAAAGTACACTTTCAACAGATATTGGTAGAATATTCTGAGTTGAGTCTCTGAGAATATTTATATTTTTCCCTCGAGAATCTAATTTGATTATTTACACACTTTGCGTACGATGCTCGTTTAAAGAGCTACATTCAGCAACTACCTAAACTCGTAAAAAACGTGTTCAATATCAATAATAAACCTGTCTATTGACATTCACAAAGCAGAAATTCCAAGGTTGTATCTCAACACCATTGCTAACTTATTTTCAAGGATTTAATTTATACATGGTTTAGGCAGCACATTCTTGGGCCATACATAACTTGAGTGGTGTTCATTTTTAGGTCAATATTTGAGCAAACATTTTTTGTGAACAAATACGCTTTTATAATTGCATGTATCAAATCTTCAAACATAAATTATAGTTTAAATTAACATTGTTTCCTAAAAAGGCATATTTCATAAAATAAATTGATTCTGAAGTATGACCGTGTTAAAAGAAAATAATATTATTTTCTTATTGTCATAGTATATTTGCGATGATGTTGGAAATTATTCATAGAATTCGCATAGCAGAGTTTGTTGTCTTCAGTTGAACTTCAGAGTGAAGTTCGAATATCTTCAAAACTTAGTAATTTAATTACTTTTACATATTATTATATCACGGATTCTAATATATCTACATATGTTTTGATTAATTAGATGATGAGAGTAAATCAATCATGTTCCATCGCTTATATTCTTAATTCCAATCGAGATGGTTTATTTTAAGCTCCTGCTATTAAGATATTAACGAGAAAAAACACATAACAAATCAGACAGCTGCAAAACAGTTTCGTCTTTAGTAGGTACTATAAGAGACTGAAACAAAGAAAGGTTGTTCTAGTTCTCCATGGGAAAATCATTACGATATTATCGAACCAGGCTGTACAGAGTGCGTATAGATTCAGTACAGTTTCGAAATATAATACATTATTTGCTTGTATTCCACTGTATGCGTTTGTATAAAATTGTGTATGACAATTTAGGCCTAAACTTATTTACCTGTTTAATTTCTTATTTAATTTCACCTTAACCGAAAGTGTTAACGGGGGTGTATAATTAAGGCATAAATCGGATTGCATTGTAAAGCTAAGGTTTTTTCTAGTTTTTGCCCTAATCACATAACTGTTGGACCATTCCCATCTTCAACCTTAAGTAAATTAATCTTAATGTTACTTTCTCAACACCAAGCATGAACCATAGCCTTTCAACTTTCTCACTTCACACTCTGACATAGAAAAAGAGGCAGGAAATTCGTATTCAGTTGTTTCAATCTCATGCAAGGCTTAAAGTCTTAGTTTGTTTTGATGACCTGTCTTATAATAACCCTTCAGAGCATTTTTGAGAAGAAGAAAAAAAAACTTATATTGAAATATACGGTTTAGCTCTTATGCAAACGTATCGATACTATCGAACCAGGCTATGTAATATATATATATATATATATATATATATATATATATATATATACATAGATTCAGTACAGTTTCGAAATATAATACATTATTTTATACATTCCACTGTATGTGTTAATATAAAATTGTGTATGGTAATTTAAATTAATTTAATTCTTTAATTTCTTATTTAACGTGGGATGCGTTGTAAAGCTAAGGGATTTTCGTGTTTTTGCCCTAAAGCCATAAAATATTTCACCCTTCCCTTCTTCAACCCTAATTACGAGCCTCTTGGAAGACTTAAAGCCTTAGTTTGTTTTGATGATCTGTCTCATAACAACCCTTCAGATCATGTTTGTGAAGAAGGAAGAAAACTTATTCAAATATACGGTTTAGCTTTTATATAAATACATCGTATAGAAAATTCAAACATAACCGTAGGGTCCATTTTCGAGAGAATCGCGTGAAATGTTATTAATGAATTATGGTAATAAAGGAAAGTGAATATCGTTACCAATCTTCGAGTCATGTCCTCAGAAGAAATATTTCTTTTGTTATGAACGTGGTGTTTGAGACTTTGCCTATATTCAATGAATAAGACATGTCTCAGTTGACGTAGCCTACACTACTTTTATACATAGAGATCTGAGACTCTTTCACATATCATAAGATAAAATACTTCTGTCACTTTTAGTGCAGGCCACCTAAGGTCTCAACTACAGTATTTTTCAAATGAGAAGCCAATTCCTTCACCGCCAATCATGTGTACGAGCTAAAGCAGTGTCGCTAGCAGTAACAGTCTTCCCTCCGTCTCGCCGTCTCTGATTGGACCGCGTATCTAAGCAAGAAGAAGGATAAACGGCTTGTCATCTGCAAAACACTGTAGAGAGTAACTCCACTGGTGCATTGTGTTCCTAGAAGGGACACTGGAACGCAATATGTGGTGAAGACAATTTTGTTTTATCCGTATATGTAAACTTGTAAACTTGTAGGCCTAAACTTGTAAACTGTATTGGCAGTCCTAAACATCTAGCAAGATGTTATTGGACATTGTCAAAATACTTTTTACAATAACCATTACAATAAAATTTACTCAGATTACAATTAAAGTATTACTTGGAAAAAAAGAAAATCCCTTTAGGCAGGCCTACAGCCAGGGCCGTGGAAAGAAAGCAAGGGCCCCAGGGACAAATTTTCCCGGGCCCCCGTCAAATATTAAATTCTCTACCCAACTCGCCCTTTATAATGTATGCAACAAAAATATTATGTAATGATATTACTTAATTAATAAGTGCCAGAATGGTACTGGCACTTTATGAGATTGTTTGGAAGGACAGGAAAATATATGTCCGTCTGACTGTCTGTAAGCGCGATAACTCAAATAGGCTTTATCGGATTTTCATAAAACTTGGTACATCATTTATAACGCTCATGGGACGAAGCCTATTTATTTTGGACCAAATCGGTGAACTGATTCCGGGCACGAAACGGAAAAATACATTAAAATGTTCTAATTAGGAACAATTTTATCTGTATGTACCAGTTTAATCTTTTGAAAATTATGATTTTAAATGCCGAACGTTAGTGAGGGCTACTTTGAGTCCAAAAGGATTTCTGCTTCTACTTTTAAAAAATAGCAATTTTTTTTAAAGAATAATCCGTTTCAGATTAACTGATGAATTCCGTGTCACCGTTGTACGACACGGCAATGCAGATAAAATGAACACATAAAACATAACTTAAGCTGTTTACTGACTTATAACCAATTTTATTTTAGAGTAAATTTAGAAAGTAAGAAATAAAACCTGGGCCCCGGCTCCCCCTCCCTCTCGACGGGCCTGCCTACAGCCTGAGGTAGATTTCGAAGTGCTTTTGGCTTAATGTATTGTCGCTGCGCAGCACTCTTCTTCTTTACTATCCTTGATAGTAGCATTAAATAGTTAGCTATTGTGAGCTGAACGAAACGTTAATAGTTGCTTACTTAGCGCTATTCAACAATGATTAAAAACGCATTCCCATTGGTGAAGAAAACATGAACGACTCAGCAATGATATTCTTAAAAGAAAAGACGTAGATTGAGAAGCCATCTGACAGTCATATGATGAGAGGATAAATAAAATATATTTATAAATATTGCTTAATTAAAATAATAAAAATGTAATTTAAAATGCATGTTGAACTGAATTCGGTAAAGAGGAAGAGCATACAATCATTTGTTTTAAAAACAAGAAAAGGATATAATGTTCTGGGGGCCATGCGCAAGATCAGCAATGAATAAAATTATCAAAGCCGCTAAATAAGACAAAATTAATTATATAAATTTTTTTTAAGAGAGCCATGACTGTGATAACTCTATCAAACTCAAGGCATAATGAATAGATGCTCAAGGTAACAACATAACTGAACTGTAGTCCCAATGTTCTTTGAGGACAACACTTTTATTCATTGAGCCGTAACTTTCATATTAAATTCTTTTTTACTGAGAATATTTTTATGACAGCAATGTCAAAGTGTACAATGCACCATATGAAATATAAATAAATCTGAAATCTTCTTTTATAAAAAGAGAGTTGTTTATTATGTTTTAAATTGATATTATATTTTATTATTTATTTTTTATTTTGCCATGCATTATTGTTCTAAAGGTGTTTAACTATTATCTTTAATATTTAAAACTCTATTACAATTGGTAATTTTATCCTTGGTTGGTCCTCACACATTCCTTTCGGAAGGCCTTCAAGCTGAGGTATATTTTTAAGTGTTATTGTTTTTCAAACATTCAAATCTCGCCTTATATGAGATCTTTCGAGAAGCTAGTTACTGATTTCTAGAGTACTCATCAAGAGCTTTTCAACGATACCCCACAAGACATGGTTTCAAAAAAAACGAATTTCCATCGCTCCACCTCCCACCCCACTCGTACCCCCAAAACCCCCGAATCGTTGATATCACTGTGAACTCCATAGGGAGTACTCTAATTTATTCGAGCAAAGTTTCCCTCTATAGGCTACTTCATAGGGGCCGAGATATAAATTTTTCAAAATTTCCACCCCCTCCCCCGACCCTGTCCTTGACAAATTTTGATCATTAACGAACCTGTCCGAACTATTGGGCCTAGAAATAACCTAATAAAATTTGGTTCAAATATCTTCAAAATTACGGCCGCTAGCGTGTAAAGATATATGTATGTATATACATACAAAAAATTGAACGGGCGGTGGTTTCTTACTTAGGGCGGCATGAAACGTAAAAATATGAAAGAATTTTTCGAAAGTCATGACATGGTATCGATTGAAAATAGGTAGATTGTTCTTCGAAATCTACCTAAAAATTAATAAAGAATATCAGTACAGCATTCAAAGTATTCCTGTACATTATAAAAGGGTTTCTTTACCAACCATTTGAACAATTCATACTTAAAATAATTGAGGATGACAGTACTTTTCCTCTGGGGCAGTTTATTAAACAAATACACAGCCATCTGATCAAATGGGTTTTTGGATTTTGTCAGTCTGACAGGAGGTCCAACAAGCAAGTGGTTATTTTTTGTGGAATAGTTGTGTATCTGGGCCTGTTAACATACTTTCTAAGATCTTTCTTTACACTTAAAAGGCAATAGTAAATAAAACATTTACAACAGTTAAAATATTCTCACTTATAAAGAGCAGTCTACAGTGAACAAGGTAAGCTGATCCTGTAATTATACGTAATGTCATTTTTTGTAGTTTAAGTACCTTAGATACAGCATTACTGTTGACCCAGATACAAATACCGTAGGTTAAAACACTGTGAAAGAATGCATAGTATGCATAAGTGTAATATGTACATGTTGACGAAATCCCAAAACTATGTATATAGTTCAAGGACAAAATAAAGATAGATTGATTGATTGATATAAGTATATCTTAGTAATGTGAGTTTTTAGATGTATAAGTAAATATATCACTCGTGAGAGTTTAACACAGATGTTATCAATCTGTCAACTGAGAATCAAGTGATATTCCTAGGAGCTTAACATTATCATACATAAGGAAAATAATATGTGCTGAGTTTTGATCTCGTTGAGGCAAAAACCATTAGCTTTAAACTATTCGGAGGCTTGCTTTAGACAATTCTGCATAGTTCTATGCAACACATGTTGTCTTTGTTAATAAAATTAATTGTTGTATCATCAGCAAATAAAACTGAGTTACAATCAATATTAGATGGAAGGTCATTTGCCATTATTAAAAAAGCAACGGACCCAGAAAGGATCCTTGAGGAACACCACTCTCAACATTATCCACTTTTGAATATATGCCATTAAAGAAAACCTTCTGAGTACGGTACGTTTCGAGAGATTCGATTTAAAAACATTCAACTCAACGCCATTGATACCATAATAAGATAGTTTAGCAACTAAAACTGAATGAGACACACAATCAAAAGCTTTGGAGAGATCACATAAGGTAGCAGATGTAGCACTGTGTTATTCAAAACCAGATAAAATAAATGGTGTAATAATATGTTGCACAAATTTTCTCGCATATATGTGTTAAAGGCTAGCACAGAAAAAAGTAAATTATAGAGACAATTAAATTTTATTTATTACATTTTCATAAAACTACTAGAACGGAAAGCATCAGAGTCGATCCTTATGTTCATTGTTTTTACCGTGAAATAATAATAATAATAATAATAATAATAATAATAATAATAATAACAATAATAATAACTTAGGGTTTGTATAGTTCCCTCAATCTCAAAGGTAAAAATCCAGGATAGATTGAGATATAGCCGAACAATAGAAGTAAATGCTGCACGAATGAGTTATTACAAGAGTCTACTGATTTTGGAGGCCACGAAATATGATTTGAACCCATGACCTCATTCCTATTACCCTATACCACCTCGCTCTAATTTATTTTGGTGTGTTCATTAGACTGTGGTAAACTGACTACATTTCACAACAATAATTAGATTACAGTATTATTGTTACAATGGGCAACAAGAATATTTTTCATATTTTAATCAAAAAGTATGTTCTGAAATTCGCATTTAAGTCATGATATTTCGTTTTTATCTTGATATCTATTAATTTTATAAAGAAATGTATTCAACAAAAAAGTTATTTTTAATTTTCTCTACAACTTGACTGTGCTAAGTTTCCAATGTAATGGAGATAGCCTAAAAAAATTGAAAATGGATACGATTAGTACCCTCTAAGTCATTTTTGCAGAAAGACGGATATAGCCATTTTATTAGTCATAGATAAGAGTTTCCAATTTTAAATTTTTATGCAAATCGTTAGAGTCAATTTTTAAAAAATCAAAATTTTTCAAAAAATTCAAGAATGGTCCCCGTGATAAACCGACAAATTATAGGCCAATATTTATGGTGCCTATTTTCTCTAAAATATTAGAAAAAGATATGTATGCACAATTAATCGAATATTTTGAAAATAACTCATTTTCTAGTGCTCACTTTGGTTGTAGAAGTGGATTATCCACAAGCATTGCTATTGAAAAGATGGTAACTTCTTTTACTTTCTCGCATATATGTAGTATAAGAGAAGGTATTGTGATCGTGACAAAAAATCGAAATCGAAATAACACGGGAAATACATGTTTCACGATGCCTAGAAACCGAAAAAAAGTGTTTTTGGAATGACGTCTGTCCGTCTGTCTGTGGACAAGCACAACGGATAAACGGTTCATTGTATTTACTTCATTTTTTAATTAAGGATTTTTTCGGAATTTTATGGAAGCGCCAGAGTTTGAGTTACATTTATGTGGAGGGCGTTGTGATCCGATAATGTTACACAGCAGGCATATGTATTCTCCTTTTCGTTTATATTCTTTAATATGGGTCAAATTGATTTAGGTGAAATAGTATTATTGAACGCTTTTTCAACTTCTGATCTGATTTTGCAGCTTCATTTCTTACTAACTGAAAAACGAAAGATTTGATATATTAATATTTAATAAATAATTCAGAATCACTGCTACACATATAATAATATCCACTCTGTAATTTATGCGTATCGTCAATATTAAGCTGAAATTTAGCAGACCATTTCCACTGTTTACCGGAACCTTGGTGGAAATCTATCCAACGTTGAAACAAGTAACAGAAGATGTAGCAGTAGTAGTGTTAGAATAAACCAAGGGTGGTACTAAAAGGGTACATGAACACAAAGAAAGGAAAAGCAAGCTAGGTAATTTTATAGATGAAATACAGTAAGATACCAGTTGTTAAACGGGTTCTTAAGCAGTTGCAAATTTAAAACCGACTAGTAATGTATTTTAATTTCCGCTAAAAAAAATATACTTAGTGTGAAACACCGACTGTAATCAGCTATTTGTGAACCTGGATATCCCGGATCTAAAGACAAGCAACCTGTTTAAATATTCAATTATACATGAAACGTAAGACTGATTTGATCTAATAAATGTTGTCTACACCGACGACTGTAGAATAAATTAGATTTGTGGTTTGAAAATATATTCTACAAACAATACAATCATATTATATGTATGCCTTTGCTTCGAGAATATTGCACAATTCAGTACGCCAATATCAAATCGAAACTATGCCTACACCTTATTGATGTCGACCTAGATATGCACGTGCGTCGCACTATTCTTTGAGCAAGTTCAGTTTTGAAATATAACTACAGTAAAGGAGGAGTCTATTTCTGATATGAATATGCTGAATAAATTATTGAGCACATAAAGATTACAACAAGACCTACAAAACCTAATACAAATAAATTTGAAAGCTTGGAAAAATATGGAAGGTTCAATTTCTTAAGCGTCTTCTCAAAAACTGTCAATCAGAATTATAAAAACTTGAAAACATTTTAGTTCCAGATTGAGAATCTCATGACGTTTTAAATCTTTTTATCGTATTGGACTCTTCACAGTAAATCTTTTTCCACCATTAATTTTACAAAAATAAATATTTTAAGTTGCTAAACAAATGTTGCGTGTTTAGAAGGCACAAATGGACAAAAGTCACTTATACCATCTTCGGGTTTTCCAAAGGAAAAATATTTTCAGTGAAATAAATTATAGAATGAAATTTCCTGGTCATCACTACACATAACTATTTTGAATTTTCATTAATTTATTACCATTACAGCCTCTAGAATTTAATTTATTATTAGAAAACACATTGTATTTGCTCATATTATTTTTCTGCTCGTTTTAAAAATTGGATTCTTCTCAAAAAGACAATTTTACAATACGAATAACACAATTGTATAATATTACGCTAAGTTAACGTATATTTCACATATTTTCACTTGTTTCGTTAACTTCAGAACGGGGAAAAAAACATAACATACCCAATTGTTCTTTGCAGACAAAAAATCATAACACACCCACGAGATCCAGCATCTTACGGCTGCGCAGACTTGCTTCAAATTTCTCACCATACCCGTTCGGTGTGGTCTATGTACTATTATAACATTTTTTGTTTCGTATTTGTGTTGTGAATTTTAACCCATTTTCCATCCCTAAAGCACGTATATAGTTGGTGGGAAAGTTTTTGAGTTATTTGTGAACCTTAAAGCCCTCGGACGGGCGGGCATACTTCTTTGTTGTCTACTTGCACTCCTCCCCTTTACCTTTAGACCGTGTGTTGAGACAGAAATTGCGGGCAATTTATTTGGAAAGAAACCAGCCGTGTCGGAGAACAAGCACTCTGAAACAGTCTCAAGACGAGTGGTACAGTCTCCTCTAAATAACTCTGGGCAAAGTCTTTACAGTCTGATCTAAATTCTGAATTAACACAAATGAAATGATACCCATTAACTTTTATTCTCATAAAGGAAATGTGTTCCCTATACTTCTATAAACTGATAACCAGGGCCCGGATTCTAATGACATGTCATCTTTTTATTGATGCTGCATAGACATTGCCAACTTGTAGATAAATCTTAATCATGGCCTCTAGATTATATGCATTTTATGCAAATTTATATTTTTAGGGCATTTATTTCAATTTTAGGTCATTATTTTGTCATTTTCGTGTCATTTGCTTTCTTATTTAGTCATTTTCATGTATTTACATTGAGTGTATTAACTTTTTTCGTCGTTAGCGGTGCTGTCTTTGAAATGTTGTTTGTTTACTGCAAGAATTAAAAATTCGGTGTTAAAGTGTTGTCATGTCTCAGTCGGAAATGAGAATCAAAGAAACGACAAAATTTTGTATTATAGCCTATTACTATTATTATTAGATTGACTTGGCACCAGAGTATGCCACCTGCTTGGATTTGAGAGTGCAAACTAAAGTTTACCCTCAATAAACAACAATATAATCCGGCAGACTATAAAAGGGTTTGCCGAATTTTGACTCGCCAGTGCCTCAGTTCCAGTATAAATTCCGAGAGAAAAGAACATTCGCAACATTACAGTTATTTACAGTGTTTACAATTTGTACAAACTAGTCTATAACTTTGTGTGTACACTGAGAATTTTTATAAATAAATTATCAGTTTTAGGTAATTTTTTATAATTAAGTCATTTTCTTAAAATTTAGGGTCATTTCATAGGTCATTTTTCTAACAATATTAGGGCATCAGAATCCGGGCCCTGCTGATAACGTTGTATAACAAATCAAGTGCGATATTTTTAACATATGGTGTAAAAATGAGTGGTACAGAAGGCCTTATGGCCTTAACTCCGCCAGGTTAAATAAATAAATAAATAAATAAAAATAAAATCTAGTGGAAAAGTAATAAAACCCTCATTATTTTAAACACGGATGTTGCGATGTTTTTGCTTCTCATTAACCTGGCATAGTAAATGTCCGTGATGTCCGGAGTTATCACATAAGGTTTGTTCCAATAAAGATTCAGAAATCGCCATTACTCGCCCGATTCATGATGACATTATCAGGTTCGTAACTCATTTATCATCGAACTAATAATGTGGGTCTGTCAACCGACGGCAGCCACTGAAAGTTCTTTCATCCACCCCGACTTCAAACTTTTTATGACAGAAGTAATTCATCACTTGAAGCCATAATTTGGGTAATACAAAGGTTCCTGGATTAGAAATGAAAGCACTGCAATTACTCGGTACTGAAGCACCGCAGATCGTGGGTTCTTTATATGAAAAAACTCAGAAAACATCCCTGAATAACTTGTGAAAGTTTGTCGTTAGAGTTTTGTGTTTTTTGTGTGTGTTTGTGTCTGTGTGTGTGTGTGGATGGGTGGGTATGTATATACATACATATATATATATAGCTTTATTCCATCCTTACGTCTCTTCAGTGTCCTTGAGGATGGTAACAGAGTGCGCTACCGAAAGCTTTGCATGCATTCGTCTCATCCAGGTGAATGTCCTTGAATTCTTAGTTAATCTTTCAGAGAAGTTAACAAGTCATCAATTTTAATTTTTTCAATAGGCTGAATTTTTTATATAATATGTTAAATATAATGGATTACAAAATATGCCGATGCTATGTAAGAGGGCAGACCTACAATATTTTCACTGTTGATTTACAAGTGTTGTATGAATAGCACATTGAGTAATAGGCATAACAATATTCGAGAAACCATGTTTTCTGCGAAAAGTAAATTCTTTTGTTTTACACCACATGACCAATCGCCCTTGAAATGTGCTTAATTATTTCACTTCCAACCACTTCAGCACATTTTTATTTTCAGCTTTAAACCTCAGCTAGATTCACAGTATATTTTGGCTTTCTACTGCATCAAATGCTACAATGAGCCACATTCTGAAATATTCACCTTGATAGCATTAAGCGCTGTTTATATGGAGAGAAAGTTTGGACAATGTGCAATGGGCTTGCACCTTAATGAATAAATCACTCAATAAACGTGTCATTATTCAGAGCCGTTTCGGTACTGTAGCTCAGACTCAACGATTATGAAATTATAATGAAGTTAAAGAGCTTTTGGTTGTTTGATTTCTCTCGCAGTTCAGGCGTGGATCTAATATAGGCCTAACAGTTATTCAGTTGAACAGGGGGTAAAAATGCTCCACTCGTAACATAGCCGGCACAGGGGGAGATAGCAAGTCACGTAAATATTATTTTATATTAATAATAATAATTAATCAGTTATTTATAATAAACGTATCAAAATTGATACCGATTCATTAAAAACCAGACGGTAGCTACCTGTCAATTATTATCCTGTAATTTATATGAAGCAACCAGATTATCGCTAGTGGAAGGTTTTAACATCACAGTCTAGGATGTCCGGGTAGCGCCGCGTCGAGTGTTGAGAGGCCAACGTTTCTACAGCCATGTTGCTGTCTTCTTCAGGGCCAAAAAAGTCACTGGCTAAGCCGGGCATCGGGCTCTTATATATCTATGTAGTGTTGCGGAGCAGTAGCGGGCGTCCGGCCAATCACAGAAGAGACATCAGTTGGAGCTCTGGGATTGGTCGGTCGACAGCAGCGGTTGGTCGGAGCTCCATTGTCCCTATCTGCTGCATCATGGCGGTGTCGAAGAAGGGGTTGCCAGGTTTTCGGCAAGTCCAGGCCTTTATCCCCGTTGATGTTCTGGGGTCTTCTCGCTATTTCAATCGCTTCTTTCACCCTTCTCGGCCACCATCTTTCTTCTCTACTTATGAGGCGCGTGCCATCAAAAACGATAGCGTGTCCAGTCTTCGCTGAGTGGAGGGCTATGGCCGACTTATCAAATAAGTCGGATAAGTCGGCCATAGCCCTCCACTCAGCGAAGACTGGACACGCTATCGTTTTTGATGGCACGCGCCTCATAAGTAGAGAAGAAAGATGGTGGCCGAGAAGGGTGAAAGAAGCGATTGAAATAGCGAGAAGACCCCAGAACATCAACGGGGATAAAGGCCTGGACTTGCCGAAAACCTGGCAACCCCTTCTTCGACACCGCCATGATGCAGCAGATAGGGACAATGGAGCTCCGACCA
The DNA here is from genome assembly GCA_964059195.1 of Ectobius pallidus. NCBI lineage: Eukaryota > Metazoa > Arthropoda > Insecta > Blattodea > Ectobiidae > Ectobius > Ectobius pallidus. Next base: position 157,918,865 of record CAXKWD010000001.1, on the reverse strand, counting down.
ACCGCTGCTGTCGACCGACCAATCCCAGAGCTCCAACTGATGTCTCTTCTGTGATTGGCCGGACGCCCGCTACTGCTCCGCAACACTACATAGATATATAAGAGCCCGATGCCCGGCCAAACCAAATACAAGGTCAAGAGCCCAAACCTAGGGCTCATACCTTTTGCATTTAGGGTCAGAAATGCCCAGTAAGTCTATCCTCCTCCTCCTCCTCCTCCTTAGCCAGTGACTTTTTTGGCCCTGAAGAAGACAGCAACATGGCTGTAGAAACGTTGGCCTCTCAACACTCGACGCGGCGCTACCCGGACATCCTAGACTGTGATAACTCCGGTCGCGGAAGCCTACAGACCTAAGGTTTTAACATATCTCTTAATACATAATATTAAATTTATATATTATATATATATGTTATATATTCCTCTCATTAGGTCAAAAATATTAGAATGTTCATCTTTCATTCAAATGTGTAAACGATATAATTCTTTATCACTTCAAAATGCTATTCTGGATTTTGACTTGTCATTGAATCAGTACATGGGACTTCTTCATAAACTGTTATATGTTCCATATGATTTGGCTTAATTTTTAGATTGTCTTGTTAAATTAATTGTACTTATTGTAAATCATTTATGTATTTTTTCTTTCTTTATCCTCACACATTCGTTCATTTATTGTATTGTATTTCTTATACTGTACAACATGTATTGGCGAAACTACGCCAACTGTAATTGGGATTTATTCCTGTAGTTGGCAGAATAAATTAAATAAATAAATAAATATGTATGAACATAATTAAATATAATTTAGCATATGCTTTAAAATTACCAAATATATAAAATATTTTTGTAAAATTTCAATGATTGATTGCATTAGCCTACACACTACAAAATTTGTAACTTTTTTAGAGTTTTAGACAATTTTTGATAACTGAAAATACAATTTCCAATCATGAATTTTTCGCCAAAACTTTTATTTTAGATTTTTAAAATATATATTTTTATATTATTTATTAAGTGCCAGTATGGCACTTTATGAGATTGTGTGGGGGGACGAAAAAATGTCTGTCTGTCCGTCTGTCCGTGCGTCTGTACGCACCATAACTCAAGTACGCTTTTTCGAATTTTCATGAAACTTGGTATAAACATTCATAATGTCGATGGGAAGAACCCTATTGTTATTGAACCAAATCGGTTCACCGGTACCGGAGTAATGCCCAATTTAGTGCCTATTTTAATAGTATTATATTAGAAAGGCACCATAACTGAAATACGCTGTATCGGATTTCCATGAAACTTGGTATACTGATTTATGACGTTCATGAGAAGTGCCCTATTGAATTTGAACCTAATCTGTTGACCGGTACCGGAGTAAACCCCAATTTAGTGTCTACTTAAAAGGCGCAATAACTCAAATACGCTTTATCGTATATTTATGAAACTTCGTATACGCATTTATAATGTCCATGGGAAGACGTCTATTTATAATGGATAAAATCGGTTGACCTGTTTCGGAGTAATGCTCAATTTAGTGCCTATTTTATGGTAATATGCGTATTCGAAAGAATTTATAAAAAAAATGAAAATCAGTTATCTTGACAACACTGCCTATTGTTTTACTGTGATCTTATAAGGCCTTGGAAATTAAAATACAGGTAGCTATGACAAAAAACACTATTGATTTACATGCGCTTATCCAACTAGACCGTTAAAATGACCCCGGTGGCCGAGATGGTAACGCTTTGGCCACACATTCTGGAGTCCATGGTTCAAAACCCGAAATCGGCCAATTTGAATTTTTTTGGTATTTTTATGTGAGTGTGCGATTGTCATGATATCACAAATCTGTACAGTTCAGTTGATGCTGGAAGATTTTAATCTAATTAAAAAAACTAGACCTTTGTTCTTCCGTAATCCCTGCTTAATGAATAAATCTGGAGCTTAACTTGGAAATCAATTTTAAAAAGTCATATTCTGCATATCATAATTCAGTCATAACTGATTAAACAAAAACATACTGGCACTTTGTTACATCAGTTTACCTGATTTTTATTTTTAGTCACTTTGATTCGTGAGAGTCTAATCGCGATTGTAAATTTACATAAAAAACAGTTCTGAATACAGTAATATTTAAACAATATTAATGACAGTGATTTACAAATGATGGTACAATTTTTAAATTCTACTATAAACGTAAATGACCGCCTGCGTGGTCTTGTGGTCAGCGTCGCTGACTACGGATCTGCCGGCCCGGGTTCGATCCCCGGAACCTCCTCGGATTTTTCTGAGGTAGGGAGGTCTGGTAGGGGTGCACTCAGCCTCGTGATTCAAAGTGAGGAGCTACTTGATAGAGAAGTAGCGGCTCCGGTCATGGAAACCACCATTAACGGCCGTGGGTGTCTGCATGCTGACCACATGCCCCCAATCCTGCCATCTGCCTATAGGTAGATGACGCAGCGGTCGGGTAGGTAGGTAGGCCTTGTCCCTTCGGGGATGTCGCGCCACAGAGTTTAGTTTATAAACGTTAATGTTTTTTAGAAATAATATGACGTTTTTATACATTTTTGGATTATAAAAACTTGTATGTTGCTGAGTATCACGTATTTTGTTGTTCATAGGGGATGAAGGTGAGTATTTCCTTTTGGGTGATGTAAAAGAATCTTAATATTACACTCATATAACTTTCTCAACCCCAAGCATGGACCCTAATCTTCCAAGTTTCTCACTTCATGCTCTGATATAGAAAAAGAGGCCTGAGTTCATATTCAGTTGTTTCAGTCTAATTCAAGACTTAAAGCCTTAGATTGTTTTGATGATCTGTCTCTTAACAACCCTTCAGGGCATTTTTGATGAGAAAGAAAAAACTTATTCATATACACAGTTTAGCTCTTACATAAACACATCGTATACAAAATTCAAACAAAGTCTTCCGGGGCCTTTTCGAGATAATCACGAAGAATGAAATTTTATTTACGATTTGTGGTAATAAAAGTACGTGAATATCGTCGCCAATCTTCGTGTCATGTCCTCAGGAGTGTGCCGTTTGTTCCCGGCACTGTGTTTTTCTAATATATTTGTATGCTTTTACTTACGTTAAGTTCTTTTCTGCTAAAGTTAGGTTATTGCTTATTTCTTGTTACTTCTGCTACGTACACATTTTTGCTTTGTTTACGTTTGTGCAGTTCTCCCTTCATTTGTTTTCTGAGCGCGTTTTTGTAGTTTGCCCTTCTGGCCTGTGTTTAGTTTTGGTTTGTTCCTCTTTGCTCGCGGAAGCGCTCTCTTTTGCTGTAGCGGGTACTAACTAAGGGGGCGTTTCCGGGGGTGGGAGTTTTCGTGTTCCGTGCGTGGATCACGAGTCAGTCTGTTGGTTCCGATCTGCGAAGAAGTTGGTTTTGGATCGTCTTGTGTAGAAGTGCTCTGCCATTCTCCGGGTGGGGAATGTTCTCCGTGCTGGATGCAAGTGTCTAGCGAATATCGCCTCCTTGCATCGGGACTTCTCCGGTACACCGTGGAGTTGGAGGCCTCGCCTGTGAGGGCTGGTGGATGCCTTACGGTCTAACTTCTACAACATGTAACTCGCTGTAACCATCTATTCTATTTAATCTGCAGGTATGTTTTCTTGATTCGTTTATTTGCTGGTGAGGTTTAGTTTCTTAATTTTGCTTTGGTTTAGGTTGCCCACCAGTAGTCTATGCTTCATTATATATATTATTTGAGTAAATTTTCTCACGAAGGGAAGACTGCCAAACATTACCGGTTTCAGATAAAGCCTGTTTCACAGGATGGGTAGGGACGAATTTTCTTCTCAAGCAAATTGTTCATAGTGCCACGTCATTAATTGAATTGTTGTAATTTTAACAATAAATTGTTACTTTCCAAGTTACCTTATATATTTTTCACGTGAAAACCCCGGATCCTATGCTACCCACTTATCAACATTAGTTGAATTTTGCACGGCCTTGGGTGTTCAGCCCGGAAGCACGTTCCAGGAGAAATATTTATTTTCTTATGAACGGAATGTTTGAGACTTGTATCCAATTAATTAGACATGTCACAGGTCACGTACCTTTATGCACACTGATCTGAGACTCTTTCACATATCATAAGATAAGAAGCAATTCCACCAACTCGGAGGTTAACCAGATCAGAAGAGTTCTTCTAGAGCTACAGAGGAATAACGACATTACATTCCACTGGATTAGAGGACACACCGGCCATTATGGAAATGAAAGAACTGACTTTCTTGCGAAAATCAGCTCAAGGACCCTACGATCAGTAGAATATGATCGGCTTTCTCTAGATCACTTTGTAAAAGTAAACTTGTAGAATATTACTCAAACTTCTGGAACTAGTATTATATATCCTCGCCCAAAGCTTCCCACACAAAACTCTTCTTCTCCACAATACATTTCAGGCAGAAAACCAACATCAACCCGACTTTATACTCACACAATCACACAATTGTTTACAAACCATGGCAAGTTCCTCTATCATCTGCACAAAATTGGGAAAGCCGAATCACTGAAATGCCCATGCTCAGAGGACAACCAAACTGCCATGCATTTCGAATCTATTGCAGACTACATGAAGACAAAAGATCTACCGGTACTTATCTCAGAAACTCCAACACGAATTTGTAGACAGTCATCACATCACCACGAACATTGAATTTTACACATACAATATTTAAGACACTAAAAGATTGTCTGTGAACAATTATTATTTTTAAAAAGTGGTTAATTGCTTACTGTTGTTTTTAATATCCCGTGATATATCCAATGTTATTCGTAGACCTGTATTGAAGATGTTACGTCATTTATTATGCTGGTATTGTTAAATATGCAATACGATATTTTACTAACTTGAAGGCTCGGATGCTACGGCGGTCAGAAGTTGGGAATGTTTCTTCTATTGGTCCACCAGCATATTCGTTTAAGATAGAGAATCATAAAATATTGAAATAATAAAGACCAATTTGCTCTTGATACAATATGCAATCAATAATATCAGTTCAGAAAAGAAATATGAAGCTACCTACTCTTTGTTTGTATTAAGAAGCGATAAAAAATTATGCAGATGTAACAATAATTAAATGGAATATCCCATAGCCTACACGATTTTAAAGTACATTACGATACCGTTTTCTCTAGAAATATGACATGCGCGTTCCCAAGTTTTCCTTCAATATCATCTTCAAGTGCTACATATCACTTACAGGTAATAGAGAATACCATAAAACTTAGTAATTTCGCAATGGATTTGAAGAAGAACAACAACAACAAGAAATCATATTGTATTGAATAACAGGCAAAGTGATGTGAATAAATAAAAGGAAACTATCTGAAACTCCAAACCCAACACTAAATCAGATAGATACCCTGTATATGTCTCTGTTGGGCATTACATGATAATATTATAGAAGAAAAATTCCTCTGACATTGGGACTTGAACCCAGGACCTTTGGCTATCCGTGCCAATGCTCTTTCCAACTGAGCTACGCCAGAATTCAATTCACAGCGCCAGATAGAATCTCTGGCTGCCCTTAATGGTCTACCTCACTGACAGACAAGTTATGTTATATGCAGTACTGTGAAGCACACTAATGAGTGATTTTGTGTCCGGGCTTCCACTGTTATTGTACAACAATCAAGATAGATATATGCACTTCCACTGTTATTGTACAACAATCAAGATAGATATATGCATATGCATTCATGTGCCACAGATTGTTGTTCTCTGTTGGACATTACATGATAATATTATAGGAGAAAAATTCCTCTGACACTGGGACTTGAACCCAGGACCTTCGGCTAACCGTGTCAATGCTCTTACCAACTGAGTTACGCCAGAATTCAATTCAAAGCGCCAGAATTCAATTCAAAGCGCCAGATAGAATCTCTCTCCTATGGCTGGCTGCCCAGTTTAGTTTAGTTTAGTCAAGGCATAACCTTGTTAAGTCATTAATTTTGCCAAGATCATCACTAGAAGAGAAGCATAGGATAGACGTGAAAATTCACATCAAACCGTCCTACATAGTAACGTCCAATAAAGACAAATCAATTTTGATACCTAACTGTGACGTCACTTCAGGCGGAAAATCACCAACTCCTCCACGCTTTCCTCCAACAATTTGCAACGTCCATGAATTTGTATTAAAACATTACCAGAGAACAACGAACACAGTTCAAAGATGGCACTGCAAATTCCAGATGACGATTGTAACTCAGTAACGAAATATTTGGAAGCTCTAAGGAAAGACCAGGCAGATAATACTGTCCACATCGATCAACTCCTGGGGGACATCATAGAACTCTTTATCCAATAAAAAAAAAATACGTCACAAATTCATGTTATATTAAAGTTAAGGTTTCCAACCATCAGAAACATAAAGAAGGGAAGAAAATACTTAAGAACTATAATTTATCGATTAAAGTTGCTGCCTGAAGAAATCGAAAATGGAAAAAAATTACAATTAAAGATTACTAAAACATTTTAATGAATGCATTTAAAACATTTAGGGCCAGCTTACAAACTTTCAAACTGATGGTTGTTTTTAACTCAAAGTTGAAAAATAACTAGTTACTTATGTTGTATAAAAATAACCGTAGACTGTGTAACTCACAGTTTTAAATAACTGAAGGAAATAATAAAACATCTGGCAACAGTGATAAAGTTGAGCGAAATTTGCAGGGAGTATTATGTTTATATAGTATTATGTTTATGTATTTGAATTTCAATTTATTTAATTAAAGACAAAGCATCATGTTACACATATGCCTTTGCTATTTAATTCAACTGTTCAATCAAGATTACTTTTTTTTTTCCAAAATCATTTCATTGAGGCCATGTATATTTTTGCTTCAAACTGCTTTCACCTGTCCATAGAGGTGTTTAGGTGTGTAAATGCAACCTACAGAATGTATAATGCCTGGAAGGTTACGAATATTGTAGAAATCTAGTATTGTTTTCTTATGATACTGTCCTTAGTTGCAGTGGCGCAAACTTTTAAAAAACATTGGGTGGGCTCAAATATTTAAAAATAGTCATACTCCCGCCCCTTGATTCATGAAATAGACTTAAATAATACTGGTATGACTTTGGTTAAGTGTAGAATTGTAGGCCTACATGAAATGATTTCATTGTTTCTAATGACAAACCTTGTAATAATTGTCTTGTACTCCACACTCTTGTCTCAACCACAAGCATAATCTAAAAACTGAATTTAACTTATCCGGACTCTCCTTAAGCATATTTTGTGATTAAATTTTTCTGAACGTATAAAAATATGGTGTTGGATGCGGAAACTGAGTTAAAAATTAAGACGTAAAAATTGAATGAACTAAGAAACGACTCCAAACAATAAGAGGAGATAGTACTATGTATGTCAACAATAGCCTGATTTTCTCTTTTCAGCGATTCAACAACGAAACGTATTTTAGTAATGGTAATAAATAATTTAACAAAATAAGCCTACGGCTCCATAAACAACAATAAAGCTATTTTTTATGTCAATAGACAAAATGAAAGCAAACTGAATCTAAATTATATGAAAATAATAACTAATAACTCAGATTGTACGTACTTATAAAGTGGATTTACAGTGCCTTTTCACTGTATGAAATGTATTTAAAATTTACAAATTGTCAGTTAATGTTTTAACTTGCAAAAATTCACCAGTTATATTAAACTGTTGGTTAGGATGAGATAAACCTGGATTAATATTAATACAATAGAGATACATAGTTAAATGAAACTGAAAGTTAATTTTGCATGATAAATACAGTTTACATGTTTATACAACTGACCCTTAGACATTATTACTCATTTATTATTATTATTATTATTATTATTATTATTATTATTATTATTATTATTATTATTAGAGAAACGTACATTTTCTTAAAGAAACCTTCGAATTACCCACCGAACTTATCTTCTCTAAATTTATTGTATTAAATATTATGAATCTATATAAAAGTTATTCATGAAACAAGGGCCTAAAAGAAAAATTTTATTTGCAAGTAGGTATGTTTGCTAAACGAGACCATAAGGGTGACTGAAGCGACAAAAATCAAATAATTTTACTACACGTATCACACACATCTTTTTAGATAGGCGTTAATTTTATTGTGAAGTAATAATTTTTCCTAAGTACTCAGCAACCATTTGTGAATTTTAAAGATATTCGTGAACTCTCCTGCCACCTAGTTAGTTTGAACTTGCGCAGAAAGAGGTTATTAATTTCTAGTGCGTAGCTGCCAATGTAAGAGATGGAATGTACAACGCTTTTCAGCAAATAAGTATGACATATGTGCGACAACCGTGAGTAATTTAAGAATTTACAAAGTCGTAATGAATTTTAACATTTTCAATTTATATCAGACTGAGTCTATTAATTACGCTAATCATAAGCAATTATATTTAACTAAAAGAGTATAAAATGGTCACCCTGGAGTGTCATATTTCTATAATACACAGTGATATAATTTTCTCATTTTATTTAATACCGTCTACCATTAAAAGTGCTTCTTTTGCCATCGACTGCCTAAGAATTAAATTTATTTATTTTCTCCATAAATATAAATCGAATTTTGAAACATGTGTTCATCCACATAACGCAAGACGAAATCTCCCATCGCCTTTAATTCAAAATAAATGTAAAACATATTTTGCACTCAAACAAGAGTAAGACGATACAAAACTATATCTTTAAAAATATCCAAATATAAATAAAATGAATTACATAGAATTATGAATATAGTAAGGCATTTTATAAAAACAGTTTTCCTTCCTTTTTCTTTGTGTATTTAATATTCTTTATTAAATATACATTTAGACCTACCACACACCAAACAAGACGCTATCTATAATTACTAATATTGTGAATGTGTGAATGAGTACATGTGTATTTTTTTAGTGTTCTCTTTCCTATAATTAAACATTTTTTACTTGATTCCATGCCATCTCATTGAAGGGAAGTGCAATGATGAAGCATGTATGAGACATAGCAGCAATGTCAACCCAAAATTATATAGTGATTATATGAAAGTAAATCCTGACTTTCAATTATTAAACAGCACAAAAGTTAACAAGAAAAAGTACTCGAACTCAATAACGCTAGAAATTAACCTACTGTATATATTCTGGACAAACAATATTTATAAGTTTAAAAAAATTATATTATAAGTAAACACTAACACTCATGTTGTATATTTTTTCTTGAGTTTTGAGATTTCTTTCTTTTCTTTATTTGTGTGTCTTTAGGCGTGTGTTTTTAGCTCTCTCCTAAATTTTGCAATTCTATTTTTTCACATAATTAAAAATTTAGAACTGAACTGCACTCGAACATGTTGCTTTTTCACGTCTGAATTATTCTTTTTACTTTAACTTGTACTAATTTTTATAATTTGTGTTGTATTTGTAAATTTATTGTTCTTTAATAGATTTTTTACTCTTAATTTTTCGTACTTTGTCTTTTGCCAGTAGATATTGTTGTTTATCCATTCAAAATCAAGAAACATTATTTACTTAGACATTTCGGCAGAACACATTGTTGTTGTTCAGCAGTATAAAACCATACAGACAGAGAAAATAAGCCATATGATTATCTCTGTAGATAATTTTGAATTAGACCGTTTGTCAAGAGAGTAATATTTAGAAATTATATATTTATACTTTTCCCATTAGACTTGCTGAATGGGGATCATGGAACAGTAAAACTAATTAAATTACTAAAATATTCCTAATAATATTACTAGTATGCAAAAAAGTTTCGATACGGGTTATATTAGGCATATAGTATTTCATTAACGAAGCCTAGAATTATAATAAATTACTCAAATTCGTAGGCCTACACCGTAACTACTTTTTCTGCAAGTAGCTTAAAATAAGTTCCAATATAAATACAATTAAAGCACAAACTAAGCCAATAACTAGTAGATAAAAAGGGCTTTGTAGATGCGATAGTGATAGCATTTCTGGACCAGAAATCCTTTCTTCTTCACGATAAAAATCATTCTTAAAACTGTTTTTATATCTGAAATCTGTTGATGTGACCCAAAAATTTATTATTCCAGTACTCAACAACTTACCAAGAACGTCGTTAATTCTTTTTGTAACCAAGCAATTTCCTCCGTGAACAAGAATGGCTACTAGGTGATCTTCCACAGAAGACGTAACCTTAACAATTTCTGGCTTCTCATGATAGAAGTACGTATTATCTATATACAAATCAGTTGTATATGTCTCACCTAGAAACGCAATGTCACTTTTACTTTTCGTTGCATTAATACAACCATCGACCAAGCAGTATTGATACTTAGCATTTTTTTCTGTTGCGTCATGACCTCCATGACGCACGATAGTAGTCCACTTTTCAAATCCGGATTGTTCTAATTCTTCCATGCTACTGATTGGTGGATACTGTCCAGGATATGTTAAAAATCCTACCAGTGATGATATGTAAGCTGTATATATTACAATGCAGGAAAATAGCCAAATTGAAAGGAACATACCAGCAACTATACCCTTATACTTGTCTGAAACACCAATTGCTAGATACGTCTTCAATGTGTCCATAATTACTTCAATTACAGTTGCTGGCTTCTGAAATCTTCTAATTATCCAGAAGGTTGCAGTGCCGAACAGATAAGCCATTGCAACAAGAATCCACATAGTAGGGCTGAATATTCTTATAAGTGCTTGCCAACGTGGAATTCTCACAACTGGAACGTACCAAGTATATGAGACTCTGAAAAAAGGATAAGTGAAGAAACAGCTATTTGGCGTTGTCCTGTGATCCACAGTTATGGGAATCCACATATCATAATTCCAACCCGGTCTGTTGGTTTCCAAACTTCTATACTGTATTGATGAATTCCTTAGAGCTTCATACATAGCATAGACCAGCACACCATCAATTTCAAAGGTTTTCCCTCTTGGAATTACAAAAATAAATGGCGGGGATGTCAGAACCCCTATTATAAACCTACAATGTCGGAAGTCAACATTTTTTGTAGGAAATAGGTCGGAATTTTTCTGGAATCCTCTCTCTTTACTTATCCACGTATCAAGAAGTGTGACATGATTAAAAAGACCTAGACATATATTGTTTGGTTTGTTTGGTAACCAAGTGTATACATTAAGAGTGGGCATGTCATGGCCAGACCATCCAATTTCCGGAATAATGATAATGACATCAGATATAAATGGCTTAAACCAGAGAGATTTCGCAATGCCAAGGACCATGTTCTCTTGCTCCCTTCTTGAATTCGTACTGTAAGGTGAAATAGCTACTATGCGTACTGCAAACTCGTCAAAAGCATAAGTTATTCGTTTCACATAGATTCTTGCAACTTCAGCTTGCTTTTCGATGCTTTCTGTCTGTGGTAGAAATATCAACACAAGATCGGGCTTCAGAGATCTCTTATTGAAAAGGGCTGTTTGAGAATTTTCACTACATCCAAACATTACCATTTGGATCTGCTCACTCTCCTGGAGTATTCGTAATATGATATCGTCAACTTTGTTGAAAATCATACGAGAATATGCGCAACGGAATGTTGCAGACGCATGTATAAATAGTGGCGCGTCCGAAGTTAAATACCTGTTTGAGATACTATGTACACAAGACGCGATTTGATATGCCAAAAAGTTTTCAGTCGATGTCAGACCTTTCGATTTGAAGGTCATACCTTTCGATATGAAAAGAGTAAGTGTCACGAGCACTAGAGTAGTTACTATAATTCTCATTGTGATTATTTCAGCAAACGTAACAAAGTACACTTTCAACAGATATTGGTAGAATATTCTGAGTTGTGTCTCTGAGAATATTTATATTTTTCCTTCGAGAATCTAATTTGATTAATTACACACTTTGCGTACGATGCTCGTTTAAAGAGCTACATTCAGCAACTGTCTAAACTCGTTCAAAACGGCTTCTATATCAATAATAAACCTGTCTATTGACATTCACAAAGCAGAAATTCCAAGGTGGTATCTCAACACCATTGCTAACTTATTTTCAAGGATTTAATTTATACATGGTTTAGGCAGCACATTCTTAGGCTATACATAACTTGAGTGGTGTTCATTTTTAGGTCAATATTTGAGCAAACAATTTTTGTGAACAAATACGCTTTTATAATTGCATGTATCAAATCTTCAAACATAAATTATAGTTTAAATTAACATTGTTTCCTAAAAAGGTATATTTCATCAACTAAAATTGATTCTGAAGTATGACCGTGTTAAAAGAAAATAATATTATTTTCTTATTGTCATAGTATATTTGCGATGATGTTGGAAATTATTCATAGAGTTCGCATAGCAGAGTTTGTTGTCTTCAGTTGAACTTCAGAGTGAAGTTCGAATATCTTCAAAATTTAGTAATTTTATTACTTTTACATATTATTATATCACGGATTCTAATATATCTACATATGTTTTGATAAATTAGATGATGAGAGTAAATCAATTATATTCTTAATTCCAATCGAGATGGTTTATTTTAAGCTCCTGCTATTAAGATATTAACGAGAAAAAACACATAACAAATCAGACAGCTGCAAAACAGTTTCGTCTTTAGTAGGTACTATAAGAGACTGAAACAAAGAAAGGTTGTTCTAGTTCTCCATGGGAAAATCATTACGATATTATCGAACCAGGCTGTACAGAGTGCGTATAGATTCAGTACAGTTTCGAAATATAATACTTGCTTGTATTCCACTGTATGCGTTTGTATAAAATTGTGTATGACAATTTAGGCCTAAACTTATTTACCTATTTAATTTCTTATTTAATTTTACCTTAACCGAAAGTGTTAACGGGGGTGAATAATTAAGGCATAAATCGGATTGCATTGTAAAGCTAAGGTTTTTTCTAGTTTTTGCCCTAATCACATAACTGTTGGACCATTCCCATTTTCAACCTTAAGTAAATTAATCTTAATGTTACTTTCTCAACACCAAGCATGAACCATAGCCTTTCAACTTTCTCACTTCACACTCTGACATAGAAAAAGAGGCAGGAAATTCGTATTCAGTTGTTTCAATCTCATGCAAGGCTTAAAGTCTTAGTTTGTTTTGATGACCTGTCTTATAATAACCCTTCAGAGCATTTTTGAGAAGAAGAAAAAAAACTTATATTGAAATATACGGTTTAGCTCTTATGCAAACGTATCGATACTATCGAACCAGGCTATGTAATATATATATATATATATATATATATATATATATATATATATATATATATATATAGATTCAGTACAGTTTCGAAATATAATACATTATTTTATACATTCCACTGTATGTGTTAATATAAAATTGTGTATGGCAATTTAAACTAATTTAATTGTTTAATTTCTTATTTAACGTGGGATGCGTTGTAAAGCAAAGGGATTTTCGAGTTTTTGCCCTAAAGCCATAAAATATTTCACCCTTCCCTTCTTCAACCCTAATTACGAGCCTCTTGGAAGACTTAAAGCCTTAGTTTGTTTTGATGATCTGTCTCATAACAACCCTTCAGAGCATGTTTGTGAAGAAGGAAGAAACCTTATTCAAATATACGGTTTAGCTTTTATATAAACACATCGTATAGAAAATCAAACAAAACCGTAGGGTCCATTTTCGAGAGAATCGCGTGAAATGTTATTAATGAATTATGGTAATAAAGGAAAGTGAATATCGTTACCAATCTTCGAGTCATGTCCTCAGAAGAAATATTTCTTTTGTTATGAACGTGGTGTTTGAGACTTTGCCTATATTCAATGAATAAGACATGTCTCAGTTGACGTACACTACTTTTATACATAGAGATCTGAGACTCTTTCACATATCATAAGATAAAATACTTGTGTCACTTTTAGTGCAGGCCACCTAAGGTCTCAACTACAGTATTTTTCAAATGAGAAGCCAATTCCTTCACCGCCAATCATGTGTACGAGCTAAAGCAGTGTCGCTAGCAGTAACAGTCTTCCCTCCGTCTCGCCGTCTCTGATTGGACCGCGTATCTAAGCAAGAAGAAGGATAAACTGCTTGTCATCTGCAAAACACTGTAGAGAGTAACTCCACTGGTGCATTGTGTTCCTAGAAGGGACACTGGAACGCAATATGTGGTGAAGACAATTTTGTTTTATCCGTATATGTAAACTTGTAAACTTGTAGGCCTAAACTTGTAAACTGTATTGGCAGTCCTAAACATCTAGCAAGATGTTATTGGACATTGTCAAAATACTTTTTACAATAACCATTACAATAAAATTTACTCAGATTCCAATTAAAGTATTACTTGGAAAAAAAGAAAATCCCTTTAGGCAGGCCTACAGCCAGGGCCGTGGAAAGAAAGCAAGGGCCCCAGGGACAAATTTTCCCGGGCCCCCGTCAAATATTAAATTCTCTACCCAACTCGCCCTTTATAATGTATGCAACAAAAATATTATGTAATGATATTACTTAATTATTAAGTGCCAGAATGGTACTGGCACTTTATGAGATTGTTTGGAAGGACAGGAAAATATATGTCCGTCTGACTGTCTGTAAGCGCGATAACTCAAATACGCTTTATCGGATTTTCATAAAACTTGGTACATCATTTATAACGCTCATGGGACGAAGTCTATTTATTTTGGACCAAATCGGTGAACTGATTCCGGGCACGAAACGGAAAAATACATTAAAATGTTCTAATTAGGAACAATTTTATCTGTATGTACCAGTTTAATCTTTTGAAAATTATGATTTTAAATGCCGAACGTTAGTGAGGGCTACTTTGAGTCCAAAAGGATTTCTGCTTCTACTTTTAAAAAATAGCATTTTTTTTTTAAAGAATAATCCGTTTCAGATTAACTGATGAATTCCGTGTCACCGTTGTACGACACGGCAATGCAGATAAAACGAACACATAAAACATAACTTAAGCTGTTTATTGACTTATAACCAATTTTATTTTAGAGTAAATTTAGAAAGTAAGAAATAAAACCTGGTCGGCCGGGCCCCAATTTGGGGCCCGGGCCCCGGCTCCCCCTCCCTCTCGTCGGGCCTGCCTACGGCCTGAGGTAGATTTCGAAGTGCTTTTGGCTTAATGTATTGTCGCTGCGCAGCACTCTTCTTCTTTACTATCCTTGATAGTAGCATTAAATAGTCAGCTATTGTGAGCTGAACGAAACGTTAATAGTTGCTTACTTAGCGATATTCAACAAGGATTAAAAACGCATTCCCATTGGTGAAGAAAACATGAACGACTCAGCAATGATATTCTTAAAAGAAAAGACGTAGATTGAGAAGCCATCTGAAAGTCATATGATGAGAGGATAAATAAAATATATTCATAAATATTGCTTAATAAAAATAATAAAAATGTAATTTAATATGCATGTTTAACTGAATTCGGTAAAGAGGAAGAGCATACAATCATTTGTTTTAAAAACAAGAAAAGGATATAATGTTCTGGGGGCCATGCGCAAGATCAGCAATGAATAAAATTATCAAAGCCGCTAAATAAGACAAAATTAATTATATAATTTTTTTTTTTAAGAGAGCCATGACTGTGATAGCTCTATCAAACTCAAGGCATAATGAATAGATGCTCAAGGTAACAACATAACTGAACTGTAGTCCCAATGTTCTTTGAGGACAACACTTTTATTCATTGAGCCGTAACTTTCATATTAAATTCTTTTTTACTGAGAATATTTTTATGACAGCAATGTCAAAGTGTACAATGCACGATATGAAATATAAATAAATCTGAAATCTTCTTTTATAAAAAGAGAGTTGTTTATTATGTTTTATATTGATATTATATTTTATTATTTATTTTTTATTTTGCCATGCATTATTGTTCTAAAGGTGTTTAACTATTATCTTTAATATTTAAAACTCTATTACAATTGGTAATTTTATCCTTAGTTGGTCCTCACACATTCCTTTCGGAAGGCCTTCAGGCTGAGGTATATTTTTAAGTGTTATTGTTTTTCAAACATTCAAATCTCGCCTTATATGAGATCTTTCGAGAAACTAGTTACTGATTTGTAGAGTACTCATCAAGAGCTTTTCAACGATACCCCACAAGACGTGGTTTCAAGAAAAAACGAATTTCCATCGCTCCACCTCCCACCCCCACTCGTACCCCCAAAACCCCCGAATCGTTGATATCACTGTGAACTCCATAGGGAGTACTCTAATTTATTCGAGCAAAGTTTCCCTCTATAGGCTACTTCATAGGGGCCGAGATATAATTTTTTTTAAATTTCAACCCCCTCCCCCGACCCTGTCCTTGACAAATTTTGATCATTAACGAACCTGTCCGAACTATTGGGCCTAGAAATAACCTAATAAAATTTGGTTCAAATATCTTCAAAATTACGGCCGCTAGCGTGTAAAGATATATGTATGTATATACATACAAAAAATTGAACGGGCGGTGGTTTCTTACTTAGGGCGGCATGAAACGTAAAAATATGAAAGAATTTTTCGAAAGTCATGACATGGTATCGATTGAAAATAGGTAGATTGTTCTTCGAAGTCTACCTAAAAATTAATAAAGAATATCAGTACAGCATTGAAAGTATTCCTGTACATTATAAAAGGGTTTCTTTACCAACCATTTGAACAATTCATACTTAAAATAATTGAGGATGACAGTACTTTTCCTCTGGGGCAGTTTATTAAACAAATACACAGCCATCTGATCAAATGGGTTTTTGGATTTTGTCAGTCTGACAGGAGGTCCAACAAGCAAGTGGTTATTTTTTGTGGAATAGTTGTGTATCTGGGCCTGTTAACATACTTTCTAAGATCTTTCTTTACACTTAAAAGGCAATAGTAAATAAAACATTTACAACAGTTAAAATATTATCACTTATAAAGAGCAGTCTAAACTGAACAAGGTAAGCTGATCCTGTAATTATACGTAATGTCATTTTTTGTAGTATAAGTACCTTAGATACAGCATTACTGTTGACCCAGATACAAATACCGTAGGTTAAAACACTGTGAAAGAATGCATAGTATGCATACTTTAAGTATATCTTAGGAATGTGAGTTTTTAGATGTCTAAGTAAATATATCACTCGTGAGAGTTTAACACAGATGTTATCAATATGGGCTGACCATGTCAACTGAGAATCAAAGTGTTATTCCTAGGAGCTTAACATTATCATACATAAGGAAAATAATATGTGCTGAGTTTTGATCTCGTTGAGGCAAAAACCATTAGCTTTAAACCATTCGGAGGCTTGCTTTAGACAATTCTGCATAGTTCTATGCAACACATGAGGTCTTTGTTAATGAAATTAATTGTTGTATCATCAGCAAATAAAACTGAGTTACAATCAATATTAGATGGAAGGTCAGTTGCCATTATTAAAAAAGCAACAGACCCAGAAAGGATCCTTGAGGAACACCACTCTCAACATTAGCCACTTTTGAATATATGCCATTAAAGAAAACCTTCTGAGTACGGTACGTTTCGAGAGATTCGATTTAGAAACATTCAACTCAACGTCATTGATACCATAATAAGATAGTTTAGCAACTAAAACTGAATGAGACACACAATCAAAAGCTTTGGAGAGATCACATAAGGTAGCAGATGTAGCACTGTGTTATTCAAAACCAGATAAAATAAATGGTGCAAAAATATGTTGCACAAATTTTCTCGCATATATGTGTTAAAGGCTAGCACAGAAAAAAGTAAATTATAGAGACAATTCAATTTTATTATATTACATTTTCATAAAACTAACAAGTATCTAGAACGGAAAGCATCAGAGTCGATCCTTATGTTCATTGCTTTTACCGTGAAATAATAATAATAATAATAATAATAATAATAATAACAATAATAATAACTTAGGGTTTGTATAGTTCCCTCAATCTCAAAGGTAAAAATCCAGGATAGATTGAGATATAGCCGAACAATAGAAGTAAATGCTGCACGAATGAGTTATTACAAGAGCCTACTGGTAAATTTTGGAGGCCACGAAATATTATTTGAACCCAGGACCTCATTCCTATTACCCTATACCACCTCGCTCTAATTTATTTTGGTGTGTTCATTAGACTGTGGTAAACGGACTACATTTCACAACAATAATTAGATTACAGTATTATTGTTACTATGGGCAACAAGAATATTTTTCATATTTTAATCAAAAAGTATTCGCATTTAAGTCATGATATTTCGTTTTTATCTTGATATCTATTAATTTTATAAAGAAATGTATTCAACAAAAAAGTTATTTTTAATTTTCTCTACAACTTGACTGTGCTAAGTTTCCAATGTAATGGAGATAGCCTAAAAAAATTGAAAATGGATACGATTAGTACCCTCTAAGTCATTTTTGCAGAAAGACGGATATAGCCATTTTATTAGTCATAGATAAGAGTTTCCAATTTTAAATTTTTATGCAAATCGTTAGAGTCAATTTTTAAAAAATCAAAATTTTTCAAAAAATTCAAGAATGGTCCCCGTGATAAGCCGACAAATTATAGGCCAATATTTATGGTGCCTATTTTCTCTAAAATATTAGAAAAAGATATGTATGCACAATTAATCGAATATTTTGAAAATAACTCATTTTCTAGTGCTCACTTTGGTTGTAGAAGTGGATTATCCACAAGCATTGCTATTGAAAAGATGGTAACTTCTTTTACTTTCTCGCATATATGTAGTATAAGAGAAGGTATTGTGATCGTGACAAAAAATCGAAATCGAAATAACACGGGAAATACATGTTTCAGGATGCCTAGAAACCGAAAAAAAGTGTTTTTGGAATGACGTCTGTCCGTCTGTCTGTGGACAAGCAC
Organism: Ectobius pallidus; assembly: GCA_964059195.1. Classification (NCBI taxonomy): domain Eukaryota; kingdom Metazoa; phylum Arthropoda; class Insecta; order Blattodea; family Ectobiidae; genus Ectobius; species Ectobius pallidus. The sequence goes on along the minus strand of CAXKWD010000001.1, from coordinate 157,900,060 downwards.
AACGGATAAACGGTTCATTGTATTTACTTCATTTTTTAATTAAGGATTTTTTCGGAATTTTATGGAAGCGCCAGAGTTTGAGTTACATTTATGAGGAGGGCGTTGTGATCCGATAATGTTACACAGCAGGCATATGTATTCTCCTTTTCGTTTATATTCTTTAATATGGGTCAAATTGATTTAGGTGAAATAGTATTATTGAACGCTTTTTCAACTTCTGATCTGATTTTGCAGCTTCATTTCTTACTAACTGAAAAACGAAAGATTTGATATATTAATATTTAATAAATAATTCAGAATCACTGCTACACATATAATAATATCCACTCTGTAATTTATGCGTATCGTCAATATTAAGCTAAAATTTAGCAGACCATTTCCACTGTTTACCGGAACCTTGGTGGAAATCTATCCAACGTTGAAACAAGTAACAGAAGATGTAGCAGTAGTAGTATTAGAATAAACCAAGGGTGGTACTAAAAGGGTACATGAACACAAAGAAAGGAAAAGCAAGCTAGGTAATTTTATAGATGAAATACAGTAAGATACCAGTTGTTAAACGGGTTCTTAAGCAGTTGCAAATTTAAAACCGACTAGTAATGTATTTTAATTTCCGCTAAAAAAAATATACTTAGTGTGAAACACCGACTGTAATCAGCTATTTGTGAACCTGGATATCCCGGATCTAAAGACAAGCAAGCTGTTTAAATATTCAATTATACATGAAACGTAAGACTGATTTGATCTAATAAATGTTGTCTACACCGACGACTGTAGAATAAATTAGATTTGTGGTTTGAAAATATATTCTACAAACAATACAATCATATTATATGTATGCCTTTGCTTCGAGAATATTGCACAATTCAGTACGCCAATATCAAATCGAAACTATGCCTACACCTTATTGATGTCGACCTAGATATGCACGTGCGTCGCACTATTCTTTGAGCAAGTTCAGTTTTGAAATATAACTACAGTAAAGGAGGAGTCTATTTCTTATATGAATATGCTGAATAAATTATTGAGCACATAAAGATTACAACAAGACCTACAAAACCTAATACAAATAAATTTGAAAGCTTGGAAAAATATGGAAGGTTCAATTTCTTAAGCGTCTTCTCAAAAACTGTCAATCAGAATTATAAAAACTTAAAAACATTTTAGTTCCAGATTGAGAACCTCATGACGTTTTAAATATTTTTATCGTATTGGACTCTTCACAGTAAATCTTTTTCCACCATTAATTTTACAAAAATAAATATTTTAAGTTGCTAAACAAATGTTGCGTGTTTAGAAGGCACAAATGGACAAAAGTCACTTATATGCCATCTTCGGGTTTTCCAAAGGAAAAATATTTTCAGTGAAATAAATTATAGAACGAAATTTCCTGGTCATCACTACACATAACTATTTTGAATTTTCATTAATTTATTACCACTACAGCCTCTAGAATTTAATTTATTATTAGAAAACACATTGTATTTGTTCATATTATTTTTCTGCTCGTTTTAAAAATTGGATTCTTCTCAAAAAGACAATTTTACAATACGAATAACACAATTGTATAATATTACGCTAAGTTAACGTATATTTCACATATTTTCACTTGTTTCGTTAACTTCAGAACGGGGAAAAAACATAACATACCCAATTGTTCTTTGCAGACAAAAAATCATAACAAACCCACGAGATTCAGCATCTTACGGCTGCGCAGACTTGCTTCAAATTTCTCATCATACCAGCGTTCGGTGTGGTCTATGTACATCTATTATAACATTTTTTGTTTCGTATTTGTGTTATGAATTTTAACCCATTTTCCATCCCTAAAGCACGTATATAGTTGGTGGGAAAGTTTTTGAGTTATTTGTGAACCTTAAAGCCCTCGGACGGGCGGACATACTTCTTTGTTGTCTACTTGCACTCCTCCCCTTTACCTTTAGACCGTGTGTTGAGACAGAAATTGCGGGCAATTTATTTGGAAAGAAACCAGCCGTGACGGAGAACAAGCACTCTGAAACAGTCTCAAGACGAGTGGTACAGTCTCCTCTAAATAACTCTGGGCAAAGTCTTTACAGTCTGATCTAAATTCTGAATTAACACAAATGAAATGATACCCATTAACTTGAATTCTTATAAAGGAAATGTGTTCCCTATACTTCTATAAACTGATAACCAGGGCCCGGATCTAATGACGTGTCATCTTTTGATTGATGCTGCATAGACATTGCCAACTTGTAGATAAATCTTAATCATGGCCTCTAGATTATAGAAATGCATTTTTATTAGGTCATTTTATGCAATTTTATATTTTTAGGGCATTTATTTCAATTTTAGGTCATTATTTTGTCATTTTCGTGTCATTTGCTTCCTTATTTAGTCATTTTCACGTATTTACATTGAGTGTATTAACTTTTTTTCGTCGTTAGCGGTGCTGTCTTTGAAGTGTTGTTTGTTTACAGCAAGAAGTAAAAATTCGGCGTTAAAGTGTTGTCATGTCTCAGTCGGAAATGAGAATCAAAGATACGCAAAATTTTGTATTATATTACTATTATTATTAGATTGACTTGGCACCAGAGTATGCCACCTGCTTGGATTTGAGAGTGCAAACTAAAGTTTACCCTCAATAAACAACAATATAATCCGGCAGACTATAAAAGGGTGTGCCGAATTTTGACTCACCAGTGCCTCAGTGCCAGTATAAATTCCGAGAGAAAAGAACATTCGCAACATTACAGTTATTTACAGTTTTTACAATTTGTACAAACTAGTCTATAACTTTGTGTGTACAATGAGAATTTTTTTATAAATAAATGATCAGTTTTAGGTCATTTTTTTATAATTATTAAGTCATTTTCTTTAAAATTTAGGGTCATTTTATAGGTCATTTTTCAAACAATATTAGGTAATCAGAATCCGGGCCCTGCTGATAACGTTGTATAAAAAATCAAGTGCGATAATTTTAACATATGGTGTAAAAATAAAATCTAGTGGAAAAGTAATAAAACCCTCATTATTTTAAACACGGATGTTGCGATGTTTTTGCTTCTCATTAACCTGGCATATTAAATGTCCGTGATGTCCTGAGTTATCACATAAGGTTTGTTCCAATAAAGATTCAGAAATCGCCCGATTCATGATGACATTATTAGGTTCGTAACTCATTTGTCATCGAACTAATAATGTGGGTCTGTCAACCGACGGCAGCCACTGAAAGTTTTTTCATCCACCCCGACTTCAAACTTTATATGACAGAAGTAATTCATCACTTGAAGCCATAATTTTGGTAATTCATAGGTCGTTGGATTAGAAATGAAAGCACTGCAATTACTCGGTACTGAGCCACCGAAGATCGTGGGATTTTTATATGAAAAAACTCAGAAAACATCCCTGAATAACTTGTGAAAGTTTGTCGGTAGAGTCCTGTGTTTGTGTTTGGGTGTGTATGTATATATATATATATATATATATATAGCTGCTATATATATATATAGCAATATTTTCACTATTAATATATATATATATATATATATATAGCTTCAGTGTCCTTGAGGATGGTAACAGAGTGCGCTACCGAAAGCTTTGCATGCATTCGTCTCATCTACGTGAATGTCCATGAATTTTTAACAAATCTTTTAGAGAAGTTAACAAGTTATCAATTTAAATTTTTTCAATAAGGCTGAAATAGTATGTTAAATATAATGGATTACAAAATATACCGATGCTATATAAAATGATAGACCTACAATATTTTCACTATTAATTTACAAGTGTTGTATGAATAGCACATTGAGTAATATGCATAACAATATTCGAGAAACCATTTTTTCTGCGAAAAGTAAATTCTTTTGTTTTACACCACATGACCAATCGCCCTTGAAATGTGCTTAATTATTTCACTTCCAACCACTTCAGCACATTTTTATTTTCAGCTATAAACCTCAGCCAGATTCGCAGTATATTTTGGCTTTCTACTGCATCAAATAGGCTATAAGAGCCCCATTCTGAAATATTCTTCTTGATAGCATTAAGCGCTGTTTATATGGAGAGAAAGATTGGACAATGTGCAATGGGCTGGCACCTTAATGAATAAATCACTCAATAAACGTGTCATTATTCAGAGCCGTTTCGGTACTGTAGCTCAGACTCAACGATTATGAAATTATAATGAAGTTAAAGAGCTTTCGGTTGTTTGATTCCTCTCGCAGTTCAGGCGTGGATCTAATACAGGCCTAACAGTTATTCAGTTGAACAGGGGGTAAAAATGCTCCACCCGTAACATAGCCGGCACAGGGGGAGATAGCAAGTCACGTAAATATTATTTTATATTAATAATAATAATTAATCAGTTATTTATAATAAACGTATCAAAATTTATACCGATTCATTAAAAACCAGAAGGTAGCCACCTGTCAATTATTATCCTGTAATTTATAAGAAGCAACCAGATTATCGCTAGTGGAAGGTTTTAACATATCTCCTAATACATAATATGTATGAACATAATTAAATATAATTTAGCATATGCTTTAAAATTACCAAATATATAAAATATTTTTGTAAAATTTCAATGATTGATTACATTAGCCTACACACTACAAAATTTGTAACTTTTTTAGAGTTTTAGACAATTTTTTGATAACTGAAAATACAATTTGCAATCATGAATTTTTCGCCAAAACTTTTATTTTAGATTTGTAAATATATATTTTTATATTATTTATTTTTAGTCGCTTTGATTCGTGAAAGTCTAATCGCGATTGTACATTTACATAAAATAATCAGTTATGAATCCAGTAATATTTAAACAATATTAATGACAGTGATTTACAAATGATGGCACAATTTTTAAATTCTACTATAAACGTTAATGTTCTTTAGAAATAACATGACGTTTTTATACATTTTTGGATTACTAAGAACTTGTATGTTGATCAGCATCTTGTATTTTGTTGTTCATAGACGATGAAGGTGTGCATTTCTTTTTGGGTGATGAAACCTATGTGGTGTGAGGTGCTGTACAGCAGAATTTTTGTGTCAGAGCATGGTAAAGCTAATTCAGTTTTCCAAATACATGAGCTTTGATATTCTCTCTGTGCTGTATTAAGGAATGTATAAACACTTCTTACATGAATGGCAATTTTTTGACATTAGAAGTGTAACACCTGTTGAGTAAGCATTTTGTATTGTTCTTAATTAAACCCAGCACCTGGAGTACTTCGCATAATACCACGGTGTTCACACTTTCCTTCAATATACAACACTGTTCTACTTTTTCTAGCATATAGCTACACCTCGAACTCCAGTAGTGACATTATTTTTAGTAGTATTAAGGGCATTATATGAAATTTTAAAATGTCACGTTTTCCAAGCTAATTGTAATGAGAACTTCGATTAGGTGTGCACAGTACATTAACCATGCAAGATTTCAAATCAATATAATATAAATCAATTCTTGCTCTGAAATTATTTATTATTTTTCGCAGTCGATATAAAAATTCTCCTTGCTCCAATTTTAATTATATTAAAGTAATTTTATTGTGTCCCTTATTATTACCATAGATACTACGTAAATTTCACAAGGAAAATTCTGACATTCGTATAAATTAACTTTATTAATTATTAATTAATTATGTTTTAAAAAACCAAAACACCATTAAGAATTTACAGTACAGTTACATGAAAATTTTCATGTAAAATAAAATTGTGAGAGATAAAGCATATAATAATAATAATAATAATAATAATAATAATAATAATAATAATAATAATAATAATAATAATAATAATAATAGAGGATAATAAATTATGCAATGAGCCTATAATGGCATTTATAAAGACAAAAGTAACCTGTTTATGAAATGAGGCAACGACTGTTGTTGTTCGACTATAATTAAGTGTCTAACTTTTGAGTTTTTAGAACCATCAAACAAACGAGTAAACTGATCTCAGCGATCGCTTGTAAGTAAGTTCTCGTCTATTGCTATAGATGGCAGGTGATGAAGTGCAGTGATTTCAAAAAGCTTCTCTTGGGTTGTAACCTTAAAGCATTGCATTTTAAAATACACGAAATGAACTCGATTTAGTATAATATTGAAATTAACACGAACAGAATTGATTTTATTTTAAATAAAAGGTTGTTTTACTATGCAGTGGAATTGCTGCTATTTCTGTATCGAGTAGCTCCTTATTTGGTAGTTCACCCCGTTCCATACCCCTACCTCACGAAAATCCGACTGAGCCCACAGCTGAGGAGCCATAGTCAGCAATGCTAACTACTGGACCATGCGGTCTTATAAAAATATAGCACTTTGAAATCGGAAGCACTGAATTTACTTTGCAACATAGCCTACTCTCAATTAAACTGCAGGATAATCAAATTGTTCTAATTAGAAATATCAGTATTGTTTAATTTGGACTTTCTTCCACGTTAACCATATTGATATTCAGGGTGCGAATCAAGCTTCTTCATGAGAGGGGGAAACATTTAGCTCGCTTTCTTCTTCGAGCATTGAAAATTCAGAAGTAAATAACATTTTCTGGTTACATAAATACAACCCATGCTATACTACTCGTATATACGAGGCGCGATCATAAAGTAAGATTCTCTGGGGTCGTTTACAGAAACAAAACACAATTTCATGGACGTATATATTCCAGCACATACAGCAATTGTTCAGCTATTTTTCAACGTATTCGCCACCGGAATTGAAACATCTGTCATACCCTGGAAGCAACTTTTGAATACCTGTGTCGTACAAGTCTGCCGCCAGGGATTTGAACCACAATACAATACAATACAATACAATACAATGCATCCGAGTTGTATGTTTACCAGTGGTTACAATGATTTACCAGTGGTTACAATGATGTGACTCACAGATCCTGCCAATAGTTGATATTAATATGCTTCACAGAGGAAGAGGGGAAAAGTAATTTTCCCTGGCAGGGATAAATATTGCTGTTACCTTCCAGCCAGGAAATTTCCACCCATTAGTTCGCACTCCGTTGTTATGTTATTCCTTAGCATGAGCAGTCAAAGATAAAATAATAAATAAAACTTAATTATATAATTTCAATTAAATTAAGTTATAAGACCTGCAGGTTGTCCGTAGAAGGAAATACACAGTCACTGCTGTGTGATGATACAGGAGGATGTTATTTTCCCACATGTTGGCGGAGTATAATGTCATATGTGCCATTCTTGCAGTATCTGGTCTGTCTCCTCCTCTCTAGTGAGGCCACAGAGCATGGGCTTTATTTTTACGGGTTACGTTAATTTACATGCAGCCAGTGTCCGCATGTGGACTTGTTATAATTACCTCTTTGTCTCTTTTTTCTCCCTTCGCTATGACTCGTCCGACCTTCTCGCGGTTAAGCAATTCCCAGTAAATGATAAAAGTATTTTTTTTCACCATTCGCTTAAGTGATATGTTTTACAGGTAGGCTAGCCAATATATCTAACGTAATGACATTACTACTGACTAATGAGTTTAAAATAAAAATGAAAATAATTTATCAAAAAGAGATTTATTCTAGAATTTTTATGACAGGAAAATAAAAATTGATCCCTTAATTTATTATAATAAAATATACTAACTACAGTAATTACAAATAACAACTTACTCACGTTAAAGACAAATAAGGAAAAGAAATGATGAAATACAAAAAAATAGAAAAGAAGACTAGAAAAAACAAAAACAACAGATGAATAAAATATATAAATATAAAAGGGTGAAAGAATGCATAAAAAAAGGAAAATAGATGAAAACCGAAGAGTTGTCCTTAGAATAATATTAACAACAAGAGAATAAGAAGAAATATAACTGAAAGTACTGATTAAATAATTCCATGAATGAATGGATGCACTTAATAAACAAAATGTGAATAAATATACGAATAACGTAAAAAGAAAAGTACTTATTATTAAAAATGGATTGACCATTGAATCAAAGAATCCATGAACAAAATATATTAGTGAAATATTGATTGAACGATAAAATGCATTAATAATTAAAATAATTTAAAAAATTAATTCATTAATGTTACATCTAGCACAGTTTTCATATTTATTTCACCAGCACTTCGAGCCAAAAATATGGAATCCAAGACGATTCAAGGAAGAACTATAATGTGAGGTCAGAAATGATGCTCTAACACATGATACAATACACTGAGTGTTGTAATATTCTGTAGCCTATACAGATATACGATATAATATGAATAAAGTTTTCAAAATATTTTACTTCTTGTAGGAAGTCCAACTCAATCTTAGTAAAGAGAAAAATTAAGACAGCAGATCTTTATACAAACTTCTACTAATTTTGCCCTGAGAAACTTTCAATAACATCGGAACCTGTACAGTCACTTTTAAACAACTTTCTTAAAAGTTATTAATTTATACAGAAAATATGGCTTTATGAGTCTAATGGTAACTTTCTTAATTGGTTCGTGTCAAGTCCACTATATCTTTCAATAGATTTTTTCTAGGACAAAAAGCACAATATTTGAATTCACAATACTTTACATGAAAGCCATGGCTGTAGCGTGGAACAATGGTAACATTTAACTACATTCTGAGTTCGGCTCATGATAACTCCTCAGATTTTTCTGAGATAGAGATCACTGGAAACGGGTGCACTCAGAATCGTGAGGAAATCTAAGTTACTTGATAAAGAAGTAACGTTTCCTGTCAAGAAAACCATCGATAGTAGTCTTGGGAGTCGGCATGCTGACCACATGCTCCACAATCCTGCCATCGGACATTAAGTCGAAAGACCTAAATAGATCGACCGAAAACAGACTGCAGTGATCGAATGGTAGGCTTTGTCCCCCGTGTTATGTAGCGTTATAGAGTTTAGTTAGAGTAGGCCTAGGATGTGTTTTCCCTTAATATGAGTATATTACAGTTAATGCCAACAGACTCAGAATGCGTTTCCCTTGTCGTTGTAGCTATTCCTTACAGTAGCTGTTTCCACGTATTGGTTAAGTAACACATATAAATCAGGTTATTCGGCTAATTTTGTATCCAACATAACTTTCGACCCATAGAACGATAAGTTACATCGTTAATAATTTTATTGATGATTTGTATTTTATTGTTAATTTATTTTCGGCTAATTAAATATAAATATTCAACTATGTATAGTACTAAATTTAAAACACTATGGCTGTCCGGGTTTAGCCGCGTCACTTTGTTGAGAACTGACGTTTCGGACATCACAGAAATGTCCGAAACGTGAGACGATTGCTACTTAGCAATTAAATTACTCAGCCTAAATCATAATAATGAACGAAATAAGTTTATTATATAAAATTATTAATCAGAATAATGAGATAAATATTAATCAATTAAGACATCGCATTACCAATAACATTATAGAAATAAGTAAAATTAAACTAAAATTATTTGAACAGGTTACAGCAAAAATGAAATACGAATATAATATTTGCAATATTATATTCAGGCTGGACTTGTGTAGATATTGAAACGAGACGGATTTCCCGGAACGTAAGAATGGACTTCTGAACTGAACTAAAGAATCTCAGTGGGGTATAGCAGACAGCTATTCATAACGAAACTCACTGCTATTGAACTAAAAACGCAAAGAAAGGAGAGCTTACTGACTCTATTGAAATTTAAAGGCTTAGTAAGTGGGAAGTTTCATACTCAATAGCGTTTCGGGGGACCCAGAATCGTTTCTCCGTACTGAACGCGTGGCCAGGCTTCTCCAGCCACGTGTACTAGCATCTATGCTTGGTGAGAACAGTAGCCAATGAAATAAGGGTTTGTGTCCGAAGACTCGGAAAAACAATGTAACTCAATGTAAAAATAAGTATAAGTGGCTAAAAGCAATACGAGGCGTATTGGACTTTGAACGATGGTAGGTGGGGACCGCAATGACTGGTATCGACACTCTCTCGTCTAAGCTCCTGGTGAGCGGAGGCATCTTCAAGGCATCCAGCTTCCGACTTGTTAGAAGTCGGGGAGCTATTACTATATTCTTCGATCAGTGAATGATTTAAATATCATTCGCTGCAGTATTACTTTAAATCTACACGACGAATATATTCAGGTTTGAGGTACGGCTCACTTATAGCTGAGTACCAATTTAAATTCAGTGTGTATCAAACTGTAAGTACCAGTGAATCAACGACTTTACGAGGTATTCTAGTGAATACACGAGATTAGGGAAAAAGACACCTTAATAACGAGATCCACCCATCTGAAGTCAAAGTTCACGAACGACGAGTATTTTGAGAAAGCCTATTAACTGTTTTGCAAACCAAGTAAAATAAACACCACTCTTACCAGTTAATCAGTGAGTTTTTAATTACATCAAAGCATAAAGTAGACTGTTATAAGAACCATAATTACCCAGATTTGCCCCCTTGTTACTGAAGATAATCTCTGCTTCGACTGTAGCGAAACCGTGGCTGTAATTTGTTTCGTACCCCAAATTAGGAGGCGAACCGTTACAAACGTCAGTTCTCAACAAAGTGACGCGGCTAAACCCGGACAGCCATAGTGTTTTAAATTGTGACTCCGGCCGCGGAAGCCTACGTATTCATCTTATGTATAGTACTGTCTTAAATGGGTATAGGGTGAATATTGGCTATTTTGGTCAAAATTGGCATTGTTCGTTTTTCGTATTAAAAATATCTTAATGTATAAGGTGGCAAAGTTTCAGCACAATTAGGCACTTTTAAATCTCTCAAAATACGTGATATAAAGCAATCTGGTGTTTAAAGATTGTTAAACTACTATTATTAAAATGAATAAATATTTCTTCAAACGATTCTTCTCAATAAAAAGAAAATAATACTGGTCTTTTTAACTTTTACTTCCTCTTTCCGTACTATAGGTAGGCCTACCATAACCACCATAGACAGAAAAGCTGTGTTCGACACCGAAATTCGATGTAGAGTTTTCAGCATGAATACACGTTCTAAGGCAGCCTACCCTGAATCTAAATATATACATTTGAGAAGCATGTATGTGTGTAAACATTTTCGAGAATGAAAGACCGTACAAAAACAAAATTTTACATTTGTTTAGACATCATCTAGGAATGTGACACGAAGATTGGTGACGACTTTATCTTAATTTTTTACTACCATTTTTCTTGAGGAAAATTTAATTTGTTCACTTTCTCAAAATCTGCTCTAATGACTTTAGTTAAATTTTGTACATGAAGTTCATATACTGAGAGCTAACACTTTTATTTGAAATTTTCTCGTAAAAATTCTCTGAACAGTAATTATAAGCCAGCCACCGTTTGTAGAAACTCAGTCTTGTCTGGTGAATAATAAACCTTTGCATCAGGTTGAAACAACTGAATACGCACTCCTTGCATTATGGGCTCTCAGATTGTGTAACGAAGAAGGTGAATTGAACAGGTTTAAATTTTAAAAAGTTACGTGAGTTTATTACATCAGACTTTATTTGGGTTGTATATCCTTCAGGGATGCGACTTGAAACGTGATGACTCTTCATTTTTACGACCACTTTAGACGGAGTGAACGTTGTTCAGCCGATTTTCTTGAAATTGGTTCCAACGATTTTGTTTAATTTTACACCAGGAACTCCATAATATGCCTACTTTGTATTATATGGCATACTGTGTATTTATAATATATCATACTAAGTGCCAAAACTTTTATATGGGTAAATGAAGTTAGGTGTTTCATATAAGATGTTTTAATGGAGACATCAGATATAAGGCTGGATACTTAAAAGAGGGCGGTATATACACAGTTTTCGTTTTAACTCATGCAAACTCATCACATATTTTCATGAATTTGCGACTAGCGAAAAAGAAACAATAAGCTTCTGTGCTACTCGATCAAGGAACTGTTGACCCGTAAGTCAGGTTTCTTATAAGAAATTCCTGCTCCGTAAGAGCACCTCTTCATTACATTTGGTATCCATGACAACTCTTACCAACCTTACCAACAAACTGAGAAGCGCTAGAGTAGTTTTCTCTTCGTACTTCTTAATAAAAAAAATCCCTGCGCAGAATTCCACTGTCAATGTTAATGTGATGGGTCAAATGAACAATAAATTTAATGCGATATACTTCAAAATAAGAAACTTTTTGAAAGAGTTCTTTCCTCTTAAATTAACACTACATTCTGTTTTCGCCAAATAATTCATTCAAAGAATTTTGAACCGTTTTTCAGAATCTATGAAGTTTCTAATATATTAAGTTCAAACAATACTCTACCAGTGCCAAATTTTCGTAAACACCAACTTGTTAAGTTACATAATCCTAAACCATTTATCCTAATAGATTTTTTTATTACGCTCTAATTAAATCTTTCCTGCAAGGGTCCTTCGATAACGTTATTAAATATTAAGCTAATTCCTGTAGCGAGAAAAACACTAATAAAAATGAAGACATCTGCCTGGCAACTCAATTGACCACAATGATGGAGAACAATACATTATATAGGCCTATATCAGTTTGAACAATAAAGCAATACTGCATACCGAAATTATATTTGCCGAAAATTTAAAGAGTTTTTAAACAGAATATAAAAAATGATTATGTAAATTATTGAAGTATTTTTGTTAAATTGTACCATATTTTTTAAAACTCCGCTGTTTATTTTTTCTTAGGAAATACACTATATGGTAGAAGCTTCATTACGTCAAGTAGCTTCTCAGTTTGTATCACGAGAGTGAATGCACTGCCTCGGAGGGTCTAGACCATATATGGGCAACGCCCGGCCCGCGGGCCGGATGTGGCCCGCCCCGACTTTTGATCCGGCCCGCGGAACATTTTAAAATCGCGCTCGAAAAAGTAAATATTTTCGATTCTCGCCAACAAGAGAGCAGAGGCGTAACGAGGGGGTTTTTGGGGGTTTGAACCCCCCCATTGATTAAAAAAATGAAAATTGTACAATTGTTTTAAGTCTGCTTATAAATTACACAAAACGATTATAAAGCGTGAGAAGCTTAAAACTCGTTATTGTGCATCTTAGTTTTTAAAATTTTCCGGGGAAGGACCCCCGAACCCCCCTATCCCTGGGGAGTATTCCATACCCCCCAGATGTTATAACCCCCCCCCATATGGTCGGCCTGGTTACGCCTATGCAAGAGAGTGAGAGGGGGGCAACACGAGGGTGCTCCTTCCGGTCAGCGCTAGAAAAATGCTGCAATATGCCTAAATCAAAGTATCGAACCAGACTTACAGATGAAAATTTTGAAAACACTCTGCGCTTGTGTATTAGTGGGATTGATGCCAACATTGATTATCTTGTTTCTCAAGTTCAAGCTCAAGCTTCTCATTAATTTCTGCTGATTGTAAGTAAATACCTAATCAGTTCTATATTGTTCTCATTCAAGTAACTTTAGCATTATACTTTATAAATACAAAAAAACGTATCATGATTACTTTTTCACAACTACCTATTTTCTACGGCCCGCGACTTCATAAATATCGTAAAGTTTAGCCCGCATCTTTCAAAAGGTTGCCCATACCTGGTCTAGATGCAGCTATTCAGTTCATCACTATTAGGCCTGTTGTCTTTCTGAAACAGATCATTGTATCTCTCTTAACTCTGTGCCTTACTTTAGGTTGCTAATAATCAGAAATGTTTGCACATAAATGTTTTTTTCATTAATTTTCATTATTAAGGATTCCCAAAATATTTTCATATATTAATAAAAGATAAATTTAGTACGCTTTTATTATTACTTTCCTAGGTCACTAGTAATTACTAGCAGGTGCCCGCGGCTTCGCCCACGGTAATTCAAAGATTAAAAGTTAAGAGCAAAATAATTAAAATATTATATTTATTAACGCTTAGGTTATACGCGAAACATTCATAGGCCTAAACTAAACGCGATTAATAATTAATTAATGAAACAGCTAAAAATCCGGCTTTGAAGTGCATTCCACGATTAGAAAGCGCAGCTTGAGAAAAAGACCTCAGATTAGAGTTCCCTGGCACAAAAAAAACCTGCATAGTGAGTTCCGTCCAAATCGATCATGTTTGACCGTTTAGGCCTATATTCATTATCCCATTTCCGTCTATGTTGAAAATTTCAGATGTCTGTGTGCCTTGACATTATAAACAAAAGAATCGACCAGGGTGAGCCCACAAAATCGAAGCGATCGGCAATTCCATGCGATATGAAGAAAAAATCGCGATGATTTTATTTTCAAATTATGCCAAAAGAAAGGGCAAATCCACCGGCAATTGATTTGACAATTGAAACGTATTAGCCTACCGAAAACTGCTTCGATTCCGCAAAAAATTCATGTTTTCTGCCAGTTCTTCACTCATAACTCCTGAACGAAAGCGAAAATTAAAAGTCTGGCTTTGAGGTGCGTTCGGCAACCCTTCAGTCCATCTATGTTTAAAAATGCAATCTCTGCGTGTAGTAGATTTTGCTGGGCATAGCGCACAGACAGACATACAGACAAACACTTCCTCTTATTATTATAGACTAGCAGATCGCCGCGGCTTCGCCCACGATAATTTATTTTAAGATTAAAAATTAAGAGCAAATAGTTAAAACATTATATTTATTAACACTTGCACGCGAAACATTCATAAGCCTAAAATAAACGATTAATAATTAATGAAACAGCTAAAAATCCGGCTTTGAAGTGAATTCCTCGATTAGAAAGCGCAGAATGGGAAATACAACCTCAGATTCGAGTTCCCTGGCCCAGAAAACCCCTGCATAGTGAGTTTCGTCCAAATCGATCAATGTATGCCCATTTAGACCTATAAGCTATTCATTATCTCTCTTCCGTCAATGCTGAAAATTTCAGATGTCTGCGTGCCTTGACGTTATAAACAAATGAATCGATCAGCGTGGGTTTACAACATTCAAGCGATCGCGGTGCTTTTATTTCCAAGGTATGACAAAAATAGGCAAAGGCATCCGCAACTGATTTGACAAATGGAATGTATTACAGAAAACTGATGCTTGGATAACGAAAAAAGTACGTTTTCTGGCAGTTTTTTTTTTATACTTATAGCTCGCTAACGAAAGATAAAATAAAAATTCTGGCTTCGGGGTGCATTCGCCCACCCTTTAGTCCATCTACGTTTAAAATTTCAGATCTCTACGTTCAGTAGATTTTGCTGGGCATCGTGGACAGACAGGCAAACACTTCCTTTTATTATTATAAGATATAGGTACAGACATCGTATTATATCTCTGCCGGTCTGTCAAGTGACTATTTCCTGGTAGGAGAAGAGATTCTACTAGCGTGCACAAAAACATGTCTTAAATTTACAACGGGCAGCAGATTTGAGCTCGGACAAGCAATGACTAGAAAGGGAACTGGATGTCTTTTGTATTGGAATACACGGACTACCTGCTCCTTGTAACAAAATTCCAACGGTCGGCGAGAGGCACAGATATAAAACGACAGCTAGAAATTAAGAAGAAAGGATAAGCTTCAGCTACTCCTCTTAATAATTGTGAGCGCTTGTCCGGTTTTTCTCTGGTATGGCTGAAAATTTACTATACGAACGTGATGATATGAGTATTGTAGCGCCGGAAGTAAATCTGCGTGCAGACGGAAGTTGTGATAACAAAATGAGCCACACGTAACTTCACATGTCGCTGCTGTGGTTACTAGGCAACCAAAAAGTTTACAGTTAGCTTTCCTGTGTTACTGCTTCTAGAATTACACCCTCACTCAACTGTACTTTCAATCCAATGTAATAATACTCAGCACTATTTTTTTTATATTCGACAAATGAAGGTGATAAGATTTCATTCTTATGCACCTATTGTCTTCGCCCCTGGTACTCATTTCTCCAAGAGGCTAGGTCGACCTCAGGGCCATGAAGCCACCAGCCACCAATTAATAAACTCCAATGAACTAATTGCATTACGAACCCGCGACCTACCGGTTGGTAGAACAAATTCATAATAGTTTGTGCCTTCCAGAATATTCCGATATCAAATATTACCGAAATCGCATGATTTCAAAATTTTCACTGTTTCGTAATTGGTTCGTTCTTAAAATTGGAAGTACGTGGTTTATTTTGTATTTGATATGCGAATTTCCTATTCAAAATCAAAAGCGTCCCTCAGACATTATTCTTAATGAATAAAATAAAACTTATATATTTTATTACATTATGCTGTTTCTATGACACAAATTAGTCGCTTTAAAACATTAGAAAAACAAATAACTCTATTTTAAAGAAACTTTACTTGCATCTACAAAATGTGGGTACGTTCTCTGTTAAAATTCGTAATATTCTAATTTCTTGCGCTAATTTGCATATTTTAGCTATATTCATATGCAAAAATGTTGCCGGAGGTTCCTTTGCTGTAGACAATAAATTACAGCGTAAAGCACTTACAAGAGGGATACAGAATTCCTTGAAAAGAATTCGCGCGTCCTGAATGCCACGCGCGTTTTTAATGGATTATTGGAGCACCGCCATATTGCAGCTGGTTGTCATGGATGCGGAATAACAATGCAATAATCATGAATTCAGAGGCTGCAGTTAATTCTGTAATTCCCTTCGCTGATGTTCAACATAAAAATTTTAAAAGTTTCACTCTCATCGCTGAAGATCGATACTTGGAGCAATGGGATATTGAAATATGCACGAACTTATGTTGCCACATGGGGTCAAAAACCTATTCAATCGCCGGGATCTACAATTCGGATAATAGAGTGTGGAATCGCAGTAGCGGATTACTCGGTGTGTCCAACAGAATTAAGCCTGAGATCCCTAACAAATGTTAAAACGAGTGATGGAACTTAACTATTGGCAACTATTTTCTTCTCAAAGAAAGGCGAAGGTACCATGAGATACTGTATGTCACGGAAGAGTGAGGCATTTCTATTATGTGGACACTCAATGGTAGCATTGTGATGTACGATCATACGAACAGAGGCGATGGTAATTTAGTTGTGGGTTATTCGCCGTGCAGATGACAAGATGTGAACAACATTCTTACGTCAAATAGTCACTACTCAAGGGAGAAATGCCAGAGGATACCACAAGGAGCTCATGGAAGCTTTGGGGAATTATGCTCATCCGTACCGAACTTTAAGGGATCGTGGAGTGGGTATGTGAGCTTCCATGCTTCCAATAATCGCAATACATTAGAGTGGCACGATACATTCGCTTATGGATGTTTATAGGTGCCTGTTTCGTTCACTGCCCTACATCTCTTACCCATAATGTGCATTATACATACATTCCACGCACAGCCCCTTCATTTTTATATTTAAAAAAATTTAAATGTTCCCACATTTTCAAAAGAAAAAATAGTTGTCATGACTTATGCCCCATACCTAGTATCTGATGTACTATTAATTACAGAATAACAGAACTTTGGTTTCCTATATAGATTTTTACCGAGTTTTAGTAGACTTCCATATGAGCGCTTCTAGTTGCCCTGACAATGTCGCGGCAGTATATCTCTCTAATCAGCCGGATCCTGTAAGGCCTACCTAGTTTGAAAGTCGACGGTTTTAACACACCTCCAATATGTAAAATAAATTAAGAATTTTAAATTCAAATATAAAAATTCACAACTACAATTTACAGTGTTTCCGCTTTATTTTCTCCCCCATCAAGACACAACCCAAATGGACACATGCTCTTGGTCGGGTGCAGTTCAGAAATCGATATAAATAAATACACCAAACAAAAATACAAACTACTTTAAATAAAATACAATCACTTACGATCATACTCAGCAATAACATGAACAAAATCTTAAAAAGGAGAATCATACACTGTTTTTAGACAGGTGTTAAAATTTGTCAAATAATAATACATGTTAGAATTTTATTGCAATGAATTATGCACTATGCAGGCAGCCATAATAGAGCGCACAGACAGCTGTTATTGATTTTCTGGTACAGGACTGCCAACTTAAGGACAACGCTTTTATCCACCAAGTATGACCATTTTTGTAATCACCGTAAGAAATTTCACGTTTAAAAAGGCGTAGGCCCTACGCCCTAGTGAATTTTAAAATGTTCAATCTTAATAAAACTGAGTTTATTTAATAATCGTATGCAAATATTGTTAAATGAAAGAGTATTTTCCATGTGAAGCAATTAAAGTTGGTTACCCTGCATTGTTATAATTTTATACCATTTTAATTTTGATTTTTTTTTAATATTAAGGGGCATAATTTTATCCTGTTAATTAATATAATGCTACCGTTAAAAGTGCTTCTTTTACATTCGACTTTTAAAAACATATTTTGTAATAGTTTGCAGTTAAATGGATGTAGGCGTATAGCGGAAACATTTGAAATCTCTATGAGCAATTTTACTGGGAATTTGATCAATGCATAATTAGTGTGATATAAATCAATTTTGTTTACCTCTCTCATTACTGTTGAATAGTATATGGTTTATGAATAGAGATCCAGTCTGCAGTTATCCTGTCCTCTAATTATCCACTGGGGCAAACCATCATTACCTGCATTTCGCAGGCATACATATGCATCGATAGCAATTTGATACAATTTGCACAGTTAATGAACACAGCACAAGTCGAACATGAACAAGCATCTTAGTACATGGTCTGCATCTCAGAAGCTAACATCTGTGAAGTTGTTACTATCTACAAGATGAGAAACATTAATACACACTTCGGTGGATGTACGATGAGGTCGTTGGAGTTTTTCAATTGGCCTAATCCTTCTGGTGGCACTATGGCCCTGGGGTCGACTCAGCCTCTAACAGAAATGAGTACCAGGAGCAATCCTGGGGGTAAAGGCGGTAAGGCTGACAACCTTACCACCTTCATGTGCCGAATGTCTAAAAATCTGGGAACCTCAACCTCCTGGAACCCTCTGGGAATCCATGGCCTGTAATAGGGAACACGTTTTACTTTACTCGGTAGATGTAGGGGAAGTCGCTTCGAGTCATTTCTAGTAACTTCTAATAAATTGAAATAATTTAAGACTTTGTTCTGGTGCTTAGTAACGTGAATTATGCTTATGCTCAGTGTTTTTTTTTCTAAAAAAATATTTAAGGGGTACTCTCGTCCCCACCTCTCAAAAATCAGGGGATAACACTCATTTTGCCTCATTTTGATTATTGTGACGTCCTACTTACTGACTTAAACAGCAATCTGACTCAAAGACTACAACATGTCCATAATGCGTGCGTCAGATATATATGTAACATTCGTAAATATGACCACATAACTCCGTCACTGGAATCACTTCGATGGGTGCACCTGCGTGAGCGAAGATATTTTCACTGTCTCATACTGCTCTATAGAATCCTTCATACCTCAACACCTAGCTATCTTTCCAGTCGCTTTCATTACCTTTCTTCCTACCATAACTTGGGCACGCGCTCTCAGCTTGACCCCTCACTATCCATGCCTCTTTACAGAACTACACATTATTCGAATTCGTTTACAACAACAGCTATTCGTCACTGGAATTCACTGCCTAGCCATCTCAGGAGCTGCCAAACGACTTCACAGTTCAAGCGCCATTTAATAAATTTAGTATACAATAACATTTAGGAATTGATGCTAATTAGTAATATATATTTTAATTTTCATTATATTTTGTAATAACTAAGAATGTATTTGTTTAGACTTTCATCTTTTTTTTTATTTCTTTATTTTTAGTACTTTGTATTATATATTCATATTATTCAAGTACTTATGTTCTAATTTCTTTCTTTGTATTTAATGTACGTTTCTTGTATTCATGTATATCAGTTCTTTTTAATTTATTATTAATCATTATTATTATTATTATTATTATTATTATTATTATTATTATGTATTTCATGTTTTTGCCCTGGCTGAGTGGTAGAGAAGGCCTTATGGCCTTAACTCCGCCAGGTTAAATAAATAAATAAATTAAATAAATAAACATAGCTATTGTAATGCTAACGATGCGCATAAGCACTTTCGTTATTTTGTTTGGCACAGATTTCTCCAGATTTCAAAATTGTGGAAATTAATGATTTTCTCTTATAGGAAACTGGAAAATCTTTAAGGGCTACTTTATGCGTAGCCCCGCGTACTCCCAGAAAAAAAGCACTGCTTATGCTTAATTATCAGACCTTAATCCACTGTGATGTCACGGGACATCCTCAGGAGTAGAATCATGTGTAATTTTATCGATTGTATTAGTATGTTATTTATATTGATTTTGATATTTATTTGCATTTATTAATTGTAGTATAAAATTACGAAGGTATTTTTATAGAGATAAATACCCAGTCTGTTGAGGAGAGAGGAAGCCACATCCTGTGTTCCTGGAAGATAACAGCAGTCATACGCTGTGTGCTAATTAAATATTTTAAAAATTGTATTCCTTGTACCCCGGTATAAACTCCTACACACATCCCGTGGTGTAACAAGTTCATTATAATCATGTACGATTTAATTAGTTCTATGTATGTCAACACTCATTAATTTCATGGTAATGTACGAATAGAACAAAGCTCAAGTAATGATTTCAGAAGAAATCTGTTTTATTTGTCTTTTAATCATTTTTATTATAAACTTATGTTATTTTATGTATATAGTTAATAAATATTGTACTTGTAATAACGGGGATTAATAATTCTACATTACCCGATCATTCCTAGGGGTTAAGGCAATCAGGGGCGCTCGGCTAAATTCCGGTCCCTTTCCCCAGGCATGACACCACCACCTTTTTCATCTAGATTCTAGAGGAAACTGAAAGAGTTGATAAGCAGCATCCATTTTTACTGCATTCTCTTCGCACTCTTCAACTCTTCTGTTTTGATGTTAGCATTATCTGCTAGCATTGTGAATGTTAAACGTTCTCAATGCGAAAAAGCCTGTAGTGCAGAAACAAAACACTTTCATTTTCCGTACAACTAACAGTGCCACAATTCATTTGTTGCCACAACTTGAACTGCAGTTAACCTTCCTACCTCCTCTAAGTTTTGTTCATTTCTTCTCATGTTATCCTGCTTCCAGAAAGGATACTTTTCTTTATTTCTTCTTCTTTCGACTTGTTGGAATAAAATGGGCTTTTCTCATTGTTTGATTTAATTATACTGGTGCTTGATACATTTCTATGTGATCACTGGTCGAAAGAAAACTCCCCAGTCTGAAAAATATGGCAGAAATTATCCGATTAAATGAAGTTTTTTGACGTCGTAGCATTTCTTTCCCATTTGCATAATCATATTTTCTTTACTTTATCTCGCCTTTAAAATTTTGTATGCAGTTTTCCACTTAAAAAACATAATTTTAATGTTGATTCAACAGCGTGGCATAAGCTTTATGCAAAATGAAGAATATGTTCTATTCACTGATGTAACAAATCACCCAAACAATTTTTATATTTGTAAATCTTTAAGACGGAGGATGAAATGGGTTGGACATGTTGCGCGCCTGGGGGAGGAAAGACACATCTCAAAAATATTGACTGCGAGACCTGAAGGGAAAACATCACTTGGAAGACTTAGACATAGGTGGGAGGACAATATTAGGATATATAAGAGAAGCAGGATTTGAGAGGGATAGTTGGATGGAATTAGAACAGAATAGGGTTGAATGGTGGGCTCAGGTAAGCGCGGCAATGAACATTCGGAATCCATAAAATAGATAATATTCCTTTAGCTTGCTTAGGAACTGTATATTGCCATTGAGTAAGTAAGTAAGTAAATCTTTAAGACTATAAGTCTTATTTTTGGAAATTTTGCAATCTAAATTAACAACACTATATATTTTAAGAAATCTAAAATGAATATAATAATTATTATAATTTTACTACTTTCATTTTGTGAATTTTCGCAAATAGGCTACTTTTCCAGGATCACAATTCTATGTGATAGTAAGAACCCATAATAGGGCCCGGATTCTGATGACCTAAAATTGTTTGAGAAATGACCTATAAAATGACCCTAAATTTAAAAAAAAATGGATTAATAATTATAAAAAAATTACCTATATTTAATTACCTTTTATTTATAAAAAATTATTATGTACACACAAAGTTATAGACTAGTATGTACATAATTCTAAAAACTGTAAATAACTGTAATGTTGTGAATGTTCTTTTCTCACGGAAATTTATACTGGCACTGAGGCACTGGTAAGTCAAAATTCGACACATCCTTTTGTGGTCTGCCGGATTATATTGTTGTTTATTGAGGGTAAACAGTAGTTTGTATAAGAACTATACTCTCAAATCCAAGCAGGTGGCTGACTCTGGTGCCAAGTCAATCTAATGACAATAGTAATATAATACAAAATTTTGGCGTTTCTTTGATTCTCATTTCCGACTGAGACATGTCAACACTTTCACGCCGAATTTTTCCTTCTTGCATTAAACAAACAACACTTCAAAGACAGCACCGCTAGCGACGAAAAAAAGTTAATACACTCAATGTAAATACAGGAAAATGACAAAATAAGAAGCAAATGACATGAAAATGACAAAATAATGACCTAAAATTGAAATAAATGCCCTAAGAATATAAAATAACAAAAAAAATGACCTAATTAAAATGCATTTCTATAATCTGGAGGCCATGATTAGGATTTATCCACAAATTGGCAATGTCTATGCAGCATCAATAAAAAGATGACATGTCATTAGAATCCGGGCCCTGATAATTATCAACAAAAAATCACGAAACTGAACTAAAAACTGCAATGGTGTTACATTACATTATTTATCGAAATTCATTAAAATAGAATCTTAGTCAAGCAAATAGATAAAATGGTTAAAGCATTGTACAGTTGGCAGGAGTGCAGAGATAGTAGCCCCCTCTAGATCAAACCTGGCCGCAATGGATTTTCAAGCCATAAAAATCCTGGGCACGAAGTTCTCCTGATGGGACTATAAGAAACAAGCTTAACTAAATTCATAGTAACGGGATCTCCAATCGGAGATGGCCAAGGTCCTTCGAAGGACTGTAGCACCAGGACGTTGAAGATGATGATGATTATTATTATTATACTATTACTATTATTATTATTATTATTATTATTATTATTATTATTATTATTATTATTATTATCATCATCATCATCATTAAAGTATTTTCTTGTATGAATTATTTTTAAAGTATCATTGACATCCATTTGTAAAGTACGGATATTAGGGTTTTACTTTCTAAAATAATATTTGAGGGATATTTATGATATTTTACCATGATTATTGTACATTAAATTTTATAAATGGCAATTCCGGTGTTCTCTGTGCAAGCTTTCAGATTCCACAGAAAAAATCTGGTAGCCTAATTAATTAATAGAAAATAATTTGGAGCCAAAAATGATATTTTATAAATAATACAGAGTTTTCTTGGAAATAGTGACAGTGTTTTCGAGAATGGTCAAGCATGTGCATCAAGTTGTCGAAAACATTTACCGCCATTACTTTGAGAATTTGAAGCCTTCCATTTTGCGGTCGTGTCAGGAATTGAGAAGCTGACATGGGAAACGTAAGGTAGTCTTTTTGCCTATGACGGTGTTCAGGATGTAGTTAATAATATTAATAATAATAATAATATTAATAATAATAATAATAATAATATATTTGCAATACTAAAAAATAATAACAATAATATATTTTTCCATAGTTGGTAATTTCCATGTAACGGTACTAATTCCGACATACTAATGATTCATACTTATATTTTTATTCCCTTAAACTCAGTGCTTTAGTTGGAAAATATTTTATGGGGGTACTCACCTTACTTCAAAATTTTCCATATCGCCTCATAAAAAGAGTTTTAAAAAACCGAGCATCTTATCAGGATAGCCAACATGTAATCTAAGGAGAAAGTAATTATTGTAGAAATGCGCACGAAGGTGAAGATTAGAACGCATATCTATTGCGAATTTAATAGTGTTTGTCATTATTAACAAATACACTCTGGTGAATCGGACATTTAATAAGTATTTTAGGACAATATCGTTCCTGTACTGCCAGTACGACGTACCGGAGCACATATTTTTCCCGGTATGGTAGAAGGAAAATAATTTTATACCGGTACGCAGTACCGGTGCGTATCGGCCCAACTAAAGCACTGCCTTAAACATTCCTAAAATGCTCGTTATTGTTGTTACAGTCCATTTTCATTAATAGAACAAAATAACGATATTAATTTATTAGTATACAAATCTTCATTGGCGTTATTTAATACGATTAAGAAATATGTTTCTGCATTGGATTCTTAAACCTTTTTGTAATGATTTACGTTATTGTTTTGGTCCAAGGCTTTATAATTTATCTCATCATAAAACAGCTTATTTAAATTTGATGGACATTATTTTAGCGCTATTTAAGATATAAATGAAAACAAGTATATATCAACGGGTGGGAAATTTGGCATAATTGGTGGCAGTTTTATTAACACATGCCATTTCTTACCAGTTTTCTTAACAACTTATGCTCTCAATTTTGTAATCCCATTCAAGATACAGATATTTGTTCTTGAAACCATAGAATATATTGTTTCTTCTCAATCTAATTTAAGCTTTTAGTTTTAATGATTTTATAGCATCTTATTACTTTATTATGTCTCAATGTATATTTCTTCCAGGTTTTATTTGGAACAGTTAATTATTTTTAATGATTCTGAAGAGATACTCCTAGTTCTTTATAACTAAAAAATATAAAAGTAATTAGGGTATCGGTGATTATAGTTTTAATATCTTCTCCAGCCGAACCATACGTAGGCTTATATCAGTAAAGGAAGTAACATTATGTTCGACCCTGAAATTCCATGTCGTGTTATTTGCAGAAATAGGCCTATAACTCTGAATCCGTTTGGGAAAGACACACGTTATTGTAAAATTCCACTGGAAAATTCATTCTATAAAACCATTGGTAAAATTATTGAAATATGTATTCGTATTGACCGCTTCCTTGATTCACTAGAAAAAGCCTGGGTTCGATCCCCGGCATCTTCTCGGTTTTTTTCTGAGATAGAAAGTTCTGATATTTCTGAGGTAGCAAGTACATTCGGTTTCTGTCAATCCAACCGGAAATAACAGTCCGCATGCCTTCCAACGCTAGGCGCTTATTGCTTCATTTTTCTATAAAGAAAATCCATTTGACGTACGTCGATATTTAAGAAAATTACACTGCTACGCCATACTCCACAGCTAGAGTCCATTTATAGTTGCATGATTCATAACGTCTGTTACACATAGTGTTAAGCTAATCTTATTGTATCATATTAACTCACGTAAAATGAAACTATTCTTTGTCTTCATTGTATTACTATATTAATCAAACTGAAAAAATAGCATTAATTAAGGTAGGCCTACACATTTTCAGAAATATGTGTATGTGTGTGCGTTTCTGTTTGTTTCTCTGTATGTCGGTGAACAGCATAGTTCGAGAACTAAAAAAAAAAATTATATTTGGGTTAGATATCGTCGAGATGGCTTTATCTTATTTTACATGAAGAAAATGTTAAATTTTGCGATATTCTCGAAAACGTCTGTAATGATTTTATTTGCATTTTTTACAGAATGTGCTTATATTAAAAGTTAAAATTTTTACTTGAAACGTTTTTCTGAAGAGTAGTTATAAGTCAGTCATTGTTTGCACAGGCTCAGGTTTTATGGCTTGTATGATGAACAATACTCCTTTTTATGAGGCTGAGAAAACTGAATGTACACTGTCTGTAATACAGCCTCTTATTCTATATCAGATTGTGAAGTAAGAAAGTTATATTTCCCAAACTTAAGGCAGAGAAAGTTATGTACATGTAACACATCTCTATATATATAAAAGGCTTTGTCCTGACTGACTGAATGAATGACTGACTGAATGACAGGAATCAACGTACAGCCTAAACTATAACAGGTAGAGACTTGGAATTTTGACAGTACCTTCGTTTCATAATGTAGGTGCTCACTAAGAAAGGATTTTGAAAAATTCTGATTCTAAATGCCAAAAATTAAATGTTTTTGAAAATACTTAATCCCTTTTTACATAGAATTATCAATTCCAAATCACAGAATATATTGTTGCCAAATTTTATATGATGGGCTTGGAAAAAACAATTGAAATGCACTTTTGATAAATAAGAGAAGTTATCAAAATAATTCATGTTATAAATAAATATTACAGAATGAAATCCACTAAAATAATGGAATCACATAACGTTCTCTACCCTGGACATAGAGAAAACAAAACGAGGTATGGTAATGTGTATATTATTATATTATATCGCAGGTTTTTGGAGAGAAAAGTATGAAAGTGATAATGCTTTCTGTTTAATTTCATCCCCAAAACGACTTTATGGTAACATAAGAGTGGGAAATTTCCCGCCTCGATATTACAATTTTATGTTACAGGAATTTCTGTTTCTTCTTATTTAAACCTCTACCAGGCTTGCTGTGCACTGTACAAGCGATGGGATGCAAAATTCTAGATCCTCTATGAGCCATAAAAAACTATATCAAGCGTTTTATGAGGGAATAGTTTGAGTGTAATAAGTCGTTCTTCCTATTTCAAATTATAAATACCTATATAAGGACCTAGAATTTAAAATTGAAAATCCTTTATAAGTTAATTTCCAATTACAAAATACAAAACCCGGGTGACGCCGGGTCTTTTAACCTAGTATATATATAAAGGGCTTTGTCCTGACTGACTGACAGGAATCAACGTAGAGCCTAAACTATAACAGGTAGAGACTTGGAATTTTGACAGTACCTTCGTTTCATAATGTAGGTGCTCACTAAGAAAGGATTTTGAAAAATTCTGATTTTAAATGCCAAAAATCAAATGTTTTTGAGAATACTTATTCCCTTCTTACACAGAATAAAATTATCGAATCCGAATCACATTTGACATTAAAACATATTGTTGCCAGTGGGTTTCAGATGGGTTTGGAATTAAATTAAATGGAAGTTTGACAATTACAGTTGGCTTTGTCTATTTTTGTCATACCTTGAAATAAAACTTTCGCGATCTCTTGAATGTTGTAAGCTCTAATATGGTCAAACATTGTTTTATTTGGACGAAACTCACTATACAGGGGTTTTCTGGACCAAGGAACTCGAATCTAAGGTCGCTTTTACCAGGCGACGCTATCTAACCATGGTATGTAGTCCACTTGATTTAGGTGTTAATAAATATAATGATTTAACTATTATGCTCTTAATTTTTAATTTTTGAAATAATTATCGCGGGCGAAGCCGCGGGCACATGCTAGTTATATATATATATATATATTTTTTTTTTTTTCATTTACGGTGCCAGTAACAAAGGTACATTGGGAAACTTATACGTTATAACTGGTGTTGGAGCTATAACATTTTTAAACAGATTAATATTTTTGGGTCCACCGCTGTGGCGTAGGGGAAGCGTGAGAGCAGCGGGCCCGGGTACGGGTTCAAATCCTGGTCGGGACAAATCACCTAGGTGGGGTTTTTCTTCACCTGTGAGACAAATGTCGGGTAACTTTAGGCCCTTGTGGTCCTCGCATATCATCTGGCCGTCATTATCATCTTCAATCCATCCTCGCCTTGTCTGGAATGAGTGTTTGTGTGAATGGTGTGTCTCGTCCTGTGTGTTCGTGTTGTCTCGGAGGTGGCCCCGGCATTGGGCTGATCACTCATCCTGGGAGGCCCTCCATGTCCTTGTCTGGTCAAAAAAGTACGTATGTGATCCAAAGATAATCCCTCTCCCAACACGTCGCGGCCCTGTAAGGCCCGGGCGTGGCTTGGGTCGCTTAAAAGTCCCTAAAAGGGAGAGGTGAAACTCAGGTAAAGATAAGAAAGAATATTTTTTGAGCACGCTGTGTAGCCTATTTTGTATAGGAAAATCCTAGCATTCGCTGTTCGACTGATATAAACATATATAATTAAGCGTATGTTTAAATTAGCCGGATTTCATGATCGTGAAATCATTGCCATTCTACTCTGGCCTACAATCCTTGTTATTATTATTTTTTACTATATTCTAGCAAGAATTCTTCATTAAGTTCTTGCATCGAAAAAATGAATTACTGTGTGTGAAATATTTCTTCTGAAACATAAGTAGCATTGTGCTCCTGGAGAGAAAGTGCTGTCTATGTTTTATAAAGATAAATCTTAGCGTTGTCCGGGTGGCCCTGGGGTCATGAATAAGACATTTCATATGATACCGCAGAGTCGGGCTGCATATTGAAACTGCTCTGGCCCCGCGGCTTTGAATTGAAAACATTCCTCACTCAAATTACACCGATTCACTTTTAATTATCACACCCTCAGAGAAAGAAATATCACATCACACTGTAAGGAATAAGTATTTCGGAGTTTTCTTTTTCAAATCTGCCATAAAGATAATGTATTCAATCATTTCGTATGTTAATTTATCCAAACCGGTACACAATAACGCTATTATAAGCAATAGACGAAAACCTTCTGGGAATATCTTGCATTAGCCCAAAGTGACACGCACCAATATGTTGGTAGATGTTAATTTCTGTTATTAAAAAAATATATGGCCTATATTAATTGATAAAATCCACAAAACAATAAGAACATATTTCGGTTACATTAATTATTTCAATTGAGTTAGCTTTTTTGTTTTTTGTTACGTTTTTCAATTGAGCCAATGATTTCATTCTACAGTACTTGTGTTGTAGTAATTAAAACATAAATTATATATAAACTCCATAATATTCATAACAAAGATTATTTTCACAGTTTAATAAAATTGTCATGTACAAAAACTAACATGTAGACTTTAAGTTAATATTTATAATTTAATTATGTGTCAATTTATAAATTTTATTTTAAAATGAAGAAGTGCTTAATGAAGTGATGGAAGAGAGATCCCTTCTGAATTCAATTAAGAGTAGAAGAGCAAAGTTAGTGGGTCATACATTTCGGCACAATGGTCTACTCATTAACATTTTTGAAGGGAAAATACTGGGAAAGAAATCAAGAGGACGTCCAAGAAATTCATTTATTAAAAACATGATAAAGGATATGGACGTGCTGTCATACGAAAATCTAAAGAGAACAGCGATGAAGAGGAAGACATGGCTACTACAACAAGGCATTGCCTTTAGATCCTGATGATGATGATTTTAAAATGCTTCCTTGATTACAAGGCTTCCGAAAATACAAAGCAAAATTCTAGACAACAATATTAATAACTATATAGCCTACAGGAAAAATTACACAATAAGAAGGTGTATGGCATATAACAATTAACAAATGTAAAAAGTACTCATAGGGGAAACAATAAACAGTATAGGAATATGGTATATAAATAGTACTTAAAGATGAAACAATAAAATAATATTTGTATAGTAAGAAATTTTTCCTCGGATATAATATTGTACTACCTATGTTAAAAACCCTCGAAACTGTAATCGTTATATCTTAAAATATAGTAGGCTACATTGAAAGAATGATGAGTTAACGCCGAAACGCGTAACAAGATTTTAAGGGAAGAACTACTCAAAAAGCAGTGCATAACCACTTTCAGTTTTAAACATAGGGGAGTATTATCTCATAAATATAAACGTGAATTAAAATACTGACTTGTACACATTATTATACAAGTGACAATTCCGGTCAGGAAAGTCATTAATAACGGATGCCATCCTGCCATCATGGCCATTCCTGCCATCAACCAATGAAGTCGAAAAATGGATTAGATATAGCAGCTTTCGGATGGTAGGCCCTGTCTCCGCACAGGGTGTAAGTTAGCGCAACCGGAGTGCCAAAATTACAGTTTTATTGTACTATGACGGTCTTTAATATGATTATAAAATAGGCCTGAAAGTAGTACCATTAGTGATTTAATCACCGCAGTATAACTAGGTTCAGTTAAGTATTGGTGGGATACATGTATGTATGTATGTATGTATGTATGTATGTATGTATGTATGTACGTATGTATGTATATATATATATGTATATATATGTATATATATATACATATATATATACATGAGATATACATATATATATACACATACATAGTTAGTATTTTAGGACACCCACATTAAATTTTGGATGACAAATGTAAATAAGTAAGAAAAAAGATTTTTTTAAATACGTGTATGTACGTAATAAGTAAAATAAAAATAAATATAAATAAAATCAGGTAAACTGATGTAACAAAGTGCCAGAATGCTTTTCTTTAATCTGTGATAATTGCAATTATGATAGGCCTATGCAGAAAAGAAGTTATTTTTGTAATAGATTTCCTGAGCTCCAGATCGATTCATTAAGCAGGGTTTACGAAAGAACAAATGTCTAAAGTTCGATTATTAACATTAATTCATACTCGTGTACACTGATAGAAGAAATTCTTAAAATAATTATGTCAACATTTCATAAATAGCCCGGGCAATAATATTAATGAATCAAGTGTAAGCTTACGATTCGCTGTAATGTTTATTTCAGGTTTAAAGAGGCCGTATAGGTTATGAATGAATTAAATTCAATCTGAAATCAATCTGTCAGGAATTACATTAGGTATATTTGCTTCCACAGCAAGTTTAAATTCAATAATACTCACATTGAAATATACTGTAGATATCGGTAGGTATCAGGCCCTATTTATGTGAAATAGTCTTCATAAAAAAATGCAACGCGCGCTTTTGAACTACCTAGATAAATATCAGGGTGGCTTATAGAGCTCTAGAGGAACAAATTTAAAATCCTGGATGCTGAATTGCATCATCATAGCCTATACGTGCGAAGTAGAAATCCAGTTTCGATTCCCACCTAGGACAAATTTTCATGTGAGGAGTATGATGTATGTCCTTTGAGTGAATTTACTTGCAAGTTTGTCAATGAATAATTAATTTTGTTGGTATTAATAGCACAAACTAGTGATGAGCGAGACCAGTCTTGGTCTTGCAGTCTTGGTCTTGCTCTTGCAGAAAATGCAAGACCGAGACCAAGACCAAGACCGCATCAGCGTTAGCAAGACCAAGACCAAGACCGACCATGCAAGACCGAGACCAAGACCAAGACCAACCCTGCAAGACTCTGGCAAGAACAAGACTTAACTGCAAGACTCTTGCAGTCTTGCTATTTGAATAAGTTTTATAAAGCCCCATTGTGTATGCAGCGAGCCAGCGACCGCTACTCAAAGGCGCCGCAGTGTCGCTAGCCGGGGTAGTCCCAAAGCTGGTAGGCCTATAATGTAGAGGTTGCCTCATCGTGCGGGAACCAATGAGAGCAGATCCGGTGCGTGACGCTGTCCGTATCCAAAAACGAGCGCACCATTCAAATAATACATATGAAATCCGAATACTACCTCTCTCACCACTACGTTAAAACAAATTACTGCAATGAAAACTTACAATTAATCTGACGGATTTCCCTGAATGGCATTCCATACAGCTAGTTCCTTGTAGAAAATGCCTGGTATACAAATATTTGCTTGCATGAAGAATAATTATAATTATTTATGATTAATTGAAGGCCCGAAACTTGAAAGTAATTTATGGGAGGTAGCGGAAAACTTTAAAGTGCAGAAATGATCTTTTCGCAATGTGTTATAAATTAGAACTAGGGTATATGAAAAGAGAAATATTATTTATTGCAGCCTATGGGTTTGGGTTTCGAATGGACATTGTGTGATTTTCTATAGATTGCACAATTTCTAAAGCATCTGCTTCAATGCCGTTATGTTTTGTTACTTTAATATACAGTTTTTAACAGGTCAGATAGAACCTCTCTCCTGTGCGGAAACATTTAAACATTTCATACACATCCTGTTAATATTACTTCTTGTCTCCACAGCCGTTCAATTTGAAACTTTACAATATAATATTCATAATTTTACACTCTCAAATAGTGTATAGCATCTCGTGGATTTTGGGTTTAAAGTTCTGCAATAGGATAACAGAGAATATTTAAATTTACACTCAAAGTTTACTGTTATAGCTTATATCACCATGGACGTTTCGGCAAACAGCGTGACATCACATTACTGTTTACTGCAACTAAAAGCAATTAGGTTTCGTTACTTTCGCAAGCAATAACACACATGTAATCGGTGTAACTTTAAATCATGTAAGATGCGTAAAAGAAGACTGCAAGACTCTTGCAACAAGACCAAGACCGAGTATGCAAGACCGAGACCAAGACCACTGATGCAAGACCGAGACCAAGACCAGGGTTACCTATGCAAGACCAAGACCAAGACTGAGAGTGCAAGACCAAGACCAAGACCAAGACCGCCTTGGTCTTGGTCTTGGTCTTGCATTTGCTCATCACTAGCACAAACTTTTAGTTGGGTTTATTTCTTAACACACTGTATGTGGAAGCATTAGCATATTTTACAGTCTCTTGTACTGACATTTCAGCTTGTAGCATGCGGCTTCCTCTTCACTGGATGTATAATGTTACCCTGATAAAGGAACGAGAGTCAGTTACTCATGGTTGGTCTATAAATCGCATAATTTATGTTGTCACTGGAACGTTAATAGCTCTGTTATGGTCTTTGTAATTTGATTACGGTTAAACTTGTAATTGACCTGTTTTCCTAAGCACATTTAGGGTTGTGCAAAGCGGTGAAAACGGATCCTGTCTATGGCAGTATCACATTATCATGTGAGGTAGCACGAAGGTTGTTAAATTGCTCAACCCTCTGAAAACCAACATATTTTTGTTATGAATATCAAACATACCTAATCTGTCAGTACCGGTACCCTTAATTTCGAATGTATCTTATTTTATATATCTCAAAATTGGGGAGAAGAATGGAAACAGTTCATCTAACTTTTAAGACAAAATTCCACGTGAACACAACACTAAACGAGATAAAACTAGTACATTAGTAGAACCCAAATGTTTCACTTCTGCTGGTCTATCACATAACTCTAATTTTTGTCTTCGCCTGATTTCTAAAATCACAATATCTCCAGTTTTAGCCAAATGTAGCTATGGAGTTTTTAAGTCTAAAATGAAAAACTAGTTTAACTTATATTTTCATCCCTTTTAAAATAGGTTTATCGTTTGGTACCTACTATTATCAAGATAATTTATGTATTATTATTATAATTATTTTTTATATCAATTGAGTCATGTCTTTACTCTCAGCTTTTGTCTTTTCCCATACTACTATTCCAAAATATTTTTTTCTATTTAGTTTTAAGGTAATTTTAGATTAAGATTATATTTAAATAATGTATAAACATGTAAATATAACCATGGAACACCCCCCGAGCACGAGCTCCTGCTCTTGCGGGGTTTCAGGATCTTATATCTATGAATTTATTTAATTATAAAATAAACTAGATAAATAAAAACTTATTATAAAGGGCTGCTTCTCCATCTTATACATATTCCATTTTTTCCATTATTGTTTCCGATTTTGCAATAAATAAAATACAAACATAGAGGACACAAAAAAGATACATTACTCTAGGAACCCTTGCAATTACCCTACCCTTCCCAACCTACTTCCCACAGAGTGATAGGTTTACAGAGGAAATTCCTTTGCTGTTCCATAATATGAGACATGTGTCGATCAGATTCATGGTGAGCCAGGAGATGGAGAATTTCTTTATTTGTGAATCCATGAATAGGAAAGAAACTGTTATGCTCTCTTTCATCTAGTTACCTATTTCCGGTAACTACCGATTCTCCCTACATATAAAAAAATTTGAGTATCGCAATTCCCTCATCATCTAAAAGAACATATTTAAATGTAAACTGTAAATGTAAACAATGCAGAGTTTAGGACTTGGAACTACAGTATGTACAAAGGCTAGGATTTTGATTTTTTTCGAATACCTAAGGCATGTTTGGAGTAATATATTTGGATCCTTCTTTCGTCAGAGGTTGTTTCGTAACTTACATCATTTGCCCTTCTCTGAAAAATTAAGATCATTCTGTGACTATCTGCAAGACAATTACATAGGTGACGATGCCTTTCTCCCACCAAGGGGTGGGAAGAAGTTGGTGCTGTGTGAACCGATAACGCGTGTTTAAGTTTTCATGCCTAATTTAACAGTTGCTTTTATAGTCCCATCCGAACATTTTTACATTTGTTTAAATGTGTTACATAAAATGCATAAGATACATAAGCCACCAAAATAAAAATTAATTCTATCGTAAAAAATTCAGCATAGACTAGAAAGTCTTCCAAACAAAACAAAACATTAGTTATCTAACTAATAAAATTGACGAACTATATAACAGAATTATCACTGTTCGAAGTTCTGCAATGCCATGTCATATAAGGTTCACCTTAGGATTTTTTATGTAGAAGAAATCCTAGCCAAATAATGATCAATTTTTAAAGACATCAATGTTATTACTTTACGTTCGACAATCCGACAGTTCGATTTTTCGTCAACACAGACTGTAATTATGTTCCTAGATAAGGAATGTTTGCTGTGAAGGGAACCAGACTAGCCTACACCGAAGAAAATTATCAACTCGGGAGGAAAAGTGTTGTATTTTTTGGGAGGGAAACAATATTACACAACATTTTCGATTTAACTGAGGAATGGCAGGAGTGGTACAAATATATATTTATTTATAAAGACCTTGTAGTTCCTTCAATCGATACTATATTCCGATTAATTCCAGAACACACTACGCTTATTCGTTTTTTAGTAGAGTTATATGCCTACTCCTGGTAACAAATTAAATGTAATATTGACTTAAGTCTACTGACAGTTGTGTTGTGGTAAAGGTAAATGAGTAATGTTTATGCTGTGTAAATTACGGTTTACATTCTAATAACAATGGTATGATATAGTTGCCTCGATAATTGAGTGTCAGTTCGTCGTGCAAGGGTTATTGAAGCATATTCGTATTCGCTTTTGAGACTGCTGACGTATGCTGTAGCAACTGTACCGTTAAATGGTACTTTCAGCCTTGCTACATATAATTCCGTTTCATCTCCAGGATTAGTGTTGTAATATTAAATGTCGATGTTCAATGCAAGAAGGGAGCAAGAGCAAGAGTTATCTACACTCTATGCAGTAGTCTTCAACCTTTTTTAACTAAAGGGTGAGTTTTCTTCTTGCTGAAAGGCAAATGGGCAGCGTTGATATATTGATTCCTTTATTGCCACCCAATGGTCATAGTATGATGAATGGAGCTCTAGTGGAATATGTGGCAGGGGAAACAGGAGCGCCCGGAGAAAACCTGCCCAGACCCCATTTTGCCCACCACAAATTCCACATGGATCCACCGAGATTCGATCCCGGGTCCCAGCTGTGGAAGGCGAGCGGTCTAACCACTCGGCCATGGGGGGGGGCTATTTATACACGTTGCTTACATAAAACAAATTTATCAATTATATTACAATAACTGTAGGATTTACTTAACGTTGTGTGCGTTTTATATGTTGTCTCCCACTTTACAATGGTAATGAATAACCGAAAGCTCAGTTACATTCTTGAATTTAATGTGAGATCTGACACTGTTTCTATATCACTGAATTGTCAGTATTGTCATTGTAGTTAAAATTAGTATTTTTTGCGGACCCCGGGTTGAAGAACACGGCTCTAAAGCCTAGTACACAAAATAGTAGAGATAGCTGGCCGTCTTCTTTGTTCCGATGTCCAAAAATAGGCTTTATTTCATATTCTCTTCATCAGAGCCGCTTTGTTCTACGATTAGTAAACTGTTTCGATTCTCATAGTTAAATTTTCGTATTTTTTATAATTTCAGTAGAGTATGAATTAAACATATCTTATTTTGATGGTATAACTGTTGTGTTTCAAATTCTGCTATATCGATAGCAACAATTATTTACAGGTAGAATATTATTTTATATAATCGATTAATCGATCTGTGGTATTAAAATATAATTTGTATTAACTAACTCTAAATACATTCCAATAAAATTATAGCAGGAGTCCCTCGGCCCCCTGTATTGAACCAGTGAATTCCTTAAAATACGAAGAATATAAGTAACGAGTTTCAAGATTTCTAAATTGAAACAAAATATCCGGTGTGTAATTTTTTTTTATGTCCACTATGGACATAGACATGGACATGATGAAGTATAGGGAAGAACAGAGCCTAAGCTCTGGCTGTCTTTAAAGGAAAGGTATTTCAATATGACATTATTTTTCGAAAGTTTATTAAAAAGTTTCTACTTAATTTAATATCTTATCAAAAACCTAAAATAAATAAACTGTTGTTGAAGAAAACCACATGTTTAATGTAGAGGCTGATAATACTGTTGTTTACTGAAAATATGCATTTTTCCACTCTATTGGGCGTTAAAATGAACAACTTCAACGTGTAAAACATAGGGGTTTTCTATGATGCTTAATTGCAATTTCGGCGGTACACCACTCAATTAAATTCTCTGGTCCTACTTTGTCACTTTATTTTCTAGTTTTAAATAAACCACAATACAATGTGACTATCCTGGAAACACGAAAATGCAGTTACTTGTGCATTAGCTATAATCAGCTGTGCAAAGGGACATCGACATCCCTCCGGAGCTTGAAGACAAAAACGCCAAGTACGCCAGGTTCGACCTAGGCTGTTTCCAGTGGGTGTTGACTCTATTGCCTCCACTATGTCTCCAGTATGTCGGTTTGTACTAAGCATTATTGTAGATGAGAACTTTGAAGCTAACATGGGACTAGGGAAAGGATAAAAAAAAGGGGAGATTGGAATTTTATAAATCCCGAATATTGCAAGGAATTCCTTTCTTCATATAACTAGAAGTGGAAATATTCAAAAGCAGGGCAAAGCATCACAAGAATCCTGGGTCCACAGTCAGATATAGTAGGTTCACATTCTGGGTCGGCCAATTTAACTATATTTTTCCTTTGTTTCCATAGTTGTTGAGGCGATTTTTCTTTCCATGTATTGTTACAATTCATATCAAATTTTTTTTTTAGTCAAATAATTGAATAATTGTCTGCTTAGGTGGATCAGTCGGTAATACTCTTTACTGACTACAATTTCGTGCATTCGATCCAGACTAGGATAGATAAAGTGTCTCTCATGTGACTTCAATTTACATGCAAGTAAATTAGAATTAGAATTAGAATTATTTATGTTCAACCAATTACAAGTCTGACTTGTGTAGTTGCCGTCAAAGATAAACAAGGTACATCAAAGTATTGCAGCTGGACAAAATCCCAGCATACAGTATCTGCGACGGAAAGTGATCTTCCGTTTAGAATAGCCTATTTATATACATGAATTAATGGTAATTATGATACATCATAGTACCTTGGCTAGAATATACGAGGGTTGGAAGTTTAATAGGGGCAACACATCTATAAAATCAAGGTGAATTACTGGAAGATCAAATCGCTTTTGGAAACCACCATTAACGGCCGTGGGTGTCGGCATGCTGACCACATGCCCCCAATCCTGCCATCTGCCTATAGGTAGAGGACGCAGCGGTCGGGTGGTAGGCCTTGTCCCTTCGGGGATGTCGCGCCACGGAGTTTAGTTTAGTTCAAATCGCTTTTGTTGGATGCCGGTTGGACAACCAGCATACTTCAGGGCAAATAGGAGCCTTCTATCACTACGAATGCCTGCACAGTAACCAGAAGAAATTGAGATGGCTCTATCAACCGGCCTAAAATGAATTTTGGATCTGACAGAAAGCCAGTGATTAAAAATAATTCAATGCCTTAAAACAATTCTTGATTCAAGATTGGCTAAAAAATTTACTCATTATGATGAATGATTAAATGTAACGCATAACTGAACCTCCGCCGAAAGCAGGTGAAGAACAAGTGTCAGGCTTTGACACATCTTGCTCCTTTTGGTATGAAATTATTGTGAATCAAGAATAATTTTAAGGTATTGAATTATTTTTAATCATTGACTTTCTGTCAGATCCAAAATTCGTTTTGGATGGGTTGAAAGAGCCAGGTCAATTTCTTCTGGTTACTGTGAAAGCATTCGTAGTGATAGAAGGCTCCTACTTGCTCTGAAGTATGCTGGATATCCAACCAAAATCCAACAAAAGCTATTTGAAATTTCTGTAATTCACCTTGATTTTAAAGATGTGTTGCCACTATTAAACTTCCAACCCTCGTTCATAATACTGCAGTGCTCCAAACCATAAAGACCCTAAATACACAAAGCAGTAAACAAAATTGGTCTCATTTCATTGGGCTTCCAGCCCTCGCATTAAAATTAAATTCTGAATAGAGGCAGACTCAGAAAAATAGTTAAGGATATCGTACATATATTCAAGAGCCCTTAGTTTCATTGTTAAATAGATAAGCTTATAATTGGTTGTTACTGTTTGTTTTCTCGACTGCGTTAAAAACGAACATTTTCCTTCATGCGAAATGAACGCAAATTGTTATCTGTAAAATATTTTTAGAGCAGTGACTGTACTAATAGATGCCGGGTTATGAGTGGATTGTAACCGTTGAGTCGGAAAATTAAAATGCTGTTTGAAAATTAAAAATCCAAGCGAGACCCTATATTTGCCATGGATATTTACAGAGAATTTTTCTAGGAAAATACTTCTATACCGACATTTAACATCAGCGTCTAAGCTCATTAATATATCACTGACTCATTAATTTACACCCTTTGTAAATTATGATGAAAGAATGTAAGAAAATACAAGGAATTTAAAATAGTTCGTATCGAGTAAGGTGATTATTCGACTCAAATTCAGGACACTATAGGTTCAATCCAAGAACCTACCAAGCTGAGTGTAAAGGGTTTCTTAAAGTTTCTGTATCACAAAGACAGTTGCTGTCATGTTGAATAATTGAATTTTACTTTCCATCTACCACAAATATTTCCCGCCAGTTTAAACTGTCTTAGAAGCAGCCCTACATTTTGTTAATCCGTTTCCATTGTTTTCTCCGTGCGTATTGTAGGGCTACCTATTATAGGCCTATACAGGTTGGCACATCCTCTTAGAGGATTTTTGTGGCACATGACGCAGAGGAAATACTGAAGTAAAATTCTCAGTAGCCTAAAGGAAGAAATATGCCTTTATTCGGTTTTCTAATTACATTATTATTAGTATTATTATTGTTATTATTTTCAAATGTTTAGATTCACAGCGTTGAGACTGGATTTAAGATTTTGCTCCAGGTTGCCTCCAGCCCTCTCAGGAGCAGATTCTTCACGGGTCTGGTCCTTATAGCACCTTCCTCAAAATGTGAGCAGTTCCGAGCAGGGCGATCTCTTGAATTTTGGAGACCTGTGCTTCTCCCATTATCTGTGATAGATTGTTTTCCAGGTTTTCTTTTATCGTACCCAGTGCTCCAACTACAGCCTGTACCTGTTTTTCTCGTTTAATATTTCGTGAAGTTGGTAATATATATTTCTGTTCTTTTCTATACATTGTTGTGCAAGCCGGGGAGAAAATTCCACAATGGTTTTCTCTACGCCAGAGAGAATTATAATAGTCAAATTTTATTTGGAAACAAAATATATAGTAGAGACACAGAGGAGATTCTGCAATCACTTCCATGTTCGAGAAGCTCCAACACCAAAGACAATTCGCATATTTCCTCTTGTGGGGCTACACAAAAGACAATGTGTATACACGACACCCGAACACAATCTGCCAGCTCAAGAGAAGAATCGAAGTATTTATTCATGCAATTCCGGTGGAAATGTGTGCTAGAGTGATACACAATTTTGGGTTTCGTTTGAATCGTTGTATGGGACTTTGCAGGTGGACATATTGAACATGTTGTTCTTAACTAATGATTCTCCTATCTTTGTTTTCCATGTTTGTATTTTTACAATTGATTTATGTCATTTATTCTCGAACGTATGAGCATTTAAAAACAGGTACATTTTATGGGCGCGCCCTGTATAATAGGTATGACTTCAATTTTCACGTTCCACATTCGACTTATTTCAACCTTTTTTCAGCTTCCTTTGAAACCACATTCTGGCAGTTTGGGATTGCAACATCAATTAATTGGCTGGTCCTATTATTATTATTATTATTATTATTATTATTATTATTATTATTATTATTATTATTATTATTATTATTATCATTATATTTTATTTTTAAAATAGTAAAAAGGCATTTTGAATTAAAAGATGACTATTGCATGACCAGAAAAATATTGAAGATATTTTGTCTTATAAATGTAAATGTTGATAGTTAAATTGTTTTTTGTTCTACCGCTTATTATGTGACACGTAACGGTATCATAATGACAC
This sequence comes from Ectobius pallidus, assembly GCA_964059195.1. Taxonomy (NCBI): domain Eukaryota; kingdom Metazoa; phylum Arthropoda; class Insecta; order Blattodea; family Ectobiidae; genus Ectobius; species Ectobius pallidus. Next base: position 157,860,013 of record CAXKWD010000001.1, on the reverse strand, counting down.
TCATTTCGAAACTGTTATTAATTTCGACATCGGTGTAGTATCGCTTATTATCGAACACGAAACGATCTAGACACCTTGAGAGTAGGAGCTGAAAACTGCGTAATAAATAGTCTGTATTTAAAAATAAAATCAATTCTGTTCGTGTTAATTTTAATATAATACTAAAATAAATTCAATTCGTGTTGTAAAAATCCGTTGGTTTCAATAAATCAACAATAAGGTATAAAAAATAGCTTCGATTTGACCGACAACATGACCTACCACAGTCTGCCATCTCTCGTACAAGACAAGATTTGCGACAATCAGCTGACGTGAAGGGCATGGTGGCTCGTTTGTTTGAGTGAATCTCTCGCGTTGCTCGTTTCATAAACATACTCGTACCATAATAAATGCCATTATAGGCTTCTTGCCTATGAATTGCACGTAAATATACGGACACACGGTATATATATCCTGTCATTTCTTTTTCTTCTTTAAGGATAAGATTATCGTCCATTCTTACTATATATGTAACGAATAGGCAAAAATTCATCCCTCACACCATACCTTTGTTAAGTACCCATTCCAAGAGCACGTCAAACTTTCTTTATTAGAAGGAACTCCGCAAACTCAATAAATTTTGGCAAGGAACGAAAGAAAGAAGAAAAAAAAAGACATACTATCATGTGAATATCAATGTAGAAATCTAATGACCATAATGTAGGAAAAAAGATTACAATTATGTAAAGTCGGTATTATTTTACGATCGATTAAACGACTTAACCTAAAATGATTATACGAGATACTAAAGTACTACTATTATAAGACATTTACATACACATAAGCACCTATTGGTGTCTTCTTTAATAACCTATCAAGGAAACGATGTTAATGACAACATTATCGATTTGAAGGTGTCGATTCTGTCGCGACACGATCTTTGAAGCAAAACACAGGGTGTGGTGACAAAGCTGTAAATCTTTTATATAGACGGACGGCCTGTTTGCTGAAGTGTTTATGACTTGGCAGGCAACCAGCGCCGCTGGGGTCTCCATGACAACCGGAATCCCGCTTTCTAAATTGCAAAAGGATTGCCCATTCTATGAATTGAGTGAAAGAGGACCGGCAAAACTTTTTCTCAGAGGGCTTTGTTTTCCTCGCTTGCTTTCCCTCCCTCCTTCTCTCTTTCTCTCTCCCTCGCCTGTTTCTCTTCAAGAATTCCGTATGTACCAAGCTTACAGCGAGTCCCTAGAAATGCAAAACGTCAATTCACAAACGTAAAACAAAAGAAGCCTACATCTGTTACCGCTATTTACAGGTTTCTCATATTTGGGTTTTCGAAAGTAATAGGTTTATCTCCCTCCAAATCTTTGTTATAAACAAGGCTGGGCCTGGAGTTGTTAGTCGTGTGACACCACACAATCCGTACTGGAGTATAGTATGTTCAGACTCTGTTAAACTCTGACTAGCCTATGTGTGTTAACCAGTAGAAATTGTTAGCATGATAGAAACCCTAAGCTAACAAAAGAGTATCAGAACCTTCACATCCAAACCTACACTGAAAGTTTGGCGATAGAAACGATAAGCTTAAAAATGCAAGAAAAAATTGTCTGTTTCCAGAGAAGCGTTCATTAATAGAACCTTGAATACATGTTAGGTAAATGATCCCACTATCCAATATATTAGTATCTATATCAATCCTTGATTTTTTTAAATCCATCCATGATGTGAAATATTAAAAGCAGAGTAGAAGCACGCTGTTTAATGCAATCCTGATAAGATTGTATGGGTTAGAAGGAATTTTGTTACACACTTTAACTTTCGTTATTTAACATTACAATGTTTTTATTAGTCGCTGTTGATGACTTATTATGTGCTAATGAAAATACGGTACTTATTTTGCCGAGAAAGAACACAGATTAAGTTGCCAAGAATAACTAAAGAGTGATGTATGTAGTAGTAACGGATAAAAACGTTGAATTCAGCGCTTATTTTGATTTAGTTTTCGTCTCTATTACCGTTCCATACTATCGTGGATAAGGCTTCACTTCCATTACGTCGATATCATGCTTGCAGTGTGTTTACAGCTTGCGTGTGAGTTTATTTTGTTTCCTGAACAGTAGCTACTGCCTATGCATTCTAGCTTTGGAAATGTTTCTGATAACAGTGTTTTATTACTGGAACTGAATTCTCGTGTCAAACAACAATTTTAATGTATGAAAAAATCGGAGCTTTATTGAGCAGTTTGTTGAAATGAGTTTATGTGACGACGGATTCTCAAGTGAGGAAAAAGTGTCATGTTCCTGTCTACCAGACCAGTTATTAGATATTAGAATATGGGGAGCTGATAAGGAGCAAATACACGCTTTCTATTCTGTTTTCACTCTAAGAACAAAGCTAAAGAAAAAAAATCTGTAGGTCTGGCTCACTCTTAAGTCATACGAGTATAATGTGCTAATGTGAGACAGTGGTACTGGTTTTTGTATACTTTATCTTTGTTCTTACCGAGAAAATAGTAGGCTATAGTAGTTTATAGGTAGCCCCCTGTTTTCCAGAACCATGTAATAAATGTGCTACATTCTCTTCGATGGTTATGATTAGACTCAGAGTTTGAAAGCCACGGTTGTTTGGAAAATATAAGAGTAGGCCTACTTACAAGTTTACATTCAAGACTATATAATTTTATAAATCATTGGTATGTTTTTTAATTGATACTGCTTGTACAGAAGTGTCATTGAACATCACAAATAACTTATGTTAGAATAGGCCTAGTAACATCAGCAATTTCAACTAATACAACTTAGTTATAGTAAGTATTTAGCATAGGTGGTAACGCAATAACTGACAATACTTAATAAAAAAAGGACTACCATTCCATCACATGTACAGAAGCTTTTTACTAGGTAATAATTAGGCTACATTTAGAATCCTATCCACAGCGATAGATAATAATTCAGGTCTATATAAATCCAGTATATATCCAGCATATATATGCCTACTTCCGGATGACTTATAAACTTTAAATTCACTACATGTATAGCTTTTACGCCGTACACCACAGGAAAATTCCAAAGTAATTTTAGCTCTAAAAAACCCCGAAAAAGGGCTCGGCTCTACTCACAGACATTATTGTTTGCCCACTTCCAGATGAGCTAGACACATAAAATATGCTACACGTATAGATTCTAGGCTGTAAACCACAGGAAATTTCCAAAAAGTAACTTTTAAATTTTCAGCCCTAAACACCCCCCGAAAAAGGGTTTGGCTCGGCTCACCGACATTAATGTATGCCCACTTCAGGGTGAGCCAGAACCTTAAAACATTCTACAGGTATACCTTCAAAGCTATAAACCACAAGAAAATTCCAAAGTTTTCTTTTAGCTCGGCACGACTCACAGACATTAATGTTTGCCCACTTCCAGATGAGCTAGAAACATAAAATATGCTACACGTATAGCTTTTGGGATGTAAACCACAAGAAAATTCCAAAAAGTAAACCTTTTAAATTTTTAGTCCTAAAAACCACCCGAAAAAGGGCTCGTCTCGGATGACTGTCATTAATTTTTACACGCTTCCAGATGACTTAGAAACTTGAAATTCACTTCATGTATAGCATTTAGTTAGCAAACCACAGGAAAATTCCAAAGTATGTTTAGCCCTAAAAACCCCCCGAAAAAGGGCTTGGCTCGGATGACAGACATTAATGTTTGCCCACTTGAAATTGTTTTATTTTTTAGCCCTAAAAACCCCCGGAAAAAAGGACGCGGTTCGGCTCACAGAGGTTAGCTAGAAACTTGAAATATGCTACACGTATAGCTTCTAGGCTGTACACCACAAAAAAATTCCAAAAAGATAATCTTTTAAATATTTAGTCCTAAAAGCCACCCGAAAAAGGGCTAGTCTCGGTTGACTGTCATTAATCTCTGCCCACTTCCAGATGACTTATAAACTTGAAATTCACTACATGTATAGCTTTTAGTCTGTAAACCACAGGAAAATTCCAAAAAGTATTTTTTTAAATGTTCAGCCCTAAACACCCCACGAAAAAGGGCTTAATGTTTGCCTACTTCCAGATTAGCCAGAAACTTGAAACATGCTACAGGTATAGCTTCTAGGCTGTAAACCACGAGAAAATGCCAAAAAGCAAATCTTTTAAATTTTTAGTCCTAAAAACCACCCGAAATAGGGCTCGCCTCGGATGACTGTCATTAATCTTAGCTCAATTCCAGATGACTTATAAACTTGAAATTAACTACATCTATAGCTTTTATTCTGTAAACCACAGGAAAATTCCAAAAATCAATTTTTTAAAGTTTCAGCCCTAAACACCCCCCGAAAAAGGGCTTGGCTCGGCTCACCGACATTAATGTTTGCCCACTTTCAGATGAGCCAGAAACTTGAAACATGCTACAGGTATAGTTTCAAGGCTGTAAACCACAAGAGGATTCCAAAAAGGAAATCTCTTAAATTTTTAGCCCTAAAAACCCAAAGAAAAAGGGCTCGTCGCGGCTCACAGACATTAATGCTTGCCTACTTCCAGATGAGCCAGAAACTTGAAATATGCTACACGTATAGGTGCTAGGTTGTAAACCACAAGAAATTTCCAAAGAGCAGATCTTTTAAATGTTTATTCCTCAGAACCCCCGAAAAAAGGCACGGCTCCGATGACAGACATTAATGTTTGTGCACTTCCAAATGAGCTAGAAACATAAAATATGAAAAACATAGAGCTTTTAGGCCGCAAACCACAAAATAAATTCCAAAAACATAATCTTTTAAATTTTTAGCCCTAAAAACCCTTCGAAAAAGGGCTCGACTCGGATGACTGACATTAATGTTTTCCCACTTCCAGATGAGCTAGAAACTTGAAATATGATAAACGTATAGCTTCTAGGCTGTAAACCACAAGAAAATTCCAAAAAGCAAATCTTTTAAATTTTTAGTTCTAAAAACCACCCGAAAAAGGGCTCGTCTCGGATGACAGTCATTAATCTTTGCCCACTTCCAGATGACTTAGAAACTTGTAATTCACTACATGTATAGTTTTAGGCTGTAAACCAATGGAAAATTCCAGAGTATTTTTTAGCCTTAAAAACCCACGAAAAAAGGCTCGCCTCGACTCACAGACACATAAAATATGCTACACGTATAGCTTCCAGGCTTTAAACCACAGTAAAACTCCAAAAAGTAGTTTTTTAAAATTTTCAGCCCTAAACACCCCCCGAAAAATGGCTTGGCTCGGCTCGGCTCACCGACATTAATGTTTGCCCACTTCCAGATGAGCCAGAACTTTGAAACATGCTACAGGTATAGCTTATAGGCTGTAAACCACAAGAGAAATCCAAAAAGCAAATCTTTTAAATTTTTAGCCCTAAAAACCCAAAGAAAAAGGGTTCGTCTCGGCTCACAGACATTAATGTTTGCCCACTTCCAGATAAGCTAGAAACTTGAAATATGCTACATGTATAGCTTCTAGGTTGTAAACCACAAGGAATTTCCAAAAAACAAATCTTTTAAATTTTTAGACCTCAGAACCCCCGAAAATAGTCTCGGCTCGGATAACAGACATTAATGTTTGCCCACTTCCAGATGAGCTAGAAACTTTAAATATGCTACAAGTATAGCTTCTAGGTTGTAAACCACGAGAAATTTCCAAAAAGCAAATCTTTTAAATTTTTAGTCCTAAAAACCACCCGAAATAGGGCTCGTCTCGGATGACTGTCATTAATCATTGCCCACTTCCAGATGACTTATAAACTTGAAATTCACTACATGTATAGCCTTTAAGCTGTAAACCACAAGAAAATTCCAAATAATTTTTTAGCCCTAAAAAACCCCGAAAAGGGGCTCGGCTCGACTTAGACACTTCCAGATGAGCTAGACACATAAAATATGCTACACGTATAGCTTCTACTCTGTAAAAGACAGGAAAATTCAAGGAAGTAATTTTTTTAATTTTCAGCCCTAAACACCCCCCGAAAAAAGGTTTGGCTCGGGTAACCGACATTAAAAATTACCCACTTCTAGATGAGCCAGAAACTTGAAACACACTACAGGTATACCTTCAAAGCTATAAACCACAAGAAAATTCCAAAGTATTTTTTAGCTCGGCTCGACTCACAGACATTAATGTTTGCCCACTTCCAGATGAGCTAGAAACATAAAATATGCTACACGTATAGCTTTTTGGCAGTAAACCACAAGAAAATTCCAAAAAGCAAATCTTTTAAATTTTTAGTTCTAAAAACCACACAAAAAAGGGCTCGTCTCGGATGACTGTCATTAATTTTTGCCCACTTCCAGATGACTTAGAAACTCGAAATTCACTACATATATAGCTTTTAGGCTGTAAACCACAGAAAAATTCCAAAGTACTATTTAGCCCTAAAAACCCCCGTTAAAAGGCTCGGCTCGACTCACAAACATTACTGATTGCCCACATCCAGATAAGCTAGACACATAAAATATGCTACACGTATAGCTTCCGGGGATTAAACCACAGTAAAACTCCAAAAAGTCGTCTTTTTTAATTTTCAGCCCTAAACACCCCCCGAAAAATGGCTTGGCTCGGCTCACCGACATTAATGTTTGCCCACTTCCAGATCAGCCAGAAACTTGAAACATGCTACAGGTATAGTTTCTAGGCTGTAAACCACAAGAAGATTCCAAAAAGGGAATCTCTTAAATTTTTAGCCTTAAGAACCCAAAGAAAAAGGGCTCGTCGCGGCTCACAGACATTAATACTTGCCTACTTCCAGATGAGCAAAAAACTTGAAATATGCTACACGTATAGCTGCTAGGTTGTAAACCACAAGAAATTTCCAAAAAGCAGATCTTTTAAATTTTTATTCCTCAGAACCCCCGAAAAAGGGCCCGGCTCGGATGACAGACAATAATGTTTGCCAACTTCCAGATGAGCTAGAAACTTGAAATTTGTTTTATTTTTTAGCCCTAAAAACACCTGAAAAAATGTTCGGCTCGGGTCACAGAGATGAGCTAGAAACTTGAAATATGCAACACTTATAGCTTCTAGGGTGTAAACCACAAGAAAATTCCAAAGCGCAAATCTTTTAAATTTTTAGCCCTAAAAACCCAAAGAAAAAGGGCTCGACTCGGATTACAGATATTAATGTTTCTCCACTTCCAGATGAGCTAAAAACTTGAAATATGATACACGTATAGCTTGTAGGCTGTAAACCACGAGAAATTTCCAAAAGGAATTCTTTTACATTATTAGCCCTCAGAACTCCCGAAAAAGGGCTCTGCTCGGATGACAGACATTAATGTTTGCCCACTTCCAGATGAGCTGGGAACTTAAAATTTGTTGTATTTTTTAGCCCTAAAATCCCCCATAAAAGGGCTGGGCTCGACTCACGGAGATGAGCTAGAAACTTGAAATTTGCTACACGTATAGCTTCTAGGCAGTAAACCACAAGAAAATTTCCAAAAAGCAAATCTTTTAAATTTTTAGTCCTAAAAACCACCCGAAATAGGGCTCGTCTCGGATGACTGTCATTAATCATTGCCCACTTCCAGATGACTTATAAACTTGAAATTCACTACATGTATAGCCTTTAAGCTGTAAACCACAAGAAAATTCCAAATAATTTTTTAGCCCTAAAAAAACCCGGAAAGGGGCTCGGCTCGACTTAGACACTTCCAGATGAGCTAGACACATAAAATATGCTACACGTATAGCTTCTACTGTGTAAACCACAGGAAAATTCAAAGAAGTAATTTTTTTAATTTTTAGCCCTTAACATCCCAAGAAAAAATGGTTGGCTCGGGTAACCGACATTAAAAATTACCCACTTCTAGATGAGCCAGAAACTTGAAACATACTACAGGTATACCTTCAAAGCTATAAACCACAAGAAAATTCCAAAGTATTTTTAGCTCGGCTCGACTCACAGACATTAATGTTTGCCCACTTCCAGATGAGCTTGAAACATAAAATATGATACACGTATAGCTTTTGGGCAGTAAACCACAAGGAAATTCCAAAAAGCCAATCTTTTAAATTTTTAGTTCTAAAAACCACCCGAAAAAGGGCTCGTCTCGGATGACTGTCATTAATCTTTGCCCACACTTCTAGATGACTTAGAAACTTGAAATTCACTACATGTATAGCTTTTAGGCTGTAAACCACAGGAATATTCCAAAGTATTTTTTATCCCTAAAAACCCCCGTTAAAAGGCTCGGCTCGACTCACAGACATTACTGATTGCCCACATCCAGATGAGCTAGACACATAAAATATCCTACACGTATAGCTTCCAGGGTTTAAACCACAGTAAAACTCCAAAAAGTAGTTTTTTAAATTTTCAGCCCTAAACACCCCCCGTAAAATGGCTTGGCTCGGCTCACCGACATTAATGTTTGCCCACTTCCAGAAGAGCTAGAAACATGACATTTGTTTTCTTCTTTAGCCCTAAAAACCCCCGAAAAAGGGCTCCGCTCGTATCACAGAGATAAGTTAGAAACTTGAAATATCCTACACGTATAGCTACTAGGCTGTAAACCACAAGAAAATCCAAAGCGCAAATCTTTTAAATTTTTAGCACTAAAACCCAAAGAAAAAGGGCTGGTCTCGGCTCACAGACATTAATGTTTGTCCACTTCCAGATGAGCTAGAAACTTGAAATATGCTACATGTATAGCTTCTAGGTTGTAAACCACAAGAAATTTCCAAAAAACAAATCTTTTAAATTTTTATCCCTCAGAACCCCCGAAAAAAGGCACGGCTCGGATGACAGACATTAATGTTTCCCCACTTCCAAATGAGCTAGAAACTTGAAATATGCTACACGTATAGCTTCTAGGTTGTAAACCGCGAGAAATTTCCAAAAAGCAAATCTTTTAAATTTTTAGCACTCAGAACTCCCGAAAAAAGGCTCTGCTCGGATGAAAGACATTAATGTTTGCCCACTTCTGGATGAGCTGGGAACTTAAAATTTGGTTTATTTTTTAGCCCTAAAATAACCCATAAAAAGGCTCTGCTCGGCTCACAGAGATGAGCTAGAAACTTGAAATAAGCTACACGTATAGCTTCTAGGCTGTAAACCACAAGAAAATTCCAAAAAGCAAATCTTTTATATTTTTAGTCCTAAAAACCACCCGAAATAGGGCTCGTCTCGGATGACTGTCATTAATCATTGCCCAATTCCAGATGACTTATAAACTTGAAATTCACTACATGTATAACTTTTAAGCTGTGAACCACAGAAATATTCTAAAGAATTTTCTAGCCCTAAAAAAACCCGAAAAAAGGCTCGGCTCGACTCACAGACATTACTGATTGCCCACTTCCAGATAAGCTAGACACATAAAATATGCAACACGTATAGCTTCCAGGCATTAAACCACAGTAAAACTCCAAAAAGTAGTTTTTTTAATTTTCAGCCCTAAACTTCCCCGAAAAATGGCTTGGGTCGGCTCACCGACATTAATGTTTGCCCACTTCCAGATGAGCCAGAAACTTGAAACATGCTAAACCTATAGCTTCTAGGTTGTAAACCACAAGAGAATTCCAAAAAGCAAATCTTTTAAAATTTTAGTCCTCAGAACCCCCGGAAAAGGGCTCCGCTGGGATGAAAGACATTAATGTTTGCCCACTTCCAGATAAGCTGGAAACTTGAAATTTGTTTTCTTTTTTTACCCTAAAAACCCCCGGAAAAGGGCTCGGCTTGGTTCACAGAGATTAATATTTGCCCTCCTCCAGATGAGCTAAAAACTTGAAATATGCTACACTTATAGCTTCTAGGTTGTAAACCACAAGAACATTCCAAAGCACAAATATTTTAAATTATTAGCACTAAAAACCCAAAGAAAAAGGGCTCGTCTCGGCTCACAGAAATTAATGTTTGCCCACTTCCAGATGAGCTAGAAACTTGAAATTCACTACATATAATATTCTACACGTATAGCTTCTAGGCTGTAAACCACTGGAAAACTCCAAAAAGTAGTTTTTTTAATTTTCAGTCCTAAACACCCCCCGAAAAATGGCTTTGCTCGGCTCACCGACATTAATGATTGCCCACTTCTAGATGAGCCAGAAACTAGAAACATGCTACACGTATAGCTTCTAGGCTGTAAACCACAAGAGAATTCCAAAAAGCAAATCTTTTAAATTTTTAGCCCTCAAAACCCAAAGAAAAAGGGCTCGTCTCGGCTCACAGACATAAATGCTTGCCTACTTCCAGATGAGCTAGAAACATGAAATATGCTACACGTATAGCTTCTATGTTGTAAACCACAAGAGATTACCAAAAAACAAATCTTTTAAATTTATAGCCCTCAGAACCCCCGAAAAAGGGCTCGGCTCGTATGACAGACATTAATGTTTGCCCACTTCAGATTAGCTAGAAACTTGAAATTGTTTTATATTTAGCCCTAAAAACCCCTGAAAAAGTTTTCGGCTCGGATCACAGAGATGAGCTAGAAACTTGAAATATGCTACACGTTTAGCTTCTAGGCTGTAAACCACAAGAAAATTCCAAAAAGCAAATCTTTTAAATTTTTAGCCATAAATACCCAAAGAAGAGGAGCTTGTCTCGGCTCACAGACATTAATGTTTGCCCACTTCCAGATGAGCTAGAAACTTCAAATTCACTACATGTATAGCTTTTAGGCTGTAAACCAGAGGAAAACTCCAAAAAGTAGCTTTTTTTAAATTTTCAGCCCTAAACACCGCCCGAAAAATGGCTTGGCTCGGTTCACCGACATTAATGTTTGCCCACTTCCAGATGAGCCAGAAACTTGAAACATGCTACAGGTATAGCTTCTAGGCAGTAAACCACAAGAAAATTCCAAAAAGCAAATCTTTTAAATCTTTAGCCCTAAAAACCCAAAGAAAAAGGGCTCGTCTCGGCTCACAGACATTAATGCTTGCCTACTTCCAGATGAGCTAGAAACTTGAAATATGCTACACGTATTGCTTCTAGGTTCTAAACAACAAGAAATTTCCAAAAAGCAAATCTTTTAAATTTGTAGCCCTCAGAACTCAAGAAAAAGGGCTCGGTTCCGATGACAGACATTAATGTTTGCCCACTTCCAGATGAGCTTGAAACTTGGGTTTTAACCCCTGAAAAAGGGTTCGGCTCTGGTCACAGAGATGAGCTAGAAACTTGAAATATGGTACACGTATAGCTTCTAGGTTGTAAACCATAAGAGATTTCCAAAAAACAAATCTTTTAAATTTGTAGCCCTCAGAACTCCCAAAAAAGGGCTCTGCTCGGATGACAGACATTAATGTTTACCCACTTCCAGATGAGCTAGACACATAAAATATGCTACACGTATAGCTTCTACTCTGTAAACCACAAGAAAATTCAAAAAAGTAATTTTTTTTAAATTTTCAGCCCTTAACACTCCCCGAAAAAAGGGTTGGCTCGGCTCACCGACATTAAAAATTGCCCACTTCCAGATGAGCCAGAAACTTGAAACATGCTACAGGTATAGCCTACCTTCTAGCTAGCAACTTAAAATTTGTTTGATTTTTTAGCCCTAAAACCCCCCATAAAAGGGCTCGGCTCGGCTCACACTCGGCAGAAACTTGAAATATGCTACACGTTTCGCTTCTAGGCTGTAAACCACAAGAAAATTCCAAGAAGCAAATCTTTTAAATTTTTAGTCCTAAAAACCACCCGAAAAAGGGCTCGTCTCGGATGACTGTCATTAATCTCTGCCCACTTCCAGACTAGACACATAAAATATGCTACACGTGTAGCTTCTAGGCTGTAAACCACATAAAAACTCCAAAAAGTTATGGGTTTTTGGAGGTATCATAATGTTAAAAATTAGAGTATTTGTAAGCTTGCTCCAATGAAAAAATAGCCTATTAACTTACTACATTTTGCCAAATCTACAGAGATTATATAGCAAGGATATGTACATTGGATTTCAAAATGAATGGTGTAATATTAAAGCTCGTTTATTCTTTACTGAAATAACATACAGAAACAAAAGTGGCATGAAATGATAGACGAACTTCTTAAATTTGCATGGACATTACAAGTGTTGATATGAGCACCACGGGTGACACTGCAGATGTCTAACCGGTATCCCTTCTTCCCAGACGCGTACCAAAATTTCCTCGATTATCAGGTCCACTGCAGCAGAGATGCCTCGCTTTACATCATTCACAGTAGACTGTTCCACATTGAGTTCTCTACTAGCTTGATAGGTCGATTTTGAAGACTTCTTTCAAATGAGGCTCAAATTCTCTCCACTGTGTCCCACGTCCGTGATTTTTCTTAGATCACAAACATCCAGTGGATTATCTATGATGTGGGACCGGTGGAGATAAGATTTTGTTTTTCCATGCCCTGATAAGGTAGCTGTAAATTCTGGCGTCATTGGGAGTTTTAATTTCAATTTGTGCATTATTGTGGGGAAATAAGCTTTGGTCACTGCTCCTTTGGTGGTGCTGTACCAGCAATCCTGCCTTTTCCTGAGTCCTGGTTCTTCTATTTCCCGTTTGATTAAAAAACTACATCCAAACTATAGACTTTTTAGATAGCAGTAGCAAATAAATGTACATAAATTTATATTATGATGTAAATAGTAATACAACTCCAATTAGTTCTTAAAAAAGTTAGCAATTGTAAATAATAATATATGGAAAACGATCTAATTGTAATAATACAATTAAGTTAGGTATATTAACATAGCTAACATACATCATAGGCAGAAACATGTAGAGGATATATTATACAAGAATGAAAATGCTAGATTAAGTATATAGCAAAACACAAAAAGTAGTTCATACAGATATTTTATCTGGTAAAGAATGCATGTAGAGTTACTACTGTCTTTGGTAAAGAATGCATGCAGTGTTACACTGTAACGAGGCATGCTGTTTATTTGCTTAATAAACAAAAAATAATAATAATAATAATAATAAAAACATCCAGTGGATTCAAACTTCACTACCCACAGTGAAATGCAGTTTCTATGCGGTTGGGGCTTATTGAATTTTGCTTTAAAGTGTCTCTGCACTGTTACAATAGGCCCTGTTCACACAATACGCACGTTCCACCTTCGAGGCAGCCATTTTCTATATAGACTAGCGCCTTTTGCGTAAACTACAACAACAAACATGGACAAGCAAACTTACGAAGTTCTTCTATCATTTCATGCCACTTTTGTTTCTGTATGCCATTTCAGTAAAGAATAAATTAGCTTTAGTTTTGAACCATTCATTTTGAATTGCCCTGTATTATGTGATTTGTTGCGTTTATATGCTTTTGAGTCGATAAAAAATGCTGCCTATTATAATCTATATAAATATAATTAGTCAAGGCTACATAAATTCCAATCTGGCTTCCGCCTAAACGTGAGAGGAAGGGGATTAAAACCCATTTCGACAGGAGCTTACGTATACAAAGTTGAATTTTAATATTGGCACCACATCTGGAGAATACCATTAAACAGAGGAAGTTTATGCCACTTTTATTAAACTTCGTTGGATAACCAGCATATCTCAGAGAGAAATGGAGTCAACAATAATGAGAATTAAATGTACAGAGAGGAGGAAGGTGAGGAGAGAATAGAGATAAGCAGATGGATGACAGAACTGATGGTAAGGAGAGGACGAGGGACAAGTAGAGAGGGAAGCTAAGAAACAAAATATCTGAGCGAGAAAGGAAGGAGGAAGATAGAATAGAAAAGAGAGGGAGCGGGAGAGTAGTAGAGAATCAAGAGAAGAGAGAGCAAGAGAGGTCTTAATTTTGTTACTTGAAATAAATACATAAATTATGCCTCTGAAGTTTGGCGTCATTTTCTATTGCACATCATACTGTATACTACTGTAATCCCTGATATTTTTATATCTGATAGGCTATTATAAATTTATAAGATGCACCTATAAGCTTAATTAGATTGATTTTTATGAGAAAAAATTAAGTGCATTAACTAAGACCGTAAAAAAAACTGTACTAACCTATAGCAGAAGCGAATTCGTTATAAAATATTATGTATTCGAATAATATTCATGACCTCCTACAAGCTAATTGGATGGGTTATGACCCGCTGCGCATGCTAACGAGTCCAATGAGGAAAACAAACGCAATTAGTTCATTGTCGAGCAAGACGCCCTGCAGAATGAAACTTCTCTGCTTCATTAATCAGTAGAGCGTTTTGTCATTCCCATCTGTTCTCGTCAAACTTCACAAATTTCTCTATTCTTGCATGTTTGACAAATTAATACAGCCTTCAGCTTTTGGAAACCGAGCGCCTTCATTTTTCGCTTAGGACTAAATTATTGAGAACCCAATAATTTAAAAAAAAAATGTTTTTAGTACCAATTAACAGATTAAGTGGATATTCTTTATTCCTTCAAGAGATAATCCAAAATTCTAAATGAGATAACGGAGTAGACTTAGGTCTATAAAGTAGATACGAGTAGATGTAGATATTTTCTCGACAACTGTGCGTTATTTATTTCAAATTAAAGATTCCTGTGGGTCACGTTGACTCCAGTTCACAAATTACGTTACAGGTATACTAATGCACAAAAGAACCTGAACATGTGGACAAAGCAGTTATACTAATGTTATAACTACCAATAAGTTATAGTCAAGTTGCATACGATTGTTTTTGTTCGACCATAATGAAATGTTTGTGTTTTCAGATTTTAAATTCATTAAAAAAAATATTTCAGCTGACCGCACAATTAGCTGTTAGCAAGTTCACATAGTTATTGTCTTTGCAAGAGATAGCTGCTGATGGCGTAAGGACAAGTCGAAGCTTGTTCTTGGTCGTTTTCTCGAAACGAAAGGATTTTTTATAAGACGAAATGAACTGAATTTAGTATACTATTTTAATTAACACGAACAAAATTTATTTTATTTTATATACAGACTGTTTATTATGCAGATTGATTTCTTTCTTTCAAGGTTTCAAGCTCGTTACGTGTTCGATAATAATCATCGATATCATAGCTGTGTTATAATGAAAATCTGTTTCGAAATGGATATAATTATGATACCGTTACGTCACATGTACTCGTAATAAGCGTATTATAGTACAAAAATTAAGATAATGTAACATTAAAGCATGCAGGCTTTATGTTAAAGAAAGACATTGGAGCTAGTGATATATGTCATTGGCTTTGGTGATAGTAATTTCCACCTCCATTCTGCATTTAAAACATCCAAAATGAGAAATATAATTCCATGTAACTGGAGTGATAAGGGATTTCACCCCAAACCTCCCTACTACAACTGCAAAACCATCATCCACATTTCTTTTTCTCCCATTTCTGTGCGTCAGTCGTGTAACTTTATTAATTCTGCTAAAAAGAAAAAAGATAATAAAATCAAATATGTTCAAATAGACCTTTTACTGTCCATTTTTTTTAATTTCATATTTTGACTAAAGAAGAAATTTATAAATTATCTTTAGTAAAACACTTTCTTAAAAATAGGTGCTTCATTTTTAACTGATGTAATGGATCACAAAACAAGGGGCAATACAAATTCACCGTTAGCAGAATCAAAATATTATACCTCTTCCGGCTCCAAACATAGCATTAATTCTGGGTCACAACTGTACATTTCCGTTACTAAGTCTCATCCAGAATTTTCTAAATTAAGCATTAAAATCTAACACTTCATTTTTTTTACGTTGTGTTACATTATTCTTACATATTTCAATTCTGGTTATCTTTTGTCACTTTATTTACACTGATAATGATAATAATGACGGCCGCGGTGGTCTAGAGGTAGCGTGCCCGCCTCTAGATCCGCAGGGCGCGGGATCAAACCCGGCCGCGGTCGATGGATTTTTCAGGACGTAAAAATCCTGGGCACGGAGTCCTCCGGCACGTATAAGAACTCCAAGCCTAAATTAGAGCCTCTGGACAAAATTTCTCGGCCCTTTCACGTCCAAGAAATACTTAGTTTCCAGAGGGGGGTTGCGAGGCGATGGGCTTACCACCTGTCCCTCTACCCTCTCTCGGAAAATAAGCATATCAAAATTAGTATAGGTAATGAAACCTCCACTTGGAGGCCCCTTTGCCCCACCTGGGGATCGTAGGGTACCAGATACAGATACCAGAATGATAATAATAATTATAAATGGTTTTATTGTTTATCTGACAGAGTTAAAGCCTTGAGGTCTTCTCTTCCACTCAACCAGATTCAGAAATTACATTACACAATATTAATAATTCCTTTACAATAATTTCAATACAATTACAATAATTTCTTTGCAAAATTAATAAAATAATATTTTAATTGAATATGAGATACGTGGAAAAATGAAAAGTTACGTAATGTATACAGCAAACACAGAATAAAGAAATAACAATAATAATAGGAGTGATATGAATTAAATAATATTAAGTATCTCCAAGTATCTGAACATAAATAAAATCACGAGTACAATGCAGGTAAGCGTGGAAGGAGAAGTAATCTTGACGATCGAAGAATTTTGCTCCGGAATTTAAATAGAGGCAGGGTGGATTGGAAAAGCAGGTTAATAGAGTAGGGATAGAAGTTTCTATAATGAAGTAAGGGTCTCTTGGGCCCCTCTCGTTGCCATAGAAACCACTTGCCGATAACACATGACATTTCAAATGTACGTCAAATCACCATATTGATACAAGGAATGCAACGATTACTTTCGACGGCAAGTGAAGACACATTCCTTGACTTCTTTTTATCTCTTTTTGATTAATGGATGCCTAATGCTCTACAGTACATATTTAATAGCTTTCTATTTTAGTTTTCTGAGCAATATTTTGCATAGTAATCGGTCGTCATTGTGTTGTTTTCGTGTTATTAAGTGCCATAATGGTACTTTATAAGATTTTATTTTTGGATGGAAAATGTCTGTCCGTCCGTGTGTCTGTACGCACGATACTCAAATATGCTTTATCGGATTTTCATGAAATTTTATATACGCAATTATTATGTCCATGGGAAGAAGCTTATTGATATTGAACCAAACCGGGTGACCGGTACCGGACTAAAGCTCAATTTAGTGCCTATTTTATGGTAATAATTAGAAAGAATAATCAAATGCAAATCAGTAATCATGACAACATATTGTTTTAGAGTGTTCATATAGGGCTTTGGAAGTTACAATGCATTTAGCTTTGACAAATAACACTACTCCTTCACATATTATCAAAGTAGACCGTTAAATTGAGCGAGATGGCCAAGATGGTAACATATTGGACCCGCAGTCTGGAGGTTCCTGGTTCAAATCCCGTAGGCGGCCAATTTGACTATTTTTCTACTTTTATGTGAGTGTGTGATTGTAAAGATATCACAAATATGTATAGTTCTGCTCATGCTGGACGATGTTAATCTGATTTTTTTTTAAACTAGACCTTTATTCTTCTGTAAGTCCTGCTTAATGAATCAATCTGGAGCTTATTTCGGAAATCGATTTTTTAAATTAATTTTCTGCATATCACTATTACAATTATAACTGATTAAACAAAAGCATTCTGGCACTTTGTTACATCAGGTTACCTGATTTTTTGTAATAGTATTTCTCAGGTGATCAAGAACCTTCCCGTATTTTGTGCCCTTACATTGTGACTAGGCCTATACGATACAACTTTTTGCTTTAAGACTCGTACAGACTTTTCTTAGGCATCTTTATCAATATGGGAATCTTACAAGACACCCCAAGGGGATGTCAAACACTACCTCAGAAGAAAGCAAACTCTGAAGTGTTACTATTACTGAAGTGTTATTACTGAAGTGTTAAATGTATCTGATGGTAAGAAAATATTATTGTACGGGAACGGGGACAAAGAATAAGATTAAAAACATTTAAATCAGATGAGAGGCACTCACATAACTTTCTCTACCTTAATAAAATCAGGTAAATTGATGTAACCAAGTGCCAGATGGAGTTAATAGACCATATTTAAGAAACTATTGAGTTTCTTGAGAAAGATTGAAAAGCATATGTTAAGGAATAAGAACGAATTCACAGGAAATGCCTCATGTCAATAATATCCCTTCAATTTTTTGCGCCAAAACAGCGTATTCAGTGCTATCGATTGAAGCAAATATGCTATTTCAAAACCATGTGACCGTTACTCGAGTAACGGTCGACCGATTTCATACAAAATCAATAGTGTTCTTCCTACGGACGTTATAAGTGGGTATACTAAACGCCATGAAAATCTGATAACGCATATTAGAGTTATCACGCATAAAGACAAACAGACGGACAGACATTTTTCCCGTTCACCAAGTAAAATTATTAAGTACCTTTGTGGCACTTAATAACAAGAAAAAATCTGAAATATCCCAGCTATAGCTGCAAAGAGAGTCGTAGAATTTTATATGGCATTGTTAGATATCTACTATAGATCGGATGGGACAGCATTTTCAATATTTACTTTAAGATAGTTAAATAATAAATTCTTCTTTTCATATTGGTATAATTTTAGTTGAACATTCGGCGCGAGATGGAATTGTCGGAGGTACTAAAACTGTCGCGTTTACCCCTACAATATGTTGTCCACTGCTTTTACGCACGATCTTCTCACGCAACCAAAAAATCCTGTTCCGCGGACCCCTGATTGAGAAACACTGCTTGGGAAGACACCGGTAACGTCACAATAGCCTTGACTACGTAACCTCTTGCTGGTCTTCCAAAGAGAGCTAATGTTTCAAAGATGTAAAACTGTTTTACGGTATAGATAGTATTAAAACCTAATACAGACTCCCTAGGAAATATTCAGGTCCGCCGGCGTGGTCTTGTGGTTAGCGTCGCTGACTACAGATCCGTCGGCCCGGGTTCGATTCCCGGTACCTCCTCGGATTTTTCTGAGGTAGGGAGGTCTGGTAGGGGTGCACTCAGCCTCGTGATTCAAATTGAGGAGCTACTTGATTGGGAAGTAGCGGCTCCGGTCAAGAAAACCACCATTAACGGCCGTGGGTGTCGGCATGCTGACCACATGCCCCCCAATCCTGCCATCTGCCTACGGGAGATGACGCAGCGGTCGGGTGGTAGGCCAAGTCCCTCCAGGGATGTAGCGCCACGGAGTTTACTTTTAGTTTAGGAAATATTCAGATTATTTCAGAAGATTTGTCATGGTGGATGTATCACCATTACTGCATCGCTTTGATATGTGACCAATTGGAGCTCGGAAAAAGGTCTGTATTATACAGAATAGACGAAGAAAGGATAGTTAAGAGGGCCAATAGGAAAACACGTACAGTGGAACAAATAGAATGAGGGCTCTGATTGAAAAATTCAATTTGCCTTGCGATCTAATTAAAATTGTTAAAATGTATTTACATTATCTGTTAAATGTAGAGTTGTGTATTCTAGTAGCCC
Organism: Ectobius pallidus; assembly: GCA_964059195.1. Lineage (NCBI taxonomy): Eukaryota > Metazoa > Arthropoda > Insecta > Blattodea > Ectobiidae > Ectobius > Ectobius pallidus. Next base: position 157,840,723 of record CAXKWD010000001.1, on the reverse strand, counting down.
GACTCCTTAAACAGTAAAGTAGTTTAAACCGTACCTTTATGTCTCCTTGCAAACTCCTGATGTTCCTTCACCGTTCCAGAGGTATGGCCTCGGTCTGAACCAAGACCTTCTTCACCCCTGAAAAGGGGCCCTACTCTATCATTTGTCCTCCCTGCCACATGCTTAGTTGGCACCGTTATGCGTATCCACACAGGAGAAGGAGGACAAACTGAACTGGATAACGTAAATTCCGGGGCGATCATTGAATAAAACGTGTAGTCCCTTTTAGGCCGAAACCATGAAAGGGTACAGCTTTAGTCCAGTGGCTCACAGGAATAAATAGTTGTCCAGCGAAGCTAACCAATGATGACTTCTGTTAGGCATCTGGTCCCTGGAAAAAATGAAAAGTCCTTTAGGTTAATAAGTCAAAAGAAAGATTCAAGACTTTTAATAGCATCTTACAAAACAATATTTGGCTAAGATGTGCATCCTGTGGTATTGGAAAGCTACAAGCTGGAGTTATTTCAGTTTAGGCCTATACCCTGTCCTATGATTTGTTTCTGAACTCTTAAAGCTATTGAAATTATCATCCAAAAATTGATCTAGACATTCTAGCCACTTAAACGAAATGTTTCCATACTCCATCCCCCTTTAGCCGCTCACCTAGGCCTGAACGTTGTTCATATGCAAACGCATATGGGTGGACTCAGACCAATAAGAGATTGGCTCACCCATGTGTGGTGTGGAACAGAATGATAAGAAGATTCAATGCCAACTTAAATTAAAGAAAGACCCTAGAAGACACCAGAAGCAACGGAAAATTTCCATACGCCCGATTATACTTGGGAATATTCAGTAGTAATGCTGATTGCAGCATTTTATACAACAATATTTAAAACGGTATTTTAAATTATAACCCTAGTCACTGGCCTTGTTAGAAAAGTACTCTCCTATCACTGAATAACTATCAAGCCAAGGAAGTGAAACGAAACCCCTGCCGCGTGTGTTTAGACTATCACGCACAACAAAGCGAAACGCTTGCACATTTTAAATGCCGTCCAGTTAATAAAGGTAAAAAAAAAACACTGAATTGAAAAAATAAAATAAAAATCGTGTAGTTTTTAAATTTGGTGGAATTGTCGGTGGGACTGTCCTGAACAACATATTAAAGTCCCCTAGGGTTGGGGTGAGCGAGCCCGTAGAAGATCACTTTTAGGTCTCATGTCTCAACAACGGTGCATCGTAGAGGAAACGCTACTCTATTCAAAATTCAAGCTGATAAAATTATACATGTTCCTCTATTCCCAATAGCTTTCGAGATATCCGCCACTGAAAATAGCAAATTTTCGAAAAATGTTCTTTCGCCTCACGCTTTTCGACACACTTCGCCTTCTAGCGCTTCAGCCCATAGGTTTACAGCAATGTCCTCATAAAAGAAGTTGTAGGGAAATACATTTCCTTTAAAATGAGTAGTCTTTTGTCATTATGTCTTCAAATTTTCAAACGTTATAGCAATTTAAATTCTGTACAATTGTAGAGATTTCGAAAGAAAATTGTATATTGCACTTTCTCTTTATGTACTCTCTCTTTATCTTATACATACACTGTATATTCTGTATTTACAAGGTGAAACATGCGGAGAAGGCAATTATATATTAAAAAACCATTCCTTAAAAATCCGATCACAATACAAATACATGGGGCGTGAGCAGGAGTGGGGGACACATATAGCCTAATGTATTTTCTCAGTTTTCCCTAAATATCTGAAAAATTACATGTTCTAGCAAAAATAGATTTGTACAATACAACATTAAACTGTATAAAATTTCCTTCAAAATTGATGCATATCATATTTCTGTAGGGCTAATAGGTCAGGAAATAAAGGGAGATGAAGTATGAAATAGTTCTGGATATTCTTGTTTCATGTATGTTTTTTATATACAAAACGAGAGCAGATACCAATCAAAATGGCACGATACCAAGCAAACTGGTTCTTAGACAAATATAATAAAGGTAAACATTACACATAAAACTCATCATTATTGTAACACTCAGAAAAATTATATGTTATGAGTGCAAGTAATAACAAACGTTATACTTTTCATTAAAAATATTTGAAATAATGGTCAAAAGTTAAATATATTTAGAAATTGTTAGACATAATGGGCCTGCCTATTACTTTAAATAGATGTTTACTTGTCTTTTTTTTAATTTATTTATTTATTTATTTATTTTATTTTATTTTATTTTTTCCCCAATATTGAAACCCAAATACTTTCTATGATAGGTTAGAGTTATATTTTTCAATCTATCAAACTGTAACGTTCTTAAGATAAATCTAGCAAGAATCCGTTCAAAAACGATCCATTTTGCTAGTGATCAAAGTATAAGGTGAATGTTAAGAGGTGTAGAAATAATTAATAATTTAGTACCCAGTTAGGGCTGGAAGTAAAGGAGATCAAGAAAACTCGATTCACTTGAAAACTCGATCAAGCAAACTAGTTCTTAGAAAAATATAATAAAGGTAAACGTTACACATAAAACAAAATGTACACTACATTTTGCCGCTGTGCAACTGGGTGTGATGCAATTCTACACGAACATAGTTTTTATACCTGGAAACGTTAGGCCTATAAGACTATAGTCGTTCACTGACCTCCGCTTTTTCACCTAATAGCATAATAATTAACGTTCAAATTCATCCACCGCCATGGGTAGCGTGCCTGCCTTCCACCCCGGCGGTCCGGGTTCGATTCCCGGCCAAGTTGGGGATTTTTCAGCAGTGAAAATTCCCTTTCAGAACTAAATCAGGACTGGGTGTTTCTGTTTTAAGGGGTCGTTCCCTACCCGATGGAACCTCCACACACAAATAAACACAAGCCATGGAACACACAGAACATAGAGGCATGTCAATTCTTCATGGGCTACTGTTAAAACCGAAGATCTTATTTTTCCCTCTAGGGCCTGTTTCATAAAAGCTCAGTTTTTGTTGTGTGAAAATATTATGGACAAGAAAGAGTATGTTACTCGACATTATATTTGCTTTTGAAACCCCAGTCATGTTAGCTATGCTGTGATACGTTAGCTCAGTGCCTAAGAAGTGTAAGTGAATTTGGACTTGATGATTTGGTGTAAGCTCCTTACATTTTTGAAAATGGTGCGCTCTAGAAATGGTTCAATGGCAATAAATTATTGAACTTGTTTAAGGGTAGGCGGAACCCAATTAACTTTCTTCCGTCAGATTATGATGAGCGTTGGGGATGTTTCTTCCTGCATCTAAGTGTAATCTCTGTTGCTAGGCCTAAAAATGGTTCATTTCTAGCACAGACGACATTGTTCTGACTGTCGATAAAATATTTGATAACAGCATATACACATGGCTCAAATATTGAAATAATACTTCAAAAATAAATAAATAAATTGCCACAAAGTCTGGAAGACCGTCAGGCGCCCTAAAAACTAAGTACGGTTACTTCCTCTTCATGTTTCTCTGGTAAGGCTAAAAACCGTGAAAATACTTTTCCGCCCGGAATCCAAGGATGGGTATCCGGCCAGTTATTAAATAAATGCATATTTAAGAAGAAATTATCACCATGTGTGTATGATTTTCAGTTTTCATGAGTGTCTGTCATTTTTTTAATCATGCTGTAACAGCAGCATGTAAATTAAAGAGAGTTCATATTCCGGGCCTGGACTCTCCTGAGAAGGTTTTACGTTATATGTTTTGTATAACAGTAAACAATAGACCCTAGTGATCACATAAAGAGCACAAAAATTGAATAGTAAAAATATCTCGGTTAACATTGAGTTTACTTTTTTTAAATAGCAAATGACAAAAATTGCTTATTATTCTCGACAAAATTCATTATTTTAACTAATCGATAGTAGCTTATTGTATTATAAACGAGGCACGCATGTATTTTACAAAATCAATAAGTAACCAGATATGCTTTCAAATATTGCTTTCACAATATGCTATCCCTTTTTTGTGTAATTTCAGTATTGTAGTATGAAAGTAGTTATGAAACAAGTGGTAAAAACGATATTTTGTTTTGCTAGTAGGTATTTTTGCGAAACGATCCCGTAAGGACGAATGTAGCAATCCTAGGGAGCAATATAATATAATTTTAAATATGCATTATACACTATTTTTAGACAGTCGTTCATATTGGTGAAAAGATAATTTATTGCGTACCGTGCAGCCATTTTGGGAGCTTTCCAGCTGACCTGATACCTAGCATGATTTTCACGTGCATGGCTGCCAACTTATGGGATAGAGTGAAAAACGCTTTTCAGCCACCAAGGGACTATTTTCTTGTGACTACCGTGAGAAATTTAACATTTAAAAAGGTATAATTAATTTTAACATTTACAATTTTACAAAACAGTCTGTTTAATAAACATGTGCAAGTATTTTTAAGTAAAAGAGTATTTTCTACTTGACTGAGACCATATTCGGTAATCCTGAGTGTTATAATTGTACACTTTTCTCCCTTTTAATTAATATCACCTACTACTAGAAGAGCTTCTTTTACCTTTGACTTCTAAAAACTGAATTTGCCGGCACATGCTCATCAGGAAAACGCCACAGTATAATGTAGAGATGTTATTTAATGATACATTTAATAGATCTTAACAAATTACTTCGTGGAACAGTTATTCCATTCCGGTATTTGGCCATAACTACTTCCAACTCATCCATTCTTCTTAAAACTTCTTCATTCGTTATTCTGTCTGTCCATCGTATCGTCTCCATCCTCCAACACCATATCTCAAAGCTCTCTATATATTTCCTTTCATTTTTTACAGCGTCCATGATTCACTCCGTGTGTAGTAGAGTCCTCCTTTTGTTGAAAGCAGCTGAATGAGAAAGAGAATGCTTTTTTGAAAAATAATAATTTTCCGGGCCATTACAGCTGAATCCTCGTAATAACCGATCCGAGTGAGTTTTTCTCGGGGTTTTCCTCATTCTATCAGGTGAATACCGGTTCGGAGACAAGACCCCAGCGAGACAGATGACCGAACGCAAAGAAAATACAAAGTTATATTAGTGCTGAAGCAAACAGCATTTCCTCATTGCTTTAGGATTTACAAGAATGGGAAATGGAGCAATAGAACAAATGCGCCGAAAAGTTGTTGAGGCCGGAGTATGGGCTATGGTCGAGGGGTGGGGGGAGGACCAAAAAGTAAATTGTAGAATTATTACAAACACTGCAAAGTAAATTGAAAATAAGATTTCTTTTAGTAGAGTTTAGTATTATAGGACTGTATATTTTATAAACAAACATAAAAGAAACTTCTTGCATTACTTTTGTCCCATCCGTCGTGTAGGCCTATATTTAATTTAAACAGGCTATATTCTCGTTTTTGAAAGCTGCCAAAGCGTCTGTATTTTTTTTTTTCAGTCTCTACATCATCTGTGACATGCATGCTTTTGGGGTCTAAGAGCAGGGAATCATGGTTACAGCATTCCCAGAGTAATTGCGAACATGGTCAAGCCCGGTGTAATTGGAAACTACGGCACGCGGAAACAAGTCCTTTCTACACATTCTCTGCGGTTTCAGTCTGTCTTGTAAAACGTCAATGATAATGCGATCGCTTGAAATACACTGAAATTCGTATTTACTACATAGGCCTACATTTAAATATAAACAAATTCAGATTTTTTTTCCTTTTCCAAATGGAGGAAGATTCTTTTAAGGGGTTGCATACAACTTTTACTATTAAAAACACACTGTGGTTTATAAAATGTATTCCTCCAAATCCCTAAGTCCAATTATGATGAAATGTTACAAGCGTACAGTCGGTCAAATAAAAAACGTCGGGCGGTATTTGATTAAGTATCACGAACGAGCATATGCGCATGTACAGGAAGACTTAAGGTTAGGTTCACACACGCCTCTTGTCTATCCATGTATTTTCTTGATTATTTAGTCAGTTTTGTTCCAAAACAAACATGTATAGAAGGCTGTGGCTATAGGTCTCACATCCGCCATATTCTTGGTTGCAAATTCTTATAATATTAATAATTAATAAATTCGCAAGGAATATGATTATTCAAGGAGCATTTTTTAAAGATTTTATTTTATAATACTGGTACTTGTAGTGCAAAACCAATAACTTACGTTCAACTTCTGCAACCAATCTAGCATCGAAATACGCGGCTGGCCAGATCCACGATTCCTATGAAAACTTCCGGTCGCATTAAGAAATATGGTCTTTAAGAAATATGGAACCTTCTCGATGCTTCAGTGCCGAAAAATGCAGGTCAGTTACAGCCCTAACTACACTTTCTTTCAAGCTAGCATTTGTAGGCCTATGTGGCGCGATGACACACAGCAAAATGAATTATGACAATACATTAAGTTGAATATCGTGTGTTGCGCTTTCCGCGTAGTTCATTTTTTCCCTCGTTGTTAATTTTTTTTCCCTCCTGTCGCATGGCCTCATATGTTCCGAGAATGTCCTGTATTTTATGTTTTTTATAGGAAACTTGTGAACTAATGCGTTAAAACTTTAATTTTAACTGCATACGAGTCCCGACGTTTTTTATTTGACCGACTGTACACTGTAATACTTCTTCGCGCTAAAAGAATAGTACATTATGCAATATATTAAGATACTATTATGTTTATTGTTTCTTAAATTTGCATAGAAGTATCTTAATTACCATTACCTATAGGCAAGTTGCATACGACTGATTTTGTTCGATCAAAATTTACAACTTTTTTAGATTTTAGGTACATAAAAAATTAAAAATCGGCTGACCGCGGCAATCAGCTGTTAGCAAGTTCTCGTAGTTGACTTCTGCGATAGATGACATCTGATGCCGTACGATCAAGTCGAAGCCTGTTCTTAGTCCTTTTCTTGAAACAAACGGATTTTTACAAGAAGGAATAAACTCAATTTAGTATATTATTAACATTAACACGAACAGAATTTATTTTATTTTAAATACAGGCTATTTATTGCGCAGTTTAAGTCTCTCTCTCAAAGTTTCAAGATCGTTCCGTGTCGATAATAATCGATACCACGCCTGTGTTAAAATGAAAATCTGTATCAAAATGAATATCATTACGATACCGTTACGTACATGTAATAAGCGTATTATAGTATAGTAGTTTCTTTCAACTGATCTAATCCACAACATTCAGATTGTCGACATACATAACTAGTTTTTTTATTTCAGTTTTTTTCTTGTAATGTTTTACTTTGTATCACTTCATCATCAGCCAGACATCTAATCCCCAGGAGTCGAAACATTGGTAATCAAATCGAGAAATCTCACGGGATGTCCGCATTGACATGTTGATTATGGAAAACCATTATTGACACTATGTATGTATTTCCAGGTGATGTTTGCGTATTTTATGGGTTGAATTATTGGAGCTGCAGCCAGTTTTCAACTCGTAAATAATAACGTGGACAATTCCTGTGGGAACAAACTTCATTTTTAGTGTTAATAACAACACTGCAGGAATGTAACCTCTGTAACAATAATAATAATAATAATAATAATAATAATAATAATAATAATTAATCATCATCACAGCAATATTATTTTCAGCTTATTATATATTAGTTTAGTGTTGCTGACTATGGATCTGGAAGACAGGGTTCGATACCTGATAGTTTCCCTGAGTTTTTTTTTTTTTTTTTCATAGATAGGTCTGGAATGGGGTGCACTCAGACCCATGAGAAAAAATGAGGAATCACTTGACAGAGAATTCTGACTCAAGTCAAGAAAACCATCTAAAATGGCTAATGACTATGGGAATAGGATGTTAATTATATGCACACAATAATGCCATCTGCAAATAAAATGTTTTACGGAATCTCTTAAAAGTAACTTATGTCAAAGTACAATTTTAATTTTTTTTATGGTTAATTAATGACGGAGATGTACTGCAACTTAAGCCTGTGACCGTCGCCGTTGTGCCGAAATTTTGTCCCTCGGGAGTACTTTTACATGCATGTAAATTTACAGGGTCTGTCACATTTATGCACACATAAATGTAAATTTACCGGCATGGGTCTGTCACATTTATGCACATAAATACCATCGACCTGGGCCGGGATCGAACCTTAGGTAAAGTGCGGTAACATTGTAAAGAAAAGATCTAAAACAGCCGACGTTTATGAAACTAGTTTTTATTATTATTATTATTTTTTTTTTTTTTTTTTTTTTTTTTTTAACTTGTAATAAATTTGACGTTAGTTTCAGTTGTGTCGCATCTTCTTGACGCATTCCTAGTAGTCACGTAGACAGGGATCGAGAAAGCCGTTTCTCAAGTGGTCATTCAGAAGATTCATTGCGTCATTAAGGACGGCACTGTTTTTATGGCTCTCACTGATCGCTGTCACACCTTCATTTGTTTCTAAATCCGTTTGAATGAACAGTACAGACAATGCAGTAAAGTTATACAACATTGGCTTTTCGGAATTATTCTTGATTAAGGTAATGTTACATTTCCTCCTTAACGGCCAGACCTATATGAATGATAGGCCTAAGCAGTGCCGTATTTAAGCCTAGGCAGACTAGACAGCTGCCTAGGGCGGCAGATTTGAAGGGGCGGCTTTTAAGCTGTTAATGTTTTTTTTTTAATATATTAAACATTTTTTTTTATTCATAACTCTTCAAAATAGTACTAATGTAACCCACAATGAAATAGAAATTGACGACAGTACGCACCTGTTTGTTTATTCACTTATTTATTTATTATTATGTATTATTATTATTATTATTATTATTATTATTATTATTATTATTATTATTATTATTATTATTATTATTATTATTATTATTATTATTATTATTATTATTATTATTAGCCTCCTATTTCAGTTACAATAATGCTTATTTTAGGTTACTTTGTACATTCATGTGGAAATAAGGGGGCGAAAATATTTTTCTCTGCCTAGGGGCGCTTAAGTAGCTAAATACGCCCCTGGGCCTGAGGCCGCTGGAACTCCAATTGAAGAACAGGTATGAGGGCGAAGAGAACGAATACGCGTGAACTGGTGTTCCCTTTTGAAAGAGATAGGACCGCATTCTGAACGTTGGCGATGTTGCTTTGTTCTTTTTACATAGATTCGTTATTGGATTTGTAATATTTTATGATCGAGCTTTTTAAGAATGAGTCCACTACTGATTTTTATAACATTAAATTGAATATTTTTCCACTAAGGAGTAGTGATGAGCGAGACCAGTCTTGGTCTTGCAGTCTTGGTCTTGGTCTTGCAGAAAATGCAAGACCGAGACCAAGACCAAGACCGCATCAGCGTTAGCAAGACCAAGACCAAGACCGACCATGCAAGACCGAGACCAAGACCAAGACCGACCATGCAAGACCGAGACCAAGACCAAGACCAACCCTGCAAGACTCTGGCAAGAACAAGACCTAACTGCAAGACTCTTGCAGTCTTGCATTTGAAAACGTTTTATAAAGCCCCGTTGTGTATGCAGCGACCGCTACTCAAAGGCGCCGCAGAGTCGCTAGCCGGGGTAGTCCCAAGGCTAGTGGGCCTATAATATAGAGGTTGCTTCATCGTGAGGCAACCAATGAGAGCAGATCCGGTGCGTAACACTGTCCGTATCCAAAAACGAGCGCACCATTCAAATAATACATATGAAATCTGTATACAACCTCTCTCACCACTACGATAAACAAATTACTGCAATGAAAACTAACAATTAATCTGACGGATTTCCCTGAATGGGATTCCAGACAGCTAGTTCCTTCAATTGGTGGGAGTTAAATTCACGATAAACACTCCATATTCATTTTTAAAATGTTTAATTGCAATAGTTCTCTAGTATTATGGTACGAAAGGCAAACAGATGTAACAAAGGCCCTAAGCCATATATGAAATTTCATTTTGCGTACAATATAAATAAATTCTGCCATACAGTTATTCAATAACTAGTTTCTCTAACCTCTCACTGGGTTAAAAGAAAGCTATGACTGAGGATCTATAATAATTCGTTATTACAACCAAATGGTCATACTATGATGAATGGAGCAACGATGGAATGAGATATGCTAGGGGAAACAGGAGCACCCCGAGAAAACCTGCCCTGACCCCACTTTGTCCATCACAAATTTCACATTGTTCCATCGAGATCCAATCCCGGGTCCCAGCGGTGGAGGGCGAACGGTCTATCCACTCAGCCATGGGGCGGCCTATGACTGAGGGTTTGAAACTTTAATCAGTCCCTGTAACTTAAAACTCCTATTAACATGCTCAGTAGCCTATTTCATTAACGATGATATCCTTTTTTAACCTATCATTAATATTCATACCCTACTCTCACATATAAATTTGATATGGAATTTATTAGATAGAAGGTGATTTTTGATGGTAATAATGATTAAGTACAGTAGATTAAATGAATTAGTTGAATATTGAATAGTTAAGGTAATTGCTTTATTATAAAATGGTGATGGGTATGAATAAGTCTTGGTAAATACGTAGGTATTGTGAAAAAGCACGTTCTTGAAAAACCAAATTTCTTAAAGAGGATCTCAAAGCGATATATTTTCCCAGGTAGACTGAACGTGACTTTAAATAATAGACAGAGGGTTTGGTAGCAGAAGGAACTAATTATGTTACAGGAAAGATGCGCAATCAATGTAAAAGGTATATTATGATCTAAGGAAAGGAGATGATAATTAGTAACACTTAAACTTTAAGTTTAACAATCAGGCACGTTTCAAGTAAGTTTGGAGAAACGCGTTATAAATAAAATTGCTTCCGATTTACAAGGGTAAAACTGTAAATGTCACATATTTATGAAAAGACATGTTCCGGGTATATGGGAAGACACACTACAGAATTAAATCAGTGTGAAGATTATGTATTGTATGAGACCTTTCCGCGAGAGGCAATGGCAAATCTCCGCGGTATCATCCTTGCCTGAATCACCTCAGACGAGTCGTGGTCATCACCCCATGGCTTCGTCCAGGGTCTGGACCTGCCTTCGGGCAGAACACTCATCATCATCATGAGACCTTTGGCTATTCGCACCAATGCTCTACTAACTGAGCTAAGCCGGAGTTCAATTCACAGCGCCAGATGGAATCTTTCTCCTATTATTGCTCTAAGTTTTCTCCTATAATATTCTAATGTAATGTCCAACAGAGACAATAATCTGTGGTTCATTAATACTTATATATCTAGCCGTTATGTATCATACACATCTTGTTAATATTACTTCTTGTCTCCAAAGACGTTCAATTTGAAACTTTACAATATAATATTCATAATTTTACGCTCTCAAATAGTGTTAGCATCTCGTGGATTTTGGGTTTAAAGTTCTGCAATAGGATAACAGAGAATATTTAAACTTACACTCAAAGTTTACTGTTCTAGCTTATATCACCATGGACATTCCGGCAAACAGTGTGACATCACTTGACTGTTTACATAGTCAAAGCAACTAAAAGCAATTAGCTTTCGTTACTTTCGCAAGCAATAACACACATGTAATCGGTGTAACTTTAAATCATGTAAACGCCATAGATCACAGTAAGATGCATAAAATAAAATTGCAAGACTCTTGCAACAAGACCAAGACCGAGTATGCAAGACCGAGACCAAGACCAAGACCACTGATGCAAGACCGAGACCAAGACCAAGACCAGGGTTACCTATGCAAGACCAAGACCAAGACTGAGAGTGCAATACCAAGACCAAGACCAAGACCGCCTTGGTCTTGGTCTTGGTCTTGCATTTGCTCATCACTACTAAGGAGTGCAGTAAAAGAATATATTCTTACGCGGTTTAGCCCACCGCATGAGTTACTAACCTCCTACGGTAGGCCTTCGCCCTAAACGGGACGTTGTAGGCTATTCTTATTTCTCATTTTAAAAAAATATTATTGTTCTTATATTTTATATGCCGTAGATAAGACATTTAATGGATTGACAATATTTTCGTAAAAGTTCATTGTTTTGGCTTGTGTAATTCTTACTGCCAGAATGTTGGTTATTTTCAACATTCCGTACAAGATAGTTTTATGTAGTCTATATAATGAAAACAGCTATTATATACGGCACTGGGACTTCGAGAGGCACTTATTTGGTATATATAGCAGCCAAGTATTGAATATTGGATTTACATGTTCACCGCATGGAGGCGTTATATTGCAACACTTCGCAGTTCGATCTTCAATTATTTGCCTCGTCTCCTAATTCACACTATAAATACCAAATAGTATGCTTGCTCGTTTCCAATATCGTAGTGGCAATAACCTCTACTCGCAATAGATGTACGGTTGTAGGCACACTTTGGATCCGGCTGGGAAGATTTGTCTCAGCGAGCGAAGCATTTAAAGAATTCGCGAATAGGTATCAAAAAGCAGCAGGGAATAGACGATGTCTGGAAAAACCGGAATTGAGACTAACCGATAGTGAGACACACCCTAGAAGAATGCTCAGGCTCCTGGGGGAAACCGCGCAAACGCAAGACTTTCAACAGTTGCCCAATCTATATTGTTACTAGAATGTATACTTTCTATTCTTCCATCAAGCAAAATGGGCAAAATTTATATTGTTTGCTGTTAACTTACTTTCATAAAAAACCAGGAAAGATTGTTGTTGTTTTAAAGAAAGAGGTTTAATACTACTAGAGATCTAAATAAAATAGCAAGACCAGGGTGTCCACCAAGTAATGCTGAAGAAATTCCCGGCTTATTCCCTGATTTTCATTGATTATTTCAGAAATTCCACGCCAAAATATGAAGCACTTTTTAATAACTGTGTAAGAAAAATTGTAGGATTATACATACATTAAATAAGAAAAACTTTTAGTAACAAAAAGTAAATGCGAACAATAATTACTTAGGCTATAACAGATACAAAAATTAGGAACAATAAAATAAATTAAATATACTTTCATATAGGCCTATTATTGTCTAGACGTCTTTTTGATTCCACTTTGCAATTTTTCGAATTTTCCCGGATATTTTAACAAATTCATTGACCTTTCCCGCATTATCCCGACCATACGAAATTCCCGGATTTCCGGATTTTCCCGACCAGTGGACACCCTGAAGACTGTAGCCTGTAACGAAATTGTTTAATGGTTAACATACAGGTTGTCAGCTGCGGTGGTCTAGAGGTAGCGTGCCCGCCTCTAGATCCGACGGTCGCGGGATCAAACCCGGCTGCAGTCGATGGACGTAAAAATCCTGGGCACGGAGTCTTCGTAGATTTATGGCACGTAAAAGAACTCCAAGCCTAAATTAGAGCCTCTGGACAAAATTTTTATCGGCCCTTTCACGTCCAAGTAATACCTTAGTTTCCGGAGGGAGGTTAAGGGGCGATGGGCTTACCACTTGTCCCCCTCTGCCCTCTCTAGGAATAGAAGCTTAACAAAATTCACATCGGTAAACAGAAACCTCCACTTGGAGGCTCTTTGCCCAAACATGGGGGCATAGGATTCGAGAGAGAGAACATACAGGTTCGAGTTTCATTTTGCAATAAATTTAATTTTATTGGAAACCTAAGTTTCTCCTCATGTCAGTCGCAGTTTTACAATATGCAGACTTCATTATGTTGGGAGGAATTGCCATAAAAGAATCCGTCATTTGAAAAAAAGAAACATATCAAAAGAAGTAAATTATAAGGAGACACAAAAATGTTGGCATTGGCTGTAACAAGTAAAGGGTCTTTCACACACGTAATACTGATTGCAGATCCCGTCCTTGAAAGGCAAAACTTTCTTTTTTTTGAGTTGCGTCCTTTTCCCCATAAATTGAATTTTCTTTTAATTTAAAAAAATATATATTTTGGCATTATTACTTCAAAAATTAAAATTAAATTCAAGCACTTATAAAGCAGAGAATCATTTAAAATCCCAATCCCAATAATTTATCTCGATAATAAGAAGAAGAATTCATTTTTATATTTCCTCTATGTAAAACCCTTAAAATATTTTGTAACATTGGTCATTAACCGAATTAGACTATGAGAATCCAAGTTTTTATGTAACCAAAACTAATTAAAGCTTGATTTTCTGTATGTAAGGAATGTAAAAAGAATGCATGTTAGAAACAGAGCGTTAGAAAAAATTCCGGCGAATAATTACTTTATTATTATTATTATGTTGTTATTAGGCCTATTTTTTCATGAGTCCATAAAAACACGAAGTAAAACGTGGCAGCTGATTATAAAGTATATATGTGTCACTCCTGTAGTATCCTTTATTCAATTTTCTGTAAGCAGACTGCCTTCTTTCAAAAGTTGGATTTGAGATAATGGCGAACACATTATTTTGATGATGCTTAATTCGATACTGTTATGCTTCAAGTAATAATAAGCAAAGACATACCAAGAGGCCCTCTGTGTTACTGTAATGAGATTACATAGAACTGTTGGACACCATAGAGAGCTGCTATGTGATGAGATAGCCCTCTAGTTATGGCCACAAGTTTATGTTTGAGTTTGTTCAATGTTTTGGAAAGCTATTACACTTTCAAGTCTTCGCTGGGGAGTCATTATGCTCCACCACTCCGCCACTCTTTTACTTTCTTAATGACATCATTTCCCACGCCATAAGGTTGACACCAAACTGGACGCGGATCCTCTTGTCTGCTGTTATATAAATTCAAGCTATATACAAACCCTTGTATCCCTTCAAGGAAGAGTTCGTTGGTATGATCTGGTTTCCATAAGAAAAAGCCACAAGAGAAGTCTGCAGACACGTGCAATGTCTGGTAGAGAACAGAGAAATCCTACTAGATTAATGTTTAGCGGTAAATTTAAAAAAAAATATATATATACTTCTTACATTACCTATGCTACTTATTTCTTTAGTAAGTATGAAAAGTATGGACTGCTAAAAAATGCACCTATGATTATGATGATGAGGATGAGGATGAGGATGATGATGAGGATGATGATGATGATGAAGTGTTCGGCCCGGAGGCCGGTCCTGGCCTGGGAGCCGTGGGGGGAAGGCCCACGGCCCGACCGAGGACACTAGGCCGGACGATACCGCGTAGGGAATGCACCTATTTTATTGTAAAAAAATAAGTTTGTTTGAATAGCAGAAAAGATGGCACTTTATTGCGATAAGCCTTATGAAACACCCTTCAATATATCAGACTGCAGGGGAAATTCATTTAGATAACAAATACCAAATGGTCATGAAAAATTTCTGCTTATAGCATTGTTTGCAATGCACTCAAGCATAAACTATTTAGATTCATCCGTGGAAACTAAACTAATTAACAAAACATACTGCTACAAAATTATCGTGAACTGCTGTTATACATAACGCCGACATCCATTGTGATGTTCTCCTGGAGTTTTTAATACGACATACAGCAGTATTATGCATTGTAGGCCTGTACCAAATGGACAAAAAATCTTCGTACCGACATCTCAAATCGATGATATCGAGTGAGAGAAAATTTCACCTAGTGTAGAGTAATTGTGTTGAAATTTTCGAATGGAGATGCTATCTTGGGACCATGGGCATTTATTAAGGATTGCCATTCTTCCTATAACCCTTTTTACTATCTTATGCACAGAATGTTGAGTGGATAAAAAATACGATGAGTAATCCTGACCTACCTACATTACTTCTCCGGACCGCTTTGGTAGAATATACTTACACTATCTTCATTAGTTATTAGTAAATATCATATCGTGTCATTTGCGACATTGTCATCTCCGACAATGGTCATTATGTGTGACTTTCCGATAGGCTCATATAATTATAGGTGTTTTTTGCAGTAAAAGAAGTATGTCCACCATTTTTAAGAACTCTCAACTTTTCGCTCATTAATGTTTTAGGCTTGGGATTAGCTAGCTTCCTTAAATTGTGTCGATCTCCGCAGAAGTTATTGGAGCCGTGGTGAAGGAGGTTGTGGGTTCGAGTCCCGCCTCGGTCATGGGTGTCTGTGTATAACAAGAAAAAGAATAAGAAGGTAAGCAAAAACTGAGGACAAGGAAAACAATTCAGAAAAATGGCCTATGGCTGGCTAAATCCATATATACAAAATAAAGAGGTAGGTGGTCTAAAACGTTGCATATTGTAAATTGATTTTGAAAACAATGTTTTTATACACCAACATTGTACTGATGTGCATCTGCGTCCAGGAAACCTTTGATGTTATTTCTGAATCATATTGTTTTCCTTAAGCCGTGCATAAAGCTTCATAAATGTATATATACACACACACAAACACACTCTTTACATTAAGGGCATGTCTATTAAACGATAAATTATTGTATTCGGCTTCATTTTTCTGGTTATTAAGTAAAATGAATAGATTCGTATTTGGTCTTCTTGAAAGGTGATTTAGTCTGCAATTCCCCCCCTCCTTCCACTGAATAGTTAGTTCTGTGTTTTCTAGGCATAAAAGGGACAGTATAAAGACAAATGACGCAAGATATCAAGGGGACAATTACCACTGTTGGGAATGACACAATGTCGCAAATGGAGCTGTCGGAATTGAAGCGGACTCATGCAAATTAAGTTCTCTTTTCATGAATGTTGAATGTTTAAAACTCTACAATATGTCTTTATATGGAAGAGAAGTAAGACCGATGGCTTATGTCTTACGAAATTCAAACTTAAATTAAGTTTAAGCTTGATTCAACCATTGATTACAAGAAAGTATTAGGCATTGTGACTGCACCTGATACCTTGGAGGAATTAGTAAATATTTCAGCTATTTATAGTCCTAATCATTTGCCTATAGAGTTGACGTAGTTTAGTTTTCTCCACACTGGAACTTTGAGTTTTTGGAAATGCGAAAGAAACGACACAAAAAGGATCGGAAATTGTTCTAAGGTATTCGAAGGAGCCTGAAAAGGACTAGAGAGGAAAGAAGGTACCCAATGGTACTCGAAGTTACCTGATATACGCTAGGGGTGCGAATGGGGGTGAATATGGAGCGCAAGATGATCGAAGGTACCATGAGGAATCTCGAAAGTAACCAAAGGCCCAATGTTACCCAAATGCGCCGCGGAGGTTCGGAAGGAACCGAAATATAGTCCATAATGGAACTCGCAGGTTCCAAAAGACAGTTCGAGTGGAAAACATTTATGTCAAAACTGATTTGGAGGTGCCTGGAAAAGATTCAGCTTATACCTGATGGAAGCTTGAAGGTTCTCAAAGGCGTTTCAAATGAGACCCCATGATTAGCACATAGTTACCCGAGTGTCCACCCCTGTGGCGTAGGAGCTCGATTCCTGGTCGAGACAAGTTACCTAGGTGGGATTTTTCTGGGGTTTTTCCTCACCTGTGAGACAAATGTCAGGTAACTTTAGGCCCTTGTGGTCCCCAGATATTATCATCTTCATCACATCCTCGCCTTGTTTGGAGTGTGTGTGTGTGTGTGTGTGTGTGAATGGTGTTTCTCGTCCTATGTGCTCGTGTTGTCTCGGAGGTGGCCCCGGCATTGAGCTGATCACTCATCCTCCATGTCCTTGTCTGGTCAAAAAAGTATGTATGTATGTATGTATGTGATCCCGATAGGTCGCGGCCCTGTAAGGCCCGGGTGGCTTTGGTCGCTTAAATCCTAAAAGGGAGAGGTAAAACTAAGATAAAGATAGAAAGAAAGTTACCCGAGTTGGGTTCAGGGAGACCATGAAGGAGACCCGAAGTCTGATACCTAGTTTTACATAATTATTTTTCGCTCTCACTTTTTAAGGATCGTTAATGGGTGGGTGAATTTTCATCAATATGAGCCTTTGAGGCGGATTTGGAACTGGTTCAAGAAATCCTTAGATATCCCAGGAGAAATCGCTTTATGCTGCGGACCAGGTGCGTGTCGATCAACCCATCCATTCGTTCATTAGTACTTTACACCAGAATGAGTACGATTAGATTGGCGGGATTCGAAGTGTGCCGTGATGAGGTGTAGCGTTAATTAATGTTTTGTGAACATGTGCTGCTAATTATGTGACAACAAACAGGGCAGTAACAACTACAGGGTGTTTTACAACTCGCCGATATGCGTACATTTCAGACATCGGTTGATCAAAGAGCAGTAGCCTTAAGTTAAGCTTTGGCAATGACAAAATACCTGGTAGTGCTTTTAAAATTCCTAAATAAGACTTAAATACTAATAAATACTACTAAAAATAGTAATACTACTAATAATAATAATAATAATACTACTAAAAATAGTAATACTAATAATAATACTAATACTAATAAATAATAATACTAATAAATAATAATACTAATAAATAATAATAGTAATACTAATAATAATAGTAATACTAATAATAATACTGTATATAACTGGTAATAAGATTACTTCAGTGACGCGAGAACTTGTTCTCTGATATCACAGATAGGCCTACTCAATGTCACTCATTAATGAAAAGTATACAGCAGGGATGGCCAACTGGCTGCCCGGGACAAAGCCAATTAATAAAATGTAAAATATTTACAGTTTCATATTATGGATAGTTTTGGCCGCGAATATTCTGAAGCTTCTATATTCCAAACAGCATTCTTTGGGTAAAGGATACAGTTAAATAGGAAACCTAAACTACCTTACCTTTATGCAAAACTGACCTTAATCCATTTTGTAAATTAGCGGGATAAAGTTATGTCAAAAGCGATTTCCCATGCCCATGCTCATATTAATGTGTTTGAATTTTAATCATTAATATTTTTCCTGCATCCAAAAAAGTGCATTGCATTAATGTATACGAAGTTTTAATAAATAACCATTTTAATTTTTAATATTAACAGTATACGACTATTCATTATGTGGTAAATTGAAAAATAAAGTGTCAAGTTCAAAACCCCATGCATTAAAAGAACTTAAAGACAATTTATCACATGGTAAATTAATTCTATCTCGAAAGCTGAACTTATGCGCGTGAAACAAAATTTCATTAAAAGGTGCCATTGTTGTGTGGATGCAAGAGGAGGACTTTTCAACATCTCTTGTGATGAGGCACATGGTTAATTTCGTTGTAATTTTAACCGTAATCGTGAGAACCTGAATCATTACAGCATTAGCGGTTTTATTTGCGTAGATATTCCACCGGATCGCTCGGGAGTTAGAGCTGTGGCCGCCGCGACGCAGAAACCCGCACGATTGGTCAACTCTTATGTGAAACGCACTGTAGTATCTGTATTGGTTAAGTGGAAGCAGTGGATATTTGTAGGGTAGGGATAAGAGCAGCATCTAGCGAGACATACAATGACATCTCAATAATTATTATAACGGGCTTGCTTATCGAACAATGTTTACGATTCGAAATAAAATAAAGATACAAAACATTAAACGCAGTAACAACGTCTTTATCTCAAAATGATGACGGGTATGAACAACAATCTTTTTTTTTTTCTATTTGTTAACACATCACACTATATAGTGACGATGTGAGAACTACTGGATTGAACCGGTAACACATTTTACAGTTACTATCACTGTAAAGAGGACATAGCCTACTTTGCTAACCTCTCTGTGGAGAATATTGCTTAGGATATAGCCGCAATCCATCATAGCTGGTTGATGTATAATTGCAACTATCTTTAGTAAGCAACTTGCTTTACTAGAACTCGAGCTGAATTCTGGGCCTTTTTACTTTTTTACTAGATCCATTGCCTATTTTTCAGACCAAATGTCAAGAAAGAACATGATTTCCATCTTGTGTTAGAATGGATCTGGATTGTATGTAATGTTCATATGTGTATGTTAGTAATTTGTCTTGCTAAAGTCTATGAGAAATTAAACTATACTTTTGTGTTTTTTGGTTTCTAGTGAGATAATGTGGCGACAGTGTATGCGAATTTTTTATCCTAGCTTTTGTTTTAATGAGAGTCTTGTTTGTAACTTGCACTGTAATGATAGTTATTTATAGGATAAGTTTACAGAAAAAGTTCAGGGATAACGGCTCATTAATCTATTAAGTAACTTTTAATTGGATTGTAACTACCGGCACTTGTTTTTATGTGTTTTCTTTTTTTTTTATCAAATTCAGATTGAGTTCAGAGACAATTCATTCATCAGATAAGTTACCTCCTAGACGTCACATGACTAATATCACTGTATTCCGAAAAATTGAAATGGGATGGAATTTTTTATGAAGTGCTGAGTTGTCTCATAATACTTTTCACCTTCTGGCTTGTCATAAAATTATAACTTTTTTTTATTCGCTTAGAAACTCCTAGTAACGAAAGTGTTTCCTGGCACAATATTAAGGATATCTGCTCTCCGGGGAACAGGAACTCAAAATCGGGCACTTCGGGCCGAATCTTCTGAAATCAGGTTCCGGTTTGTAACCGCGCCACGGCGGATCCCGAAGGACTTTTACTAGCAATATGAGCAGGCCTAGCTTCCATTGCTACTAGTAGTCAAGTAGAAAAGATAATTTGCATGAACGCCAATTAATTAACATATTCAAAAATGGCCCAGTAGGCCTACGTATCGATAAGATCACCATACATGTGACCGTTTTATAACTGTAGAGATTGAACTGAGTCATATTTCACGTTCTGTATCTCCAGTAGGCTATACTATGTAAGCTATTCCATTTTCCTATTGTGTCCAATTGTCTTCTGTGTGCATCTTTTCCTCAGAAGTATTTACACCCGCAGGTTTTGGTGAAGCTTCCCCCCTTCTCGCCATCTCTGCCTGATACCGCCTTGCCCATTGAACAGTGCCTAACATCCTCGAATATACAGCATTCCCCCGTGCGAACTGTGCCCAATGTCTCCATGTGTGTCACGTTCCCCGATTCTCTATGTTTTACAAGAAGTAAACACACACTTCAGGCTGGTCACTGTGGTCTATGTGGATCGATGATAGTGTAAAGCAAATTGTAGGTAGGGCGACGAGCCGTTCCACGTTCTGCCTTGTATCTCCTCTACATAAACCGCCTATTATTTCTAATCATTTCCACTCCCCTATACAATAACCTGTGCGGTGTGCGATTTCATAACACAATGTGACTACAAAACAGGGTGCCCTGATGATGGTTCCCATGAAACCGAAAGGCCATGGCAAATAAAAGAAGTTGAGAATAAAGGTATTCCAAACGATGGTATTAACGATTACAGGTTCAGACAGCATGAAATAGTTATTTTATAGCCTCTCTGTTTTTAAATAACGGTATTTGTTTACTATATATGTACTGCTACCAAATTACTATTTTGAACTCGTGTGGGCCTATTTTTGAAACTTGACTTTCCTGGTTCCTTATTTCCACACATATTCCACTAGTATCATAAAATAAATATTTGTCAAATGTGTTAATATAATCGTACGAAGCAATCAAATATACAAGAATCGTCCATGTTACCTGAGTTTTCAATCATCCGAGACAATCTGGGTACATAATACTAGCCTGGATAATCGAGGTAGCCTATAATCCAATTGTATGATTTTTCACGTTTCAATACGACCAAAGAAACATTCCTAGACAGTGCTGTATAAACACACCAACCAAAATAGTATATTGCGACACAAGGGCGGAAAGGCACGTTTACGGGTCGAGGAAACAAATTGAAAACCCGAGGCGCAGCCGAGGGTTTTTAAGTTTTCGAGACCCGTAAATGCCTTTACGGTCCGTGTGTTGCATGCTATTTTTTGCACGACTGTTACTTATATCAATTTAATTATATTAATTGTGATATTACCTGAAAATATTATGTATATACAGTCTTGAAGAATGGTGCTTATTTCAGAAAGGGATTCGCATTTGTTATTGTTTATGGCAACCGAATATTTATAAAGCGGGGAGGCCTTGGTCATTTCTGCTCGCAAATAAGCATTTGCGGGCGGTAAAGTAACTTTCCGCCCGTCGCCCCTAGCAACAAGTCACTTTCCGCCCGTCGCCCCTAGCAACAAGATTGCGTGTGGTAATGTCAAGTTACGATCCATGTAAACAACTTTCGTAAGGAACACTTACGAGCTAAGGAGTGCAAAAAAGTTATTAAGTTATTAAAATTTATTATTTCTTTAGAATTAGCAGGCAATTAAAGCTGAAGTAGATACTGAAAGAGAACATACATTACTGTAATGTGAATGATAATGAACAAGTGAATGCTTGACAATTGTTAAGTTGCAGTTAACAAGATCAGTTCTGTTATATTGAACATGTAGACCTACAATGTAGGCCTACGTTCCGATATTATTAATGGTGTATACGTATGGTCGGATATATACATGGGCACTTGCATACAGACGTAGCTAGACTGGTGTTCTTTGCAATAATATCAGCTATTCCGCTGCCTTAAGTGGCCAACAGACCATCGATGCACCAGGAAGAACTTGCTGATTGGTTTTATGGTATTTAACGACGAGGATGTACTGCAAATTAGACCTGTAACCGTCGCCGATGTGCCGGATTTTTTTTCCGCAGTTCTTTTAAACGCCGGCAAATCTACAGACATGAGCCTGTCACATTTATGAACACATAAATGCCATCGACCGGGCCGGGATCGATCCCGCAACCTTGGGCAAAGAAAGACAGTGCGATATTGACTGCGTCACCCAGTCAGATAGGAATAACTTATTGAGCCTTCATGTAAACAAAATCCAAACACTAGATAAAATATATCAAGCAAAGTTTCTTAATAATTATTCCATTTCAATTATCACGCCAATTAATTTATAGGCCTACTTGAAAGAAGTTTTAAAGAAAGAAGATCTTGTAATATTCAGAATAATGTACAGGTGGGGGGAAAAAAACGGACCGACTCTTGTAGCTGATTTCAGAGCCTTGTACACACCAATGCCCATGCGTCCTTATGTCCTTAGTCCTGTGTAGTTGGACAATAAAACTGAAAAATAAAAAATATATAAAAATCAATTAGGCTACTGGACTGCCCGGTCGGTCCACGACGTTTTCAGGTCCTAATATTTTGTCCAATAGCCTTCAACTTCTCTGTCAGCTGCTATCCTGTGAATGCCGCTAGGCATGCACAGTGGCCCATATCGGCAACTTAAATATTTTAGTCGGTCCGCTTTTTTCCCCCCTGCCTGTACATTAACGAACATTCTCTTTAATGATGAAATGCTGGACTACGCTAATTATGAACTCTCTTAGCAGCAACGTACTAGCACATGTATTCAGCACAGAACTATATTGTGGTCACCAGTGTTAAAATGACAACCACAATATTTTTATAATTTCATATTACAGTATATATTTATAGTCTATATTTGAGATAAGTTGACTGCATAAATATTGTTTTTGCTTGGCCATAGTATAATACGCTTATATGATATCCATGATATCCATTACGATACATATTTTCATTAAAACATTGGTGTGGTATCGATTGTTATCGAACACGAAATGATCTTAAAAACTTGAGAATAGCAAATGAAATTGCGTAATAAACAAACTGTTTTTAAGATAAAATCAATTGTGTTCGTGTTAATTTTAATATTATACCAAATTGAATTCATTTCTTCTTCTTCTTTACCTTAGTTTTTACCAGTCCCTTTTAGGATTTAAGCGACCCACGCCGCCCGGCCCGAATTCATTTCGTGTTGTGAAATTCCCTTCGTTTCAAGGAAACTACCAAGAAGAAGCTTTTTTTTTCTTTTTTGTATTCCTCAAAACCATAAACAGTAGTATCGGACTATTATTCCTGACTACAATATTGTTTACAACACAGTCATAAAGTTATAAAGAAAACACTAAAATAACCTTCCTGATACATTAAGAGAGGTAAATAACATGATAAAGTTGCATATTACATGACATGTTTTGGTGTCCTGTTCCTGATGTATTGCTCTACACTGTAATTGCTCAGTTGTTGCACAAGTCGGTTCGGGCTAAATTGAAGACGGAGATAGAATATCTTTATGTGTTCTTTTATTTCTTGGCTCATGTATCTCACTTCAAAGTTATTATAATTTGAACTGTCGACTTGATTGCACGCCATCAGCTGCCATCTGTCGCAAAAGACAAGAAATACGTGAACACCTGATTGCGAAGGACAACCATCTCTGTCTGATTGAGCGAAACTAAAATAACAAAACTTAGCAAAATCTTTAATTATGGTCGAGCAGAAACAGTCGTATGCAACTTGCCTATAACGGCATTCGCTTCGCTCGTTTCATAAACACATTCGTATCTTAATACATTTCATTATACGTTCGTTGCGTATTAAAAGACAGGCAACGTCCTTTGTGCATTATGTAAGAGTATTTTAGTGCACTGCATTATTATAGTTATTATTGTTATTGTTATTATTATTATTATTATTATTATTACAGCGCGATTACCGATGATTTAGAACTACCCAAAAATGATATTGTACAAGCATCCTTATAAGTCGTATAGGCCTATTTAGAAATTATATTACCAACTGGAAAGCGTGACAATTTTTTTAATTGCGACCAGGAGACAAAGTAACTTTTTCTTCAGATATAATTTAGAAATAAAATACGTTGTGCACTTATGAGTATTTTAGGAGAAGATTGTTTATATGCATCTTATTTACATTTTTAACAAGTAGCCTACGTATCCCCAAAATATGTTACATCATCTTACATAAGCCCTGTGCTTAAAGGCAATATTATATATCTTATTAGTCATTACATAGAAAACGAAATTGCTTACTATTTACCAATATAAAATCAGAGGATGTTGGAACAAAGCGAAGGTAGAATTTTAATTTTTGTCCAAATCCTCTCTTTGTATTAAGAATTTCACAATAGTTAAAGTTAGATCTTGCGCGTGTGTTGTGTTATCTGTGTTTATGAAGCCCCAGGGAAATGTGCTGCAATTGCTATCCTGCTGTTATTATTTCCGATTATTAAGAATTATTACGCTATTGTCTGATATGAGCCCCTTTAAGTTTAGCGCCTGCGTAGATCAAGACACAGCGGTATTTATGTTAGACGTTTTTACGATTTTATCTTCTCCCTTCCGGAATTTGTTACACTTCTCCCGCACAAGGGCTGGACATATTTTTTATATACTGCACTGGGCTTACAAATTCGTGCCGTAATTACATTTATTTTTATGAGGAATACTAATTTGTGCCAAAAATTAAAAACGAGTTTGTATTCTTGGTGATCAGCTAATCTTAAACAGTATACAATTCGTGGCTGTACTAATGATTCCCCACCTTTATGATAAAATTTTAGTGGACTGAAGATGGTAATAATACTTACACCGAAACGCTTCTCCAAGATAATTGATAACCCGAGGACTCACTGACACGTTCCTTCTGCACGTCCGTCCAACAACACAAAATCATTGGAGGATTGCCTAGAGTAAAAGATTTTATCACCCAAGCAGCGAGAAAATATCAACGTGTTTTAACCATAGACTCCTTATTCTCCCTATTACAACCATTAACCCAGTCATTAGTTCATATGCTTCCTGTGATAAGGGCTAACAATAGTAATAATAGTAATAATAATAATAATAGTGATAATAATAATCTCTGACCGAATGGTTTATTATTGGATTCGTATCCTCTTGTACCTGGAGACGTAGATTTCTCAGCAATGTAAAGTGTCCCAGCCATTATGGGAAAACTTATATATAAAAATAAAAATTTAGTGTATAATTATACAATGGTGAACATTAACTGCCTTAGAAGCCAATTATTATTATACTGTAAATGCTTTCTTTGCAGTCAGTCACTGTTTTTATAACTTGTATGGGAAATTGAGTCTCCCTTATTTAAAAGGGATCCGTCATCCTCTAAATGTTTACAGTTCCATAAAATTATATGCTTTTGCAAAAAATACTATTATTGACTGTGGCTTAGAATTATATAATAATTAGCATAATTATAATAACACTTGGTTGAATTCGGAGGAATTTGAAAAGTCCAGGGGTATATGAGCATATTCAGGATACTTAATAAATGGATGAGTCAATAGCGCCCCTACCTTCCACTCTGGCGGTCCAGGTTCGATTCCCGGCCGGGTTAAGGACTGGGTGATTAGGACTAAGTGTTAGGTTAACATGCACATTGCACGCAGTCCTCTTTATTATAAATGTTTTCTTTAATATTAAGAAATACTACTGGGTCTGGTGATGCAAGACAATCAGCATGTACCCAGGTATAAGGAACTGGGTTAGTATGGCTGTATGTAAATACTGAAAACCTCTTATCATACGAAGGAAAGATGCAGATTAGTCATAGCACATTCATAGGATGCCATGCCAAAACTTAAGTGCGGTTAGGAGGCAGTATTGAATTATGCAGATGTTACGAGTGCCCTGGCGAGACGAACGTGGTGAATTTCACATCACATTAATAAACTCCGAGACAGGCAAGTTTCAAAATTGTGCACGTGTTAACAGTTTCTGATGTTGCATAATATTTTATCTAGTAGCAAACGAGGAAGTCTTTATACTTCTTACCGTTACTCAGCGGCCTAACTTTTTGTAGCTAATCCCCACAGCAAAAATATTTTGGCCTCCAATAACTTCTTAACGCACACAGCAAAACATTTTGGCGAAAGATAAGAGTAAGTCGCGAAAAACTTGATGAAAATTTCAAGACCCAAACAGTATACGGTAGAAGATTGGACGAAACCTTAAAAAATTGAAGAAATCTGGAATTACATAAAGAAAATAAAGAATTAAAAGATCGAATAGAAGACCTGGAGCAGTATTCAAGAATCAACATGGTGGAAATTCATGGAATCCCAATGCAACCAGGAGAAAACTACGTACGATTAGTGAAAACTGTTGGCAAAGCACTGGACGTGAACCTTGAAGACACTGACATTGACGCCTGTCATAGAATAACGTCAAGATCATCCTCACAGTTACCTAGTGCTATAGTGGTAAAGTTTTGCAGAAGATTCCACAAAGAAGAAATTTTAAGGAAGAGACGGGTGAAAAGAAATATATCTACACTTGATCTACGATTCAGTTTACGATTCTATTACAATAGTGTGAAGTATATCATAGGTACAGTTTACTTTTCTCCAAATTCCAGCTTAAACTCTTATGTTGAATATAATGATAAAATTGAACAAAATATAGTTTTATTTGGTTGTAATACTGTTATACTTGGTGGTTTCAATTTCCCTGAGATTTTTGATGTTTCATGCGATTTTAGTACAAGTAGTAATAAGGTAAAGGAACTGTATAAATTATTAACTCTCTTAGATTAACAGTCAGTAAACAATATAACAAATATTAATGGAAGAACGCTAGATTTAGTATTAACAAATATGAGTTTATATATTACAGAAGACGATCATAATTTAGTGCCTAAAGACACATATCACCCGCCTTTAAGTTTACTCCATAGAACAACCCGAGGTAACAAAAGTAATTTAGAAGCAATAAGTAGATACAATTATTGCATAGCTGATTTTAATAGGTTATATTTACTCTAAAGAGATTGCACATGGGATCATTTAAATAACCACCATGACATAGATCAAACTGTTACTATTTTTTATAATAAGCTGTATTCAGTTATAGCTCAAAAGGATATAAACAGAAGTATCCCATTTGGTTCACAAAACAAATTATAAACGATATCAAACTCAAGGAGAAGCACAGAAAGAAGAAAGATGATTCAGAGTACTATTTGGTTTTATATAAAGCTTGTAGGGCCCGAATTAAAAATGCTATTGAATTAGCTTAAAGGTCTTATCTACGGAATATAGTGGAGAATATATCGCAAAATACCAACCAATTTTGGAATTTCATAAAAAGTCAAAGAAAACAACACAAATCTAGTGTGGAGATGGTATTAAATGGCCAACCATTAAAAACAAATGTTGAAATTGCAAATGGATATGCAGATTATTTTAGATCTATATATTCACAAACCAAATCTACATACAATCTAATGTTTAATGCGAACAATGGCAGTGCAACTGAATTGGACTGTCTTGATTTGAAAAATATAACTATTAAAGAAGTGACAGACCATAGGCCTAAAACAATTAAAGTCAACGAAATCTTCTGGGCCAAACAAACTACCCACCTATATTTTTAAAGGCATGGTGTGTAGAAGCAACGGAATGCAACATTCGACATCCTCTATGAGCCATAAAAAGCTATATCTAGCGTTTTCTGAGGGAATAGTTTGAGTGTGATAAGTAATTCTTCCTCATTTCAAGTTCTACGTACATATTATACAAGGCCATAGAGTTTGAAAATCGAAAGTCCTTCATCAAGTTAATTTCACATTACAAAATATAAACCCGGGGGACGCCGGGCCTTTTAAGCTAGTATTTTATAAAGAGCAAGTAGAGGAAGATTAGTTCTTTATAATTCTCAAAAGACTGTAAGACTATCGAGAAACTAGTTATTGATTTGTAGAGTACTCATCAAGAGCTTTTCAACGATACCCCACAAGACGTGGTTTCAAAATTTTCGAATTACCATCCCCCGCCCCCACCCTTACTAGTACTCCCAAAACCCCCGAAACGTTGGTGTCACTGTGAACTCCATAGGGAGTACTCTAATTTATTCAAACAAAGTTTCCCTCTATAAGTTACTTCATAAGCGCCGAGATATGAATTTTTCAAAATTTCAACCCCCTCCCCCTCCCCGACCCCCGAAACGTAAAGATATTTTTAAAAAATCGAAAGTCATGACATGGTATCGATTGCAAACAATAAAATATTGATTAGCTTGGTTATGTTCTTCTTCTGTAGTTCTTGAAATACATTTCGGCAAATAAAATACCATCTTCAGTCTGTTTATATGAAGACGGAAAAGTCCTGTTCCTTTGAGCGCAGGTTATGTACGGGTGATGTACATTTACTGATATTAACTTTTGACGATATATATGTATGTTATATATATAACATATGTATGTGTGTGTTTGTGGGTGTGTGAAACAAGAATAAATCTCATCTCTGTACAGAAAATGTTAAGCTTTGGTTAGACTTCTTTTATTATATGACTATATGTCTATATGTTCTTACATGAAATACCTCAGTTTCCTCTAGCTAGGAGACGGAGCGATGAACTATCCTCTACAGGAAAATAAACTTTACCAAAACACCGTTCGGTAATGAAACCTCCAATTGTAAGCTTTATACTCCTTGTCGGGGGTAACAGGACGCCTTTCATCCATCCATTCGCTGTGTCGCCTGCAATGACGATACAGGCTTCTTGTCCGACAGCCGTGTACTGCGTGTTATCTAAACACAATCCGCAAGGCGCTATTTAGCATATTCAGTGCTATTGAGATGTAGGCATTCACAGTCTCCCCCGCAATGACGATATAGGCTTCTTGTCCGACAGCCGTGTACTGCGTGTTATCTAAACACAATCCGCACGGCGCTATTTACCATATTAGTGCTGTTGAGACGTACAAGTTGTATGTGAAATAATATAATTTATTTTTGTATTTTATTGAAGCTAAATTCTGCAGTTAAAAATGGTTCAGTTAGTAGGCCTATTCAATTATTGCAATTTGACCTGAATTTAGTTTAGAGAGAAAATTCACAAGGGATAGCAGCCCCAATTATAAGGAAAACCTTGAGGGTTCAGCTTACTATTAAATCTACACGACACACACACATATATCTATATATTAATAAAAATGAATTTCCAAAATGTTTGTTGCCACATCACTTGAGAACGGCTCGACCGATTTGGCTGATTTCTTTTTTGTTGTGTTCGAAATTGTCAGGACAATGTTTGTGTGAAAGAATTTTTTTGGAAAATTCACGGAAAAGTCGGAAATGTGAAATGAGGCACAGTTAGAGAGTTCTACTGTCAATTGTTTACATAAAAAAAGATTAAAAAATTGAAGTGTGACAAAAGAAGTCTGACATATTCACAGTTTCAGAGTTCCGCTGAAACATGTTTTCATAACAAAACAAAAAACAAACAAAAGAAGTGTGAGTCTTGCAACCAAGCCAAATCGAAAGTGTGTATGTATGTATGTGGGTATGTATGTTCCCTATACAAATCTACATTTCTTGACCAATTCGCACGAAATTTTGCACACATACTCAGTTAAGCCCTGGAAGTAACGCGGTGAACACTAAAATTCAAACAAACCACTCCCTCCCTTGAAAACTTATGTAATTTCTGAAAATATTATACTGAAAAGTGAAATGCAATTCAGTTATCATTACAACAGTGTACTGTTTATAGTGTTCACATAGAGCTTTGGGAACAATATAATTCTTTGCTTTAACAGATTCTGATGCTATCGAAGTAATACATTGGTGAAAATAATTAATGAAAAATGAAATCCACGAAAATAAAGCACAGTGTGATGCAGTCACATAACTTTCGCTACCCTCAACATGGAAAATATCATTTTCTCACTTCACATTTTGATGTAGAATAAGCGGTCGTATTGCAGGGACAGCTTAAGTGTGTGCCAGTGAGTATGCTATATCAGAAGTCGATAAAAAATCCTATCCACTGATTCGTCACTCATAGCTGTAGGCTTTGTATAGGGATGTTTATCATAGGCCCTAAACTTCTACAAGAAGACAAAATAGGATTGAACATTTTCAGTCCTATGCCTGCAGTATATTATGTCCCAGGTTTTGGGGGAGGAATGTATGAAAGTGATATTGAATATATATATTTTTTTTATTTTTATTTCAGCTCCGAAACGGTTGCATGGTAACAAGAGAGTGAGAAATAAAATTTTCCATAAAGACAATACAATCTTATGTAATCGGAATTTATGTTTCTTCTTATTTCAACCCCTCCCAGGCATGGTGTGTAGAAGCAACGGAATGCAACATTCGACATCCTCTGTGAGCCATAAAAAGCTATATCTAGCGTTTTCTGAGGGAATAGTTTGAGTGTTATAAGTCATTCTTCCGCAAGTTCTATATAGGCCTACATATTATACAAGGCCCTAGAGTTTGATAATCGAAAGTCCTTCATAAGTTAATTTCAAATTACAAATAACACCTGGTCTTTTAAGCTAGTATAGATATATCTGGAATGAATCTTAAACCATTTAATTCTGCTGCAAACCAATTGTTGAAACTTGTCCAAAATGGTAATTCATAGGAATCTGTGTGTAAATAGTAATACCGTATATGGTATTGTCAACTAACATATTTTCATTATTTATATTATTTGTTTTACTCTTATTTCATTCTTATTTTTCGATATATTCTTCATGCTTGCTTTCTTCTTATCTCTCTTATTCTCTTTACTCTCTTCTATTCTCTTTACTTCTTACCTTACAATGGTCACTATCCTATCCATTGTATACACTTTTTATTGTACCTATTTCATATTTGTGTTATTGTAAGTACATGATGTATTGCTAGTATAGGCATGAACATTGTAATTGGGTGTACACCTGTAATGCTCATTCTTGATTAAATATATAAATAAATAAACTTTGTGACTACGCCGAGCCCTGCTCATAACCTTAATCTTCCGATGTATGGAAAAATGAAATTAAAAGGAAATGCATACCTTTCTGACTACTTTGAAGTAGCGAATTGTTACATTTTTTGAAGTCATTTTGTGAAGGGTTGTGTGAATTTTATTTTTTCAGCATTTGTTTCAAACACATACCCCTTGAATAATTATGTGATTTTGTTTTAAAAATGGGTGATTTTCAGAAATGGTTGTGGATCAATTGGATAATAAAATGATGAGCGTTTTTAAAGCGGAGTATGAGATTAACTAAATTTCTCTGGCCGCACAGTCAAAATTGTACATAATGGCTCTAACATGTTTACAGGATGTAAAAGTAAATTCATTAACAAGTCATTTCTATTTTTACTACAAGTTTCATTTTTCTTTAGTGTTGATATGCAGGGACTACCATAATTATTAGGAAAAGAAGGCCATAGAGTCGGCGAAAAACTTTCTTTCGCTATATTATCCATGGATATAGACAAATTCGGTAAAGGAGTCTATCGGAAAGAAATGGATCCTTTCAAAGAATTCGTTTTCGTTTAATATCGTTATGAAGAAAGTGTAAACACAGAAAATGCCAGAGGGACTGACTGCGCTCTCATGCATGCAGCCTCTCGCAGTCCGCTGCAGCTATACAGTATTACTGATGCCTTGACAAAATAAGTATCTTCAATTTTTAAGTTATAAATCTTAATATATAGTTACATTTTTGTGTTAATTATTTCTGCGCTGTGCTCAAATCCAAAGATCTTGCTCATTCGATGTTTCTCAAATAATGTACTATATGTAAATCAATCAATAAAAAGATAGCCTATCGCCTCCAAATAAAATTGACTTTCCAAAACCTGTTATAACTATCAATAAAACAATGTTTATTTAAAAGAAATTAACAAAATAAGCGCCCAGTACAAAAAACCTTGTTTTCGAAAAGCCTCGGTGTTCCTCCCTCCCTTATCCTCTCAATCTTCCTCCCCTTTCTCTATGATAACTGAATAACTTTTTCAAATATAATTACTAACTGGTATAAAAGCAGACTTTTATTAAAAGAAGTGATCAAATATATTAGGCTATATTATCATCACTAAAATATTTTGCGTTTTAGGATACTGATGCATAAAAACTAAAAGTAAAGGTAAAGTGATCCCTATACAGGCCATGGAGGCCCAGAGGGTTCCAGGAGGTTGAGGCTCCTAGATTTTGGACATTCGGCACTTGAAGGTGGTAAGGTTGTCAGCCTTACGCACCGGCCGCCTTTACCCCCAGGATTGCTCCTGGTACTCATTTCTGTTAGAGGCTGAGTCGACCCCAGGGCCATAGTGCCACCAGAAGGATTAGGCCAATTGAAAACTCCAACGACCTCATCGGGAATCGAACCCGCGACCTTCCGGTCTGTAGCGCAGCGCCTCGACCACTACGCTACGGCGTACCCCGATGCATAAAAACTATATTTACATATTGATAGCTAGTTGCTCTAATTCATAACCTGTGATGTATAACGACAATTTATAAATAATTTGATGCAGGGAATATAACTTATGTTAAACATTTTTCTAATAGAATATATTCACAAAATTTCTGTTTATGAAAAAAATTAGAACAAAACGATCTTGTTGCGAATTGTTTGGCTAGCATAGAAGCCTTTTTATGACGTAAGAGGTTACAAAATACAATTACGGATGCGTCGAAAATCCGCATTATGAACCCGTTTCCCATTTAAAACAACCTCACCTCTAGGCTTAGAATGAGAGAAAATACAAAGGAAGAAATTGCCGATATAACGAAGAAAGAATTACGGAAGAAGTCAAATTAAAGGACTAGGAATATAAGTATGTAAGCAAGAAATATACCAAAAGTCTTTTCTTTCAGGAGGAAGGATAAAACGAGTCGAATGAGATAGAATCTGACGGATATGCAATCAAGAGGCAAGCTGCAGCTTAGTACCAAGTGTCGGCTCCTTAAAAGAAAAGATTAGCATTAAGATTCATTGTGCTGCGCCTGGCACTAAGCTGAGGAACTTCATTAGGGCAGAGATTTTTACTTCTCTCTGAGAATTAATATCACGGTTCTTGATACTGTACCATCGTCTTTCAGAACATTCAGAAGGCATGACGTAAAATCAAAAGAGCCTTACATTGTTACCGTAAAGCTACGAGAATATCTTTAGATTTCAAAATTACGTTAAAATATTATCCGCCAAGTCAATCATGTTCGTCTCAAAGAACGCCATGGATTTTATTTCCTTTGTGAGCAAAAGCCTTATTTTCCATCCCTTTTGTTTTACTTCTAGGCCTACTTGTTTCTTGAGAAAGTAAACTGAACACTTGAATGGGTGGATTTTTTAAAATATATAGGGCTGTTGAGTCAAAAGTTGAATTCGTACTATAAAATGCTAGGTTTCAGTAACATTTATAATGACTATTCCACTCATACGCCGCGTGTTTGATATTGACCAATAACGTTTGGCAATTCCTCCGATATAGACCAATCACGGCCCTTTATCTTACAATATTCTTGTAGGAATCGCGAGGATACCGTTTTATCGGGTAAAAATTCATAGTATGCCGTGATCTCGCGGCTGTTAGTTTTGTTTTCATACTACAAAGCACGAAAGTAATTATTATTTTTATAATCCGTTACATTTTTATTCATGGAATAGTTTTAATAAATCCAACTCTAGTGGGATTACCTATGAAAAACAGTTTTCTTATGAAAGAGATGTCTTAAAAAGTAAATATTCATTTATCAATGCAAATTCTGTGCATTTTCATTCAGAAAAGAAATACATTCCGTTCAGGGTGTTTTAAGTTGTTAAGTTTCGTTCTGTATAACTTGACAAAAAAGTCAACACTGGTACAGAAGAAAACGGGATGGACTGTAGAAGATGTTCCTTGTGTAGCCACCAATGGATTAACATGGTGGGTTGGTATTCTAGCATTTATGACAGATGGACGTGGGATAATTGTTGACCCTACCATTAGCTTTGAACAGAGCTGTCATCAGGATCTGGAAGTCCACAAAGAGAAAACCAACATCTATCAGACTACGGAAGAATATTTTGAGATTCAATATATTTAATTGCTGGACCATTTCTAATAAGTGACCGTGGAATTATTCCTAAGTTCTTAAGGACTAAAGAACAGAGCTTGACCAAGAAATTTCCTTCAGGGACGGCATTGTTCCATAATTTGTCTACTCGACAGCACATAAACTTTAATTAATACCTTACTTATTATAATGGACATAAGCTAATATTTAGTCCGCCGGCGTGGTCTTGTGGTTAGCGTCGCTGACTACAGATCCGTCAGCCCGGGTTCGATTCCCGGATTTTTCTGAGGTAGGGAGGTCTGGCAGGGGTGCACTCAGCCTCGTGATTCCAAATTGAGGAGCTACTTGATAGAGAAGTAGCGGCTCCGGTCCAGAAAACCACCATTAACGGCCGTGGGTGTCGGCATGCTGACCACATGCCCCCAATCCTGCCATCTGCCTACGGGAGATGATGCAGCGGTCGGGTGGTAGGCCAAGTCCCTCCAGGGATGTAGCGCCAAGGAGTTTAGTTTTAGGCTAATATTTAATGGCCCATTCTATCCTCAACATCAAATTGTCGATCGCTTTGATATTATTGCTAGCCCACCTTGATTGATTAATTTATTTATAACGATGTCAGTCTAAATAAATATAAATAAAAGATTTAAAAGACATCTAGCCGTTGAATAATTAAATGCAGCTGTAGTCCAGTCAATGAATGCTCAAAAAGAGGTGTAGAGGGAAATGGAAGGAACACAATTTTTGACTATGGGACTTTGTTTAGACTAGTTAGGAGGTAAACATACTAAAAGTCCTCACTCCTAGGAGGTGAGCGGGGGGCAGGGGGGCCCTTAGAAGATCCCCTTTTTCGGTTTTTCGCTTATATCTCGGAAACTATGGGTCCTAGCGATAATATTGCTCTATATAAAATTAAAGCTGACAAAATGGCCCATAAGATTGATTCTGTTAATTTTTTCGTTATCTCTTCTAGTTTCCGAGATATCCGCGCTCAAAGTTAGCTAATTTTGAAAAAAAAAATTGCCTCGTGTTTTTTGCCATATTTCATTAGCTAACTCTTCGGCCCTTCGTCCAACGAAAAAGTCATAAGAAAGAAAGTTGTAGAGAATTAAATGTCCTTCAAGAATATATGATATTTTGCGTTTTATCTTTAACCGTTCATACGTTAAAGCAATTTTAACTTTATGTGTAAATTCCGGGATTTTGCAGAAAAACTTAACGTTCGTATTTTCCTTTATTCCACTGCTCTAACTCCATATAAAAGCCAATATATACATATTTATATGCATAAATAGTATGCACTATATATAAGTTGTACATAAAGGAATTAATATGCATATATGTATTTTATAATAAATTTTAAAATAACATATATGCCTATGCATAGTCCACTCAGCGAATGAATGGAGGGAAATGGAACACAAATTTTTACTTTGAGACTTTGTTTGGACTAATTAGAAGTTAAACATGCTAAAAACCCTCCCTCCTAGGTGGTGAGCGGGGGGGCAGGGGGTCCGTAGAAGGTACCTTTTTTCGGTTTTTATTTTATGTCTCAGATACTACGGTTATTTGGCAAAGAGGTTCCACGATATCTGCCATTTGTGATGGGTATGTCAATTTTGTGAACAGTCACTATCGTGGAAGGAGTATCACTGTAGTGTTTGATGGGTACACAAGCTCATCCTCAAGTACAAAGGTCGCTGAGCAGCAAAGGCGGTACCGTCTCAGCAAGTCAGCCGAAATACACTTCAATCAGGAGACAGTCATAACTGTGAAGCAGGAAGACTTCCTGTCAAATGCTCACAATAAAAGTCGGCTGATTAAGATGCTGGAGGTCACACTACAGGCACATGGAGTCAGAACCCTTCAAGCACAGAATGATGTGGATGTCCTCAGTGTAGACATGGCTGTGGAGTTGTCACATACCACCGCTGTAGCTGTTGTTGGTGAGGATGTCGACCTAACAGTCCTGTTGATGGCCAAAACACCTGGTGACCAGGACATAAATTTCGTCAAGCCTGGACATGGAAACATAAAACCTACACTGTTTTCTACCCAGGGGCTGCGAGACATACTATTTCTACATGCCTTCACTGGGTGCGATATCACCTCAGCAGCCTTCTGAAAGAGTAAGCTGGGATTTCTCAAACTGTATTTGAAGTCTCCAGATGTCCAGGGAGCAGCTGCAGTTTTCTCAGACCCTTCCTCAACAAAGGATGATATAGAGGAAGCTGGGAAAAAGTGTATT
The DNA here is from genome assembly GCA_964059195.1 of Ectobius pallidus. Taxonomy (NCBI): domain Eukaryota; kingdom Metazoa; phylum Arthropoda; class Insecta; order Blattodea; family Ectobiidae; genus Ectobius; species Ectobius pallidus. Next base: position 157,804,162 of record CAXKWD010000001.1, on the reverse strand, counting down.
TTGAGGTGGTACGGGGCCCCACCTAAAGAGAAATCTGTAAACGCTTACCGTTACCAATCCTTCGTAAAATCGGTAGCCAATATCAAACCAGACATCTCATGCCTCCCACCAACTGAGGGGGCAGCGAAACAACATTCTCTGAGGACATATCACCAAGTCCAGATGTGGTTTGGTCATGAGCTGCCTCTCAGATGTATGGGTGGGAGTTAACCACCAACAAATTTCTATCCCCGGTGCACAGTGAGCAGCAGGCTGCACCGGATGAAATATTAAAATCTATTTTTTGTCGGTGCACAAAGGATTTTGCCACCACCAAATGCGGATGCAGAAAAGCATCTCTCAAGTGTTCCCCTATGTGCCAAAACTGCCAGGGGAACTGTCTTAATGGGGGGCCCCTCTTGGACAATGAGGATGAAGAACTCGACATTGATCCTCTGCCGGTTATCCAAGAAGATGTATCTACGGATGTATCTTTCTCTACGGATAAAGAAGAAACCGACGCAGAACCCACCCCAGAACCAAGTTCCCATGACCAGCCAGGACCATCCCGCTCCAAGAGAGTCAGGAATATATAATAATTATTTTACTATAAGGTGTAAATATATTATTAAATTAAACGTAACACAATTTCAAAGAAACATTTACGAGTTAATGTGTTAATAAAAAAGTTATGTACAAATTGTTCTTGACTCTGGAATTACCCTACCCCAATGCCTTTGCGGAGCGAATGTACAGTTAATATATATTATGTTAACTGTGTATTATATATTATATACATTGAATACAAGTATTATTGCCTATGAAGGGGGGTTATTATGGCTCCAAAATAACAATAAAGATTCAGCGATCCTCGATAAATTATCAACATTGAGTACTATCAGAGATTTCGATCATATATATATATATAGTAATTGTATTTAAGTAGGGGTAGGAGGTGGAGCTCTCAAAGTGGTTCCATTAGATTCGGGGTGTGGAAAATAGTATTAAACTACACCAAACAATATTAATTTTGAAAATATAGTATAAATACTTATATATACATATAATTTCTTTATGTGCCACATATATAGTATATACTATGTATACATATAACTATATATCATACGTGTATATTGGATTATATATAGAGTTTGAGCAGTGGAACAACGAAAAATATACAAGTTAAGAATTTTCTACAAAATCCTGGAATTTATACATAAAGTTAAAATTGCTTTAAGGTTTGAACGGTTGAAGATAAAGCGCAAAGTATCATATATTCTTAAAGGACATTTAATTCTCTACAACATTCTTCCTTATGACTTTTTTGTAGGACGAAGGGCCGAAGAGTTAGCTAATGATATATGGTATGAAACGCGAGGCAATTTTATTTTTTTTCAAAATTAGCTAACTTTGAGCGCGGATATCTCGGAAACTCGGAGAGATAGCGAAAAAATTAATAGAATAAATCTTGTGGACCATTCTGTCAGCTTTAATTTTGTATAGAGCAATATTATCGCTAGGACCCATAGTTCCCGAGATATAAGCGAAAAACTGAAAAAAGGGATCTTCTGAGGGCCCCCCTGCCCCCCGCTCACCTCCTAGGAGTGAGGACTTTTAGTATGTTTACCTCTTAACTAGTCCAAACAAAGTCCCAAAGTCAAAAATTGTGTTCCTTCCATTTCCCTCTACAACTTTTCATTGACTGGACTACTGCTATTGATATAATATTGTGCATTTTTTGAAATGTACGGCTTGCGATAAAGGATTAATATTTTAAAGTGAGTAATTTTCAGTTTAAACTCTCCTTACTAATGTCCAAATAATAGGCCTAATGTAATTCTTGAAATATTGTTTTCAGATTCAATTAATTAATTCATAACCTATACGGCAGCTTTAAACCTAAAACAACCATGTCAGTAAATCGTAAGCCAGCACTTACATCATTAATATTTTTGCCAGTGCATTTTCTGAAATCTTCAAGTGTTTTAAGAATGTATTTTATCAGTGTACACGAGTATATATGGATTGAGATCAAGAAGAAGCTTAGCTAAATTAACTGTGTGGTCTGTTCTATGCATTGCGCTGATATGTTCTAATTTCAGTCCAAAAACAAGTTTATATAGAGAAATAATATTCCTGTTATAGCTGTTATGAATATAACGTTTACACAAGTTTGTAGGTGTAATTTAAGTAAAATACTTTATGCCAACAAAATGCAATATCATTCGTGTTACAGCTTTGTGCCTGGGTAAATGAACTACATTCCACAATCGACAAACGTTAAAAATAAATAATCATACCAGTGTTATGAATCTACATAAATTTTAGCTAGCAAGAATTGCTAGTAGTATACAATTATATGATATGATATATGCTTTACACATATAAATACTATTATAGTCTATATACGGTATATACAAGGTGACACAAAAAACAGGAACTTTTTAACATTCAATAATAAAACCAAGAGTGGTGGAAGAAAACATTTTATTCATAGCAATTGAAACTTTAAAACTTGCCATTTAAGAAACATTCATGGAATTTGTCATTTTTTAAAAATTACGTCCTGTAAGAATGCATTCTTGAAACCTGCTGTTGAGATTCCTCATTGACCGCTGCAACATCGCAGTTGGGATACTGTGAATTTCATCACGAATTCTCTGTTTTAACTCATCCAGAGTTCTTGGCTATCTCAAGGCTATCTTTTGCAGTTAATTTTGTTAAGAATAGGTATACCACGTTTCTTGCAGTAAAAAAAGACCATGTTATAGTTTAAGTGTATATTGTAAAATTATAAAGTTTATTTTCTATCTATTTAAACATTTTAAAGCATATTTTAAGTGCCTATTTTCTCTTTAAAAAGCCTATTTACTTGTTTTAAAAGCCTATTTTAGGTGCCTAAAACTAATTTTTTTAGAGCCTAAAATCCCAGGTCTACATATCACACGTGTGAAAGCAGATTGAATTCGCACTCCATCAGTTCTTTCCAGTCCACACTCGATAAAGATGGGATGCAGCTTGCCATGTTTTGATGCAGAGACGCCTCTGACGCTCGGGGCGCTGCCTGGTATCGGCAAATAGACACAGAATTACACGTGTGGCCTGTCCCCTTCCCCAAATATTTGTCTACACAGCACGCTGCCACACACACTTAACACAAACACCAGGGGTCTAAACAAAACGAAAGAACCGAATGGGATATTCCTCACATTTTATTGACCCAAGGATGTACTCTTGATACTATCGATATTTTGTCAACAGTGAATCGTTTATTGGATATTAAGATTTTCCGTACGGATGTTAGAATATTACTAACTCTTTTTTTTTTTAAGCAGAGAAAAGATTGACGAATTTTTCCTCGCAAAATGAAATTGATTTGAATTTTTAAAGATATAAAAAATAAAGATTATTGCAGAATGTTTATATGTTTGTGTTTTTATTCCCATAGGAATACAGTGTAATGGTTTTTCTAGCATATGAAACTAAATAAAAACAATAATTACCTTATATTAAACATTCTTCAAAATATAGAGGTGATGATATACAATGTACAAATTTATTAATTGGTTAAAATGTATAACATACCAGATTTTTTATTTATTTTGCGTTTCTTCAGTTTTGAAGACATTTATTTATTTAATTATTTGTTTATTTATTTATTTATTGTTTTAAATGACACTGTGCGGGGGATCGAGCCCAACCGAGCTCTTGTCACTTAATTTTTGCGCTTATCGATGTTAATATATATAGTTGTTTTCAAAATCAGCTTAACAATCCATCGGATGGGTGCCGGGCTTACTGTAATAAAAATCACATTTTAAAGGTATTTTTATCAACACGGTTTGGAGAGACAAAACAAAATGACTACGTATGAGATTATTAATAGCCATGTTTAATGCGGATCAGTCAGAAATTAAGAGAAAGCAAAGTATGGTTCTTTCCAAAACATGAAAGCTTCAGTTCTTGGAGCTACCCAGATAATATTTCCCCCTCCTACTTAACTGTAGGGATTAGTGAACAAGGGGCGACCTTCATTAAATGCCTAGGAGTGGCACTGTCAAATTATCTTGCTTTTCTGCAGACTGCACAGTCTACTGTCTTGTATCGTGTTGAATATTTGCACCCGCCGTGTTAGTCTTTTACGACCTAGGTACAAAAATGGTCATCTTTGCCACACCAGAAGAAAGCGTACTCTCAGAATACACTGGCTGTGGGATATGCGAACGATAAGAGTCTCTCGTTAGGGAGGGACTCATTGTGAAACGATTCCGCAAAATCAGCCCGGGCGGCGGAATGAGACGAGGTTTACATGCTTCGGAAAGAACTATACTTCAGTCAGTAATACGACATAAAATATTTCTACGTGATAGGTTTAATTATTGGAAGCCATGACAGATGGCACGATTCCAAAACTTTTTGTTATTTAAGCAAAAATTGCAACATTCCAAAACAAATTTGACTAGCCGTGGCCTCCTTGTTTTATAAATAACCGTAGAAATCTATCTATTTATCTATCTTCCTGTATATCCCGATTGTCATGGCATTAGGGCCTCTAAGTGGAGGTTACTGCTACCGATGCGATTTGTTTTTTACGCTTTACCCTTGTTTTTCGAGAGAGGGCAGAGGGACAGGTGGTAAGCCCATCGCCTCACAAACCCTTCAGGAAACCAAAGTACTAATTGGACGTGAAATAGCCCATAAATTTTGTCCAGAGCTCTAATTTAGGCTTGGAGTTATTTTCCGTATCGTAAATCTACGACACGGACCCCCAGCTCCCTCCCGGAGGACTCCGTGTCCAGGATTTTTACCCCTGAAAAATCCATCAACCAAAGCCGGGTTTGACACTGCGACCTTCGGATCTAGAGGCGGGCACGCTACCTCTACACCACCGCGGCCGACATCCGTATATATTATGAAATATAATTTAAATAAAAAAGCTGAAAAATCTAAATTACTTCATTATTGTTCCTAATACTGCATGGAACGCTTGTTATACATTACACCAGGGGTGCCCACAAGAGGGGTAGAGTGCGTCATTGAAACTCATGGGGGTGAAAATTGTTGCAAAATTAGCATTATATGTTAAAAATAAAAAGAGAAATAAATAGCTTCCGACGGTAAAAAAACTCTTCTAATTCTTTAGAAATGAATACACTATACAACTAGTAGGCCTAAAATTAAAACTCATAACAAATGCTCGAAATGTCCTCCTCTTCCTTCTAGACATGCATGCACTCGTTGAATCATGGACTGTCGCACTCTTTCAAATACTCCGGGATGGTGTCGAATGGTTTCGCAGGCTCCCATGACACGTCGATGAAAAGTTTCTTCATCCGGGATGTCTGCTCCATAAACCAATAGTCTAAGGTTCCCCCAGAGATAAAAATCCAAAGGACTGAGGTCGGGAGAACGTGCAGGCCATGGAACAGGTCCTCCTCTGCCTATCCATCTGTCATGGTAGATACCAGTCAGTGCACCTCGAACAATAAGACTAAAATATGCTGGAGCCCCGTCATGCATAAACCACATGTTTTGTCTTATTTGCAGGGGCACATCTTCGTAAAGTAATTCTGGAAGAGTGTTATGGATAAATTCCCTGTAGACAGCACCTGTGAGTTTTTTTGTGTTGACGTGTTATGAGTGTACCAATGTGTTGAATAGTTCCTAACGAGAAAACAAAGAAATATGGGACAAATGTTCATATGAACTTTTTTTCCTTCTTTTGGTATAAGGGGCCCACGGCCGAAGTTTGTAAAAGTACTTTTGAAACACCCTGTATATCATGTAAAAGCAGTCTCATTAAAAATACTTTTTCAGATAAATCGAAAGAAACGCGTATGAGTTAAATGCCATTGTAGTTTTCCTTGAGAATAAGCTTTAAGGTAGGCCTACTGTTATTCCATTATTTGTAATCGGGGTTGCTTTTTATGAAACCGGGGGAGTGAGTCGTGAAGCTACGGGGGTGGGCACCCCTGGTTATACCATTATTCCTGTTACTTCGCTATACAAAGAAATATAATTTTGTACTATTCTCTGCAATTTTAAAAAGAGGTAATTTATTTTGTTTTATACGTGAAATGTATTTCATGCGAATTATGCCCCACTTACTGCTTCCATTTGTTTAATGTTTATTTCTTTCTCGCACAAAGTTAATATTACTTTTCATTTCGACGAGAAATTCGCAATTCTTCTTATTAAAATATTAGCTAACAGGAGCGTAGTGATGAAATTTTCGTATTGTAAGTAGTTGAATGATGACTGAGTAAATTCGCAAGAAGAAAGATTACAGTTAGTTATGGGAACTGAGAATTGACGGTTGTAGAATTAGCAGCTACATTATTCATTCGAGCAGCCTACAATATTGATCCAGAGTTTGAGTTTAATTACCCACCCTGGCGCCGGGGGTGTAACTTTTTAAATTACAAGTGGAAGTAATCAGCACATTCATTTTTATATGTCTTCATTTCCGCTATCACGGAGTATAATTATTTAAGTTTGTCTCTTATTTACACCAGTTCAGCTCAGCTCACTTCAGTTGCAAGGGGTGAGGTAGGGTTAGAATTTCTCTCAGAAACTTCAGCTGCAGCAGTTTCCAGATCCTATCCAGAAATTTTGAGACTTCGATGACTGAAGGACTAGTCAACTAAAAGAAGAAATTAAGTTTGGGGGACAATACAGGAACTGGGCAATTTTTTTTAATAACCTGATTTTATTATTTTTTCCGGAAATATAAATCGTCTTTAAGATGCAAAATGAAATTTTCTCGCATAGCATGTTGAAAAATGAAGTCTTTCTTCTATCGGTATAACTAAAAAAGGGAAGCACAAGATCAGAATAAAACTTTAGAATTCTATAAAGGACAAACAAACTCTACTCTACTTTATATATATATATATTATTTACATATATACATACACACACACACACACACAAGCTTAAAAGACCCGGCGTCGACCAGGTTTTGTATTTTGCGTAAAGTTCAAAATTAAATTATGGAGAACTTTTGATCTTCAAGCTGTAAGTCCTTCTGTAGGTATCTAGAGTATGAAGCGAAAAAGAATGACACGCTAGATATGGCTTTTATCGCTTATACAGGACTTAGAATTTTGCATCTCATTGCTTTTACACACCATGCCTGGTAGAGGTTGAAATAAGAAGACACAGAATTTCCTGTAACTTAACATTTTATTTTATTTCCCACTTTCATGTTGCCATCCAACCATTTCAGGGCTAAAATGAAAAGAAAATTAATATCGCCTTCAGACATTCTTCCCCAAAAATATGAGACATAGGACTAAAAAAATGTTCCATCCTATTTTGTCTCTTTGTATATGCTTAGGGCTTACTATATAACATCCCTTTTTCTCAACTAATACAAAGCCTGTAGACAGAATTTTTTACAGACTTCTGATATAGCATACTCGCTACCCATCTTTAGCACAAACTCAGACTGTGAAGGCTGAAAACGCTGTCCCCGCAATACGACCTCTTATTTTACATAAAAGATTTGAAGTGAGAAAATGATAGGCATATTCTCCATGCCCAGGGTAGAGAAAGTTATGTGATGCTTCAGACCCGATATTTATTTACGTGGATTTCATTCTCCATTATTGATTTACAGAAATGAATTATATAGATAGCCTTCTAATTATTTGTCAAAGCCCACTCCATGGCCCAGAATCATGCAACTTCCAAATCCCTATGTGAACACTGCAAACAATATTGTTGTCATGAGAACTGAATTGCACTTGGTGAATTCAATGTAATATTCTCAGAAATTATATAATTTTACATGGGATAGGGTGATTTGTTTGAATTTTAATGTTGCCTGCGTTTCTTTCCTAGTTGAGGAGGGTGTGTGTGCAAAATTCCGTGCAAATCACTCAAAGCATGTAGATTTGTATAGGGAACATACATACACGCATACATACCCACATACTTTCAATTGCATATATTATATGGCTTCTAAGGGCATTTGTATGCTATTGTAATATATATATATGATTTTTTTTTATCTGATTTCAGTAATAAATTCAAATTCATTAATTTCGCGGAAGGCAAGTGTTAATTTCTAAGTGAAAACTAATCTCTATTGACTTTTGTAGTGTGTGAGTGACCCCTATCAAAAGGGTGAAGAAAACGAAAGCCTTGAAATTAAACCTGTTAAAAGTGAAAATTGTACTTGTGCTCTTTATGAATTGTACGCAAGATAGCTTGGCATAAAATTGTTTGTTGCACTGGCAGCAATTAAAGGCGATCATGTGACAGATGAAAGTAAGTACGGTATATTCATCGTATAATTAGAAAATGTGATAAACATTCGAAATGCCATACATTAAAAAATTAATGCGTGGTAATGCACAACAGTGATGACTAGCGTACAATAGAAATCAAAAGGTAGGAAGTCATAGAAATGGTATTTAGGAGTGATCGATAATTCCTCCATATTGTATAGAAAGAACGTAAATTCAATTACCATATGGGATTACGTAGAACATACTTTTTCCATGTTTTACTTGGCAACTGCGAAGTCGATTGGGAAATTTTGCATGAAAGGGCACTAATGAAATAATGGCTAATGATTTTCACTAATTGATTGTGAATGCATATGGAAAATTCGATGGGCGCATTTCTACTGATACAACCTTTGTTCATTTACTCTTTTGGTTACGGAGGTAAAGGCTAATGCATTTATACGGCAGGTTCACATATTAATCAAGTATGGCCCAGAATACATTGCTCACAGTCCAAATTTTTAACAAACTGAGTTTACTGTTTAATTAAAATAATAATAATAATAATAATAATAATAATAATAATAATAATAATAATAATAATAATAATAATAAATTCATTGCTACACATTACAATATAAAAATCTTTATAAATGTGAATTTGGGTTCAACCCAGAAAATGCAGAGCTTCTGCTAGGGAACGGTTCATTTCAATACACTGAAATACGCTAATATATTATTATTTGCAGTAATTATACTAAAATATTAACTTACCAACATACATAAGTATGAGTACTTAATATTTCCCGTATGGACAGAACATGCTATAATTAATAACAATGGAAATGTACGAGTTGATAATACAATAACTTTACCTAAAATTTTAAGGTACCGTAATGTTTTATTTTATTTTAAGGTATAGCAAATATATCTAGGCCTATATTTTAAAATTTAATAATGAAAATTTTGTAATAATGTCAGAAATAAGGAAACAATTTAAAAATTAATTACTTACTTACTTACGCAGTGGCAATAGACAATTGCTAAGCAAGCTAAAGGATTATTATCTACTTTATGGAACCCGGAGGTTCATTGCCGCGCTTACCTGAGCCGACATTCAACCGTACTCTGTGTTAACTCCAACCATCCCTCGCAAATCCTACATCCTTTAAATCTATCCTAATATTGTCCTCCCACCTACGTCTAGGTCTTCCAAGTGTTTTAAGAGTAATTAAATAAATTTTCTAATTTTAGATTGAAATTGTTTTTTTAAAGAACTGTTAATTTTTAGATTAATAATTCAGTTAATTCAGGATGGTTGCTAACAAATTAATTGAACAGTCTTGGGCCGAAACTTGAAAGTGCTTAACTCCAGTTGTTATAATTTTTTTAAGTTAATAAATTAAACTCCTTCACGTTTTATATTCATGACCTTCTAACCCATACTTGTCATAATTTTTATGAAAATAACCTAAAAAGGGCGTACTTGTAAATTTCGTCTATGCCACTGCTGAAGTTGGTTCGGAACGGCGCTCCAGCAAAGTAAAAATCTACTCTTCATTGCTCCGGCATAAACGCGGGGGTGAAAAGTCCATATCAAATCGGCGTATATTTTGGAAACACGTTTTAATAAAGAACCATTATGCCTATTATGGTCATTATCTCCTTTTCTTGTCGCGATTACCTTGCCGTAGATTGAATGCGTACGTGAAGAAGTTGGTTGCATTGGTTGTTATTGTAATGTAATATCTATGTGATTCATTTAAAAGGTAATTTCATAAAATGAAAAATAAATGAGTAAATACCTCCGTTTCAATTCATGGCTTTCCCCTAGAAAAAAAAATCCAGTTTCAGCACTGGTTAAATTAAGAAAATAATACCGTAATTTTGAATAGTCGGAAGGCTTCGATAAATAAATATTAATTTCCTGTATTCGCTATTTAAGACAATTCAAAGGGCTACAGATTGTCTTTAGAGTAGGATTACTTCTACAAAGTCTCTGGGTTTTTACGTATATACCTTAGGAGCGAGTCTCACCGTTCGTAGAGTTCCTGCCTAGGGGAGGTAGCTGCACCCTGATTGGCTATCCCACTCCACGTGTTGTCTGTCTCTGTCTCTGCTGCATTATCCCTCCACTCAACTATTACAGTATTTTCTACCACTGGCAACGTGCAGCATGATCTTTACTCTGTGCTCAACAGTAGCTCATTGATCTTACGCGCAGCGAATCCGCGCATCTTGGTAACGAGACATAACGAGAAGCTCGCTGGCTGGGTTAGTCTTCAAGGCCAGAGACTTTGTGGGAGTAATCCTACTCTACAACTCCACAGTCAATTATACCATATTTAATAGCCTAATAAAGTGAATTAGGGCTAAATAAATCATACGTAACGTTCCATGTCTCTGTCTGCACATGCTACAAGGTTATCCCATTCCGTTCCATGTCTTCTATAAGCTTAAAATTCCTTTCCATAGTGTGCTATGTCCAAGTTCACGCATTACCAACAAACGATGTGTGTTGAAATGCGTAAATTTTAATGGTCTTCTCAATATATTCTTCTTATTTACACTGAACTTTATTTCTTTGTTGACACTTAACAGTTTCACGTTTTACGAAAGCAATTTTACTTGTACTTGTAAGTACTTATGAGAGCTACTTGACCTCATATTGTGTTTCAAGTTATGGGAAATTGTAGAATGAAAAAAAGAGTACCGTGTACTTCAGATGGCAGCCTCATATGTTAAAGATTTATGTTGCAGTTACCACTGAAGAGTGTTCTATATTACGTTATACAAAAATAAAGCGCTTAAAATACGAAAAAGGCAGCGATATTATAAAACATGCATGTTCCTTCAGCAAAGGAGAATTAAAAGTGAACACAATGAAACGACAAAAGGCAATAACACTACATGATATTGTAACTGGTATGCACCTATCCACCCAAAAACTGTTAAAAGTGTTCGGAAAATAGATAAACAGAAGGTGCAGAACATTTTGTTCAAATACTTCTCCTTCAAGGATTGGCAGTTCTGGAATACCATTTTCAAAGAATGAAATTAAAATGACAGTGTTGTATGGTTCTTCGTTACGTGTTAAAGTGATTATTTTGCAATTGAACTAGACATGGCATACTTTAGTGCAAGAACATAGAACCAAATTTTATACTAATACAATTAATAATTGGTCACGGTAAATTTGGGCACTATCTGGAACGATTCAAAACAGGAACCAATAACTGTATTTGCAAGAACACCAATCAGACGATATCTCATCTTATATTTTAATTCTCCAGTTTAGAAGTTAAATTACAAGAAATTATTACTCTAATAGATTATTGCTCAGATAGAATTTAACAGCCCTTTAATAAATACAGTATTTTGGACAAGAAATGCAAGTTATATGTGACTATTTAAACTGTACTTTTAAGAAACTTTGATTTAGTATTTAGTATTTGATTGATATATGCATATACATTCATGAACCACAGATTATTGTCTGTGTTGGACATTACATGATAATATTATAGGAGAAAAATTCCTCTGACACTGGAATTTGAACCCAGGACCTTTGGCTATCCGTGCCAATCCTCTACCAACAGTGGTTCATGAATGCATATGCATATATCTATCTTGAATGTTACTGTACAATAACAGTGAAAGCCCGGCCACAAAAATCACTCATTAGTGTGCCTTATAATACTGCCTATGACATAACTTGTCTGTCAGTGAGGTAGACCATTTAGGGGAATGAGCCATAGGAGAGAGGATCCATCTGGCGCTGTGAAGTGAAATCTGGCTTAGCTCAGTTGGTAGAGCATTGGCACGGATAGCCAAAGGTCCTGGGTTCAAACCCTAGTGTCAGGGGAATTTTTCTTCTATAATATTATCATAGTATTTGATTGTTAATTAACTTTATGTAAATATTATTAATATATGACTCAATGAATTAAGCAAATTGCAAATAATTGTAAATTGAAAATTACAGAAATGTGATATGGGGTCAATTGTACTTGCAGAGAATTTAATAATAATAATAATAATAATAATAATAATAATAATAATAATAATAATAATAATAATAATAGGAGGCTGCTCCGACATATCGTCTATTAGTTACAATATGAGAGCCATCAGGAGAATAAAGGGAGAGATTCTGACTTAATGTATAACAACAATATTCTGCCTTTTGTTAGACTGGACACAAAGAGGATTGCTGTAACTTGCGAAACGAATCACGCTCGTAGTACATTTACACATGAACATGCAACACACATAATAGTCAGTGGACAATACAGAAGCGATTAGTGTTGTCATTTATTGTCTTTGGTTTGAATCGCGCATGTCAGACTGGCCGAGCCTGTAGTCATGATGTAGGCTACCATTCTGAAAATATCCAATTTATATTCAACTAACATGTGCCCGCGGCTTCGCCCGCGATAAATATTTCAAAAATTAAAAATTAAGAGCATAATAGTTAAATCATTATATTTATTAACACCTAAATCACGTGGACTACATACCACGATTAGATAGCGTCGCCTGGTAAAAGCGACCTCAGATTCGAGTTCCTTGGCCCAGAATACCCCTGTACAGTGAGTTTCGTCCAAATCGAACAATGTTTGACCATATTTAGGCCTATATTGATTATCCCTCTTCCGTGTAGGTTGAAAATTTCATATGTCTTCGGGCCTTGATATTCTGAACAAATGAATCGTCCAGGATGGACTTACAAAATCAAGCGATCGCCCGCGATAATTATTTCAAGAATTAAAAATTAAGAGCAAAATAGTTAAATCATTATATTTCTTAACACCTAAATCACGTGGATTACATACCACGATTAGATAGCGTCGCCTGGTAAAAGCGATCTCAGATTCGAGTTCCTTGGCCCAGAAAATCCCTGTATAGTGAGTTTCGTCCAAATCGAACGATGTTTATCCATATTTAGGTCTATGTTGATTATCCCTCTTCCGTGTAGGTTGAAAATTTCATATGTCTACGGGCCTTGACATTCTAAACAAATGAATCGACCAGCGTGGGCTTACAACATTCAAGCGATCGCGATGCTTTTATTTCCACGGTATGACAAAAATAGCCAAAGCCAACTGCAATTGATTTGACATTGAAATGTATTACTGAAATCTGATGCTTCGACAGCGCTAAAATCACGTTTTCTGCCAGTTTTTCAATCACAACTCGCGAACGAAGGCTAAAATTAAAAATCCGGCTTCGATGCGCATTCACCCACCTTTCAGCCCACCTATGTTTAAAATTTCAGATCTCTGCGTTCAGTAGATTTCGCTGGGCATCGTGGACAGACAGAAAAACACATCCTTTTATTATTTTAAGATAGCATGTGCCCGCGGCTTCGCCCGCGATAATTATTTCAAAAATTAAAAATTAAGAGCATAATAGTTAAATCATTATATTAACACCTAAATCATGTGGACTACATATCACGATTAGATAGCGTCACCTGGTAAAAGCGACCTCAAATTCGAGTTCCTTGGCCCAGAAAACCCCTGTATAGTGAGTTTCGTCCAAATCGAACAACGTTTGACCATATTTAGGCTAATATTGATTATCCCTATAATAATAATAATAATAATAATAATAATAATAATAATAATACTCTTCGGTGTAGGTTGAAAATTTCATATTATGTTTGCGTGCCTTGACATTAAAAACAAATGAATCGACCAGCGTGAGCTACAACATTCAAGAGATCGCGATGCTTTTATGTCGAAGTTATGACAAAAATAGCCAAAGCTAGTGTAATTGATTTGTATTACTGGAAACTCATGCTTCGAAAACGCAAAAAATGCACGTTTTTTGTTCATTTTTCACTCATAACTCACGAACGAAAGCGAAAATTAAAATTCCGGCTTCGAGGTGCACATTCCGACCCTTTAGTCCGCCTATGTATAAAATTTCAGATATCTGCGTTGAGTAGATTTCGCTGGGCATCGCGGACAGACAGACGGAGGACAGACACTTCCTTTTATTAATATAGACTAGCATGTGCCCGCGGCTTCGCCCGCGATAATTATTTCAAAAATTAAAAATTAAGTGCATAATAGTTAATCATTATATTTATTAACACCTAAATCACGTGGACTACATACCACGATTAGATAGCGTCGCCTGGTAAAAGCGACCTCAGATTCGAGTTCCTTGGCCCAGAATACCCCTGTACAGTGAGTTTCGTCCAAATCGAACAATGTTTGACCATATTTAGGCCTATATTGATTATCCCTCTTCCGTATAGGTTGAAAATTTCATATGTCTTCGGGCCTTGATATTCTAAACAAATGAATCGTCCCGGATGGACTTACAAAATCAAGCGATCGCCCGCGATAATTATTTCAAGAATTAAAAATTAAGAGCATAATAGTTAAATCATTATATTTATTAACACCTAAATCACGTGAATTACATACCACGATTAGATAGCGTCGCCTGGTAAAAGCGATCTCAGATTCGAGTTCCTTGGCCCAGAAAATCCCTGTATAGTGAGTTTCGTCCAAATCGAAAGATGTTTATCCATATTTAGGTCTATGTTGATTATCCCTCTTCCGTGTAGGTTGAAAATTACATATGTCTACGGGCCTTGATATTCTAAACAAATGAATCGACCAGCGTGGGCTTACAACATTCAAGCGATCGCGATGCTTTTATTTCCACGGTATGACAAAAATAGCCAAAGCCAACTGCAATTGATTTGACATTGAAATGTATTACTGAAATCTGATGCTTCGACAGCGCTAAAATCACGTTTTCTGCCAGTTTTTCACTCACAACTCGCGAACGAAAGCTAAAATTAAAAATCCGGCTTCGATGCGCATTCGCCCACCTTTCAGCCCATCTATGTTTAAAATTTCAGATCTCTGCGTTCAGTAGATTTCGCTGGGCATCGTGGACAGACAGACAAACACGTCCTTTTATTATTTTAAGATAGCATGTGCCCGCGGCTTCGCCCGCGATAATTATTTCAAAAATTGAAAATTAAGAGCATAATAGTTAAATCATTATATTAACACCTAAATCATGTGGACTACATATCACGATTAGATAGCGTCACCTGGTAAAAGCGACCTCAGATTCGAGTTCCTTGGCCCAGAAAACCCCTGTATAGTGAGTTTCGTCCAAATCTAACAACGTTTGACCATATAATAATAATTATAATCCTCTTCGGTGTAGGTTGAAAATTTCATATTATGTTTGCGTGCCTTGACATTAAAAACAAATGAATCGACCAGCGTGAGCTACAACATTCAAGAGATCGCGATGCTTTTATGTCGAAGTTATGACAAAAATAGCCAAAGCCTAGTGTAATTGATTTGTATTACTGAAAACTCATGCTTCGAAAACGCAATAAATACACGTTTTCTGCCCGTTTTTCACTCATAACTCACGAACGAAAGCGAAAATTAAAATTCCGGCTTCGAGGTGCACATTCCGACCCCTTAGTCCGCCTATGTATAAAATTTCAGATCTCTGCGTTCAGTAGATTTCGCTGGGCATCGCGGACAGACAGACGGAGGACAGATAGAAGATATAGATAGAAGATTACAGTGTTGTTCGCTGA
Organism: Ectobius pallidus; assembly: GCA_964059195.1. Taxonomy (NCBI): domain Eukaryota; kingdom Metazoa; phylum Arthropoda; class Insecta; order Blattodea; family Ectobiidae; genus Ectobius; species Ectobius pallidus. The sequence goes on along the minus strand of CAXKWD010000001.1, from coordinate 157,788,361 downwards.
TTTTATACGCTCTTTTGTCATCCGAATATCTTACTTTTGGCGTAAAATATATTTTATTTATATATTAAATACAATTTATTTGTTTATTTATTTATTTAACGACTTATTCGTTCAGCGGATCCGTACAAAAATGCAATCAGTTCGAATCTTCGTCTATCATCCTATAGCCTACATAAGCTTAAGGAGTCATTTCAGTTTATGATAAAAATGCATGCAATTATGAACTTATTTCAGATGTTATTATCCCATATTGTCAATTTGAAACTACAACATAATAAAATAGAATGATTAGGTTTTCAAAGGAATTATTTCCCTAGGTTCAGAATAACAGGAAAGTTAGAAACGTTTTGTCTGCTTACAGTACATGACGTCTAATAGCTTCAAAAAATATTATTTCTTATTCGCTTCGTTATAAAAGTCAGCGTCGAGCTAGGCCTAAGATTGGATAACATGAAGTCATTGACGGCTTATAACCACAAATTTGCATTTTTCTCGTATGGCTCATTTACAGATCCGTATTTACAGGCCCGACGAGAGGGAGGGGCAGCCGGGGCTGCAGCCCCGGGGCCCAGGTTTTATTTTTTACTTTCTAAATTTACTGTAAAATAAAATTGGTTATAAGTCAATAAACAGCTTAAGTTATGTTTTATGTGTTTACTTTATCTGCATTGTCCTGCCATATAACGGTGACATGGAATTATCTCAAACGGATTAATCTTGAAGAAAAATTGCTATTTTTGAAAAGTAGAAGCACAAATCCTTTTGGACTCATCAGTAGACCTACTAACCTTCGGCATTTAAAATCATAATTTTCAAAAGATTAAACTGGTACATACAGATAAAATTGTTCCTAATCAGAACATTTTAATGTATTTTTCCGTTTCCTGCCCAGCATCAGTTAACCTATTTGGTCCAAAATCAAAAGGCTTCGTCCCATGGGCGTTATAAATGGTATACCAAGTTTTATGAAAATCTAATAAAGCGTATTTGAGTTATCGCGCTTACAGACACACAGACAGTCAGACAGTCCTGTCTACCAGACAATCTCATAAAGTACCGGTACCATTCTGGCACTTAATAATTATGTAATATCATTAGATAATCTTTTTGTTGCATACAATATAAAGGGCGAGTTGGGTAGTGAATTTAGTATTTGACGGGGGCCCGGGAAAATTTTTCCCTGGGGCCCTTGCTTTCTTTCCACGGCCCTGCGTATTTATTGAACTTTTTTTTCTTCTTCTGATATCCTGTACTTTCAACTGTGTCGGTTTGCGCCACCAATTATGATAAACTCTTTATGTGGCGTATTCCTAAATATCTTCCAGCGAAGTCTTTATTAAGGTAATCATAGGAGAACAATTCCTTCTGTCACCGTGTTCGGAACTCGACTAGCTCAGTTAGATAGAGCGTCAGCACTATGTGCCAGTAAATCAAGGCCTAGGCTAGTATTGGAGTGCCAAAAAACTTTGGATATTCTCTGTTCCCGCTGTTCAGTCCAGCTATGCTGGGTTCCTGGACATGAGGGAATTAGAGGTAATGATATAGCCGATAAGCTAGCAATGTTTTCATTGGACCGGAACCTGTCCTTGGTATTACTCCACCAGCAGTTAGTTCACAGAGTGGATATCAGGCAGGAACTCTAGGAACGGTGACACTCGCTCCTAAGGTATATACGTAAAAACCCAGAGACTTTGTGGAAGTAATCGTACTCTACAAGTGGCATGAAATTTTACCGTAAGGTTCTCAAGTTATCGTGTCAGGAATAAACAAAGCGACGCGGCGTATGTTGCTTCCTTACCTCTATCTCTGTGCCTTACTTGCTCAGAACGCAACACTTGGCATCAGTGCAGCTTTCGCAAGCACGCATTCGCTCAACTCATATGCCTTCTAAAACCGTGCGCCGTATAGTCGTTTTAATCAGCAAGTTGAGATTTCACAAACATCAGTGGTTAGTTGGTATATGTTTATTTAACGACGGGGATGTACTACAACTAAGGCCTATGACCGTCGCCGGAGGGCCGGAATTTTGTCCCGCAGGAGTTCTTTTGCATGCAAGTAAATCTACTGACATGGGCCTATCATATTTATGCACACATGAATGCCATCGACCAGGGCCGGGATTGAACCCGCAACCTTGGGCACAGAAAGCCAGCGAGATACCAACTGCGCCACCTAGGCCGAAATAAACATCAGTGCTAAGGTGAGTTAATAGTTCGAAGTTCCGTCCGTACAAAATTTTTACCTCGTCGTCACATGATCTTCTGAGAGATTTAACAGTGCGCAAGGTAAAAATAAATAATGCTGTGAAGGCCAACTAATGAAAGGGGTTCAAACTTTTGTTAATTGCATAGCAAGCATATTGCCCAGGCAGGAACTTCTCTCGTACAAAGCTGCACAGCGTTACAACAATAATTCCCTGCCCTTGCAGACATCTCTCTTCTGTGCCAGGTGTAAAGTTCGCTCCAATAAGCGGACTGTTAACTTTCCAGCAAATTGTTTTAATAGAGGGTGAGGAATAGAAGGAATAAAGCAGGTTATGAATTTTAACAAAAAAAGACAATGAGAGATAGCCTATAAGGAAAGAAAGAAAGAAAGAAAGAAAGAAAGAAAGAAAGAAAGAAAGAAAGAAAGAAAGAAAGAAAGAAAGAGAAAAAAGAGAAAGAAAGAAAGAAAGAAAGAACGAGGAAGGAGAAAAGGGATAAAACAAGAAAGAACAAAGAAGGAAAGAAAGGAGGTAAGGAAAAAGACGGAAAGAAATAAAAAGAGAAAAAATATAGGAGATATGGAAGAAATCAAGTAACACATGGGAAAGAGATAAAGAAAATACGAACATAAGTAGAAAAAATCTGATGTGAAAGTCACATAACTTCCTCTGCCCAAATAAAAGTTTGCAGCATTTACGCTAATTATGCAATAAATACCTTATAGCCCCTTCTTTGAATGTTGCGACTAAAAACGCAGGCTATGGGGGGGAAAAAGTCACTGCAAACGTTTATTGAACTTTCCGCTGTTAAGAATAATTTCCGAAATTTATCAAATATTCCCCTCAGATATTTCTTGACTTTAAGCAAAGCCAACAATACATTTTTCTCACTTTACGTACTTATATAGAATAAAATGCCTTAAATGTCCGCATATTGAGTTGTTCACCAGGCAAGTTGGTAGATTACAACCACCCTTCAGAGAATGTTTTTAAATGGTATAAGCAATCCATGTACAAAATTTAAAGGAAATTGTTAGAGCTGTTTATGAGAAAATAGCAAAAAACAAAATATTCTTCATGTAAAGACCCCTTAAATATAAGAGAAGGTTGTCGCCAATCTTCACTGCCTCAGAAGGTACCTAATCCAAATACAAAATTTTGTTTTCGTACGATTTACAAGAAGCCGTATTGCAAAAAGCACGTATTCACAGTGGGTTGCTTATAACTACCCTTCAGAGAATTTGTTCGAAAAAATGTTTCAAATAAAAGTTTTAGCTCTTGGTACAAGCAATCCATGCGCAAAATTTAAAGAAAATCGTCAGAGCCGTTTTCGAGAAAATCGCGAAAAACGAAAATTTCTTCATGTAAAGTCCCCTTAAAAATAAGGGAAATTTGTCGCCAATCTTCGAATCTCATCTTCAGAAGGTACCTGACTGAAATACGAAATTTTGTTTTCATACGATTCTCCGTTTCGGAGCTAGCCTGTTCACAAACTTCCACACAGACAGACAGACACACACACACACGGACACACAGACATGTTTCCAAAAATAGTATTTTTGGATTCAGGGGGCCTTGAAACGTGTATATATGCTAGAAACTCAACTTCGAATTTTAGGGTCGAAAACAATACTACCTATGGTACGGGCAGAGGAAGTAAAAACAACGAAAGGAGGATTGAAACTGTAAGGCTTTGGGTTCAATCCCGAAGAGGTCATGGGATTTTTCAATTGGCCTAATTCATCTGGTTGCACTATGACCCTGGAGTCGGCTCAACTTCTAATAGAAATTAGTGCCAGGAGCAATCTTCGGGGGGGGGGGGGGGGGAAGCGGCCGGCTGACAACCTGGTCAACCGAAATGTATATATATAGCCCCCATGGAACTCCTTTAAATCCAACAAGTCTTTACCATCCCACGTGTTTGCCACATACCTCCATGGAGCTCACAGGTTCGCGACACACACCACCAGCAACTGGTAGACCACGATACCAGAAAATAAAAAAGGATGATGATGAAGAGGAAATGTAAGATGAAGTACAGAGTGTTTGTGGAATGAAAGGGAGAAATGGGAGATCCCGAGAGAAAAACTCTGTCACGGTTTCGTCCACCCTTGATCCGGGATCGCTTGCATGCCAAGCCCACGCGCTAAGCATGAGCTATTCAGTATGTTAAAAACAACGTAGGCCTATTATAAAATAGAAAAATTGTAATAATATAGCCTATACCCTCAGTAGAAAAGCAACCAACTAACGAAGCGAAAGACGAAATAATGAACGTGAAATACTTAGGAAATATAAAAATGGTATATTGACATACTATTTCAGAAAAACTGAATAGTGGCGTGATGAATTTATTGACCTGTGTTATATTGTAATTACTAGGGACCGGATTCTTAGGTTTTTACCTATCTTTTTCCTTACTTCCAAAACAAAAAGCGCTCATAAACTTTTTCTAATCATGTCCACAGGATTCACCCACATTAATTCTGTGGCACCTAAAAATACCTAAATGGGGTATAAAAACCTAATTATACCTAAACGGGATATAAAACCTAAAATATCTAATTTAGGCTTCTTTTTTTTCTTCGTCTTTTTTGTTTGTCAGTTGTGAAATCGATATTTTTCAGGGAGAGAATAATTTTTGTCGGATAGAAATTAACACCACCAGCGTTTCATTCAACCCATTGCCCTGTTATTCATACTGAGTGGTCGCACTGAGTTTTAAGAAGACGTGTTAATTATTACGAAACAAATGAAATCGAGTTTATTGCGGCAGTGGATTGGCAACGATCTGAATTTCACTACAGATGGCAAAGTAATATTTTGTCAAGCCTGCCAGAAACACGTATTATTTACCTTTCTAGAAAAGGGGGAAGTTTTCGTCCCTAGTTGATCTGTTGTGCGGTTAGCATGCGTAAGAACCGAAAAAAGGAAAATAATCAGTTTCACATTATCCACATTCAACCATAAAGTATTTTACTCACTAAATTAGAAGCATCGGATTCGAATTCTGAGAAGAGTAGTGTCTAGATACATATTAACTATTACCTAAGAGATAACAGGAAGAACTTCACAGTTGAGAATCTTGAAAGATAATTAGTGATAAACTGTAACCAGGAAATGTGAGGCAGTCTTATTTTCACTGCTTCTTTTGATAGTTTATGTTTTCTTTCTTCAATTGTATAATGTCTTAAAGCAAGTTTACACAAATTTAAGTCAATTTTGTTAAGTTAAACTTTACAAGTATTATGTACTCAATCCTATGTAGCACATTCAAATTCATTAAACCAATTATTCTACCCGAAAACGATATTTTGGGCAAAAAACCTAAAAAAACTATTTCACGTAATGGAAAACCTACTAAAACAGTGTTTTTAAAAATCTAAAACTCCGGTCCCTAGTAATTACCATACACTATTTAAAGATTAGGTTAGAATAACCAAATAGATGAGGTTTAAAATTATAAAAATACAAACATGTCTAGATGTTAAGACAAGTAAAACTGTAGATAAGAACAGTATACTAGATAAAACAATCCTAATAAATATTATTATCAAATTATATTTTGAGAAAACAAGCACAACTTGGAAAGTCTGAAAGGTCTAAAATAACGGTGAAGTCCGTTAATATTTTATTTTATTTATTGAAATCCAAGTATTAGTAAACATATTATAATACTATAAGGTTCGTTTAAATCATAAAAATGCACAATATGTTTTCAAAAAATATCTACAAGTAGTAGCTAATTAGGTTTAGTAAAGTTAAAGAAGACTCACATATAAGTCTTTTTTTTAAAGTATCCACAATTAGGCAGTGTAGAAATACCTCAGATATTACATGTTAGTTTATCTTATAATTATGTAACTAGCATGTACCCGCGGCTTCGCCCGCGATAAAAAAAAAAGCATAAAGTTAGAGCATAATAGTTAAATCATTATATTTATTAACACCTAAATCACGTGGACTACATGTCACGGTTAGATATCGTCGCCTGGTAAAAGCGATCTCAGATTCGAGTTCCTTGGCCCAGAAAATCCCTGTATAGTGAGTTTCGACCAAATCGAACAATGTTTAACCATATTTAGGTCTATGTTGATTATCTCTCTTCCGTGTAGGTTGAAAATTTCATATGTCTACGGGCCTTGACATGCTAAACAAATGAATCGACCACCGTGGGCTTACAACATTCTAGAGATCGCGATGTTTTTATTACCACGGTATGACAAAAATAGCCAAAGCCAACTGCAATTGATTTGACATTGAAATGTATTACTGAAATCTGATGCTTCGACAGCACTAAAATCACGTTTTCTGCCAGTTTTTCACTCACAACTCGCGAACGAAAGCTAAAATTAAAATCCGGCTTCGATGTGCATTCGCCCACCTTTCAGCCCACCTAAGTTTAAAATTTCAGATCTCTGCGTTCAGGAGATTTCGCTGGGCATCGTGGACAGACAGACAAACACGTCCTTTTATTATTTTAAGATAGCATATGCCCGCGGCTTCGCCCGCGATAATTATTTCAAAAATTAAAAATTAAGAGCATCATTATATTTATTAACACCTAAATCACGTGGACTACATACCACGATTAGATAGCGTCGCCTGGTAAAAGCGATCTCAGATTCGAGTTCCTTGGCCCAGAAAATCCCTATATAGTGAGTTCCGTCCAAATCGAACGATGTTTAACCATATTTAGGTCTATGTTGATTATCCCTCTTCCGTGTAGGTTGAAAATTTCATATGTCTACGGGCCTTGACATTCTAAACAAATGAATCGACCAGCGTGGGCTTACAACATTCAAGCGATCACGATGCTTTTATTTCCACGGTATGACAAAAATAGCCAAAGCCAACTGCAATAGATTTGACATTGAAATGTATTACTGAAATCTGATGCTTCGACAGCGCTAAAATCACGTTTTCTGCCAGTTTTTCACTCATAACTCGCGAACGAAAGCTAAAATTAAAAATTCGGCTTCGAGGTGCATTCGCCCACCTTTCAGTCCATCTATCTTTAAAAAATCAGATCTCTGCGTTCAGTAGATTTCGATGGACATCGCGGGCAGACAGACAAACACGTCCTTTTATTATTATAAGATAGCATGTGCCCGCGGCTTCCCCCGCGATAATTATTTCAAAAATTAAAAACTAAAAATTAAGTGCATAATAGTTAAATCATTATATTTATTAACACCTAAATCACGTGGAGTGCATTCCACGATTAGGTAGCGTCCCCTGGTAAAAGCGACCTCAGATTCGAGTTCCTTGGTCCAGAAAACCCCTGTATAGTGAGTTTCGTTCAAATCGAACAATGTTTGACCATATTTAGGGTTGATTATCCTTCTTCCGTGTAGGTTGAAAATGTCATATGTCTGTGGGCCTTGACACTCTAAACAAATGAATCGTCTAGGATGGACTAACAAAATCAAGCGATCGCGTTGCTTTTATTTCCAAGGTATGAGGTATGATGACAAAAATAGCCAAAGCCAACTGTAAGTGATTTGATATTGAAATTTATTACTGAAACTGATGCTTCGAAAACGCAAAAAATGCACGTTTTTTGCTCATTTTTCACTCATAACTCACGAACGAAAGCTAAAATTAAAATTCCGGCTTCGAGGTGCATTTTCCGACCCTTCAGTCCGCCTATGTATAAAATTTCAGATCTCTGCGTTGAGTAGATTTTGCTGGGCATCGCGGACAGACAGACGGAGGACAGACACTTCCTTTTATTAATATAGATTACCAGGGCCCGGATTCTAATGACATGTCATCTTTTTATTGATGCTGCATAGACATTGCCAACTTGTATATAAATCCTAATCATGGCCTCTAAATTATGGAAATGCATTTTTATTAGGTCATTTTTTGTCATTTTAAGCAATTTCATATTTTTAGGGCATTTATTTCAATTTTTGGTCATTATTTTGTCATTTTCGTGTCATTTGCTTCCTTATTTAGTCATTTTCATGTATTTACATTGAGTGTATTAATTTTTTTTCGTTTCTAGCGGTGCTGTCTTTGAAGTGTTGTTTGTTTAATGCAAGAAGGAAAAATTCGGCGTTAAGTGTTGTCATGTCTCAGTCGGAAATGAGAATCAAAGAAATGCCAAAATTTTGTATTATATTACTATTGTTATTAGATTGACTTGGCACCAGAGTCTGCCACCTGCTTGGATTTGAGAGTGCAAACTACTGTTTACCCTCAATAAACAACAATATAATCGGGCAGACCACAAAAGGAAAGGCGAAATTTGACTCGGCAGTGCCTCAGTGCCAGTATAAATTTCCATAGTCTATAACTTTGTGTGTACAATAATAATTTTTGATAAATAAAATATCAGTTTTAAGGTCATTTTTTATAATTATTAAGTCATTTTCTTTAAAATTTAGGGTCATTTTATAGGTCATTTTTCAAACAATATTAGGTCATCAGAATCCGGGCCCTGGTAATTAGTACAAAATATCAATATAGGTATATTTTCTTGCCAATAAAAGTAATTGTGGAAAGTTTCTGTATGTATAATTGTGGCGATTGCAATGATAAAGAATGTTTTTTAGGGTACTTTTTCACTCAATAGGCCTGTTGTTCTTAAATAAGTTAACAATAGCTAATAATTACATGCAGTAAAATCATGCATACCATAATTATATGATACATGTCAAGACTTTTTCTTTTGGTAATTCTAACCTTACTTGAAAGATAGGCGCGTAATTAGCGCGTGTAAAGCTTACTAACATAAAAATATTATATTGTCTTAATTGATCTTACAGTTCTTATGTGGGTATAATGTCAATGATTATCCTACGAACTATCATAAGTATTCACTGATGGAGATAGAAGAGCAGATGTAGTCAATCGCTTCTCAGTTGTGTAGCTGGTTAAATAGAGATGTACATTTCGGTATATATCTTTATATCATCTTCAGTCAAAGAATCTTGTATTTTCAGCTTTGATGCTTTCAATTTGATGTTGACTACTCAGGCCTATTATGTACCTTACTTTTGATACTAGATTTTATGATTTAAATATTTTTAAGTAGTTCTATCGTCTGAAAATAATTGTTCTTAATTTTCTTTTTCACCTCAGCCACTGTACAATTGAATTTATTCGCTAACTGCGTTAGCTTATCTTTTTTGATTCTGATGTCTTTATATTCACTAATTTGATTGTTCCACAATTCAGGAGAATTATGATACTCCTCAATAAATGATATGATTGTATCGTTGTTCCACTCCATGTCGCATGCTACAAGCCGCACCGATCCGCTAGCTGGCTGTTGGATAGGGACGACACTGTTCGACACGTAAAATTTTTTCGAAGGGTGACGCATGTGTCCCGGCGACAACAGTCAACTTGTAGCATGCGGCAAGAAGACTTGTCTTTTGTCGCTTCGTGTTCCTGCAATTGAAAGACTGTGTGAATCATGCGTCATTGACGCATGCTACAATGACGCATGCAACATGTTGCCTCAGTGGAATTGCACCTTTACAGTGCTTTCCAGTGTCAACCTGGTGGCATGCGTTTTTTTTTTTTCTCAAGTTCTTTTGTCTTGGTAGTGCAGTGTCACAGCGGCACTAACTCTTAGGCCGTCACTGGGTCTAGTACCTTGTATTGAAGGTATTCTTCATGCTAGTCCAATCTGCGTTCTATCCTAGGCTAATAGTATAATCAGACTGTTAAACTTACTTACCTCTTCGTGTGACCAGCTGTGTTCACTACCGAAGTTTTCAAAACCTTCATATAGCAACGTCTTTCAATAAACACGCACTCTCACATTAAATGAAACACTAAATAACAGAAAGCTAACACACCACACCATTTGAGTCATGCTGTCACTAGTTCTCCACACAGACTGCAAGGGTTTGTCTCAGTGCCCAGGGCTGCCAATCTTTTAATATCGTTCCACTGTTCTTCAAACTTTTCGCCTGCTGCTACTCTTTCTATCTGTTCTTATAATTCCGTGACATAATAGCAAGTTAGGCCTAATATATATTTACGAGAGACAGAATATTGTTTCTGTTGAACATTGGTAAATATACCTTATCCCACTGCACCAGTACAGTAATCTACTGATATGTCAGGGAGTGTTAGTTGGTACCAATTAGGCCACAAATTCCAGGCTGCAAAATCGTGACGAACATACAATATAGGCCTACGTAAAAATGTCTATTGCGAAGTTCAATATTAACTGACGTCTAACACTGTGAAAAGGTTATTAGAATGGATGTTGGGCGAAATAACGTTAGCATAGTTTTCATTAAACTCAACTCAAGGTTTAAATTTGTCCTGCCTCTCACTCCAGCGGCCCCCTTGGTGACTTTCGAAAATAGTAGGCTAATGCAGACACCATGATTACCCTTCACCCTTCCTCTCACCTCACATTACACTACACACACACTTTACACTTCATTCAGCTACACTTCACCATGTAATATGCCCCGCCCAAGTGGTAGTAACGTAACATCTATCCACTTCAGGGCAGACCCCAAATGCATGAGAGTAATCAGGGTAAGCATTGGATATAGTCACATGTTTTAAATCTGGCTGAAGAGATTCCCCAGACATCAAAACCTACAGCATGCCTGGAAGTAAAATTGTTAAATTGAAAAATACTCTCTTCCTAATTCCATTCTGGTCAAATGTTTAAATTAATGGTATGCTAGCTACCTGTATCCTGAAATTAGTGGGTTCTTGGGTATAATCACCAGCAGACTTCCTCTCCCATCATCTTCCAGCCAACTCCATGTCACTATGAGTCTGGAAATGGTTCTATGAAAATTCATTCTTTTGAAGAAGGGAAAGATATTAACGCTTAAGTTCATTTCTTGTAACTTAGTAGGCTTACCTACATGAGGGCCAATGGACAAACAATTTTCAGTCAGCATTAATTGTGCATATTATTATGCAGTAGGTATATGATTTTTATTCCACATCAGGCCCAGATTTAATATTCTTTCATAACATAACCCCAACCCAACACGATAAACATTCAGCCCATCCTGATCTTAAATTCTGGCAATGGGCCTGGTGGCATACTGCCCCAATCATACCATCAGCTACAAGACAAAGTATTTAACAGTAACAGGGATTTAGTACCTAGAAGTTTAGTTTGCATTTTAAGATATTTATATAAGTATGAAAAGAGCAATGGGTGAAAAATTAAGTTACATTGAATATTCCATTCATATGCCAAATATTTGAAAATGACAAATAACACTTTGCAATACCTCGGATATCGACCAATCACAGTTGCTTAACTTACAAAATCCCTGCAAGATTCACAAGGAAGCGATTTTATCTGATAAAACGTCAGTTTGTTACTGAACCATCACAGTACCGGTATTGCTAATGAAGTGATTAGTAGACTATGTTATCCGTTGTCGGCGTTAAATTGAAAACAAAAATGTCGAGCTGAAAGTGTGGTAAAGCATCTGTTGATGAAACTGATATTATCATCAAGGAAGCTAAACCACATAATATTGAAAGGAATATAAAATGCATATGGATTCAGTTACAAAAGTTCTATGAAGATCGTAACTACAATTGAAATGAATTGGCTAGGGAATCTCAAACACACCAATATGAGAAAATCCAAAGGAGAAGAAAAGTGTGTCTTTAACCAATTCAGATTCAAGTAGAGTGGCAATTTACAAATAAATTACTTTCTTGAAAAAAAGTGTTTTTGTCTTGTTCCGATGTTACCTTATCTTAATTTTGTTAACTATTTCGTTGGCAGCATTTCTTAGTATTCCATAATGCAGACTGTTTATTAATTTAGTATGCCGTGATCTGACAACTGACACTATTAAGGATTTTATTTTAAACCAGAAATAAATATTTATATTAGAATATATTTACACAAACTGTTATATTTTATTTATGGAATAGTCTTAATAAATCCAACTCGAGATTAAGAATTTCATCAGATAAATTCGCTCCTGCTGCACTGTCGTGAATCAATGAAAAAACTCGTAACCTCTCATGGGATTATCCATTATAAAATGGACAAGCATTAAAAATGAACCGGTAATAAATAGAATTTATCGCAGAATGATAGCTGAATAAGATATTTATTTTGACAACATGTGTACATTTCAAAAGGCACATTTAAGCACATACAATAATTCCCATCCCATTTATATAACATATAAAATATTTGCTTTATGTATTGTATGTATATATGTGTATATAGATAGATATTTTGGCACAAAAAGTAAATATAAATACTGACCTCAGCCAGCATTAATCACACATGATTATGAGGTTCCATTTCTTTATAACATTAAAAAATCTTTGACTTTGTATAATATTTGTCTGCATTGAGCAGTAGAAGAATTTTCTTGTATAAATACTTTGTGCCAAACCATAAAATCAATTAGCAAACTTTTCACCTGTTCTTTACCAGCCTTAAAGTGTGTAAAAGTTTTTTTATCTCTATTTCCTTGAATCCTCCATTAAACTTATCTAAGCCATACTAAAGACCACCTTAATATTTATTTAGTAAATCAGATTATGATTCCAACCAGAAATACTGTACAGCATTAATTTCTCGAATAAATTAATGAAAATCGCATCCCGAAACCATTACATATACTTTAAGATGAAAGAAAATTTACTTAGAACTTAATGTGCAGGTCCCAAGCTAATTTGGCAAATCTCGGTACGGAATGGTCAAGACTTATGCTAGGGCATTTTCTTCAAGATTAATTTCTATTGCTTCAAACAAAAGTCTTCCATAACAAAAGACATGACATATCAATCATATGTTGCCATTCACCTATAACGATCAACAATCTTTTAATGGACCACTTGTACCAGAATTAACAGCTTAATAAATATTAATATGATTATATATCGGATATGCTTTGTATTCAGCTGATCTTTATACAGGGAGACCATTTTATGCGGAAACTTTTTAACAGCGTTGTCCCTGCTCACACTTTTCCCGCTGTTGTGCTTGCATCGGCGGGAACCGTGTCCCGTTACTACCAGCAAAACACTTTAGATACAATACAAAATAGAATAACTCAACCAATTTATTATCAAAATAGGCCTACATGTAGAGGCTTATTACTCACCATTTATTTGAGATACTGTTGAAAATGACATTTACGAGAAAATCTCCGAACCATCTCTCTATGGTTATTTCTCAATAAGTAACATTCCACCAAATAAATTCGCTGTTCAACCGTATACATTATCGATTATTGTCTTATGTAACACACGACAACAATAGACAAGCGTCTCACTACAACACACCGAAGCAACTAACCGCTTGTATGCTTTGTACAACTGCGATGCAATGCGATGCTAGCGCGGCAATGCGGCACTGATGCGAGGTTTCCTCATAAAATGGACTCACTGTATTATGAGTAATATGTAATATGAGGGGAGTGTCTTTTCAAATGATCTTTTCAATGTGAGATTTATATTATCCATCATCAGACTTAAATATTCCTGGAAGTAAGCCTTTGTGGGCTGAACATTGTTCTTAAATACTAATTGCCATTTAGAAGAACTATTAGATTAAAATTCTTTGAAAAGTCAGTGCATATGAGCATCAAAAGTTCCTTTATTGAATAAATGAAGTTGTCATAAAGTCAAAACCTTGTATCTCATCGTTTTTGCAAATGAAACCTCGTAACTCTTTCTTTATTTTGAATTTAGTCAATTATAACTGATTTCCATTCCTTCAAGCATTCCTGAACAAATTAAAAAATATTACAAAAAAATATTAACAATTCTGAGAAGATTTTTGTGTTTTCTTAAAACTTATGATATTCGACTTTATGGCAATGATAAGTCATTTTGACTAGAAAATGGAAACACGCCATTTTGGAAAAACTCGCATATTTTTAGAGCACTTTAGATTGTACTACAGTCAAACCTCTGTATAACGAAGATCCATACAACAATAGACTTGCATTTAGAGATATTTTTCCTTGTCCTGGCAAATTTCCTATATTAATAATTCCGGGGTGCGCGGGCAAAGAGAGTTAAGTCCACCATCCTAAAAAATTGAGATATGTCCATAGCTTTATAAATAAAAATGTTCTCTACATTTGTGTTAAGTCCAGTAAGTCATATTTAGAAACGTATGGTAGTTGTGGATGTGTGCCTCATGGGTTTATCCATCTCTAAATCTATGTTGGGCTGGTATAGTGTGTTAAGTCACTCTAATTCTCTAAAGTGGACTTAACTCTCTTTACCCGCGCACCCCGGAATTAATTCACTCACTACAACAATGTAGCTATTTTGAAAACACCCTTTTATAACAATATTTTGATGTTATATTCCTATTGCAAACCAGTAACTTAGCCCTATAGATGATAGCAGGTATCAGATTAGTGTCCATCCCTGCCATTAATATTTGTTTTCTGAGGCCTGATAAGTGATAACTGTTAGGCCTATATTCCTTAGAATGTCCAGCAGATAGGGGCTTGAAAATAGAGTCACTGTGGCTAAAATCGTCTCTTGTATGCACAGAATCACACAATGATTTCAGTTGCCACTTCATATGTCGTTTAAAACACCATATGGAGCAAATTGTTTTAGTTTTGCCTTAGCTATATGGTAAATTTGCTGTCTTTTTCTTCCCTCTATGAGTTCAGAATTTCTGGCACATGCCTATGCTCAAAGCTTGCCTTTATATGTGATGTTAAACCATGTGAATAATTAATTGTTTTAGTGTGCAGGAATTAGCAATGGTTACCAATCAACAGAAATCAGGAGGTTTAGTGGTCTTTTAAGAGGATTTGTGTCAATTATAATTATTTGCTTTTTTCATGTCTTTTACATGAATTATGCTATGGATCAAATGTTCGAGATGTTAAAAAAAATCATTTGAATGATTTTGCTCTGCTCCAGACTAGCATTAGAGCGCTTCGCTTACTGAACTGAAGTGTGAAAGCGAATGAATTCATTCGAATGCTTCTTCAACCTCTCGGAATCTGGCATCTCGGCTCGTTCTCTCGTTCATTCGATTGTTTTCGTGTTCCATCGTTAGCAAAGCGTTCGGTAACTTCCGTCTCTCCCATTCCAAGGAGGGATGGCATGACGCAGAGCTAGAGTGAAGATTTATTTTCATGAGTTTCAACCCCAGGCTACAAAATATATTTTGACAATAAAATAGCCGTTCTCTCGAATATTAAAAAGTTCAATTTTTCAAAGATTGTTCCTGTTTTACATCCATCATTAGCTTCTACATGAAACATATGCATTTTCAAATGGATTATTTATTTGACTAATTACCGTATATTATGAATTATGATATTAAATACAGCCTTTCAAATTTTTATATTTGATACATTTATAAGATTAAGCAATTTATATTTGTAGGACTTCAAGAAATTTCATGTTAGGCCTAATTTACTGTATTTACTACAGCACTTGTTCAGGACTACATGACTAAAATAATAAACATCTCTGGAGGCCGTGTTTGTTGTAAGCTGGCCGCATTGTTCTCTGCCGGAAATGTGCGCACTAAATTTAAATCTACCCGCTTTCGAATGCCAATGAAGTGAAGTGAGAACGGAAGATTTCATTCGAAGAATATTGAAGCTAGCGAACGAACATCTCGTAGTTGCATGTCCCTCTATGAATAAAACACTTCGAATGATTTCATTCGAAATGTTTAGTTCTGTATTCGAATGATCATTCGATTGTTAAAATCATTCGATTTTTCCCATCACTACTAGGGCCCACAAATATCGCTATATAGAGGTTTGACTGTATTAGCTGTGCACATGTGCTTCCTTGGAGTGAATACCCACCAACCCCTGAATGAATGAGAAATACATAGATTAACAGAAATCTTGTGTAAATAAATGTAGCAATTAAATAATGAATTAAATTTCTTACATCTGCACAAAGTCATTTTTAACTACTGTATTTTACGGACTATAAGACGCTCTGGACCATAAGACGCACCTTGATTTCAGGATGGAAATTTAAAGGAAAAGATATTTAATGAGATTCTAAACGAAAAATTGAGCAGGAATAATATACTTCTTTGCATAAACAAATTATAGCCTTGTACAATGGAATCAGTGTAAATTACTTCCAACTAAAAACCTGCGTTGTACGAAACGCTCTTCTTTACAGATGGCATTGTGTGAATTTTAACAACTGAACTATTTCTCATGAAAGATTAAAATACTTTTACACCCTCTAACCCTCAATTCAGCATATGGTAAGTGCAACGGGACAAGGCTGTTTAGAGGTCATTGCTTTCATTTAAACCACCCGGCAGAGACAACTCCTTTCGTAAGTTATAAAAGAACTCAACATCCCTTTCTTTTCGCATTGTATACCTGGTTTCCAGCTACCCTCATTTTGCGATTGTGATAAGTGCACTGATGTACAGTCTGTGCCAAAATTTGTAACTATCTTATAGTTTAAAAAACCTTTTTTATAACTATGGTATTCCGGCAATATTTATCATAATTTTATTTTTTTAGTGTTCTTTGGACCATTAGACGCACCCAACTTTCAAGGCTCTGTTTTCAAGATAAAAAAGTGCGTCTTATGGTCCGTAAAATATGGCAATAACAATTGTCTTCAGATCAGCTAAATAATCTATAAATAGTAGATATTTAATTATCACAAGTATAAATATTATGTCATTAGATTTGTCTCATAATTCTTACTTAGAGCCTACACAAACAAAACTTTTATTATTAACAAAATTATGAAATAAAATGTCCAATATCAGAACATTTATGTAAGACATAAAAACTTCACTAAACTACAGCCTCCACTACAAAACTTGTAATTTTACTTTAAGTATTTTAGTATTTAGGACTCCTTTACTGCACAATGAACATAACTGCTGTCTTTTAGTTACACGATGAGACTAATCTAATCCAATGACAAATTCTAAATGTATGATATGCATAAAATAGACATAATGGCTTATATAGGGCAGTGTGTTTTCATCGCACGAGATTTAATGTGGCAATATAGTGCCACCTTGTATGATAAAATATAACATTTGTAAAATTCACTCTCTGGGTTTATGTGTGTACCAAATTTTTGTTTTTGGCAATCAATTACAAAAGTTTTGAGACATGCAAGACATACGATAAGTTGAGAAAAATATTACCACTAATAAATACCTACACCATGCAATACTAATATTATTGACAATACTCTTAAATAAAATTATTACAAAATATATGTAGTGAAAAAACTGCAAACATGAAAACTTTGAACTTTATAATACTTATGCTTATTAAATAGAGCTGACACCTTATTCACATCACCACTGAATTCAATAATAGATTAACATTAAAAACTTAGCTTTTCACTCAATAAAATAGTAACTTACATGTCCAAAAAATAATTATTTATTATAAGTAATTCTGGACTTATTTTTAAAGCTTTTCACTCAATTAATAATGTTTTTCTTTAATTTCATAACACCACCAATTTTGTTTTAGTTTTAATTTTATTTTACTTTTACTTATTTATTTATTTACTTATTGGAATGTGCTACAGCCCAACACAAGATGCATATCGATGGACACTGGAACTACATTCACTGACATCAAAGCAGCTGGTACCCTCCGAGTTGGTGCACTGTAACTGTGATTATAATTTATTTATTTGAAATCTGCACCTGTTAAGTAACCAAAAGTATAATTTAACTAATTTATTGGATGTTCAGAAAATGAATATTTTTGACAGCTGTGTTAATGCACTCTATTAAAGAATTCAGTTTTTGCATATTTTTAACAAGCTTATTTACAAAAAGCTATTGCTCGAAACAATGTTCACATAGATTATTGTTTAGTTTTCTGTATTATGTTAGATCTTGTGAATTAAATACAGTATATATGTTCCAAACTGAAAGTCTTTAATTTGTTTGCATTCTTAGCAGTACTTGTCTTACTGTATTTGTTCTTTAACAATGGCTTAATATTACAACAGAAATGTATTTTATCTTAAGAACTCCTAATAGATTTTACTTTCTACTGGGGGATAGTATAATATTAAAACTGATGTTAGTAAAAAAAAAAACAGTTTAACAGCACAAACTACCTCAACGTTGTCACAGACAGAATACCATGATGATTAGTTGGAAAAAAAAAACTTATGAGTGTAAGTGTATCCCAAAAGGCATTTTATCTAGGTTGGATGCTCCAATTAAATTCATTATTTTGATAAGCATTAAGTAAATGTTTCGAAAAATCAGCTTCTTAACTTTAATATTTACTTTTTACTTCAAGCTGTAGCATAAAATTGCTTGTCACAGTACCCACAAAAGATAGACATGTGCTATTGCTAAGTTTTTTGTAGAATGCATCATACCCAGCAAATTTTTCACACATTCCATTTACATCAATTTTACTAACTGCCAAGTAAGCAATTACTTGGTCATTCTTTTCTTCCTCTGCCTTACCTTTTCTACTAAACTTAATACAGAATACAGAAGTCAGGTCCTACAGTTTATTGTGGAATTCACACTAAAGTGGGTCTCTGATATGCTTCAATGAACATTAATTTTCAGGGTGAAAGAAACTGGTCACCCACCCTGACCACTGACCACTATAAATTTGAAAAGAATGCGCACAAATCAGTCATTGGTTCTTGAGTTATAGGCCTATTAGCGGTCAGACAGACAGAGAGAGATACTGTGTTTTATAAATTTTAGGATGATAATAATCCTTGACTTCCATTAACTTTACAGAAACACATAAGGTTTTGATAAACCCTGCATGGTTTCTTTCCAAGGTCAATATTAGAAATAATAAATAAATGCAAAACGATAGCTGAATATTGGAATGTACTAACTTCACTTTTTCAAACAATTAGATAACATATATTTCAAGCTCTTAGTTTAGATATGCATGTAAATTCAATTTCCCATCTCTTAATACTGAAATAATAAATTGTTCTATGACCCATGAAATGCGAGTCTCCTCAGTATTCATAGCTACTTCATTTTCTCAAATCTTCCCTTGATAGGTATAGTACACCCCAATACTCAGGTGATGATAAATGTTTTATATTATTATAGATTATTACAAACAAAGGTGGTCTTAACATATAGTTATGAAGCTTATAAGCTTTTTTTATCTACTAGTTCAACAGTATTATCATATTAAGTTTATTATTTGAGGCCATGGCATTTTATGAACAAAGACAAAAACACCCTAACGTAGGCCTGCACTACATAAAAGATCTATACATCAGCTAAGATATCTATTACCATACAAACAAATATAAGATTCAAACTGAGAGAATAACTCACTTGAAAATGAACCCCTAGTACAGCCATAGCACATGAAACAGAAAATAAGTACTATTAAAAATTAATTTGCATCATAAAACTTGCAACTGCAATTTTAGTTTTACGAATTCTTCAAGTTGAATCTTTAAAACCTGCAAAGAAGATAATTAAACTACTCCAGCCATTTCATAAAATATGGGAATTTTTCCCTCAAAGAGAGAAGTTATAAAATTATTGTAATTGGGTGGTCGTTAAGTTTTAAGTTTAAAACTATAAGTTTAAAACCTCAAATTATCTGAATTTTAAGGACTTAGGTGTATCTGAAGTGGTTTCATGTGTAGAATCAGTCGATTTACTTATTTATAGCGTTGAGTTACTTTTTTTTTGCCATTTTTAGCATGATTTTAACACTCTTTAATACCAAGTAGTCAAGAGTAATCAGCTATGTCCATTTTCATTTGAGAAAATATGCATCTTAAGGTACAATTTGGTATAAGATTAACTTCAAAAAATATGTGTGGTTAATTACTATGTAAAATAACAAACAAGGGAATTTTTGTCCCACCCGTAACAGTGATAGTTTTGTTAAATTATTATTGATGAGTTAAATAAATGTTCTGACAACCTGGAAACAGTTTATAATTTGTATTGAATCCCTCATACCTTCATTAATAACAACATTAAGACCCTAACAGTAATAGCAGAACAGAAAATGAGCTTTTGTTTTGCATCATTAAAATCAGTGTCCAAATTATGTCCCACCCGTAACAGTTTTTGAAAAACAAATTTAAAATATTTAAAATAAGTTTTTAATAATGCTTTGCATGTAGAACGAAGGAGAAGCCATAGTAGATTTTACAGAATGTGCAGAACAAGTTCTGATTCATTATTTATGACATGTAATAAACAAAAATAGTTGTTATAATTTGCTAGAATGTCCCACCCAAAATTATGAAATGGCTGACTCATGTTTATTCTAATAATACAAAAGAAAGATTGATCAATTAAATGACAATATAATGTTTTATAGCTATTAATAATTAATCAGCCAGCTATAATCATGATTGTTTTCCAAAGTGCTTCCTGGCTACTTGGGATATCCCCTTTTGCAACTTTGCTTCTTTGTTGTGATTAATTATTATTGGTTAGGTACTGTTATTTAGGCCAGTAACCATTATGGAAGTGCTAACATTTTGCCACAAAGACATGAAGCTATAACTTTTACGCACACACAAATGCCATCAAGGCCAAAATCAAAACCACAAACTTGCAAACAGACTCACTGACTGAGTGTTCCATCCAGGCTGACTTTTTAACTAAATTAATATTAATATCTTACACTTGTTAATACACAACCTAGATTCACAAAAAAAAATTAACAAACAAGTTTAACATTATTTTATGTTAATCAACAGAAAAAGTCACAATATACTTCCTCTAGCAAAATCTTTTATCATAAAAAAAAAAGAACATAGGCCTACCAAGGTTACAGAGTAGGCCTAGAAAACCCTTTAAGTATTTGATGACAAGGACATGTCTCACACTTTGTTTGCAACATTAAGTTTAAGCAAGTTACAAAATATGGCTCTTTTGTTGCTCACTTAATGTCCAATTTTTCCTTCACATATCCCCAAGTTTTCCCATAAGTTATTTCGATCAGATCTATATTTCATTCAGACATGCATACACAAATGACATGCTGTCACTGCAGTGCATACTCAGATCTCATTCATGATATATGAAAATATCTTTTGATTCTGCTTTCATAATGTGATAAAGACTGACTAGCAATTCTGACTTCATTCATCTAAGAATTCATCTTTCTTCAGCATCAAGTCTAGAGATACACATTCACTATTTTGCTTTGCTCTTATTATACAAAATTCATGAACCAGATATTTAAATGAAGGTTCATAGCTCACCATCAGAATAATGGATTCTCGTCAGTTTATTTCTCATCTATTTTAAAAATTCTGAAATTCATGATAGGCATCAATAAGTAATGAAGATATAAATCAATGCTAATATTAACATACCATGATTTATAATGATCTGTGTTATGATAACATGCTTATTAATAGAAGAGGATGAGAGGAAGAAAGTAAAGTAGATGCAAAAATAAATAAATTGGATTATTTAGGTAAGAATGCATTTGAATTTTGACATTATTAGACACTTTCTAATATAGTTTTTAACAGTTGGTTACCATAATAGGGATGACTTTCATTAATAAGTTGACAGTTTTCCAGAGCTCTACCTTCCAATCTAAGTTAAACAAACTAGCATTACATTATATATTTTGTTTAGCATAAAGCATGGTTTAGAAAAGTTTCTTCATTGGAAACTCTGATTATACTGGTGATAGCAGATGCATATACAGTAAAACTTTGTTAACATGAACTCGCTTACAACAAACACACTGTCAACAAAAACAAAGATTTGGTCCCGGCAAAGATGTATTGTTTCTTATGAAAGTTTTGTCGGTTAACGCGAATTTCAGTTGCCATGAACTGCGAACTGTTTTTCTGTCCCTTGAATCTTGAAATGTCATTTAACACAAACTTCCAAAGCTTATTTCCTGTTCTTCCTTCACTAGGCATGCAAGTAATGAAGTTAAATGTAAACCTTTATTATATTCCCGGTGACTTATGTGAGAAATTGGATTGACATTAACGCTATCTGGTGCAATCGCTCGATAATCAGGAGCATCGTGCCAACAACAATTGGGTTATAACGTTTCTTATTTTACTTTTCTGTTCATTCAAACATAACCAGTACGATTTCATCATACGTTGCATTAAAACTTGTAAGCAGTAGACTCTAATCATGGCCAAGAGGAAGCAGACAGGCATAGACCTGCAAACAAAACTAAAAATCCTAGCGGAAGTAGATTGTGATGCATTGAAGAAAATGACTATTGCTGAACAGTTTGGAATTGCCAAGTCTACCTTATCCTCAATAATTAAAGCAGGAAGTGTTTGCCACCATAGCCACTTTAGAACGTTTTACTGTATCATCCGAATCATCTGCTGGGTTTACTGAAGCTGTGAACACAGTCGGCCGTGAAGTTTCCAGGCACTTTTGTTCCCATCAGCGATAGCGCAACTTACTTGAATTTTTCAACAGAAAATGATATGTAAAGCAATACGTTTCAAAGGTAGGCCTAATTACGTAAATGGTCCATTTAAAAAAAAAAAATATATAGTCCCCAGCCAGCACAAATTTTTTTAACACGAACCCCTCATTTTTCAGTCCCTTGGAATTTGTGTTAACGAGGTTTTACGGTAATACAATCTAGAAAACAAATCACAAAAGAAATCAAGATTGTGTTTCTTCAGCATGTGGTAATAAAAGGTAGTGAATGTGTAACTTAAGACAAACACTTTAGTGAAGGAAATTAAGTCCTTCAGACAGGAAATAATATGCTAAACTAAAACAATGCCAAGTGATATACTGTAGTGATGGATGCAGGTTCAAAAGTTTAAATTGAGAGAGTTAAGGTTTATACCAAATACATAAATAATCATCATACACATGCATGAGTAAATTAAAAGCCTTTGGCATCAGTTAGTTTTCCAATCACAATGATCCATACTAAAACCTATATTATATAAACTGTATATGAATGTGTGTGAAAAACAGTTATGAATGATGATGAAATCAAGAGAAATGCAGGAACTTTAACAACACTCCTTTCTTGGGTTTGCTTAAGTCAAAATTGATTAACTAGCACTCGAATAACAGCCCCTAGAAGTGAAAGAAGTTTAGAGACTTGTCTGATTTTGATTTACACAAATCACTTGCAGCAAAGAAATATGAAAATGTGAAAACAACTGGAAGACAAGAAAGAACATACACAGAAATGGAAGAAATGCAGCATGGAAGAAACCTTAAATAGGACAAACGATTCAAAATGAATATGTTGTAGTTGGTGTATAATTATCTCTTTTCTAAGAAGAAAGTAAACCGAAAATAAAAGGGCATGTTGTCTTCCACATTCTTCTAATAAAGTCCTTTTCTGTAAATCTAACCTAATCTACTACCTGCTAGTATGCTTCTATATGGAAGTATCACTATTTAATTTCAGTATAATTTCAGTATAATTAAACACTGAATTAGCAGAACTTCCTTGTGAGTTGAACAGAAAGCAACCTAGTAGTCCCATACTGCCTATAACTAGATCCATGGAACTATATCCTATGGTGGGACAAGGCCTACTATCTGACCAATGCCCATATTGCCTGTAGTTTTTAATTATTCTAAAACCCTTCATTTTTCTATCCATTAGACTAAAGGCTGAAAACTTGTGTTGTCTAGAAGTGAAATAAAAAATTAAATAAAACAATCCTAGGTATAAAAGGCATGATTACCAGACATCCAGTTATGGTATGTCAAGACACTAGTGTGTAGACAGAAGAGGATATATGAAAATGTATTGTAATTCCTTATAGATCGCATCTCAATAGCTTAATTCCCTTTACTGCTTTGTGTGTTTAATAATGACAAGCCGCACCTTAATTATTAACTAAATAATGAGACATATGTCATGATCCAGAAAATACACCATAAATAAAGGAACATGTGGTCTGACTTTCTTCCGCTTACACTACAGCTCTTGTATAATTTCAAAGAATGAGTATTTTTAAAGCACTAGTGATTTGACATTTGATTTGAATCAGGCGGTAAACAATCCTTGATGTATCAGGCAGTATACATCAATTAGTCATATCGGTTATAATGTTGAAAGGATATAGACTAAAACATTTGGTAGAATATTTCCCTGCCACATGCATTATGTAGTATCTAGAGATCCCAAATAGTAATTAAAAAATCTGAGCAGTATACAGTTGTTAATTTCAAAAGTCAATAAAAATGCTTGGATTTAGATGGATTTACCAAGAATGTTAAGACATTAAAAATTCTCAAGTAATAGTTATTTAAATAGTAAGTAGCTTAAATTGACTACCATTTCTAGTGAAATGTTTAGAAATGATCATATAAGAGTAAGTGGTGTAATTTCTTAAGACGAAATAAATAGTCTGTTAATCCATGTGTGACATACTGCTTTTAATTTTATCCTAGGAATTGCTGTGTGATGAATTTGCATTGTAATGTACCCGATATTAATTAGCTTTCTATAAAAGTTGTTTACAATCATGGGAAAGAATCTGTGGTACTAGTTTGTCAAAGTTTGTCAATGTATTGTTATTTTTGTGTGGAATAACCAAATGTGTGTTCAGGCAAGTTTTTAAATTGATCGACGGACCCATCTGATGGCATCAAGCTTTCATCAGAGTGTTTTTAATTTCGATTATGTCGGCCGCGGTGGTCTAGAGGTAACATGCCCGCCTCTGGATCTGTAGGTCGCGGGATCAAACCCGGCCGCGGTCGATGGACGTAAAAGTCCTGGGCACGGAGTTCTCCGGGAGGGATTTAAGCTGGAGTGCCTATTAGAGCCTCTGGATAACATCTCTCGGAAGACTTGGGAAAGGAAGCCAAGAGCTTCTCCACCAAAGGGCCAGCACAATAAGCCTTCTAGGCTGACGTGCGGGAGGTCTCTACAAACTCTCTTTAAGCCCCCCGTGGAAAAAAAAAAAAAAATTCAATTATGGAATCCATCAGCTATCCATCAAAGCGTACTCTGGGTTCTGATGAATTTGCGCTGGTTTCCATCGACTGGCATCAGTTCCATTGCACATGAACGTCCAATGGTTCAGATGAATCACCGCCTTTATGATGAATTAACAATTCAAAATTGTGTAATGGAGGCAGCGCATATAAGATTCATAACAACATAACACAGACAAAATTACAGACACATAAATAGTCCAGTGGTTAAACTTAATTTTGAGGATTGGTTGTCCAATTCCTTATAAAGAGCTAAAACTGAAAGAGAAAGAAGCAAAGCTAGCAATTAGTTTGCAGCCATAGTAAATTCTTACAATAGCATGCATTATAAGTCACACTTACGCTATATCGGTTTTTTTGGTTAAAAATGTTAAAATCATAAAATACTTATCATATAAAATAATATTAGTAATTTCGGATCAATTTGAAAACAAAACTACAGTACTATAATGTGTATAGTATAAAACACACAGACTGTCAAGGTACTATGATATTCCAACTTTATCTAATAAAATACCGATGAGTCTACCTTTGTGATAAGATATTATTTTAATGTAGATCTCATTTTTGTTTATTTATTTGATTTATTATATTATTATTATAATCAGTTTCCAGTTTAATGTAAATGGAAATTGATCACTAGGCCTGTACTTTTTGTGGGAAAATAATAAACCTGAGTTACAACAATATCATCGCTAATATTTTAAAATTTTATATTTAGTTACTATGTTGGTGCTCCTGAAAAACATAACTTTGGCCAACAAATGGTTTTTTTAATTCATCAGTCATCATGAATCCATCGAGAAAATTTTTTGAAATCCGACCTTCAGTTGGTGGAATTCATCGCTCATCAGTGTGATGATTTTAGAAACTCACCTTTCCTTGTAAACAAGCTTTTTAAGAATTATTTCACTTGTGAATGGTGATTGTTGTTTTCAAGTATGTGTATAACTTATACAAAAAGTCTGCAGGATAAGATTAAAGAGTTTTTTACAAATTATATTACAGATTTCAAGCAACTGAACACTTCATTAACTTTATTATTAAGTGCCAGTATGGTACTTTCTGAGATTGTGTGGGGGACGAAAAAATGTCTGTCCGTCTGTCTGTCCGTCTGTCCGTGCGTCTGTATGCACCATAACTCAAATACGCTTTTTCGGATTTTCATGAAACTTGGTATAAACATTCATAATGTCGATGGAAAGAACCCTATTGATATTGAACCAAATCGGTTCACCGGTACCGGAGTAATGCCCAATTTAGTGCCTATTTTAATAGATTATGGCGCCTTTCTCATAGAAAGGCGCCATCACTCAAATACGCTGTAACGGATTTTCATGAAACTTGGTATACCCATTTGTGACGTCCATGAGAAGTGCCCTATTGAATTTGAACCTAATCTGTTAACCGGTACCGGAGTAAAACCCAATTTAGTGTATATTTTAAAGACGCGGTAACTCAAATACGCTTTACCGGATTTTTATGAAACTTGGTATACACATTTACAATGTCCATGGGAAGACGTCTATTCATAATGGATAAAATCGGTTGATCTGTTTCGGAGTAATGCTCAATTTAGTGCCTATTTTATGGCAATATACGTATTCGAAAGAATTTATAAAAAAAATGAAAATCAGTTATCTTGACAACATAGCCTATTGTTTTACTGTGATCTTATAAGGCCTTGGAAATTAAAATATAGGTAGCTATGACAAAAAACACTATTGTTTTACATGCGCTTATCCAACTAGACCATTAAAAAGACCCAGGTGGCCGAGATGGTAGACCTTTCTTCTTCCGTAAGCCCTGCTTAATGAATAAATCTGGAGCTTAACTTGGAAATCAATTTTTAAAAAAACATATTCTGCATATCATAATTGCAATCATAACTGATTAAACAAAAACATACTGGCACTTTTTTACATCAGTTTACCTGATTTTATTTTGTTTTAACTTCTACCAAGACACAACTATTTTTCTTACAACCTTTTCCCAATATGACTAATCTTTTTAAAAATTGTGGTACATACACAGCAAATGACATGTAAAATTTTGACTTGTTACTCTGCTAGTTATTAAATTCATAAATATTTTAAGTTTTAGTCGGTTCTTATTTTAAATACCATTTGTTAATTACCCTTTTCATTTTGAGTCCATGATAATACTGTGTGTTTCCTATAAAATGGATAATAATCCTATGAATTGAACCATTTATGGTTACTCTAGATGTAGATGTAGGTTATTTATGATTACTACACAACTATCAGTTGAAAAATACTACATACACAGTGAACACCGCTTAATGTAACTGCAGATAATGTTATCAGTCAGGTTATGTTATCAGTTTTATGAAGTCCTGTATGGACTAGTACTCATACAATGAAAAAAATGCTGTTTATTTTGATCAAAGATTCAGTTCATGCTATCACATTTTTCTTTTTGTGGCTTTATTTCCAAGTAAACCATTCAAATTTTTTTTAAGGGTTTTGTTTCTAACTCATCTGTATTGAGTTGTACTGAAAGTAACTGTACTGTTCCCAGCTCACAAGATGACCTGTTCAAGGGGGTGTGTTCTCTAACTTTCTACTTTAAGCAATAAAACATGTTACACCACTCAGTTTAGCTGTTACTTTTGATTTATGAGTATCACACTGTTGACATGCAGTGATGGTTATTGTAAAACATCTGCCTTGAACAGACAGGTGTTAGATGTTTTGCTAAGCGATGTTCACCACAGGTCAGTGAACTTCCAAAAATACTAAGAGTATGAAATATTGGTTAATGGACTCCTAAGGGAAAATGGAAATAATTAAAAACTTATAAAATGTGATACTTGTGGAGATGGTTTAATACACTACTTCCCTATTATTAATCGCTAACCTGAATCCATATTTCAGTGAGCTTCCTCCAGTTACTCCATCTAGAGAATTAAAAACTTTATTGATTGCAAAAATACTTGCTTGCAGACTAATACTGTACTGTATTACGAGTGGTTCAATGTTTCCCAGTTACTTATTACCATGCATGAATGGATAAATAGCCTTTAATTCTGTTTTTTTTTATAGTGTATTATCTTGTGTATGAATAAATACCTTCAATTAATTATTTCGGGTACTGTTATCAATTGGTTAATATTATCAGATTAGCTGCATCCTGAAGTGATCACAATAAGCAGTGTGCACTGTAAATATTATGTAAAGTTCTAACTCTGTCAACAAGCTGAATTCAACTATCTCAATTCATTAATGTAATTAGAGTTCCAACATAGCACTTCACAAAATCATGAGAACCATAACAATTACCTTGACTAACGACAATCTCTTTGTACATACATCACCATTTTATTTCCTATTCTATTGCTATCAATTACTCATCTTACTTAGTTTATGTACAGTTCTCTTCAGAGCACATGAAAAATTCAGAACATTATTGTATATTTAACCATAGTTTAAGTGAAGTCTTGATTAAGGGTCGACATACAGCTTAGGGCTGTGAGAAATAGGTGAAACTCATTTTTTCTCAGCAATGAATTGCTCTGTAACCTTGTAATCTGACATGCTCTTTATTGACTACTTCTACAATTATATACTATTTTCAGAATTAATTAAACTGTTACAGTTATGAGTAATTATCGTCACAAAATGACAGGGCACATTTCGTGCATTGAAATACTGTTTTCCTGATAATTTCCACAAATATCATATTCTTAAATATGTATTCTTATGTATTCTTAAATTAATTTGTTTTAACTTTAGTCTATTAATAAGTATTGAACTCTGGTTCTATTCTATAAATTACTACTCTCCTTTATCTTTCTATGTATTTTTGACAGATATTTTGTTTGTTTTGTATATATATATTTTCTTATAATTTGTGCAGTCTCTATTCTATTACTTTGTAAAGTCTGCCTATGATGTACTTTTGACTGTCCCTTTATGCGAGCCATATGTGCTCTTTGGGACCTTTAAGAAATAAATAAATAAATAAATAAAAACACATCATCTACAATCTTTAGAAAGCTACAATGTAAGTGTTTTAAAAAGAATATATATATATATCCATAAAGAGGACTGTTTTTACTATTTTGTATTAAATGTTTGTTTTAATAACTACAAATCAATGACAGTGTTGTTTATGTTGCATGAAGCAATAGAAAGAAAAAAGAATCATTCAGAAATAATGATGTTTGTGAAAATTATGACAGAAACGACATTTCAGTGCATGAAACATGGCTACCATTTTGTAACGACAAGTTTGATTTATTATGAAAAATAGTATGCAGTTGTAGAAGTAGTCAATAAACACCATGTCAGAACACGAGGTTGTAGAGTAGTTCATTGCTGGAGGAAAAATAGTGAATATTACCTTCTTCTCAACACTCAAACCTGTATGTCTCCTTTCAATGGTGCAATTTTATCACCAGCCCAAATCCACTTTATGTTTAATAAAAAAAATCTGATGTGAAAGTCACATAACTTCCTCTGCCCAAATAAAAGTTAGCAGTATTCACATATCCTTGTACAGAATCGCAAGACACAATTTTACGCTGATTATCCTATAAATACCTCTTCTTTCAATGATGCGACTAAAAGTGCAGTCTATATAACAAACTTAAAAAAAAGAACAAATGACTACAGACGTTTATTGAACTTTCTGCCGTAAAATATAATTTCCGAAATTTATCGAATATTTCCCTCAGATACATCTTTACTCTATGCATGGCCAACAACACATCTTTCTCACTTCACATTCTTATATAGAATAAGAGGCCGTGAAAGAGCGCGAATTCAGTTGTTCATCACATAAGACAAACTTTCTACAAACAGTGGGTGAACAGTGGGTGGCTTGTAACTACCCTCAGAGAATTTTCTCGAAAAAATGTTTCTAATAAAAGTTTTAGCTCTTAGTATAAGCAACCCATGTGCAAAATTTAAAGAAAATCGTTAGAGCCGTTTTCGAGAAAATCGCGAAAAACGAAAATTTCTTTATGTAAAGTACCCTTAAAAATAAGGGAAATTTGTCGCCAATCTACGAATCACATCTTCAGAAGGTACCTGACCCAAATACGAAATTTTGTTTTCATATGATTTTCCGTTTTGGAGCTAGCTTGTTCACAGATATTCCACACAGACACACACACAGACACACAGACATGTTTCCAAAAATAGTATTTTTGGATTCAGGGGGCCTTGAAACGTGTATATATGCTAAAAACTCAACTTCGAATTTTGGGGTCGAAAACAATACTTCCTCTACCTATAGTACCTATGGTACGGGCAGAGGAAGTAAAAATTGATATGACATTCCATATAAACCTAGTATTCTTGTTATGTCTTGCTTTGATCTCTTATTTCAATGAATGGAAAGTAGAAAACATTACTTACACCTGACTTGTGAGCTAGAGGGAAGAAAGCTTAGACACATGTCCCTTTTTCATTGCATTTTCCTTCCCTAATTTAGCATCATAGTGGTAGCTTCTCCTAGTAAATTCCAAGTCCTCATACAGCACACACCCTCAAGTTCATGTAGATTTCACACTGTACCGCTTTACGGTACAGTGCCGACACATCAGCAACCTCCACAAGTCGATGGTGGTGGCTCCAAAGTGACATCATTATCTTCATCTCCTGGTTTAGGCCTACCACGTCGACCAGGCAGCATGGCTCGATCCACAGCCATTTCCATTCTCTTCATCACTCTGTCCAGTAACATGTCAACAGCTCGTGACACATTCTGTCCTGTTGCTGCACTTGTTTCTAGGTATGCCAACCTGTTGCAAAGTTAAAAATCGCACTATAATGTATGCTATCAGATAGATAGAGCTTGAAGATGGAAAAATACTTATTAGTAGGGGTCGGATTTCTATGACCTAAAAAATAGGAAACATTAAAATATGACCAATAAAATTTAAAATATGACTTTACCACTTACACATTGTGTATATTTTTTTAAGTTTCATAACAATATATTTTATTAAAATATAGTGTTAATTATTTAAAATATCTGTAAGTTCTCAAAAAGTATCATTATAATGCAAAATTTACAAAATATGATATGAAACTTCAAAATTTCTTTAATATGCACACAAATGTGCCAAAAATATGGCCTAAATATGCATATTCATACTAAATATGCTACAATAGTTGAAAATTTCCTAAATATGCAGTTACATGCACAATAAAAGCCGTTCCATTTTCACCAGGATGCTTGGAATCGGGTTTAAATTAGTCGGAACCCTGAAATAATGGAAAGGGGAAAAATATGACATGTCATAGAAATCCGCCACCTACTTATTAGATTTTTAAAATCTGACAAAACCTCCTCATGACTCTCTTCCCCTTTGCATAGATAATATTATTTTCTTCTTCCACATTCCTACCTTTATGGGTGGCTATAGTGCAATCATTCAATTATCTCACCCTCATGCAAAGATATAAAGACAAAACTTAAAAGCCTGAGTTTGTTGAAGATGTAACTATCTCTTGTAACTACCCTTCGGAATATTTCTCAGAAAAATCTTTCAAATTTTTTATCACTCCAAGTATTTGGTGTGTACAATTTCATTAAAATGATGCTAAGTATGTAATATAAGCTAAAAATACATCTATATTATCTGAATATATAAAGAAAGAATGTTTGCCTGTGTTTGTCTATTTATTGCACAAATCTATCCCAGGGGTATGCCATGGTGCAGTTGGTTAGGCACAGTGCTGCAAACCAGAAGGTCGCACATTCAATCACCAATGAGAATGTTGGGATTTTTCAACTGGCAAAATCCTTCTATTGGCACCATGGCCCTGAGTCAATTCAACCTTATCAGAAATTACTACCTGGAGCAATCCTGGGATAAAGGTGGCCATGTCAAATGTCTCAAAATCTTGGATCCTCAACTTTCTGGAACCCTAAGGGCTTCCATGGCCTGTCTATGGATCACTTTACCTTTTTATAGTTTTATTTTGATCCTGATGAAATAGCCTTCGGGCCCCTCCATGTTTATCACTGTACAGAAAGGTTCTCCTTTTCTAGAATTATCGAAATGCCACCTAAGAAAAGAAAGTCTTACAAACCCTGCAGCCGAAATATCTGGACTTCAGGAACGCCTGAACAATGGGAATTTCTTTTACAGCTGGAACTGCTATGTCAGGAGGCAGGGAAACGTCAGAAGACAGAGCACTTTGTCTGCAGCAAGACTTCATCA
Organism: Ectobius pallidus; assembly: GCA_964059195.1. NCBI lineage: Eukaryota > Metazoa > Arthropoda > Insecta > Blattodea > Ectobiidae > Ectobius > Ectobius pallidus. The sequence goes on along the minus strand of CAXKWD010000001.1, from coordinate 157,756,093 downwards.
GAGCATCTACTTCAAGGGCAAGGTAAACATTGGAGGAAAGAGAGTTGCATCTAAAACAAGTTTGACAGAGAACGTAAAAATCAAGAGTGGTGAATCGACATTCTGATCTTAAATTAGAGGCATTTCATTTCAACTAATAATACGATTACTGAATAACCTTAAGTCGTGTAGGATGGATGAATGTCATATGTAACCAATGTCAGGCAAGAAATTTTTATACTAGGGAACCAGTAGGAATGTGTTGCTCCAATGTAAAAGTGAAGCTGTTGCCACTTAAAGACCCTCAAGAGTCGCTGCTTTCTTACTTATCTGGTAGCACAGCAGATTCCAAACATTTCCTAAAAAATACAATTCAAGTTTTCATGATCCCATTCTTTTTATATACATAAAGCCCATGCAACTCCGGGTACACCAGCTAGTTATTATATGAATGAAAAATCCATATTTAAGCTATAACTATGATGAGGAAAGCTAACAAAGGTTACTATAACTCAATTCGCAAGCATGTTTCAGAAGTGATAACAAAACAAAAGAAAGTTATTTACTTGAAGTGAAACTGACATTTTATTGGAAGTCAAGATAAGAACAGATAGCAGCTACCACCACACCATAACTAACTAACTCCGTGGCACTAATATCCCAGAAGGGACAAGGCATATTATAATAAAGATTAGGAAAATGGGTTTAAATTTACAAAAAATTCCCTTCCCACTGAGTTCTCAGTTTAGCTGCCAGATGCTAGCCCAACAAGACTGATGTGAGCACATCATTAATAGAGTTTAGTAAGGAAGTATGTAGTTTAAACTCTGATCACTAGAGATCAGTGGCGGCTCGTGGCCGGAAAATTAGGTGAAGAGAAAAAATGCCACATGCTTATGTTAATAACTGAATTCTTGTATACGAAAACAATCCTTCGGTAGCCCCTTAAGGCTGCAAACTTGTCGGTGATATCATCATAGAATGACTGCTTTTCTTCTAGCTGCAGTAGAGGTTCTTTCTGAATTGAAATATTCGCTAAACAGGATACTTGTCTGGCAACATTTTTGATCCTTCATTTAGTAGGCCTACATCGTGATCTGACAGCTGGCACAATTATGATTTGATTTTAAACAATGCGGGTAAGAATGTAATTATTATTTATAAAATCTGATGCATTTTATTCATGGAATACTCTCAATAAATCCCACTCGGGATTATGAGTTTCATGAGATAAATTCGATCCTGCTTCTCTGCCACGAATCTATCGATGTTTATCGTAATTATTATTCTCCTAATCAGATTATTTAGAATATTCCATTCATGCGATGCTGACTTGATATTGACTAATAATCTTTACCAATCAACCAAAGACTGTTTACCTTATAAGTTAATATGCTTGCGAGGGTCGGAAAGATGCAATTTATCTGATAAACTTCAGCTCGTTACTGGATACTTCAAGGCATTAATATGCAGTGATTAATATGTCCCATGTCGTATGATTACCTTTGAAAAAATATGCATTGTAGGAATGAAACGTCATGAACGGAGTATAAATTGGCAAATGGAATGGGATTAGAAGAACAATTAGTAAATTACAGTGTAATTATATTTGTAGTGTTCAACGCATTAACATCAAGACTGTGATGGATAATATATGTGCATTATGAACCCTGTATTCAAGTGCAAATGTGCCCACCTCTTTCTCCGAGCTGACAGTGTGAGGTGCTGGCGCGGCGAAGAAAATGGCTGAACGGACGTGGGATAAGCGAGAAAACTGCTGCTTGCCATCCTAATATTTTACAGAGTGTCCACCAAGTAATGCTGAAGAAATTCCCGACTTATTCCCTAATTTTCATTAATCATTTCAGAAATTCCCGACCAAAATATCATTATGAAGCACTTTCTAATAACTGTGTAAGAAAAATTATTGGATTATAATACTTTAAATAAGAAAAAATTTTATTAAAAAAAGTAATTGCAAACAATAATTACTTAGGTTATAACAGATACAAAAGTAAGGAACAGCAAAATACATTAAATATATCTTCATATAGGCCTATTATTGTCTAAAAGTCCTTTTGATCCCACTTATTTTTTCTTCAGCAACTTAATTTGTTCATCTAGAGTAGTTTTATTTTCCTCTCTTCTAGTTCTTATCTTCAGCTTTGCAATTTTTCGAATTTTCCCGGATATTTTAACAAATTCATTGACATTTCCCGGATTTTCCCGACCATACGAAATTCCCGGCCTTTTCCCGACCAGTGGACACCCTGTTTTAGTGGAACAGACTACCCATGCAACGGAGGGAATAGTATCCAGTTCACCTTCACACGGCCGACTTGAAGCAAGCGCAGCGCCTGCAGGATCTCAGTGTCTCCTAGCTTTGACACCAGGTGGTGGTGTGGCGAGCAATTCAAAATTACCGAAATGCATTATAACTTAAAAACCAACATACGTGACTTGGAAAATAAACTTTAAAAATACGTATTGCACAGGAAAAATGCTGATGGAGTGCTACCTCACCTACTTCCCCTGAATAGCCGCCACTGCTAGAGATCAGTCTTTTTGACTGGTGACAGTATTTTGTTTTTACCCCTAATTTTGAATCGTCTTTTTCCAAGCCTTGTTTTCATAATGTAAGCTAAGCTACCACACACCACAACAAATATCTTCCTAAATACAGAAATACAATTTAAAATTACAGAAATGCATTATAACTTAAAAACCAACATACATGACTTGGAAAATAAACTTTAAAAATACGTATTGCACAGGAAAAATACTGATGAAGTGCTACTTCACCTACTTCCCCTGAATAGCCGCCACTGCTAGAGATCAGTCTTTTTGACTGGTGACAGTGTTTTGTTTTTACCCCTAATTTTGAATCGTCTTTTTCCAAGCCTTGTTTTCATAATGTAAGCTAAGCTACCACACACCACAACAAATATCTTCCTAAATAAAATAATAAATAAAGTTATATAAGATAATCCCTGGCACAAGCATAAGTAGTATGTATTTTTAGATTCGGGGATCTCACAACATGTATTTATGCTAAAAACTCCACATCAAATTTCACAGTTGAACATAATACTGTATTTGCTCATGAAATTGTGTGCACTTTTAACTCTACTTTGGTCAACAAAAAATGGGGATGCGTAAAATATGTGTGTTTTTTTTAGGTAGATTTCGAAGAAAAATCTACCTATTGCAATGGATACCATGTCATCATTTTCGAAAAATTCTTTCATATCTTTACGTTTCATGTTCCCCTAAGTACGAAACCACCGCCCGTTCAAAAAAAAAATTGTGATATTTATATATATATTTATATCTTTACACGATAGCGGCCGTAATTTTGAAGATATTTGAACCAAATTTTATTATGTCATTTCTAGGCCCAATAGCTCGGATAAGTTCGTTAATGAGCAAAATTGGCCCAAGGGGGTGGTCGGGGGAGGGGGTTGAAAATTTTTAAAAATGTATATTTCGGCCCCTATGAAGTATAGAGGGAAACTTTGTTTGAATAAATTAGAGTACTCCCTTTGGAGTTCACAGTGACACCAACGATTCGGGGGTTCGAGTGAGGGTGGGGGTGGGGTGGGGGTGGGGTGGGGGTGGGGGTGGGGATGGGGGTGGGGGGATGAAAATTCGAAACTTTTGAAACCACGTCTTGTGGGGTATCGTTGAAAAGCTCTTGATGAGTACTCTACAAATCAATAACTAGTTTCTTGATAGCTCTCATATGACGCGAGATTTTAATGTTTGAAAATAATAACACTTAAAAGAATTATTATAATATCATAATTTTGTCTTGTTTAGCGGCTTTGCTAATTTTATTCATTGCTGATCTTGCGCACGGCCTCCCAGAATATTATATCCTATTCTTGTTGTCAAAACAAATGATTGTAGTCTCTTCCTCTTTACCGAATTCAGTTCTTATTACTGCGGGTTTGCCATGCCAAGGCTAAAAAAGAAGAGTGCTGTGCAGCGATAATAAATTAAACCAAAAGCACTTTGAAATCTACCTCAGCCTGTAGGCCTGCCTAAAGGGATTTTTTTTTTTTAAAGAGATCTTCATAAGGCTATTAATAGAGCCCGGAAGTTCAGGTATTTATTTTGGTTAAAATGGGGAGGCAAAAATGCACTTAAAATGCCGAAAATAGGCAGTAATATGATTAAAATAGGCATTTATTAAAAGCCAAAACAGAGAGTAATCCTGCTCTTTATTAATGAAAATAGCTACATAAGATACTTAATTTATTTATCAATTATTACATACAGTACTTACTTTTCTTTTCTTGATTACAGGCAACAACAATATGTTTTTCAAATGATCAACTGTCACAGTCAGTCGCCTGTCAGAGAGAATGTTTTTCACCATGGAAAAAGAATGCATTTATAGGGAATAAGATCTTAGTAAATATTTTTATGACGTCAATGTGTAACTTTTTTCACTTTCATATTTTGAAATCCTTATGTGCTTTTAGAATGTATAAATAATCTCAGAATAAGTAATAACAATCCAAATCAGGCAAAAAAGGCATTAAACCTAACAACAGGCAACAAAAGCCAAATTAGGCAAAATAAAAACTGCCCCTACCATCCCTAAATGTACGGAAACATGTATATGTCTACGTAACTGTTTAATTTATTCACTTATATAGAAAAAGCATTTTGTCTAACTTCTGGGCCCTAGCTATTAAAAACACAGTACTTTTGTCACTTTTTATAACCTTGCAGCAATTTATGCACATCGTCGTTCATGGATTTCCAAAACCACCCTCGACAACACTTGTATGTTATATCTCTGGTGTACCAATCTCTACTCAGGTATGTTGTGAGATTTAGCAATGTATGTTGTAGCATATCAAGTTTGTGATGACATCGTTTCTCAGTTCATCACTCCTACCTATAGAACTACAGTAAAAGTAGAGAACATAAAAAATAATAGCATTCAACAGCTCATTTTTCTCTTAAAGGAAAAAGAAGTGCTCACCCATATTTATCAGCTATTTCCTTGGCTCGCTGCTCACTAATGATTCTCCTGTCCTCCAGATCACATTTGTTTCCACACAGCACTACATCTGGGTTTTCACAATAAGCATGGGTCTGTTGAACGGAAGAGTACAATTTAGCAATACACATATTTGCATTTGCTTAGGGATTACAAAACATCTTTCCCAGCAATTAAATACAGTCGACACTCGATTATCCGCGGTAAAGCCGGAGACAACAAACCCAGATTATTCAAAATCACGGATAAAACAAAATACACACAATAATGCAAATTTTAAAAGTACAAGCAGAGCAATTATATGAATATAACACTGTAAATAAAATAAAAATTATATGCTGTAGAGTAAAATATTGTGAAATAAACTCTATACTATTCAGGAATTTTTGTCTCATGAACTTATAAATGTCATACCGGTGCCCTTTTGTTTTCTGGATGCATTATCTTTCTTTTGTATATCACTAGGCAATTTCCTGAGTATTAGTTTGTCTTGCAACAAAGAATCACTTTGCTGTTTTAAGTACAAAAGGACACATTCTACAGCACTCAATGCCTCCCCATGACTCACACTGTCAGCATAGACTAATTCTTCTCCATCTTTACCTCTACCCCTTCAACTGCAGGTAGCTGTCCACATCCTTGAGCGATGAATATGTTTGTACAGAAAAGGTGAAAATCCTCAAAACGCAATTAAACTATGAACCTCAAGTTAGCGTTATAAACTGAGCACGATTCACAGCCATAAAAAATTAATACAGTACTGTAAATAAAATATATATTTTTAATTAAAATAAAAAAATAGGCTACAGTTAATCTGCAAACTGGATAATGCACCCAAAAATAATCGAGTCTACTGTAGAGAAATGCCAATAAACTGACAATTAGCAAAAAAGCAAAATCCAAATGCAGTAAAGATCTTCACTGTAAACTCAGACCTTAACCTAAAAGGAAAAGGAGGGAAAAATTATGTTTATCTTCAATTATTTCAGGCTATGGTACAGTATAACTTAAATATAGGGGCAGAATTTGAAGAAGATGGAATGGTAATATTTTCACTATATAATAGGAAGCAGTACGGTTCTCAATTGTAGGAAACGATTTAAGTACAGCTTCCCAATTTAGGTTATGCAAACGTACTGAGTTACTATTTATCAACTTGAGTTCAAAAAATACAATAAAGAAGAAACTATTATAAAGCTTACATTATTATGGTTTATACAGGGCACCAGAAAAAGGCCCGCACCATAGACAAAATATAAAAATTTGTTTTATTTTCTTTTAATAAAAGATGATATCCTGAACACTGAATTAGTTGCAAAGAAAGTACCAAATGGGCTCCATGCTCGTCAGATTTGATTCCCTGGTATACCGAGCTTGGTCGGTACCCACTGTAGCTTTCATGTAGTAAGCAGGGATCTATAAGCACCTCAAGCATTCCCACAAGAACAGACCCATATTTGCAGTTGGACTTTGCAGGCAATAATTCAAGGCACCCATGCAATATTGAGGACAGTGAACTCTGGCAATTCGAAGGTCTGTAGTGACATAATGTCATGGCAATGGCGAATCAATATCTTAGGCATCCCTTGCAAAGTTCTCTCATACAAGTCTATTTGCATACTGCCAAAATAGCATACAACGAAAACAAAATGTGTGGCTTTTTTATGTTTGCCTAAAGAACTTTCAAGGAAAGCTACATTAGCAAATCCTTCTTTGGGCCAACTGGTACTGCACTTATCCCTATGGTATTAAAAAGAAGAGTGGAACAGCAAAAGAACTTGTTTAGTTTAGGATAACCTGTTAAACATTTGTGTACGGAACAATTACTAGTTCAGAAATATTTGTTATGATCTCACTTTCTAACGAACTTGGTAGTTCCAGAGTGGGTCATCTAATCTTTTTTATTGTAAGTTTTTCTGAAGATTGATGCAGTGCCTTGGCTGTGCATGCAAAGCCAAACTAAAGTGTTCCAGCACCACCCACAGAGAGTTTAGCAACAGGCCAACAAGTTAGCAAAGCAATTACTTTTTTGTATTTCTTGACGAGACATTTAAAAGTTCAACAATATTTTTGCAAGACTAACATATTTCATGAGAAATGTTTTGAACTCTTCCAAATATAGAATACAGCCAGTATACTATCCGCGCGCCATATCTTGAGCGCTGGATTTACAGGGAAGTGAGGGTTGGGGGGAACAAAACATAGCTACTCCGCCAGTCTTTCTGCAGTGTTGTCAACCAAAGAAATCATATTTCAGCAGAATCGCGAATATGGTAAGCGCACGTCAACAGCGTAAGTGTGGATGCCGAATTATAATTATTTCCGATGAATCATCCTCGCTATTTTATGTAGTGACATTTAATAGACAAGGATTTTAATGCAGTCCAATAATATAACGTGGTGACGGTATTGCGTAACAATTAATAACACGTCACAAGGCTTTAGTTATGAAATAAATCATTTTCCTCCGGGAAGAGAATGTTATATAAATAGGCTCAATATATTTACACTGGATGACTAGTTTTAAGCATGAAGAAGAGTCTTAGCAGAACATGCTTCACCATTTCGTGTTGTAAAACATAAGAGAGGTAAGGCATCTAAAAGTGGAGAAAATTAGAGGCCTAATTTTAAACGTATTTAATACGTTTTGTGAAAAGTATGCTCAACTTTCAGTCCATGAAATTGACATCAGAGTTCACGGGAGTGTCAGAAATTAGCACATACGGAATTCTTAAAGAGGTGAGGAAAGTGTTGGATGTACAGTGACGTGTTTGTGAAATAAGCAATTCGAAAAATTGTATTTTTCCACATAACTCCATGCGTCAGAAAAGATAATGTCAATAAATAAATAAGGTTCCTGAGACAGAATGAAAGTTTAGTATCGAAGCCACTAGATGTCAGGGTGTATAGCGTACTTCGTGTTTCAATGTTGTCAGCTCAACCTACGAAGTTGAACGAAACCTACCGAATGAGGACTAGGGAGCCGAGCGCTCAAGATATGGCGCGCGGATAGTAAGTAGTGTGTTGGAGAATTTGCCATTGTGTCATGTTAACTTGCTAAGTTAAATTTTCAACTGTGTCATGGGTATTAAACTTGCTAAAGTCAGTAGCGTATCATTGTCACTGCTCACCAGTGACGAATCTGGGAAGCCCCTTGGGACCTGAGCACCTGTCCAGCTCTCCCCCAGGTTACCAGGTATGACCACCATCCACTGTAATTTACTGCTAAAGGACAGTTTATCTTTCATGACAATCATAATTTGTTTCACATCACAGAATTAGTGTAATCTAATCTCACAAGATTCCAGCCTCAAAAAAAGACAACTATTAGCCAAACTAGGAGGGATAAGTGGCAATAATGAAGGGGAAAACCATTCCTGTTGGGATCAGATAGTATTAAGAGAGTCACATCAGCACACTTCAAGTCTTAACTGCACCAGACCACCTCACAACATCAAAATACAGTTGGTTTATAACAAAACTATCACAAAGCCCAAAAGGTAATGCACATATTATTCACATTTTCCATTGATTTAAATTGAATTTTGGACTTAGCATCTTTTGTCACTGTACCAATCTGTAAAGAAAATCAGGCATACCCTTAGTTGGTCTAGCCAGTTCCTTATTTCCAAGAAGGACTGCTCATTAGTCAAGTCAAAGAGTAGCAAGAAGCCCATTGCATCTCTGTAGAAGGCGGTGGTTAGACTACGATATCTAAAGTAACATAAGACAAGGTTAATACAACACTACAAGGAATTTAATAGAAGCTGATGCTTGCCTTTGTCATTATAAAGAAAATGTGAAAATGTCAAAATCTTCAATTTGGTTTCACACCTTTAGGACAGTGCCACACTATTTAGTTTCTAATACAGTCGAATTTGGTTAATTCGATGTTGGATAATTCGAAATATTGTACAATTCGAATAAATACTCATTCCCTTTGAAATTCCTATATAAATGTATGTTAAAAAATTGCAATTAATTCGAATTTTTTAAGCTTAATTTGGATAAATCGAAGCCAAAATTTGTCTCATGTTAATGTTGTAAGGATTCCAAGAGTTCATTGCTTCCAGGAATTCTACAAGGATTCTCTATTTCGCTGAAGAACCCTAGTCGGTAGCAGCCAGCAGGTATCTTACTAAGGTGTATTTTTAACCGTTATCTTCCTCCTGCTGAATAGATGTTCAATGGAATGCGAAGTTCGCTCCCTCCGCTACAGTCTTGGAGGGATTCAACACTTCTGTGAACATTTTAGTGTTCATTCTATCCTTCAAGTGTGACTGTTTGAAAATGTCAAAGCGTGGAGCATACACTAGTTCCTTTATTAAATTTAGGGTTACAGTTTTAGTGTGGAAAAAAATGGTTTTATTTAACATCATAACAACAGGCTGGCAGTCATTAAGGTAATATTCACTATACAATAATTATTAAGTGCCAGTATGGTACTTTATGAGATTGTGTGTGGGGACGAAAAATGTCTGTCCGTCTGTCCATGTGTCTGTACGCACGATAACTCAAATACGATTTGTCGAATTTTAATGAAACTTGGTATATATGTTTATAATGTCCATGGGAAGAACCCTATTGATATTGAACCAAATCGGTTCACCGGTACTGGAGTAATGCCCAATTTAGTGCCTATTTTAATAGATTATGGCGCCTTTCTATCGGATTTCCATGAAACTTGGTATACTCATTTATGACGTTCATGAGAAGTGCCCTATTGAATTTGAACCTAATCTGTTGACCGGTACCGGAGTAAACCCCAATTTAGTGTCTACTTTAAAGGCGCAATAACTCAAATACGCTTTATCGTATATTCATGAAACTTCGTATACGCATTTATAATGTCCATGGGAAGACATCAATTTATAATGGATAAAATCGGTTGACCTGTTTCGGAGTAATGCTCAATTTAGTGCCTATTTTATGGTAATATACATATTCGAAAGAATTTATTTAAAAAAATGAGAATCAGTTATCTTGACAACACTGCCTATTGTTTTACTGTGATCTTATAAGGCCTTGGAAATTAAAATACAGGTAGCTATGACAAAAAACACTATTGATTTACATGCCCTTATCCAACTAGACCGTTAAAATGACCCCGGTGGCCGAGATGGTAACACTTTGGCCTTACATTCTGGAGTCCATGGTTCAAAACCCGAAACCGGCCAATTTGAATTTTTTTTGGTATTTTTATGTGAGTGTGCGATTGTCATGATATCACAAATCTGTACAGTTCAGGTGATGCTGGAATATTTTAATCTCATTAAAAAAACTAGACCTTTGTTCTTCCGTAAGCCCTGCTTAATGAATAAATCTGGAGCTTAACTTGGAAATCAATTTAAAAAAAACATATTCTGCATATCATAATTGCAGTCATAACTGATTAAACAAAAACATACTGGCACTTTGTTACATCAGTTTACCTGATTTTATTATTTATTGCAATGAGTTTATTTTTAACATTTTTACGGCATTTTCGTTTAAAAAGTCACAGTTTTGGGAAATTCGAAATTTGGATAATTCGATTTTTTTCTAATTCCCCTTGGGGTTTGAATTACAAAGAGTCCACTGTATGCACTACACTTGTGTTAAAAATGAAGTATTATGTTGGAGTCTGTTACACTGGTCTTGCATGTACAGTAAAGCTCCAATTATCCAAACTCCAACTATCCGGATCGCTTTGAGGTTATATTCAAGTTGTTTTTGCAGCAGCGAATATTGAGAAACACTCTTTCAGGACTGATTATTTGTGAAAAAGCAAACCTTTTAGCTCACAAAATCGACAGTGTGTCGGCAAGACAACTAACTCTGACTGATATATCCAAGAATGGCATTTTATATCATATAAGTACAGTACTGTAAAATTTAGCTTTTTTTTTTTAAAGAAATTATCTTTTTTCATGGTTTATCCAATTATTCGGATGTTTGATTTTGCAGATTGGGTCAAGTCCTAATTAATCCAAATAACTAAAGTTCTACTGTATTTGTAAAACATCCCTGAGCACATGCTCATTTCATATGGCCTAATACTGAATCAAATGAACTTCAAGTCAAATTTTACTTTACAGTTAATAATAATCATTAGGGCCTGGATTTTGATGACTTTGTACCTTTTTTCTGATGATGCTAACAATGCTCTATGGAAAATAAATGTGATTCCTGCCTTTCTGAGTGAAATTAAACTACTTTTATGGATCTTTTTTCTGCACATTTAGTCATTTTTCTCTGATAAAGCAGTTTTATGGGCTATAAGTCATTTTGAAGTAACTTTAAGAACAAATCCAGCGAGTTTGGTATTATTATTGGTATTGGTAATATTCTTATAATGCAAGTAGAATCAAGTCTCAGCATCTCCAAATCCTTGGAGAACTGTTGCAATGTGGCTTCCCTAGTCATATTTTATTAAACATTTGGACTTGTCCAACTAAACAATTCACATCTATTGTAAGATAGACTTGTCCTCTAAAGGAATGAGGGGTGAAACTACCTGCTACTTTAGAGGGTCGCACCATGGGTTATTGTGTCAACTGGTTACAAATCAATGATTGGAAACTAATGATTGAGGTACTGAAGTGATATATTTTGATTGGAAACTAATGATTGAGGTACTGAAGTGATATTTTGTTTCAACATGACAAAAGTAAAAATATAATATATGCTGCTTTAACCCGCTGAAGATGTGTTCAAGACGAGAGTCCATGCACTAGGAACCCATTTAAATGTCCCCAGCACTGGTAGCTTCGTCCACGTGTTTTAACTGAATTATATTCGCCAAGCATTCTACAATCTATCTCTGAAATTTTTTATGTAGTTTAGTCACTCCTACGTGTATTTCAGTGCTTTGAGCTTTTATGAATAGCAGAGGAATGTGGCCACTCTACCACCCTCTTTGTTGCATTACAATCCATTATCTTTTGGTAGTTTCAAGGTTCATAAAGAGGGAAGGAAGTTCTTAAACCCACTTTTATTGGTGCTGTCAATCAATAGATTAAAACATTAATATGAGGAATAATTCATAAAGCTGCAAAGAAACATAAAATAATAAAAAAGGAATGAATAAGCGAACGAATAAAATTGAACTGCTATGCACTATTAGGCCTAAGTTATCATTGTTTACTACTTCATGAGTTGAATCATCACTCCATGATAATTCATAGCAGTCATTTAGTACTGGTATTTGTTCTATTTTATCATTAAAAATGTGTTTATTCTCGTTTGAAGGCATTTTGCACATATTGCTGCCTGCTGAAGAAAGACACAATAATATCTAATACACAGAGGTGCCCACCCCCCCAAACTTCAAGACTCACCCCCCCCCCCCCAAATTCATGACTTACCCCCCCCCCCAAAAAACTTCATTGCTCACCCCCAACCTAATTGGCTGTCGACAAGGGCGCCTTTATATTTTTTGGGGGGGGGCAATTTTTTAAATTAATTAATTTTTTTTCGCTTTAACTTCTTGGGTCACTTTGTAACATTATAATAATAACTAGCATGTGCCCGCGGCTTCGCCCACGATAATTATTTCAAGAATAAAAAATAAAAAATTAAGAGCATAATAGTTAAATCATATTTATTAACACCTAAATCACGTGAATTACATAACGCGATTAGATAGCGTCGCCTGGTAAAAGCGATCTCAGATTCGAGTTCGTTGGCCCAGAAAACCCCTGTATAGCGAGTTTTGTTCAAATCGAACGATGTTTGACCATATTTAGGGTTGATTATCCTTCTTCCGTGTAGGTTGAAAATGTCATATGTCTTTGGGCCTTGACACTCTAAACAAATGAATCGACCAGCGTGGGCTTACAACATTCAAGCGATCGCGATGCTTTTATTTCCACGGTATGACAAAAATAGCCAAAGCCAACTGCAATTGATTTGACATTGAAATGTATTACTGAAATCCGATGCTTCGACAGCGCTAAAATCACGTTTTCTGCCAGTTTTTCACTCATAACTCGCGAACGAAAGCTAAAATTAAAAATTCGGCTTCGAGGTGCATTTGCCCACCTTTCAGTCCATCTATCTTTAAAATTTCAGATCTCTGCGTTCAGTAGATTTCGATGGTCATCGCGGACAGACAGACAAACATGTCCTTTTATTATTATAAGATATCATGTGCCCGCGGCTTCGCCCACGATAATTATTTCAAAAATTTAAAATTAAGATCATAATAGTTAAATCATTATATTTATTAACACCTAAATCACGTGGACTACATACCACGATTATGTAGCGTCGCCTGGTAAAAGCGACCTCAGATTCGAGTTCCTTGGCCCAGAAAACCCCTGCATAGTGAGTTTCGTCCAAATCGAACAATGTTTGACCATATTTAGGGTTGATTATCCTTCTTCCGTGTAGGTTGAAAATGTCATATGTCTATGGGCCTTGACACTCTAAACAAATGAATCGTCTAGGATGGACTAACAAAATCAAGCGATCGCGTTGCTTTTATTTCCAAGGTATGAGGTATGATGACAAAAATAGCCAAAGCCATCTGTAAGTGATTTGATATTGAAATTTATTGCTGAAAACTTATGTTTTGAAAACGCAAAAAATGCACGTTTTTTGCCAGTTTTTCACTCATAACTCACGAACGAAAACTAAAATTAAAATTCCAGCTTGGAGGTGCATTTTCCGACCCTTCAGCACACCTATGTTTAAAATTTCAGATCTCTGCGTTCAGTAGATTTCGCTGGACATCGAGGAGAATTCCTTTTATTAATATAGATAATATGAATTATAATGATACCTTCTCTAATTTGTCAAACATCCATTTAATTTAATCCAAGCCCACCTGATACCACTGGTAACAATACGTTCTGTGAATTTGTTTTGATAATTCTATGTAAAAAGGGATTAAGTATTTTCAAAAACATTTAATTTTTGGCATTTAGAATCAGAATTTTTCAAAATCCTTTCTTAGTGAGCACCTACATTATGAAGCGAAGGTACTGTCAAAATCCCAAGTCTCTACCTGTTATAGTTTAGGCTGTACGTTGATTCCTGTCATTCAGTCAGTCATTCATTCAGTCAGTCAGGACAAAGCCTTTTATATATATAATATATAATAAGTACAACAATGACGTAGCCAGAAAATAATTGTGGGGAGGGTCGAAAATGCCGTGGGGTTTGGAATACCCCCCCAAAAAGGGGGTCACGGGTCCATCCCCAGAAAATTTTTAAATATTGAACAAATGAAAATCACATATTACGCTATTTTAGCACACAAAAACTAGTTAGGAAATTTGTTTACCATACTCTAAGACATGCCAATGTAAACAAGAAAATGTTACTTAAGTCGGATGTCCACCCCCGGGAAATTTTTAAATACTGAACTAATGAAAATCAAATTTTACGCTATTTTAGCACTGAAAAACTAGTTAGGAAATTTGTTTGCCATACTCTAAGACATGCCAATGTAAATAAGAAATCATTACCTAAGTGGAGGGTCCACCCCCGGAAAATTTTTAAATATTGTACTAATGAAAATCACATTTTACACTATTTTAGCACTCAAAACTAGTTGGGAAATTTGTTTACCATTTACAATGTAAACAAGAAAATGTTACCTAAGTCGGGTGTCCACCCCAGGAAATTTTTAAATGTTGAACTAATGAACATCACATTTTACGCTATTTTAGCACTGAAAAACTAGTTAGCAAATTTGTTTACTATACTCTAAGACATGGCAACTTAAACAAGAAACTGTTACCTAAGTTATATTACTTATTACTATTTATAAGAAAAGTTGAATAACACATGGAACAGCGGACATAATAGGCCTACTCATTATGTTATGAAAAGAAAATAACTACTATATCATATTTGACACACCAACAAATCTTGTTTAATTAAATAATTTTTTTTTAATACAAATATAGAATTTTAGGTTTTGACTTTTGGGGGTCCAAATCCCCTGAACCCCCCTTTCCTAATCCACTGTGGCCATGTTGTCGATTTGGTAAAACTTCTGCAAACTTTTTATGTCTTCCTGACTTTCAAATAATTGTCTTAAAAGAAAAACACCTGACTATAATAATTGTTAATATAATTTTTTTCCTTGCGCCCCCCCCCCCCCGCCCCCGGGTATGGGCGCCCACGGCTGTCAAAATTCTTCATCTTTATCTTTATTAAAAATTAGAAGAGACCTTTTGAAGTTATAGAACTTGGCCATTTTTATTTTTAACATATAAAACGCTAATTTTGCAACAATTTTCAACCCCCCCCCCCCCAGAAAATTCACAAAACGATAATTTTTCCCCCCCCCCAGAAATTTCAATGACGCAGTCTGCGTCTTAACCCCCCCCCCCCCCCTGTGGGCACCCCTGTAATACAGCAAGAGTCCAGCTCGTCGTGGAGCTGTCTGGGTTTCATACCTGCTCATGATGCAGACTCATTAAAAGTCTCCAATGGGTTAAGTAAGCCCCTGTATTTTTAGTGATACTGAAAGGAGTTTTTCAATGTATAAGTCCCTATTAGTTGAAAATCAACAGTCCTTCAAATTTGAAAACTTGCAAAAGGTGTTTGTAACTTATTGTTGGCCTAATGCAGTGTTGATCAAAAAAGTGAATCTGGTTATGTGCACCGAGATGGAGAAATAAAGGTAATTTTTACGTCTTTTTAATTAATTTTAGTCATAAAGTTGTCATTTTAATATCATGTTTTAATATTCTGTAGGTCATCAAAAGTTCGGCCCTAATAATCATTGATTCAGCTCCCTTTGGTCCTCTGATAAAGGAGGATTTACATAAAGAAAGAAAGAAAAAATAATAATAAATATCTAGAAGACAGAGTACACTCTCTACAAAACCCCATGAAAACAGACATCAAATGTAGGGTGTCAAAGCTTATAATTTTCACATTTTCCTTGTATTTTAGGCACTGTGTCTAGCATTGCTATCCTGCAGAATGTTAATATAAATCTTTCATGCAATGTGTTAAGCCTTGCAGCAAGTTCACACTAGTTCTAATCTAGCTGTTAATCTATTTTTAGCAAGGATCATTATTAGCAACTGTCAATGAAGTGTATGACTTGTTATCTCTCCTGTTAAAGTTTAAGATGTATTGCAAGGTTTCCAGCATTCCATTCTACATGCAGTTTTAAGTGTTATTCAAGATAGGATATATGGACATCATTTTCTTGGTAGGATTTCCAGCCAGGTTATGGATGGTTAGTGTTATGATTAGAGACCGGATTTTAAAGGGAAAATTTTCACTCAAAAAAGGACGAAAAAAGGGAAAATTATTGCCAAGAAAAGGTGGGGAAAAGGGAAAATTATTGAAAAAAAAAGGTGGAAAAAAAGGGATATAAATGTAAGAGAGTGTAAAAATTCAACAGAGAAATACACGTTTGTTTTATATAAAGCCTTTGCTTGCTCTACAGCTGCTGATTCTGTAACATCTAATGACTGAAGACATTTTTTTTATTTTGTTGAAATTCTCACAGAGGAAAATAGCACACGAAATCCATGTTCCCCACCTTGTTATAATGGGAAACTTAGGCAATGGCAAGCCTGTGATTTCCCTGTAACGCTCTATTCTGCTGGGAGGAATTATTTTTTCAATGGTGAATCAATGAAAACAATTTTTAATGTTTTCATATTGCCAAATACTGGGTAATTTACTAATTTTTCAAAATAAATTAGCAAAAAAGGTATTGGAAAGGGAAAGTCCCTAAAAAAAAGGGAAATGGGCCTAAAAAATGGAAAAAGGGACGTTAAAACCAGGTCATTTGCAGTTGAAACTTACTCAGTAATGTCCTGTTCAATTTTATCACGTTTTGTGATGAAATATAAAAAAAGGAATTCCCTTTAAAATCCGGTCTCTAGTTATGATGTTAAGATTGAACTGTGGGTCCATTTTCAAAACCTAAAACCATGAGAAAATATTCTCCATGATAAATTCCACCATAATCTAAAAGAACAGCTTGTAAGAGAATGAAATGTAGCAAAATAAACCTGTGCAACCTCATTTATCCATCCCCTGTTAAATGATCTGCATATTATCCAAATCAAATTTGATGATAATGCACATTAATAAAATTAATTTAAAATATCTATGTGACATACCTCACTTTTTACTTCTGTATGTAGTAGGGCCTTCTAATAAAGGACATTGCATTAGGATGTCAAACAGCTTTCAGTTTTTACGAAGGGCAATTCCATTGTGTGGGCATCATAAAAATTCCAATGAATATTCCCTAAACCTGTAATGCTGTCATATTATACTGTAAACCTGCCAGCCAGCAAGGAAAGCACATGTTAGCTCTCATAAAAATGTAATATTTATAGAAAATAAACAGAAGAAAGGCAAGATAGAAAATAATGTCCAATTTGCAGAGGTGAACAATCCATTACGTTACATACATAACATAAAACAGTGCATTGTCAGGACTTCAAATTATGAGTGGATAGCGTCTCACTCACGACAAAGCTCTTTCCAAACTGTGCCAGAATCAACTGAGAAATTAATGGGTCTTCTGAAAATCAGATTGAATATAAGAAAGAAATTAAGTAGCAAGAAAGTGCACACAAGGGATGGGGAGTAAGTTAAGGCAATTATTTTTTTTCTTTTGAAAATGTGGGACCATTTTACAATTTTGAAACATACAAATGATGCAGATTTACGATATAGATTATGAGTACATGTGGGATACTGAAGGAAATAGACACCCATAAACATCCGTAAGCAACTGCATCATGCCACTCTAGTATATTGCGGTAGTCCAAAGCATGAAAGCACACCTATCCACTCCATGATTCTTTTAAAGTTTGGTAGGGATGGGCATTATTCCCCAAAGCTTCCTTAAGCTCCTTGTGGTATTCTCTGCCACTTCTCCCTTGAATAGTGACTATTTTGACGTAAGAATGCTGTTCACATTTTGTTATATCGATCCGCACGACAGTTGACTCACAACTAAATTACCATAACCTCTATTTGTATAAATAAATAAAATAAATAAACTTAGCCTACAATACATCCCCTAAGGACCAAGGCATCCTATTTTCACAGGGAATTACTCTTTGTTTGCTCCTTAAGTGAGCAAGAATAAAGGAGCTGTTCAGCTGATTTGTTACCCAGACTAGTTCCATTCCTTCTTGTGCAGTTTTTTAATGCTGGGCACTGTCGAGTGATCCCTGAGCCTTCTGTCACTGTCGCTGGTGGCTCAAGAGTTTCCACACCTCTCTATCCTTTGCTATATGTGACCATTGGCCTCCTACTCGTGAAGTGATCTGCCCACCTTGTTCTCTGTCGGCCCACGTTCCTCCACCCAGTTCTTGGGTCCCACATGGTGACTCTGTGTGTCCATCTTTAGTGGTTCATCCTTGCCACATGGCCGCCCCATCTCCAATTTTGGTTCATTGCTGTTTGTACTATGTCAGCCATACCTGTACGTCTGCAAATGTCATTATTTCTGATCCTCTCTCTCAACGATATGTGCAGGATTTTCCTCTCCATCCTTCGTTGACAAATCCTGAGTGTTAGCTTTTGTCTTTCCATCATGGACCATGTTTTACAATCATATAGAAGGGCTGGGAAGATGCATTTCTCGAGAATCTCAACTTCAGTGCTTGTTTTCTATTTGTATAACCATACACCACAATGCTACCAATTGATGTGTCCATATGCTAGAGATGCCCTACTCCCACATGACATAGGATACACCACCTCATGGCGTACCATTGCCTTACTTTTATAAAAAAAAATATTTGCCATGACTTATGCTCCATCCCTCCTATATTAAATTCAATAGTGTTTTTCATTAACTGTTCACCCTTTTCTGTTCATTAAGATGGATAATTGAGGTTTTACTATAATGAAGTGGTTCTCTCCCCAAACACTACAGGACCGTTTAAATGAGATCTCAAGTAAATTGACTGTCTAGTGAACAGCTTTCCTATTAAAGTTTAAGAGTAGAAAAAAAAAATTAAAATAACTAATAATTTAATTTTTTAAAAGGTACAGTACCGTACATCAAGATTTTGTTAATCCTATTAATTAATTCCAAAAAGGTAAATTATATTAGATATGGTACAATATTTCCTAGGTTTTAACAGCATGTTTATATTCATGTTAATGTAAGTATTCAAGGGGGGAAAAAGTTACCATACTCAACAGTCTGTAATAACCTAATAAACTTGCATAACATACCTCTCCTGTCCGGCTGTATCCCAGAGCTGCAAATGGATTCTCTGGCTTCGTCCCTGTGATCTGTACACCTGAAAAAAATTACACAGTTAATTAGAGCTAGGAGAACAAATCAATGTCCAATTAACTTTATATACATATATACAGTGAGTCTCAGACAGATTGGTGCTGCTTGTCGCGGCGCCGGGGAGTTCCTTTGCCGCATACCGGGGATAGGAGCGTCATCTGCGGGGAACCCAACGCGCGGCGCGGCGGCACCCATTTGCCTGAGACTCACTGTATATAAATACATATATACTCGTACACACATACATATTTATCATTTTTAATTTAGAAGCAGTGCAAAAAGAGTACAGAAGTGTATGAGTGTTGTATTGTACTGTAATGTACTTTAGTGTTGTAGTGTTGTACTTTAGTGTTGGATCCACATGACAAAGAAACAATTACAAGAAATTGAAAAAGTCAAAGCAACATTTCTCAAAAAAGCACTCTGTCTCTCGAAATTCACGCCAAACCGCCTGGTGTATATACTGGCCAGAGAGAGTTTCTACATAGAGGAGCTGAGACGTGACAAATTTCTTCCAAATACAAGAGGATACGAAGAGCTATTACAAGAGTTGCTACAGAAGAGAGATGAGATATGGATCGATTTCTATGCTGCAGATGCCATGATCTCTCAGGACTGGATGCAGAGCAACTATGAGCTGAGACATGTAGTAACGAGATTCGCTGTACATGGCTTCCACCACCTGATCTGTGCTAACGCCAGTTTTCATCAACCGGGAACTTTATGCGTGTGCAAACTATGCGGGAAAGTGTGCGAGAGGTATCATGTGATGTCATGTGAAAGGAGACAAGAATCTTTGACAGCATTTTGTACTAAATGACCAAACTATGCACATTGTGCGATTTTCCTATTTCATTCATTTAGTGTTGTAAAAGTAAAAAATTGTGCAACAGAACCAAATTAAATAGGCCTATAATAAATGCCTACAATATGAAATACTTGCTATTACAAAGTATTGTTATAATTTTACAAAATTTTATATGGAGTTTGAGATTTGTGAAACTGGAACATGTCAGTCAGTTACCATGTCATCAGTCAATTGCCACACTGTTACCATAATTATTTTATTGCATCATCTAGTGTGAACATCATCTAGTAAACTAAAGTAGCATTTTACTTCTCAATTAGTTAGTAAATACTGCTGAAGTATTTTTAAATTTCAAGTTATAGTTTCAGAGAAATCTCATTAAATGTTTGGAGACCTCCACATAGAGGTTGCACCAGTTCACTCAAAACTGTTTATAATAAAGTTTTTTTACCTTGGGTTCTGAAATGTATTTCATTAGGCTATGTAATGCATGATTGTGATGCCTCAGATGATTAGAATATGCTCCAACTATTTAAAAAGGTTGAAAATTTATTGTGCTTAGTTTGACTTATAGAAATACTTTGAATAAGTGGCAAAAGATAGAAGTAAATCGCCCTGATAAGCTCTGCCCACCCTCACCAGCTGGCCCGCTTCCCCTATTTCTCCTAGTGCTGGCTATTAAGATACTTAATGCTGGCAATGCCCTTGTACCAAATCGTATGTGCTAATTACTACAATACGGAATGCCTTCACAGCATTAATAAATATTTCAGGTTGAAGCCACATATTCATCATACTATGGAATATTATTACAGCTATTGGGACCAAAGCAGGAAAAGAAGAAGAGGTTGTATTATATCATAATATCATCTCTATTGTCTATTTTGACTATCCCTTTATGCGAGCCATATGTGCTCTTTGGGACCTTTAAGAAATAAATAAATAAATAATTGTCCAGCGTTATTATAATATGAAGAAAAAATTTGTCCTGTAAGAGAATCAAACTTGAATTTTCAGCTTGGTACGCTGATGTTGAGGCCACCCACGAGACAACATACAGCAAATATGACCCTTGCACCAAATCAAACATATTTCACAATTATAAATTTTTATTGGTAAAAATTCTATTTCTCATTTCATGTATTCAAGTTCTCTAAACTTAAATAAATGAATTTTCACTTCATTGAACAGCAATCACTCCTGGCATAGTGGTTAACGCTACTGGGTTTGAAGCCAGCAATATGTGTTCGCATACCGATCAATGCAAAAATTTACGGTTAGGAATAGGTCCCAAATAGGTAGGTAGTGTGAAGAGGAAGTGAGAGGAAAGAGGAAGACAAGCACAAGAAAGGAGAAATTAATTAATTAATTTTTTCCCCATTTCACCTTCTTGCTACTAGATGGTGTTGTTAGTAGTACTTCCAATGGTGGCCACTCAATGCTTCACTCCCCACCCTAAACCCCTCCTTCCAAGGTGAGTCCCATTAGTGAGTTGAGGGGGGCTACTGGGGCAACCTAATACTATTTTTTCCCGGAATTGCCCCACAACAGGCTTACCATTCTAGATCAAATTACTCTTTTCATCCATTTTTCCAATATGTAGACCTAATGTGTAAAGTGTCCTAAAAGAAATCCATTAGGAGATCATGACTATATGCTCATTACATAAAAATTAACACTCTGAAAGCTCTTAAAAACTTACAAGCCTTTTTTCCCGAAAATCAATTCCAACTGTTGATATGAATCGTGAATTGAAAATTCCATCTGTATACTGATACAGGAAACTAGTTTTCCCCACTCCTGAGTCCCCTAGGGCCAGGAATTTTATCAAATAATCATAATCCATCGCACGTTGTTCTCTTCAACCTGTAAAATATTAAGTTTACATACATAATTAACAATAATTATTTTTCAATATGGAATTTAAATGTTTTATTCCAACTGACAGCTCGTCAAAAGCGAGGTTATGTCCAATTAATTGAATTCAATATATATGATAAATAATGAAATAATACAAAATCAGTCCCCCAAAATAGTATCGCATTTTGGTAACATGACACAGAAAATTAGTGGAAATCTTTTGGTATAAAATACATATTTGAAAGGTGGCAAGAAATTTACCGTATGAGTAATTCAAACTTTGCTGCCTATTTGCACAGTACAACGATACAAAGGTAAAATTGTACACTTTCTCCGTTATCTTTCTTGATGTGAAAAATGTCACAATTTTACGCTAAAACTACCTAACATCATCAAAACTGAGAATTTGAGAAACACCCTTACCTGTTGCTGCTTGCTACGTCAACGCCCCCCTCTGAAACAATTGAATTTAGAGACGTCAAAGAACTTCTCAAACAATTGAATTTGGAGACGTCAAAGAACTTAGGAGGAAAGACATGACATCAAATTGAACTGTAAACTGGAAAGATAGGGGAAAACTTGATCAGTTTCAGTATAGCTTCTTGTAGTTTCACGCAGATCTGCTAAAGAATGGAAGACGAAAAGGGTGCTAATGAAGTTAAAGTAGAAGTTGAATATTGGTACGTTATTCCGGCTAAAATGGTTATGCCTCTAGTCTTTAGTTTGATAATTATAAACCATAAGCAAGTTCGCTTTCAGGTTAAATCTTGATATTGTGTTTTCTTTGCTTTGGTGATGGAGGGAGAATTTAATCAAATATCCTAATACTCCCGCAGTGCTCTTTATGAAAGCAATAATTAAATACATTTTTCGGTTTATATGCCTTATGTTCTAATAAGATTAATTTGTAACCTTACCAGTCAAAACAGAACAGAAAGATATCACGAAAATACCAAGGAACCTGAGGTCATTGTGATAGGCGACTCTCTCCTCAAATTTTCTGGAGAGGAGTGTAAAAAGCAAGGACACAAAGTATATTGTTTTCCGGGCATTAAAGTTGATGAACTTAGACACAGAGTGGAAGAAATGGAGATGGAGAAATGTAAGCCCAAGGTAGCAGTGGTTCACGTAGGCACTAACAATGTTAGGCCTAATGTTAGTGCAGAAGAGATAATGGGTGATGTGTATGACCTTACCACAAGTATCCAATCAGCTTCCCCTGGCATTAAAATAGTAATAAGTGGACTACTACGCAGAAGGGATGTAACACTCAGGAAAATAAACAGAATAAACAATGAACTGGATTGGCTTTGCTTGGTTAAAGGGTATACTATGGTAGATGGCAACTGCTGGATCAATGATAATGATTTGGCAGGAGATGGGGTGCATTTAAATCGTAGGGGAGCCTATAAGTTTGGTAGACTACTATGCAATGCAGCATCTTCCACACTTAAGGGAAACTAACATGTAATGAGGTGGATGAACCAAACACGAGGGAATTGTGCATAGGATTAGAAGAAACTATGAGGGTAATACAATCTTCCAGGCCTTTAATTAGAAAACATAATGTAAATAGTAATAAACTTAGACTTGTTCATTTAAATATTCAGTACATACAAACTAAGCTTTTGGCATTAACTCATATTTTGAACGAAGTAAGACCGGATATTTGTGTCGTAACTGAACATGGTACAAAAAGCGAAGAAGTATGCAGAGTAGATAAATATTTTATTGGTGCCAAATATGCGAGAACAACTTACCGTGGAGGGGGCGTAATTATATATGCAAGGCAGGGGGTAATAGTCACTGAAATTGATCTAAATAGCCTATGTATAGAAAAGGTCTTTGAGGCAGCTGCAATTAAAATGTCAACAAACACTGGCAATCTGTACATATTTGGAATTTACCGCTCGCCTTCATCACCTGTTAATGTATTTCTTTCACAGCTGGAATGTATGTTAAT
Source organism: Ectobius pallidus (assembly GCA_964059195.1). Taxonomy (NCBI): domain Eukaryota; kingdom Metazoa; phylum Arthropoda; class Insecta; order Blattodea; family Ectobiidae; genus Ectobius; species Ectobius pallidus. The sequence goes on along the minus strand of CAXKWD010000001.1, from coordinate 157,732,239 downwards.
GAACCACGTAACTATAAACTCAAAAGTTATCATAGCAGGTGATTTTAATATTAATGTGGATCTTTATGACAGAACATATAATAACTTAAAAGAAATGTTTAATACATACAATATTAAAGACATAATTTTGGAACCAACTAGAGTGACTAACAGCTCATCCACTATCATAGATCATATTGCATCAAATGTCACCAACACTTACTCCACTGTATTTGAAACGCACATGTCGGATCATTACGCACAACTAGTGGACTTTATTGTTACAAAGCATGTGAAAGATACTAGAGAAATCAAAATCATAAGGGATCTTAAATGTGACAACATAAATGGTTTAGCAAATAACTTAGCTAGTGTAGACTGGGAAAGTAGTCTGTGTATTGGTAATAATGTTGATGATAAGTGGAATGAATTTTTTAAGATATTCAAAATCAGTCTAAATGCCACTTGTCCTCAAAAAAGAGTAGTGATAAACAATGTAACTATAAATAAAATTCCAGTAGAAACAATTAAACTAAGGGAGAGAATGACAGACATGTATGCACTATATAAAAGTACATCATGGGAATACTATAAAAATAAGTACAAAACTGTAAGAAGGGAGTATTTAAATAGTCTACAAATGGCTAATGCTAATGCATATAGAGAGAAAATGGAGAAATCCAAAAATGTTAGTAAAACAGCATGGAATTTGATAAATGGAACCAGAAAACCCTATAATTCATATGAAAATATTAGACTAAATGCAAATGGGATTGTTACTGATGATCCGACTGTTATAAGTCAAAAATTTAATGATTTCTTTATTAATGTTCCCACTCAGTTACCGTTAGTGACTAATTATGTAAACACTAATCCCTCAGCTAGCTCCTCCTTCTTTCTTAATCCAACTACGGAAAATGAAATAATCAAAATAATTAATAATCTACCAAATAAAAAAGGCAGTGGTTGGGACGAAATAAGTCCATGGATGTTAAAGTGCTGTAAAGATGCAGTAGTTAAACCACTAACATATTTAATAAATTACTCTATTGAACAAGGTCAGTTTCCAGAAATACTAAAATTAGGGGTAGTAAGACCAATATTCAAAAAGGGAGATAAACAACATGTTGACAACTATCGACCCATAACCCTTACATCAGAAATAGCTAAACTATTTGAAAGAGTGCTCCTGATAAGACTAGAAAATTATTTAAATAAACACAGCATGCTACAAAATTTTCAACATGGCTTCAGAAAAGGACGATCCACTATCTCTGCTATAAATCAGTATATACACACAGTAATTGAGAACTTAGAAAATAATGAGAAGGTTAGCACTTTATTTTTCGATCTATCTAAAGCTTTTGACTGTGTTGACCACGAAATCCTGATTAGTAAACTTGGAAACTTTGGCATAAGGGGGTTACCAATGGAATTAATTCGAAGCTACCTTACTGGGAGAAGACAATACACTGAAATATCATTTAAAATGGGGAATCTTATTCAAGGGGTAAAATCAAAAATAGAAGATGTGAAATATGGAGTACCACAAGGTTCGGTACTAGGCCCATTAATGTTTATTATGTACATTAATGATATTAAACATTTGCAAAATACTTCTGTTGTGACATACGCGGATGACACTACAGTTGTGTGTTGGGATAAATCCGTAGAAGGTCTAAAGACAACACAAAATGAAATCACAACTCTATTGCTTGAATATTTCCAGAATATAAACTTACAATGTAACATGCAGAAAACTAAGATCATGCATTACAATAGCTTTGGAATAGCTGACAATAATAATAATAATAATATTGAGGAAGTGAAAACTCATAAATTTCTGGGTGTCCTTGTTGATAATAGGCTAACGTGGGCACAACATATTGACTATATATGTAATATAATTAGTAAAACAGTTTATCTATTAAGATATTTTAGCAACTATAAGAATGTTGACATTCTCCGAACTATTTACTATGGCTGTCTATATCCTCATCTATTATATGGCATTGTTATATGGGGGGCTGCTGCTAGAACTCACATGAATAGGCTGCTTATCTATCAGAAGAAGAGTGTTAGAATCATGTTCAATTTAAATGCTAGGGAATCATGTAGGGAGACATTCATTAGTAAAAGAATCCTCACCATTTTCTCTCTATATGTGTATAGGGTAATTCTGTATTTAATAGATAATTATGCACTCGAAAAAAACAATCAGATCCATGAGCATAATACCAGAACCAATATAAATTACCACAGATGTAATATAAATAAAAATGTGTCGATGAAGGATGTACAACACCAAGGTGTAAGGTTATTTAATAAATTGCCAGCTGAAATCAAATTAATTGCAGGTATCTCAAAACGACAGTTTCAATCTAAATTAAAAGGGTTTTTAATAACAAAATGTTTGTATAGTTTAGATGAATTGTAAAAATTGTAATTCTTGTAATGTACCCTTGCTTAGATTAATCTCCTTAATTTTATTTTTATGTGACATGTCCATGTGTCTAATTATTAATCTTTTAGTGTAATATTTGTAGTAATTTTATGTTTATGTTGCTTTTGTGTTTACTATAGATATAGGATAAGTAAGTTACTGTATTATGACGAAGCCAAGGATCTTGTATCCCTACGGTGAATAAAGAATTGAATTGAATTGAATTGAATTGAATTGAAAATCCAAATTTCGCTTTCCCACATCTTATTTTATTGGGTTTATTATTTAATACTTTTGTAGGCCTACTTGAGTACCGGTACCCTCTTTATTAAATTCTTCCATCATGAATAATATAACCTAACCTTACTCTATGAACTTAAGATTAGCTCATACGATGGTCTATTTTCTCTGCAGTGGTGGTTGTGGGTATTTGCCACGCTTTGAACAGTTAAAAGGCCTAATAACAGAGACAGTTCCTACTGCGGATGTAGTTGGCAAGGAGGGTCGTACAGGTAAGGGTGAATTTTGTTAGATAAAATTTGCTATATGCTAGGTATTTGGTTTGCATTAATGAACCATAAAGTATTTAATTGAAAAAAGAGGGGCTTTAATTTTTTTAAATTATTTTATTTCTAAAAATCAGTATATACATACTTGTACAGAATTACACCTACAACATTACTGTAGTTGCTGTCAGTGAAGAACAAACAAACAAAACAAAAATGGAAGATTTGCCAGTAAGAAATTTTGGCTAAAACCAAATATAAGGTGTCAAATATTCGCATTTTGTTTCTCGGCGAACAGAGTGACCAAACTGTCCTTGTATATTGTCGCCGACACTCCCGACCATACCAATTATTAAAAATGTGAGTGTGCCCCTTGTACCAAATATTAAAACTGCGAGAGTGGCCCTTGTACCTAATATTAATAATTCGAGAGTGTCCCTTGTACCAAATATTAAAAATTCGAGAGTACCCACAGGTTTGTCAGCCTGTTTATCCTCGAAGAATTCGCTAGATCGTGGTATAAAAGAAAGTGCTTCGCTGGGGGTAGGTCAGGGTGGGTTATGCCTCATGCGATGATGCACCTTATATTTGGTTTTTCCCGAAATTTTTGCTAAATTGGATTAGTATAAAAAAATACATCCTAGAGTACTAATAGGCAAACCAATTTTGCAGCCATTTCCAGATTATGGCATTTTCATTATACTACAAGATGGTTCCCGATATTCGCAGTGGCTCATGCTGTAGCACGTGAGCCTGGCATACTAGCGGTCCTAAGTTCAAATCTCGGGGCTGGCGGGTGTGTCGTTCGTGGTGGATGAAGCTGTGCCTTGGGGGTTCTCCTGTTTCCCCTTTCATTCCACCAACACTATCCTCTTCATCTTCCCTTTCCCCCTTTTCATCCTCATTCCGTTTCCACTTCTGGTATCGGGTCTGCTTCGGCAGTCAGAGCCCTTTGGGGGCCTCTCTCATTCTCCCCGCTGCTTGTGGTCCAGAGGCTGTTGGTGGTGTGTGTGTCACGAACCTGTCAGGGCTCCCGGTTGGAGGTACCGCAGGGGGTGGTGCACACGTGGCATGGTACTAGGCTTGTTGGATGATGGGGAGTTCCGTGGGGACCCACGGGGGGCTCTGTGGGCATGCAACTCATCCCATCCCGGAGGTCGTTACAATAAGTCAGTAGCGGCTGCAGTGCTTAGGGGTGTTCCCTCCCCACCTCCCTGCCTTAAAGGGAACAAAATAGAATAGAACAGATGGTTCCCCCGAATTCACTTGTCTCGCGTTGTGGGACCTAGTATGATGAAACAAAAAGCAATGGAAATAAAGAAAGCTACAAAGTTCCTGTATAAATTGTTCCAGAAGTAGCTAAAGGCAAACAAGAATGAAACAATGAAAAATGGCAAAAACAGGAAAACAGCATGCTTCCTAGAATTTCACACAACTTAGTCTGTAAGAACAATTCAAGAGACATTTTCACACATATTTTGGAGGAGCAGCACCATCCACAAAGACAATCTGCAACGTTGGGTTGGACGCAGCACACCCAACAACCACTGTGAAGAAGTCAGAGATGTAGACAGGCTTTTGGTTCGGGAGGTATTCCCCCCTCCAGTAATTTATATATATATATATATATATAGAATTAAGCTTTCAAATTTCATTTTAACTTCTTTTTCAATTGCAAACAAATTAGACCGAACTTTTTACTATTAAAAAAAAAAGGCATTACAATAAAATTGAAGGCTTAATTTTACAACTTCGTAAGTAGGCCTACTGTCGGTCTAATATGAAATGCCATAAGGGTAATGAAACTTTTCACTTGAGAACACTAAATTAGGATTCCTTTTTAATTTAGTGATTTTTTTTTTTTCCATTTTGGGGAGGGTCTGGGCCCTTTCCCTGGCTTTGTCCCTCGAAGAAGTGAATACCCAGATCACCTGACTTGAAGCGCTGTAACTTTTCTCTGTGGGATACATTAAAAATAACATTTATGTACCTCATTTCCCACCAGATTTACAAACTCTAAGGAATAGGATAGTGACTGATCTGAATACAATCTCAACCATATACTATCGCCGTTTTCATGAAATTTTTTATATAGTAGGCCTAATAAAACAATGTTCCAAAAAGAATCTGCACTAGCATCGCAGAGGATCAAAGAAATAGTCATTAACAATTAATAAAATTAATTCTCATTAATTGTTAATGATGATGAAGTGTTCCGCCCAGAGGCTGGTACTGCCCTGGGACAGTGCCTTGGGAGGGAGGCCCACAGCCCAACCGAGGGACACTAGGCCGCATGATACCATGTAGGGTGGTCAGTTTCTTTTGCGGGATGGGAATGAGGACACAACACCCAGCCCTGACTCAGGAAGGAGATTTTACATCTCTGTAAAATCCATGACCCGGCTGGGAATCGAACCCAGCCGCCCAGGTGGCTGGCAGTCATGCTACCAACTCACCCACGGCAGCGGGCAATTGTCAATAATCATCAAAATTAACAATCACATTAAATAAAATCACATTAGATTATACGTGTAGCCCATAACATTGCCTGAAGATGGAACAGTAATAAATCTAACATTCAGATTATCCGTGTTTTCCAATTATTCATGCATGTCACAGGCCCAATTAACATGGATAATCAGGAGTTTGCTGTTTATAAATGCAACAATGGGTGCCTGCACTGATGTTGGTGCATAGGAGTGCATGTTTGTATGTGTCAGAGAGGAAATTATTTTGATTCAAGTGTTTGCTACATTTTGTTCATGAAAATCTTTTTGGTCTACAGGATCATTTGAAGTGGCAGTTAATGGAACTCTGATCTACTCAAAGCTGTCAACAATGGCATTTCCTGATTTTGATAATGTCACCGATATAGTACGCAGTGCAGCAGAGGGTAAAGATGTACAGCCAGTGTCAAAACAACAGCCTATTGACTGCATTATTTTGTAGCATCTTCCTAAGCTTAAAGCGAATGTAAGTAACTAGCATTGTTATAAACTTAAATATATAAACGGTATACAAATTTAGAATAACTGTTGAATAGGGTAGCCATAATATAGTAGCCTTCCCTTGACGACTAACTACTCATAGGGCTGTGCCAAGCCACAAGAAACAAAACAAACTATTCTCCGAGTAATGAGATTTTTCCACTATTATTGTCAGTTGAATATTGTAGAGGATTAGAGGATAGTCAAGTGTCAAGTAATGTTCGTGCAATGTCAGAGTAAAAAAAAGATAGTGAAAAATATTGGGGACTCCACACCCTCAAGACCATGGCATTCACTATCACATGTTGGCAACATCGTATACTCCGTAATAATTGGAGCAGCATGGCTAACACGGTGGCTACCTGTTCAACAGTTAGGCGCTACATTTAAAAACACTAACTTAAAGACTAAACACTAAAGAAATTTGCAGTTAAAGTAATGCTTTGTTTTTCACAAACACAAATAACTTTACTAGTTGTCCTATGCACCTTTTTTCCTATTTTAGTTAATATAATACATCATTTTAAAATGTAATAATAGTGAGTACCTTGCCTAGTTAATACGGCAGTAACAAATTATCTTTTAAATATTTTGTTATTTTTTCAGGTATTATGAAGAGGATGTGCTGCAGAGAAAGGATTTGGCACTGGCTGAATAGATCTGAAATTACTGTTTCCTATTATACAAATGTTACTGGCACTCACAAGGGAATCTAGCATTGTTAGGATTGCCTGAGTAATGTAAACAATGTCTGAACTGGCAAAGCAAGTAATATTCTCATTAACGCAGTGTTGCCCAGGTATTATTAACAATAACAGGCAAGGTAGAATACTGTTTCCATTGGATATGGATTTATAGTATTCTAAGGTCAGGCTTTAATTTCAATATCTCCACTATTAATTTGTATCATGTTAAATTATACAATAGTTTCCATTAAGCAATACAGTAAAGTCAGCATTTTTTTAAAGATTCGACTGTACTTATGATATTTCATACTGATTTTACTGCAAAGATAATATTTGGCAATTTCATAGAATAGGATCGTGTTTATCTCATGTACCCTATATCTTATCGTTTCACTTCTGACTTATTTTTCTTCATCTTATTTCTGGTATTTCTACAGCTGGTATACTATTACAAGTATTGTAATAACTTTTATTAAATTTATCTTGTTTATGACAGGATTTGATCCATGAACCTTCAAATCAGTCAGATTACCAGACCAACACACTATCCACTACACTAAAAGCTTGTTGGGAAAAGAAGTACAAAATATAACATGAAGTGTGTGTGAAATAGTTCACAATTTGGTTCATACAGTGAGTCCCACGCAAGAGTTGGCCAATGACGCGGGTTTCTGCGTTGAGGCTGTGAGAACCTGAATCATTACACCGACCGCGGCATTATTAGCATAGATATTTCACCCGATCGCTCGGGAGTTGGAGCTGTGCCAGCCGCGACGCAGAAACCCGCATCATTGGCCAACTCTTGCGTGGGACTCACTGTAGATGTCACTGTCCTTTATTATTATCAACATCAATTAATTGGCACAACTTTACAAGACTGTAAAGGCTAGTGTCCACATGACAGCTGAGGGTGCGAGAAACTTCTGAGAGTTGCATTTCAGTTTGTGTACATGCATCTGAGAGCACTAAAGAAATTTCATGATTGTAGATTTTAGGGCCTATACCTAATATGTACATTTATCAGTCTGTCTCTGTGCTCTTCTGAGGGGACCAAGATGACATGGATGAGTCTATTGCGTATAAACGTAGAGACATGTAACAGCGATGCACAAAATGCTTTTGTTCTAATGGTAAAGGACAAAGCAACAAGGGGTCTAGGTCTTCCTTGATGCAGAGGTTAAATAATAGACCTATCCGTCCATGTAGATGCACGGAGTTTACATTCACAGTTTAGTACAATCACTTCACTCAATTTGACATGCTATAAATTAAAAATAACATGATTAATGCCAGTTAAGCACAAAGTCACCATTAGTTTATATTTAGCAGGAATTTCATATCACATTTCCGTCTTTCTAGTGAATTTGTGGGCCTATCAAATTCACTAATACTTCATGATGTTCAGATGATATCCCGACAGTATTAAATTGTTAAACTCTTCTAAACGCATAATAATTGAATGAAGTAAATGGGGATCATCCATGAAAACACTGAATATGACTTACAAGACATATATAAAACCAACTCTTTTGTATGGTAGTGAATCACTTATAACTGCAACACCAGAGAAAATGACACAGTTAGAAAGGGTTCAAAACCAAGCCCTAAGACTAATAACAGGCGGAGTGAGGTCCACGCCCATCACAGCAATGCAGATAGTAACAAACAACATCCCTCTACAAGTACAGATAGAAAAACAGAGTATTACCCTTTACGAGAAATTGCGGAGACTTCCTAATGAGGATTACTGGAGATCGTACAAGCATGAAGACCGTAAACTGAAAACCCAGTCTGGATTCCTTCAGGAAATCAGAAAATTAAAGATAAAATACAAATTGGATACTTCTGATAATATAGAGAATCTTCTACACCCTGCTCATCCCTTCTTACTACCAGATATCAAATGTGAAGACAACCTAATAGAACACATTGCTGCTAAACAGGATATGAACTTAAATACACTGAAACTGTTAGGTCTAGAAACTATACATACACGCTACCCAAATCCAGAATGGGTACATATATATACAAATGGGTCGTTACTGGACAAACACAGCAATGCCGGCGCAGGAATCTATAGTGACATTTTCAAATTCTACATATCACTCGGACCCTTGTCAACACACTATGATGGAGAGGTACAAGCAATAAGCACAGCTCTCCAGCAACTTTTAAACCATATAACTAAATTTAACAAAGAGGTAATCCTCACGGACTCAGAGACTGCATTGCAAGCAATTGCATCACCATACCCAGAAAGCAAAAAATTAAGAGAAATACATACAACAACAAGAATACTTCAAAGTCTCAAAAAAGACATTGCATTTCAATGGATACCTGCCCACTGTCAAATTATGGGAAATGAAGCTGCTGACTTCCTTGCAAAGAAAGGAACAAACATTAAACAGACTCCATATTGTAGCTTACCTTTTAACAATGCTAAGATCTGGACCCAATATAAGATTAATCAAATATGTAAAGAGAAAAATGAAAAAGACAGCCACAAGAAGTCATGGAATTCCTTACTGAGGAATAAATCAGCCATTCCTGATCTACCCAGAAGACAAACAGTTGCTCTTTTCCGCATAACTACAGGTCATGACTGCTTAGCTTCACATCTTCATAGAATCAACATCTATCCTTCACCACAATGTACCCTGTGCAACGATCCAGCTTCAATAATGAATGGAGAACACCTACTGACTTGCCCGGCAATCAAGAAGATTGATGCTGATCTACCAACCCAGCTCACACATTACTATTGGAACGCCCGAAGGAGAATGGAGGAAATCCAAGTTCCTGAGCATTAGTAAACAACAACAACAACATAATTGAATGAATGGATTCACTTAAAACATTCAGCAAACTCGCATAATATGTTTACATTAGTATTAACATCGAATAATACATTGTTGTTTGACCATCTTGTCAGTAAATGCGAGATGAAAACTCATGCGATATTTGTTTTAAGTGGACACAGTTCTGAGAGTAATGTCACGAGCTTTACTCTCGGGTACTCTCAAGATTGGACTAGCTTTCTCTAGAGGACATACTGCCTGAGATTGCTCTCGATAGTTTCTTGAGCTTTCAGCTCTCATGTGGACACTAGCTTTAATCTGAAATTAGTTGTTTCTTTGCTATTATTTTAGCAGCTTATCCCCCATTTCTAGATCATTCAGTGAAAGTAGAACACATTGGACATAACATGGTCTGCCATTTTGATTTGTTCATGAAGAAGTGTTTGAGCCTAAAATCATTCATTGAATTATTCAATTATTAAAGATTATCACTCCACCAAAACATGTAAGTAAATTTTAAAATAAACAGTTTTTACATCTGTGATTGCATTATTAATTTTTTTTAATCCCTTTATCATCGAACAATGTAACTTCTAGCGGTGAGTAATGGTCATGTAATTTTGACTGATGTCATAAAACATTCTATGAATTTACTGAATATTTCAAACTTCAGTCCTCTTATTATGTAATACTCATTTTCTTCTTCATAAGAAAATTAAAATAATGTCAAACTGTATCCTTATTATTGTGTGATATTTCCTACATATAAATTACAGATAAACCAGTAAGTTACAAAACTTATAATTTTAAATTATTTATACTTATACTTTTAAATTACAGTTTTGTAAAATTGTTTTGCCTATCTTTAATTCAGCAATGATTATGTGTACATAATGTGCATAATACTGGGCAAAGTAGGAAATATGGTACTATTTAATGTATATTTCCAGCTTTGCTTAATTATATTGATTTGTATTGTTTAAGTTGCCTGTAGGCATTGTCTAAAATACCTGAATGTCCAAACACTGCCAGTCAACATGATTATGAATTATTATTGTATTGGTATTGTATTGTATTTATCAATACAGGAAGTCTGTTATTTCAATTTATTTTTCCATGCACATCTTCACATTATTGTTTGCTAAAATGTAAACAACCGTTAATATCTACTACACTGGCTGCTCCACGGAGAGTGGATAGGCTTACAGTAAATCAGATCTTGTTTGCTTCATGCTAAACGCATTTGGAGGAAAACTAAAATTATCTTCAAACATTTCAAGAAGAAAATGTGAAAGAGAAAGATATTAATTGTATTCAATGACTTGCAAAACTGTGTTTTTTATGCTGATAGTGCATTACTTTCTATTCAGGCTTTGTTCTACGTTTTTCTACATTCTTGAATTAGCATTTTTTCTAAGAGGGAGCTTTCCTCTATTAGTATTCAAATATCACCCCGTTCTTAGTGTTGTAAATTGAGCATTTTCATACTAGTTCACAAGTACAGTATATGAAATTTGAATTTCAAGACCTGTAGTTTTCTTGGAACTGTCTGTGAGTTTGCACTTGTTATTTTATCGCTTCCTGTATTATCATTGTACAAAATAAATATATCATGACTAATTCTTATGTACATAGCCTTTTGTCCCTACACAAATACAACATGAATTGGTCACTAGTGAAGTTAGTGTGCATATTTCTATACTCAATCTTGCTATAGATTTCAATAATTCACAGTGCTTTTTCCCTAGTAATATTAACAATTAAAATTTTAAGTCCAACAGAGTAGGCCTGTAAGTTCTGATTTGGAAGTCAGGGTGGGTATTTCCGATGATTAATCAAAACACCTGCCTAGTACGTGAGGTACAATCGTCTTGGTTATTCAGTTTGATTACCCTGGATGTTTTTCTCCTCCGTTGCCTTAAATGTTCCAATTTTCCAGAGCATTTCAATCTTTTCAGTTCTCTTCTCAAGCACTTCCTTGCACTCTTTGTTTCACAAGATTTTTCTTTTCAGTGGATTCTGAGTATTTTCTTAGCAGATTCGATAACACCTATTTGATTATACAGGATGGGGCAGAGCAACTTGCTTATTTGAAATTGGTGCCCTGAAGCAATGGTTGCTCCAGGGAAGGTGAAGGTAGGCATATTCAAGAGGGCAGAGCATAAAGTTGTAACTCCACTAGGTTTAGTTAGCATCATGGAGAAGACGAAGGTGGAGTGCACGTTCGCTGTCAAGGCATACTTTTCTAATGATTGCTCAATCATTGCAACACAACATGCATTCTGTACGCATTTCAATTGCGCCCCATGGTCGTGTTCCTGGCTTTCAGTCAATTGTTTCATGGGTAAACAACTTCAGGGAAACTGATGATGTGACTAAGTCCCCTATCTTCATAATGTGTAACTGTTTGGTGTGCACAATCGTGAGTTGGAATAATTATTGGTCCATGGTTTTTTTTACTTCTGACCGTTATGTTCACATGATCCAGGAGTTTTTCCTGCCAACATTCAACGAGATGGATGTGGGAGATTTATGGCTCCAGCAGGACAGTGCCACAGCACATGTGTCAATGACTGTTTTGCGGCAACACTTCCCAGGAAGCCTCATCTCCTTGAGGGGCAATCTGCACAGGCCAGCCTGATTTAGCACCCTGTGATTATTTTTTAAGAGGCTATTTAAAATCACTTGTCTAAAACGATCGTCCTATGACCCTGGCTCACCTAAAGAACATTCGTCCAGCTGTTGCACGTAATGTAATAGGCTTCTGTAAGTTGTAATCATTTTCAACCATACTTTTTGGAAAGGAAGTTTGAATTTAAGTAAATTATTAATTTATGCAATAATGTGTTTACACATTTTTTAAACCGGTACTGGCATGCATTGTTGTACTTTCACAGTGGCTGGGCCAAACTTAGCTTAGCATCCATTTCATATCAAGTACTAATTAGCTTTCTTTGTGTGTGGTGTAGCCTTTAGTTTCAACTGGAAATCTTGGCAGAATTCAATCAGACTTTCCCCATTCTTGTTCATCCTCTTTATGTGTTGGGTAGTCTCTACACTCTCTTTTTCCATACCTGCACACTAAGGATTTTTATGTTGTCAGATACAGGATGATTTGATTTCCAAAAGGTCCACTTCTTGTTGATTTCATTAATAAGGGTATGACAGCTAATAAAAGTACATTTGTTCTTGCACTTGATCTTCAGTAGGGACAGTCTTTCAGATTTTGATGAAAAGTCTGTGGCAGGATAGATGTTTCAATAGTAAAGAAATTCGAGAAAATGTTCTGCGGTGCAGGTAGTGGTTCAGGTACTTTATAATAAATGTAAAGACTGCACAGAACATATTACGTTAAAGCATTGTTCTTAGTAATTTTCTCAGTTCAACTGTTTTTCTCTTTAAAACAATATAATAATGGAACTTTTATACAGTGAAGCAATATACCACGTAAATTAAATGAGATGGTTGACATTTAAACATTTTAGACTTCACTTTTACGCTTCATAGACTTTGCAATGTTCTCAACTGCTAGTCGACTGTCAAATCCTTGCTTGGAGAATAATGATGCTCTCTCTGGTGTAGATTTTATGAACTTCTAGATCAAGTTTTTTCTTGTGGTATTTCAAAATTCATTAACCTATCTTCAAATTTTTTTTAACTTCCAGATCTTTATGTTTATTTACTGACTTCAATAATTTGGCCTCCTATATAAAAAAGTTTGAAGATAGGTTAATGAATCTTTAAATACTGCAAGAAGAAATCGTGATCAAGAAGTTCACAAAATCTAAACCAGAAGGCACACATCAGTATTCTCCAAGCCAGGATTTGACAGTTGACTAGTAGTTGACAATGTGGGCAAAGCTCATGAAACATATGTTCTTCAAAAATGCAAATAAAAGTGAAGTCTAAAGTGTTTAATGTTTTTATCTTGCTTGTTTTTGTATTCTTTTTCATCTAAAAGATGGCATGAGATTTCACTGTATATGTGACTGAGCTGATGAATATTTTAATAAAATTCCCATCAAATTACCAATTTACTTTGAATATATCAAAATAATGACTTACATTAAAGCAACGATACAGAATTATTTATTTTTTACAAAGTTCATTTTTTAAATAATATATTTTTGACCACATTAAGATTGAAGGTGTACATTCTTGGAACTGAAAGACATATTTAAAAGCAATATTCAGTATTCTTAAACACATTCACATATCTCATCATACGCTGTTACATAAGTAGGGCTACAGTATTTATTTGGAGCCTATTTAAGCTCCACTTTTTCAAAATCAACGTCAAGAAACAATAGCACTAGGCCTACAAATAAAATTTCATTTCTTCTGGTTTATATCACATCTAGTTCAGCCTTCATAGGAGGATACCATGGCAGTTGAAAATGGAAGCAACAGTTTTCAGAACAAGAACAGATAAACCATACCATAAATGAAGTTTAGTATTACCCAATTCCCTACATAATTATGTTACCGGTATATAACTCCACTACTATCCGCGCGCCACTTCTTGAGCGCTGTTTTTACGGGGAAGTGAGGGTTGGGGGGAACAAAACATAGCTAGTCCGCTAGTTTTTCTGCAGTGTTGTCAACCAAAGAAACCACATTTCAGCAGAATCATGCGTATGGTAAGTGCACAACAACAGCGTAAGTGTGAGGTATGTGTACAAACAATAAATTGAATGCCGAATTGGATAATTAGCCTACTTACGATGAATCATCCTCGTTATTTTATCCTGTACCATATTCATTTAAATTAATATCAGTTGACGCCATAAAATACATAAACAATAGTTGACAATCAATAGTTGCATGGCCTACTGTATAGACCAGCGTTTTTCAACCAGTGTGCCGCGGCATATTAAATAATAAAGCCTCAATATTTTTACACTGGATATCTAGTTTTAAGCAGAACATGCTTCACCATTTCGTGTTGTAATACGTAAAAGAGGTAAGGCATTTAAAAGTGGAGAAAACTATAGGCCTAATTTTAAACTTATTTAATACGTTTTGCGAAAAGTTCGCTCGACTTTCAGTCCATGAAATTGACATCAGAGTTCACGGGAGTGTCAGAAATTAGCACATACGGAATTCTTAAAGAGGTATTAAGCACCAGGAAAGTGCTGGTTGACGTGTTTGTAAAATGAGCAATTCGCAAAATTGAATTTTTTCCTTGCATCAGAAAAGATAATGTCAATAAATGAATAAATAAATAAGGATCCTGAGACAGAATGAAAGCTTAGTATTGATGCCACTAGATGTCAGGATGTTTAGCGTACTTCGTGTTTCAATGTTGTCATCTCAACCTACGAAGTTGAACAAATCCTACCGAATGAGGACTAGGGTGCCGAGCGCTCAAGAAATCGCGCGCGGATAGTATGTTAACTTCCAATACAAATTAATAAAAGTATACTGCAATTTCATATTAATGTCATGAAACTCCTAAATTATTCAAAAAACAAAACAAGTAAAATTCAAAACCTACCTTCAAGAAAATTAAATTCTTTAACTAGAGAAACATGGCTAGGCCATTTAACATACAACTGTCTTATCTTAATCTAATAAGAATTTAAATACCATACTGTTTGAACTGCCTGCAGTATCACATTCCACTACTTCTTCTTTGCAGTTTTCTTACCACCTGAATTTTTCCCATATTTTGCAGCTAGATGATCAAAAAAGGAATCTAGTTCAGATGCTCGCTGTTGCTGCTTCTTTTGAATTAGCATTGTAAGATCATCATCTGCAGCTCCCAAACCTTTCTCTTCTTTCAGCTTAGCTGCTTCCTCAGCCTCCTTCTCCCACTACAAAAAATAAATAAATAAATAAACATACTTCCAAAATATGTTCTGTAATTATTGCACTTGCTTGACGAGTAAATGCAGTTGACTTGTGTAATGCATTTTATGTAGCCTACTGATGCTGTGAGGCGATGGGCTTACCACCTGTCCCTCTACCCTCTCTCGGAAAATAAGCATATCAAAATTAGTATAGGTAATGAAACCTCCATTGGAGGCCCCTTCGCCCCACCTGGGGATCATAGGGTACCAGATACCAGATACAGACTGATGCTGTAATAATGAACCTTTATTTTGAGATTACTCTCTATTTTCTGATTCATTTAAGTTAAATTAGTATTCTTATTAACAATGAACCCTGATTTCAAAGTCATTTGGAATGGAAGAAGAACCACAAGCACTCAGAATAATCATATAGAATATTTTCCCAATCTTCTAACCATGTGAGAAATTGGATAAATTCCAGTGTTTCAGGGCCAATCTGAGTCTACGTTGTCAAGGAGAACGAAGTGCCAGGACTGGATGGTGTTCTTTTTATAGAGCTGATGAAGCTAGGGATATCTGGATTGGAGAAAAGGAAACGAAAGAAAGTGTATCATTTATGGCAAGTGGATTGGACCAAATTATTCATAAAGACAACATCCCCTCTCCACACAACGATCTATAACAAGATACATGTGATATTAGGTGATTAATGAAGAGAATCTCGGTTTTAAAATCGAGGTATCCTACATTGGGACTTTACTTGTTCTACCTTGTCTTTTCCTACTTCTTATGTGGTCCCAGTTAATAAGCAATTTACATGTAGTTCTCTGAAGACTCTTTTCATGGGTCTTACTGTAAATTTGTTATTATGAAATGACTTATCCACCTAACCACAAACCCAATGGACCAAAAGTTCAATAGATGCAACGTCATAAAGCCCCATAACATTATAATATTTACTAGATTTATGCACTTATACATATGTATAAGTGCATAAATCTAGTAAATATTATAATGTTATAGGGGTTTATGACGTTGCATCTATTGAACTTTTGGTCCATTGGGTTTGTGGTTAGGTGGATAAGTCATTTCATAATAACAAATTAATATTACCACAAACGGAAAGAAAAATGAAATTTATCAACTTACTGTAAATGTTATGTGTGCTTATACATTACCTTTCTCTTCCTCTTCTCACGCTTCTTTGGTGATTCATGTGTGAAAGCTTTGTACTCTGGCACCTCACCATTATCTATCATTGTCTGTATAAGTTCCTTCAGCCTTGGTTCTTCGTCTGTATGTGTAAAAGGCACTGCTTCCAAGATGAAATCCATGCATCCTTTCCCATCCAAATATGCTTGCTTCAGATCAGTCCGCTCCTCTTCTGAGCCTACAATCCAGAAGATGAGTGGTAAGGTAAAGTTTATTAACAGATGTGAAAAAATTATTCGTAGATCCTACCTGCCCACTTTGTTCTACTAAAATAGATAGGCCTAAGGTCTGTCAATTATATTGTAGTCAAGTCCAACTTACCTTTATACTTTTTCTCATAATCATTTATGTCTTTCACAGTTATTGGCTTGAACAGTGTTCGCCAGTATTCAGCCCAGTCTCTTTCAACCGCTTCACTTTCTTCATCAAAATCACCTGAAAATAGTTAAGAATGGCTAGTTGCATACATGTTCGAAACAATAACTTCAACATAAAGCCTTTTATATAAAATGCCTACCGGTTTCATCGTAAACGGCCTTTTTTTCTTTGTCACTTAAGATGGAATGAATTTTTCCTAACACCTTGAATTTCTCTGTTGCCTCTACTTTCTTCTTCTCTTCTACTCTATCAGGATGAACCAGAAGCGATAATCTGTGGTATGCTTTTCGAACTGAAAATAAATAATTAATTTCAATAGTTGCAACACGCAGAATGAGTAACGAGAAAGTGAGGTTAAGAAATAAACAATACTTGCCTTGCTTTTCGTTGGCAGTCCTTGGAATCTTCAGTACATCATATAAATCCCTGCATCCAAAGTATTTATTGCATAAATCAAGTAACCCAGACATTTTACGAGAATTTTGCAGTTTCTACGAGTCTATCAAACTATTTGATTCTGTTTCACTAGAATTTAGAGACTGAAGTACTTCGGCGCCAAAAGAGTCTAAACGACTGAACGATATCTCGAGAAAGATCGATCAGTTTTCATTCGGGGGGGGGGTTTATCACTGCCATCTATTTATATGCATGAGATTTTATTTATTTATGTTCAGAACATGTAATACGGGGGGGGGGTTAAGACGCAGACTGCGTCATTGAAATTTCTGGGGGGGGGGCAAAATATTATCGTTTTATGAATTTTCTGGGGGGGGGGGTTGAAAATTGTTGCAAAATTAGAGTTTTATATGTTAAAAATAAAAACGGTCAAGTTCTATAACTTCAAAAGGTCTCTTCTAATTCTTTATAAAGATGAAGAATTTCGACAGCCATGGGCGCCCATACCCGGGGGCGGGCGCAAGGAAAAAATTTATATTAATAATTATTATAGTCAGGTGTTTTTCTTTTAAGACAATTATTTGAATTGCAGAAGTTTCACCAAATCGACAACATGGAAGCAGAATCCACAGTGGATTAGGAAAGGGGGGTTCAGGGGGTTTGGACCCCCAAGAGCCAAAACCTAAAATTCTATATTTGTATTAAAAAATATATGTATTTATTTAATTAAACAAGATTTGTTGGTGTGTCAAATATGATATAGCAGTTATATTTTCTTTTCATAACATAATGAGTAGGCCTATTATGTCCACTGTTCCATGTTCTATTTAACTTTTCTTATAAATAGTAATAAGTATTATAATTTAGGTAACAATTTCTTGTTTAAGTTGCCATGTCTTAGAGTATAGTAAACAAATTTGCTAACTAGTTTTTCAGTGCTAAAATAGCGTAAAATGTGATTTTCATTAGTTCAACATTAAAAAATTTCCCGGGGTGGACACCCGACTTAGGTAACATTTTCTTGTTTATATTGGCATGTCTTAGAGTATGGTAAACAAATTTCCTAACTAGTTTTTTAGTGCTAAAATAGCATAAAATGTGATTTTCATTAATTCAATATTTAAAAATTTTCCGGGGGTGCACCCCCCACCTAGGTAATGATTTCTTATGTACATTGGCATGTCTTAGAGTATGGTAAACAAATTTCATAACTAGTTTTTCAGTGCTAAAATAGCATAAAATGTGATTTTCATTAGTTCAATATTTAAAAATTTCCCGGGGTGGACATCCGACTTAGGTAACATTTTCTTGTTTACATTGGCATGTCTTAGAGTATGGTAAACAAATTTCCTAACTAGTTTTTGAGTGCTAAAATATTGTAAAATGTGATTTTCATTAGTTCAATATTTAAAAATTTTCTGGGGATGGATCCCGACCCCCTTTTTGGGGGGTATTCCAAACCCCTCCCCGGCACTTTCGACCCGAATTATTTTCTGGCTACGTCATTGTTGCACTTATTACATCATTATTATTATTATTATTATTATTAATATAATGTTACAAAGTAGCCCAAGAAGTTAAAGCGACAAAAAATAAATTAATTAAAAAAATTGCCCCCCCCCTAGAAAATATCATATGGGCGCCCTTGTCGACAGCCAATTGGGGTGGGGGTGAGCAATGAAGTTTTGGGGGGTGAGTCATGAAGTTTGGGGGGGGGCACCCCTGTGTAATACATGCATATACATTGTCAAAATTTTATTTAAAAAGTTCAAGTATGGAATATCTAAAGAAAATAAACAAATTCTAGTATTATGTTATTGAATGTAATAAGGGCAACAGATCCAGAGTTTGGGGGGGGGAAGGTACTTTCTGCCCCCACTCCACCCGCAACTTAAATTTTGAGTTTTTATCGTATTTGGCCTACGTAACTATTAATAATCCAATTCTCCCCCCCCCCCCCCCACAACAATATTTTAAAGTCTGCACTTCTGCATCTATGGCAATAAAAATTAAGAATTATCCATTTCCAAACAAAAAATTCCTTTGGATATTTTCAGTGAAACACAGACTAGGCGTATGTGTGAATTCCATTTCAAATCGCTCTGAACAACTAAGCCTAGAAATTTGATAGGCTGTTGAATATCCTCAGAACAAGCATAAGGTCTTACCGAGGTTCATAGACAATTTATTTACCTTGCACCAATCACACATGCTCTCAATTTCTCCACACTTTCTAGGTCCTTTAGCTCTTTAGCAAGGATGTATTGAAGGACATTCCCCCACTGGTTTTTGGAGTGTATTGGAGAATGTTCCCCCACTGGGTTTTGGCATAGAATAAAATGTTATGTAATAAAAGTAAATAAAAACATAATCATTAAAAAGCCTTTATCATTATTAGAGAATTATAAACCAAATGCCAATTTAAAGTTCTGAAACGTTTTCTTAGCATTCTTATCGGTTGATTTTAAATAAGTTTATTTATACATATATATGTGAGGGTAAGTCAATAAGTAGCCGTACTATTTTTTTTTTTTTTTTTTTAATTTATTGCAACAATATAAAACTTTCAAGTACCTCATTTTTCAACATAGTCCCCTTGCTTCTCAATGCACTTGATCCATCTTACAAGCTTCCTGATGCCCTCAGAAAAAAAGTTTTTCAGCTGAGTAACAAGTCATGTATGCACTGCTTCCTTCAGTTCTTGGTCTGTGGTGAATCTACAGCCACTTAATAAGATAAGAATGCGCACTTATGTGCAGTGTCAGTGTTTATTCTTTACTATATTCCATCAAGGATTTTGTTCTCTTCTTGCAGTCTTGTAGGTGGTAACGTTCACACGATTCCTCACACAGCGAGCACACGCAAGTGATATTTGGTTCATGATATGATGTATTTTTACATATCTTGTGATGATATCCATGAATCGCCATTCGAGTTATAGCACTTCTGTAGTCTTGATTAGTTTGTGTCCACTGACGGTACACCATGGCGTCTGTACTATAGAAATCTCTCCATATTTCTTTTTTCTTGTCATATTCTTTCTTTAGAACTCGTGCATATTGCTTAGTGTTTTGCATTTGCTGTTCCATATGTAGATCTTCTAGGAAGAAAGGCTCCCTCGTAAGTTCATATACAAGGCGGGATTTTGTGTATTTGGATACACCTAGGGTAGCCTTTAGAAATCTTGCTTTAACTTTCTCAATCTCTTCTAGATTTGACATTGTTAGTTGTTCCCAAATCAGTTGCATTCCATATGTTAGTATGGGAACAATTTTGGCTTTGAACAATAACATGGCAGTGTTGATTGACAGTCTGGTTAAGTTTTGTATGTCATATATTGCCCTGATTGCAGCTGTGGTCCTATCCTTTACATGGTTTGTGAAGCATGTCACTTTTGTTTGAAAAGTTAGTCCTAGATACTTGAAAGTATTGACTGTATTCAGTGCTTCTGGTCCTAAGTTGATATGATCATCTTGTTTCAATCGTCCTCCTTGGCGGAATACCATATGTACGGTCTTTTGTTTATTTATATCTAATTTATTTTGGTTTGCCCATTCATACACTTTATTGAGAGTATCTTGAAGGGTTTCCTTTGAGGTAGATCCTATGGCTATATCGTCTGCATACATGTACATATTTGTTGAGCCATTTACTACATTTTTGATGTCACTGGTGAATAGATTGAAGAGCGTAGGGCTAAGGGGGTCTCCTTGCAAGACGCCTTTATTTTGTTCTATGGGTCTGGACTTCTCTATCTTTATGTGGGCCAAATGATGGAAATCTGACAGGGCAAGATTGGGACTGTATGCAGGTTGCTCTAACACCTCAAAACCCAGTTTTGTAATAGTTTGAGCAGCGTGGGTGGCAGTATGCGGGCACACATTGTAATGCAACAAAACAACTCCTTTCGACAATAGGCCTCGTAGTTTGGTTTGAATTGCAGGCTTCAGTTCGTTGCTCAATATTTCACTGTAATGTGCACTGTTTATTGTTTAGCCCTTCTCCAAGTAATGTTGCAGTATTGGCCCTTGTGAGTCCCACAAAAGTGTGAGCATCACTTTTCCTGCATATATAATAATTAAAATAATTAATTGCAGATTGACTCTTGATTTTTTTTTTGAGATGCAGGGTGTTTCCATTTCATGCTTTGGCATTGCTTTCAAGCTCAAAGTAATGGATCCACGTTTCGTCTCCAGTGACTATTCGTTTCAAAAAAGCTTTACCTTTGTTAGCATGGCTCTCCAGTAAGCAATGGCAAAAGGACCCACGATTGTGCTTGTGCTGTTCAATGAACTGTTTTGGGACTCACTTTGCAGGGACTTTATGAAAGCCAGGTCTGTTATGAATAATGTCATATGCAGAACCATGGCTAATTTGCATATGATTTGCCACTTCATTGACAGTCACTGTTCAGTCTGTCTGAATCATGATATGCATTTGCTCAATGTTGGCGTCATTAGTAGATGTGGATGGCCATCCTGTTCTTTCCTCATCCTTCACTCGTCCAACAGTTTTTGAACTTTTCAATCCATTTGTACACACTTCGCCATGGTAAAACATTGCCCCACATTATGCGGAAAGTCTTCGATGGATTTCAGCTCTGGTAAACCTTCAGACAATAAATAACAACCAATTCTAGAAACTGGTAATAATCAAAAGGGTCTCAAAACAAATAAACAAGTAAAAACTAAAATACAAAACATAAAAAGCAAATTGGAGTTAAATATTGTAGGGTTAAGAAAAGTAGTGTTACTGTTCTATGCTATTATATATAAATTATTGAAAACTTTGAAGACTTATCCTTGTTGGTAGACCATTAAGAACCCTGGATTCTACAAAGAAAATAACAGTGTGTTAAAATAAGAGGTTATATAACAGTAAACAAATTGCATAGAGTAAAAACTAAAAATGTTGAACTTAAAAAGAATTATGTATATTAAATGCAATGCAAAAAAGAAATTAAAATCTTTAAGAGCTTAAATCAAGGTGTAATACAAAATGTTAATTGAATCCTTGATGATGCCTAAGATAATTTTATCCATAATGCAATGGGAAATACCAAGACTCCTAATTTTGTTCCATATAAGTTTAAGTTTTGAAATACTACTCCTAATACCAAAAAGCGGGCCTATGGCTGTCCAGTCAATTGAGGGTATAACATAACAGATACTCTAAAGAGGAATCCATGCTCATAAATGCTTTTTTTTCCCCCCCCTAAGTCCACTTCATTGGCTTGAGTGACATTATTTTCAAGATGGACGGAGAATCTAGAACTAAAGTTTAGTTTCTGTTGTGATGTCTTCTTCAAAGACTTGCCATTTTAAATAACCCAAAGCAGATGCCAGTGAAGACTGTACTTCATGGTGGTGAGTGTTTCTCGTCAGTTCAGATGCAGGTATGAGAGAAATAGCAGCAAGATGTTCAAAAGTCTTCAGCGGAGTTTTCCTTAGTTTTCTAAGAACTTGACTGGGATGATGAAGGTTCTTCTTTTAGGAACAATTCAATTGCGATTCCAGCGATTCAATAAAATAATGTTTTATTAGGTAATTAGACAAATGATATGGAAAAGGTTAAGTTAAGTACAGCATGGATTTCTAAGCAAAATGCGTACAGCAAACTCTCAATTATCCGGGCGTATCGTCCAATAAACCAGCATGGATAATAAAAAACACGGATAATCCAAATGTTGGAATAAAAGTGGTTGCAAGATTTGTAATATCCTGCACTTAATTTCGAATTTCCTGCACTTTGTCTCGATATTGTGTATATGACAAAATTAAGTGCGGGAAATAAAAAATCTGATGCAGTCAAGTGCCGGAAATTCGAAATTAAGTGTGGTAAATTCAAATTTTTGTGCATGGATAATCACAAACCAGATAATCTGGAGTTTACTGTATTTCTTTCCAGACACTCCTTGACAAGTAATTTTAACTTTATGTGATGTTTATTTTCCTTATTCTGAAAGAAAAATGATTTTGTTTATTTTATGATTTCAAATTAAAACAGCATATTTTACTCAAAACTGCCACATTAAAAGAGCTTATTTCACTCCTAGATGTCTTTATTCTCAGTTTCCTTTCTTTTGCAGGGTAATAGAATTACTGAAAAATTGAGGTTATGAAAGATTATCAGATTTCTAAAAAACTTTCTGGTAAAGAAACAGATATATAACAGAAAGAACTGTGTTATTTTTCATTTGTGACTGTGATGTTCTGCGATGTTGAAAGAACATTTTCACTTTACAAATTATTCTTCATTGAGAAACGCAGGAGCTTCACATGAGAAAATCTGCAATGACCTTCTTTACGTACTGTGATGATGATGATAAGTGTTCTGCCTGAAGGCAGGTCTAGACCCGAGACAAAGCCATGGGGTGATGACCACAACTCGTCCGAGGTGATTCAGGCAAGGATGGGAATGAAAGGACACACAACACCCAGTCCTAAACCCAGGAAGGGAATTTTCCACCACTGAAAAATCCCCGACCCGGCCAGGAATCGAGCCCAGGCCTCCAGGGTGAAAGGCATTCACGCTACCAACTCACCCACGGCGGCGGACTTACGTACTGTAACAGCCATGAATAAGATAAGACTTCTACAAGGCTAATAATTTATATGATTTTCGTGTAATTTCTTGCTGCTCATTTTGGTGCTAATTTCTTTGATTTTTCGTGCTTATTTGGTAGTTTATTTTACCACTTTATTTTCCTTATACATCTGGGCTCTAGTTATAAGGAATTTGGACCATATAGATGTGAAAAAATAACAGAAGGGAAAAATAACAAGTTATTTATTTGAAAAAATGCACATAATTCACCTTTTAATAAAAATAGATCATACTAGTGTATTGAAATGACCATGTCCACATCAATAATTCACAAGTATGATCTATAAAAATTAATTTTCATAAGGCTAGAAACATTCACAGCATACTTTGTGATTCTACTTAAATTAGTTAAATCAAGAATTGAAGCACAACTGTGAACAAGGGCCGAGGGCACACTTTTGTAGAATCTCCATGTTTTACGGTGCAAAATATAAGTCTACAGTCCCACCTGATTACTGAATTATTTTAGTTTAAAAATTTATTGCCTGAGGCCAGCGCAGTATTGATAAGAGGACTCAATTTTCATAAGGCTAGAAACATTCACAGCATACTTTGTGATTCTACTTAAATTAGTTAAATCAAGAATTGAAGCACAACTGTGAACAAGGGCCGAGGGCACACTTTTGTAGAATCTCCATGTTTTACGGTGCAAAATATAAGTCTACAGTCCCACCTGATTACTGAATTATTTTAGTTTAAAAATTTATTGCCTGAGGCCAGCGCAGTATTGATAAGAGGACTCACATCAACAGGCAACATAGAGAAAACCCAATTATAAAGCCACATTCTCAGACTGCTCTCAATGTTCTATAGATCCTTATTCATGGTTGTGCTTCAATTATAGAAAGACTGGACATTCAAACACTAATTTGAGATCACAAAGCAACAGAAAAAACAAACATAACTACATTGAAGAAGTACAATGTGCATGATAACAATATCTAGTAAATAGAATATAGAAATATCTGCTGTAATGGTGTTATATAGGTATATGTCAGTACGCAAGGCACAAAATTTCCTGTTATCTTGCCATTATTGGTGGCAGCAAGAATTCTGAGGCAGATGACAAAGTTTCTATTTTTAAAAACTGTTTTTTTATATTTATTTTCAGTATATTACTGTAGTTTCTGCAACAAACAATAACATTTAATAGTAGGTATTTACAAAGGCAGTCACTTTTGACAAGAAAAGTTGACTGAATATTTTTGTTATTCAGAAACCTTCGGAAATATCTGGAGGTTATCAATATCATTTGAATTTCCCATGTGACTTTCATTGATTTTTGTTCCCTGTGTTTTAGTCAGTTAATGCTCTAGCTCCTCTAGTAAACAAGCAAGTAAGTCTAGTTAGGTCTGGCTGGCTGACAGCCATTAAAACTTACAGTCAGTGAAATACTTCAGAATAATTACTTCGCTTGTTTTAAAAAATTGCAAATTAAGTACCAAGCAAAAAAAATACAAACTTGTATTAGTCGTACTAATTGTTCAGTTAGAGTGTATGTTTTACTTATTAATTGCCAGCATGGTACTTTATGAGATTGTGTGGGGGATGAGAAAATGTCTGCCCACCTGTCCATCCGTCCGTGTGTCTGTACACGCGATAACTCAAATACGCTTTATCCGATTTTAATGAAACTTGGTATATGCGTTTATAATGTCCATGGGAAGAACCCTATTGACATTGGACCAAATCAGTTGACCAGTACCGGAGTAAAACCCAATTTAGTGTCTATTTTAAAGGCACCATAACTTAAATACGCTTTTTTGGATTTTCATGAAACTTGGTATATGTATTTATAATGTCCATAGGAAGAGGTCTGTTGATATTGGACCAAATCGGTTGGGCGGTACCAGAGTAACAACTGATTAAAGGTCACATGGTTTTTTAAACCATGTCTATACTACAATGCCACATTTTTTTTATCATTGAGGGCTTTGATGCAATGCAGTCAGATGTTTGTTTACTTCGTTGATCTAGTTGAAATTGAGTACTACATGAATACTGTTATACACAGAAGGTACATTACTGTGAAATAATTTGCGGAGTTACTTGCCACGGAATTTTGTGAAATGTCAACATAGGCCTATTTTAAGAATTTCAAGTTGCAATACATTTTAGGTTTGACAAATAACACTATTCCTTCACATATGCTTATCAAACTAGATCGTCAAACTGACTGAGTTGGCCCAATGGTAACGTCTTGGACTCGTATTCTGGAGGTTCCTGGATCAAATCATGGAGCCGGCCGATTTGAGATGGAATTTCTTTATTTTATTTTTTATTTTTATGTGAGTGCGCGGTTGTCAAGATATCACAAATCTGTAGTTCTGCTGACGCTGGTCGATTTTGATCTGATTAAAAAAACTTATTTTCTGCATATCATAATTGCAATTATAATTGATTCAATAAAAACATTCTGACTCTTTGTTATATTAGTTTACCTGATTTTATTTATTTCATTAATTTTCGTACTCAAAAGGGATATGTGCTATAATATTCTATAAATGAACAAATATGGAAGGGGATAATTTTTATTTCCTAGAAGGGTGTATTGCTATTCCATATGTAACAATAATGATGAGTAAAACTCTTGATTTAGCTGAGATCTTCTGAGTTGTATGCTTCTTGTTTGTACCAACAGATAGAAAAATCTGCAGTGGCTCATCATATCTGGTCTACAGGTCATGATTTCAATAAATAAAATAAATAAATAAAATAAGCCTATCGTGTCCCATGTAGGGCAAAGGCCTCCTAAGAAGGGTTTAGCTCCTCTTATCTAGCACGGCGAGCTACTCCGCGCTAGTGAAGTTATTTGTGATTTTGAGCGTCATGTACACTTGAACTTGGTCTTGAGCACTTAGTCTTGCGTATTGTTCAGGGTTTTCCCCAGTTCTTCCCACTCGTTTCTTCTTTTGGCTACCCTGGTCCATTGTTGGCCCACTTTATCCTTGAAAAGGTCCTCCCATCTCCTTTTTGGTCTTCCGCGCAGCCTTCTTCCTTGTCTGGGGTCCCATATGGTACTCCTGTATGTATGATTTCAATAGTGAAGTAAAATTGCTGAAATTGTAAATTTTGACACCCCTATGACCTCATTTTCAAATTCATACAACCTGGAGGACATCTGGTGGATGGAGAAACAAACTTGTTAGTAGATCTCAGCTGCTGATGATGAGGAACCCATCGAAACATAAGTTCTAATTTGGTAAGTTTTTACTTACAATAATTATGTGAAGTTGATTGGTTTGGAGTTTAATATATAATACTGACACTTCACAATGTTTTCCCAATTAATTTTACCAAATCCTATTTTGTCTGAAACTTCCAAACTCTTGAATGAATTATTATAAAACAAAATATTTCCAAGTTAGCAATAAAAGCAGTACAAATTTCTGTGTGCCCACATTTTTCAAAGTAATATCCAGTTTGACCAACTACATACTTTTATAGCCTAGTGATTAGAATATCTGACTATACATCTGGAAGTATTATTATATAACCATTGAGTATTTGAAAGAAGATAGAGAGCAATTAGAAGATAAATTGGAAATAATAAATGTTGCTCCTGCATGGCTAAGACCAATACACCAGTAACGGAAACTAACAATACACAGAAAACATTACTAAAACCAAACTTGCATCATACATCTAAACCAAAACAATGGGGTATATCAGAACTGGTACCAACAAACGATCTTTTTTGAGATACTCCACCAACATTGAGAAAGAATAACCGTTTTTTAAGACTACCAAAGAAAAACTGTATTTTACGACTACCAAAATTTCAGAAAGAAATTGTGAGGCTACTGGACTGCACTACAGCATATTATGACTATGTGTATTAAATTACTTCATAAGCTGTACCAATTTGGGGAACATTAAGTAAATTACACAGCAGAGTTAAGATACAAAAGTACATTCTAAGAATAATTAAAGGGTACCGGTACCTCTTAACACACCAAGTAGGGGATGTAGCTTTATTAGTGGTTATTGCATGAATGTTAAATTTTGAAGAACTTGGTACTCTACCATTGCCATGTGTATAATATATTCTGGAAACTCATTTTTACACAAGAACTTCCACTCACTTTAGTTTAATAGACATCCATGCACATGAAACAAGGATGCCAAATTCAATTCACTTGTGGAAGCAAGATGACTTTCTAGATTCTAGGTTAAGCTCTATGACTCTGTGAGGCTTACCAATGAGGAAATTCACAGATCTCTATCACATTCTGGTTGAGGTATGGGTGTTACGTACCATAAGGTCACAGTTTTAATACTGGGATTTTTCAATTGGTCTATCCTTCTAGTGGGTAAACTCAGCCTCTTGCTGAAATAAGGATCAGAAGCATTCCTGGAAGTATAAATGGAAAAATCTGACTTTACCATCCCAAACTCCAGGAACACCAAGGGCTTCCAAGGCCTGATATGGAGTTCTTTTACCATATTCAAATGTCCAGCAAGATCTGTCATGGTGGAATGGAGATGCAGAATTTTAACCACAAAATCTCCAGAGCATTTAACTTCATTCTTTGTTTTCTCTTTTCTCTTTTCTCTTAGTTCCAGGCTTAATGTCTGTTTATTTTACCACATTTACGTGGCATAGTACCGCCTGCATGGTGTCGTGGTTAGTGTTACTGGCTACAGATCTGCAAGCCCAGGTTTGATCTCCAGTACCTGCTTGGATTTTTCTGAGGTAGGGAGGTCTAGAATGGAGTGAACTGAGCCTCATGATACAAACTGAGGAGTTGCTTGATAGAGAAGTAGCGGCTCCGGTCACGGAAACCACCACTAACAGTCTTGGGTGTTGGCATGCTGACCACATGCCCCCCAGTCCTGCCATCTGCCTATAGTATATGGTGCAGCGGCTGGTGGTAGGCCTAGCCCCTTCAGGGATGTAGAACCATGGAGTTTAGTAGGTTTTATATTTTTTATTTATTAGTATTTTGTAAATTATGATTATTCTCTGAATGTTTAAAGGTATTCATTCTTGTGTCCAACTTTAGCACTGCATTAACCTTTTAACTGCTGCAGCTATGTTTTATGAGTGTTAACTGCTGCATGTGTGTTTTACAAGCATTGTTTGAAACACAATCTTAACGATCTGCACCTTTTAACATAAAGTATTACTATTCACTTATATTTTACAATTGTGAACCATATATTGGTACATTAAAGCAAATTTTTCTCACAATCACGGCCACAGCAGTTATAACATTAAAAACCACTAAATTAAAAATACTTTTGTAGCACAATTTTATTTATCTTGGTAAACTTTCAGGATGGATATTTTGCAGATGGTGTTCCCTCATCTTCAGTGAAACAAGTGAAATCTTCGGGATCAATTGTAGGTGAGGCAATGTATGATAGTGGGGGTGTACTGAGGATTGGTGGTTGGGGGTTGTGTTTTTATTACATCAAAAAACGTGAGTGATCTGAAATTGAGTTGGTTGTTTAAAACTAATGTTGGGTATGATTTTGTGTGTTTGTGGAATTCATAAATCGCCTGTCCATAAAGTTTATCAAGGTAAATAAAATTGTGCTACAAAAGCATTTTTTAATTTAATGGTGAAAATGTACCACACACACACGATTATTCCTTCCTTCCCTGCACATATATACAGGCACAATTCTTACATTGCAACATTTGTACATTAAAATTAATTGATTCTCACATTTAAGAATCTTTTTGCACATCAACAGCTATATTGATTATAAAGATGTAGGGGTAGATCAATTACCGATCATTACTTAAGTTTTCAATCTTCTGCAGATAAAATAAACCATAAGGTCTATACATTTTACTAGAAAATAACTGATATGAAGAAGAAAAAAAGAGGAACATGATAATAAGATAATAAGGCTGAAAGAGTTTACAAGAATTGTTTTCTTGTTGATAAAGCAGATCTAGAGTTTCTCTAGCATTTCTTTATCTATTAATTTTTTCCTACTGCAAAAAAGCACTTAAGCTGCTTTGTCTTCTTTCCTTAATCTATGATTATAATACATTTATGAACTTAATCATGGGATCAAAATAATTTCCTTCACTAAGAAGTTGTGTAAATTACAGCATTTTTTAGTTCATATTTTTAAGAATGGTATTGTTATCAATCCATCAGGTGATTATAGTATATCCAATTTTTTTATTACAAATTTTAAGCCACTGGTATATGGATAAGAGTATCGGCACAACACAAAACTTGTTTGTGATGAAAAGGATAAAACCAGGATCATTTATCTATGGTTATCAATTTGGAATGTCACAATAGTATGCGTTCATAACTGTATTGACACCCTTTCGGTAATACCCACATATGTCTTCTCAGTTCAGATACCAAAATTTAAAAAAGCATACTGGTATTACATTTTTTGCTATTGCGTATGCCTACTCACTCTTCCCAAAGAACATTCTATCACAAGCTTGACTTAAGTCAGTTGTATTTAACACATGTGATTCTGTCTGGTAAGAACATGAATATTTAAAATCAATGCAAGAGCATGTAGATGAGACTTGTAAAGTAATTTAGTAATAAAGTAAAGTAATAGTTATCGATACAATACTGTACAGACTTTACAGTTATCTAATATAATAAATTAATCTCTGTAAAAAAAAAAATAATACTGTTTTCACTGGTTGACACAGTTACTACCCAAATTACCTGACTATTTAATTGACCATACTATAGCTTGTAACTTGGTCTCCAACTGAGATCTTCACATCTTCGCCATCTGTCCTTTGACTCAAATAGACTCCAAATCTCATCTTCCCATGCAGAACTGCAGCAAGAGTTCTCAAGGGTTCTCGAGTTTTTACACCAGTTGACTGATCTATACAAATCATTTGGCAGCGAGTGCAAGGCCCTTCTGACTACAACACAGAGAGTTATGAGATGAATAGCAAGTATCTGCAGAATAAAAAATAACAGTTAAATATCTTGTTCACAAACACCTCAGTTCAAATATATCACAAGTAATTCAGTTAAGGCCTATAGAACTGTTACAATATGCACATATAAATGCCATCAACCTGCACCAGGATCCAACCTACTACCCTGGACACCATCTATAACAAAATAATTTGAAAACTGAAACTGTTGAAGTTGAGCGCCAACCAGTAAATGATTATTAATTTACTGATCAATTTATTAACTTGCAGTATCACGTGGTTTTGCTCAGCAGAGAGGAATTTACAGGAAAATCAGGTTCTGCTGTAATTATAAGAGCTAGAGACTCAATCAGGGGAAATCGGACAGTTGTAGCTTAACAATATCATTATTGTACTCTAACATTAACACAATGGCATTGCCACTACCAAGTGATATCTAAGTAGAAGTAGATTGCTATCTATTTTGTGATGTGTTTCCAGATGTTATTTAATTAATTAATGTTTTAACCAGATCAGCTATTTTGTGAGTGAATATTTATTACTATTACTTCCTCTGCCCGTACCATAGGTACTATAGGTAGAGGAAGTATTGTTTTCGACCCTAAAATTCGAAGTTGAGTTTTTAGTATATATACACGTTTCAAGGCCCCCTGAATCCAAAAATACTATTTTTGGAAACATGTCTGTGTGTCTGTGTGTGTCTGTGTGGAAGTTTGTGAACAGGCTAGCTCCGAAACGGAGAATCGTATGAAAACAAAATTTCGTATTTGGGTCAGGTACCTTCTGAAGATGTGATTCGAAGATTGGCGACAAATTTCTCTTATTTTTAAGGGGACTTTACATGAAGAAATTTTCGTTTTTCGCGATTTTCTCGAAAACGGCTCTAACGATTTTCTTTAAAATTTGCACATGTGTTCCTTTTACTGAGAGCTAAAACTTTTATTTGAAACTTTTTTTCGAAAAAATTCTCTGAGGGTAGTTACAAGCCACCCACTGTTCACCCACTGTTTGTAGAAAGTTTGTCTTGCGTGATGAACAACTGAATACGCGCTCTTTCACGGCCTCTTATTCTATATAAGAATGTTAAGTGTATTGTTCGCCAGGTATAGAGTAAAGAAGTATCTGAGGGAAATATTTGATAATTTTGGAAATTATTCTTTACGGCGGAAAGTTCAATAAACGTCTACAGTCACTTGTTCTTTTTTTTAAGTTTGTTATATAGGCTAGCCTGCGCTTTTAGTCGCATCATTGAAAGAAGAGGTATTTATAGGATAATAATAGCGTAAAATTGTGTTTTGAGATTCTGTAAAAGGATATGTGAATACTGTTTTTATTTGGGCAGAGGAAGTTATGTGACATTCACATCAGATTTTTTTTGTACTGATTTTTTGTTAAAAGCTGATTTGTTTGTAATCTACTTGGAATGTTATTTAATTAAAGAATAATTTAACCAGACCAGCTGGCTTTTGGATGAATATTCTTCTTCCGCGATCAACAGCATTATACTTTATGATATACAAATATTGTAAGCTGGTATACTTTGTCAAATTGGCAGCCTCTGGATGTAGAGGAAGACTGCTGAAATAAATGTTTTTCACTGTTTTCACTTCTTGATTTGCAAGATGATATTTAATTTTATTATACAGTAATATGTGAACCGAATGATTAAAAATCCATTTAGCACACTGGAAATGATACTGGAAGCAACATCATTATATCAGTGTTTGAAGTGAACATATCAATTGATAGAAAAAGAAGCAGCCAATACAAAGGATGTTGTAGTTTGCACAGACAGACATATCAATTTATGTAAAAACAAAAACAGGACCATTTCATGTCGTCTGTCTGTGAATGCTTATTCAACATATTTGCAGCTACCCTCCATATCTGGAGGCCGTATCCTCTATCCGCAACCTGAGGACACGTCATGCCATGGTGACAGACCCCCACCCCTTATATATACTACATGTGTAGAGGTATATATATATATATATATATATATATATACCTATACACATACATACATACGAAGCATGGCTTGATAGTGCTCTTATTCAGAATAATATTACTAAAGCTTTTGTATTTTACTACAGATATGTATAGGCTACAGTTCATTTTCACTTACTTGAAATTTTACTTTTCCAATTTGAAGAGACGTCCATTCATTTTCAGCAAATGGCTGGACACCTTGCACAACTAAATTGCTGCGGAAACGTTCTAGCAAGCTATCCTGAATGGGAAAAAAATATATTACTAGTTGGTTTGATCAACAGGAAAAAGAGTATGATGCAAAATATCCCAATATTAGGTATACAACATAATCTGTTTTATTTAGCAACATGATGGAAAAAGTAAGTCATTTTTGACACATAAAAAAATTTGACTCTACCTATTCTCCAGTAGTTCTAATTTTTATTTAGATTATCAGATTTTTAGCTTAAATAACTCTCTAGGATTACAGAAAAGGGAAAATCTGCTGAAGAGGACAGCGTCTTGGCGACTACTCACTAGGCTGTGATGAGAAGCAAAAAAAATTATTCTCTGAGCTTATTGTCAATTAACACAAGATACATATCAGAAATCATACTCTCGTAGTGTAAAAGTGAGAAAGATAGAGGATAAATTATCAGGAACTCAGCGCGCTCACACCTTCAGCATTTGGTTGATTTGCTAATATGGTAGTGAATGTCAGCTTTCCCCCACTCTTCCTCCCTTGAAAGTAGTCATTCACTTGTTGGCAACATTGTATTCTTCACGGTAATTAGAGTGGGTCAGCATACATGGTGGTTACCTGATTCAGCAATTTAGTGCAAAAAATATTGATAACATCTATATTCATATGAAAAAAAAAGTTATAAAGATGATGTTATTTACCTTTTCACAGTCAGCTTCTTCATGGTTGATCTGATCACTAAGCCATCTGACACTGTTTTCACTGATAAGTAAATATTGTGCTTGATTTGACAATGACAGCACTGGCTTCTCATTCACAACTGCAAACAATATATAAAACCAAAATATAAGCTAGAATAAAACCCACCGAAAAATCCCCTCAGATTTCAAGTAATAATTGCCAGTGTTAGTGTAATATATCTGCGGTAGAGATACTAACCATAAAACCTGTCTTACACAGACTCTTTATTCAATGGAAACTAGCCTTAAATAGAAATATTTTCTGATCCTGTGAATTTGTTAAATTCCCTGGATTTAACAGATACTGTCTAACACAGAAGCAGAAAGCAAAATAAGCCTTTTTTACAGAAAATTTCAATCTTCCACAGTGGATTTATTTTAGTCATTCTTTAAGCAGTATTGAATAGAACTTTGTATTTACTAATGGTGTTTTGATCGTCTCCTTATTTTAAAAAGTACTGAAATGTTAAGTCAGGTATATTAATTTTTTTCACAATCCTTTGTTATAGAATTTTGTACTGTATATTTAGTGCACACTGTAAGTAATTCTCAATTTGTTTACATTATTCTCATTCTATGCTAAAGACTTGTCAATCAACTTATTCAATCAGCTTTACTTGGAAAAGTCAAAATAAATTCTGATTTTTCTACAGAACCAACAACACTTTAAATCCTCTGAAAATTCTTATTTCTGTTCTATTTCATTGATCACTACCTGAAAACCATCTTTGGAATCAAATCAACCTGTCTTGAAATGCAATTGGTTGTCTCTTAGGACTCTACATTACAGTTTCATTTGCCAGTGATTCATGCGAGTGAGCAAGTTAAACTGGTAAGCAGATTATGAAGATTTTCAATCTTGGTAACAGATTTACCAGATTCTGTTTGTATGTGTTTAGTTGTGAATTAAGGTACTATGTTTTTAATTTATGACATGTACATGCATGTCTGTAGTTAAATTTTTGTATTACACCTTCATTAAATGGAAACTTAACCATAATAGAAAAATGCCCTGGGCTCTTGCAATTCCTTTAAAGACGGGTTTTACTGTAGTACTTCAATGGATTAAAAGTTTTAGTGCTGACAACTTACCTGGTGCAGATTTTTTGTTGTTCCCTTTACCAAGCCTCAGGTCACTGCTCCACTGGCGTATAAGTCGCAGCCCTGGGCGGTTGAGAGCTTCACTGAGCCAGGATGCTATATCATCTCCACAGTCCCATCCCTGCACCCTGTCCCCACACACCTTGCTCTCACATAGCCACATCTGTTTCTTCTCGGTTACTCCTTTCAAGGGAGTATCCAGTGGTACAGATATTGTAGCAAGACCTACCAGTAGAACATTCCAAACAAAGATGAAAGTATGAGCACACGATTAGTTATCAAGACTGTAAAAGGCTCCTTAACTGAAAAAAGAAAGGGGAAAAAATAAAACAAAACAGTAGAACTCCAATTATCCAGATTAATTGGGGACAGACCTTATCCAGATAATCACTTATTGGATAATTGGATAAATCATGAAAACTGTACAGTACTAAATTGTACAGTACTGTACTTACATAAAGAGGTACATCTTGAACATAACAGTGAGAATCGGTTGTTTTGCTGACAAACTGTCAATTTTGTTGGCTAAAAGTTTCTCTTTTTGTATATAATAGTCCCTGAAAGAGGGTTTCCCAATGTTTGCTGCTGCAAAAACCACCTGAATACAGCCTAAAAGTGATCCGTATAATTGGCAATCCACATAGTTGGAGTTTGGATAATTGGAGTTCTGCTGTATTATCAAGTTAAAGCTGGAGTGTTACCATACATTCTGAAATTAATTCTTTGAGATAGCCATCGATCTTTCACTGCAGTTGCACTCACATTTCATCTTAGAAAGTAACCGCAAACCATAAAAAAATTAAATTTGAAAATTCATAGTTAAATATGCACATTTTATGATACTACAGGTATCAAAATTTCAGATAAAAATTTTGTAGATGAATACATTTACACAATATACTCATAAAAGTAGCATACTTTATTGCTTCTACAAGTTTACAAGAAATACAGCCATCGAAATGAAACTACAGATGCTACATTATATATTTTATGGAATGTTTTTAAGAACGGTACAATGCTCAATCACCAAAAAAAACTCCAATAAAGTGTTACATATCTGAGCTGTAATCCATTTGCACAAACAAATTTTCAAGAAAAGGATATAAAAAATAGTTCAATATCTACGATACTATTCTTGAAATGATTTCAGTTGAAGCTACTGCATAGGCTTTAGTGAAGCAAAGTAGTGAAAGTTCAAAACTTTATAAGTAATAAACTAAATTATAATCTTATGTAAATGTTAATATATATCCTATGATTTTAAAGTTCCATTAATACCCCCAAGCAAGATGAAGAAGGCAATTCCATTTCTGATATTTTAAGCAGTCTTGTGCTTTCAACGGAGTGAATTTCTTTAAAGAGCTTAAAGTCTTGTGGTAAAATGCTGTAGATTTGATTGTTTCAATGTGAAAACACTTCTTCTCATCTTCAGCATTGAACTTATAGCCAAAATAACCTGTCCACTGCAGTTCTTGTTCAAGATTTTCAATAATTCCCTTCTCCAATTCAAACATCCCTAGCTGCCCTCATTCTATAAAAGAGCACCACCCAGTCAACCTGAGTGGCGCAGTTGCTGTAGTATTGTAGTATTGTGCTGGCTTTCTGTACCCAAGGTTGCGGGTTCAATTCCGGCCCAAGTTGATGGCATTTATGTGTGAATGTTTGTTATCACAAAATGAAAAATAAGTAAATACCTGCATATAATTTTAGGGGTTTCCCTAGAAATATATTTAACTTCAGCATCATTAGAGCATATTTATTTATACCATTCAAATATTATGAAGAATTACTTTTGATAATATATTTAAATATGTTTCCATAAAAACATTTAAAAACACACAAAAAATCTGATACCAAAAAATTTTCCAAAATTTTCTGGGAGCAGTAGCCTGAATTTATATTAGAATTATTACCGTACCTGAGAAGTGTAGTGTAAGAAGTCCTTTTGCTAGATCAATCAGAGGCTGAATAAGACAGAGTCTAGTCTCTTGTTTTTGTGTCAGGCACACCCCAGAAGGAGTCACAATCATCCACTCTCTGTCATATAGGAATCCTCGCGGTCCTATAACCCAAGTGTCTACCTTCAGAGCACCACACGACTTTACAGGATACAAATAAATATGTGAAAGTACAGCACTGGAACTCTGTGTCTCTTCTCTGGGAATTAAGCTGAATGTTGAAATCTGTGAAATAAGGTCTTTTATCTTCGCCTCAGTGCTGGGAACAGGTTCTGGATTCTCTGGATAGTTCTCACTGGAGAATTTTTGTAAGTACTCTTGCTGAAAGTTCGACCACCATGCAGGAACCTTTTTAATAGGAGTACCATGAACAAAGCAGCATACTAACATATTAATAAGATTATCAACATCTCTCTTCGTTGTCATGTAACCAAATGAAATTCTGACAGAACCAGTTGGCTGCCCATCAATGAGATCTGTCTCATCTCCACAGACATGCCCTGCCTGGAAAAAAAATAGAAATGTAAATATCTCATCTCCTTAACAAATTAAACTACCTCACATTTTATATTCACCACTGAGTGTTCAGAAAATGAGCATCTAAGATATAACCAATTACGCTATGATGAGACAATCAATGCCTGTAGGACATGGCACATCCAGGGATATAATTTCTCAAAACTTATTTTCAAAAAAAAGAGTGAATAAAAGATGCACAGCCTAGTATTATCTTTGGTAAGATGCATACACTGTGCTGCCCCCAAGAGATTTATTTTACTTATAAGCATGGTAACACTGATAAGTTTATTCTGTATTCACAGAAAGTCTGCAGTGATCAAACTTCTGTATAGAGTTCAGTTTTTTATTTTTTTTAATTTTTACTTGAACCATTTTGCAATTCATGTGTTCACATTTCATATTCAAAATTTAAACAAAACTAAAAGTAATTCTGCTTTGTGAATTTATTTGATGGTTGATGTATTTTATTATTAAATTCAGCTTTGACCATAATAGCAACATTTTAAGTACAACATTTTACATAAATATTGCAGCCAAAATACTTACTAAAACTCAGCAATATGCAAATCAGTCAATCCAGAGTGAAAAGTTTTCCCCAGTGCTCAAATTTCATTACCTGATCTTAATAAATTTTCTGTTAAATTGCAGTTACCTGCAGGAACCTTCTGATATCACTGTCTGTAAGATGCAGGTGTCTCTGACAGGCTCCTGGATTGCAGAAACAGCCAGTGCGAAGCTGAATGCCATGCAGATTTGCCATATTCAGCACCTATAACATAACAATGTTAATAAAAAAATAACTGTATCAAGTAGAGGACTCAATTTATCGGTATTGTCTTATTTTGTGGCCCTATTTTTTTCAGTGCGCTTTTCTATTTGAACTAACTACAGTCAAATGCAGTTCCCTGGAACTCTCTTTTAGGTTTTTTATTGTACTGGTACCATAAATCTATGACAGGGACAAACGGATTTACTTCCCTTCCAAAGGAAGTCATGCTATGGGTCAGACACCCAAAAAAACTCACACAGATTTGAACCAGCAAACCACGGGCAAGGACTGATGCAGGACCATTTCTTCCAATAGGCTATAGTAGGCTGCAGCCTGGAGTGGCAAATTTTGAAGAGGCCATAATCATCTAGTATGTAAGTTAGTAATATTTATTATTAAAAAACTGTTTAGAGTAGCTGCAGATACATGACAGCCTATGGGCGGAAAATTTACAAAAACGGTCCTGGACTGATGTCAAGTATGTTAACCACCTCACACTGAGAGCATGGCAACATTCCCATACATTTATCTGTTTATTCATTAATGTTTATAGACTTTCAATGTCAGGCATACTTTCATGACAGATCTCTATTCCAAAGTAAGAATTACGGAAACTGAAAGTTACCTCTATAAAAAAGGAAAACCCCATAAAACCCCATTCACATTGGCCGGCCATGGGATTTGAGCACACAACTTCTCAAATGCATGTTCATGATTTTAGCACCTCATCTTACTCGGTTGTAAAGCTTTCATAGATTTCTAATTGGTTCTAATAAGGGCTTCATGAATACTTTTCCTCAATTCTGTTAAAACACACTTCATCTATAAGTATAAAAATATACTGTTGTGTCATTTTAGTATTAATATATTTGAGAAAATTGACTTACTTCTACAAATCCCACATATTCGCCACTTGGTCGCAGCATATTGAAGTTCACAACATTTCCTTGTGTGTTAATGTTTTCATAATCTGTATCACAATATAGCTTAGCTGCAGGAGTTCCATTTGAATGGTGAAGTGTGAGGAGAAAACGAAACAAGTACTGAGACAGTGAGAAAGTGTGCTCTGCTACTGACGCTATGCTCCCTGCCAAGTTCTGCAGTGTGTTAAACCCATGATGCAGAGCCACGATAGATAAAAATGGGAGAGTTCCATCCTCGAACCTGCCAATGAAGTATGTTGTGTCACATTAGATAAAGAGAGGAGAATATCTTCTCAGAGCTGTCAAAAACAGGCAAGGAATATTTTTTCTAGACATCCATAAATTCTTTAAATAAATGTATTTATATAAATTTGATTCTAACGTCTTCCAATTAAGGATCAGCCAGTGTTGTGTTTCAACAGAAAACAAAACAATTGACTGATTTTTTTGTGAAAAAGTAAACCAACAAATTTTATAAGAACAGAAACATCTGTTTATTAAGGCTTAATTGTATCTGCTTAGACCATCTACTATAAATAAAATTGTTCAAAAGTATTTTCATATTGATTTAACTTTTTCTGCCATTTTGTGGATTATCCACAAATCTAATCCACTTATCCAAGTTTGCCACGCCACCTAAATCTGTGGATAATCAGGAGCATACTGTAATTTAATTTCTGAAGAAAAATGGGGAAAAAAACGGCAAGGAACTTGGAATTTGGCATAAAAGAGGTATATAATTTTATCGATTACATTTAAAGACAATAGT
Source organism: Ectobius pallidus (assembly GCA_964059195.1). NCBI lineage: Eukaryota > Metazoa > Arthropoda > Insecta > Blattodea > Ectobiidae > Ectobius > Ectobius pallidus. The sequence goes on along the minus strand of CAXKWD010000001.1, from coordinate 157,692,615 downwards.
AAACTATTTGTTTTAAAATCACACTGTTTTGATTCAGCAATAAATTCTTCTTCAGGAGCTGTCTATTAAAGACACTCCAACATGCCTCTATTCTAAGAATACATATACGGTATATATATATATATTTTTTTTTTCCCCCAAAGTGTTGGAGTTTCTGGAAACATGTAGTTTAGCCTTATGGTCATATATTTCTGAGGCTTAAACAAATCAGCCACTCAAGTCAATAGTAAAATGACTAAATACATAAACAACTAAATTACTAGAATGTAACCAAAATAAAATAGATACAGCAAACACTAGATTATTTGTGTTAATTGGGACTGTGACAAGCACGAATCATAATTTTTTTTTTAATTTCCCGCACTAATTTCAAATCTTTCACATTTTGTTGCCAAATTGCACATATTTGACGAATTTAAATGCGGGAAAATAAAACCTAACGAAATAAAGCGCAGAAAATTCGAAATGATATGCAGGAAATTCAAATTTTCACACACGGTTAATCTGCAAACAGGATAATCCACCCACGGATAATCTGGAGTTTTCTGTACACAATGAAGAAGAAGGCATTATGCTATAGGTAAGGTATAGAAAAAGAAATACAATATATACCTTCAAACACCCTCAACTATAACACTGGTACTAAGCTATTAAAAAAGTGTTATGAAAAGCTGTCATGCAGTTATTTTCTTACTTGAAAAAAGGGTGAAAGATGATAGAAAATAGGTGACAGAAAAAAAGATGATCAAACAGAATTCTCACCTGTCACTGAGCTTAGGTCTCGGAACATGGACTTGCTGAGAGCTCAGACACATAAGGACAGTGCCACCTCCAAAATAATTTCGTTTTAAAACATTTGCACTTGTATTCTTCACCAACAAAGCTCCAAGCCCTGTTGGATAGCCGAATATTTTGTAGAATGACATACAGACAAAGTCTGGCTTCACTTTACTAAGGTCGAGTGGGTTAGTTGAAACAAATGAAGCTGCATCTAGTAAGCAGAACCATCTTGAACAACTTGCTTCTTTATTTAGAGCTCCAGCATGCACCATTTCAATCCATGATAATGGGTACTTCACTCCTGAAAAATTGCATTGTGCAGGATACACAAACAAGGAGTTTCCATCTATCAGAAGAGATTGTCCCTCTTTAGATGTGCCCTGAAAATTCCTAAATGCATCTTCATGTGAGAGGCTATGAACTGATGCTCCAGCTTCTGCTGCCAGTTCTCGCATCCCCAGTACTGATGTATGATTGTCCTGTAGGTAGACAAATGCACCAGCGGATCCAGAATAACTACTTTGTGATCCATCTTCTGAATAAATTGAATTGCAAGACATGTGACTGCCCTTCCAATCAAAAGACTCTGCAACGATTTTCAGAGACTGTGTTGCCCCTGATGTGAAGACTATGCTGTATTCATCTGGATCTGTATTGAAGTGACGCAGCACTCTAAAAATTAATCATTATGTTAGTAGGCTATACTAGTAGGAAAATTACATTTTGTTGAGCATGATATTCTAAACTGAACTAAAGAAAACTCCCAATTATCCGTGTTAACTAGGACTGGGCCATATACGAATAATAGCAAAACATGGATATTCAAAATGTTAGAATTATTAGGTTTACTATTCTAGCTTCAGGCAATATTGCTATGGACTATACATATAATCTAATATGATATTAATAGGCTGTAAATGCTACCAAACTTGCTATATTGCTCATTATACTCAGAGTTTTCAGTAACAATAATCTCTCTCTCGAATCCTATGCCCCTTGTTGGGGCGTAGGGCCTCCAAGCGGAGGTTTCTGTACCTATGTAAATTTTGTTACGCTTATTTTCCTAGAGAGGGCAGAGGGACAGGTGGTAAGCCCATCGCCCCTTAACCCCTCTCTGGAAAATAAGGTATTACTTGGAAGTGAAAGGGCCGAGAAATTTTGTCCAGAGGCTCTAATTTAGGCTTGGAGTTCTTTTACGTGCCATAAATCTACGACACGGGCCCCCCAGCTTAAAGTCCCTCCCGGAGGACTCCGTGCCCAGGATTTTTACGTCCTGAAAAACCCATCGACTGCGGCCGGATTTGATCCCGCGACCTTCGGATCTAGAGGCTACCTCTAGACCACCGCAGCCGACCAATAACAATAATATAAGTAACAAGTTATATATATAAATTTTAATTCTTTGCTAGAACAATATGGATATAAACAGGAGATTTTGAATTACCCATACTTCAATTCATCATAATGCACATAGAAAACATTACATACATGGCTTCTAGAAGCCAGAAAAGTGCAGGAGATTTGTAATTTAGTTTGCATATTTCCTACTTTTAGTGCATACAGTATCTCCGTGCTTAATTCCAATACTTTTAGTGAACATTAATAGCAAACTAGATAATAAATTCAATTTATAAACCAATCCCTTTAGTCGACATATTAAATCTGCATCCTGTTCATTAATAAGGAAATAATGAAAAATTCACATAAATAATTTTTTCAAGATTATAGAAAAACTAGTAAACTGATCTTGGAAAAATATATACAGGAACAAAATAAAACGATCTGTTGATACTCACCTGAAACGCATCTGATCCACCACATCTGTCGCATATCGACTGCTGGTGCTAAGTGAGTGTGGATTTCCATAAACATTATCACACAGATCTTTTGCTATAGCTTGCACCTGACCATCTGCATAGAGCGTTGCACCAGCATGGTCCAAGTAAGTAATATCTAAAACATTTAAATGCTCTCTCAGAAACTGTCATGCAAAATATATTTAAAACTCCTTCACATAAACCTTCTTAAATAGCCCTATCACTAACAAATTACATACAGTAACACCTATATTAAATTCAAATTCAAATTTATTGGTCTTTAGGCAACTGAAGTTGCATTAGACTAGTGTCAAATTACATATTATAAGTTGAGATAATACCTTAATACAATAATAAATACAATACAATAATACAATAAATACATATACATAAATACAATAATACATATAAATTATATGAAGGTTGAAATACAATATATAAACAAAGATTCAAGTGGAATTACATGACATTTCAAATAAAATAAAATAAAATAAAATAACATACCACAATGAAAACCTAGCCTACATAGTTCTTCTAAACTCCTAAGTATTGGAAAATTAATATAGTTAAATTACTATGTTCAAATATAATAATTAATCAAGTGTGAGTAGGATGAGATATTATAGTCTAATATTATCATCTAAACTGTAGTGGACAGCCTTAACAGTTAAAACTTTATGAATTCCTTAGTAGGATTGTCTTTGAATTCATTTATTGAGTAAAGACCCTGCCTCCTGAGCCAGTCATCAATTACAATTTTAAATCTTTGCAGTGGGACATGTTGTGCACTTTTAGGTAGGAGATTAAATAGTTCTATGCTTAAATATTTATAGCTGTTATGGGTTGTATTAAAGTCCATCCCTCGTAAAAGGTAAATTTTCCTAGGAACCAACATTAAGCCCATAGCATCAATGCAATTTTTACCTTTATTAAAACACGAAACCTCTCCCCAACCACCAAAGATCAGCGTTTCTATTGCTTTTAAGTAACAACTAAAGTATCAATGTAATTACTTCCATGGCAAAAGACAACTTTAGGTTGTGCACCAGCCAAGCTCTGCCCACTCTCGCCCGCCAGCTGCTTCCCCTCACTTCCGAGCCTTGCACGCGCACTTCACTATTGTACCCTTCATCATATACACATAAAAATATACAAAATCATTCAGTATTACGAAAATGACCCTTGTACCATATCAAATAAATAAATAAATAAAATAAGCCTATCGTGTCCCATGTAGGGCAAAGGCCTCCTCCTCTTATCTAGCACGGCGAGCTACTCCGCGCTAGTGAAGTTGTTCGTGATTTTGAGCGTCATGTACACTTGAACTTTAACACTTGGTCTTGAGCACTTAGTCTTGCGTATTGTTCAGGGTTTTCCCCAGTTCTTTCCACTCGTTTCTTCTTTTGGCTACCCTGGTCCATTGTTGGCTCACGTTATCCTTGAAAAGGTCCTCCCATCTCCTTTTTGGTCTTCCGCGCAGCCTTCTTCCTTGTCTGGGGTCCCATATGGTACTCCTGTATGTCCATCTATCGTCCACCAACCTTGAAACATGGCCACCCCATCTCCATTTAGTGCTTTCTGCTAGGTGAGCGATATCTGTCGTTTTTGCTGACTGGATTAGTGTAGTATTGGAGTACATAAAATATATAAAAATATTCCGAAAATGACCCTTGCACCAAAACCGTTATTTCTCATGTACTATAATGCTCTCTAAACTTAAATTGATGAATTTTCCCTTCACTGCTCAGCAATCGCTCTTGGTGTAATGGTTAAGGCTACTGGTTACGATGCTAGCGGCCATGAGTTCAAACCCCGGTCGATCCAAAACTTACAGTTAGGAATAGGTACCAAATAGGTAGGAAGGGCAAGGAGGAGGTGAGAGAAAGGGAGGAAGAGGGTAGAAAAGGTAGAGAAAAAGATGATAAAGGAAAAATAAAGCATTTAATTTTTTTCGAATTTTCACCTTTCCCACAATAGTTGGCGTTGGTAGTAGTTCAAATAGATACACCTACAATTAAGAATCAGCTTGAAAAATTTTATGTCATAACCGGGATTTGAACACGGATCTTCGGCTTAACGTGCCGATGCTCTACCATTGAGCTACCATGACAACATGCCAGTCTGACATCAAATTCCTCAACTGATTCAGAAGACAAGGCAAACCACGGGAGGTTTCTCTCCGTCGAGAACACACATCCAAATGGCGTCCTACCCTTGTAGGTACTTTGAAGCCTAGTTATTATTTATATACTATTAATTAAGTGGAAGGAAAGGAAATAGACATTAAATCCATGTCTGGGATATTAATACAATTAAGAATCAGCTTGAAAAATTTTATGTCATAACCGGGATTTGAACACGGATATTCGGCTTAACGCGCCGATGCTCTACCATTGAGCTACCATGACAACATGCCAGTCTGACATCAAATTCCTCAACTGATTCAGAAGACAAGCTGATTCTTAATTGTATTAATATCCCAGACATGGATTTAATGTCTATTTCCTTTCCTTCCACTTAATTAATAGTATATAAATAATAACTAGGCTTCAAAGTACCTACAAGGGTAGGACGCCATTTGGATGTGTGTTCTCGACGGAGAGAAACCTCCCGTGGTTTGCCTTGTCTTCTGAATCAGTTGAGGAATTTGATGTCAGACTGGCATGTTGTCATGGTAGCTCAATGGTAGAGCATCGGCGCGTTAAGCCGAAGATCCGTGTTCAAATCCCGGTTATGACATAAAATTTTTCAAGCTGATTCTTAATTGTATTAATATCCCAGACATGGATTTAATGTCTATTTCCTTTCCTTCCACTTAATTAATAGATACACCTAGTAGCTACCGGCAGGATTGGGGCCATATGGTCAGCATGCCAACACCCATGGTCATGAACGATGGTTTCTGTGATCGGAGATGCTACTTCTTTATCAAGTGGCTCCTCAGTTTGTATCATGAGACTGATTACAACCCGTTCCAGTCCTCCCTACCTCAGAAAAATTTGAGGAGGTGCCAGGGGTTGAATCCGCACCTGGGAATCCTTAGCCAGCGATGGTGACCATGAGAACACACAGGCGGTCAGTTACTTCCACAGAACATTTAAAATTAGTGGCTGAATGGAAATACTGTACATCAATATTACAAGTGGAAATTTTAGAACTATGAAAAGAATAATTAACAGGGTGCAAGGACGTTCAAAAAAGTTTTGATTTGTTGTTTGCTCTGAGGAAATACTTATTCTAAACCACTCCCCTTACTGGTACTTTTGCTATTTTAACTGTAAATAGAGACTGAATGTGCTTCATGTTTATATTTTTCTTGTGTATATGGTAGTTGTTATTAGTTTTTCGATGCTAAAAGACAGTTTGGAAAGTGAAGTTTTTAAAAATAAATGTTTAGAGAAAAACAGAAGGAGACAATCACTGCCAATTCCCACACACAAATCATTATCAAAAATAACAACACTGAAGGCCTGTAATTGTTTTAATGGTAATAGGCCTAAACAACACTAATGAATATGTGATACATAGGTATATATTTTTTTGGTGTTTCTAAGTTCCGTAATTACCATAAAAACGAATTCCCCCGACCATTCCTCTGAAAGACCAATTTAATATGCGGTTAATTCGCATAGGCATAACCAGGCCGACCATATGGCGGGGAGTTATAACATCTGGGGAGTATGGAATTCGGGGGTCCTCCCCTGGAAAATTTTAAAAATTAAGATGCACAATAACGAGTTTTAAGCTTCCCATGCGTTATAGGCTACTCATATTAAGTTATTTATAGGCCTAACCAGATTTTTAAAAAAGGTGATATGGGTCATTCCACGGTAACTTACGTTACATTTGCAAGAAGAAAGAACTAATTTGGTTTGGATTATATTGCTTTGGAGTGGAATTAAAAAACTGTATGACTTATAGACTGAAGAATAGACTATATTCTTCAAGTTGTGACCCAGACTGCACAGGAGCATAGCATAGTTAAAAAATAAATCATAATTTTGTTGCTGGTAACTTACGTTACAAGAAAAGGAATGATCAATTGCACTACTAAGTGGTTTCAAAGAACTCTGCTCTGTTGATTTGAAAATTGAAATACTTTTTACTGAAAATAAACCATGAAAGTATAAGGAATATTATGGGCATATTTTAATGTCCTTACATAAATTTACATTGTAGATATTTAACATGAACATTGGTAACTTACGTTACACCAGAAATGGTAACTTACATTACATCAGAAATAGTAACTGAACATCAATAAAGAAATTAGTTAATAAATACTTTACTTCAAATTTATCTTATATTTCTCTAATTGTCAACTCCCAGATGTCCTGAGAGCCCTTTTTGATAGGAGGGTTTACTTTTTGTACAATTTGATTCTATGGGTAAATGATTTTGTCATTTTTTCTTTGGTCATTTTCCATAGCTTTCCAGTTTCTCCATACTTCTGCATAGCTTTGATTTTATACTCTGCAAGTCCAACTTCTGTTATCACCCCCCGAAAGAGACATCCCTCATCTGTCTTGAAACTCCATTCTGTACATGTTACTATCCTAGCTGGTGTACAATGTGAGATCTTTTGTACGGTAGTCTGAAAGTCTTTGTTAGAATCCTGGAAGCAGCAAATAGCGTGAAACTTCATAATACCTTCAACTGGTTCAGCACTAACAATCAAGCCATCCAAATCAAGTTTTCTGTTTCATAGATCAATCTCTTCTTGTACTTTGTCAAAACTTTGTACGTTTTTAATCTGCTTGCAACTTGAAAAAACTTATAAGAATTTTGTACAATAGTTTTTCTCCTTACTATTGCTTCTCGGACATGTCTCTTGACAGCTGCACCAATACCATCTATAGGTCCTTTGCCATGCAATGTTGCCAGATATTAGTTCCAAGTAATACTCAAATTATGTTTACACTGAAGTAGTTGCAGTTGCAATGTACTTGTTCTTGAATTTGATGATGGCTCATCTGACCAAAATGTACAGTTGTTTCTGCTGCTGGAATTTTATCCAATAGAATGTCAATATACACATAATAGTGTCTTGTGTGGCTGAGATTGTCAGAGCAAAGTGCCAGACATGACTATGCTTCAGAACTGAAAAGAGACACTGTGAAAATGCTGACTGGCGACTGTTTCCAGTGGGTGCTTTATATTTCGTCCTGGTAGAAGCAAGTGAAGGTTTCAGCAAAATCAACATTGATGATTGCAAATGTTGGGTCAAAATTTGTGGACACTGCCATTTGTGTTTCATAATTGTAACTCTTGGACTGTTCACATTTTTATAAACATGTTGCGAGAACTGAGGATACATACATTCAATGTGCTGGCATTGGTCTTGAATGGTTCCCTCATTACATGTTTTTAGTAAGTTTCCACCTATATCTTTCCGTTCATGCCATGGCACTGTAGCTGGTATATCATGATAATGTATGGCTTCCTGCAACTTTTCATTAAGAGTATTTTGACAGTTTTCACACTTAGAAAACTAACAGTACTAGGAGGGAGTGGAAAAAGAAAAGAATCAACAAATTTGTAATCATAGTTGAGAAACGCACTGCATTCCTTATGAAAGGAGTCAACTGCAACCCCTAAAATGTTTGTGATATTTACACAGGTATAAATTTAGAAAGTAAAATGCAGTTTTGTAAAAAAGTGGGACCAGTGACCATTGCTTAGTTGATGTGGTAACTTACGTTACACTAAAATGATTTGTTCCAGAAATTATGTGGTTAGCACTAGTAACCAGTACTTATGTTTTACAAAGAGTATACCACCTAAAGTAAGAAGCAGCAAAGTTACAATTCAAAATCAGTTACAAGTTGTTATTTATAAACATTTTTAACTCTTTTTGGTAACTTACGTTACATAAAGAAGGCTTTTTGATTATTATTGATTTCTACCAAATAAGAAATTAATTTCTGATAACCATGTTGTTAAATTGATAGGGAATCATTACTATGATTAACTCATTTATTACTTTTAACCTAATTATTTTTATACTTCCATTATTCTTCTCACTTATGCAGAGTAGTTTTTGGCGTTGCTTTGACTTAATCACATGTCTAAATCCAACCTTGATTTGTCCTCGGACAACTTGAATTCTGGGTAAAACATGATTAGGCCTACCATCTTAAAGGTCATTAAATTTGGTACCAACTTCCATAAAAAATAATGTTAAAATTCTTATTTGAAATTTTTGATAAAATTCCCTGTCAGCATGGAATGACCCATATATCACAATAATGAAATGAATTAATACATATTCAAAATTACATTATTACTCTACAATACAATACTTTAATTTAGTCTGAATTCCAGACGTTGAGGCGTTTTTGCAAGTTCGTCCAGAACGTCATCAGGGCAAATGCTAATTTTATATTTAACATAGCTAGTACATTCAGTCTTTCTTGTCCTGTCGCATATCTCAAATAAGTTTTAACTCTGTGAAGAGTTGAGAAGGAGCGTTCACTGCTGCTTGTTGATACTGGCATTACATACTTATTGTGGGAAATATATCTTTATTACATGCAAGTTAAGTCCATCCCTTCTTTTTTTATTTATTAAATTTCAGCTCTTTCACCCTCCCATGCCACAAGTGGCGTGGCAATGTGGGGGGTACCCCCCTCCCCACTACGCCTCTGTATAATTCGTAGAAGTTTTTAGTATTATACTTGCCTCTAAGCCTAGAGAATTCCTTCGAAATCCTTTCCTGTTTCTCTTCTGAATACATACTTTAGTAACATAGGCACAATAAATAACAAGAAATAAAACTACGGCAAATTAAAGTGGAGATTACTTCTTAACTGCTGACGTCTTTCCATGCCTTCAACCTGAAATGAATAACATTTTAGCACACACGTGTGAAAATGTTATCATGCTCTTTTCCTTAGATGGATTTACGTTTTAAGGCTACAGATGACTGATTTAAGCAAATACAGTGAGAACTTAAGATAATGCTTGAAAATCATAGCATAACGTACCGTATTATGTAATCAATTTTTTTTTTTTTTTTAAGTCAAGATAAGACGAAGACTATGACATGATTGTGTTTGTAAAACTTGCTGGATGCTGACTAAATAATCAGATGAAGATTTCAAAATAACATGATAAGCAACGAAAAATAATGACATGCAATACGATAAGGGAGAGATGGCAGACCCATTTTATATTACTCATACACAGACTGTACAATACAGGAACAATTCTCCACAAGGACTGTATTCTTAGTTCTTACAGCTGATTACCATTCTACCACTACACAACAGTTTAGAGTTTTAACACACAGTGCACAAATGCACGGACCAGCTGATCAATTCTATGAACAAGAAGTTGGCTATACTGAATCACTGAGTGTTGACAGTTCCAATGTACATTTGACGTCAATTTGGACATACTTTTAAATAAATTATTTTCATACGTTTTTGTGCATTATTTATGTCAGTCAGTCACAATGGCATACTATTGTTCTGTAAAAGGATGTATAAATATTTCTGGTAAACGAAAGGATGGAATTCATTATCACGGGTAAGTACAATCTAGTTTTAAAGAATGTCCTATGTACAGTGTATTAATCAGAGGCGAGAGCCAGATGCGCGTGAGGGGAAGTTATTCATGTGGTAGGAAGTATGGGAAGGGGTAAGAATGTTGAACTGTACTAGCGAGAGGAGAAGCGAACAAGGCCTCTTGTTTCTTGACTACATTATATTGTAAATCAAGCATAACCCAAACTCCATGGTGCTACAGATTGGGGAAAAATAATTTTGGGTTGCACACTAGGCTCTTCCCACCTACTGTCTAATGGGACCCACCTGCAGTGGCATAGGAAGGGGGGTGCGGGCCGCCCCGGGTGCCATCACCCAGGGGGTGACAAAATAAAAATGTGTCTTTGTAAGCAAAAAATCGCTCAAGGGAATTTTAAAAAAATAATAATATATTTAAAACAATTAAATAAGCTTAACAACTTTCTACAAGTCAACATGCGTATTGAAACTTCTTTTAGTTTTAAATTCAGTCAACAAAGGTAATAAAACGCGGCTGAACTGGCCGCTGTGTAGATAAATTCAAATTCAAATTCAAATTCTTTATTGGTCCTGAGAATCACTATGTACAACGTACAATTTGATATTGGACAAGTCAACATATAATTAAACTAGACTAAGCTAAAATAATAAGAAATATTATTGTTTATAATAATTGCAAGATGAATCTAAAGTACCTATGCATTTTTTGTAAGGTATTCCTCAACTGAATAAAAGCAATTGTCTATCAAATATGCCTTAAGGGATTTTTTGAATGAGGGTTTTTGGTGGATTAATTTGAGCTGCTTTGGAAGACTGTTATATAATTTAATTACAGAGTAAAAGGTTCCTTTATGAAATAGAGTGATTCTGTGGTGTTGTGAATAAAAATCAGAACGGTGTCTGGTGTAGTGCGAGTGTACTTCATTGTTTTTTACAAATGGAGAGTGGCCATCTATTGTAGTTTTACTAATTAACATTAAGCTTTGATATATGTACAAACATGGTAGTGGGAGGATGCCGAGGTTTTTGAATAGGGGTTTACATGAAGCTCTTGAATTTAGCCCTTCCATTATTCTAATTATTTTCTTTTGGGTTCTGAAACATTTAATAGCTGAAGATGATCTTCCCCAAAATGCTAACCCATATGCAAGGAGAGAGTGGATGTATGCAAAGTAAACTATTCTGAGAGTTTCCTTACTAGTACAGTTGGATAAAATTCTCATTAAGTAGGTGGCTTTACAGAGCTTTTTATTTACTTCATCAATGTGAATATCCCAATGTAAATTATTTTGAATCCATAGTCCTAAAAATTTTGTGCATTCAACTTTCTCAATTGTCTGATTGCAGAGTGTTATTTGAGTGGAGTGTTTATTGTTTCGAGTCGAGTGGAAGTCCATACAGACGGTTTTATTTAGATTAATAACAAGATGGTTAAATGAAAAGTAGTTAGTAATTTGGTGTGTAGTGATATCTATGGAGTTTAGAAAGGCGCTTTCATGAGGAGCTTTAATCAGGATATTTGTGTCATCTGCGAATAAAATTGAGCTTGAGTTGGGATCAATCAGACAGAAATCATTGACAAAAAGTATAAATAGGATAGGTCCTAATATTGAACCCTGTGGGACACCAAACTTCGTATTTAATAGATTGGAGCGATAGCAACTAGTTACATTGTCTTGCGAATGCTTAATTTCTGTTAATTGAAGGCGGTTGCACAGGTATGTCTCAAGCCATTTATTTGGCAACCCCCTAATTCCAAAATTTTCAAGCTTTAGTAGGAGTTTCTTGTGGTCAACTAAGTCGAATGCTTTGGAGAGGTCTAAGAATATGGCAGAAGTAAATTCTTTCTCGTCAACAGCTTTAAGGGCATCATACAAAAATTTGAAGATGGCTGATTCTGTAGAACGATTTTTTCTGAAACCATGTTGGGACTCAGATAATAGTTGGTTCTTTTCAAGGAAACTTAGTAAGCGTGAGTTGAAAATTTTTTCTAATATTTTAGAGAATACTGATACTAATGCTATGGGCCTATAGTTTGAAATATTATCTTTTTTACCTTTTTTAAACAGGGGTTTTATTATAGATGTCTTTAGACATGTCGGAAAATTTCCATTTTTGAGGGATTCATTGCAGATATGAGTTAAGGGCTGGATAATCAGTTGTGAACATTTTTTGACAAGAGAGTCAGGTATGTCGTCGATTCCTGAAGTGTGTTTAGATTTCAAATTTTTTATGATATTGATGATTTCGCCTTCATTTGTTGGGGCAAGAAACATTGAAGACTGATTTATAGGAAAAGAGGATGGAATTGTGTGTGATGATCTGTTGTGAGTATTTTTTGATATGAGGTCTTCGGCTATATTTGCAAAGTAAGTGTTAAAGAAATTAGCAATATTTATGGGATCAGAGATACAGTGCGAATTGTTGTTAAGGGTGATGTTTGGTTCAACCCCTTTCCTGATGTTGGTAGTTTCTTTTTTGACTACGTTCCATGACGCTTTCATTTTATTGTTAGAGTTTTTAATGTAATCATGATTAGTTCGTTTTTTAGCTTCCCTTATCACACTAGCCAAAGTTAATTTAAATTTCTTGAAGAAGTTATTAAAATCTGTATCGTTAGTTCTGGTTTTAGACAATTCATATAGATGACGTTTTGTTTCGCATGACTTTTTGATGCCTGATGTGATCCATTTATTGTTACTGGTATTTGTAATGACTTTTACAAGCTTTTTTGGAAAGGCAATGTCAATATAGTAGCGAAGGGTGCTAAGAAAGATATCAAATTTTTGAGAAGTGTCTTCATTTAGGTAGACTTCAACCCAAGTTTCTTTCTTTAGTAAGAATTTGAAATACTCGATTGCTTGTTCACTAAATATTCTTTTTTCAGTAACTTCTGTTCTTTTAGGATTGTTCAGTGAAATAGGAAGGGTTAGCAGTTGAGCATAGTGGTCACTGAAACCAGTGTTTAGAATTTCAATTTGACAGAGATTTATATCTGTATTTAATATGATCTGATCTATGGTTGATGAGGAGTGCGGTGTCGTGCGAGTTGGCGAATGAACGGCTGGTTTAAGATTGAAAGCTAATAGTAGGTCCAATAACTCTGATAAGGTTTTAGACTTTTTGCTAAAATCAATGTTGAGGTCTCCACATAATACAAGTGTTTTATAAAGAAGTTTAGTTTTATTGAGGGCAATTTCTAGAGTGGTAAGAAAATTTTTTAGGTCACCTGATGGTGATCTGTATATACATATAATGGCAATATTGTAGTCTGGTAATGTTAGGCCTGAAATTTCAAAGTCTTTTTCGATGTTTAGGTTGTTCAGAATGTCAAGATTAGCAAAAGAAAGAGAGTTCCTTATGAAAATGCAGTTACCCCCGTGAGTAAATGTTTTTCTGCTTGAATTAGCAGCAAGAGTGAAGTTAGGTATTATTGTGTGTTGCAGGGCATCCTCCCTAAGCCAATGTTCAGTAAAGCATAATACACTTGTATTTGAAAGTTTGGTTGACAGAAGGATTTCAATTTCATTGATTTTGTTATTAAGTGATTGGACATTCTGATGGTAAAGGAGTATATTAGTAGGGGGCAATAGAACAATAATATTATGGTTAGGGGGAGGGGTGTTTATTTCTGCCGATGCTTGTCTCTGCAGTTTTATTAATTTAAATGAGACTTCAACAATCGGTGATATTTTATATCACTCAAGCCGCAACCAATTCTACCCGCTGCGGCAGTCATGACTTTGACGAAAATAAACTTCGAATGTGAGTTGACTCCGAAGACTCCTTCAAACTAGATTTTGAACTGGGATGTGCGCATATTTAAGAATAGATTATTAATAATACAGTTCCGTAAAATAGTCACATTACTTGTTTATGAAATTTCTTAGGATCAACCTATAAAAAATTGATGTATAAATTCACATAACTTCCTCTGCGCAAATAAAAGTTAGCCTCCTCTTAAAAATAAGAGTAAGTTGTCGCCAATATTCGTGTCACATCCCCAAAAGGTACCTAACCCAAATACAAAATTTTGTTTTCGTACGATTTTCCGTTGCAAGAGGCCGTATTGCAAAGAGTGCGTATTCAGAGTGAGTGGCTTATAACTACCCTTCAGAGAATTATTTCGAAAAAGTGTTTCAAATAAAAGTTTTAGCTCTTAGTATAACCAACCCACGTGCAAAATTTAAAGAAAATCGTTTTTGAGAAAACTTTCTTTATGTAAAAATAAGGAAAACGTGTCTCCAATCTTCGGTCACATCTTGAAAGGTATCTGACATAAATACAAAATTTTGTCCTTTTGTCAAAATTCATCTTTCAAAAATTCGAGATTTTGCTTGGAAAACAAAATATTAAAAAAATCACTCAAAAAATAAAAAATTGCACAATTTCGGGAGTGTATTTTGGCCTAGAAATATGTGAAACAAAATATGTTCGCTTTATTAACGGTAACACCCACAGACCCACAGTCTGTGGCTCACGAAAACAATGTATATCTGTCTGTCTATAACGCACTTTAGATTATTAATAATAATAAAAATAATAATAGAATTTATTGTCGTTTAACAGTACAATGTACAGCATAATGTACTTGATATGCATGTCTTTCCTTAATCCTAACAAAATTTGCTGAATTAGGTTAACTATTATGTCTTTTATGCACCATTGGTAACACTGGTTACAACATGGCGACAACATGGTAACTCGAATCGCTTTATGGATGGTTGATTCATAGTATATCATGATTTCGGAGTTTAGTTTTGTTTTTATATAACAAAGTAATTATTACTAATTTTGCATAATCCGTTGAGTTTACGAGTTACAAAAGATAAATTCGTTGCAGCTGCATCTATCGATGAACTCTTAAACTCTCGTGGGATTACCTTTGACTATCCAAAAAATAACACTTGGAACTGTTCCATCTTTTAATAATTTAAATGGGGGGGGGGGGGGGTGACAAGAAATTTTCCGCACCGGGTACCACCTAAGCTTGCTACGCCACTGCCCACCTGGGAAGGAGGGGTTTAGGGTGAGGAATAACTTCAAATGTTGCCTACTAGATGTCTCACTACTAGCAACGCCATCTATTATGTAAAAGTTAAAACTGGGAAAAATTAATCTTTTCTCCTTTATTCTCTTTTCCCCTATCTTCCTCCCTTTCTCTCACCATCTCGCCCTACCTCCCTATTTGGGACCTATTCCTAACCTTAAATTTCAAATTGATTGGTAGGCCTATACGAACCTTGACCGCTAGCACCGTAACCAGGAGCCTTAACCACTACAGCACGAGCGATTACTGACTGGTGATGGGAAAATTCATCTATTTAAATTTAGAGAGCTTTAATACTTGAGAAATAGCTGCTTTCGTGCAAGGGTTGTTTGCTTATAATTGTGAAATATTATATTGGCTCAGAAAAGAGCAAGGGTAATCTTTGCTCCATTAATTAAGTTATCTTGCACATGGCATAGGCTTACCATTCATGTCTAAAACTCCTTGCTGTACAGTATCATAATAGACCTCTTACTTCTTCTTCCTTTCATCCCTTGTAATAATATTTCATAGTATGATACATGTGGCTTCATCCTGAAATATTTATTAATGCTGTGGAGGCATTCCATAAGTGTCTAAACTGATAGGTCATTGCCATATGCAAATGCAGTGCCAATAACCATCCTATCAGTATTCCCAACTCACCGTTCCACCACAGATTTAACCTGTATTGGGGCCATTCTCTAAGAGGCTGCAGTGATTGTATAACTTATTTTGTATTTTTGATATGGTGCAAGGGTTATTTTCATAACGCTATGATTTTGTATATTTTTATGCATAGGCTATTGATGAAGAGTACAATAGTGAGCTGCAGTGCTGGCATTGAGCAAGTTTATAGCCAGGATAGGAGAAGTAGTGGAGGTAGGCACACATATTGGCTTGGAAGCCAGGGGCAGCAGGGGATGCAACCAGTGTGCAAGAGTGGGCAGAGCTTTGCTGGTGCACGACCTAAAGCTATCTTCCAATTTTCTTATTGGCCTTCCACCCCAACTAGCATTTCCTGTCGTTCCTATATAAGTCAGGTATTTTCCCAAGGCCAGCTCACTTCTCCCAGAAGATGGCAGCAGAGATAGTTGTGGAAAGCTCAGAATCTATCCTCCTACTCACCCGGTTGGGAGCCCAAGAAACCATTATAAATTTAAAATGTTTGCTAATACAAATTGTGTAAGCATCTGCTCTACAGTTTAGCATTTCTAACTTAAGTCATTTTAACTATACATCTCTTCAGTTCTTTATCATGTAAATTTATAATGTTGGCTATATTGTAATAGAATAACCATCTGAGCTACATTCTTGTACTCATTACTTAAGTCTTCTTAATTACACATTTTGCTATTCTTTTAAGTTGTAAACCTCTAGAATAAGCATTGACATGTCCATCATCATGTACCTGATTTATAGGACAAAATAAACTAATCTAAACTAAACTAAATGCCAAACCCTCAGCCGTTATTGACTTTTGTGCCAGGAGCCACTACGTTGGTAATTTTATACAATGTGAATTATAAGGGCAGGTGTTGAATTATTCTGGTAATAGGGTCATGCAACAGTTAGGGCTGGCTCAACCTTTCAGAGAGCAGCTTGGTTGACTGTGGTTCCCTGTTGGTAGGGATTCAATTCCAATTTTATTCACCTTTAGAATACAGGATTCATGGCTTCGTCAAACAAAACAAGAACAAACAAAAACTTTACAAACAAATATGACAGGTACTAAAAAAATAATACAAGGACTAAATGATACAAGTCAAAATTACTCAGTAGTACAAATAATATTGGGTGAAAATACAAAAATAACTTAATCATGTAAAACATTTAAGATGTTAGGAACTGAGAAGTATAGTAACAGATAAATCATACAGAGAAATAGATTTGGCCCTTAAAATAACCTTGTTGATTCTATGGAAAGTGGGAGAGGGATAAGAAATCATATTTTTTTTTTTATATATATATATATATAAACTACCTATTCCCATGCATAAGATATTCCTCCACTGAGTAGAAACTACCATTAATCAGAAATTTCTTTAATTCCTTTTTAAAATTCTTGGCTAATTGTATGTTTTTTATGCAAGAAGGCAATTTATTGTATAAAACTGTCCCGTTATACTTAAAGCTATTTTTAAAAAGCGTACTTTTATGCCAAGTGCTGTGTAAATTAGATTTGTTCCTTGTGTCGTGATGGTGTACCTGTTCGTTTCAGAGAAAGCTGTTTAGTTGGTTTCGAGTTTGTATAAGGACCTCATTTATGTATATTCCAGGCAGTGTCAGTATATTTAATTGCTTAAATAATGGTCTACAGCTATTGTTTCTGGGTACATTGAGCATTATTCTTATTACTTTTTTTTGGATTCTAAATATTCTGACACTATGATTTGATTTACCCCAAAACATTACACCGTACATCAAACGGGAGTGAAAGTAAGCAAAGTATGCAACTCTGAGGATTTCTAAACTGACCGATGATCTGAGGCTGAAGATTGCAAAACATGTTTGGGCAAGTTTCTTTGCTAGGTGTTCCACATGTGTGTCCCATTCCAAATTACTATTTACCCAAACGCCTAGAAATTTTGTGTTTTTTTCGTAATTCACAGGTTCACTACCTAGGAGAACAGCTGGTAACAATTCGTTTTTATTATTTTTGTGTTTAAATTCTATTGCTATACTTTTATTTGTATTAATAATCAATTTATTATCTCTAAACCATGAAGTAATCAGTTTAGTCACATTATCAGTATTTGATTGTAATTCTTGTATATTCATCCCTGAGACTAAGATATTGGTGTCATCAGCAAATAGTGATAATCCCATATTTTTGTTGCTATTTTGCTCCATTAAATCTCCTAGATCATTAATGTACAATAAAAAAAGCAGGGGCCCTAATATAGATCCTTGTGGAACTCCCTGTTTTATAAATTGTAGATTTGACTTAATGTGTTTGTACTCCCTATCTTTATCATCAAAATATTTCATTTCCACTAGTTGATTTCTATTTTTTAGATAAGATTCAAACCAATTTAGCGGGATACCTCTTATACCATAATTGGATAGTTTCCTGACTAGTATATCATGGTCCACAAGGTCGAAGGCTTTCGATAAATCTAGAAATATTCCTATACATGGTTCGCCTTTGTCTAGTTTATTGTAAATATTTTCGATGAGATTTTGCAATGCTGTGATGGTTGATTTCCCTTTTTGAAACCCACTCTGTGCATTAGTTATGATGTTATATTTGATAATGAAGGATGTAAGTTTATTATGTACTACTTTCTCTATAACTTTTGCAAATACTGAAAGCAACGATATAGGCCTATAATTACCTAAGACTGTTTTATCTCCTTTTTTATATATTGGTATCACCTTAGCAGTTTTTAAAACATATGGGAAGGAGCCTTCCATGAATGACATATTAATTAAATAGCACAGAGGATTTACTAAAAGGTTAGAACATTTCTTTAATAAGAAATTTGACCATTCATCAAGCCCACAAGATTTAGTATTTTTCATACTATTAATTATTCTACTTATTTCCTCCTCGGAGGTAGGTGTCATGAAAAAGGAGCTATGAATAATATTAGTTTGTGTTGTGTTGACCCTTGTACTCCTATTATTATTGTTCATACTGCTCGCAATATTTATGAAGTAGTCATTAAAATTTTCAACTAATTTTGTACGCTCTTTATCATTAGTAGCAAAACAACAGCTGTCATCATCCCTATAGTTCCCTTGAATATCTTGCCTAATTATTTTCCATATGGATTTCGATTTATTTATTGAGTTACTGATAAGTTTTTCATGATATTGTTTCTTGGCCCATTTAATAACCTTGTTATAAGTTTTCTTATATTTTCTAAAATAACTCAAGAAATTTTCAGATACATTGTTTTCTTTCATTACTTTACTCATACAACGCAATTTATTACTTGATAT
The DNA here is from genome assembly GCA_964059195.1 of Ectobius pallidus. Taxonomy (NCBI): domain Eukaryota; kingdom Metazoa; phylum Arthropoda; class Insecta; order Blattodea; family Ectobiidae; genus Ectobius; species Ectobius pallidus. The sequence goes on along the minus strand of CAXKWD010000001.1, from coordinate 157,673,515 downwards.
TCTGATGCCTTTGGTTATCCACTTCCCTGAATGATTAACATTAACTTTAATCCTTTTTATTGGTATTGCTATATTTAAATAATATGTAATCGTGTCTGAAAAATTCTTAAAGGCTATATCTACATTTGACTGCCTCCGTACATCCTCCCAATTTTCTTTTGCTAGAAGGTAATTTAAATAGTTAATGTTTTCTTTGTTGAAAGTTCTTGAGTAGGTATATTTACAATTTCTGTCAATTTTAAAAACTTTAGAGAATAAGCTAATTATTTGACCACGATGATCGGATATACCAGACTCAAAGTTTTCAATTTCAAAATTGAACAAGTTCTGAATAAGAATAACCTGATCTATGGCACTGTTTGAGTTTGGAGTAACTCTTGTTGGAGTATTTATTAAAGCTTCTAGTCCATAAGGTCTAATTAGATCAACCAGTCTCTGTTTACAGTGACTATTTCCCAAAAAATCCACATTTAGATCACCAGCAATAATTGTATTTTTTTTTGTGTGTACAACACCATTTTAAAATTTTTTCTAGGTTCCCTAAAAAAACTTCTAAATTGCCACTGGGATTTCTATATAGGCAGATAAACATTATATTTTCTTCTATTTCCACTATGCTACCTTCAAAGTGTTCATCACACATCATATGGTCAAAATTTGAAATCTTTTTAGCTTTTAAGCTTTCTTTCACATATGGAAGATGGAGTGAGCTCGTTTGCTTTTCCTGTTCTAAATTTTATATATATTTATTTATTTAACTATATTAACATGTATTTAGACTGACTCTGTTCCCAGAAGTTCATTTTTTATTACTAGAAGAAATCAGTCTGTATTCTTTGTAAACAACAGGATAATTTAGCATCTTTATATTTTTATATAATTGTATTACAGTCAGTATAAATTTTGTATCGCATTGTAAGTTAACATGATATTCATTAATCTTTATGTTGTATATTTTGTAAAGATATTTTCTCATTGTACATATTTTTTATAATTGTAAATTTATATTCTTACTTGTATGTTGACATATCCCATAACATGTAATGTATTCTGATGGACAGAATAAAATAAAATCAAATGAAATGACAACAGCGATGTCATTGATTTTGATATAGTCAAGAAAATCAATCTTAATTAGTTTTCCTCATCTATTCTGAATCTAGCCCCTACATCAATCTGTGGGCCCCATTGCTAGCTGTTATGACAGGCCCCCCTTCCATAATTAAAGCAAGAGAAAGTTACTTTCTACTTCTGTGTCACATCCCCAGATGGTATCTAACCCAGATATAAAATGTTGTATTACCGTAATACAATTCACACACACAAGAATTTTTCTGAAAATTGCATTTTTGTACTCAGGACCTAAAACTCCTAAAACTGTGAGTATACTTCCAAGTTCACTGCACATATTAAACCAACCCAAAGCAATATCTATGTGCCTTAAAATTTGTTTATTTCAAAGTCATTTTATCCTTCCTCACATATACTGTATACCTTTCTAAAAATATTATCAAGAGCAAATCATATGCATTATTTTAGTTTTATGTAACATTGTGTTTCTCTTCTAGCTTTCCGCTGAATAATCCTGACCTACTGAGATACTGGATAGAAGCAGTAGGGCGAGAAAATTGGAATGTTGCAAAAACCAGTAAGGTCTGCAGTGATCATTTCAAAGATTCTGATTACGAACTTCGCGAAGGAAATAAACGCAGGCCATTAAAGAAGAATGTCATTCCATGTACTGTACACAATCAGCCAAAGAAAAATGTAAGCGACATGTTTTATCGATGTTATTTCAGCTAATATCATATATAATAAAAAATTGAATATTACTTCAAATGAACAGAAGATGTACGGCAACACAATAACTATAGAAACATGAGCACTCAATAATTATTCAACCTATAGATCTACACAGTACTCAAAGATTCTAAAAAAAAATGAGATAGGACCTAGACCAAAGCATGAAATTTCAAGTCTTGAAGGCAGTAGCCAAGCTCAGAATTTTAGTTGCCATTATTGTTACAATCCAGCCTTTTGAGAATGATGAAGAACAACTCAGTTTAAAAAATATGTTCATGCATAATTTTTCAACTCTATTAGTAGTTTAGTAGTTTTCGCAAACAAATCAGAACAGACTGAGATGAACCATTACATTTTTATATAAGTGTATGATTACAGCATTATTCACTTCTTTTTTCTTTCTTTCTTAATTTTTAAAGATATTAATCCTCTACTGAATGCCATTCTAGTTCAATATTGCGGTGTCATACATTCAGCCAAAGTGAATAAAACCAGATAAACTGGTTTAGTAAAACTCGTAAACAAAGAATTTTCCTGTTCTTTAGTACTAAATTTCGAAATGTGTCAGTGCTGAACTGGAACAAAGTGATTTATTCTTTCTGAATGCCCGGCTCATAAATTGTCATTTTGTCTCCAGTGATAAAAACCTGATTTTCAACGCCATTTAAAACTTGAAACTTCCGACAACTCAAAAGCTTGTTATATTTTTGTTACGACAGTTTTGAACCAGGTGATTGATAAACAATCCAAACATGTTGGGGTTTTAATGCTTGAACTTCAAAAATAAGATGAAACATGCAGCTACACTGGAATCTGTTCTGGAGGAAATTAGTGTAATAGTAGTTTCACTAAATCACTATCACAAAAGTACTGTTAGTTACAAAATCTAATTTCATCATGTAAACATTTTCATGATAGAAGAAAATGTTAAATTAACATTTAAGGTGCCAAGAGAGATGAAGAGTTTTAAAAACAATAAGAATTATATTAATAATTAAAATATTAAAATTTGGTTAAATAGATAATATGTATCGTATTTGTACAGTGTGTTTCACGTAAGACTTGGTCATTCATGCGGGTTTCTGTTTTGCGGCAGCCACGGCTCTAACACCCAAGCGATCGGGTGAAATATCTACATAAATAAAGCCGCTAACATTATAATGATTCAGATTCTCACAAGTACAGTTCAAATTACAATGAAAATAACCACATACCTCATCACAAGAGATGTTAGAAATGTCTTCCTCTTGCATCCACACAACACTGGCAACTTTCTAGGAAATTTTCTTGCATAAGTTCAGCTTCTGAGATAGAGTTAATTTCTCTTGTGAAATTGTCTTTAACTTGGGAACTTGAAAAATAAAGTATATAGGTAAACCCCTATACATGAGAAGAACTTAAAAACAATAACACGAGATAAATTAACTCTATTTCGGAAGCTGAACTTATGCGCGTGAAAGAAAATTTCCTAAAAAGGTGCCAGTGTTGTGTGGATGCAAGAGGAGGACATTTCCAACATCTCTTGTGATGAAGTACTTGGTTATTTTCATTGTAATTTCAACTGTAATTGTGAGAATCTGAATCGTTACACCGTTAGTGGCTTTATTTGTATAGATATTTCACCTGATTGCTCTGGAGTTAGAGGTGTGGCCGCCGCGATGCAGAAACCTGAACAATTGGCCAACTCATATGTGAAACACACTGTAGATATTGTGGTGTCAGAATTAATTTGATATGAAAAATGTCCCTGCAGGAAACTTTGAAATTTTCAGTATACCATGAACACAAATCTGAATGAAAATGGAATATTTTACAAATATGTGTTCATGTCTACCATTACCATGGCTTGACCGTTTAGTTAAAATATTAAAATTTTGTTAAATAGATAATACATATCATATTTATAACATCTACTAGCATGTGCCCGCGGCTTCGTCCGCGATAATTATTTCAAAAATTAAAAATTAAGAGCATAATAGTTAAATCATTATAGGCCTATTTACTAACACCTAAATCACGTGGACTACATACCATGATTAGATAGCGTCACCTGGTAAAAGCGACCTCAGATTCGAGTTCCTTGGTCCAGAAATCCCCTGTATAGTGAGTTTCGTCCAAATAAAACAATGTTTGACCATATTAGGGCTTACAACATTCAAGCGATCGCAAAAGTTTCATTTCCAAGGTATGACAAAAATAGACAAAGCCAACTGCAATTGTCAAACTTCCATTTAATTTAATTCCAAACCCATCTGAAACCCACTGGCAACAATATGTTTGAATGTCAAATGTGATTCTGATTCGATAATTCTGTGTAAAAAGGGATTAAGTATTCTCAAAAACATTTGATTTTTGGCATTTAAAATCAGAATTTTTCAAAATCCTTTCTTAGTGAGCACCTACATTATGAAATGAAGGTACTGTCAAAATTTCAAGTCTCTACCTGTTATAGTTTAGGCTCTACGTTGATTCCTGTCAGTCAGTCAGTCAGGACAAAGCCTTTTATATATATAGAGATTGACTGAGCTGAACTGAGAGTCATTCTATGATTCGGTACATTTCAGGATGCTACCACAGGTGAAAAGGTAGCAGAGCCGTCTCAACACAGTTCAAGACAGGCAGTTAGCATCGAATCTCTAATAGCTTGTACGATAGGGGATGTGCTAGCTGAGGAAGGAGTGGATGAAGAAGGATTAGAGGTAAAAGAGATAGTGGAAGTGGCAGAGACAGTGGAAAAAGGAAGGGGTGAAGAGATAACTGTGAATTAATGTATCTTCCTTACCGGGAATGGTTGAAATTGTCATGTACAGCCGGCTGCAAAAAGGATGGGCTGCCGGAAGTTGTATGTTCCAGATACAGAGTACTGTGCATGCTCATCTCATTACTGCCTGCATACACAAGATAAGATTATTAAGTAATTGAAATTGGTTGTATTTTATTGTTTTCATATACAACCTTATAGCCTCGTACAAAAGTGTCTTAATAAAATTCACAGTATACCTTTACATTACATAAAACTTATTAGATTATATTAAATATAGGTTTCGTATTATAGTCAGTACTAAAAATTACGTATTAATATACAATGTCAATATACTTAAAAAACTAAAAGTAGCTTATTTATTATTATTTATTTAATCTCCAGGGATGGAAACTCTATTTCACCACAGAGACATGTTAGGGTTGTAGTATACAAACTAATTATAATAAATATAATTTGAAACAAAAAATAAGTAATTAATTATAGATGATCGTGAATGTAAGTTATAAAACTGATAAATTCTCTAAACAGCAGACTTTGTTAAATAAAGAACTACCAAACTTTCCATGGCTTATTAGAAATTGCGTTAAAATAAAATTTGGTGAGAAATGTTCAGCCTGTGACCTTATATACACAGTGGGGGACAAACAGTTCCTTCATTACATCTTAAACATAAAAGTACTGTGATAATTAAAAGTATAAAATCTTTGGTATCTCATTGTATTCAAAGTTGTATATGAAAATAATATAGTAACAGCTTTCAATTGCCATGAAATTCATTAATGATGGGTGTATTTTGTTTATTAATTCGAATGGAGAGTCGATTCTAAATACACTAGGTTATCTGAAGTATTAAATAAGAATACAATTGAGAAACCTAAAATCCAACTTATATATTTATAATATAGTCTTACATTATGCTGATTCTGTATCATTAAGTCATGTCTTTTTTCGTTTCACTTATGGCATTTATTTGTTTTGAGGTAAATCAAAACTTATTTATTTCAACTTTTTCAGGAAGTTTCCTTTTTACAAGCCCATCAACAGCCCAAAATTTGTTTGACAGATTAGCATAACATTGTTTACTAACTTAAAATAAACAAATAAAAAAGCTATCTATCTGGAAGCAAATACACAATAATTGGTACAGAAAGCAGAGACTTCACCTCTGCACCAAGCACACCTCATACATTAATACATTGTAGATGGTCGACCTCCTACGAACAAACATCACAGCGATGACTGTAAGTTCTTTTATGTTTGTGCACTATGCCATAGAACTTTACTTTCTAATGAACAAGAGACAGTCCATCTTTTTTACAACCAACTGTACACCATGTGCCATTCAAGGGACACGTCAGCCCCTTATATTGCCTTCACTAATATGAGTGAAAACAGCACCAATTTCTTGATGCTGAGTGATTGTAGGAATTCTAAAAAAATGTTAAATAAACAAGCAGTATAGAGGTAGTGGCTATGGTGGTTTAAGAATACCATTTTTATATGGCGAAATCAAATTAAAGCATTAAAATTAAACATGATACAATAAATTATGTGACATTTATCTTAATATGAATGGAGAAAACTTAAAATACTTTGCTCACATGAAGAGCCTAAATTCAGATTTAACTGCACCACCTAAGTTTATAGTTTTGATCTGATCATCAAGACACTAAGCTTACTGATGCTTTCGTTTTTACAGATTCCTTTACAGTTCAGTTGTAAACATGGGTAGCCTGAAACTTTTATGTACTCAATATGTATTTGTATTCGCAAGAACTTGTGAAAGCTGTATGGTGCCACCTGGCATTGTTTTTGGACTTTTTGGCTTTCATGAATAGTGTGAACTACTTTACCAACCACACTGATGAACCATTAATTCTAATCCGTGGGTCCAGTTTGAACCAAATCATCAGAGAGAAAAACTGGTAAATACAGTTTTATAAAATGAACTCTAAAAAAAGTCTTATTTCCTGCCAAAAATGGCAGAATTTCATGAAAAACGTATTCATTAAATTCACGGAAATTGACTATTCAGTAAAATAGTTCAAGGTACTGTTTCTGTTTGTCATTCTTTCTTTAAAAAAAAGTCTCTTGAGTCTTTAGCTATTTGTGTTTGGCAGCACAGTGTCAATATACGGTACCAAAATAATATTTAGAAACATGTAACCAAAACTTGAAAATTATACTCATGGCTGTCTTATTTCAACGGTGAAATAGGTAATATGAATACTTCATGCTCCATGTCGGTCTTTTTTCCTTCTATTAGATTCCATAGCTTTTGTCTTTACATTTCTTTTAATTACTTGTTTTCACTATTATTACAGAAACTTGAAAAATTTAATAAAATATTTTCAAATTGTGACTGTTTATTGAGATATTGAGGCCTTTTAGCACCCACTTTTTTCACATTCAGGGTACATTATAGGAACATGGCCTTTTTACTGTAGGTTATTTCTTTTAGGTGTGTATTTATTCATCTCAAAATATCTTTGAAGTTTTCTTGGCTTCGTTGATGAAGAAAAAAAAATTTCCTGGGATTCTAGCCAGGCTTGAAGGTAATTTATTTCCAATGTTCATAGCTGTGGTTCCATTTTCACTTCCTACCTTGAAAACAAAACCAGATTGAAATAAATAATCTTCCAACTTGCCTAAAATTATGAGAGAATTTTCTTCATTTAACATGACCTAACGTTTTCTTTTTTAATGTTATTCATTTCTGTTCGTACCGCGCCAACACATGTTAACCTATAACATTGTAGTGGAGACAGTTGTTAATTGGCAAACCACTTCACTTGTATAGGGTGAAGTAAGGTAATTTTGTGATATAGGTAATTTGGTGATAATTCTTCTAAGTCGTGCCATCAGATAAGACACATATTTTATGACATGGCTTGCGGTGCACATTTTACCTCCCTTATTCGCATGACCTAATGAACTATGAACTATGCACGATGTTTTCCAATGGGCATGTGGTCACATGTTTCCTCCTGCTGCTGCTGCAATCAAGGTCACACTACTGATGATTGGATGAGGGCTGGTTCCACCCTCATGGATATGTGTGTACACAAAATAATTGTTATTTGAGCTCTGTAAAACCTAATATTCTTCATGAAGTATCCCTCCATGATGAAAGAATTGGTGTATGGTGCACCAGAGAACGAATTATGAGGCCCATTTTTACATGGCAACACTTGACGCCCCCAGGTTTGTGAATACAATTTTGCACTTGATTTTTAGAGAATTAATAGACAGTGAGCTTGCCTTTTCCTTTTTTCAACAAGACTTTGCCGCAGTCCATACAGCCAATATTTCAATCAGAACAATTGAAAGTGTGTTTGAGAACAGAATTATTAGTAGAGACTTGTGACCCCCTCAGTCTCCCAACCTTACCCCCTGCGACTTTTATCTTTGAGAGAAATTAAAACGTAAAATATGAAAGACAAACACACACATCCTGGAAGAATTAAAACAAAATATCCCCCAGAAAATTGCCAGCATTTTGAAACATGAACTATGAGTGATGGAAGGTTTCTTAAAGAGTTGCCAGAAATGTAGGGGCAATGATGATGGCCAGTTTCAGCACCTCCTTTCATAACGTTGGTAAATAAAGCCTTTAAACATAGTTAAGAAAATTGCTGTATGGTTGCATCAGTGCCACTCTATGATAGCCACAGACAGCAACACACACCACCATCATGAACATAAAAACAGCGTGCATTCTGTTCATAGTTCACTGGGTCTTCCTGAATTTATTCTAAGGATAGTTGTCTTTTAACCCCTTCATTTCTGCAGGTGTAATTGATTATGTTTGTATTTTTGGATCAGCAAAATTAGTGTAATAAATTAGACCTATAATGATGGTTTTTAAAGATGTCATGATAGGAGAAAAAGTGAACTGTATTTTTTAAAATGCCATGACATTTAAGGTTAAAGTTTTAATCTTTTATTTGAAATATTAGACTTCTGAACATTCTGTTTATGTTAAATAGACACAGATGACGGCAAGTGAATGCTAAAAGACCTTGGTAATGAATCAAAGGTGAAGAAGTGGGGGGGGGGGGGAAATATTATAATAATTATGAGATTCAAAATTTGATACATTTCAGGTTGCTGCCACAAGCGAAGTGATAGTAGTGCCTTCTCAAGACAGTTCGGCAGCTCTATTGGAAACACTAACCTGTACAGCTACCGGGGATGCACTAGCTGAGGAAGCCGTGGATGAAGGATTAAAGCTAGAAGAGTCAGAGGAAGAGGGAGTGGAAGAAGAGAGAACTGTAGAACAAGAGCCCATAAGTTATGAGTTATTGTATCTTGGTTATTGGGAACAAGTAAAATTGCCATCTACACTGTGGGGCATTCATAGAGACACCTCAGCCACTTACATTGCTTTCACTCATATGAACGAGAACACAACTGACTCTTTTCTGTTAACTGATAAGGCTATTGTGATCAGTAGGATGCTTGATGCAGAGTTGTTTGTGCGTGGAAGGGCAGTGGATGTGAAAACCAGAGCACCGCAAAAGATTAATACACTTGAGGATTTGAATACCTTGCTTCAGGAGATGGATGACCTGGCCATCTGTACCGGGACTGGTTTGGAGAGACCTGGATACAGTCCAGAATGCTCTCTTGTGCTCGATAGAAGATGCAAACGCTACCCTCGATGCCCCAGCTGTTCAAATAAGCGGACAACCATAATGAAGAACGTAGCTCAGCGTATGAGAAGAAAAAAGGAAGCCAGTTCTCAAAGGCAGTCTGAGAAGGGGGACATGCAATACTCCGAAGGGACCAACAGGACTGTAAAAATAAAGTTGACGGAAACAGAAGGGTATCATGACAAACAGAATGTGGAGTATGAAGAGCCTAAGAAACATGTTGCTGAAGGGTACATATAAAAATATATTGACAACAGTGACCAGTCCCACATCATAGGTTGGGTTGTAATTCATGTTCAGTATGATTACCACCAGTGCCACACATACGTTTAGATGTGCATCCATCCAGCCAAATCCAGTTTGACAACACACCATTCAGCAGCGCGGTTTACTCGTGTAGATATATATTATCTTCTCATTGCACACTTTCAGATAGCCCCACAAGGCAAAATCTATTGGATTTAAATCCAGTGATCATGGACCACATTCCACTAATCTCCTACAGCAGTGGTTCCCTATATTTTAAGCGGTTTCTTAGTAGTGATGTTTTAAGCATCCGCAAAACTAAATGTAGCTAAGGAAAGCTGTTTGGAAAATTTCACTCTTATCACTTTAACCAATACGGTCCCTATAAAGAAAGCATGTATGCAAAATTGTGCATATAACTAATAGTTCAGGTTACACTAAATGATGTAAATTTCAGGACATGGAGTTATTTTAGACATACAAATGCATAATACAATACTGTAATCAAGTCAGTTCCCATTCTTATGCATTGATTGTTGCTAGCAAGCATTGTATCCTGCAGGGCAAAAATTGTTTAGTATTTTATGAGAGTATTCATATTGTAATGTACTCCACCCATTCATGCTCGTTTCATATATTCATACTGGATTCTCAGAGAGAATATGCAGGAAACATTATGCTCAGTATGTATTGGTTTCATGCAAATTCAGAAAAAACTATGCAGATAGAAAAGGGAATAGAATTACTAAAGGATATACTTTTTATTATTATTAAGTGCCAGAATGTTATGTTATGAGATTGTGTGGTGGATGCAAAAATGTCTGTCCATGTGCCTGTATACGTGATAACTGAAATACGCTGTATAGGATTTCCCACAAAATTTGGTATACACATTTATAACATCCATAGGAAGAAGCCTATTGATTTTGGACCAAATCGGATGACCAGTACTGGAGTAACGACTAATTAAAGATCACATGCTTTTTAAATGGGAAATCATCACTATACTGCAAATCACTGAGGGCCTTTACTATAATGCAGTCATATGTTTGTAAATTTATTATATCACACCTTGCTTTAGATGTGAGGTATTTGCTGTAATTTCGTTCTGTTATTATCCCACTTATTCCTTCACATATGGTTATCAAAATAAATAAATATAAATAAAAGATTTAAAAAACATCCAGCCATTGAGTAATTAAACGCAGCTGCTGTTGATATAATATTGTGCATTCTATCGAAATGTATGGCTACCAATATCTACATTATATTTTAATGTGGGTATTTTTCAGTTTAAACGCTCCTGTGAGAGACCTAATGTAATTCCTAACAGATTGATTTCAGATTGAATTTAATTCATTCATAACCTATACGACTGCTTTAAACCTGAAACAAACATTTCAGCGAATCATAGGCCTACACTTACATCATTAATGTTATGCCAGTACATTTTGTGAAATGTTGACATATTTTAAGAATTTCTTATATCAGGGTCCGTTGGCATGGTCTTGTGGTTAGCATCGCTGACTACGGATCCGTCGGCCAGGGTTCGATTCCCGGTACCTCCTTGGATTTTTCTGAGGTAGGGAGGTCTGGTAGGGGTGCACTCAGCCTCGTGATTCAAATTGAGGAGCTACTTGATAGAGAAGTAGCGGCTCCGGTCAAGAAAACCACCATTAACGGCCGTGGGTGTCGGCATGCTGACCACATGCCCCCCAATCCTGCCATCTGCCTACGGGAGATGACGCAGCGGTCGGGTGGTAGGCCAAGTCCCTCCAGGGATGTAGCGCCACGGAGTTTAGTTTAGTTTGGGTATGAATTAATGTTAAGAATCAAACTTTAGAGTTTTGTTCTTCTGTGAGCTCTACTTAATGAATCGATCTGGAGCTTAACTCTTAAGATCTATTACAAAAATAACTTATTTTCTGCATAGGCCTACCATAATTGCAATGATCACTGACTAAACAAGAGCATTCTGGCACTTTGTTATATCAGTTCACCTGATGTTGTTGTTATTATTTTTAATTTAGCTTTGTTTATACTCATTTGAACATCAAGGTCATATCACAAGTCAGGTATAGTCCAGTTATTCAATGCATGGCCAGGGGTCTTCCTTTCGTTAGGAGTAAAAGTTTTCTGACAGCTCAACCCATTTCTTTATTTTTACCGCAGTAATCAGCTAGTAACCCCAGCCAATCAAAATCTAAGAATGTCTTTTGTAGCTGTGACAGCTACTCGTCAACTCTGCGTGGACTGAAAAGCGAGGTTGCAAAATCTAGTTATGTAAACAATAACACGTGTAAAGTGATTAAACTGAAGGAAGAACTGAGGTCACCGCTAACAGTGAGAGAATATTGCAACGTTGCTTTTGTTTTGGAAAACGGAAGGAAAGACCGATTTAGTCAGATCAGTTAACGTAAAGAAACACCAACTTCATGGTTTATTCCTTTGAAGCCGCCTGGCCATGCAATGAAAAACTGGACTATATATATCAGTCAGGTGTGTATACCAGTAAGCCATATACTATTTATGTGCATTGACTTTCTTTTTTATTGTTGATGAGTTATGACTTCTATTTATTTTCAACTGATATTAGATAAGATAAGATTTATTGCTGTTCTGCATAATGTCAAGACATTTCAGAACATTGTCAAAATTGTGTTTTTACAAACATACATATGAACTTTCAGAGCTGAAACACAATAACAGAAGTTTATCATACCATGCAACATTCACACACTCATCCTATATACAAAAATCTGCCATATCATAGCGACATACATCCACTCAGCACATTCTCAGACATATATGCTTAGTCTAGTATGGCAGTTTGATCTAGCTTAAAATGGGCAATAAGAAAAGACAGAAAGCAATTATTTATGGTTGTTTGCTTCTAAAAATTCGTCAATGCTGTAGTACGCTTCATCCAGGAGATATTGAAACAGCTTATTTTTGAATTGTTTACTGATTTGACATTCTTTAAGAGATCTGGGTAACAAATTAAAGAATTTGGCCCCTGTGTAGTTGGGAAGCTTTTCTTATAACTTCAGTTTATGACCGATAGTTGCAAAATTATCTTTGTTTCTTGTATTGTATGCGTGGATCATGTTGTTTTTAATGGGTGAATTGTAGTTAATTGCAAATATTATTGCCTTATAAATATAGAGATTAGCTAAAGTCATAATTTTTAGTTTATTAAAAGCCTGTCTACATGTTTCCCTATCTTGTAAGTTGGCCAAGTAATGTATTGCTCTTTTTTGCAGTACAAAGATTTTGTGTAAGTTGGTTTTTGAGGTGGCACCCCATAGTTCGATTCCATAAGTAATGTGAGATTGCATCAATACAAAATAGATTAGTTTTGCTGTTGACGTGGGGACCAGTTTACTTAGATATCTTAAGATATATAAGCCTTTAGAGACTGTGTTTCCTATTTTATCTATGTGTTGATTCCATGTGAAAGTTTGGTCCAGAGTCATTCCAAGTAAGTTAATATGATTTGAATTGCTAATTTCAGAGTTGTTTATGACTAGTTTCAGTTTCTGATTTTTGTTGAAGCCGAAGGAAATCAACTCAGTTTTATTTGAGTTTACCTGTAGATTTAATTTATTGAAATAAGTGACTATTTTATTTGTGGCTTCATTCATATGAGATTCTAGAGCATTTAAGTTTTTGTTTGCAAATACTAAAGTAGTATCGTCTGCATACGATATAATGTTATCCTGGGGTATTATTGTTTCAATGTTGTATATATAAAGAATGAATAGAAGCGGTCCCAGAATAGAACCCTGTGGTACCCCCATGGTAATGTCTTTCATACTGGAGACTTTTGTACCTTCCTTTGTAGCTAGTGTTACTGACTGTTTCCTATTTGACATGTATGATTTAATCAATTCATACCCCCATCCTCTTAATCCAATGTGAGATAGTTGTTTCAGTAAAATGTTTGCATCCACACAATCGAAGGCTTTTGTCAGGTCTAAAAGAACACTGGCAGTATATTTGCCTGTGTCAATATGATTGATTGTAGTCTCGATGAATTCTGACAAGGCTGTGACAGTAGATTTATTCTTTATAAACCCATGTTGTTTGGTGGGGAATAATTTATATTTAGCCAAATAGCCTATGATCCTGTTATAAATTACAAGCTCGACAATTTTGGAGATTGCTGGTAGAATGGATATGGGTCTATAGTTATTCATATCAAGTTTATTTCCTTTTTTAAAGACAGGTATTACCTTTGCAATTTTTAATTTATCGGGAAAAGTAGCATGCTCAAAGCAGGAGTTGATAATTGAGACGAGGGGAGCAACTAGTTCAGAATTACAAAATTTAATTATAGAGATGGGTAAGTTCAATTTGAATGATTATGGTACAATATGAAATAGTAGCAACAAGTCTTAGTAAGTACATATCCAATTCGGCATTTTCCTTTACAATAACTCAAGTAAACCAAAGTAGATTTGTTGGCCACGGTGTTTGAAAGCGATACCTCCATAATGTGAGTCCAAGATGCTACATCTCAGCTACCTTGGTCAGTAGTCCATTTTGTGTAATATAAACCATGGCCCATTAAAAATCTCAGATGAATTTCCTGCATGATACGATACATGCCAGAAATGATTAATGCATGATAACATGAAAACTTGGACAAATGCCATGCAGAAAATGATTGACGCATGATAGATTGAATGGATCTTAAAACTAAATATGAATGCTGAATTACTATTGAAAGATTTTTCAGTGTACCGGTACTTTAATTCATTGGTAATAACTTTTCATACCCATAATTCCGGTCTTATGATTTATGAGAGTCAATACAGATAATCAACAGGTTGACCAGATTGTAAAATAAAAACTGGGTCATCTTACCTAACAATGTAATATTCAAACTTTTTCATTGTGTTCTTTGTTTCAGCATAATTATTATTATTTAAAAACAAAGCATCACTAAAGATTGTTTAATTTCTATCTTATGTTTTTCTTTCTTTTCTCTGCATTGCAAATGGTCCATAAAATGTTATCAAGATTTTTTCCCTGTATTTTCAAGTTCAGAAATTTATATCTTTGCATTTTTGTATGTATAAAATGTGTATTGTGTGCTTGTATTTTACAATTAGTTTGATGATGAAGCCATGGATATTGTATCCTTAAGGTTAATAAATAAATTCAAATTGTTACAATTAGAATAATAATAAAGCACTTCAAGATTAAATATGAATATTAATTACTCCAAGCAAGGTCGTTTCAATTTCTTTTTGTACTTTTCAGAAATAATTTGCTTTAACAGCTCTTGATTTTTCTTTCCTTAGTTTTTTTTATAAAAGGAAAATCTGTCTTCAATGCATCACTGTATACTCATTTTCCTTTAGGCATCTTCGCTGTAAATTGATAACTACCAAACTTCACTTAATGCAAAAATTAACAAATTAGTGGGTTGTAACAGACAAAGTAAAAATGGCCAGCAAAAGTCAGTGTTAGGCAACAATAGCATGAACTGGCAGACACGATATTAATTGTTTTGGTCAGATACCAACTTATTCTATGGCAGCAACAAAATATCATAAGAATTTTGAACCCTGCATTAGAGTATCTCAAATAATCAACTGACAGTCTTGTTGCATGTAGTGTCAGTATCTGGTGGAAAAAACAAAGCATCACATTAATTTTTTCCCCCCTAGCAAAAGTAACAATTCAAAATTGGGACTTTTAGATGTACAGAAAAACTTTCTTGGGACACTGAGACAGCATGCTTAAAGTGGGACTGTCCAGGTGAAACCAGGATGTCAGGTCACCCTGATAGTAATCAATCACTGCCATATTTCAATAGCAGATTCACATAATGATATGAAGGATTTTCAGAAGGAAGAATTTTTTTAAAAATATATTTACGCTTATGTGATTATACACTTTCATTTCTCTGACTATTTTGTGAGCATAGTTTGATGAAAAACTGTGTAGGCAGTACTACTAGATAAATGAAACCAAGAAAGTGCCTTTCCACAAATAGGTTATGTCCTTAGTTACTGTTATTTATTACTGGTACTCATCAAGGATGTAAAATTTATAGATAAATCGAGTGAAACAATTGTCCATTGAAATGATATACTGTAATTGAAAAATTGTGGCACCTGTTATGTTTATGAAAGATAGCCCAAGTTGGTGATATGAACACTGTGGCCTTGACTATTATCTGTCACGCTATTTTCTTGTGAGTCAGTTTTTATTACTGTATACCTATAGTTCATTCCATTTACAAGATAATAGAGTTCACAGCCCTTATAAGGGCAATGGGACACTTATTAGTATCCCAGTGATATTTTCATTGCAATTTTAATTATCATATGATATAAGACTTGCCGTAATATACAAAATACAATATGCATTATTACAGTAAAAGTAAAGTGGGCTCTATACAGGCCTTGAAGACCCTTAGGGTTTCTAGAGGTTGAGGCTCCCAAAGTTTAGACATTCAACACAAAAAGGTGGTAAGGTTTTCAGGTTTCTCACCGGCCTTTAGCCCCAGAAACAGTCCTGGTACTCGTTCATTAGAGGCTGAGTCAACCCCAGGGCCATAGTGCCACCAGAAAAATAAGGTCAATTGAAATATCCAGACTACCTCATCGAGAATTGAGGTTTGTAGTGCAGTGCCTCGACGAACTGTGCCATGGCATACCCCATTATTACAGTAGGCTACTGATATTAATGAATAAAATAATAACTAACAACAATATTAAATTTATATAACAAAAGTAATAAATTTACACATTGTTAAAAAATTCAATGCCAAACTGCTAGGATGATAGAGGAGACCAAAGCAAATATGGCTGTGGGAGAATAGAAAGAGAGGGGATGGACAGTGACAAACATTTAACTTAATTATCAGCATCCATTTTCACAAACTGGAAATGTGAGTCTGAAGAAGAGTGCTCAAAATTGGTTGGGCAGAGACATAATTAAACTTTAGAGAACCTAATAAAAACAGGTGTCAATAAAATCAGGTAAACTGATACAACAAATTGCCAGAATGTTTTTTTTTTTTTTTTTTTTTTTAATCAGTGATAATTGCAATTATGATAGACCCATTCAGAAAAGAAGTGATTTTTGTACTAGGTCTCCAAGTTAAGTTCCACATTGATTCATTAAGCAGGGTTTACAGAAGAACAAAGGTTTAAATTTGATTCTTAACCTTAATTCATATTCGTAAACACTGATATAAGAAATTCTTAAAATATGTCAACATTTTACAAAATGCACTGGCAATAATATTAATGATGTAATAGGCCTACGATTTGCTGACATGTTTATTTCAAGTTTAAAGCAGCTATATAGGTTATGAATGAATAAAAAGGCAACATGAAATCTATCTGTCAGGAATTACATTAGGTATATTGCTGCACAGGAGTGAATAAGAAAAATACATTAAAATATAATATAGATATCGGTAGTTATACATATCAATGGAATGTACAATATTATGTCGATATTCAACGGCTAGTTCTGTTTTAAATTTTTATTTTTACATTTATTTACACTGACATCGTTATGAATAAATGAATCAATCAAGGAGGGCTACCAATATCAATAAATGATTGGCAATTTGTTACATTATGTTTAATATATTGTGGGCCATGCAATAATATTGTAGCGTCTTCTATCCATTACAAAATTAATATTTATATTAAATTGGAAATGAAAGCTTGCTTTTTAATAAGTAATTTCGCCTGTTATTTCTACTTACAGAAATTATACATCTGAACGTGTCTTGTTTACATTAGTTACGGGAGCTCAGCCGCTGATTGGTTGTTCGCGTGTCAATCAAATTTACTTTGGATTGTTCGAGAACGAAGATTATACAGTGTGTCTTTCGAGCGGCCGGACCGTCGCACGGCGGCACCGGACTGGGTGAGGCTTGGCGCATCTTCCGCCAATGTTACACGTAAACGACCGGCAAGTCATGGGTACGGAACACTAACTACTGTACTAACTTACATTAGGCTTACCTGCATCACAACAGATGTTGAAATTGATGACCTTGAACGCGAACACATTCTCTATATCTTCGAAAACAATTCTGGTTTACTCGCAAAAGTTCATGTTGACTGATTGCCTGTATTTCTCTCGTGATGCTGTCCTTCAATTCTTGTAACATGTGCGGATTTGATGCATACACTTTATTCTTTAACGTTCTCCATAAATAAAAATCGCATGGCGACAGGTCAAGGGAACGAGGTGGCCACAATCCTCGACTAATTATTCTGTCACCATACACACTTCGCAATTCATGCATAGAATTTTCAGCAGTGTGCGCTGTAGCTGAATCCTGCTGAAACCAGCCACATAATCTTTCATTTCTTGTTAGTAGCGGAAAAAAATTATTTAAAATAGAATTTAGATAAACGTGTGAATCAACTGTTGTGTCGTAAAATATGGGACTGATAATTCTAAGCGCATTCACTGCGCACCAAACCCCAACTTTTGCAGCGTGGTGAAGAACTTCATGAATCATATGGGGATTTTCGGTAGCCCAGTATCTATTGTTCTGAGTAGAAACGTGACCTTGAAGATAAAACCACGCTTCATCAGTGAAGAATGTTAAAAGTAGGTCCACTTCTCCATTATGAACGGACTGCAAAAACCAATTGCAATAATTAACGCTACTTACAGGATCTTGTGGTTGTAAAGCATGAACTACAGTTACCTTGTACGGCTTAAGTTTCAGAAGATTTGTTGCCACAAAAGCTGCCGACTTGGAAATGTTAACCTCTTGTGCTAAACGTCTGAGTGATTTTTGGGGTGTGTGCTCTAACCGGGCCCATACTTCATTGAGCTTCTCTTCTGTCAGTACACGGCATTGTCGAACATGTTTCTTGTTCAAAAAAGATCCTGTACGCCTGACTTTATTAACAAGGTCATGAATAGTTGAATGGCTAGGAATTCGAACACCTGCAAATCATTGTTGAAATTCTCTACGACACCTTCTTGCAGAAGAGTATTTCACATACGTATCATAAAGAAAAATATGTTGCTCTAAAGTGTACTCAGCCATTATTAATGGACAAATTATCACCAAGAGACAACACAATATTTCACTAAACATGCGATCAGAGACTAGACAATTTTACTGTAAACACACAAACAGAGACAACGCAATTTTACACTAAACACTCCCATAGAGTTTCTCACTCGACAGAAGCCAGCGGTAGCTATAGCTACTGTCTGGCTGCCAGCGCCCCACTCATCACCGAGTCCAAGGTCGCCGCGGAAGGGTCCGGCCGCTCGAAAGACTGACTGTTAATTACTCGTTATTTCGGTACCGGTCAACCAATTTGGTCCAAATTCAATAGATTTCTCTCCATGGATGTCATAAATGTGTATACCAAGTTTCATGAAAATCCGATAAAGCGTATTTCAGTTCTCATGCCTTTCTGATACATTACCATAAAAATAGACATTAAATTAGGCATTCCTCCGGTACTGGTCAACCGATTTGGTCCAATATCAATAGGCTTCTTCTGATGGACGTTATAAATGTGTATACCAAGTTTCATGAAAAATAATGCATATTTGAGATATCGCATGTACAGACACATGGACGGACAGACATTTTCTCATCCCCACACACAATCTCATAAAGTACCATACTGGCACTTAATAAACAGACATAATACAAAAACTATTTTTAAAAAGAAATAAAGGAAATAATGATTAACTTAATAGCTAATATTAAATAATGAAATTTGAATAAACAACTGAAAAGTGAATATTTAGTTGAAAGACTCAGATGATGTTTTTATGTAGAAAACAACTATCTCTCCACTAATGCCTCTACTAGGCATGTGAACATTCTGGATCTTGACTAAAATTCTTGTCTGAGACAAAAACAAAGGATTGATAATAAAACCCACAGTTTGTTTTGATGTCAGTAATCAACAAGAAATCTTTAGGGAGCTGAAGTGATAAAGGAAGGACCCCTGAAGATGAAACCAACATGGCCTTTGAAATAAGGAATTGTCAACTTCTGGGTGACAACTCAAAAGACTTTCACACATTCCCTATGCCAGGAAAACTTATAATCAGAGAAGAAAAACATTTGCGAACCATGTTGCCATAATCTGAGTAACGAATATAAAGTTCATATAAACTGAAGTTATACTTCGATCTAGAGGGACAATACCTAAAGAAATTCTGGAATTCCTTAGGAAGTTTGGAATTGAGACAACTTTGAAAAATATATTTTCCATCATCCTGAAGTTGTCTTTTTTGTCAAACTCCTTTATACTGTTTCAGTGAGATATAATTGCAATTGTATTTTAAAATATATAAATAAAGAACAAGTTTAAAAATATATATAAGTTAATACTTATTTTCTCCATGCTAAGCTTGGGCAAGAGAGTTTTCTCATTCCAGATTCTAACATAATAACAGGCTCTACTGCAGGGAGTGCTTATTCATTTGTTTCAGTCTCTATTGTTTGCCACTTAAGATAAGTTTGTAGATTATAAACTATGGCTGACAACTAAGGCTGGCTTATAACTCCCTTCAGAAAATTTTTACAAATAAAAACATTTAAAATAAAAGTTTTAGCCATTAATATAAGTACCTCGTATAAAAAATTCCGGGGTGCACGGGCAAAGAGAGTTAAGTCCATTTTCTTGTTACTGAGAATTAGAGTGACTTAACACACTATACCAGCCCGACAGCTTTAGAGATGGATAAATCCATGAGGCACACATCCATAACTACCGTACAATTTTGAATATGACTTACTGGACTTAACACAAATGTAGAGAACATTTTTATCTATAGGCCCTAACTCTATGGAAATATCTCAATTTTTTAGAATGGTGGACTTAACTCTCTTTGCCCGCGCACCCTGGAATTAATACAGTATTATTACAGCCATTTTGAGAAAATAGCAAAAAGTTAATTCTTACATATAAAGTTTCAGTAAGTAAGAGTAAGACATAAATGATCTTCATATCATATTTGCAGAAAGCTTCATACATAAAATTTTATTTTATACAATATTTTTTTATTCTTTTGTCAAACTTTAGTACAGTATAGTAGTAAAGTCAGTTAATTAAAAATCCTTTTTAAGCACACTGCTATTTACCTTGATAAACTTCTGGATGGCCATTTCGCTGATGTATCTGCATCTTCAACAGAGTGTTAACTGAGGTCTTCAGGAACAGGTGTTGGTGAGGGAGTGTGTTATGGTGGGGGTGTAGGTGGTAGGGATTGGGTTTGACTGTCTTTGTTTATTATTGTGTCAAATAATGTGTGTTGATTTGAAAGTTAGTTGGTTGTGCGCCACAGTGTACCCCCAAACTCTTTTATGTACTATAAATATATTTCCCACAGTAAAAGTTAGTTAATTTAGGAAATGACCACAACAGGACCTTTATTACATGATAAAACAAAATAGGTCTATGTCCTTCGGAGCAGATGGTAAGTTATACTTTATTGCGAATCTCTTTTCCGCATACCAATGCTTATACTCTTTCCTCTATTATAATGACACGAGAACAATGGTGGATCGAAAAGTAACGCACAATAATTTTTTTTACAAAAAGTTTAATAAGAACAATTACAAACAAATGCACACGTGAAGGAACACCCTATGATCTTGGACACCTCGGTCGGTTTTTCCACCTTTTGTTTCGATTCCAAGTTTTAAAGTCTCCTGAATTCAATAATAAAACTTTGTAAAAAATATATAAGCTTACTACTTGTGTGAGTAGCGTAGCATTATTCGAAAACGAAAATTACTCTACTTACAACTTTACACTAATTCATTTTAGTACCGTACTTTGCAATTTTCTTGAAGAATGCTTTCAACGATATTGTTTAAATTTACAACAGATACTCAGGATATTTCAATAGGTACCCAGACCCATGTTGAGATAGCAGATAATATTTTACAGTGTACAATAGCACCCTGCTCTGTCACACTTACATTGAAACTAGAGAGATAAAAGCACCTAAAAATGCGAATAAAGCTCTCAATCTTGCATTTTGACAAGGAGATGGAAAAGTAATTCACTAAACAAACATAAAATGAATTGAAAATGTTTATATCCTATAAAATTCCTTCTTGTATAGGGCCTTTTCACTTAGCCTGATTTTCTTGTAGCATTGTAAACGTATGAATTGACCACTACTAATACGAATTACTGTAGTAGGCCCATTCGAGACCTGGGTAATATTAGAATTACAACAGAAACTTGGTATGATTCCATGACTGCATTAGAAGTGATGGAGGGATTTAGACCCCACACTAGACTTAACCACAATTTGAATCTACTGAACTATTAAATCCTTGTCGATGAAATATTGCGATGGGATTTTTTTCTCAGACAGGCTAATACACTAAAGAAAGAAAACAAGAGACTTTTCCCCTTATCTAATCCTTATGTTAAACCCGTCCTTTGGTTCCATCCATGAGTAGGTAAATGATTTACGATATATGTTATCATTTGTTGGGTGCCAATACCTATACCACTGGTCTCTGACATCACAAACGTAAAATCATGCTAAAGCAGGTCAGTCTTTATCATCTGGTGCTTTCCTGACATTCTTACCTATAATTTTGTTCTCTATTGCCTCATTGTATTCCACTTTGTAAACCACTTTAGATACTGCCAGTAGCCTACTGCATCAGTCAAGAACACAAGAGGTAAATTGCATGGTTATACTGTAAAATGGGGAATCTATACAAATGCCATTCTATGTGCTAACAGCTTTTTTACTTCCTCTGCCCATACCATAGGTACTATAGGTAGAGGAAGTATTGTTTTCGACCCCAAAATTCGAAGTTGAGTTTTTAGCATATATACACGTTTCAAGGCCCCATGAATCCAAAAATACTATTTTTGGAAACATGTCTGTGTGTCTGTCTGTCTGTCTGTGAACACTCTAGCTCCAAAACGGAAAATCGTATGAAAACAAAATTTCGTATTTGGGTCAGGTACCTTCAGAAGATGTGAGGATAAGATTGGCGACTATTTTCTCTTATTTTTAAGGGGACTTTACATGAAGAAATTTTCGTTTTTCGCGATTTTCTCGAAAACGGCTCTAACGATTTTCTTTAAATTTTGCACATGGGTTGCTTATACTAAGAGCTAAAACTTTTATTTGAAACATTTTTTTTCGAGAAAATTCTCTGAGGGTAGTTACAAGCCACCCACTGTTCACCCACTGTTTGTAGTAAGTTTGTCTTGCGTGATGAACAACTGAATTCGTGCTCTTTCACGGCCTCTTATACTATATAAGAATGTGAAGTGAGATAGATGTATTGTTGGCCATGCATAGAGTAAAGAAGTATCTGAGGGAAATATTCGATAAATTTCGAAAATTATATTTTACGGCGGAAAGTTCAATAAACGTCTGCAGTCATTTGTTCTTTTTTTTTTTTTTAAGTTTGTTATATAGACTGCGCTTTTAGTCGCATCATTGAAAGAAGAGGTATTTATAGGATAATTAGCGTAAAATTGTGTCTTGCGATTCTGTACAAGGATATGTGAATACTGCTAACTTTTATTTGGGCAGAGGAAGTTATGTGACTTTCACATCAGATTTTTTTTTTATAGGTATATGAGTCTACTCAAAAGCCCAAAGATTCCCAACTTCATTCAACAAAAAAGGTAAATAATTTTATCGTAAGGTTTTTGTAGTATTAAAGGCTAAGGTCCTGGGGAAAACATGTGGCTAAATGGTTTCTTCCAAAACAGATATTTTTCTTACTCAGTGACATTTTCAATAATATTAAGTATTTAAAACCTTAATCCAATCTTTATACTGTAACAACCATGTGCCTGTGGCTTCGCCTGCAATTATTTACTCAACTGCTTGATGTTTTATTTAAATAATTTATTTAAGAGAAAAATAATTATAATATTATATTAACACATCGTTTTTACATAAATTGTATGAAATACATATTCTTATTCTTAATTATATTGTTTTTCCCTAACAAATATAAATAATTAAACAAATAGAATGAATCTTGTGTTTCTGTATGGGCATAAAAATTCAGAATGAAACAATTAAAATGTACCACAGACTTGTGAACCTTACCCAAATCATGCTTAAGCAATTAAAACAATTGATAATTAAAAAACTAAAATCACGGGTCCATATACATGATTCAAGTGTGACGCCCGGGGAAAAAAAACGACCTCAGATTTGAGTTCACTAGCCTTGTATAGTGAGTTTCATCCAAGTCATTCAATGCTTTTTTCCCCCCCGGTTGCTATGGCAATTAATCTCACAATTGAATACTTTCTTGCTTTCATGAGATATATACGAACTTAGTTTTTATATAGTAGATATGGTTGAAAATATATTGGTTTCTCTGCACCTGTAGCTCTTTCATGCAAAAACTACACAACACTAATAGGCTGAACATAGTTTTTATACCCGGGAAGAACACAGGACTGTAGCAAAGGTAATCCTAGTTTGCAACATCAAATATTCAAGTATTATAAAAACTAATAATTAACTTCAGATGATTTGTTTAAACATGAGCAATTACAATTTTGAGTGGAAACATAAAGGGGATCATGCATTTTTATATAAATCAGGATTGGGTTTGGTAGTTGAATTGTAATACCGGTACTGTACTTAATACTGTATTGTGTGTTTTTGTTTGATCATACTATAATACACTTATTACATGTGACATAACGGTATCATAATGATAGTCTTTTCGAAACTATTCTTCATTATGACATCAGTGTAATATCAATTATTATCGAACACGGAACGATCTTGAGACCTTGAGAGTAGCAGCTAAAACTGCATAATAAGTAGCCTACATTTGAAATAAAGCCAATTCTGTTGGCATTAATTTTAATACCATGCTAAAATGAATTCATTTTGTGTTGTCGTAATCCATTGGTTTCAAGAAAATGACCAAAAGGAAGCTGCAATTTGACCAACACTTTGAGCTACCATAGATGTCATAAGAGAAGAACTACAACAACAACCATCACCCAGGTGATGCAAAAGATAGCACGGATGTTTGTTTGAGTGAATCTAAAGTCTAAAAATTTAAATATTTAAACTAATTATGGTCGAACAAAAACAGTCGTATGGTAATTAAGATACTCATAGGAAAATTATGAAACTCGCATCGCTGATTTCATAAACATATTCATATCTTAATAAATGCCATTATAGGTTTGTTACAAAATGTACTATTCAATATTCCAAGTTGCTCAAAGTAAAAAGAATGTACTGTGCCAAATGATTATTAGGCCTACTACAAAAAGACTCGTTGTGTCATTTGGTAGAGTTTACCTGATCAACGAAGATACTGAAGGAGAAACTGTACCATACATTTTAAATGCGGTAATTTTGTTTGTTACAAACAAGCTGCAGAAAGTCGCATATGGTAATCACAATGTATGGGAATAATAAATCATGTTCCACTATTTATGTCTGTGGCTGTATACCGGTACGAAAAGAAATAATCCACATTAAGAAGCAGTCCATTAAACCATGAAGAGCACATTAATTCAGTGACTGTTCTCTACTGAAGTGTTTGAATCAATGAGTCATCTACTTCCTTAAACAATATGCATTTTCAAAATTTACTATTTTGTTTATAAAGATTAAATATTTTTTTATATTGTCTATTATAATCAATATTCAGCACTAATTGAATATTTGATTCCTTATACTCTTTGAAGAAATATACTTATTGTCAATTGCTTGGTATTTTCCCTACCTGACAATGCCCTAAAAGTGCATTTTCAGGTAGCAGGGCCTTGTGCTTCAAGAGAATGTTTTGATTAGTATGAAGGAAGGTGAGGTAATTCCTTGGTTGCCATGACAACCAAACCTTCATGACACGTTTGGAATTAGTGAGATACCTTGTATCAAACAGTATTCTCAATATAAAGTTTTTTTTTTTTTTTTTCTTAGTTTCTTCACTTATTTGAGGCATGAAAAGTCATTTTCTCATTAGTTTAAACAGGTATTCCAGAGTTAGCACTTTTTGTGTTTAAAGAAGCCACTCAATATCAAGGTCATTCAAGACTGTCCTTAGTTACAAACATCTATTCCAAAACCAAAGGTAAGTTAACTCCAATTTGCCATTCGCTTATGTGAGTAGGTAAAACCCTGAAACCCAATTGAGATTGGCAAGTCACAAGATTTGAACCCACGATCTCTCGAAGTCCACAATGTTACTGCCTTGGCCATCTATCATGATGAGTACATTCTGTTAGTAGCCCAGAGGGGAAAATGTTGGTTTCATTACGTTTTTTGTGTCGCAAAACACGATTTTCAACTTTGTCAACAGGTATCCTTGCCGTGGGCTGGATTATAAGTAAAACATTTATTTGAAAAAGAATCTTTTCGGTATTTACAAAAGAACTAAAAAACTAACTGTTCTTCATAAATATTGGCTATAAAAAAATGAAGATAATTAAATTTCATAAGTAGATTATGTAGTAAATTATGGGCAGTAGAATCCAATTATTCAGATTAATTGGGACTGGACCTGATCAGGGTAATCAATATCTGGATAATTGGATATAACTTGAAAAAAAAAAGGTAATTTCTTTGAAAAAAAAAAAAGTCAATTGTACAGTACTGTACCTAAAAGTGTTACATCTTAAAAATATCAGTCAGAATCCTTGTTATGCTGACAGAGTGTCGATTTTGTTGGTTAAAAGTTTTGCTTTTCGTAAATAATCAGCCCTGAAAGAAGGTTTCCCAGTGCTTTGCTACTGCAAAAGTCACTTGAATACGGCCTCAAAGCAATCTGGATAATTGGTGATATGGATAGTTGGAGTTCGGATAATTGGAATTCTACTGTAGGCCTACTAAAGTTTGTCAGATCAACAGTTTCCTCTCGAACACGTCAAAATCGAGCAACAGATGCAAATCATGTAGTGGCAATGATCCTATTAATGTCATTCCACTTATCCTCTCCCACTCTCCCTTATAGGTTTCCTACATATAATTGATGTACCTTATAATGCAAGTCAAGTTTGTGTTTCACAAATACAGAACTTTAACTAATTCTTTATAAAAATTCAGTAACATTTGTTTTTGGTTGATAGAGGTTAGGTTAATGAAGGTTTTGCTTTAATTTTGAAAGGATTGCCAAACTTGTTCCAGATTGGTCAATAGGCTACAATTGAACTACGAATAATATCAGGGAAGCAGGTTTCTCCCTTAAGTTGTAATACACTGACAGGCAAAAAAAAAACCGATTATTTAAAGAAATTTAAAAAAATTAAGTTTAAATATAAATTATGTAGTAGGCCTAGTGCTTGAAATAAAATTACAGCAATTGTATACGTTTTTAAGATTAAAATTTAATGACACATTTCACACTTAATTCCCCATGTTGCCTCTTGCACCGTGGTGAATGGTGAGTCTAAGGTTGCAGCGGCATAACGGAGGCTGAATCTATCATCAATTAGAGCAACAGCTTTGGCAACGTCTTCGGGACTGAGAGGCATAATTTTAACTAAACTTAACTGACAGAATCACTTCGATGCGAAGGGAGACAGTTTCCGTTCAGTTTGGAAGGAAATGACGCAATACAACAATGAAACACCTTGCAATGTGTATGATAAGCTAGTGCACATAATCAGATTGGAATCGCCCTATTGCGATGGTTTTTTTTTTTTTTCTTTCTTTTTTTTTTTGTTTGTTTGTTTGTTGTGATAAAGCGAAGATATGAAGAAAGCTGGTTTGCTGTATCTATAGCTAAAGGTCCAATAAAAATAATAATTCATCCTCACCAACAACAATGTATGAACATCCAATCAAAATTATGTTTAATCTTAAAATTACAACAAATTTTACAGTGATCGGTTTTTTTGCCGGTCAGTGTAGATTATACACCTGAAATTTCATATTTTTTAAATAACTTTACAGGGAAAATGGGAAGAGCTGTGCAAATATTTATCAATAGGACATCTTCCTTGTGTAGTCATATTGCTGGAACCAGCATTCTCTTTAGGAAGAGCTGCTTCTCTTCATTCATATCCTCAAAATATCAGGTAACCCAGGTTAGTTAACATCAATTTATGAAATTAACATTAGTTATATCTGGTTGTTGTTATTGTTTATAAAACATGATGATGATGAAGTGTTTGGCATGGAGGCCGGTCCTGCCCTGGGAGGGAGGCCCACGGCCCGACCGAGGGACACTAGGCCAGATGACATCGCGTAGGGTGGCCAGACCCTTTTGCAGGATGGGAATGAGGACACAACACCCAGTCCTGGCCCTGGAAGGAAACTTTACATCTCTGTAAAATCCCCAACCCGACTGGAAATCAAACCTGGGCCGCCCAGGTGGCTGGCAGTCACACTAGCAACTCACCCATGGTGGCAGACTTATAGAACATATACTCAAATTAAATGAAGCAAGCCATGTGTAATTCAATAAATATGCAAAAATAGAACAAAATAAAACATGAATGTTAATTGTTTAGTCAACCAATACTAGAAAATCCTAAAAGTTACAGAGGATGTAATTAATATGTGAGACCCTGATAATACATCCCCGTTTGTTACGCTATCCCGCATTATAAGCTCTTTTCCATCCAGTCCCTTGACATCATTACATAAAACTATATAAAATCCACCCCTTAATATGCATGTCATCCCATTTAAACACTCTTTTTGTCTCCCAAAAATTCTAAAATACTGTGCTTTTAAGGATGCTGAGAAAACATTTTCCGGACTTCTACAATTACCGATAGTGTCTGCAGCACATTTACCATTAGTGCCCGCATGTTCAAGGACTTATTGGAGTCTTCGATTTTTGTAATATTTAATTTTTTTTTAATTTAATACCTTAATACTTATTGGCCCCTGTCCTGGATTTCTATCAGAGGGTCTTTGATTGTTGGATACAATAGAATGGAATCAACTCTTGAGTATCTGGAGGACTATTCAGAACACGGATTCAGTCCTCCACGGTCCTCCTGCTGCCAGTTTTAAATCGCATTGTCAGTGAAGACTTGAACTTGTGTAGAACTGCGAAGTGATTTGTTAGTGCCCCTCAGCGTAATTACAATACTTAATCTTTAATTTGCTTAAAAAAATGTTTACTCTGATTCATATCTTTCTCTTAAAATTTTTAAAACCTAAAAAGGTCCCACTCTCGCTAATATACAGTCCCATGTAATACACTAATATGCCCCTTGAAGAGCATCTTGCCGAGGTTTCACTGTATATGTATTATGAAATGATGCAGATAAACAGGCTATAAAGCAATATATTGCTTGGCAGGCTTGGAGATATCTATGTATACAACTAAAAAGGAAAATGCCTTAAGCCTTATGTTATTAATACTGTACTACAATGAAGAAAAGATGTTTGAAATATTTTTTAAATATGATTTCTGCATGGTAAGATTAATAGCTAATGGGTTTTTATTATTGTACTAAAGCAAAAAGAAGTCATATGCTAAAAATCCCAAACGGAGATACATCACTTTAGAAATAAATCCTTCTGAGATTAGTGCTATGTTCACTTTTGTGCTATTACAATGCTACCTTTGTACCTGATGTTATTACTAGCGGCCTGAGAAACAAACTTTATAAATAAGAAGAAAACTTAATAAATAATTTGGTATCAAGTTAAGGCAGTGCCCGTGACCATGGGCAAAAGTTGCAAATCTATTGAGGTCAAATTTTGAAGAAAAAAATAATTTGACACATTTTCCATTTTTCTAAGTTTCATCAAGTGAAATAGAGGAAGTGAATTATTTTCATTTATGAGGTTATTAAAATGATTATTCAAGAATTTTCTTGTAGATATACTGATTTTTAAAACATAAAGCATAAACTGTCTCTTTATTTATTTTTTTTGGTGACAATCCCTTGAAAGTGGACATTATAGGATCAACTATCAGAGTTTCAACCTAAACTACTGTACCCAATGATTTCAAGCTGAACCATTTCTTCAAAACAGAACAGAAAAGGAGATAAATTTTCAGACTTTTTTCAGATGACAAGTTTTGCAGTTGAGAAATTTTGATCTTCGGATCATGTGTGTGTTTGGAAGCATATGTCTTTGTGAAAATGCATTTTTTAATGTGAAATTTTTCAAAAATAACTGCAGGACTCTTTTGTGTTACACTTATTAACATTAGGAACTACTAATCTCACTGGTCAGGTGGCTTTTTCTCAATAATTATATTCTATTACGTCATCGAAATGGTGAACTGATGTGACAAGAACAATATTTTGCAAGAGAATATTATAGGAGAAAAATTCCTCCGACACTGGGACTTGAACCCAGGACCTTTGGCTATTCGCGCCAATGCTCTACCAACTGAGCTAAGCCGGAGTTCAATTCACAGCGCCGGATGGAACCTCTCTCCTATGACTGATTGCCCTAATGGTCTACTTCACAGACAGACAAGTTATGTCATATGCAGTACTGTGAGGCACACTAATTAGTGATTTTTGTGACCGGGCTCCCACTGTTATTGTACAGTTGACATTCAAGATAGATATATAAGCTTTCATGAACCACAGATTATTGTCTCTGTTGGACATTACATGAGAATATTATAGGAGAAAAATTCCTCCGACACTGGGACTTGAACCCAGGACCTTTGGCTATTCGCGCCAATGCTCTACCAACTGAGCTAAGCCGGAGTTCAATTCACAGCGCCGGATGGAACCTCTCTCCTATGACTGATTGCCCTAATGGTCTACCTCACAGACAGACAAGTTATGTCACATGCAGTACTGTGAGGCACACTAATTAGTGATTTTTGTGACCGGGCTCCCACTGTTATTGTACAGTTGACATTCAAGATAGATATATAAGCTTTCATGAACCACAGATTATTGTCTCTGTTGGACATTACATGAGAATATTATAGGAGAAAAAAATTCCTCCGACACTGGGACTTGAACCCAGGACCTTTGGCTATTCGCGCCAATGCTCTACCAACTGAGCTAAGCCGGAGTTCAATTCACAGCGCCGGATGGAGGCGGAGTTCAATTCACAGCGCCGGATGGAGGTTCCATCCGGCGCTGTGAATTGAACTCCGGCTTAGCTCAGTTGGTAGAGCATTGGCGCGAATAGCCAAAGGTCCTGGGTTCAAGTCCCAGTGTCGGAGGAATTTTTCTCCTATAATATTCTCATGTAATGTCCAACAGAGACAATAATCTGTGGTTCATGAAAGCTTATATATCTATCTTGAATGTCAACTGTACAATAACAGTGGGAGCCCGGTCACAAAAATCACTAATTAGTGTGCCTCACAGTACTGCATATGACATAACTTGTCTGTCTGTGAGGTAGACCATTAGGGCAATCAGTCATAGGAGAGAGGTTCCATCCGGCGCTGTGAATTGAACTCCGGCTTAGCTCAGTTGGTAGAGCATTGGCGCGAATAGCCAAAGGTCCTGGGTTCAAGTCCCAGTGTCGGAGGAATTTTTCTCCTATAATATTCTCATGTAATGTCCAACAGAGACAATAATCTGTGGTTCATGAAAGCTTATATATCTATAATATTTTGCAAATCAAACACTTGGCAAGTTAGTAGTATGCGCCACAACCTGCTCCCCCTTCTATCAGCATATCCACTTTCCCTGCCTGACTGCTACCCCTCATGCCTTTCCCGCCTGGCCGCTGCCCCATGCACCTTCCCCGCAGCGCATGCCAATGACCCTTGCACCATACATAATATTTCACAAATTAAAAAACAAAATTCACAATAAAAATACCCTTGCACTAAACATAATATTTCACAATTATAATAAACGGTGTTTATATGCCAACAGGACATTTCAGAATTATAAAAAACAAAATAATATTTCAAAATTAACAAAGAACCTTGCACCATACGTAATATTTCACAGTTTTAAAAAACGCCATGTTATAACATAAAACATGGCTCAATTGTTCTCTTTTTTGTCATACTACTTTTAAAATGTTTATAACATCTACTGTGAGTCAGTGATAAGCAACTGGTTAAGCTAATATGAACAAAAATCAATTTTGGTTTGGCCCTTAAGATAACTTGTCTAAATGAAATTGGCCCCCAGTTTCTGCAAAATTGCATAGGCCTGCTCTAAATCATAAATAAGAAAACCATGTAAAATAAATCTCTAATGTGAAGCACTCTAGAAGTGTCGATTTGAAAATATTATTAGGGAGCAAGAATTAGCTTGATATTAGTTATACATATAGGCCTTAAATATAATGAAAATTAAAAATTGTTGGGGCCAGAAAGCACCTTGGCTCCCAAAGTCGGTGCCTATGTAGCAATTGTATAATTTTTTCTACCCTGGTCATGAACAATATCATTTTCTTACTTCACAATTTCATATAGAAAAAGAGGTC
Organism: Ectobius pallidus; assembly: GCA_964059195.1. NCBI lineage: Eukaryota > Metazoa > Arthropoda > Insecta > Blattodea > Ectobiidae > Ectobius > Ectobius pallidus. The sequence goes on along the minus strand of CAXKWD010000001.1, from coordinate 157,641,712 downwards.
ATATTGCAGGGAGTGTATATTCAGTTCTCTCAGCCTCATGCAAATGCATGACTTAAAGCTTTGCAAACAATGAGTAGTGAGTATGATAGGTTGGAAGTCTGTAACAAATTTTATCCACTGACATTTTATTCATCGCTGTAAGCTTTGTATTAGTTGAGAAAAGGCTAAATAATTTTTGTGGTGGGGGAAGGGAAGGTTGAATGTACAAAATTTTCTTTCGTTATTACAACTAGCTATGCTACCATGAAGTAACTATTGTTAAATACTATCATTATGGCAATGCTCTGGCAGTTGATGGTTTTTTCAGGATGTAAAAATCCTGGGTACAGAGTCCTCTGGGGGGGGGGGGCGTGTCATAGATTTATGGCACGTTAAAGAAATCCAAGACTAAATTAGAGTCTCTGGACAAAATTTCACGCCCTTTCAAGTCCAAGAAGTACCTTAGTTTCCTGAGAAGGTTTGTGAGGTGATTGGCTTACCACCTGTCCCTCTGTCCTCTCACAGAAAATAAGCATAACAAAATTAGTCTAGGTACTGAAACCTCCACTTGGAGGCCCTTATGCCTCACCATAGAGGTTACAGGAAAATCAGATCAGAATGGCAATGCTGCTTCTATTCCTGTACACTTGCCCTTACAACAACTGTTCCTGCTATTCATGGTACTGCTGCAGCAACAACTGGTAATGATTCTGTTACTATTACCATTCGTTTTATAACTACCCGGTACTTCTACAACTTTATTAATGATTCCAGAATGAGCAAAAAATTGACCTTGGTGATGACATTCGAGTCAACTGCTTGAAAATTGGGAATGGGCCACACAACTTACTTTTCATACCAGGAATTATGGGTATGTATTAAAACATAACTTAAAATATGCTATGAGGATTGTTATGGACTGATTGACGATGCCCTAATTTTTAACTTATAAGTAAATATAGGATTTCTATGCAAATGCATGTTTTTATATAAGCTTGTTATAGTTCTAAAATTTGGAAAATATCAGTTTCGTGGCTTACTGCAAATACTCTCGAAAAGAATACCGCCCACTCTACTCTATTCCCTTTGTTCAGAATGTCCACTAGCACAGAGGTGCCATCTGTTGAGTAGGAATGGGCAGTAGTCTCAGAAGCTACTTAATGAACCTATATAGCTGCAGAAATAAATTCGTTTTTCAAAGTCCTGATGACACAGTAACTTATTTTTGTGCTTGATAATGCAGGAATTAGGTCGGGAAATAACATAATTTACACTACAGCTAAACTAACTTAATTAAATGACGATAACGTTAATTTTTTAAGTAAAACTTCTTTAGCCACGGAAGAGGTAAATCGAGAGCTTGTGTAACGCTCAAAATCGTCACGAAATTAGTATTACGCTCAAAATCGTCACGAAATTAGTGAGGTGTGACGGAACGGACTGCACAGAAAACAATCAACTCAATGATTAGGCTTATCCAAAACTGAAAAAGTCCAAAAATTCAAAATTAAAAAATCGAAAACCCAAAATTTTAAAATAAAAGATCCTAAATTAAAATATCCAAAAAATAAAAAATCAAAGATCCAACATTTAAATAATTCAAAATTACAAAATTAAGAAATTCAAAGAACCAAAATTAATAAGAACAAAATTTTAAAAATCCAAAATTAAAAAATCCAAAGATCCAAAATTTAAAACATAAATATCCAAATTTTTAAATATTGAACTAATGAAAATCACATTTTACGCTATTTTAGCACTGAAAACTAGTTATGAAATTTGTTTACCATACTCTAAGACATGCCAATGTACATAAGAAATCATTACCTAGGTGGGGGGTCCAGCCCCGGAAAATTTTTAAATATTGAATTAATGAAAATCACATTTTACGCCATTTTAGCACTAAAAAACTAGTTAGGAAATTTGTTTACCATACTCTAAGACATGCCAATGTAAACAAGAAAATGTTACCTAAGTCGGGTGTCCACCCTCGGGAAATTTTTAAATGTTGAACTAATGTAAATCACATTTTACGCTATTTTGGCACTGAAAAACTAGTTAGCAAATTTGTTTACTATACTCTAAGACATGGCAACTTAAACAAGAAATTGTTACCTAAATTATAATAATTATTACTATTTATAAGAAAAGTTAAATAGCACATGGAACAGTGGACATAATAGGCCTACTCATTATGTTATGAAAAGAAAATAACTGCTTTATCATATTTGACACACCAACAAATCTTGTTTAATTAAATAAATATATGTTTTTTAAATACAAATATAGAATTTTAGGTTTTGACTCTTGGGGGTTAAAACCCCCTGAACCCCCCTTTCCTAATCCACTGTGGATTCTGCTTCCATGTAGTCGATTTGGTAAAACTTCTGCAATTCAAATAATTGTCTTAAAGAAAAACACCTGACTATAATAATTAATAATATACATTTTTTCCTTGCGCCCCCCCCCCCCCCCCCCGAGTATGGGCGCCCATGGCTGTCGAAATTCTTCATCTTTATAAAGAATTAGAAGAGACCTTTTGAAGTTATAGAACTTGACAGTTTTTATGTTTAACATATAAAACTCTAATTTTGCAACAATTTTCAACCCCCCACAGAAAATTCATAAAACGATAATATTTCCCCCCCCCCCAGAAATTTCAATGATGCAGTCTGCGTCTTAACCTCCCCCCCCCCCCTGTGGGCACCCCTGTTTTACTAGAATATATATTATATTTTCGTACACAAAACACAACAGACAAACGTTAACTATATCAGCTGACGAGTAACTGCCCACTCCTGCTCACTGGCGGCGCTAGTAGTAGCGTGTCCCGGAAAAAGACAGGGAGTGGACGGTATTACTTATTGAGAGTATTTGCTTACTGATTCCAAATAAGGAGGCTTATAAATTTTCCATGCATATTTGCATATTTTGGCCTTCTTATGGGCAATTTCATGCATAATGCATGTTTTTTAGGTTCTACGTTTAATAAAGTACATTTTGAAGTTTATCGTGCATGTTAGTTTCAATGCATATTTTTCATTAAATTGCATAATACTGCATTTTATAATGTTGCCTCGTAAGACTTTGGTTTTTCTGATCTTACAATATCTAGGTCTACCTCAGAAACAACTTAACAGTTTGCAAGTCTCTTTTAAGAATAAGAATGTACAACATGACTTAATTTACATAAAGAAAAACTTCCCTAAATTTTCTACTGCAATAACTAAGTTGGAGGCTATGGGCCTATCATTTGGTCAATTCTCTAGGGATTATTGAAGACTTTCACTTAAAGACAAATTGGGCGAAGTTTTAATTCTGAATGAGCATGTTTGTAATATTTTCCCTTTACTGTGCATATTTGGTTATTTGATAGTGCATGCATGCATACTTTAAGATTTTTCTTTATATGACAACCCTATATAGCCTGTGGTTTAAAACAGGCCTTTCCAACTCGAGCACTCTGCGCTGGGGCGCACCATTGCAGCACCCAACGGTAGCCCGGTACTTTCCTTCCTCAAGTAGCAGCCGGTGCTACTGCATGTGTGCGTCAGACATCACAATGGGTAGCTGACCTCGCTTTCTTGGTGGATGTAACGTCTTATTTAAATGATTTAAATATTTAGTTGCAAGGGAGAAATTAGTTAATTAGTAACATGTGTGACAGGATTAACGTTTTCAAAATGCAGAATTTATTATTTAAAGATCAACTTAAAGCGAGAAATTTTGACAATTTTCCTTCATTAAAATCATTAAATTTGTCTATTTACGAAAACTTTGGAGAGTATCAGACGTCGTTACAGAATTTGCACGATGAATTCAATGCCCATTCAAAGACATTAATGATATGGCACCTCAACTTGAAATATTTATGATGCCATATTTTGTCCTGATAATCAACATCACGTTTCCAAACAGAGGTGATAAGAGTACAGGTACTATCACTACACTGGTGATTTCATTTCATTTTACAAAGATATTTATCCACAGAAATTTCCCAAACTTCACGCACTTGCTTTAAAATTTACGCCTGTGTTCGAGACAACGTATGCATGCGAACAGATGTTTTTAATTATGAATTTAAATAAAAGTAAAACCAGAACTTCCCTGTCTGATGTTGCCTTAGAGGCTGTATTTTGAATTTCTATTGCCAAATCGGTTGTACGCAATATTGGTAAATTAGTTGCGGCAAAACGATGTTAACAATCTACTTAAATTCTAAATGTTCACATACACAATATAAGTAGAGAATAAATGGTGTGTTTGTGTTCACAAAATTGTTATTAATAATACTGTTTTCGTAACCTGAGCACTGGCTAGACCCGTGGAGCTGCCTCTGGTGCTACACCGGTGCTGGCCTGCGCCGTGGAAGCACCTCAGTTGGAAAGGACTGGTTTAAAAGGTCACTCGACAATTACAGATCGGTGACTATTTTCCATGATCTACAATTCTACTATTATTTTTAATTCAGGGTGGAAGGAAAGTAAAATCCAATTTTGCATTCCCTTTTGTAAGTAAGGAAAAACCCCTCCCAAAACATTCATACTCAAACTGGTCAATCATGGGGTTTGAATCCACAACACCCAAAACACTAGTTCGTAGTTGGTATCATATATAAAATGGTTGTATTGGAAATCTGGGTTGGGCTGCATTGTGTTGTTAAAAATCTAACATTTCGGGCAAACTGTTGTATCCTTCTTGGTGACTTATGAGGCAACCCAATACAACCAGTTTATAAATGATAAGACATAAAACGTATTATAAAAATGAAAGTGAGTAGTTAAAAAGTTGATAAGAATAGTTACAAGTTACTGGAACGGATAAACAAGAAATTTAGATAAAAACCTAATTTTCACCTCTACGGTGACAGTTTTATATACTTACTTACATCTTACTCAATGGAATAGACAATTCCTAAGCAAATTAAAGGAATATTAACTATTCTTTGGAACCAGGAGGTTCATTGCCACGCTTACATGGGCCCACCATTCAACTGTATTCAACCTCCACTTTTGGTCGCAGATTAAACAATTTCATTGTTAAAAAAAACACTACAAACATCACTATTTACTTTCTTTACACAAAGTGTTAACAGCTATACATGTTTCGTGGAAATCGATCTAAATCATCAGTTGCTATAAACAAAAGATCATTCATTATTTGGAGCTTCTTTATGTGTCCTCTGTTGTAAGTTTAATGTACTTTGTAATTAAATTTATCTCTTGAGGTATTTCGAAATTCATCAGACTGTTTCAAATTTATGCATATAAATCTCTTCCCACACTTCTAAATCTTTATGTTGGTTTATTCACTTTTATAATTTGGTCTCCTTACAAATTTCATGATTACTGTTCTGTCTGAATAACAGTGGTGACTATGTGGGGAAATATTCATATTCATATTCATATTCATTTAATCCATTTTGACCGCAGTTCTGCGGTATAGGATACAATATAACAACAATATAACAAACTATTATAGTACAAGGGTACAAGAATAATATTAGAAATACATACATTGAAATATAAAGAGATACAAAGAAATACAAAGAAATACAGGATCAATACAACACTACAAAACAATAAATAAATAAATAAAAAGTGCAATGTGTAGGTCAAATAGTAGGTACTGAAAGATTATTTAAAGTTTTTGGCTACCTCAAAAAATTCATCATTTTTGTAGAAGCAGATTTGTTTTAGTTTCATCAGTACTAAGCCTTTAAAGTGTTTAAAAGTTAAATTTCTAGTAGCAACCGGAAGAGAATTAAACATTTTCACTGACATGTACCTAAAATTATGTTTGGTTGTTGCAAACAAGCATTGATCCTGTAAAATGTTATTGCGATTTCTGGTGCCAAAGGTATGTACATCAGAATAAGTTTTAAAGTTATCAGAATTACTCTTGACATATAACAAGCACTGTAAAATATATATAGATGGTAGGCTGAGAATACCAGATGAGATGAAAATAGGTTTACAGTGGGCTTTCCAATCAGCACCATAGATTATCCTTAAAGCCTTCTTCTGTAATTTGAAGATGTTAAGTGCAGAACTACAATTACCCCAAAGTAGAGTACCATAAGTTAAATGGCTATGAACATAAGCATAGTATGCAGAAATTAATACCTCTCTAGTCACATATTTTTGCAGTCTGCGAAGCACAAATATGCCTCTGGCAATCTTATTAGAGATTAATACAACATGAGATGACCAATTTAAACCTCCTTGGAGGACGATGCCAAGAAATTTAGCATCCTTATAGAAGTACTGATGTTTCCTATCAAAAGTGAATTTCAAGTCAGTAACTTTAGAGTCATTAACATATAGAGAATTAGCTGCAGTCCAATCTAGAACAATATCATCACTAACTTTTAAGAGATTTAAGGTGTTGAGGTCACAGTCAGTTACAGCAGTCAGAGCCAGATCATCTGCATAGAGATACGAATTTAGGAAATCTTTAGATGTGTTATTAGCCTATAGACAGACAAGACACTAGGCAAATCATTTATATAAATAATAAATAAAATAGGGCCCAATATAGAACCCTGTGGTACACCATGTTTGATAGACTTAAACTGTGATTGCATACCATTGAAGTGAACACATTGCAGTCTTCCAGATAGATATGACTGAATTAAGTTAAGAGCTTCATCACTAAAACCATAAAATCTCAATTTATCAGCTAGAGTCACATGTGAGATAGTGTCAAAGGCTCTTGAAAAATCATACATAGTTTAAGATGTAAAGTACTGAATGATAATAAAGTATTTGAAATATAATGTTCTGTTATTATTTTTTTAAATTATCAGTACTTACTCTAAAAACATACCTCATAATCATGAAATTCAATGAATGAATGAATGAATTTAGCCTCTATGTCCCATGAAGGGCTAGGGCCTCCTACAAGAGGGGAAGCTCGGGTAGGTAAAGTCCGCGTGGTGAGCTATTTCACACGAACGGTGCTTTGTACAGTCACTTTGCAGTTCTTAAAGTTTGTTCCTTTAGTTTGGTATAAGGTTGTTCACTTGCTGCTGCCACTCTTTTCTGTTGCGAGCGATGGTCGACCAGTTCACACCCAGTTTTTGTTGGAAGGTGTCTGCCCACCTTCTCCTCGGCCTGCCTGGTGTTCTCATGCCTATGTAAGGGTCCCACATAGTGATTTCTTGCGCCCATCTGCCTTGCTGCTGTCTTGCTATGTGACCTCCCCATTTCCACTTTGTCCTGAGGGCTTGTTGTGCGATGCTCTTTGAAGCTGTGATTTTCTGCAATGCCTTGTTGGAGACTCTGTCTTTCAGTGTGATGCCAATTATCTTTCTCTCCATTTTTCGTTCGCATGTTTCGATGCTTGTTTTTTGTCGCTCTCTGAGGGCCCAGGTTTGGCAGCCATATGTTAGAACTGGGAAGATGCAAGAGTTGAGGACCTCTAGTCTGAGCTTCCGGCTTATGGAGTTGTTGAGTAGGATGTATTTCAATGACCAGAAGGCTTTCCAGGACTGTGTTATCCTCCTATGTATTTCTTTCTCCGTTCCTTGATTGAGTGAAAGGAGGTCAAATTGTTAAATCAATAAACCAACACAAAGATTTAGAAGTGTATAAATTTCCTTGAAGCATATATTGCTGATAAAACTTGCTGTTAAAGTAAATAAAATCAAGTAAACTGATGTAACAAAGTGCCAGTATGTTTTTGTTTAATCAGTTATGATTGCAGTTATGATATGCAGAATACAAAAAAAAAAAAATTTGAACCATGAAACTCCAGAATGCGAAGCCAAGACATTACCATCTCGGCCACCTGGGTCACTTTAACGGTCTAGTTGGATAAGCGCATGTAAAGCAATAGTGTTATTTGTCATAGCTAACTGTATTGTAATTGCCAAAGCCTTATAAGATCACAGTAAAACAATAGGCTATGTTGTCATGATAACTGATTTGCATTTAATAAATTCTTTCGAAAACGTATATTACCATAAAATAGGCGCTAAATTGAGCATTACTCCGAAACAGGTCAACCGATTTTATCCAATATCAATAGACGTCTTTCCATGGACATTATAAATGTGTATACCAAGTTTCATAAAAATCCGGTAAAGCGTATTTGAGTTACCGCGTCTTAAAAATATACACTAAATTGGGTTTTACTCCGGTACCGGTCTACCGATCTGGTTCAATATCAGCAGACATCTTCCCATATACATTATAAATGGGTATACAAAGTTCCAGGAAAATCCAATAAAGCATACCTGAGTTATCGTGACTTCTTATATATTAACATAAAAGGCACTAAATTGGGCATTATTCCGGTACTGGCCAACCGATTTGGTCGAATATCAATAGACGTCTTCCCATGAACATTATAAATGCATATACGAAGTTTCATAAAAATCCGATAAAGCGTATTTTAGTTATTGCTCCTTTAAAATAGACACTTAATTGGGGTTTACTCCGGTACCGGTCAACAGATTAGATTCAAATTTAATAGGGTACTTTTCATGGAAATCCGATACAGCGTATTTGAGCTATGGCGCCTTTCTAATATAATCTATTAAAGTAGGCACTAAATTGGGCATTACTTCGGTACCGGTGAACCAATTTGGTTCAATATCAATAGGGTTCTTCCCATGGATATTATAAATGTGTTTTCCAAGTTTCATGAAAATCCGTAAAAGCATATTAGACAGACACACAGACAGACATTTTTTCGTCCCCCACACAATCTCATAAAGTACCATACTTGCACTTATTAAATAATGAGGTCTGAAGTGATTTTTTATAAAAATTTATTTAAATATATAGCCTAAACCCTGAACTAATTAATTGGAATAATTATAAATTTAATAAAATACTGGTAATTAAATTTATTACATAAACATTTATTTATTATTTTCTACTTTTATTTTATTTTTGAAAATTGTATTTTTATATTCGTGTATTTACTTCTTTGTACTCAATTACCATATTTCTGTACATAGTTACCATGAGAATGCACTCAATCAAGTAGTGCCTTAATGTAAACAAAATTTTGTTTGCTTTACATTATAAGCAAATAAATTAAATTAAATTGTAAGTGCTAAAAATGTTTGTGGAGACTGAGCATATTGCCTTATTTGCTGCAACAAGAACAGAACATTCAGAGGACCAAGCAAAGGACCTAATCCTGAAATTTTTTTTATGGTATGAGGATTACAGTTTCTCGATTACTGTATGGAAACGAATACATAGTTCATTATTTGAGAATTCTTGCTTTGCATGAAAATATAAGATGCACATGACTGTAAGGTGCATGGTGATTTTGAACAGTTAAACATTGGACAAAAAGATACCCCAACAGATATGCCATTCATTAAAACACTAATATCCAAATGAACAAACACAATTCAATCCACATGGCGAAATTATACAGAAAATGTCTTTTTAAGTAACATTGTAATACTGGCTAAAGCAGGGTGCAAAATTTGGCTCTCCAGATCACTATTGGTGACCAGAGTTCTAAGGTGGGCAACAAAGATTCAGTTTTGAATTACTACTGTCTTGTTTACTTTTGTTACTTTTTACATTATTTTACATTAAATTTATTTTACATTATTATTTATATTATTTTACATTAAACAACAAAAATTCAAATGTAATTAATATATATGTCACAGGCAATAACTTTTGATATGAACAACAAGATTGAATTTTTTAATTTACTAGTAGTGTTTGGAAATATCCAGAAGTTATCGATATAATTTGAATATCCCAAGTGTTTTAACTAATTGTTATTCTAGCTGCTGTAGTAACCAACAACTTAGGCTGTGTATTGACTATGCCTTTTTTACAGCTGTTAAAGTTAATAATCAATTGAAATACTTTGAAAATATTTAGGTTTTTATAAATATAGTAATTCGTTACAAATAAGTAGGTGCCATGCAAAAATTCAAATTAATATTCAATTTTCTTTTTAAATACAGGATAGTTAACTTGTGTTGTTTATTTATTTAATTTGCATATTTAAATGGGACATAGCCTATGTTGTAACATTTTATATGTTAAGAACAAATTGGGCATGGGTAGTTCTTCTTAATTTCAACGCCAAAATGTTTCAAACTTATGTAACAATAATGGCAACTAAAATTTTTGGTTTGGCACTGCCTTCAGACTTGAAAATCTTGTCCTAGGCATAGAGAATTCAGGTGCTGATGATAGCTTGAAATGTGGTTGAAAGATACAAAGGTAATTAATACACCAAAAACGAAATAGGAATTTTGTTATGTTGACATAATTTAGTTGTTATGTAGGGGGTATTATTATTATTTAATGTAAAGTTGATTGATTCTTGATTGTGAATATTGAATTCTAATCAAAAATGTTTTGTTAATAATAGTAGGATTGGAATAATAATAATAATTATAATAGTTACCGGTATTTTTGTTGATATACCATAGTAAATATTTCATTGGAGGCTAGGCTGATTATGAAAACTATGAGTGACATAATTTACAAACTACAGGCACAATCTGGAATGACTACAGACCCCAGATAGATGGATTTGACAAAGAGATGTTCACCATGGTGGTGATGGAACAACTTGGATATGGAAGAAGTCGACCTCCAGACCGGGAATGTTCTATAAACATACACCAACAAGATGCTGAATGTGGTGCAAAACTCATGCAGGTTAGGTCTCACCCACATCATTTTAAATTTTATCCATACTATCATTGGAATACTATTAATCATTTTCTGTTTAATTTCTAACTCCGCTATTAGCGTCTTGAAGACTCATTTAAAGGGCAGTGCATAAGCATTAAAGATCCATTTAAATGCCTTAGGAGGTACGCTGTAATGAAGTGGTTGAGGCACTGCTCTACAAACCGGAAGGTCGTGGGTTCGATTCCCAATGAGGTTGGTGAGATTTTTCCACTGGTCTAATCCTTCTGGTGGCACTATGGCCCTGGTATCGACTCAGCCTCTAAAAGAAATGAGTACCAGGAGTATTCCTAGGGGTAAAAAGCGGCCAGTGAGTAGGGCTGACAACCTTACCACTTTCATGTATGCCGAATGTCTCAATCAGGGAGCCTCTACCTTTCGGAACCCTATAGGTCTTCATATTCCAAACAGGGACCACTTTTTTTTAATACCTTAGCCATTTTTTAAGAAGAAGCTAAAGTAAAGTAAAGTAAAGTAAAGTAAGAAAGCATTCCATAGATCCCATAAAAGTTGGATGACTCTAGGATGTCGAATTTGTCAAAGCATTAAACAGAATTACATTTATAAACTATTCAGTGGCGGACACAGAATTTTTTTCGGGGGAGGGATTTGAATAGGTAGAAAGAATACTAAAAAATATTAACTAACTTACATATAAAATTAGTTTATAAAACTGTCCACTTACATTGTATATATAGCCTTTTTTCAAATTTCAGGGGGGGGATATATCCCCCCAATCCACCCTCCTGCATCCACCACTGAAACTATTAACCTATTAACATATTATTTGTCATAAAATCATCAACAGAGTAGAAGCTGTGTGCATTTAAATATTTCTTAATCAATAACTTCATTTCTTTGGTTTGTTGGTAAATTTTTTAATCCCTTTTGGAAGTTTGTTAAAGAGTTTAATTCCAGAACAGTAAACCCCTTTTTGATAACAGCTGAGATTTGGCCTGGGAATATGTAAATCTACTTTCCTTCTAGCATTGTTATTAGCATTGCCACCTGTCCCGAATTTGGCGGGACATCCCGCATTCTAAGAACATTTTCGGCTCCCGAATTATGCCTAAGAGGGACGCATTATATATTTTTTTATTATTTTGCTAGCCTTTTCTTTTCTAATGTTAGAGTTACTGTTACATAGCCTATTCAGTTTTGGCTTTTTAACAAAAATATACCATCTTTCTCTTGTTCCATGTACAAATTTAGGTATGAAGATCGGCGTTATACATATATTCGATAAGTGTCCCTCCTTAGCCTTACCAAAAGGTGGCTACCCTAATTGTTATTATGGCGGTCAGAGTTAGTTTCGAAGTTATCTATGTTGACTATTACAAAGTTTAATATTTGCTAAAGATATTCACTAGCCAAAGGTAGGATTTTTAGCTGCCTGAAAATGGCTCTGCATGACTGCCTTCTTTGTGTCCCAGTTATAATACGTAAAGCCTTCTTTTGCAAGATAAAAACTTTTTTACAATATGTAGAACATCCCCAGGAAATAATTCCATAGCTCATGATAGAATGAAAATAGGCATAATAAACAGTTATCAACATGCTTTATTTCATAGATTTTTTATGGATCTCAAAACATAGCATGAACTACTCAATTTTGGTACTATATATTCGACATTTTTCCAGTTTAAATTTTCATCAATCTTCAAACCCAGAAACTTAGTTGAGCTCTCCTTTGCTATTGGAATATTACTGCATACAGCATCTAATTTTATATCCCTGTAATTTTTTGTTTTGAAGTTCATAAGTATTGTTTTGTTCAAATTTAGACAGATTTTGTTCGCAACAAACCAAACATCCATATGTCTTAATATATCATTTATATATATTTCCAGATTTTCTGAATTAATTATTATGCTTGTATCATCCGTAAAAAGTGTTGGGTTCGATATTGTTTTTACATAGGATGCTAAATCGTTTACATATACTATGAATAGTAAAGGTTCCAGAATTAAACCTTGTGGGACCCCATGATTAATTAGCTCCAGATTATTAGGTAGATTTCGAAGAAAAATCTACCTATTGGGATCAATACCATGTCATGACTTTCGGAAATTTCTTTCATATCTTTACGTTTCATGCCTCCCCAAGTACGAAACCACCATCCGTTCAATTTTTTTTTTTTTAATAAATATATTTACACGCTAGCGGCCGTAATTTTGAAGATATTTGAACAAAATTTGAATATGTTATTTCTAGGCCCAATAGTTCGGATAAGTTTGTTAATGAGCAAAAATTGGCCCACGGGGGGGGGGGAGAGGGTTTAAATGTTTAGACATCAAGCAAACAATACGGAAAGCACTAAAACTAAACTAAACTCCATGGCGCTACATCCCTGAAGGGACTTGGCCTACCACCCTACCGCTGCATCATCTACCGTAGGCAGATGGCAGGATTGGGGGCATGTGGTCAGCATGCCGACACCCACGGCCGTTAATTGTGGTTTTCATGACCGGAACTGCTACTTCTCTATCAAGTAGCTCCTCAATTTGAATCACGAGGCTGAGTGCACCCCTACCAGACCTCCCTCCTTAGAAAAATCCGAGGAGGTACCGGGGATTGAACCCGGGCCGACGGATCTGTAGCCAGCGATGCTAACCACAAGACCACGTCGACGGTCATGAAAAGTACTAATAGAGATTTCAGTTTACTCTTATCATCATAAGGTTACATTTACCCTTATATGATTTTTAGATTTTCTCATAAACAATTTACTCAAAATTGATCTCTTTTATCTGAAGGGACATAAAAATGTAATGGTTTGTTACTGTATCTTTTTTTATATTTATAATAACTAGGGCTAGGATTTTTATGACCTAAAAACCTTCAAAATATGCACTTATGACCTAAAAATTACAGAAATATGCTTCATAAAAAACAAATATGACCAAAAAATATTACAGTAATGACTAAAATAAGTAATAATTTCAATTATAAATTAAACAAGTAGATCAGCTGACAATAATTTATTTAAGAATAAAATGGACACATGAGAAACAAGCTACAGAAAGAAAATTTGATATTATTACGCTTCTTTCTTCATTCATGAACCCAGTGTTCCAATATGCAATGGATACCTTGTGGAAATTAAATTTAAAAAAAATTCCTATTGTCAGAAAATAAAGCCTTGTACTCGGAAAAACTTCTTTCAACTTCAACTGAACCTGAATGGTGAATAAGATTGGTGGGACTCCCCTAGAAGCATTTGCTGTTGTGTTTTTACATCTTCAATTTGTTGTATACCACGTTTGTGATTTGCTGTTGCCACATGCTGCTGGACATTAAAAAATTTCTCTGCAGTTACTCTTAAGTCGCACAGTTTACAATACAGTATTTTTCCATCAATCCAAAACACTTTCTCTCCATATTGAGACACGTACTGTGTTAATTTAACTTGAACACTTTCCTTCACTTTAGGCATTTTACCTGAACTCTCCTACACACTTCTACTTCAACAAGATTCAATAACACAATGGCTGAGACACCTGCAGTCCGGTCGACACGCTTTAGGAAAAAAAAATGCTTTATGTAATTCTGAGAAATTTAACACCTCAAATGAATATGGAAGAAAGAAATTCTATGAGAAAAGTTCTTTACTTCCTGAAAAAGTGAAAATATGACCAATATGACCATTAAATTATTAAAATATGCTGTATCACACAAAAATGACAAAATATGCAAAAATATGACTTAACAAAGTAGTCACATTTAATCACTTTTTTCATAACAAACATTTATTGCTATTTAAGGAACATATCAGTCTTACCAAAAAAAACATGCTATATCATAAAAATCCTAGCCCTAATAATAACTATTCTTTTGGAATAAATCATCACTATCAGTGTCATAAATAACTTATGAAAGTGTGTGTGTGTCAATTGTGCCAGAAAGAATGCATGTAAAATAACACAATATACAGTACATTCACAAGTATATACTAACTTATATTACAGTTCACCACATACCTGTGAGATTTTAATATACATAATTCATTTGTGTAACAGTAAATGACAAGGGTATGGTAAGTAACAAAGAAATATTTTGCTTAATAATAATTTTCTTTAAAAAAATCTAGCCTACCAAACAAAAACAGTTTATAATATTTTACCCTCTTTTTTTTACGCCATTTTAATAGAATCTATATTAAACCATGACATATTTCTCTTTCAGTCTATTAATGATTTAGAGTAAATTGGTCCTATCTCATCATTCATTTATCATGAAAATTTCTAAGTAAACCTAAATACACTTGCTAATATTATTTTATTAAAATATCTAAAAGAAAAAAGAACTTTCAAATTAACATAATTTAGTTAGAAAAAGCTCTATTATTCTTCCTGGTTTGTACACCTACAATTTCTTATATAAGACATCACATTGTACATTAGTTACTTTTCCTATAATAATTGAATTAATTTTATTTGGATGAAAAATAAGTCTATTTTTTCTTCAGGAGCTCGGTGCTGGCACATATTCTGTGCTAGGGTGGAGTCAAGGAGGAATTTCTGCTATGATTCTTGCCGCTAAGTACCCAAGTCTAGTGGAGAAGTTAGTAATTTGGGGTTCTAACTCGTACATCTCCAAAAAAGATATGTCTACATACAAGTGTAAGTATGGTACATAGTTTAACATTACTTATAATAAATAAGCTTATTTGTCAAAAAGCTCATCTATGATCTACAAATTTTCAAAATCGCTAAATTTTGGTTGGGTTGCCATGGTAGGAGCAGTGACCAACTTTGTCCTGAAGAGCCAGTTCTCAACTATTATCACAGGCAAATACCTGCTATTTTCAAATCACCTCCACTTTCCAACATTCATCTCTGACAACTGTGAGTCTATGATCAGTATCATCTGTTGCTTTGTGAGAAAAATAATTTTTATTCATAGTTTGTTAAATTTCATTGTTTAACCATTAAATGTGTGTAGTGTGTAATGTGTTCTTTATTAGAGACGGTGTTGACTCTTTGGCACAAAGAGAGGATCAGGAGAATCTTATCACTTAATTTAAAAAATGGTTATTATGTGAAACTACAAGAACAACCTAGCCTTTTGAACATCACTGTTTGCTGATAGGTTTGCTGCCCTGAAAAACAGGAGACCTTCATGAAATAAAGTAAAGTAAAAAAATAGGCCCTATATACCCCTATATGTACATATATATCCATATATATGTAGGCCTACATATATATCCATATATATGTAGGCCTACATATATATCCATTTCAGGAACTAGTTTAGTGGTACCGGTACTTTGCTTCTCTTCTGAGCCACAAGCCACCACTGATGTGAACACAAATGTTTAACAATACTGGGCAAATTTTCTTGTATTAGTTATAGGTTTTGCATCCATTAAACTCATCAAAAATCCATGTTAAAAGTAGGATGTACGGTTACTCCATACTAAGAGCTAATTGCATTATCTTTTTAACTTAGTAGGTTAATGAAAATCGCTTCATTTGCACATTTGTCTTTTTCAATCTCCTTTGCTTTGTGAGTCACCTAATGTAAAAGTGATCTAAGCTACATGACTGAAAAATGTGAGGTTCATGAAGTATTCTTTTGTTCTGTCTGAAAATGTTTGGGTTTCTAGGTAATTGTTAAGGGTTTTTAGTATGCCTATATGTTCTTGATTTCTTATAAACTCCATTATGTGGGCTCTCATGGGCAACTTAATTAATTAACAAAGATCAGGGAGGTGCACTATTGGTTAAACCTGGTTGGTTAAAACTTAGTCTTCATATTAGCAATAGCCTAGAATTAGTTACATTAGGTGACTACCCATTCATTAATTTAAATATAATTATCACTAAATAATAGCATATGTACCGATGAAAGTAAAATCTTTGTAAAAGGGTCTAATGGGGAATAAAGATTTAATTTCATTTCATTAATAGTCTCTGCAGTGCACAGCCAGATTGCCGATGTGGAGGCAATGGTCTGTCCGTCATTCATACACAACAAACACACTACCAGTATATGATGGAAAGCACTTGCTTAGAAATTGGCATACTTTGTGGAATATGTGATTCAAGAAATAATCTTTGAATTTAATTTGCACAAAAGCTACCAACTTGATTGAAAAATCTCAAAGGGAAAATTTGTTCCTTATTCTTTTCTGATGTGAACAAACAATTTGAACAGTAAGATAAACTTATCAAATAAACCTTGGTTAAGTTTAGGACAACATATTCTTTTCTGAAAATGTGCTGATGGGACAAAAATGTTTTGAACAACCTGTTAAAATCTGCAGAGTATACTACTTTCACTCTGTATGTGAATATTACGTGTATTATTTAATGCTTTTATATAAAGAATGGCTGTACTACAAGTAGCACAGCTGCTTATAAGTTACTTACTGTTCCTTAGAATATACTGAAACTTTAATGATAATAAAGAGGAATACTACAGTGATCAAATATGTAAAATATGTATAATATGTATTTATAAAATTAAATAAATTAAAGTTAATATTATAATTCTTGAATATTTGTAATTTTTAGGTGCAAAGAGCTAAAAATAAGAATATGTAATTACATACAGATCTGGATCCTAGTCATCACAAGCTATTTCTACAACTCTTTTTTGCAGCATTTATCTAGAGCTTAAATTTATCTTATTCTTGTGCCATTTCAGTAGGTTGGTACAAGAAGTGGCGTAACTTACACTCCCATAGACCCTGCAACGAAACATTGAGAATTTTCGGGGACTTTGAGTCGCATGCGTAAATCTGATATGTATCTGCATCTGGAATCAAGCTTACCAGTCCTATGCATTGCATTTCTTTTATTCCTCACACTTCCTGTTACTGCATCTACTGCTGAAAGATCCGTTCTAAAGTTGAAATGAATTAAGAACTATTTAAGAAGTATCATGAGCCAACAAAGGCTTAGTACATTCAGTGTGTAGAGAAGGCTAGGGAACTTGGATAAATAAATAAATAAATAAATTTATTCACCGTTGGTATTTAAAAAATACATGGTTTCGTCATCATTTCCTAAGATTAAGTCTAAACCTAGTTATAATACTGAGCAGAAAATACTACAGGACAAAATATATATTAATTATATATGTTGCAGCTGTGAAAAGAAACTAAAATTAAGCTAGCCTAGGAGATTTTCTGCACATACACTAAATAAAAGAAATATGCGAGAAACAAGGTAATTGAGGTAGAAATGAGATTGAATAGTCACATGGCAGTTTAGGACTATGCATAACAATCACAAGGCATACATAGAGACTAACAAGAGAAATTGGAGTAGAGAGAGAGAAGGAGTGATATCCTGTAACGGAGGAGAAATTAATCAAATTATAAATCTTTAAAGGAGGACTGAAAAAATTTGTTTACATTATAGAATGAGAAATCCTTTAATAGGGAGCTTACTTTGCGTTTAAATTTCTTAGGATCTAACTTTTTGAATGAGTTGGGCAATTTGTTATACAGTTTAATGCCTTGATGTGCAATGCTTTTTAGGAATTTAGTGGTTCTATGGTTATTGAGATGTAGATTACATAGAGTAATTAAGTTATTTGCCTTTAAAAAGACCAGAAGGCAAAAGTGATTGCTCAGAACAAATTGATATGAAAATAGGTATAGAAACAGTAGTAACAGTTATGAGACATTCCTCTTTTCAATTTATCTGAAAAGAAATACAACTACCTGTCATTTAATTTAAATTTAACCTTGGCTGTGAGTTAAAGAAAAAAATATAAATACAGTGGTTGGTAGGGTAAAAAATACCAGTGTATATTAAGCTTTTTAAAAAACCTACTTTTAGGATCACACCATTGAGTAAGAATATTTTTCTGTGTGCATTAAAAAGTAATTGGAGGCCCAGAATGTTTTTACTGGTGGAGCTCATCCCCAAAAAGATATGCTATTGGGTAGAAGGTATCATATTTTATCACACTGAGAACAATTTAGAATTCATATTTCTATCTATTTATTACAGATTTCAGAGATGTTAACAATTTGTCAGCATATATGAGAAATAACTACCTATGGTTCTATGACTTGCAGTACTTTGAAAAATGCTGGGAAAATAGTTTCCAGACTATGTATCAAATATACAATGATCATGATGGTAATTTATGTAAAGATGACTTACCTGATATACAATGTCCTACTCTTGTTCTACATGGTAATGAGGATCCTATGATAGATCCAGAACACCCAGCATACCTCCTGAAGCACATAAAAAATTCCAGGTATGAATATATTGTTAATAGCAATTCTAAGCTTAATTTTATGATACTACAATACAGTGGTCAAATCTGCTGTATTTCCCGGATCTCCTGTATTTTAGGGTTACTTTTGGAAGAGCCTGGCTCTCATATTGTTCTTCAAATAATCATTTTTGTCTTTAATTTTTCAGTATTATATTTATTATAATCATGGAATTCAATAATAATAATAATAATAATAATAAAAATAATAATAATAATAATAATAATAATAATATTTACCTTGTAAACATTTGTACATGCAATAGGTATCGTCAGGTGTTAAGACTATAGTAAAATAGTGAACTAATTCAATAAAAGCTATTTACACTTGAAGTGGATAGTTCAAAGAATTCATTGATGGCATATAAAGGTGTTGCTGCTAAGAGCCCCCATGTGCACTTTTTGAACTTGGCAATAGGCAGATTCCAGGCTATATCCGGAAGTGTGTTGAACATATTCAGTTTTAGGTAATGATTTTTTACCCTACTCAATCTGGTGTAAGGGACGTCAAGCATACGACTGCCTCTCGTATTGTGCTCATGAGTATTAAATCTACGGGGCAGGGAGTCAAGTTCTTTCCTCACATCGACCAGGCATACATAAGTGTATAAACTATAAACAGTCATTATTTGTTCATTTATGAATAAGGGTTTGCAGTGGGCATCGTAATCAGCATCTGCAAGTAACCTTACT
Source organism: Ectobius pallidus (assembly GCA_964059195.1). Lineage (NCBI taxonomy): Eukaryota > Metazoa > Arthropoda > Insecta > Blattodea > Ectobiidae > Ectobius > Ectobius pallidus. The sequence goes on along the minus strand of CAXKWD010000001.1, from coordinate 157,622,111 downwards.
GCCTTCTTCTGCAGCAAAAGAATACGTTTTACATCTGTAGCTGCACCCCATAATAATAATAATAATTTTATTTTCTTGTCATTAAACCATTTAGGTAATAGACAAAGTCAGGAGTACAAAGATTACATACATAAATTACAACACGAATTATATACATAATTCACAACTAATTTTACATTATAAGTGAAATTACTACATTAAGTTTCTTGTACATTTACTAACTATTACTAACTATAAATTCTTAAAGTCATATTCGAAATATTTATTAACAGTATAAAATGGGTTGTCAACAAGAATTTTTAAGAATAACTTATATTTAGATAAATTAAATAAATAAATAAATAAGAATTTTATTGTCGTTAAACCCCTTTGTTACTAGATAAAGTCAGGACCACAATCTAGACTTAACCCACTATGTACATTTTAAAACCTGTATTCATAGTACCAATAAACTATATTACACTCAAAAAATTCAGACACAGAGTAGAATAAGAATAAGACCATAAAGTATTAAGCTTTGGAAAAAAGCAAGATAGCACACTCTTACACATAGGCGTACCGAGGGGGGGGGGGGTTTGTAGGTTTGAACCCCCCCATTGATTAAAAAAGGGAAGATTGTACTATTTATTTCATTATTGTGATGTCACCTTTTTTAAAAAAATCTGCTTATAAATTACTTAATATGAGTTTAAAGCGTGGGAAGCTTAAAACGCGTTATTGTGCATCTTAATTTTTAAATTAAGTGCATCTTAATTTTTCCGGGGGGAGGACCCCGGAACCCCCCTCTCCAGATGTTATAACCCCCCCATATGGTCGGCCTGGTTACGCCTATGCTCTTACATAGCTTTTGTGGAGACAGTTCTTCAGTCTTCTTAAAAGACATAACACTCTTGACAGCCTGCAGCAAACATGTTCAATGTGAGTGCTCCAAGTTAGTTTATTATCGACCATAATACCTAAAATCTTGATGCTATCCACCTCAAATTGCAAGTTCTTTAAGGAAAACGTTATTGATTGTGTCTTGTCCTTATTTAATTGAAGGTAGTTTGCACTGAACCATGTTGAAACTTCCTCGAGTGAGTGCGTCATAGCTTCCGAGAGTTCCTGCCTGGTTTCCTTTACATTGATCAGCGTTGTGTCGTCCGCGTAGCAGATAATCTTGCCATTTGCACTAATGTCGTTCATCATTATGATGAAAAACAAGGGTCCCAACACAGAACCTTGTGGGACGCCGTACACCACAGGTCTTGCTTGAGAGTACTGTCCGCCAACATAAACAAGTTGATTTCGTCCCCTCAGGTATGAACTCAACAGATTCAGCAATGCTTCCTCAATGCCATAAAAGTTCAGTTTGTCGAGAAGAACTCCATGGTCAATTGTATCGAAGGCCTTACTGAGATCACATAAAGTGATCCCTGTGAAGCTTCCGATCTCGAAGCCATTTAAGATTTCACTGACTACTGTGTCAATTGCATCAATGGTAGATAAACCAGTTCTAAAGCCATACTGTATGGTGGCTAGTAGGTTATTTTCCTCAAAATATCTGTAGAGTTGTGATTTCATGAGGAATTCAAATATATTAGACAATATTGGTAGGATGGAAATAGGCCTATAATTCTTAGCTAGGTCCTTGATACCTTTTTTTTGTGGATAGGGATAGTTTTCGATAGCTTCATTTTAGAAGGAAAAGTACCTTCCGAGATGCACATGTTGAAGCAGAAAGTCAGAGGTATCACAATATGGTTTAAAAAAAAAAAAAAATCTAATCTAAATCTAATCTAATCTATTATTTGCTTGATAAAGTTGGCTGACATGGAGTATATATCAATTTTCACTACTATTGATAATTATGGTAAGTTTTAGGCTTTGTGTAAAGTATTCCAGGCTCCAATGCCCACTCATTGATGAACAATAAATTAATTAAATATAATCTGGAAAAATAACTTATTTTCATTTAATTATATAAAGTGATATAATGAAATAAATGACATTTACACTTCCTAATGAAAAGGGCTAGTATAGTACTTGGATGTTCTCTGTTTTAACAAAGAAGTGAAGGAGCTGATCTTCCTTGTTGGTATATACCGTAAATGTAAATCACTACAAAGAGAAATAAAAATACAGGGACATTCTAAAATAATGGAGCATAGAGTTCTTTAGATAATTTCTTTGTTATAAATAGGGTTTGGATGTTTATGACATGTCATATTTTCATCCTGAATATCCTCGCTGCAAACACAAATTAAACACAAACCGAAGGTTTGTTATCCTAATTGGACTATTTTTATTTTGCATATAAAGTCATGTTTTGGTCATTTTCATGGTCTTGATCATATTTCGGTCATATTTGTAATTTAACGTCATATTTCAGTTATAAATTCGGTAAAAGAACACAATTATGCAGTATGTAGCCTACACTAAATTGTTCACTTAATTTTTTTCCAAAAAGGAGCTACGAATATTTTAGTATTACTGTAACTGAAATATGAAGGGACAATAACAAGTAATAGCACAATTACCTCTTCCTCTTTGTTGTTAACAACTTCCAATAGACATGTTTTTAAAATATTTTCAGTTCACATTTGCAGTGGTATCTGGAAACATTAATAATAATAATAATAATAATAATAATAATAATACTTTATTGATCCAGTGACATCATTAATGTACAAGGTACAATTGATATTGGACAAGTCAGAAAACACACTAAAACTAAACTAGACTAAATATAACCGAGACTTTATAAAGTAATATAATTAATAAAACAATCAATTTAATATACAAAGTTAGATGAAGTTGTGTTATTAATTTAGTAATTGGGTTATATATTTATTAACAGATTATTAACAGATTAGAAGATCTTTACAGACCGCCGGCGTGGTCTTGTGGTTAGCGTCGCTGGCTACAGATCCATCAGCCTGGGTTCGATCCCTGCTATATCCTCTGATTCTTCTGAGGTAGGGAGGTCTGGAACGGGGTGCACTCAGCCTCGTGATTCAAATTGAGGAGCTACTTGATAGAGAAATAGCAGCTCCGGTCATGAAAACCACCATTAACGGCCGTGGATGTTGGCATGATGACCACATGCCCCCAATAACGCCATCTGCCTATGGTAGATGACACAGCTCTCGGGTGGTAGGCCTTGTCCCTTCAGGGATGTATTGCCACGGAGTTTAGTTTAGTTTAAGTTTAGAAGATCTTTACAAGTAAAACTATAAATAACCTGTAACATTGTTAGGAAGTGATTATCTTATTGAATTAATGTGATGATTTAGTGTCATAAAATGTTTTAAATTTAAACATTTATTTTTAGAAAATACATTCTTTTATGAGGTCATATTTAGGATTTTTGGATCATATTTAGTCAATTTTTAAGGTTATATTTGCAGTCATATTTTCCACTTTTTAGGTCATAAACATTCGAACCCTAGTCATAAATATGCAAAAGAGTTTCATTCTTTTGATTTTCCAAATATTACACCTATGAGTGGGTCACAAATCTCTATATTGTGTGTAGAAGCTCCACAACTGTGTTAAAAAAAAAAAAAAAAAAAAAAAAAAAAAAAAAAAAAAAAAAAAAAAAACCTACAAAATCTACCAGAAAATACTTTCTGAGCTCCTATACAGTGTATATGTAATGCTTGCCTTCTCTAATAGAATCTTGATTCCAGCATGAAACACAATGAAGTGGCTTATTTATTTCAGGTTGCACGTATTTGAAGGTGGAAAACATATTATACATCATACCTTTGCTGAAGAATTCAACAGAATAGTCCAGGAATTTCTACAAGAAGAAAAGCCAATTTGAAGAAGAGCAAAGCACTATCGACACCATGATAACATAAAAATGTAACTGTTTTCATATTTAACGTAAATTTTACGAGTTATAGTTTTAAAGCTGTGAGGTCTGTAGTATATTTCTATTACTTTCAAGAATTTTATACAGTACAAACAATTAAGGGGAATTTGTTCTAGTTTAGTTTAGTTTAGTTTAGTTTATTTCATCCTCTCGATCATTACAAAATGATATGGGACACAATTTGATGGAGTTATACAATAAGTACTGTTGAAGTAGACAACAAAATACAATACAATACAATGCAAATGAATAAAATATAGATGATTACAATACAATACAATACAAATGAATAAAACATAGATGATTACAATAAAAAACAAATGAATAAGACATAGATGATTACAATGAAAATTATTAATTACTACAGGATTTAGCTTGCTTACATTGACTAGTCGAGACTATGAATGGAGTTGTTTTAGTTAAAACGTTGAGTCTAAATAATCTTTAATACTAAGAAACTTTCCATTCAGGAGTATATCTTTTAGTTTTCCCTTGAAAGTTTTGATGTTGGATTTTGTTATTTCTGGTGGCAGTTTATTGTACATGAGAATTCCTGTGTGAGATATGCTAGGTAAGCTAAGTAAACAGTAGTCTCAATAATCTAATGTACAAAGTTAAAAATGTATGGATGGGTATGTATGTATATGTATGTTTCTTCTAGATACAGATTTACCTGCTTGGCTCAAATTGTATGAAATCTTGCAAACAGACCTTCTTCAACCAGAGGGGTAAAAAAGCAACATTAAAATTCAGCAACTATTAAGTTTTTATGTACATGAAAATATTCTCTTTTATTCACTATAACTTATTATCACCGTCATTTCGTTTTGAATTAAGTCGTGATAAATGTCTTGCAAATAGATTTTTATTTTCAGTGACTAGTACCCATGAAATATTGTGTCAATGACAGATAGCAAATCCAGTAAGTAAAATCTTTCTTTAGAATAATGTTAAGATGCTGTCCATCATAGTGCACTACAGGACTTAACTATGGCGTCAATTTTCCTCTTTGTCTGAAAGAAATATTCCTGAAGAGGTCCTCTTCTCTTTGTGTGGGTGTATGTTTTTTTGTTTTTAAGAATAAATTATATCTACTGCCACTGTCATAGTGCAATCATTTTCTTTCATGCCAGTAAAATGTTCTTTATTCAGAAGTTGTGTGTGTGTAACTGGGGATATCCTCTGTGCCACTCTAAATAGAAATCTTCAGAAGTGAGTTCTGAAACAATCATGAATTTCTTTCTTCCACATTGACAAATAAGTTGATCTCATTCGTGATGATGGTTAATACAAAGGTTAATTTTTTTAGTTATTTTTTTCCTAAAATCCTGTGACCTGTATCATACTCTATGGGTTTATGTCCTGATTTACAGTCTGCAAGAATCCTTGAGTAATCAATAGCCTAAATCAAACAATAAAGTTAAGACTACCGGTAGATGGAATTTAATAAAAAGCAAAACGGGGAGAACAAAGGGAAACAATGATTGTATGTCCCTGACATACCAAGACAGAAAACTAGATAATTTATCAGATATTGCTAATGCTTTTAATAGTCACTTTATTAATATTGCAGAGAAATGTATGGACTACAAATAACATTGGCATTAAGGCAGTAGACCTACTGACAAAATCTATAGTTTTGAACCATAAATTTCAAATCAAACTGACTTCCTCTATAGAAATTGAAAATATAATCAAGTTGCTCAAAAGTAAAAGCTCATCTGGATGGGATGAGATAAGTAATAGATTATTAAAAAGTTGCTCTTAAACCTCTTATAATTGTTCATTAAAAAGTGGAATATTTCCAGAAAGACTGAAGCATGCTATTGTTAAGCCCCTCTTTAAAAAAAGGCAACAAAAACATGCTATCAAATTATAGACCTATATCGCTCTTAACCTCATTTTCAAAAGTGTTTGAAAAAGTTATGTACAACTGCATTATGTACACTATCTTAATTTGATGACATTCTTACATCTCAGTTTGGATTTAGAAGTAGCATGTCCACTGATAATACTACATTTCAACTTACTACAGAAATATTGGAAGCGTTAGATAAAAAGAAATATGTCCTGGGAATTTTCTGTGACTTAGCTAAAGTGTTTGACTGTATAAATCATGACATTTTACTTAAAAAATTGGATCATTATGGGTTGGATAATTTATCACTAAAGTGGTTCAAATCATCCCTTCAAACAGAACTCAAAAGGCAATAATAAATGGAAATTAATCTAACTTAGGGGTTGTTAAAAATGGAGTAGCTACCTCAGGGGTCGATACTGGGACCTTTTCTCTTTTTAATTTTCATCAATGACTTGCCATATAACTTAAGTGAGGAATCAAAGGTATTGCTTTTTGCAGATCATACTAGTGTACTTGTAACAGCTAAGTCACAAGAATATTTATCAAGAATAGCTACAAAAGCTTTTCACAAATTAATTAGGCTACATGGTTTCTAGCTAATAAAATGACACTTAATATTGAAAAGACCCACTTTATTTAATTTATAACAAAACATAGATGTATCTCAAACCTTATAATTAATTATCATAGAAGAAATTAGCAACATAAGTTTCTTAGGCCTACAAATTGACCAAAATCTGACTGGAAGACACATTGAAATGATAAGTCTAAAACTGAGTTCTGCCTGTTTCGCTTTAAGAATTTTCATCGTCATCATCATCATCACTACAAGGATTAGGCGATTGCCCGTTCTGGCTTCACAAAACATCTTTCCAACGCTTCCTGGGTCGTCCAACATCTCTTCGTCCTCTTGCTTGGTAATTCTTTGCAAGTAACTTAGAGGGTATCTCTCTTCGCTCATTCCATTTTTGTCTGTAAATCATTACTTTCTCATTTAAAGATTCTACTTTCAGTTCCACCCTTATTTTTTCATTGTTAATCTTGTCCAGTTTGCTGCAACCATTTACTTGCCTTAGGAACCTCACCTCCGCCGACTGAATTCTATCTTTATGTTTTTCGTTGGAACCCAAGTTTCGCAGCCATACAACAATGTGGGGATTGCCATCACTTTGTAGAGTTTTACTTTTGTTTCTTTCCTTACTTTGTTTTTAAACGTCCTCTGTATAGTTCCACAAACTGCCTGGAATTTATTAATTTTACTATCAATGTCACTTTCTACATTAAAACTGATATCACACACTAAATATTTAAAATTTGATACTTGTTCTAGACTTTGACCCTCTAGAACAATTTTAGATCGCACTGGATTCTTGCCTTTGAATGCCATAATCTTAGTTTTTGTTCCTGATATCTTAAAATCATATAACTTACTCAATTTGTTTAACTCATACAAAGATTTCTGTAGATCATTTTCATTCTTCTGAATTATTAAAATTTTCCATTTATCTAAAATGTCGTCAATGTATATGTTAAACAAAGTAGGTGATAAACTACACCCTTGTCTTAACCCAGAATTAGTCTTAATTACCTCTGTTTTTCTTAAACCATTGTCTATAATTATACTTGTATCTGCGTATAATTCCTTTATGGCTTCGATAAGGCATGGTGGATATCCTTTAATTGATAGTATTTCCCATAATTTTTGTCTATTAACTCGGTCGAAGGCTTTCTCAAAATCTATAAACCCAATATGTGTTTCTAAGTTGTTTTCCCTTCTTTTCTCTATAAGTTGTTTCAGTGTAAATACATTGTCAATACACGACCTTCCTTTCCTAAATCCACTTTGGTTTTCTTTTATTACTGCTTCTGATATATTCCGTAGTCTGTTATTTACTATTTTTGTATAAACCTTATAACCCGTATTCATCAAGCTGATTCCTCTATAATGTTCGCAGTTCCTTCGATCACCTTTCTTAAATATATTTTTTACTATTGCCTTTGTCCAGGAAGATGGGATTCTGCAAGTCTGCCAACACCTGTTGAATAAATGCAGTATTCTTAATTTACACATTAATCCGCCATATTTTATTAGTTCCATATTTATATTATCCAATCCCGGGGCTTTCCTATTCTTGGTAGATTTTAATGCTTCTTCTAATTCTTTTATATCTATTACATCATTATTTTCATCACATCTTGTTTCTGTAATATTATGATTTCCTTCCACTTCTTTTTTCCAAAGTTTTTCATAGTGATCTATCCATTCCTGCTCTGGGATTATATTCAATCTAGCAGTGTCTCTTTCTGTTTGGTTTAGGTGTTTCACTAGTTTATATCCTATTTCTTGTCTTCCATACAAATCATGTTCTACTATACTTATGAATTTATCCCATGCCTCCTCATGGGCTTTCCTTGTCATGGTTTTAGCATTTTTTCTTCTCATTTTATATTCTTCATAAGCCTCATCAGTTTTTAATATGAGATATGTATTGTATGCTTTTCGTTTTTCATCTACTGCATTTTTTATGTTCTCGTTCCATATTCTCAATCCCTTTCTGTTTCTTATTCTTTTCTTCCTTCCTAATACCTCACTTGCAGCTTTATGTATTACCTTTGATATATTCTCCCATTCGGTGTTGACATCTTCTGATGTCATTATTTCCGACATATATTTTGTCATCCTTCTTTCATATTGTTGCTTGATACTTTGATCTTGTAATAGATATACTTTATATACTTCTTCCTGATTTCCCTTATTCTTAATATTAATATTCCGCCACTTTGCTATTATACTTATTTTGCTGATCACAAGATAGTGGTCTGAATATATGTCACTTCCCCTGTGGACTGCCATATCTCTGACCAGGATCTAAGTTTGCTATTTACAATTAAGTAATCGATTATTGATCTTGAGTTATGCCCACTTCTTGTGTATTTGTGTATGTCTTTTTTTCGAAAGAAGGTGTTCATTACCTTTAGTTGATTATAAGTTGCAAACTGTCTTAATTCTTGTCCATTGTTATTAATTATCAATTCACCATTGTTTCCAACTACATTTAGTATGGGGACATTGCCTACTCTAGCATTTAGGTCCCCGCTTATTATTAGGTAATGATCTTTTGTATATTTGTCTACCAATGCTTGCAATGTTCTATAAAACTGTTTCGTTTCTTCTTTCTTTCCTTCCTCCGGAGCATACGCCGCAATTATCATCATATATCCTCTTTCGATTTTAAATCGGGCTGTTAGAATCCTTTCATTTATAAGCGAGTAACTGTCCATTTTGTTCTTCCATCTCTTATCTATTAGAATTGCTACTCCACTTTTTCTCTTGTTCTTTTTTCTACTCCACTATACAGCATTGTATAATATTCTAAATCCTTGGTCCCTGTTAATTTCTTTTTAGTTTCTGTTATTGTGGCTATATTTATTTCCTTTTTTCTTAGTTCCCTCTCTAATTCATCATCTTTTGTGTTTAATCCCCTTACATTCCAATTTCCCAGTTTCAATATAGGCCTATCCTTTATTCCAAATCGTGTCCTTTTTACTTGCTTAGGTCAGTTCCTATCATGACAATCCGTTTCATTTCTGTGAAGCTGTTCAGTAAGAGAGTGTCTCCTGGAAGCATTATGGGCGCCTCGCAGGACAAGGATGGTGGCAGGGCTACTGCCTCTGAGCATCCACCCGTGCTCCTCTGGGTACTTACCCCCTCAGAGAGGGCTGCTTCCTCCGCTTTTCAAGCCATGCAAATTTAGCCTTGCTATTACTTGCTGCCTTGTTGACCGTTGAAGACTTGAACCAGGATGTGGCCGCCCAACATGGATACAGATGCCATTCCCTCGTTGTGGACTATTCTTAGTTCTCCTCACCTCTTATCCACCAGCAAGACTGAGCTATACCAATCTTTCCCAGTAAGATCGTCTGGATCATCGGATACTAAGCCCCCCCACCCCGTCAAGGTGGTAGTCCCTGGGGGGACTATATTACAACAGGATGCATTACTCATGGTATATTTTGTAATGAGAAACGGAATCATATTCTGGGGCAACTCTTCCCATAGGGAGAAAATATTAGATTACAGAAACATGCAATAAGAATAATATGTGGAAAGAAAAAGAGGGAATCTTGTAAACCACTATTTGAAAAACAAAAAGTTCTCACTCTCACAGGGGAATATAATATACTTGGTAATGTGTTATATGGTAGATAATATTGATAAATTTCGAACTAACTACAGTGTACATGGACGTACAACTAGAAACATGAATGATTTACATATACCAGCTAATTCATTAAAACTCTTTCAAAAGGGTGTTTATTATTCTGCAATACAAATTTACAATAATCTTCCAAGAAACATTAAATTATTGTGTGTTAAAAGCAATTACAAATGATTTATGTATAGCGTAGAGCTTTATCACTGGTACTCACTACTAAATTGCGGTATTTTGTTTACCTGTTGGAGCGCTTTCAACCGCATGGAGCGGCCATCTTCAGCAACTGACTTCCGTGGTGTTGTTGTTGTTGTTGTTGTTGGGAAGACATTTCTGGATAACTGTATCGTACAGCGCGTGCGATTTGAATTGTAACTGTTCGTTTAGGATGTTGTTGTTGTGTGGTGTGTCTGTATATTTCATATTGTTCGAGTGTGTTGAGTGTGTGACCTTTGTGGTTAATGTGTAGGATTTCCATGTCTGTATTGATGTCTGCGTATTCGTGTCCTGTGGTTATTATATGGTTTGCATAGGCAGAGTCTGTGTTTTGTTTGAGAGCTCGTATGTGTTCTGTGTATCGTGTTTTGAAACTTCGGCCTGTTTGTCCTATGTAGAATTTTGGGCAGTCATTGCATTTTAGTTTGTAGACTCCTGGGTTGTTGTATTTGTTTGTGTGTTGTTTGTTGTCTGTGGGTTGTATTTTGTTGATTGTTTTGTTCTTTGTTCTGAATGCTATTTTGTATCCTTGTTTTCTGAATTGTTGGGCGATTTTCTGTGTATGTGTGTTGAAGTATGTGAGTGTGATGTATTTGTCTTTTTTCTTTTCTGTGTTTTGGTCATTTTTCTTCGTTCTGATTTTGTGTAGTAGGTTGTCAATGACTGTGTGGTTGTAGCCATTGGTAATGGCTAAGTGTTTTATGGTGTTAAGTTCTTCTTTGTGGTCTTCAGCGGATAGTGGTGTGTTTTCAAGTCTGTGGAGCATGGATCGGAATGCAGCATGTTTGTGTTGTGTTGGGTGGTTGGAGCTGTTGTGTATCAGTGTGTCTGTCATTGTGGGTTTTCTGTATATTTTGAATTTATGTTTCTGTGTGCTGTCTTTTGTGATAGTGAAATCTAGGATTAAGATTATCGCTACAGAATGGACAAAACTCAACAATTACAAATCTTTCAAAAGATCTCTCAAGGAATTTTTAATAACTCACACCTTCTACAATATGAATGAATATTTCCAGCTTGAATAAGTTTGGCAACTTATAGTTTTGTATATTGTTCTTATAACAATATGAATAAAATGGCTTGGAAGGTGATAAAAAATGAAATGGGTAGTGACAAATGTTATACTCCGGCTCCAAGTGCTGTGGATTTTAACATGTATTTTTCTAATATTATTCCGGACCTTGTACAAAGAATCCCTCAGTCTACAAAAACGAGTGAGACCTATTTGGAAAACTTAAACTATGATTCCAGCATGGCGCCGTTCAAGTGGAGGGACATAACAAGTGATGATATAGGCAGAATTGTTCAGCGACTAAAGCCTACAAAGACAACTGACGTCTATAATATGTCGAATAATCTAGTAAAAGTGTTACTGAAGGCAATCTCTGTGCCTTTAGCGTTGTGTATTAACATTTGTGTGCAGGAAGGGTACTTTCCGCATGAGTTGAAATTGTCTAAGGTGGTTCCGCTATATAAAAAGGGTGATAGACAACTGATGGGAAACTATAGACCGATTTCTATGGTGCCAATCCTCTCCAAAGTAATTGAATCTGCCTTTAAGGAACAAATTTACCATTTTTTCGTATCAAATAATCTAATCTTTCTCCATCAGTACGGATTTAGATGAGGCAGGTCAACGATAGATGCGGTACTACATATGGTATCAAATATTATTGATGGGTTTGAGGATGGTGCGGCTACAGCGGCCTTACTATGTGATCTTAGTAAAGCGTTTGACAGTGTAAATCACAAGATATTGATAAACAAGTTAAGATATTATGGAGTGTCTGGCAGTGAAATCATGTTTCTCGAGTCCTTTCTGACTAACCGTCTACAGCAGGTTTTTGTCAATAATGAATTTTCCGATGTTACGAACGTACCTTATGGAGTCCCCCAAGGATCCGTCCTCGGCACCTTTTTGTTTTTGGTTGTAATTAATGATCTGTATGGTAATGTGTCAACTGAAACTGTAATGTTTGCGGATGATGCAACATTCTTCTCCAAGGACAGGTCAGAGGTGAACTTGAATATGTTTATGAGCTGGATCATGGAAGAAGCTTCGCAGTGGTATAGTGCCAACAATTTGATGATAAATAAAGAAAAAACACAATTAATCACCTTTGCTTTGAGAAAAGATGTACTGAATGTTAATTCGGTGAAATTGCTTGGTATTCATGTTGATAGGAAGTTGCTGTGGCATGAACACATTAATAGTATAAGTTTGAGACTGTCTAGAGTTATTTATGTGCTGAGACATTTGAGGGATTGTATATCAAGTGTCTATCTGAGAAATGTCTATTATGCTCTCTTTCACAGTGTTATGAGTTATGGGATTTTACTCTGGGGAAATGGAAGTATGGTTGTGAAGATATTACTGTTACAGAAAAAGGCGATGCGAATTATCGTATATGCTTCATATAATGACCATTGTAAACCAATTTTTAATAGTCTAGGTATACTAACTGTCATAAATCAGTATATATTGGAGTTTATGATCTACATAAAGGAGAACTATAATAATTACTCAGTCAACCAGGACGTTCACAATCATGACACTAGGAGTGCTAATCATTTGAAAATATTGGTATTGTGTGCTTTAATAAACTCTCCTATGATGCACACACCGTTAGCCTGTCAACATTCAAGAATGTTCTGCGTTCTTGGTTGGCAAGGAATCCGATTTATAGTGTGGATGAGTTTTTGGAATTACCTACTGCTACAATAATATTTTAGGCTACTTGAGGTAACAACTAGGTCTGTTGTTGTATAACTTTTAATTATAAGTGTTGACATGATCCATAGCAATTTTTGCTTTATGATCAATAAAGTATATCAATCAATCAATCAATCAAAAAAATGTATGTTCGTTCTGATCTGATGGGTTCTATATCCTTGAGCCTTGCTCAACATAGGATCTACAGAACGAAATATCAACATCTACATCCAGGTAATGGAGAAAAGGCAAGTAATTATATATTTTGTACCGGTACATTTAAAAGACCCCCTCAGTAATACAAATCTATCTAATATGTGCAACATGTTTTGTTATCATATATTTAGTCATGCCAGCAGATGAAACTCACATTCGACTTGACTTAGCTAAAGCAATCGACTATATAAATCATGAACTATTAATTGAAAAATTTGAACATTATGGAATGGATAATTTAACTCTGAAATGGTTCAAGTCATACCTGTCTGATAGAACTCAAAATGTTGTAATAAATGGAAACAAATCTAATCTAGGAATAGTTAGAAGTGGAGTACCACAGGGATCAATACTGGGACCTTTCCTATTTTTTAATTTTCATCAATGACTTGCCACATAACTTAAGTGACGAAACAAAGGTATTGCTCTTTGCAGATAACACTAGTGTATTTGCAACAGGAAAATCCCAGGAACATTTGGCAAGAGTAGCTACAAAGGCTTTTCACGAATTAAATATATGGTTCCAAGCTAATAAAATTATGCTTAATATTGAAAAGACCCACTTTATTCAATTTAGAACAAAACATAGATGTACCCAAAACTTTATAATTAATTACCAAACACAAAGCATAGAAGAAATTAGTAATATCAAATTTTTACTTCCTCTGCCCGTACCATAGGTACTATAGGTAGAGGAAGTATTGTTTTCGACCGTAAAATTCGAAGTTGAGTTTTTAGCATATATACACGTTTCAAGGCCCCCTGAATCCAAAAATACTATTTTTGGAAACATGTCTGTGTGTGTGTCTGTGTGTGTGTCTGTCTGTGTGTGTGTCTATCTGTGTGTGTGTCTGTCTGTGTGGAAGTTTGTGAACAGGCTAGCTCCGAAACGGAGAATCGTATGAAAACAAAATTTCGTATTTGGGTCAGGTACCTTCTGAAGATGTGATTCGAAGATTGGCGACAAATTTCTCTTATTTTTAAGGGGACTTTACATGAAGAAATTTTCGTTTTTCGCGATTTTCTCGAAAACGGCTCTAACGATTTTCTTTAAAATTTGCACATGTGTTTCTTTTACTGAGAGCTAAAACTTTTATTTGAAACTTTTTTTCGAAAAAATTCTCTGAGGGTAGTTACAAGCCACCCACTGTTCACCCACTGTTTGTAGAAATTTTGTCTTGCGTGATGAACAACTGAATACTCACTCTTTCACGGCCTCTTATTCTATATAAGAATGTGAAGTGAGAAAGATGTATTGTTGGCCAGGTATAGAGTAAAGAAGTATCTGAGGGAAATATTCGATAAATTTCGGAAATTATTCTTTACGGCGGAAAGTTCAATAAACGTCTGCAGTCATTTGTTCTTTTTTTTTAAAGTTTGTTATATAGCCTGCGCTTTTAGTCGCATCATTGAAAGAAGAGGTATTTATAGGATAATTAGCGTAAAATTGTGTCTTGCGATTCTGTAAAAGGATATGTGAATACTGCTAACTTTTTTTTGGGCAGAGGAAGTTATGTGACTTTCACATCAGATTTTTAGGATTACAAATTGACCAACATCTCGACTGGAAGACACATATTGAAATGATAATTTCAAAACTAAGTTCAGCTTGCTTTACCTTAAGAGTCCTGAATAATTTATTAAAACAGGATGCCTTACGCATGGTGCAGGCGCGGCTCGTGGCTAGGAAGTTAGGTGAAGAGCTAGAGAGCGGTCTAACTAGGAAGACGCCTGACATCGATAAGGGTAGATTGCATGGAATGGAAGTCTACCATTGCATTGCATTGCATTGCACCGTATGAAGAGCGCATACATAGGTGAAGTAGCACTTCACCTACTTCCCCTGAATAACAGCCACAGGCATGGTGTATTTTTCAAATTTCCACTCGGTAATGAAGTATGGAATCATATTCTGGAACATATTCTCAACCCATAGGGAAAAAATATTGAAGCTACAAAAGCAAGCAATGAGAATAATATGTGGAAAGAAAAAGAGAGAATCATGTAAACCGTTCTTTGAAAAATTAAAAGTCCTCACTCTCACAGGGGAGTATATATATACTCTTTTATGTGTTAAATGATAGATAATATTGAGAGATTTCAAACTAATAGCAGTGCCCATGGACATACTACTAGAAACATGAATGATTTACATAGACCGGTTAATTCATTAAAACTTTTCCAGAATGGTGCTTATTACTCCGCAATACAGATATACAATAAGCTTCTAAACAACATTAAATTATTATCTATTCGAAAAAAAGCAAATCTTTCAAAGGATCTCTCAAGAAATTTTTAATGACTCACACCTTTTACAATATGGATGAGTATTTCCAGTTTGAATAAGTTGACAGTGTAGTATATGTAGATGCAGATGTAGTTATCTCGTTCTGTAGATCCTGTGTTGAGTGGGACTCAAGGATATAGAACACGTCAGATTACAATATACAAGCAAGTAATAAATAATTATATATAATATACTACACTATAAACTTATTCAAACTAGAAATACTCATCCATATTGTAGAAGGTGTGATAAATTATATATTATTACTTGCTTGTATATTGTAATCTGACGTGTTCTATATCCTTGAGTTCCACTCAAGACAGGATCTACAGAACTAGATATCTATATCTACATCACAAATGCGCATTCCCGCAATGCGACCGCTTACTCTGAGACGACACAGTGTGAAGGACAGAAAAAATGATGTGGATGTGTGTTCGATTGCACATCATATTCGTTTTGTCTACACTTAACTTACCGGTACTGTAATGATTTTTCGAAGTGACGTTTTAACGCACAGTAACAAGCACCCCCAGACGAAAGTTCAAGAGCCGCCCAAGTTCAAAACAATTGCACCACAGCGATTTCTCTAGCTATACATCGAATCAACGTCGATATACTCTCGATACTCGATCTCACTAGAGGGGTATTAGAATCTTGAATTGTCCATGGTAGAGAATTCAGACAAATCTACTAGAAAATGATGGTCCTCTAACTATTCGTTACCAACTAGCGTACGCCGACCATGCCACTATTCTGCATTATTCCGATCCTCCTCAATTGAACGTGACTTCTTGCAACAACAAAAAATATATATTTTATGATGTGACATCCGATCTAGTAACCATGTATTGGTCGTGACATCTTGTTAGTGTTACGCAATTGCATGCTTCTGTTTGTTGGAGAAACTGTCATCCATCATCGTGTGTTTTGTGCCTGATAAACTGTAAGTTTAATTAATTGAAAACATTTTACAGCATAGGCAATTCAACAACTTTTATATCTTCTGACGTTAGCCGTTGTCATGGTGATCTGCTTCTAAATTTACCTATAGGGTCAGCAGTCCATCATCGGTTCATGATTTTACAGGCTATCCTTGTCCCAGTTTATTCCAATCCAACAAATAAAAGGTAATAATTAGACGTGTTTTGCTTGGATTATATAATTGGGGGGGGGGGGGAGTTAAAAAAGCTCAATGAGGTGCAGTATATATTTTTCTTTGTTATTGTGTTGTGGACGATTTTTTCTTCTGGTTTTCCTGGTTGACCATTTTGAGGATATTCTGTATCCCTTGTAGGCCTACAAAAATAAATGCATAAGCGGTAACCTGCTTAAGCTAGTCCCGTTTTGCTCAACTCATGAATAAGACCATTTAACTTTAACTAACTTGGAAGCTTTCACATTCAAAATTAGTTTGATTTTGTTTGTAATACTTTAATATTACCCTTATGTCCAGGGTTCATGGAGCTGAGTGTAGTGTTGGTGTTGTTGAATTCAGGTATCTGAAAAGTATATGTGTAGATGTAGATATCTCATCCTGTAGATCCTGTGTTGAGCAAGGTTCAAGGATATAGAACACGTCCATTCAAAATATACATGCATGTTATAACAATAATGGCGAAAGACAAATATAATAAATAATGAAATGCGCCCAATGGGCATTAAAGAAGAGCACTGTCACTGATCACTTAGTCACTACATAGATGTACTATTGATACCGCTCTCTTTGAGCAGGTCAGTGCATGGTATTTACTGCACCAGCCCCCACATCATGCACATTCACATTCAGGACCCGGGTCGTGATACGTCTTTTCAGTGCACACCTTATGGTGGAAACCATGAATCGCAAATCGTGTCACTGTGTGTCTCAACTCATAGCTGGTGTTTGTCCATTCCTTGTTGGTCATAGCCTCAGTCGAATAGAAATCAAGCGGAATCTGATTCTTCTTTCCTTTTAATTCCTGTAGTAGGGCATTGTATTGTGGGGTTGATGGCAACACGAACTTGTACCTCAGTTCTTCAATGAAGAAGGGCTCCCTTACCAATTCATAAACTAGTCTTGAACTCGTGTATTTTGATACACACAACACTCTTTTCCAATAGGCTGCCTTCACTTGTTCCAGTCTTTTCAGATCTCTTACTGAGAGGTACTCCCAGGTTAACTCTAAGCCATAAGTTGCTATAGGTGCTATCTTGGCTGAAAATAATTTCCTGGCTGTCTTTACTGATAACTGGCTAAGTCGCGGTATGTCGTTCATTGAGACAGTAGCTGCTATCGATCTTTCTTGTGTATGAGTTGCAAAAGTGCTTCCACGAGTTTGCAGCGTGACGCCAAGGTATTTGAAGGCTGTCACTGATCCAAGTTCTTGATTGTTCAGGTAGAAACGAAAGACAAATATAAGGTGCAGTTTAAGCTCCGCCCACTCGACATTCACATTTTGTTTCTCAGCGAAGCATGGCGACAAACTATCCTTGTATATTGTCGCCGACACTCCCGACCATACCAAATATTAAAAATGCGAGAGTGCCCCTTGTTCCAAATATTAACACTGCGAGAGTGGCCCTTGTACCTAATATTAAAAATTCGAGAGTGCCCCTTGTACCAAATATTAAAAATTCGAGAGTACCCACAGGTTTGCCTTGTACCCAACGGTTTGTCAGTCTGCTTATCCTCGAAGAATTCGCTAGATCGTGGTATAAAAGAAAGTGCTTCGCTGGGGGTGGGTGAGGGCGGGATATGTCTCATGCGACGATGCACCTTATATTTTGTTTTTCCCACAATAATATACCAGTAGGCTTATTATAACAGATTTGAATATTATATCTCATGTGTTCTATATCCTTGAATTTCGCTCAACACAGGATCTACTTACATGCTTTGTTTCAGTTTTATTATTATAGTGGTTCAAGGCCTAATTAATATTTTTTCCCCCTCCCAGATGTCTCAGTCGTTTGTAAATAAATATGAAGTTCCCACTTCTGCACCACCGCCGTATGAGGACAACCCGAATGGTGGCATTAAATCTCCAAAAGAAGCCCAGAAACCCAGCTTACCACCGGGAGTTCCTGTTATGATAGTAAGTTCAGGTCTTTCTACACAATAAGATGTCATTATTATATATCTCAGGCTTGGTCTTGTGGTTAGCGTCGCTGACTACAGATCCGTTGGCCCGGGTTCTATCCTTGGTACCCCTCGGATTTCTCTGAGGTTAGGGAGGTCTGGTGTGGGTGCACTCAGCCTCGTGATTCAAATTGAGGAGCTACTTGATAGAGAAGTAGTAGCCTAGCTCCAGTCATAGAACGGCTGTGGGTGTCAGCATGCTGACCACATGCCCCCCCCCCCCCAATCTTGCCATCTGCCTATGGTAGATAACTCAGCGGTCGGGTGGTAGGCCTTGTCCCTTCAGGGATGTCGTGCCACGGAGGGAGAGAGAGGGGGAGAGAGAGAGTTTAATCCTGTTCAAAACAAAGGGGAGGAGAACTCACAGAGAGTTCGCAGAAAATTAGCATCATGTGACAAAATGTGTTTGGTTAATGTCATTAGCATGCACCATTACCAGGGTGTGGCTTGCTAATGGAGAAGGAGTGTTCATAAGTTCATGCAACAATATAACATTTACAAGTGAAATAACAAACTCTTACTGGCATCGTCATCATTATAGTATATCAATTAGCAAACAAAACATAACGGATTCATTGTTCAAGATAGAGAGGAAGTGAGTTGCACTGAGAATAAACAAACTACCATTATCACGATGATGACATGCGTTCTCATGTGTGGAGCTGTAAAACAGCTGCAACTAAGACAGCCACACCTCTTTGTTTTGAGCAGGATCAAACTTGCTTGAGACGTATTTTAGTTAACATGATTTACTCATAAAACATGTGACTGTTACTTATGCCTAAATTTGAGTTCACACTCATTATTTCCCAAAGATAACTCCTTCGCTGCTTTTTAACATGAAAATAGTGGAAAATGTCCATTTAGGGTATTTTCAGGCTTCTTTATAACATTCTGTTAAAAAAAAAAAGTTTCATACCATATTTTGCTATTATTTTAGACTCTTTGTGATTGCAACATAAAAGTGAAATTCTGGTTCACCTAATTGAATTAATAACCCTACAGTATTTGCAGACACTGTCATGTATGTGTGGTGAAAATATTCTGAGAAGTAACATGTCTCTCAATTCAGAGAATAAGACAAACTAACGAAATGTAATTTAAATGTTTTTTTCATTACCTTAAGCAGAACTCATATTATTGTATTATTGAAATAATACAACTTCAATAAACAATCACAAAGGTCATAGTCATGTTTGATGGGCCTACAAACAAACACATGGAAAGGAAAACAGGTCTGTGAAAGTAAGTGCTATGTATCAGCTTTCATGTGAACATTAAATTATGTAACAAAATTTTTTTTTTTTACAATAATGCCTAAAAAAAAAATTTTTATGTTCCCAGCCTGTGCCACTAGCACTTAACGACGTAGGAAGGGGCAATGTTGTGTATGTTGTGAATAATCAAAATGGCAGATCGGAGCCAATTGACAGCAACTTGCCTTTTGGACGTTCCTTTGAAGACAAGGCAATCAGAGCTGTCTTTGTACGAAAAGTGTATGCAACGCTTATGCTTCAGCTGCTCACAACTGTCATCTTCATTGCTTGGTTTATGTTCCAGTAAGTAATCGTTATTTTCATTTTGTGAAATATAATTCTTATTTCTTTAATTCATACCATATTCCTGAACAATTATTCATTCTTCAGATGGTTTAGGATTTTTTAATCCTTACTGCATTTTTAGATCTGAATGTGTGGCAGAAGTATGCAGTGGCATGATTGTCTAGTCATATAGGCTACTACTTTGTATAGCCTAATCCTAACAGAAAAAACTAGAGTTCAGGTCTAGTACGGTGCAGTGGGAAAAAAAGTAATTTATGCCGCGCATGAGTCCCCCACTCCAACTCCCTAACAGGACCTGCCTGGAAAGTAGGGGTTTTGGGTGTAGAAACTTAAAACAGTGGAGACATCAAGCGGCGGCATTTGAACTACTAGCAGCGACGGTAGCGCCATCTAGTACGCAAATGGTGAAACAGAAAAATTAAATAGTTTATTTTTCCTTTATTCTCTTCTTCTCTTTCTCTCTTCCTTTTCTGTCTCCTTCCTCTCTTTCTCTCACCTCCTCTTCAACCTACCTACCTACCTATCCGAGGCCTATTCCTAACTGTAAATTTTGGATCGACCGGGATTCAAACTCGTGATCCGTTTAATGTTATAAATATGGCATTTTTTATAATTGTTATATTTTACGTATGGTTCAAGGTTCTTTGTTGATCGTGAAATATTATTTTATTATATTATTATTTTGTTTTTTATAATTGTGAAATGTTCTGTTGGCATATATATGGCGTTTCTTATAATCGTGAAATATTACCGAGCGGGCGGCGGGTGGCAGTGGGTATGTAGAAGAAGATAGGGGAAGCGATCAGGCTGGCAGCGAGTGGTAGGGGGACCAGTGCGCAGCAAAAAGTACTCTTTTGCCAGTGCAGTTTATCTACAAACGTCAATTGAAAGTGTGTCACAGACTACTCATATGGCGACAGGAACTACGCCTTTTTATTGTTATTTACTCTTATTTCTTCCATTACTAATATCTTGTATCATATAAAATGTCTTGAAAAGCAAACTAGAATAGGCCATTATTTTCAGGCTAGTTGTAAACCTATCCTAGAAGTTAATTATTTAATAAAATTACTTATTTCGTATTAGATTTGTAATTTATTTCTTTTCTTTTTCCCACTAAATTTGACAAAGCCTTTTAAAATGTTTAAGCTTACTTATGGGCAAAAAATTGAATCAAACTCAGCACACATAAGCATGGCCTGTTTGTGATTTTTTTCATACCAGTACTGATTTTCTTTTCAGTGCACCAACTCGTCATTTCGTGCAGAGAAATACTGTTCTCCTCATCATAGCATAGTAAGTACCAGTGAACTTTGGCTAAACCTTGCTGCCAGCAGCTGTCTTGTGCTCCTCTTCATAAGATCAAGGATAGACTAAATAAGAGCAGTGCATATCTTTATGGATTTAAAGCAGATGAGATAATGTTCACTCTTTGTTACAGTGTGACTTTCTTGGTGACTTACATAATTTTGGTCTGTTGTACCACTGTTCGACGTACCTGGCCATGCAATTTTATTATGCTGTCCATATTTGTAAGTAGCCTAATTATGTTATAATATTTTTAGTTACTTCACAGTATCATACATAATTGTGAGCTTTGTATGTAATTTTTTTTTTCTTCTTCTTTCCTCTGTGTGTTGCTCCTCGCTTAGGTACTCAGCCTCACTTTGTTTCAACTTGGCCAACTTTCAAATAGTGAATAATTTCTCGTTTTGCTTTTGCAACTTACACTTCAGCTGTCAGTATTTTGTTAGTCTCTTCTTCCCCAGCATGCTTTAATTTTGCTAAGCATGAGGTTAATTCTGCTAAATAAGCCTATATGTGATATTGCAATGTTATTTATTTAAACAATCCATTTGCAGTGATAAGATTTTCATCCTAGTCTGGGGCTGACGTTAAAATATATCTAGCCTATCTATTAAAAATTGTAAAAGAAATCTTTAATTACCTTGAAAGTACCATACAACTAAATACAGTTTACAAAACAAAATGTAGTATCTTAAACTGATTTAATATTTTCTACTTCCTTGCTGTAAAGAAGAGAACATACTTTCACTCCTCTTTCATTCCTTAGGCTGCAAACATATTGGAGCAATGATAAAAGATAATAGTGGCAGTACTAGTGAAGCATAAAGTTACATGAAAGATTGTTTTGTTCTTATTGGAGGAATGATAAAAGAACTCTGCATTCAAATCGTATTGTAACAAGGGCTCGTCGGGGTTCAAAATCAGAACACCGAGTTTCTAATTGAAGGATGGAGGATTCTTTATTTCCTATAACAGTTGTCAATACAGCCAGAAACTACTGAAGGTTCTCCAGTTCACCCTTCTGTCTGGTGTTCACTTCCACGTCACAGCAGTGTCCCAGTCCAGTCCAGATCAGCTCACCAGCTCTTCTGTTTACTAGTTCCTCCGTTCACCAGTCCCTCCGGTCACTGACTCCTCAGCTTCCCAAGTCACAGTTACTTGAGGCCGCGCTGATCGGTTCACTCCGTCCAGGTCCTCAGCTCCTCAAGCCACACTTACTTGAGGTCGCGCTGATCAGTGCTCTCCGTTCACACTCTGACGCTGACTCTCTCTCGCCGTTACTGACTGACAGTTCTCTCATTGACTGGCTTTCTGTCTACATTGGCTGGCTCATCACTCCTCGCGGGCTGACTCCCTCTGACTGACCATTGCTACTCACGGACTCTCTCTCCTTGACTGACTGACTGCTCACGGACTGTCTCTCCTTGACTTACTGTCGCTGTTACTCTCATTCATTGACTGCCCCTCACTGTCCGCTGACAAGCTTATATAGTCTTGACGAATGTTCTAGAGTCGAGGTCTGGAAGTCTCTGCGCATGGTCTAGAATGCGTGTTGCGGCGCGCGTCCACCCCTTAGCACGCAGCTCCTCCCTACAGGCCTTCCCCCAGGGAGCGTGGCCCAATCGCTGCACCGTTTCCCGCTCACTAGCGCCTTGCCTCCCGCCCGTCCAATAGGAGAGCACGATCTTTCTAGAAGTCTGTCATTCTGGCGCTTTCTGGGCGAATCCTGGGCTTTGTATGTATTTTAGAATACCTTCGAGTTAATCTAGGTAAAATATAGCTTATGGCATGATAACCTAGTGTCTCTACTGAATATTTTGAAACTTTCAACTTTACACATTGGGTCTACCATAATGGGAGCTGAACAGCTAATAATTAAATTGGGAATTTTTTAATCCATCCATCACTTCAACTCCAAGCTTATCACAAGGATTTATTATTAGGCTATATTAATTATCCAAATATTTGTGCCAATGATTTGTCCCGAGTGTATGTAAAATTAACTCATCGATGACTCTGTTGTTTATTGTGGAATGTTGTTATTAAATATTTTATGGTTTTATGTATCACTGATCAATAAATAATTGATAGGCTTACATTTTGATCTCTGCAAAGAGTGAAGAAAATGGATTATTTCATTTTTGTTGCTCTTATTTTTCAATGGCGCTTGTATCTTTGCTCCAATACCTCAGTGTTAATCATTATTAACATTCTCTTCGTGGAATAGTATTACTTCTTTGTTCGTTTATCATCACTCCAACATGTACGCACCCTTAGTTTTGTCAGCAAAATATCTGACTATTACATTTTTTGTTTCAGACACTTTCCATGTCTTATTGGGCAGCAGCAATATCTGCTTTCCACGACACTTATATTGTGTTCATGACTGTTGGTATTGTGACTGTGGTGTGCCTTGGTATTACTATATTTTCCATCCAGACCAAAGTAAGTATATTTTAATATAAATAATCTTGTTAATTTATATCTGATGCTTCTATTATTGAACCTCATTTATAACCATATAATTTTTATATTTCATTATGTTTTATTAGATTAGATTATTGTTTAAAATGGGATAGTACCTAGTGACAGGATCTTGGTGGCACACCATATGAACAATAATGTAAAATCTAAATAAAATGTAATTTTTGAAAATTAAAATTGTGGAACATGCAGTCATATGTATTTACACACAATACAACTAATGCATAACATATTATGAAACACACTTGGGAAATAGGAAGTTTGGTGGTCATATTTTAAAGGAAAATGTATGGCACACTGGATAGTTAACTAAACTAAACTAAACTCCGTGGCGCTACATCCCTTGAGGGACTTGGCCTACCACCCAACCGCTGCGTCATCTCCCGTAGGCAGATGGCAGTATTGGGGGGCATGTGGTCAGCATGCCGACACCCACGGCCGTTAATGGTGGTTTTCTTGACCGGAGCCGCTACTTCTCTATCAAGTAGCTCCTCAATTTGAATCACGAGGCTGAGTGCACCCCTACCAGACCTCCCTTCCTCAGAAAAATCCGAGGAGGTACCAGGAATCGAACCCGGGCCGACGAATCTGTAGTCAGCGACGCTAACCACAAGACCACGCCGGCGGACACACTGGATAGTTGAAAATCATAAACCTGACTTAAATTGGCATGCTAGTTGGAGAGAGATTTACCTTCACTGGTTTAAAGTGTAATTTTCAGGCATATTAAGAATTGGTGTAATCTCAAATAGGTTTTTGATAGTTTATAGGTCTTACAATAATAATTCAATTAAGCTAAGGTGTTTCATTATCTATCCCTCAATACAAATAAGCTCAGTTGGACAAAATGAAATTAGTTGAAACTAATAGGAAATTTGTCAAAGACTTAAATCATGTTTATAGTGGATATCCTTGCTATTGAGATTTTTGCTTGTTAAAGAAGAAAGTGAAGTTGAAGGCATATGCATGTTTTGATTTGTGCTGATCTCTCTTCATCAAATGAGGTATGAACAGGTGTGACTGGCCTACCATCTCTGAGTAAATATCTGTGGGAAAAATTGTGTCGGCTGATGTTATATTTAAATTCATTTGCAAAGGTCAATTTTGCTCAAGTTTTGAACATGAGGGCTGGATAATACATCTTCAGTTTTAATGACTAGTTCATATTAAACCATAAGCTTATAAAGAACACTCGTTTAGTTGTCAAACGACAGACATTGCCCATACTCTATATATTATAAAGGTAAAAATCTACAAGAACTAAGGAACGAAAGACTAAAGGTAAATTAATCTTTGGAAATAGCAGGCCTATGGTGTAATCATTCATGAGAATTACTCTGAACCTGTTTTCATAATGTGATTAATTTGGACTTAATAGTTCAAATTGCTACAAAATGCTAAGTGTGTTTGGTAAATGCTAAAATGGCCTAAATTTATCATTCTAAATTACTGAAAATAAAAGGCAACTGTTTAATATATCTAGGTTTATAACGACTGTGTTTGTTTCAGTGGGATATCACAGGCAAAGGAGTGTACCTGTTTGTTTTCTTTCTCGTCGTTTTCCTGTTTGGAATCATAGCTACAGTGGTGACCTTCACTACCGGTAGCCGCATAATGTCTGTGGTTTATGCTGGCCTCCTTGCCTTGGTATTTGCCTTGGTAAGTAGACATTTACCCACAGTAATAATTTACATTAAATTTGGTAATACAGGGTGTCCACTGGTCGGGAAAATCCGGGAAAAGGCCGGGAATTTCGTATGGTCGGGAAAATCAGGGAAAAGTCAATGAATTTGTTAAAATATCCGGGAAAATTCGAAAAATTACAAAGCTGAAGATAAGAACTAGAACAGAAAACTACTCTTAAGAGTCCGAAAAAGCTGCAGCTGCTCTAGATCAACAAATTAAGTTGCTAATAGGTATATTTAATTTATTTTACTGTTTCTTTTGTATCTGTTATAGCCTAAGTAATTATTGTTTGCAATTACTTTTGTTACTAGAAGTTTTTCTTGTTTAAAGTATGTATAATCCTATAATTTTTCTTATACAGTTATTAGAAAGTGCTTCATAATCATATTTTGGTCGGGAATTTCTGAAATGATCAATGAAAATCAGGGAATAAGTCGGGAATTTCTTCAGTATTACTTGTGGACACCCTGTAATAGTTTCTCTAAAAAATCATGTGGTATTCTTCATACACACAGCTTATTATAGGCCTACTATACTTTGTTGCAATATCTTTTACTTATAAAAGAACTGGGAATAGTACAAAAAAATTAATTGTGGAAAGCTTTTGCCTATCGGCCTTACTAATAAAAGTTGCTTGTCAGTGGGTTGAATGGTTGTTTGGTTGATCATGGCGTAAGTTCTACATTACCCATATTAATAATACTATATATAACTGACAAGGTTCACACTGAGTTTGAACGCAAAACATCATCATCATGCTGGGTATGATGTTTCTTGCCCGCGGCTGTAAAGGAAGCGTGCTACTGCAGAATGCCAATGTCACCATTTATCCAAGCAACGAACAAACATCAGTATGTCGTCTAGCTTGAGAAAACCTAGTTTCAGTATTTCATTATATTGTTTTTAGAAAACTGTAATCATGGGTAAGATTACGGAAATATTACCCGCAAACAAGGAACAATGTTTATAATTCTGCAAAAGCAGCTGAGAATGTTTCCCAACAAATTACCTTAAGAATGATCTCAAAATTCAATTTCAGACATCATGAAACTACCGGCTGTTACAGATATCGGCCATCTTTATTATTTACGTCAAGCTTATGCAAGGGTGTTAGGCTGTGCAAAGCATTGCATACACATAGTCTTTTATGCAGGGATTGTTAGTAAATTTTTCTCCTCGGCTATGTATATTCCTGGTATAAATGGTGCACATGGATTATTAGTAAGACTGTAATAGTTTAGGACATCTCACTGTTAGGGGTTTCTTCATTCTTCCTGGAGAGAGCCGAGGTTCAGTAACTGACTTGAAACAAATATTCCTTTAATGTAGTCGACTACAGTATTTTTCAAATGGGAAGCGTTTTGTTCTTCTCCTTGCTTCGATACGCGGTCCAATCAGAGACGGCGAGACGGAAGGAAGACCCTTCCTGATAGCGGTACTCCTTTAGCTCGTACACGTGATTGGCAGTGAAGGAAAACGCTTCCCATTTGAAAAATACTGTAGTCAAGGAAGCTTCTTGACAACAATTTTACAAAGTAATCTGTACATCATATGAGTAATATTTATATCAGATTGCCTCCATTGTTGAGGCCTGGGCTCGATTCCCAGTACCTCATTTTTTACTGAGGTAGAGAGTGTTAAATGATTATTCCAGAATAGTACATCTCTATATATATATAAAAGGCTTTGTC
The DNA here is from genome assembly GCA_964059195.1 of Ectobius pallidus. Classification (NCBI taxonomy): domain Eukaryota; kingdom Metazoa; phylum Arthropoda; class Insecta; order Blattodea; family Ectobiidae; genus Ectobius; species Ectobius pallidus. Next base: position 157,594,893 of record CAXKWD010000001.1, on the reverse strand, counting down.
CTGACTGACAGGAATCAACGTAGAGCCTAAACTATAACAGGTAGAGACTTGGAATTTTGACAGTACCTTCGTTTCATAATGTAGGTGCTCACTAAGAAAGGATTTTGAAAAATTCTGATTCTAAATGCCAAAAATTAAATGTTTTTGAAAATACTTAATCCCTTTTTGCATAGAATTATCGAAACAAATTCACAGAACATATTGTTGCCAATGGTATAGGTGGGTTTGGATTAAAATAAATGGATGTTTGACAAATTAGAGAAGGTATCATTATAATTCATATTATCTATATTAATAGAAGGAATTGTCCTCGATGTCCAGCGAAATCTACTGAACGCAGAGATCTGAAATTTTAAACATAGGTGGGCTGAAGGGTCGGAAAATGCACCTCGAAGCCGGAATTTTAATTTTAGTTTTCGTTCGTGAGTTATGAGTGAAAAACGGGCAAAAAACGTGCATTTTTTGCATTTTCAAAACATAAGTTTTCTGTTATACATTTCAATGTCAAATCAATTACAGTTGGCTTTGGCTATTTTTGTCATATCTTGAAAATAAAACTTTCGCGATCGCTTGAATGTTGTAAACCCTAAATATGGTCAAACGTTGTTTTATTTGGACGAATCTCACTATACAGAGGTTTTCTGGGCCAAGAAACTCGAATCTGAGGTCGCTTTTACCAGACGATGCTATCTAATTGTGGTATGTAGTCCACGTGATTTAAGTGTTATTAAATATAATGATTTTACTATTATGCTCTTAATTTTTAATTTTTGAAATAATTATCGCGGGCGAAGCCGCGGGCACATGCTAGTTTCTTATAAATCTTTTCTTAATAATCTTAATAAGTGACCAAAATTGGTGGATTTGCATTAATCTCCAGTAAAAAACCATAAGCATGTCCCTGTCTATGACAAGGTCTTAATGGAATAAGATTGTGGTAAGCATGTTAAGTAGAAGGCCCTAGGTTCAATTTCCAATATTTTGAATTTGTTTTATTACAGTACCTGGTATATAATACTCAGCAGATCATTGGTGGCCGCAAAGTGGAATTGTCAGCAGAGGAACACATTTTTGGGGCCCTTCAGCTGTACATTTACATCATACAGCTCTATTTAGTCCTCCTGACTTTGGGCAACAACTCTTGCAAGTAGACTGACTCACTGATTTGTCACAACAAATCTCTGCTTTTCAAGTACTGAACAATCATATACCGGTAATTTGTCATGAAAACAGCAATCTGAAATAAATAGAAGATGTTTTTAACCTGGTATGGAACAAATACTTTTTGTAATAGTATTGATGATGTAATGTGTTGATAGTATTCGGTACGTGAACAGGTAGTACTGGAGTGTTATGTTAGCAGATACTTAACAATTTGCACATTATTTTGTTGCAACCAGTAAGAATATGACATTACATAGTTATTGTTTCGTAACCTAAGTGAGTCAATTTATTGGTTTCCAACTAAATTGTGGCCACTTCCAGAAGGTCCATTTGTTAAAAATAAAGTTTGCAAAATTTAGGTTCTTACATAATCTAGAATAAATACTCATTAATCCATCTTTTGTTTTGAACAAGATAAGAATCTGTTAATTTTACTCATCTATAGCCTTTGGAATTCAGATGTTGTGGTGACACTGTAAACTAACGTAAATAACCGTTAAGCTCAATGGTGTATCACAAGCTAAGCATGAACAAGCTACTAAACAAACCAACAACCTCACAATGGCATCAATATCACAGCTCAGTGTCCATTGTTGTCATATTGTGTGAAGCTAAAGTAGGGTGTCCTGCTTTACCTGGGACAGTAATTTTCATCCTTTATTTCTTGCCTGACCCAGGTTTTTTCCCCATCATTTTTGAAAATGTCCAGTTTTTGTATAAGTATTATGTAGACACCTTAAGGTAGAGATGCGTTCATGTATTCCTAAATCTATGTAGTTACTTGTTGTCTTGACCCTGCCTCTTGTGGAGTAATTGATGTAGAATTATTTCTCATTAATCTGTCATCTGTTTATTGAAGACCATTAGAGATGTCTTATTAATTTTGGCTCTAAATACTCTCCTTCCAAGTAAGTTGTCAAGATCGACTAAAATTATTGTTATGGCTACCAGATATCAGAATCTGATACAACTGGTAATTTAGTAACCAAAACCCTGAATTCATGGAACCAGGAAGTTATATTTCAAGAGACATTACATTATATTTTTATATCCCTGTTATGTTGCATAGAGTTGCATGCCTTATAAGATGTAGATTCCACAACTGCTTTTATAGAAAAAGTTGCAAAAATAGTTCCCACATCCATTTTTCAGGAAAATTACTATAAGCCAAAATTATACTGGAGCAAATCATTCTGTGGATGGCACAGCATCCTTGAATCATTCTAAATACATGTGGATGATGATCATGTCATTTTTATGCATTGGGTGCTTATCTCTGAGTTATTCTTGGTCCATGTAGTGATGAGCATCCATAAATCTTTCTGTTTACAGTGACACATAATGTAAGTGAATGCAAACTTGTGATAAGATATGGTGCAATTTAATGATGTTCTAATTTGAACAATAGTTTAAATGAAAATTGATCATATTGGTATTTCTACGACTTGCTAATTTGAACATTACAGTATCTACAGTTCTTCATGTGTATAGAAAAGACTGTTCTCTTAAATGCTGATTCAAATATCTACTAAACTTGAAATTTTCTAGAAGTTACATTATTTTATTGTTATATCAGTGTTTCTCAATACTGTACTTTATTTCTCTAAAACAGTGGAGGAGAAACCAGTCAAGTCAGTGTACATTTAAATAACAGCAACATGAAGTTTGTTAGCTGAAGATAGGTGCTCTTCTCCTTCCTGTTTTGCCAATACAACCAATACCAGATCTGTGTCTTATTATTGATGGGGGATTTTTGAGTGGACGGTCCCAAGAGACAAGTCCATTCAAATTCTATTGTGATTATTATTATTAAGTTATTATTATTATTATTATTACTACTATTACTATTACTATAAGCTTATAGTAGAATTGTTATTTCACATTATCCTACTTTAATATCTAGAATTTAAAAATGCAAAGCGGAATTCAGTCACTTCTAGGCTACATTTACTCATTTGTTTTAAATATATTATTTATTTTGTTTTGTGATATTATGCATTTCATTTAATATTTGTAAAGAAAAATGTTACAATAAATGGTATTAAATATTTATGTTTTTTGTCTCGAGTCCTAAGGGTATGTTCATTGATCGGTGATAAAGAATATCAGATGTAATGTTGCTTTATTCGAGAGTGTTACTGTAATTAATAGAAAGTGTTCACAGTGGGGGAAAAACTAAAGCTTGGCCGAAAGATAAACATAGCAAGAATGAAATAAAATCTTAACTCTTGTAACAGATTTAATATATGCTTATTATTATTACTATCATCATTAATAATTAATAGTATAGACTGAAAATAAGGTAGTATATGAGGAGCATCGTTTCAAAACGTATTAAGTGCACTCTTGGTCAAAATACAGTTTGATACGATTTCGCCCTATTAAGCGCTCTTTAACGCTATCAATTCAGAATGGAACATTTCATGTTCTATCCCGTGTTAATTCACTGTCAAAGTTGACGTATCGGATCAAATCGTATTATGTGCACGGGAATGACCGGGTCAAAGCGTATTATGTACAACTTAATTTTAGTGCACTTAATACGTTTTGAAACGATGCTCCTCATATGGTCGGTTGTTTAAACTCAAACTTCACTTACTTGTTTCTTTTCAAGAATCATGATTTCAATCAGCCTCCTGATCATCCTCAGCTTGTGTCCGACTCTGACATACTGACCTTCACTGGGAAATAGTCTTTCAGTTCACAGAAAAATAGGGAAAATAGCCTGCTTGCGAGTATTACATTTATAGATTTTCCATTGGTGCCCATGGATCAATTCCAACATTTTTCCAAGTTAAAAGATGTTTTTAAAAAAATATTTTTAACCAGTGGATAAAAATTAAAAGATAAAAAACACGATGTTTCAACTCTACCCTTGAGTCTTCCTCAGGCAGTATAGAATGAGTTGTCACCTGAGGAAGACTCAAGGGTAGAGTTGAAACGTTGTGTTTTTTATCTTTTTACTTTTATCCACTGGTTAAAAATCATTTTAAAAACCTCTTTTAATTGTATGTGAAACGGTGGAATTCAGGACCGATATGAATGTTTTATTGAATTGTTCTAAGACTTCAGAAGAAAATTTAACCTGCCAGCTTCCTACAGAGCATTCTTCTGATGCCCTTCATACGTCGTGCCAAATTCTGCATATCCAAGCTTCCATTTAATTCAATACATACACTCTAATATTTGTGATTTTTCTCTTACCTAAATTTCTGTTCATGATGTCTTCTGGATGTCTCAGTGGAAGGCAGTTTGAAACCAAGCATTTGTCTTTCCTCTACTGGCACCGTAGGAGGGAATATTCAGACCTGAAATTAGAGTTTTCACCACTGAACATGAGTCCAAAATTATGATTTTTGCAAATATTTCTTTGTCTTTCAACTTTATAGGTTGAAATTGAAAAAAAATTTATATAAAAAGAAATTTTATATTTGGTTTAAGTATCTTCTGAACATGTCATACAAGGCCACTTTTACTTTCAGTACCACTTTACTTGAACATATTTATTTTCTCAAAAATTATTTAAATGATACTGATTAAATTTTATATTAACAGCATATACCAGCAAGGGAACTGTACAGTCTGTCATGTCAAAACTTACCATCATATTTAGCATAACAATAAGTCCATCACAGACTGACTCCCGCAAAAAATTAGCTTCATTAAAGTTTCGTAATACATATAATGCAGAGCTTAATAATAGCTTAACATATCTCCTTACCTGACAAATTCATGCAATAATGTTTAGCAAAAAACAATCAACCCAAATTTTATAGTATTTTTTTTTTCAAATGAATGTTGACATTTCTTTTAGGATGAAACCATTCAAAGACAGTCAGTGTCTGCATTTCATACTTTCCAACAGTACCTTTAAGTTACAGTGTTTCAGATTTATGATAAGAGATTAAACTTGTTATTCAATTTACTCGAATACTGATTTTTGCATAACACCCTCCAAATACGATATGCAGTCATCACATGAGCCTTGTAAAATAAATTACAGTACTTCCAACATCAGTTGCATCTAAAATAAATTACTTCCAACATCATTCTCATCTAATACTGCCTTCAAAAGTAAAGGGATGATCACAAAAAATTGTCAAGATCCTGTTAAAATGTTGAGACCACATCAGTTGAGAGTTTAGTTAATTTATTACTATTCTGTAAAACATGGAAAGGAGGAATAGGTCTACCAGACAGGTGACTTGAGAAAGAAAGCAGAAACACTTCCTGTCACAAATTATGTTAGGGAATGAGGAACACTTCATTTTCAAGGCTAAGTTACACAGAAATTCCAAAAACCCATAAAGCAAGGAAGATAGATGGACTGGAAATCAAATATGTGTACCCATGCATATAGGTACGAGAAACTATGCTCAAGAAACTGCACAGGGATGAAAATGTGTGATTTGAAGAATTAATGATTGATATGTTGAACTGTCTGATCTGATGGACGGTAAATGGCAACAGCATAATAATGATAACAGTTATTAGTAATAGCTGGGTAAGAGTTGAACTTGTCTGAGCTCTCAGCTGCTGCAGGCTCTACAGCCATTTTTTGGATTCTCCAGCTTTGCTGACTTCTTCCCAGTGGATAGCAAGCAAGCAAGCAAGCCTTAAGCTTGGATAGCTTCATCCTACTTGAAAAGCCTTGATACATAATGTGACTAATTTTATAACATAGTTTTTCCTGAATTGGTGTGCACTTTACACTACCTGTTAAAAATTTCAGAAAGGAAAATGCAATGATCTTACCTAGTGGAAAGGTGACCAAATGCAAGAAGTGGCAGTCACGTATAGCCTTCAATTACTTCTGCACTACAGCAGTGAAGGTGTAAAATGTGTGAGACTCATCTCTCTTCAGACTTACCATATGTGATTTGAATCCTATGAAAGCTTTCTTTTGAAGTAATGTTTTGATTCTTTTGTGTTCATTTCCAAACTCAAGACTCTTTTCAATTCACAGACTTAATAGATTCTTTTCTAATTCAAGCTGCTGAGCATCCTGCTTAATTTTTCTTTCTAGGATACTTAGGATCAGTGGCGGTTTGTGTATAGGCAGTGTGGAACTGCAGCTCTCCCCCCTATTTCCACTTGATGTTATCAATAACATTTAATATAATGAGTCCTTTTTTCTTTAATTCTTTCTTTATACTTGTATAATATATAATCCTTAAGCTTAATGCCAGTAGCCATCCCCCAGTTTATTAAAAAGACAAAAGAAAATCTTTGTATGGAACTGTGCGCTTTACAGTTCCAGCGGCGTGATGTTTGACTGTTGTGTGTATGTGGACATAGGAAGGTGCGCACTGCAGCCGGCTGCGAGGGAGAGAGAGAGCACTGTCGCTTCTACAGTGCCGACTGCGGCATATTATTGGTGGAAGGGAGTGTTTTTTATATATTTATTTATTTTGCTCCGCATGTGTTGTGCTTAAAAACCATGTACCATATTCTTGAATGTGATAAAGTGTAGAATTAGATTATTATCTTGTCTCCAGCTATTTTATTTGATTCATTTTTTTCGGTTCTTTTATTTAACAGAAAACTTTAACCATGGCAGATCAAGGAGGAAATTATTGATCTTTTTGCGGAAATTAAAACAAGAACAAATTTCATTTTTAAACCAATAGAGCTAACTTGATCTGTAACAATTTAGATTAAAGTAAGTAAAAATTTTTGATTTTGTTCTTTTAGGGTTTTATCAAGTTTCTGAATAAATGTTCTTGTTTAATGTGTATATTTCCTTTTACACAATTTTAAAACAAAGACTAAAAATTTTCTGGAGCAGCACCCCCAATAATTTTAGCTACGAGCCACCACTGCTTAGGATACTTGCTACACTCAGTACCAGTACAGTTTCCAAAGGCTAGAATTCAGAATGCCATGTCAACTCTACTAGCCGCACTGCTGGCCTTTGTGAAGCCGCCAACCAGGATGAAAGTTATTCTACAGTCTCAGACTGGGTTTACAAGAGTTAATACTCATTCTTCATTACAGTTCAAGCAAAAAGAAATGAGAGAAGTAAAAGATAAATTTGTTGGTAAATCCTTTATGTGGATCATAGCTCGCTTGGTCCACTTATCCAGATACTTCCAATGCCTCTTCCAGCATTTATCCTTCAACTTGCACTTCCAGTACTCACCAGACAATGAGTCTTACATCGCAAATCAGTTTTGTTTCTACAGCAAAGTTTTTTGCAACAGAATGTTCTACTTGTATGTAGACGAAATCACAAACTGTTCAGCACATAGGAGACATATTCTGGACCATTTGCTTTACATGGATTCTTGATACTTTTGTGAAATGAACCTTAATGTAGATCTTCTCTCTGAACACCAGAGACTTAACATACCCCTCAAAATCATAGTCCGTAACAGAATACAGCTGTATTATTTCCACATGTTCTTCCTGTAACACTATCATTCACTACAACAAAATAAAATAAAATAAAATGTTACCATCTTCCTACGGTGCAGGGGTTTTCGGACACCCCATAGTGTGCAGCAGCCCTTGTTAAAAACTGCAACAAAATAAGAGCATGCATGTATTTGGAAAACATAAAGGACATTATTGTAAGGGCAAATAGGACTATTACTAGATATGAAGGAGGGAAAAGAACAGGAAACCAAATATTGGAAGATGTATGAAGCGGACATACCAACATAGATGTCGAGGAATTGGATAAATGTAAAAATGACTATCTTAATGTATTATTATAGTTTACTTTAATACCGGTACTTCTACACATTGGAAGTTAGCACATGTAGATAGTGTAAAATTATTTTAGTCCCACGTTTTTTGAGAAGTAAATAACCTGGACCTGGAGGGAAATAGTTACTACTGTAATATAACAATGAGTAATGAATGTAACACACATCATATTTTGTGAATTCCTCTTATACCACATTTCATTGTATGAGTTTTACAATTTTTTACTGGTTATTAAACTCTGCTATACTGAAATAAAATATTTACTCACAAAATGGGTTTCTTCTTTATCTATGACTGCCAAGAGAAGACAGGGCCTTAAAAATGGCTTGAAATTAGTGGTGGAGTTGCTATCCATCCATGAGTTTTTTTTAATGTTACATTTAAATGTTACGTTGACATTCAAAAATGCTTTTATTATACTAAAGAGTGAAATTATACAAAAAATTAAAGAATATTTATAAGCAGTTTTATCATAAATAGAAAGGTAAGATCTGAAATGAAGTAATTGTGTCTTATTGTCCTAATTAATACTGTTTCTTTTAAGTTTATTTCAGTCGGGCAGTTTATTCCTATCTCAATCTATTTATATGAAGTACATCTTATCTAAACTATTGATTATCAACTTTTTAATATTTCTAAACTTCATACATAATCCCACCAACAGTTACCCAGTCTATATTAATGATGAATGGCAGAATTAGCATTTACCCCGTCATGACAAGAACACTGTTATGTGCAGTGAAGCAGTAGAAAAATCTGGGGGAAAGTTATCTAAGATGGCATTTCAATTCCAGATTCATCCATGAGATTATCGCAGAGTAGGAAAAAACCTTTTTGCATAATAATGATCCAGAATCTGACAGAAAACTACTTAATGGAACAGCAAACTTCTCAATTGAAGGAAAAATATTAAAAATATATTTCCATGTTAGCTTTTTCAAACTACTGAATAAAAAATTGGCCTTTTTTAAAAAAAATAATAAAAAGAAAAACCTTAATGCTTTTCTACTCTTCCTGAACTAACAAGAATTTGCATTGCATGGATACAGCCTGTAAGTTGTTTTCACAGAAATTCAATTGTATTCAGGAGTTTTCTGCTTAGTTTCTACGGTCATGGGTTGAATCGGAGCTCTTAGGTTAACTTCCTGTTTAAACCAGCTGCAGTATCACTTGTAACTAGAAGAAGTTAAATAACTTTCTTTACCTATTGTCATTTTCAAGATGAACTAATAAAATATCTAAATTGAAAGTGAATACAAAGTGAAAGAATAAAAAACACCATTTCCACTCCTGGTGCAGGTTCTACTTTCTTACATACTACATTTCTAAAAGTGGACAGAACACTCATGCTACAATGCTACATATTATAGTAACATCATCAAATCACACTACAATGCTACACACTGTAACATTATCAATGATAAGGTATAATATTCACTTCTGAATTGAAATATGCAGTTTTGTGATACATAATGTAAATATGTATGATCTTCAAATGGAGGTAGGATTGAACATATTTGTAAGAAATTTCCATTAATAGACTCTCTAATATAACAAGAAATTTAAAAAAAAATTATTCTAGAGTTCAGATAAAATAACCTTACGTTTATATAGCTTTCGTAATCAAGAGACAGGTTTTTAACATATATTTTGTTCTGAAAATGCTCAAGATAAGGGCAACATACAGTGTGAATCAAATGTGGCGCCTCTACAATTAAACCATAATGTGCTAGACTATTCACCGGCAGGAGCTTGCATTCCTACCACCAGCCAAACAGTCGGCTGTCGGCATGGAGAGAAATAGTTGTCAAGATTGCAATTCTTGTGTTTGTAATGGTAGAATTTTCTACTAAAAAGTGAATTTTCATTGTTGAAAATGATCTTCCAAAAAAAAAAATCATACAAGAGAGGCATTCGCAAATTTCAAAGATGTTATGCTAAAAAATCATGCACCTTCAGGATTTTATGTAATAAGACAGTTTATAAAGTGCCGACAAACTGAAACAGTTTTGATGTTTTCACTGCTACTGACGTATAAATGTATCACCAAACAATTGTTAAAAGCAGAGATGTAAGACTAATATGATAATACTTTATGTAAAGTATCAGGATTTTTATCCACATATAACATTTATTATTTATGGAAGCCAGTTATTCTACTGTAATTCATTTCAAACTTAGAGCCTACTGATGGTTTCACTTGATGATTGCTTACATAAAAAAAAAAATTCAGCCCTACATGAATAAAACATGCCCTAAGAGAGCTCTGACTCAAGAAAAACTGATAATTATACGAGATTTGACACAAGTTCTGAAGTCCAGTCCTCTTTTAGTTCAGAAAATTGGAAGTGTATGAACATCAGTGTTAAGGGGACTTCCAAAATCCAGTTCCATATGTCATCAGGTTGTATAGATCAGATGGGACAGCATCAACATCTACTTGAGGAAAGGTGAATGATATAATGAAATTCTATTTTCATTTGAATAATCTCTTACTTTAATATTTGACAAGAGCTAAAAACTGCCCTGGTGAAAGGTCACCCTATGCCCTTGGACACCCACACACCGTGTATGGTGTAAGTTTGATGGCTTCATTTTTGGTTCACACCGTAGTAAATTGCCATATTTATGGTATGAATATCACAGAACAATAAGAGAATAGATTTTATCAATTTACGTAAGAAATTATAAATTGTTAAATTCCATAATAAGGTTTAACCAAATTAATATTTTTTCCTACCTCTTTATCTTCATACACTGCCTATCACTACTATTATTTAAATTTAATCCATTATATATGCAAACTATTTTATTTCTATAGTTGGGTACAATAAGCTTCAAGTTTCTCTCTTTAATACCATATGTACTTTATAAGGCCAAATTGAATCAATAAATTTAACACACTAATGCAGTGGAACTTAAATCATGAGCCACCTAAATGCCACATCTAAACACTCCATGACATTTTAAAGAAGAGGGCTATCATGGAATACCATACAGTGACAGTATCAAGAAAACAAAATTTTCTGGGAAACTATGTAGACAATCACCTTGATTTAAGATACGGTAACAGAATTAATAAAAGTTAATTTATAATACTATGGTTTGAAGAAAATGTTCACCAAAATAACAGAATAAGGAAAGGATCACAAACATTTTAGCTGAACATCTGTTGGCTGATAGAAGTTCACAGTCATGGGCATCGTTATAGGGGCAGATGCCCCCCTCGGAATGCCTTATGGCTTCATTCATTTTCTGGTAGGCCTACTCTTTGTCTCTGTCAATCTGCAGTTGTTGCAGGGAGAAAAAATATATAAATATTTTATACTAAGTTAACAAGTATACAATTATAACTGTATCATTGTATTTATAATCTTTCACCAAGGGGTGTTGCTCAGAAGAACATAATCTGTTAACTTATATACCTTGCAGCCTCGTCAAATTGAGCTAACATTCAAAACTAGGGATTGGAAAAGTATGTAAATATTAATGTACTTAATTATTTTAATATAGTTCATATTAGTTTTGTGTACAGCAAGGATAATTGCTTATTTTTTGCCTATTTACTGTACCTGATTTTTAGGAACTAATTTCATTAGAACAGATGAAACGTACAGTAACTGATATTTTATGAACAGATTATACTGTCTCTCTGTATTGTACAAATTTAATTTTATGACCCTTTTATGCTTCAGACAACGTGGAGCATGATATACTGGGGTGTTTTTCCCTGAAAGTTGCCTTCTTGAGTTAAAGGTAGTGGTCCTAAAGTCCTAAAGCTGTTGATTGCTTTATTTCATTCGACCACAGCCACATTTGAATATCAGGCAGTGGATAGCCCAGGGTGTGAAGAGTAATCTGGGTGACACCAACTGAAAAGCTACTTGATAAGTAGTGGCTCCAGACTCAGAAAACATAAATAACGGCCATGGGAGTTTGCATGCTGACCATATGCCCTCCCCCAAGTCCTGCTATCTGCCTATGGTAGAAGATATAGCGATCGGATGGTAGGCCAAGTCCCATAAGGAATGTAGCACCACAGAGCTAGAGCGAATAATCCATGACAGTCATCGGGCCTCCATAACCATGTACAACTGTTGAGCCAACCAACATTCAACTGAAAACTGTATGGCTATCCTCCTTACTTAAACCACAATCAGTAATTTCTACTATTTAAAACATCAATAATAAGTTGTTTTACGAACTCGTTGCAAAAATGTAGACTGCAGCAGGAAACTAATATACTTTAGACAGTTTACTACACAGGTCCACCAGTATCTCAAATATTGTAGCTACAAAGTTTGACTTATACTTATAAAATTATATTACTGCATTTTAAATTTATCTTTTTAACCTCTAGACTTCCCAACAAAAATATACAAGAAATTTACTTATCAATACCTCTGCTACAGTGCAAAAATGTTATCTTTAAAATATTTAACTTCATTTTTCTTTTATAAGATTAAGACTTTGTGAAATCTACTTAATATATAAAACAAATGCCATGAATACATGACCTTCATAATATTCTAACAATATGCATCACTAGCAGTCTTTTAAAATTATTTTGGGAAGAAATAAAATGGAAAGGTAACATGTGCCCATCAATGTATGTTAAGATTATTTTCTGAATAGTAATTTCAGGTTTCTATATTTGTTTTAAAAATCATTCCACCTATATTATTTTCCTTTCATCCCAAATAGTATTACCAACACAGAAAATCTTATTTCAATGTCCCATAGATAGCATTTTAGTTCTAACTTTTTTTAATACTTTGGGACTACATAAAATTATTTTATTTTATTATTTTCTCCTTGTACCTAAAAACTGAATGTCTTGATTTCGGCAAAATATGTAACAAAGGTGAAAGATTTACTTTCATGTTTCTTACTAATTTCAAAATGTATTTAAGTTCAATAAAATCACAAATTTCTCTGCACTACATTCCAATTTCAGTTATTTATGCTTACATGCCATGGTTCAAGTTTGATATGTACCAACATTTAGATTTGTAAAGAAAATTAAGCATCTTCTTACATATCATGGCAATAGAAAGAAATTATAACATGGGCGGATTTTCTATGAAAACCCATATTGTCTTGCCACTTTTATGAAATATAATTATTTAAAATATATGACAATACTTTGCAAACAATTTAAGAATATAGTAAATAAAATATAATGTTAAGGAGCTCTATACCTTTAAAATGGTAGAGGGTTAAAGAGGACTATAATTTTGTGTTCAGTACCATTAACTTTCAAAACTAACCAACCAAGCTGCCAATTGTACACAAATTTACGTATGCAGTTTCCTTAGTACAGAAAAATATTAAAGTAATATTATGGAATGATATAAATGGCTAAATTATTAATTATCTGTTAAATACTCACATGGTGCCTTAAAGAGGACCTGCCATCACACCTATCCAGTATTATTTTTACCAAAAGAACGTTTAAGTATGCATTTAATGCCTGTTATAATATTATTAATGACCACCTGCTTGGTCTCGTGGTTAACATCACTGGCTATGAATCTGCAGGCCCGGGTTTGATCCCTGGTACCTCCTTGGATTTTTCTAAGGTAAGGGGTCTGGAACGGGATGTACTCAGCCTTGTGATACCAACTGAGGAGCTACTTGATAGAGAAGTAATGGCTCCAGTCATGGAAATCACCATTAACGGCCGTGGGTGTCGGCATGCTGACCGCATGCCCCCTCCCCATTCCTGCCATCTGCCTATGGTAGAGATGCAGCAGTCAGATGGTAGGTCTTGTCCCTTCAGGGGTGTAGCGCCATGATTTTTTTTAATAATATTAATGGATAACAACAAAAATTACATTACTCTCTTCAGATACTAAGCTATAACTCACTACCATATAGAAGTCAAAATGACTACACCATTTTGTTTTTATGAAATTCTCACCTCTAGCAGAAAAGGAACATTAAATGTTATTGACGCAAGGCTTGCCCACAAAGGAATTTTTCACTATGTGACACTGAGATAGACCACCTCATATTTACAGCAAAGACAGAGTCATTAATCATTTCTAGCACCAGTAATATACTTCTTGAGAGAAAAACAGATGTTTTAATGTAGATGGGAAGTTCTTTTTTACATAAATACAACTACATAACACGTTACTGAAGAATGAAGAAATACACAAAATAGTTATCAGTCTTCAGAATTGTACATAAAATTACCACCACCACTATGTAGACTCTTTCACTCTAGAACATCACTACAGATGAAAAAGTGTGAACTTCATGCTTCACAACAGATACTTTTATCTTTCAGGACCCAAAAGAAATCTCTATATGTTACCACTATAAACATCTATCTTGGCATTACTGAAAGACTTTCATATATATTTATATGTACATGTTAGAAGATTATGTAGAAAATGGTTGTTTATTCTTCACCTCATTAAAGCAAATGTGCACTCCGATATTCATGATTGCTGAGAACTCATTTTTGACAATCTTAGAATATTTCATAATACAGGGTCTTTATTATAAGTTGAGACGGGGCGACCGGTGTTTTCACTCTCCGCTACGAAGTCCGCATTAGCCGCGGGTGATGCGCGCGCGGCTTCCCTGCTTAAAGTGTAGGCTATATAAAGTATTACATATCTTACCTTATAACATATGTTGGAAGTGTCGTCCTTCCTGTGTTATACAGGCATTGTATCTGGAAACCACATTCTGGCTGACGCGAGTGAGTTCTTCCACTGTAATGCCCCTAATTTCATTCGTAATGTTTTCTTTCAGCTCCTCCAATGTGTGAGGATTTGTTCGATAAACCTTATCTTTAAGAATGTGGTTTCCAGATACAATGCCTGTATAACACAGGAAGGACGACACTTCCAACATATGTTATAAGGTAAGATATGTAATACTTTATATAGCCTACACTTTAAGCAGGGAAGCCACGCGCGCGTCACCCGTGGCTAATGCGGACTCCGTAGCGGAGAGTGAAAACACCGGTCGCCCCTTCTCAACTTATAATAAAGACTCTGTAAAACATGTTTGAAAAGTTAAATACTTGCGTATGATGTGTAACAAAATTTTTCAGAACTGTTACTACAGTTTGAAACAAGAAGACTCAGAACTGATACGGAGGCACAGGTTTTATGTATAATTTGTTTATTACTTCCAGCTGACTGTGTAATATTTTCAATTTATAAATCTCTTGAAAGTAAGGGAAATGAAAATTCTATAAAACATAATGCCATCTTATAGCAACCCCTATGAGATAAGCAAACTACTGTACTAGATAATACTAACATCTATTCTAAAGATTGTCATTATTATTGCCTTTCCATGCACTCATACATTAATAGCTATGAATGACACACATGAGGTGTAAGCGAGATTTGTTGGGTAGAAATTACTAATCTATTGAGAGCATTTATTTATTTATTTATTTAATTAATAATTATTGCAAACTTTTGAAAGAATTTGAGAGCTGTTTTCTAAAATATAAAGATGCTGTATAATGCTTAATGGTCATTGCTTGACTCAATATTCAATATTGATCTATAACTGGCAATTCAAGGAAGCTAATGTATAGCTACCAAGTTTTCAAAACCTCACTTCTTTTGCATCAAACAACTGCAGGGTGTCCACCAAGTAATGCTGAAGAAATTCCCGGCTTATTCCTTGATTTTCATTGATCATTTCAGAAATTCCCGACCAAAATATGAACTACAAAATATGAATACGCAACTATTTTAACTGTGTAAGAAAAATTATAGGATTATACATACCTTAAATAAGAAAAACTTTTAGTAACAAAAGTAATTGCAAACAATATAACAGATACAAAAATTAGGAGCAATAAAATAAATTAAATATACTTTCACATAGGCCTCTTATTGTCTAGAAGTCTTTTTGATCACACTTGGCAATTTTTCGAATTTTCCCGGATATTTTAACAAATTCATTGACTTTTCCCAGATTTTCCCGACCATACAAAATTCCCGGCCTTTTCTCGGATTTTCCCGACCAGTGGACACCCTGAACTGTTTTGTTTAAACACCACTACATCGAGTAGAGTAGAGCCTCAGTTTTCCAAACATGGTTGACCAAAATCTGGGTTCACCAAACACTTCCAGAACATTTTTTAACATGCACATTTATTGATAATAACATTTTATATCTAAATTATTAATTAATATACAGTATAAAACTTTAATTCAATACATTTGCAAGTGTCTGTGATAATGACTGTTCTCAAAATGGTTTCAAAGGGTTTTTAATAAAACCTAGACACTGACTCATATAAATTTCATTGATAATATCTTTTTCAAGTAGCTACATTAAAACAGGATTAACAGAATTCAAGAATTATCCAAAAACTCACTTGCTTGGAATTATCTCTGTATTCATCAGTTTAGTTAAACAGGGCTCGTACCATATCAACCTTTCTGTAATAATAACTTTGACACACCTAGTCGTAGCAACTATCCAATAAATAAATATCTAAACATTATTGTCTTGCTAACTGAAATTCTTAAGAGTGAATGTGAGGAAAGCTTCACTTTGTGGACATCTGCTGTATTAGTATCAGAGGCACAATCCAAGGGCCAGGAGTTACAACACAGATATAGTTATACCTAAATAATGAGCTGCCATGTTTGCACGTTATAAAACAATTCATCAGCAGGAACAAAAAAGGTAGGAATCATTAAATTAGCTAGACTTCCCATACTTTCTACACTTGGAATAACATGATTCAAAGGCAATAATAACAAATTTACTTGCATGTCAGTGGGAATGCTACTGCAACTAGTAATTGTTTAAACAAGCTTCATGAACTTATATTCTAAAGACTGATAGCTGTCTTTCAAGAGAGGAACCAGTGCTTTACCGCTCTGGTTCTGGTTTTAATTTGACAAGCATGAAAAGAAAATCTAACAGAATGATTATGGTCTTTATTTAACAAAAAATAAAAAATAAATAAGTAAAATAAAATAAAAAGTCAATTTATGAAAACTTCAAATTAGCATATATCAAGTAAGTGAATATGTGATATCAATGTATTTTTACTTATTTCAAAGACTTTTCACAAACCAAATTTATTAGCTAGCATAAATAAAAAATCAAGCCTGCAAAGTTAATAATTAAATTAATCACCAGTTTATTAAATAATTAAAGTTGGCACAAAACAATTTTACTCATGTAATACAATATGACTTTAGGAGAGACATATAATTAAAGAGATACCTGAGATGACTGTAAAAATTATAAATAACTTCAGTGCTGTACACTTGCTACCGCTTCTTTAAATATATTAAGATCTAGGATACCCACAGTTGGGTTTACTACAAAACATGGAATGTGTTTGAGATTTTCTTGAGATTCCTTAGCTGCAACGACTAGTAAAAAAATTAATACGCTAATAATAAAAGTAAAAAATAATCTGCTATAACAATATCACAAACTCAAAGCTGAGATTCTTTTTCATATTCTGGGCACCCTAGACTATTTGATCACAATCTTAAAATTTGTATTAAATCCTTAAAGTAAAAATAAAAATTCTAAACATAAAAACCAAACAATGGAGATGAGAGATCACCTGCAGGATGTTGTTCTGCTAACAGCACAAGGCTGGAACATATGATAACTGTGCACTAGAATGTCCTGGTAAGAGATCAGTACACGCGGTTGCTATGATGTCTACTAATAATGGCACTTGCAGCTTTGTCGCCAGGGTCAAATTGGTTGCGATATCGGTACGTTATCACTGCAGCCACCACCTGTAATCAGAAGGCACATGCACAATGACACAACGTGAAAGTCTTTTACTACAAAGCATTAAGAGATTGTTTCTGATGCTAACTACAGAGAAACCATGATATATTGTTTTTTATTTCCATTCATCTGAACAGGGGACATATTTAACCTTTTCAGTCAGGGTTGCCAGGTGCTTTTAGACAAAATTAGTCATTATTGTAATAGAAAATAGCAATTTTTAGCCATTTAAACAATTTAAACATATCTGGTGTTACAGTGAAATCATTGCAACACTGATTTTTCGTGACACTTTATGCACAAAATATATTATTTCGTTGATTTTTCTTTGCATTTGTCATGAAAGAAGACCCTATCAACAAATGCATTGCTTATGGAATTGATGAAATATTTAACACAATTTGAGCAAGTTCCCTGAAGCAGTGTTCTTCTAACTACACAGGCACGCGTGCTTCTATCAAACTTTGAATACCCACTTATGAGACCATTCACCGAACTTTTTAGACACACCTCGTATATATACACACACATATTCAAGGTGTTGGCGATTAACACCAAATTATTTTACTTATGTATAGAGGGGACATACACAAGCAACTTTTATTAGGAGACTTTTACTCTATGACGTAAATTGTGTACTCTATAGGGATTAAAGTGCTCATAAGTCTATAATGAAGCAAAATAGGATTAAAATTTTCATTAAATTGACTTCATGCCTTCTTAGTAATCGATAAAAACCTGATTCTTAATCAGCTATATCATAATTTAGTGTTTCCGTAGTCTGCAAAATTTACAGACTAATCACATGACTGGCTGCCACTGCATTAGTTTTTTATTCATAACTCCAGTGATAACAACGAAGTTCCTTTGTTTTGCATTTTTCAGATATTAGAAGTCAGCGGCGGCCATGCCCTGGGAGATTTTATGCTGTAACAGGAAAAATTGAATCCACAGAGCAAAAATCTCTTAATAAAAATTGCTTGTCTATACACAGGTAAAATATTTCGGTGTTATTAATTAAAAACCCTGTATATATCAAATTAAATGCTTTGAAAATCCTTGTTTATCACAGTATATTTATATATATTCACATGCTTGTGTAACATTAAGAAATTGCTCCTACTCGCAAAGAAACAGACTGGGAGAGAAGAACTACATTGCCTATTCATCCTAACATTGTCGTGCATGCATAGGCAACAGGAGCAAAGTGCAGATTTCTGTGAAGAGAGTAAACCACACAAACTAGCAGCACTGGGCGTTGCCATGTATAAAAACAGTTTAATTTCAAGAGCGATGTGCACACCTGCCAGCAGATGGCTCTGGCGGGAAACCAAGTATGGATAAAAAGATGATGATTTTTTGTATACTATGTGTTAAAACTCTAATAAGATATTATTTACTTTGTATACACTTTTCTTGGGTTCTTGGGTTACCACAGGTAACCCTGATAGCCCACAGAATACACCCCTGTATAATATGTCAATTACTTTTATATCAGATCCAACAGCATTAGATATGCATCTGCATATATCAAATATTATTTCTACTCATTCTATTTTTCCTTCCCAACCAATCAGGTATATCTCAGGTCCACTTTCTGGTTATCCTATCAGCCAATTCCAAGTTTTTTCGTCATTTTCTACAAAACTTTCGAAAAACCTTTTTCTAAACCCGCTCACTTCGCCCAGAAGATGACAACATAGAAAGCTGCCAAAAGTTCATATACCCAAACTTGCCCACTTCGCTGAGTAGATGACAACACAGAAAGCTGCCAAAAGCTCATATTCAGTCATCTTCACTCATTTGGTTAGAAGCCTGAGAAACCATTATTCAATACCAAATATTTTGAGCTGAATTATCTCAAAAATACTTCGCAATGCTTTGAGATGTCTATTCAGTATTCATTTTAAAGTCAAAACTTTCAACTTTTCAAAAATTAATTTTGAACAACTGCTCCAAAAATAATTCATGGTTTTATATGCAGCAAGTTTCATAAAATGTTCTCAGTCTACTTACCTAAGGTGTCGTCTGCTGCCATAAGAGGAAAAAACCATAAGTTAGTAAAGCAAATAACACCCTACAATATCATCCCTCATTCCTTAAATTCTACAGCTTTGACAGTATCGAGAATAAAATGCATCTAAAAACTTTTTGTGACAAAAATTAAGACAAATATTTGGTGTCAAGTATCAGTTTTTGTGAATGAAGGATCTCACAAATTTGCAAGCTCTGAATAAAAATTAAGGAAGCCAACTGTAAGAAGCACATTTACTTTAGATTTCATTTTCTAAGAGAGAAAAATATATATGTCCTAGAAAATATAGCAAAGCACTTTTTCAATCAATAAGAAAATGATTTTGCATTTTTTATAAAGATTACCCTTAAAGCATTATTTCAGTTACTCTACACAGCAATTCCACTTCTGCATGCACAACCATTACAGCAATCTACAATGAGGAATGTTATGAGGAATGTTATGTAATGTAATAATTATTGTTCATACTTAGAAACATAATATTTTTCAAATAGTCATTTATGATACAAGGGGTAAAAAAGGATTTTATTTTGTGAGTACGTATGTTTGCAGAACAAGCCCATAAGGGCAAGCAATGCAATCCTTTGAGCAAAATAAAATCACTTATTTACGTTAACACTCCTCATAGTAGAATGAACTACAGTATTAATTAAAAGAAACTTGAAATGTTAAGAGAGAGAATAGAGAAAGTTACCTACACCCTGGTCTGGTTGCACATGTGTTAGTTAGAGAAAAGCACTGGGGTTAGCACGGGGGTCTTTCTGGTTCCGGTAACGCACTGTCAACCAGACACCAAGAAACTGTAAGAACAAAATAAACCATCACCATAGTTGAAAAAATGCAGTAGAGTTTCATACAACAGGAAATGGGTTAATTGGTTTACAGAAAGACAAACATGATCCAAGAAGATCCTGAGAGCAAAGAAAAAAGTACAATTTTCATCCAGAAAGTAAGTTCCGATCGCGTCCAGAGATGGCATGACTAGTTGGACGCACTTGTGCATGAGTAGCAGTAGAGTATGTGGGAATGCTGCAATGCAGTTTCAATCTTGTGATGCTAGTAGTAGTTGAACAACGCTAGGAGAAAATGGCTGCTCTAATACTGTCTCCCACCAACTGCTGACAAAAGGCATTACACTTTTGCATGACAATGCATGGCCTCATAATGCCCACGCCACACGGAATCAGTTGCTTCAGTTTGGATGGGAAATCTTCAACCATCCACCCTATAGCCCCAACCTTGCACAAAATGACTTCCATCTCATGAAGCGCTTTCTGGCAGGGAAACATTTCCACAACGATGCTGAGATGCAGACGGCAATAGTTTCATGGCTCAAGACATAGGCAGCAGAGTCCTATGACACAGACATACAATTCTTGGTACACTGCTACAGTAAATGCCTCAATAATGTGGCGCCTATGTAGAAAAGTAGCCAATGAATCTCTGTAAATATTGCAATAAGAATACTTCTTATTTATTGATGTTTGTTTTCTTTATGGGCAATCGGAACTTACTTTCTGTATAAACCTCATATATAAATCTACACACATAAGTGTAAGGTCCATGTTTCTTTCTTCACCCTTTCTAAGAAAATATTTAACAAATTATTGATTTCAGATGAAATGATTACTGTTTGGGGGATTTTCAGCTATTGTATATTTGTCAACATGTCAATCATGCATAAATGGTAACATGAAACTTAATGAGAGATGGTGAATTAAGAATTTGTAGACTCCTGTGAAGGTTATGTACAATAATTAATTTAATGTAACCTTAAGGGAACAGGGTTTAAGAGAGGCTGTGATAGTACAGATATGAAATGTCTCAATTTGTATTGTCTTACTGATACTAAAATAGGTATTTATATATCAAGTCGCAAAATAACGCTTTAGCAGACGAATATGGAAGTTTTATTGAATCTAGTGTTGCGGCCAAGGCCGAAATATTGGATGAGTTGGCTAAAGCTTTTGTGTACATGGTGCATACAATATTTTTTTTTGTAAAAGCTCTGTAAATTATATGAAATGAATTAAAAATACTGTATAATTAATTATAAAAGACATAGTCAGCCATTCGTTGATGCCATATTCTCAGTCGCCTAAATCCTATGCTATGAATCAATTAGAAATGCAGAATGCAAGCAAAAATACCTGGTAAAGTTTCTGATTAATGTAAAGAAACAATGTTGCCTTATATTTGTGGTTTTATGGTCACGTATTTTGTTTCAAACCCTGTTACGGTTAGTATGACTCATCACTGCCATCTGAATTTTTCCTTTTCCACGATGACTTTACTGGCCTAATACGGTAAAAATTATTTTGCTGGCCTAGGTTGGAAAAGTGCTACTTTTCAGCGTGTTAACATACTACGACAAGCAGCTGTTTTGCAAAGCATGTACTAAAAAAATTATTTACCATAATATATCCATCAAGTTTTATTATTTGCATAATTTTGAAAGTAAGAAATATTTATTGAGACACAGTACACAGTGTTATCAGAAACAGAGTAGGTCTACAGTCTTTCTTTGCACATATCTAAGATGTCAATAAAACTTTTTAAAGTTAACAAAAGCACTTAACGTTTACTACTACTTACTTTCATTATCAATTTCTATTACATTATATTACTAATATAAAGGAATTATTACTAAACTCTTAATGTTCACAACATAAAATTCCGCCATAATTATGTAATTTATGTCCACGATAAGCTTAATTGTTTGTTTTCTGCAACTTCCTATGATAAGGTGGGCACTTACAAGGTCTAAGATATGCTAATAAAATCATTATTTTTGGTAGGCAGTAAGTCCTTGTGCTTCTTATATTAACTTTGTTTTCTACTTTCAGATAAAAAAACATAATTACCTCAGTGAAACTGAAAAACATGCCTATTCCTCCACACAACTTGAAGGCATAATTAATGGTGTTCTGCAACTTCCCCAGACAAGGTGGGCACTTACAGTCCGGATTGATAGCACAGCATTGAGGCTAAAACACAACAAAGTTATTAACATATTAACATATAAACATGGAAAGAAACAATAATATATTTATCTCAGATCTGTAGCAATGAATAATCCATCAAACCAATTCGCGGGTGCGTGGGCAAAGAGAGTTAAGTCCACTTTCTAGTTACTGAGAATTAGTGACTTAACACGCTTTACCCTCCCAACATCACTTTAGAGATGGATAAACCCATAAGGCACACATCCATAACTACCCTACAATTTTGAATATGACTTACTGGACTTAACACAATTGTAGAGAACATTTTTATCTATAACTCTATAGACCAGAGGCGTAACGAGGGGGGGGGGGGTTTGGGGGTTTGAACCCCCCCCCCAATTGATTAAAAAAAGGAAAATTGTACAATTTTTTTAAGTCTGCTTATAAATTACTTAATACGAGTATAAAGCGTGGGAAGCTTAAAACTCGTTACTGTGCATATTAATTTTTAATATTTTCCGGGGGAGGACCCCCAAACCCCCTCTCCCTGGGGGGTATTCCATACCCCCAGACCCAATAACCCCCCCCCCATATGGTCGGCCTGGTTACGCCTATGCTATAGATATATCTCAATTTTTTAGGATGGTGGACTTAACTCTCTTTGCCCGGGCACCCGCGAATTCATGAGATTTAACTGGTATTTTTACAGTCAAAAGAAGAAGCTTTGCAGATTACTAGGCCTACCAAAGGCCCCTCTAATGGTTTATAACTAGCAATGCCACTGAACTTATGTTAAAATATAGGGGTATTGAAAATTGTTCTAAGCAAGTCCTAAAATACTTACATCATTGGAGTAGCACTGGGGATTATCCATGGGGTCGGTCGCATTGTTGTTAAAATTTGTTGCATTGTACATGTCTTTCTGAAATCCGCAACAGCTGAATACCTGCTGAACCTCCTCCTTGATATGCATGTCCACATGCATCCATCCCTGCCATAAAACAAAAATACTGAATGATGATGCGACTTGAATAATCTAATCTCCAAAATGTAAACATATAAAATAATTATAATATGAGTTGAACTACGACACTTATGCTCCACCAACCAACTTTTTGGTAGTAATAGTTTTAGGGACCACCATCCCATCCTTGGCTACTTGTCAACTAAACTAGGGAATGATATTCCTTGAAACATGTACTACCAAAAAAGTTGCTAAGTGAATCATTGGTGTCATAGTCCAATTCATATTATAATTATTTTATTGTAGTGCTTCATTGTTTAAGTTCACCCTACTGTTATATGTAACCATACATTGCTTCGTGAGGCACGAACTGTCAAGACCAAACCTAAAGAAATTTTAATTTGAAGGTACTTCATGCTGCGGATAATGTAAATAGTATACATGATACTGTTTTTTCTACTAACTGGAGATGATTTGTGCTTAAGAAAGAATACAATATGCAACAAGCCTATAACAGCAATTACTAAGACAATAGTATGTTAATGAAATGAGTGAAGCGTTACATGTAACAAGCATATTATAGTATGGTCAAACAAAACAGAATATTGGTAATATTAAACCACAGAAAGGTATAAAAATGACAAATCAGCACATCAACATTGTTAAAATTCTGCATTTATTAAATTCCATCAGTAAAATAGTAGTGTCTGCAACAATTGCATAACTTACTGACATTATTTGCAAAGACAAGTACAACTGTCATATGCCACTCCAGCAATTTCCTAATTTAACTCAGAGCTAACCTAACTTAACCTCAGTAGTTAAGTAGCAGAAAGAAGTTGATTAAATACAGTGAGTCTCAGACAGATTGGTGCCGCTTGTCGCACGCGCCGTGTTTCTCTTGTGATGACTCAACACTACCCGTGTCGCTTCCAGCTGTGTCCCCGCAGATAAGTAAACAATTCCTGCATAGCCTGCAGTTGAGCATTGTTCTCGTGTTGTACAGACGTGAAAGTGTTATTCGGTAGTTGTCACAACTAAAAGAAAACATTAGAATAGAGATAAACTCAACAATAACGGAAGAACAATTAATGCGTATTAATCGGAATTTCCTATCACGATGCCAAAAATGTGTGGATGTAGGAGGAGGACACTTCCCGCATCTCCTGTAATAAGGTAGGTGCCTATTTTCGTTATTTTCAAACTAATTTCATTTATTTTCATTGTCACGCACGGACAAGTCAGTCAACTGCCGGGGAGTTCCTTTGCCGCATACCGGGGATAGGAGCGTCATCTGGGGGAAACCCAACGCGCGGCGGAACCAATCTGCCTGAGACTCACTGTATGTAATGACATGAACGTTGAAAAGTCATGAGAAGATACATGAATTGCAAGCTAGGTGGTTAGCACAAGTGATAAAATCATTGCATGATCAGTGGAATAGCCAAATATTTTATGCACTCACCTGTTTGGCCAGATGTTCTTGTTGTTCTGTGTTAAATGCCAGACAAGCACAGGCTACACTGAATTGCACCAGGAACAGCAGGAACAAAATCAGCATGTACTACATATGATGTTAAGGAATTCATAAATTTGTTCCTCTCTGACAAATGTTTCTGCCTGAATAATAAAATATGTTGGATGATCTACTCTAATATCAGTTTATTTACATACATTTTTTATTCTTAATTTTTTGCCTAGGCCATTCAATTAGGCCTATACGCCATCATCAGCAACACCCGGAAGTTAATGCTCTCCTAGAAGATGAAATATGCATGCAAATATGCTCTAATATCTGTAAAATATGCTCCAGAACCAATGAAATGTGCACAATCATTTAAGTAATTTGAGTACATTACATTCTCTTGTTAGCTAAATTACATTTAAATTACAAACAAAAAAAATAGTAGAAGTTGTAGGCTATAAATTATGTTACAGAACTTTTCAGAAAACCAGGTCAATGCAACAAATTTTGGTAAATTGAAAATTAATGTAGTGAAACGTCGCTTTAATATTAACAATCAGTTCTGAAACATCAGGCTATGTGCTGTCAATTATTGTACAGATGATTCTCAGAACATTCACCTAGCCAAACATGCTGTAAATGTTTGAATTAACAGAGAATGTACAATGTTTAAAACCTGTCAGAAATATGCCATTACAAATGTGACAAATTAATAAAATATGAACAAATATTCTAATAACAAGCAAATATTATATATATCGAAAAACTAACAAACAGTAGGCAAAATAAATATATAAATTTTCTGTTATTTCTTTAATGTCTTGAACACATTTTAATACTACCATGTAATAGAGTGCATTATTAAAAATATGATTTTTCATAAACTTCCAGGCCCTAGTCATCAGGGTCTAAATAGAACAAGATATTATTTTACAAATGGTTGTTTTAATGGCAAAGTGCATCAAGTTTGGTTAAAATGCCCAGTTACTTGTCCATAATAACCATGGTTATACCGTTGCACTCTTACTTGGCACGGTTAAGAATCCATGACTATCTGCCACTTGCTCATCTTATTATTCCTCTTCGGAACAATTCATTAGTGATGGGAATCATTCGAATGAATTCATTCGAAATATTCTATTGTTAAAATCATTCGAAATTTTCGAGATGTAAAAAAAATCATTCGAATAGTTTTGTGCTGTTCAAGGCTAAAGACTAGTATTATGTGCTTACTGAACTACTGAGCTTAAGCGAATGAATTCATTTGAATGCTTCAACCTCTCGGAGTCTGTCCTCTCGGCTCGGACTCTCGTTCATTCCATTGTTTTCGTGTTCCATCGTGTCCTAGTAGCAAAGCGTTGGGTAACTTCCATCTCTCCCATTATAAACGGGGGACAACGGCATGACGTAGAGCTAGAAGATTTCGTGAGTTTCTTACCCGTTATATAGGCTACAACATAATATATTTTGACAATAAATAGCCGTTCACTCCAAAATTAAAAAGATCAATTTTTCACAGATTGCATTATTATTCCTATTTTACATCCGAATATCAGCTTCTACATGAAACATACGCATTTTTCCACTGGAGTATTTATTTTATTGATTAGCGTATATTATGCTATTAATTACAGCCTGTCAATCAAAGTTAAATAGTAACCATATTGATGTACTTTTCGATAGCAATATTTAAAATTTTAACTCTATATACTTTCATGTTCTTGGCTAAATGTGGAATTGGAAGAAATATAGTTCATAAAAAGTTTCTTGTATAACGTACATGTTTTGCGGGATTCACTGGTTCATTAATTATTAATTTGAGATCCTATTACTTAAGAGGGTGATAATATTGCAATATGATGTTTAGAACACATTTAGATAATATCGAACATAATTAATAATTACAGACTACACTGAATTGTTGAATTTGGTAGCTGAGACATGTTCCAATTACAAGATAAAAGAATTGACTGATATTTTATTTACAATTGTAAGAACAAAGAGAAAACCAGTTAGAACAGATTTTTTGTTAGTTATTGATTAAAAAGTCTTGAAATTACATAATTTTTACGTTTCGTAAACTGAAAAGTTTTATTATTGTATACTTTATTGTATTAAGCTTGTTATTATTAATTACTTTTGCAGATATGCAAATACAAATAATAATTATACGAGGTTCTCAAGTTATTCCTGCTTAAGGAATTTATATTTCGTGGACATCATACATTTCATGTTAAGCCTATGTAATATACTGTATTTACTACAGTACTTTCTTTGTTCAAGACTGCATGAGTAAAATAATAAACATCTGAATGCCCTGTTTGTTGCAAGCTGGTCGCTTTGTTTTAATGCGTCCGAAATGTGCGCATTAAATTTAAATCTACCCACTTTCGATTGCCAGTGAAATGATGTGGGTGAGAACGGAAGATTTCATTCGAAAATATTGAAGCTAGCGAATGAACATCTCGCAGGTTGCATGTAACTAATCCCTACATGAATGCTATATTTCGAATGATTTCATTCGAAATATTCATTCGAAATGTTTAGTTCAGTATCCGAATGATCATTCGATTGTTAAAATCATTCGATTTTTCCCATCACTACAATTCATCAAGAGATTTAGATGGCAGTGACTGTGTAGGAAGTCTTCGTTCTTAAGCAGAGAATCGCAACTGATTGGCAAGAGGGACGCAGCTCCAAATTTCCCTCTCAAATATAAACAGAATAAGATTTAAGTTAGATAATAATAAACATGAGATATTATGTCAACTATCAATGGGAAAAACCAGTTTTTCACCACAAAAATGTTAAGTTTTTAAATAACAATTTTCATGGATTTTCTCAATAGTTAAAAATTGGAGCTGAACCCTTCTTGCTGCTAGGTCTTCAATTTGGTATGCTTATTTCATGATTGATGGATTTCATAATCGTCAGTCAGTACAAAAGTAACAGTAACTAAGTTTGTAATTCTAGTATTCTTGATGATGATTAAAATGTCATTCTTCTTATCCCATATGTTAATTACAACTATCATTTACTGTAATTAAAGCACATAGCATATGACCTGTATTACAATTCCATAATGTGGTAGTCATGTAACTAGTGGATGACTACCATATATTCAGTGGTATATAACCTGCAATTAATTTAAGGTAATTTTTACATTTTTAATGGTTTTTATGAATTTTATACATTTGAAAAACATTGTGATTTAACAAAACAACTGAAAATTAATGTCAGAAATTGATATTTATTACCTTTGTTTTAGGCTTGATTGTTAAATAAACAGTACAAGTGTACATGATATTATATAATTGTATGAAATTTGTTTTTAATGTTTCTAACAGCAGTAAAGCAAATAATAAAGTGTAGCAACCTTGTATCAGAGTAAAAACTTCTGTGCTTTTTTTTTTGTTTGTGGTATAAGGTGGATTTGTTATGATACATCCATATCGGTCCCAAATTTCCACTGAGTCAAATCCAATAAAAATATGTGTTTAAAATTATTACAAAATCAGTGGATAAAATGACTGATTTTGTAATAATTTTAAACACATATTTTTATTGGATGTGTTATGATAATTTATATTATGTTTATTTTCCTATTGGGGGCAAGGGGGACAGGTGGTAAGTCTATCGCCCTGATACCATCTACAGCCGGGGAAATTTGGGCCAGAGACTTGAATCTAGGCTTATGAATTCTGTAACATACCGTAAATTTACAACTGAGGATCCGCTGTTTATAGTCCCTTATAGATGACTTCATGTTCAGGATTTTTATGTCCTGAAAATCTATTGATCTTAGCCAGGTTTAAACCCACAATCGTCAGAGCCAGAGATGGGCACTCTATCTCTCCTACAGCTGACAATATATAAAATAGAAGGTTGGAATATTTCAGTCCCCAAACTGCCCACTGTGCAATTCAAATCAAGAAATGGACTCAGAACATCTCAAAACATGTACTTCAATGGTGAAATATGAGAATATTTACGAAAAATATTGGAGTGCAAGAGGACAAATGACTTTATTCCTGAATGACATTCTTCTTCTTATGGTGAGGAATGTTATGTACTGTAAATAGATTATTGGGCAACACTCACCAATGTTTGTTGATCCCTTTGTGAAGCCGTTGTCAATAGTTGCTTAATCTTGCGTGAAGCCTTCGTCTTCTTAATAAAATAATAAAACACACACATTATATAAAATGTAAACACTAAAAATGGCAACTTCACAACAGGAAATCACATCACAACGTTTCACGAGACAACAAGAACGTCTCGCATTTTCAAGTGAATATACGACCGAACATCTCGTCGCTAATATTCACTTGAAAACGCAAGACGTTCTTGTTGTCTCGTGAAACGTTGTGATGTGATTCCTGTTGTGAAGTTGCCATTTTTAGTGTTTACGTTTTATATAATGTGTGTGTTTTATTATTTTATTAAGAAGACGAAGGCTTCATACAAGATTAAGCAACTATTGACAACGGCTTCACAAAGGGATCAACAAACATTGGTGAGTGTTGCCCAATAATCTATTTACAGTAGACAAATGACTTTGTTGTCAAATGTCTGGCATTAGAAAACAACAACAAAACAACAACATAAAATAGAAGGCCTACCTCCTAAATCATAATTAATGGACTGAATAAAGGATACAAAGAACAGCATGACTTGGTGGTGCTTGATTGCACCAATAAGACCCAGTATGGAGATCAAGATGAGGAATACTCCACAGGCCAAGATCCCCCCCACAATGGGGAGGTTAGTGACTATCGCTGATGCCCTGCCATAGACAGCAACTCCTATGAGGATAAATGCTACAAGCTGCAACAAAAAAATCAGTATTAACTCAATATGGTACACTGGACATTTTTAAGAGTGCAATTATTTATGATACTGTGAAAGAGACAAAAAGTAATATATTTAATAGAAATAAATAATTCCAGTATTTTATACCGTGCGTCAAGGAACTTCAACAGTAGGAGCATTACCGGGCTTTGCATTTTGTTCAAAAAATCAACATGATCAGTATGGTTAGAACTGTCTGGAAAGGTTTAATTTAATGCATTTTCTTTTACTATTTCACAAAATAGCTTCCTCCTCTAGCGGATATAGTCCAGTAAAGTAAAGAATTTTTTGCATAGGCTATTTTAGCTTCATGTACCAGTACTTCAACAAAGTTTAAACTGATTAATAAATAGCTAAAATTCAGTACTGGTAATCATGATATTACAGAATATATCCTACTGGAATAAACATGAAACCTTGAAAATAGAAACAATTTTATCTGAACTAGTAACTTAATGGAATTTCGATAAATTAACACAGTCACTGGGGATCAGAGGACAAACAAATACAGTATAATTTATATTAGGTTACCCTTCATGATATTATTTTGTGACATGGCCTCCATATAACATGTAAAGATCATAGATCAATTGGTCAATTTCTTCAAGTGACACTGACAGCCTTAAGTTTAAAATTTGTTAAAAAATATATTTTTGTAAAAAATGTAAAGCAGGGCTATTTACTTTTACCTTACAGTTATTTTTGTTAGAAAGATCCATATTTTACATGAGAAAAATCTCAACCTGATCAATCAAGTTCTTCAGGCGCCATCAGTGTCTTAAGATTTGGACAAAACCACCCAAAAAGTGATTGCTTCCAATACTTTGTAACCTAAGTTTCAACATTATTTTCTATCTCCTACGAAGGGTTAATTAAGTTAGTATCAATGTTTCGTAGCTGCACCTCTTCGCTTATTTCCAGACAACAATGATGGAAACAAATAACGAGCTCCAGCACAATGGTTTACAGATCACAGTGACCTCCACAATGAATTGGATGATTGTATTAAGTTCTTCCATTGGTTCTTTTGTTCCTACATACAAATGCAAGACCCTATTTGCTGTAGTTAGCCAAGCCAAAGTTTTCAGCCTGTACAATTATATAGGGACCTGAACTTCATTGAAGATTAATTAAGCATACAACAAGAATACGGTATTTGCAAAGTATCTGCCAAGCAGTTTCTGTCTAGGAAAATGCCTCGTTGGGTTAACCCTGGTAAAATTCATCAAGCCAAGTGGCTTGGAGGTGTAACAGACAAACGCCCCAACAACCATCAAGACTTCCCTCTGAAAAATGTTGGGACTACTGAAAGTTCAAATGTTTCCTACAGCTCCAAAAGATACTTCTATTATAGAGGAAGATGCAACTTCTGTGATAGGAATAAAAACAGACTAGCAGGTTACAAACTTGGTAAGAAATTAATGTGCCTGGAACATATGTCATCATACAGTTGTGCAGTGATTGCAATGAAAATTGCAATGAATAATTTACACGGAATGGTCAGTGAGACCATTATGTACTAAATATTACACTAAATATTTCATGTCTGACATGTCACTTGAAACATCAGCAGACTTGTTTTTTTTTTAGTTTTTATTGCAAAATTCACATTATTCTGTAGGATTTTTAAGATTGTTACCCAGCTAGGTTATTGTAGATGTCTTGGCCAGTTCTTTCTACTTCTCAGCACTGTCCAGATTGATATAAATTATAAGGATTTTATTGTGAACTAGCGTGTGCCCGCGGCTTCGCACGCGATAATTATTTCAAAAATTAAAAATTAAGAGCATAATAGTTAAATCATTATATTTATTAACACCTAAATCGCGTGGACTACATACCACGATCAGATAGCATCGACTGGTAAAAGCGACCTCAGATTAGAGTTCCCTGGCCCAGAAAACCCCTGCATAGTGAGTTTCGTCCAAGTCGAACAATGTTTGACCATATTTAGGCCTATATTGAATATCCCTCTTCCGTGTAGGTTGAAAATTTCATACGTCTGCGTGCCTTGATATTCTAAACAAATGAATCGTCAAGGATGGACTTACAAAATCAAGCGTTTGCCCGCGATAATGATTTCAAAAATTAAAAATTAAGAGCATAAAAGTTAAATCATTATATTTATTAACACCTAAATCACGTGAATTACATACCACTATTAGATAGCGTTGACTGGTAAAAGCAACCTCAGATTCGAGGTCCTTGGCCCAGAAAACCCCTGTATAGTGAGTTTTGTCCAAATCGAACGTTTGACCATATTGAGGCCTATATTGATTATCCCTTTTATAATAATAATAATAATAATAATAATCCTCTTCGGTGCAGGTTGAAAATTTCATATGTCTGCGTGCCTTGACATTATAAACAAATGAATCGACCAGTGTGAGCTACAACAGTTACAATAGTGAGCTACAATAGTTTTATGTCCAAGGAATGACAAAAATAGCCAAAGCCTACTGTAATTGATTTGACATGGTATTACTGAAAACGATGCTTCGAAAACGCAAAAAATACACGTTTTTTGCCCGTTTTTCACTCATAACTCACGAAAATTAAAAATGTAATATGCCAGAAACCTTCCCGGGAATGGACTCAACAACTTCCCAAAGTTTCATGGCGATCGGATGAATGGTGTAGTAATGCATAAAGGACACACACACACACACACACACATACATTCATTTTTATATATATAGATGAAATACACTTTGCATTAATCAGCAGCAAGCACATACTGCCACGCACAAGGCATAAAGTAAACATCATATGATTATTCAAGTCAAAATGCATACAATTTTCATTAAACATTTTTGGATCGAGCACTAAAAATCCTTTCATAACACATATGGGGGTCTACCATAATAGCTCACACCTGGGTTCTACGCAAGGTGTTCCAAACTCTTACGCTATCCCTGGCTTGGATACCAACCATTACCTACCGACTAAGTTAATTTTTGTCTCATTGGACCTTTATGCACAGACTGGGCAAGTGCTTTATTCACATGCATTACTGGGACAACACGTGCATGCAATCAGAGGCCAAGGACGTGGTGTAATTCTATACATACAGACAGTGTATCCATTCCTGACTTCTGTAAAAAGTCGATAGGTTTTATTCTATATAGGCTACAGAGAAATCATAAATTAGGATCCTGTTACCATTTTCAAGGTGCTATATTTAGGTTTATGCACTTCCAAAGCTATCGAACTGTTGCTGGCCATGAGGTATATGACCCATTTTGCCCATGCAACAATATTCACGGATTCTAGGTAAGTAGAAGTTAGGTTAGGAACAGAGATATTAGTGTTAGTGACATGTAGAGGTAGGTTGATGACAGTTACCAGTATATCAGGAATGGTGATATTAATGTTAATGTCATGTAGAGCCCGGTTGGTGGCAGTTAGGTTAGAAACAGTGATATTAATGTTGGATGCCATCAATTTACAGCCCTAGATTCTGCATCACAAGACTCAATGACGCCTTCTCTTCCCGCAGCAGATTCTCGTGAACACTCATTTCCTCATAGTGCCATTTTAGGTTAATTTTATGTGATGTTATAGATTTTACTTATATTTAGATATGGATTCTACAAGTTTTGAGAACAAGATAAAGTTAAATTTGGCCATTTTCATACATATAAATATATGATAAAATATTTAAGACCCAGTTATGAGCTATGGAAACCCTCATTCCTAGATAAATCTCCACAAATATATCGGATAAATCCTTCTGTCTGTATCTTCGTTAAGTTCAGCCCTTATCATTAAAAAAAAGTAAAAATTGATATCTTTTAAAATAAATTAGTAAACTGAGCTTTATGTAAATATATAAGGCTAATTATACTTTAGTTAATGGGTGGTGAACGAATCAAAAGCACATCCATGAACATCTGTAGTGAGATCTAGAGGAATATTTGGAATAGAACTGGGTATGTTCTGTGGGAGGCAAGTGGTCTCGACATCAGCATTCAAGCTGACAACCCGGTTTCGAATCCTAAAGCGAACTAATAACCTATAATTGAAGCAGTTTATTTCAGTAATTTTTTTAATCCTAAACTAAAACATAAGGAAAGCAGAAATATCATACTGCAAAATAAAAAAGGTACAGGTGAGAGTTATGGTACGAATTATGAGACGTATGCAAGGGTCGTGTCGTGTCATGTCATGACATAAAATAACGTGTATTGTGGATAAACAAACTTCATATTGAAGTTCAGGTTACGCCCCCCATCAGTATAATAAAAAATAATACAGTGATCTAAAAAATATTGACCTTTACATCGCTTACATCTAAAACACTATTTTGTTGGATATATATATTGACTACGTACTATGTAGAGGATGTTTAATGCTGTAAGAGCATTCTTCGAGCATGTAAATCCTCCGCACATGTCAAATCACATAAAATATTACTTAATTCACAAGTTTATGACAACACAACGATCAATGCCCCAAAATGAGATAGCCGAGTTGTCTGCAATAGAGCTCTGGGCTTTTTTAGTTTTTCTTCCTGCCACTTGAGCGCGCTGCTCTCCACATTCAGGTATTGTGAACTTCCGGTTTCCTCTTTCTTGTGTGTTTTCAGTATGAGTTTGGGACGGTTCTCCAATTTTACAGTGAAGGAGTTAAAAAGGATGTTCTACGAAGATGGTGCAACAAATATTTCAAAGTTAACGAAGCATGAGTTGATTGCAAGGTGAGAAATCAAAGCTACCTGTCTTCTGAAACGTTTGCTAACTGTTCTAATATGGTCCAGTATGCCTGCGGTCTCCAATATTCTTTTCGATTTATTTTCATGTTTTTTTTTTTTTTAAGTGAAACTTCTTTAGCCGCGGTAGGGGTAAATCCAGAGCTTGTGTCACGCTAAAAAATCGTCACGAAATTAGTGTCACATTCAAAATCGTCACGAAATTAGTGAGGTGTGACGGAACGGACTGCACAGAAACCAGTCAACTCAATGATTAGGAGTAATCAACTGCTATACGATTTAAAGGATCAACATTTTAAAAAATCCAAAATTAAAAAATTCAAAGTTCCAAAATTAAAAAAATTAAAAAGCCAAAATTTAAAAAAATAAAAATTAAAAAAAAAGAAAATCCAGAATTGAAAAATCTAAAAATCGATAATCCAAAATTTAAAAATTCCAAAAATAAAATTTCAAAGATCCAAAATTTAAAAAATCCAAAATTCCAAAATTAAAAAATCCAAAATTTAAAAAGTCTAAAAACCCAATATTACAAAGTCCAATAATGCAAAATTGAAAAATCCAATTATGAAAAATTGAAAAAATAAAAAATAAAAACAAGTTTTACTTCTCTGGCGTGGCGTTCCACGCATTTTTTTTTTTTTTTTTTTTTTTTTTTTTTTTTTTTTTTTTTTTTACAAACATGCATGAACTTTTTCGTATCATAGCTTATTGAACACTTTCTAATATACGACGTTGTTTGTTTTGGTTGCAGGTTTCTCAGGCGAGAGAAAAGTCCGGATAGGAACTTTGCCTTATTCGAATTTGAGGTTATAGAACCAGAAAGTACCCACGACTTTCCTTCGACAAATTTCTTGCCGATAAATTCATTCAAGAAAGAACGGCTTAAACTTTTCGACGAAAACTCCATAACCACTTGGTTCGAAAAGCATAGGGCAGGCAGCAGTATGAAAGCTGGCCGGACTCTACCAATTAGAAAATTCATCAAGTGCATTGAAGTGAACGTGTTGATGGACAAAAAAAACGTTGAGTTTGCTATCTGCAAAGCACATAACCTAAAAATTTGTATGTGGTTTGATTTTTACTCAATTACAATACAGATTGGCCATTTATCGGTTACGGGAGAAATTTCAATTGACATTGACATTCTTAAATGTCAAAATAAATTGGCAACAAAAATTACACTGGAAAGATGAAATGCTAATTTAACATGCCTAAACGAGGTTAAGTTGGTCGGGTATACCTATTATTTCATAGACTTATGTATTTTTTTCAACATCTACTATATCAAAATTATCTTAATCACTCTAGAAAACATGAAATGCTCACCATAACTGCTCAAAGGAACGTTAGAATCATCTTCTGTGAAGTGACAGCTGTAAACACGAGAAAACTGGGAAGGTGTTTTTCCATGGCGTAATTTTAACATCCATTCTTGAAAAATAGCCTTTTCTGTTGGATAACTGTGGCAACTAAGTCCTCAACGTTTGTTTGCAACGGCCGAACAGCCGAAAACATAGCAGTTAATCGCATAATTACTTCCAAAACAAGACACAAGCACAGAACTGTGGTGTAAACACGGGCCTCTGAGATAGCCGGAAGTGGATAATACCTCATTCTCGGCGGCCATCTTAAAAGCGCAGAGCTCTATGGCCAAATTTCGAATGGCCAACTACGTCGAAATAAAAAAAATACATTAGAGCTAATTAATCATGGACTCTTATTACAGAAAGTGACTATTAACAAATGATACATAATTTTTCAATATCTGTAAAATTCGCTAAACTTGTTTTTAAAAACTGATTATTATAAACCCATTTTGACAGATAATTAAGTTGGTATGGACTTAGGTCCTGCCATCTTGCATGGGATTTCGTAACATCTAAAAGTATTATTGATTGGTGCTGCCGCCACTGTCCCATACACGAAAATATTTCGTCGGTATCGATGTCTCCTCGAGAGCAGGGATCTCCAAAATACGGCACGCGGGTCGTATCCCGCCTGGAGTTTAATCTGGCCCGCGCCTGCTGCATAATATTATGGCATTACGAAAATTCTAACAAAATGAGCAACGTGAAAATTATGATCGTGGTTGCTATTTTTTAAATGTGGCGCGTAATTCTTACATTTTAACTCACTTTCTTCTCGTGTTCATACCTATCTGCATTTGGGATCACATATTAGTAACTTATTAACAAACATTTTCTCTGTTGAAATATACAAAATAAAAATAAAGAGGTAATCTGAGAGACCAACATTTGCGAGACATGTTACTTATTCACAAATAAAATTACAGCCACTGTTTGTCAAAATTCTAGATTCAAAAAGCAAGTTTCATACTTCTCACTAAACTGTAAACTGTATATTTTAATATGATGATGATGATGATAATAATAATATTAATAATGATGATAATAATAATAATAATAATAATAATAATAATAATAATAATAAATTTAATAATAATAATAATAATAATAATAATAATAATAATAATAATAATAATAATAATAATAATGGTTTTACACTTTGAATGCATTACAAATACAAATACTTTTGTTGTGTGTCTGATAAAATATGATCATCCGGCCCTCATTGAGACTCAAGACTTCAAACGTGGCCCTCATGTTCCAGGAATTTGAGAGACCCCTAATCTAGAGTCCAGCGGACGTGGTGGAATGGCGAAACCCTTTGAGTGCATTGCAAATCGTGAGGAAAAT
Organism: Ectobius pallidus; assembly: GCA_964059195.1. Lineage (NCBI taxonomy): Eukaryota > Metazoa > Arthropoda > Insecta > Blattodea > Ectobiidae > Ectobius > Ectobius pallidus. The sequence goes on along the minus strand of CAXKWD010000001.1, from coordinate 157,557,577 downwards.
GTTCTATGTTCAGTTGTGACTGTTGCGTTTATCCCTATTTTTTAAAGTTCCCTACATTCACTATTGGTTGAGGCGCTGCGCTGCAAACCGGAAAGTCGCGGGTTCGATCCCCGATGAGGTCGTTGGAGGGTTTCAATTGGTCTAATCCTTCTGGTGGCACTATGGCCTTGGGGTCGACTCAGCCTCTCACAGAAATGAGCACCAGGAGTAATCCTGGGGTAAAGGCGGCCGGTGCGTAAGGCTGACAACCTTATCACCTTCACGTGCTGAATATCTAAAAATCTGGGAGTCTCAACCTCCTGGAACCCTCTGAGCCTCCATGGCGTATACTATTTTTTTACATTCACTATTCTATTCTTATTGGATAACATTCTTATTTTAAAGTATTTGCGTTTTTCTGCGAGTGCTCAGCAAGATTTTTAATCTTCTAGCTTGGATATCAGCGGTTCATTTAATATTTTGTTTTACATTCTGTGTAAGGCGGCATTACGAACTTTTGAAAGTACTGATGATAGTACAGTAAGTAAGAAGTAATAGTACTTTGTTTCACTTTTCCATAGTCAGAATAGCCTACACATTAACCTACATTTAAACCATGTACTCTTTTTACAAGAACAGGGCCGGGTCAGGTAAAATCAATGTTTTGGTTGAAATATTAGGCTACTAATTGTTAGTAAGCTTAAATGTGTACATGTGTAAATGTTAGAAAATTCGAAATTTAAAAACAGAACACGAAATGTATTATGAGAATATTATTGTATTAAATGTATAATTTCAAAATGCGAAAAATCATCATCTCTAAGTATAATGCTCCGGAACAATCTGAAGCACTCTAAAGAATCTTAAAGACGGTAAGTGAGCCTCAGGCAGACAAATATCACATTATGATGTACAAGAAATATTCATTAAACATACTTCTTTTTTAGAAAAAAATTGTAAGCAGTGTGATATTTTACTTGGATACACATAAAATACAGCGTGTAGGAAGTTTATGTAAAATATGCAGAACATTCTAAATTCCTCTCACTGAAGCCATAAGTCACATCCCCCTCCCCTCTCCCGAACTAAAAAATTATATTCATTCTCAAAGCTTCCGGTTCATCTAACTCAGGCAAAATGAGCAATTTAATGCTCAATAGACCTTCACATAAAACAGTCGGCCATGTCGCTAAGATTTTAAGTTCTGGTTTGTGACTAGTAGGGTAAAGTAAGGTATTTTGGTGATAAATTTACTTAAAAAGAATTTGTTAGGCGAAAATACAGAATTATTTTTTCAGGCTGTACTCATGGTATGAAATCATTCTTCCAGGCAATGTTTATCGCTGTATTACTAAATTCGTACACACCCACTATGATTTACAAATATTTGAAGACAACACTGCAAGGGAAGGTAATTTGACGATAGTGCTAGGTTATTTGGTGACAATAGGTAGGTAATTTGGTGACAGTCAGTTTTCGCAATTATGACGTCATATAAGGGAATATTTTAAATTGCAATTAGATTTTATTATTTTACGTTAATTGCTGCAGAATTATATGCATGTATGAAATAACTAATTAATGAAACACAGATGCTGTACTGAAATTTCCCAGAATGATTCAAACGTTATTACTCGCTAATGCTATAGCGCGAAGAATACATACTATATATACCCCAAATGTCCAGTCCCTCTCACGGGTGGCTCACACTTACACTGGCCAGGTTAGTGTGTAGTTCACTGGTATAGTCACCGCTTTTAAAGGATCCTCAGGCGGCAACCCTCTAATTTAGTATCTCAACCCCAACCCTGACCAAACCCTCCATAAACATCTTGGGGTTGAAAAGCCGAAATGGAAGGAAGGGAAATGTTGGCGCGTGCCTAAGCATAAGATGCGCATTATTGCCACAGTTTAAAAACCTTGCAGCTGATTTCCACAAATCTGGAGAAACAACACAAGTGACATTGCAACAAGGCCTGACCTGGTGGCAGGGACCACCGCATTTGTTTAGGGGTGGGTAGACCCTAATAATCTTTTCCAGATGAGGTAAGTGGTCCGACTTAAAGCGTTTAGGGGTGGGTAGACCCTAATAATCTTTTCCAGATGAGGGGAGTGGTCCGACTTAAAAGCCTTCCGCTCGCTTTGTAGCCGAGTGGGGTTCGTTTGGGCGCGAAGACTATAGCACGTGTATTGCCTGTGGGGGCTGTCACTGAACTCCTGAAGGGATGAGACATGGGTATTCAGCAATAAGCCAGAACTCGCTCTCACCGCACCAGGATAAGTGACAGTCAAGTTGGGACGGTACCTTGAAACGGTGAAGGCATTGGTTTAGGACGGGGCAATACCGTTTTGCTTTTTTATTTTTTTTCTTAAATTTTAAATACTTCTATAACTCATAATATATAAATTATTTAATTTTAAATGGGGAAGGAATACTTCTATAACTCATAATATATAAATTATTTAATTTTAAATGGGGAAGGAATGAGGCTACTATACGAAGAATTAAGAAAATTAAGAAAAACGCTAAAAATTAACTGGAACCCTATAAGGTATGTACTAAAAAGGGAAAATGTTACTAAGCCGAATCACAATTTAAAAAATAATATTGATTATAAAGAACAGATGGTAAGTGGTAACAATGATATCTGACGAATATTTGCTGTTGTACAACGAAATGAAAACTCACGTGCAAAGAAGTGCCAACTTACTGCAATAATTTTCTAATGTTTACTAATATTTTTTACAGGAACAAGATATTTAGTGATTTTGTAAGTTTCAATTAACAGAGAGGTATGCGAATGAATGAGGTAACATGTGCACCGCGAGCCATGCCATAAAATATGTATCTTATCTGATGGCACGACTTAGAAGAATTATCACCAAATAACCTATATCACCAAATTACATTACTTCACCCTACGCTTAAAGATGTACGCTTGGTGGTTTTATGGTAATTTAACGACGGGGCGTGTACTGCAACTTAAGCCTACGATCGCCCCGGTGTTTTGGAATTTTGTCCCGCAAGAGTTATTTTACATGACGGTAAATGCACAAATATGCTGACATATTTATGCAAGTATAAATGCTATCAAACCATTCTGCACCACCTAAGCCAGAGATTTCTCGTTATAATCTGCATTGCCAAGAAACATAAAAATCTTAAGTACGTCATAATATAAGCGCAATCAGTTTACCGGAAACTCGCGGCAAATGACTTGAAAGCATCCACAAGCAGTGGTGCACCTGAAGGCCCCGCAGACCTCGCGATGCTGGGGCCCAAGGCCCTAGGGGGCAAAAAATGAAAATAGGAAAAATGGAATGTACATAGGTTATCATAAAACAGTAAAAGAAAAGAGTTCGCTACTTTTAGTGATCTCGCTGGTTACATGTACACTATCGTCAGACTAAGCATTGAAAAATTCAATTTGAAAAAAAAACGTGTTTTTATTGAGACAGATGTAATGTCGCTTTGATATACCTCAATATGCTGGTATGTGATGCTGGTAGAAGTGAAACTTGGTGTTTCATTCTGATTTCGTATCGCTTACAATATTAGACTAGAATATTAAAGTTAACAAAAAGATATACTGTATTTTATGTAGCACCATGTTACAAGCCCGATTAAGTGAACCCAGTATTTTAAGTATCGAGTATGAGAGAACACCAAGAATTGACGTGAGTGAACTAGAGGAAGCATTTGCTCAAATAGTAGAAAAAAATCTTCGCCTTAGTGATCCTTAAGGATTCTACCAGGATAGATACAATATTACAGTGTGCCAGTGCCAGATTTTTTAGGTAAGCGATGTATCTAGCATCCATAAAATAATACTACTTTATTTCCCTACCTCTTGCACAACTACTACAACTGTCTGCAGGCTCTAATTTAGACTTGGAGTTCTTTTACGTGCCGTAAGTACTGGTAGGCTAATGATAACCTAAAACCTCCGTGGCACTACATCCCTGGAGGGACTTGGCCTACCACCCGACCGCTGCATCATAGGCTAATGATACTACAGAAAAATTCTAATGCCTCCGAGGTCCTATCAGATTATCAAATTTGATATTTCCGACGGTCGAAGACACGCTACTGAATCCATGTGCTTGAACATGAATCGTTTTGTCCGAGTGGCCGGAATTAAACTATGCAACAATTCGAAAAGCAACTCCTGCCGAATGTGTTTAGACTACCTCACACAACAAAGTAAAACGCCTGCCGAGCATGTGAGCCGCTTTCGCATTGTAAAAACAGCACCATTTTCTTTCGTTACGGCGCTTGGCAATAATTTTATTATTTCATTAAGTTGTCAACCATAGCCTATAACCAGGGTTGGGATTTTTAGGTGCGCACCTTTTTCCGTAGGCCAAAATATAGCTCTTGTGAAAGAAACCACAGTGTGGAACGTTGTCTCTAGCTGAGAATGGAGACAATTTTTAGTACCTTTTCTCCTTTTTAGGGCTTTTATCCCTTTTTCTCCACTGTGTCCATAATCCCCCTTTCTCCCCCTTTGTTGTATTTTACTGCAGTTTTTTAATAACCTCTAGAACGCATTTAATCGTTTATAGCCTATGCCTTTTCAGTTTCATTGTTTTCTTATTTTATAATTATCTTGATTTCCTTTGAATAATAAGTAATTTTCAATGAACTTTTCATCAGTTTGCAGTGAACATGGTAATAGTGAACCTGTCTGCTTTCAGCAAACGCGAGACTGAAAGCACAGACTGCAACAATGAAAAATAATGACTAAATATTCAACCTTTTCTTTTTAATTTCACTTTAATTAGTCAGTAATTTGCTGTTCGTGAATGTAAATTTGTTCCATAACGAGTTTAGTAGTATATTTTTATCCCCTGTTTTGCCTTATTTTTAGCACCTTTTCCCTTCCTTTTTCCATATGGAAGTAGCAACTAAGTCGAAGGCATTTATGTGTGCATAAAATAATGTGACCGAGGGATGTCAGTAGATTTACTGGCATGTAAAAAAAAACTCCTGCGGGACAAAATTCCGGCACACCGGTGACGGTCTCAATCCTAAGTTGCAGTATATCCCCGTCGTTAAATAACCATATATCAACCCACATATGTAATACTGTACCTATTTGTATGAACATAATTATATATAATTTAGCATATGCTTTAAAATTACCAAATATAACTTATTAAATACTTTTGTAAAAGTTCAAGAATTATGTAGGCCTAAATTACACACCACAAATATTTTTTATAGATTTTGAGCAATGTTTGCAAATGAAATTACAATAACAATCATGCATTTTTCACCAAAACGTAAGTGGTAAAAGTAAAAAAGGAAAAGGGGTTATACAAAGCTTTGCCCAGGGTGCAAAATTCATGAAATCGGGCCTGGATAAATAGGACAAAGACATAAAGAGAGGGGTTCACTATCATACTAACGAAAGGGAAATATATAAAGAGGCATAGGGATGGCAAATAACACACACCATAGGCCTACATATTATGCTGTATACTTTACAGGCATAAGTACACATACTGAGTACAAAACTTACATATAGGCCTACACATACAGACATATATACATAATGACATGCGAAAAGACAGACAGACGGAGGGGCGAACGAATAAATGGAAAGATATGCAAGGAAGATAGGGAAGAAAAGAGAATCGAAGGAGAACAACGTTTAATTGAAGAAAGGTATTGAAATTAAGTTTTTAAAAATTTCTTCACACTGTCTTTCGAAAATAATACATTTCCCAGCCTATTACTTAAAAACAAAATGAAGGTTGATGTCCTGTTAAGTTAAACCTACAAATAGTAAATACTAAAAACCCATGATTATATTTGAATCCTGTTCGTGCATGGGCTCTGAAAAGAAGCGTCCAGTCGTTTTCTTGAGAATACCTGGAATGTGAAGAGACGTGACAACAGCGCTCTGGTCATCTATATAGTTGGAAGACCCCGCTCCCCCCTTCCAAGTCTTACATTAATTCCAAAGGCCTCAGGCTAAGCAAGGAAAATGGCGGGAAACGTAAGCAACAGACCCTAAATAATTACATACCTGAAGCTCCCACCCCTCTCAAGAAACAAAGGTTTCCTTCCCCACGCCAGGTTCACTTCGCGGTGATTCACTCCGTCTCCAAGAACTGTGGGAACCTGCGTAGATTTTTATAAATTTTGGCGCACGCATTGAAATCACTGAATAAATAAAATATTATTACCAGCGACATATAATGATAATCAGTTTTGTATTCGAAGACAGGTACTCTACTGAACGTGGATTTTTCTGGTTAATAAATATGACCTGGGTTGTGCATTATTACTGGGGCTCGGAAGTTGATGACGACCTAAAAATGACTGAAAAGTGACATATAAAATGACCTTAAATTTATGAAAAGATGACATCAAAATATGTATTTAAAAAAGGGGATGTACAGTAGTACAATAATAAATAATAATAAAAGACAAGATTTAAAGAATTTATGTTACTACTTTTATTATTGTGTTTTCTATTATTATTGTTATGTTTACTATATATTTATTGATGAATGTTGTACTTTTTTGTCTGATGATAAAGATGCCAAATCAATGCGTATTTAACTGTTTGGAGAAAGGAATTATGAGAGCGCTTTGTCTGTAATGCTGGAAAATTCCAATCTGAAGACAAAATAGGGAAAAATGCAACGAAAGAACGAGAATTTCGTAAAAATGATCTGTAGAGAATAAAATGCCGAAAAAAGCATAATAAAAATAGGCTATGTTTGTTCATTTTGAGGTGAGACGAATTTATACTGCATCCTGTATTGTCTGTGATAACATTTCATCAATTTCCGAGCCCTAATTATTACGGTGATAGGCTTATGCTAATCGTCTAGCTTGTATCCTACAACTTTTTCCAGTTTTCAGAGTAAAAAAAGTTTCTGTCTGAAAAAACTGCTGAATTGGCATTTCTTTTCCAAATATTCAAAGATTTAAAATCACAATACGATTTATTTTCGTGTATGGAATAAGTGGAAAAGCAGGAGGAAAAACTATTATATTTCTACTAATTTTGGTCCTGAAACGTATTATTAAAATTTACCTCCCTAAACCTCTCGAATATCCATATAAATTGATATGTTATGAGTTTAAAGTGCTTAAGATTTATTAGATATAAAAATATTATTTTATTACGTTGCTTTAATTGAAATTAAATTTTTAGATCACATCCACATACAGTGCTCTCATTTTCATCGTCGCCACTCGGCGAGTCAAACGTCGGCATTTCCTTTTGCGGTCTGCCAGATTGTATGATTGTTTTTTTGAGGATAAACAGTAGTTTTCACTCTCAAATCCAAGCAGGTGGCAGACTCTGTTGCCAAGTCAATCTAATAACGATAGTAATATAATTCAGCATTTTGGAGTTTCTTTTATTATGTTTTCCGACTGAGACACGACAACACTTCAACACGCGGGTATTAAAAAGTGTCCTTCTTGCATTAAACAAACAACACTTCAAAGACCGCTGGGGATGATGCTAGCGAGACTAGGCCTATACAAGAGGACACCTAGAGCTCTAGTTTTGGTCCCAGATTATTCAATTCCATTTCTGACACTTTCTGCCCCCCCCCCCAGCATTTAAGTTTTTATCGTAAAAGGCCCATGTATAACTACTAAAAAACCAATTCTTGTCCCCATATTTTCAAGTCGGCGCCTCAGGAGGGTCCTATATAGGTAGCAAGTGATGATAAGTTTAGAGGTAAAAATTGAGGTCATAAAACAGAGCAGTAGAGCACCGTTGCTCTATTCAGGCTGTCGCGTACCGGTACTATGCTAGAAAAAGCAGATTTTGAGCTAACAACGCTTGAATAGAGCAACGCTCCTCGGTCACCTGAAAATCACGTGTGAGGACAAGATTTTCCAAACTATCAAAGACGATCATCGATAATGTAATGGCATACACACTCGCAGCTATTGCATGTACTAATCCGGCAGAAGGAGCGGGAACTTGCTATTCTCTGGAATTAATTACACGAATCTTAAGATTAAGAATTGTATGCAATATGGACAGGGTGGCAATGCTGTTGAACCCTTTTTAAATTTTCGACATGTTTAAAATTACATACCCCGATTAAAGTCCCTGAGTAAAATTACTGATTGTTTTATGAAACTTTTTTCTACTCTCTCTAGGGTTCTTCTATAGACAATGGGCTGATAAGGGAAGAAGTAACAGGATAATTGCTTTGATTACAGAAGCTTAAAGAGAGAGGTTTGGAGAATGGCAGATCAGTTGTAAGCCTTTTTCTCTCAGTAGTTAGAAAATGAGCTATATAGATGAAATCGGAACACAAATTTCCTTGCTTGCGATGACAATGCATATACCCTGTCGTGACAATAATATTGCACGATGAACGTGTGTGTGAGGCTAGGAAGGAGCAAAAGGAACTTCAAGACTTAACAGCGACCTTGACAACTCTCACAAATCATTAAATATAGCTTTTTAATGTGTCCATGCATGTGATGTAACTTCCAAGCAGGCATCTTGATTTAAGAGGAAACTACTAGTTAGAACACCTTGTAGTTTAAAATGAGTTTTATTTGTTTATTTAATTAAATAAAAAACTATTTTGCCGAAGTATGTTAGAGCTATATTTAAAATATAAGTACACTAGAGATTTACAATATTTCAAAATTCATTAATAAACAAGAAAGAGTAAATGAACCTGTATAATAAAATATACAGCTACTGATGAAACTATATAAAAGAGAGTAGAATGTAACGTTTGTGTCGATGAAATGCTGTCCCGAAACAACTTTTTATGCAAGATTTACATTTTCCATGCACAGTCATGAACACGAAAGAAGATTCACAACGAAGATTCATAAGAAGACGTGAATTGTAGGAACATTACCGTACGGCTTTCTTTAACTGCACCGTTTAAGTTACACTACTAGTCAGTCCAAAGTGAAGTTCATATTTGTTTTTTTATTTTTTTTTACAATTGACTTTCAGTTCTTTTTTCATGTAAGATTATGGGATATATATTATATTGGGCAAGTCAAATGGAAAAATAATTATTGTAATTAACGTTATTATTATTATTATTATTATTATTATTATTATTATTATTATTATTATTTACTTCGAAGTAGTAGTAAAGTGTTTTTATACAAATGCTGTGTTAATGCTTCTCGTAACAAAAATTATTTAAACCAAAAATTAAAGGACACTGGACATGAGTTTTAAAAATATTTTTGTCTAACAGGAATTAATAATGATAATAATATTTTTGGTTCCCACCCGTTCTAGCATATCCTGCCTTTTCCTACATATGAAGCAGGTATTTCCCAATCCTGCTCACTTCTCCCAGAAGATGGCAGCGAAGATAGCTGCCGAAAGCTTGGAACCAATCTTCCAACTCACCCCGTTGGAAGCCCGAGAAACAATAATATATTCTCAACACCGGGAAAGCCTCAAGTCACACAATACTACCACTACTATTATTACTACTACTACAGTACTAATAATAATAATAATAATAATAATAATAATAATAATAATAATAAAGTTACCGAAAATAAGTCGGAGCCTATGGGAGGAACATAATCTGAGAGTGTTCGAGAACAGGGTGCTTAGATAAATATTCAAACCTAAGAGAATTGAAAACGAAGACTGGAGAAAACTGCATAATGACAAGCATCATAACCTGTACTCTTCACCAAATATAGTAAGGATAATTAAATCACCGAGGATGAAATGGGCTGGGCATATTGTCGGCATGGGGGAGGAAAGACAAATCCCAAAAATATTGATTGGGAGACCCGAAGGGAAGAGACCACTTGGGAGACCTAGACGTAGGTGGGAGGACGACATTAGAAAAGATTTAAGGGAAGTAGGATTTGCGAGGGGTGATTGGATGGAGTTAGTTCAGAATAGGGTTGAATGGCGGGCTCATGTAAGCGCAGCAATGAACCTCCTTGTTCCATAAAGTAGATAATATTCCTTTCGCTTACTTAGGCATTATCTATTGACATTGAATAAGTAAGTAAGTAAGTAAGTAAGTAAGTAAGTAAGTAAGTAAGTAAGTAAGTAAGTAGGTAAGTAATAATAATAATATAATTTTTGTAGCTTCCTCCATTCTTCAACTAAAATTTACTATTTTCTTAGGTAAAAATATATTGCGGGACCACTTGAGTTGTTGTAAAGGGGCTAGTGATCTTTGTGGCGCAAAAGTAATGCAGCAATTAAAACCATGAACTCGAGCAGTTCTTGTATGTTTAAGTTGACTATACAATCGAGATAATTAAGGGAACACAGTACAAGGTTCTTGCATTACATGCATCGGTCCGTGCTGTCAATCATTTCGCTATGCTTGTCACCACATTTACATATCACTTAAGAGCTAAACTGCGGGAATCCTTCCCTCATACCGGACACACCATGTCTCTTCGCGAAAATCCAACTAGCTAAAATGATTATGTATAAATAGAAGTGAGTCGTTCATCATGGGAGCAAGTAACCAGTACAGGTGTAAGGTCTGTAGGCGAAAATTGAACTCACTCTTGTCTGTGACGTGGGATGACGTGGGCAGTCTGACTGTATGTCCAGACTACTATAAACTTTCATATTTTGAATGATATTCAAGTACCTTATGAACAGTTAAGACTAATGTAAAACCTTAAAAAGTCGGAGGGCAGGTATTTTTCTTTATTAATATATACAGAGTGTTAATGAATAACACCGAAATATTTTACCTGTGTATAGAGGGGACATAGAGAAGCAACTTTTATTAGGAGATTTTTGCTCTATGACGTAAATTGTGTATGCTACAGGGCATAGGCGTAACCAGGCCGACCATATGGGGGGGTTATAACATCCGCGGGGTCTGGAATACCCCCAGGGAGAGGGGGGTCCGGGGGTCCTCCCCCGAAAAAATTTTAAAAATTAAGATGCAAAATAACGAGTTTTAAGCTTCCGGGGGAAGCCCCCGGAAAATTTAAAAAATTAAGATGCAAAATAACGAGTTTTAAGCTTCCCACGCTTTATACTTGTATTAAGTAATTTATGGGCAGACTTAAAAAAATTATACAATTTTCCTTTTCTTAATCAATGGGGGGGGGTTCAAACCCCCAAAAACCCCCCCTCGGTACGCCTATGCATCTGATTAATCTGTCTTGGGCAAATGTAACATACGTGAAGCAGCATTAGACAAGAGTGCATAAAGAAGTTACAATTCGGCTCTGAAAATTTCTCTCCGCTTAAAAAATAAATAAAAACCTGGTCCCAGTTTGTGCAGCATTTATTCCGAACTTATCAAGTTATGCCAGAAACCGCAGAGGTTACCTGACATAAAAAAAAAATGACATTATTTGTTAGTTAGATGTAAGCCTATTGGTTGAAGACTTTATTGCAAATGATATATTTATAGTTGAGCAGTCTTCGCATTTAATTCGTCTATATATGAAATATTTGGATTTCTTGACAAGGAATGTTGAGGAAATCTCTAAATAGTGCCCAGTTTGTTGCATGGTAATTGAATTTGATGTTAGAAATGTCATGTTTTGCATGATTTACTGAAATTATCACCGGGTTGTGATCAGCAGTGCAATTCAGTTAACACCATATATGACGAAAAAGCAAAATCATATTTAATTCGCTTCCTAGGATACGATTAAAATCAGATAAATGCCTAAAATATACATTAACCTTTCGTGCTTCGTTGTAGATCAAGAGGGAAGTCTCTGTCTACCGAGCAAATGCATGTAGCTCGAGGGCTTCACGGGTTCGAGTCCCTTTCAACAAGGCACACATTTTTATTACTTTCCATTTGTATCACCAGGACTTAATAAATATAAAATGAATTATTTTTTGTCCATTACTGCAGATTTAACTAATTAAAATATATGCAGACATTGCAAAAGATGTTCATCACCTCTACAATTAATGTATAGTTTCCATTTAATTTAATCCTCACAAAATGTCCTAAAAGTATATGTGAAATGAAATGAAACGATTAGCCTAAGATGTCCCGTTAAGGGCTATGGCCTCCTGAAAGAAGGTACACTTACACCCCAGAATATTTTAAATTAAACTTGATTATATTACTGAAAATGCTAAACTGTAAATTAAGTTAAGTTTCCTTTTGAGAAAGAAAATACTTTTTCACGAGAGTGCATATTTTTCTGTTATAAATAAATAATAAGATTATTTAGATTTCATCCAGTTAAATGTTTTAAGAATGACCATCAATATTGTTATTTACTGTGTCTTGTTCAGCACACTTTATGGAAATTCTTATTACCATATTTACAAGTTGCTGAATTACAACTTTCATCTTCATCTAGAGCTCATTCAGAGAAATGGGAAAAGAATGTAGAGTAAAGCATTTCCATCTATATATGCTTTCATATTCTCTGAGCCTATGGCTTGCCATCTTTTGGTTTCAGAAATAACAGCCTTTTCTTGAATAAGAGCGTTCGAATGCTGTGAGATCGGAATCCACTGAATTAACGAAATTATTTGTCAAGATAGAATATCATTTTATTTTTCACTTTTGATTAAACGCGATAAAAGCATCTTTTATTTTAATGATTAGTTGATAAAACCTGGTGGAATATTCTAACATAATTCTAATTGCTTTCAAAGAAGACACGTAAGCTTACATAACTTGATTCTTCTTTAATCGGGATAGCAAAAAGAAGAGACGTAAACTTACAAAACTTTTTATTCTTAATCAGGACAGCAAAAAGAAGAGACGTAAACTTATAAAACTTTTCCTTTTTTATATCTGACAGCAAATTCTGTGAAGATCGTTAGCCTGTATGTAGTATAGGTACGGCGCGAATGGCCTTCATTTTGTTGTGTATGATCGTAATGCACATAGTCTGAACAAAGTCACCAAGACAAAACTTATATCAGTATAAGCTCGAAAGTCACGTAAAAGAACCAACGAAATATGAAAGTTATTTACAAAAATCCCAAAGACCTAGACCAACAGTAACACCATCTAGGAAGCAAAAGTGAATCAATATTTAATCCATTTCCTAGGATACGATTAAAATCAGATAAATGCCTTAAATATACATTAACATTCCGTGCTTCGTTGTAGATCAAGAGGGAAGTCTCTGTCTACCGAGCAAATGCATGTAGCTCGAGGGCTTCACGGGTTCGAGTCCCGTACAACAAGGCACACATTTTTTATTATTTTCAGTTAGTATTACCAGGACATAACAAACATAAAATGAAGTATTTTTTGTTAATTACTACAGTATTAACTAATTATAATATATTTACACGTTGTAAAAATACGTTTATCACCTCTGGAATTTAAATTAATGTTAATCTTCTATTTAATTTAACCCTCACAAAATGTCCTAAAATATTTGTAGTAGGCTACACTTAGTATAATTATATAAAAATAAAAATAAATAATGTAGAATATTTTGAATGAAAGTTGTTTATATTACTGAAAATGGAAAAAGTATAAATTAAATTTTCTTTTGAGATAGAAAATACTTTTTCATGAGAATACATGTAATAACTTTTCTGTTATAAATGAATAACAATATATTTTTAGGTTTCATCCAGGTAATGTTTTAAGAATGATCATAAGCGTTCTTAATTTACTGTATCTGGTATTGCACTTTTTATGGAAGTTCTTATACCGTACCACATTTAAATAAAAATCACTACTGTAAAAGTGACAAGTTTAATACCTTACTGAATTACCATTTTTATATTCATCTAGAGCTCATTCAGAGAAATTGGGAAATAATGTAGTGAAAAGAATTTGCATCTAAATATGCTTTCATATTCTATACTGAGCCTGTGGCTTGCCATCTTTTTTCAGAAATGACAGTCTTTTCTTGAATAAGAGCGTTCGAATGCTGTACGATCGGAATCCACTGAATTAATGAAATTGTTTGTCAAGTTGGAATATCATTTTATTTTTCACTTCTTATTTTGATAAGAACATCTTTTATTTTAATGGTTAGTTGATAAAACCTGCTGGAATATTCTAACATAATTTTAATTCCTTAATAACTTGATTCTTTTTTAATCTGGACAGCAAAAAGAAGACACGTAAACCACAAAACTTTTTTTTGTTTAGGGGCGTTCGAATGCTGTAAGATCGGAGTCCACTGAAATGACGAAATTGTTTGTCAAGTTAGAATATAATTTTAATTTTCACTTTTGTTTAAACACGATAAAAGCGTCTTTTATTTTAACGATTAGTTGATGAAGCCTGCTGGAATATTCTAACATATTTTTAATACCTTTCAAAGAAGCTTACAAAAGTTTATTCTTCTTTAATCGGTACAGCAAAAAGAAGACATGTAAACCACAAAACTTTTTCTTGAATAAGGGCGTTCGAATGCTGTAAGATAGGAATCCACTGAATTAACGAAATTGTTTGTCAAGTTAGAATATAATTTTAATTTTCACTTTTGTTTAAATACTATTAAAGCGTCTTTTATTTTAACGATTAGGCCTAGTTGATAAAACCTGCTGGAATATTCTAACACAATTTTAATTCCTTTCAAAGCTTACAAAACTTGATTCTTTTTAATCCAGACAGCAAATTCTGTGAAGATCGTTATATGCAGTATAGGTACGCCGCGAATGACCGACCTCTTCTGGTAATGCACATAGTCTCAACAAAATCACCAAGGCAAATATTATTAAAGGATCATAATGTCAAAATAACCCCGAAAGTCTAGAATCACCAAAATATGAAAGTTATTTATATTTTTTTTATATATTTTTTTATATTCCTCAAAATCATAAGACAGTAGTATCGGCCTATCGTCCCTGACTACAACATTTATAAAAAAAACCGGAGACCTAGACCAACAGTAACACCATCTGTGAAGTAAAAGTAAAATCTTATTTAATTCGTTTCCTAGGATACGATTAAAATCAGATAAATGCCTAAAATATACAATAACCTTCCGTGCTTCGTTGTAGATCAAGAGGGAAGTCTCTGTCTACCGAGCAAATGCATGTAGCTCGAGGGCTTCGCGGGTTCGAGTCCCGTACAACAAGGCACACATTTTTTATTATCTTCCATTTGTATCACCAGGACATAACAAATATAAAATGAATTATTTTTTGTTTATTACTACAGTATTAACAAATTATAATATATTTACTCATTGTCATAATACGTTTATCACCTCTAGATTTTAAATTAATGTTAAGCTTCTATTTTATTTAATCCTCACAAAATGTCCTAAAATATTTGTAGTAGACTACACTTAGTATAATTATATGAAAATAGAAATAAATATTGTAAAATATTTTGAATGAAAGTTGTTTATATTACTGAATATGGAAAAAAGTATAAATTAAGTTAAATTTTCTTTTGAGAAAGAAAATACTTTTTTCATGAGATTACATATAATTAGTTTTCTGTTATAAATGAATAACAATCTATTTTTAGGTTTCATCCAGGTCATGTTTTAAGAATGATCATAAGCGTTCTTAATTTACTGTATCTTGTATTGCGCTTTTTATGGAAGTTCTTATACCGTACCACATATAAATAAAAATCACTACTGTAAAAGTGGCAACAGGCTTAATACCTTACTGAATTACCATTTTTATATTCATCTAGAGCTCATTCAGAGAAATGGGAAAAGAATGTAGAGTAAAGAATTTGCATCTAAATATTCTTTCATATTCTATACTGAGCCTGTCGCTTGCCATCTTTTTTTCAGAAATGATCGTCTTTATTTCAGACGGTGTACATAGTCTTAATTGAGTTTTTACAGGCCTCCTTAAAAAAATCGGTAACTTGATTAAGTACATCGGAATTATGTATTTTATAATTTGGATCTTCCTCAGCGGGACTAAACTGATTTTCCAGCTGATCTGCTATAACAGCAGCTTTATCTTGATCAGTGTATACAGGTCCTCTATCGCTCAAAATAGGCTTTCCCCCTTGTAGTTGTGCGAGGTTTGGTTAAACGGCGTGTAATTTTCCAGATATTAGAGGAACTGCTTGCTTCCTCTATGTCTTTATCGAGCTTATCAACCACATTCATAAGAAGAGCCTTATGAGCCTGGCTCTTTAGTTTATTATATTGTTGTTTATAAGCAACATTTCTCGTTCTCTGCCATATTTTTCTTGCTTTTTTCTTTTCTATCATATTTTTTATGCTAATCGGTATAAGAGCCCGTTCAGCTACAGGTAATATACTGGTGGAAGTCTTAATGGCGTATGATATCGTATTCATAGTTATTTCAGTCTCCGCATTTAGTTCTTCAATAGATGATACCTCTGGATTTCCTGACAAAGAATTATTGAGGAAATCTATATAGTGCCCAGTTTGTTATTCTGTAATTGCATCTGATGTTGGGAACATCGTGTTTTGCATAATTTATTGAAATTATCACTGGGTTGTGATCAGAAGTGAAGTCTTCAGTTGAATATATGTCCAGCGGGTTTTGTTTATCTCTGTAAAGAGCAATGTCTAATACATCTGGCAGAACAAGAGGGTTATAGGAATAATACGTCGGAAGAGCAGGGGCTAATACATTGTATTAGTTTGTAGCTGAGTGTTGTTCTAACAGACGTCCCCTACTTGTAGTCAGCCTTGAATTCCATAGTACATTTTTTGCATTGTAATCTCCTGCAAACATAAGTAAAACTAGATCCCAGTGAAGTAAGGAGATCTAGATCACATTTTAGTAATGGCTTTGTAGGAGAACAATAGATGGCTCCAAATATCATTGATTCATTAGGAAAAATAATTTCAATAAATGTCCCTTCCATGTGAGTGAAAGCAGGTATATCCATTTCTCTGTGGTAAATGCCCGACTTTACTATTATGGCTGTGCCGCTGTGTGAACCTTTGTCATTTCTATAAACCTCATATCCTCGAAGAGATAACTTATCAGTTGGTTTTAAGCGTGTTTCGTTTATAAGGAATAAATCAATATCATTTTCTTGTAAGAAGTTATATAATAAGTATTTATCTCGTTGAAGTCCATTTGCATTCCAGAAGGATATTTTAAAAATCCTGTGGATATTATTAGTGTTTGGTATTTAGTTCCCATCACTTAGAACAGTAGAAATACCATCAACTAACTTGAGTAATTTGGAGATGGGATCTGACTCCTGCTTCGCTTCTCTAAATATTGCCTGCAGGCCCTTCATAAGATTTGTTACGAATGTAGCCATTTCCCTAAACTCAGCAAACATGGAATTAGATGAAGGTGCTGAATCTGTTGAGGAAACATTGGTCTTCAGTGCAGGCAAAGGAGGGAAATCCTTTGTACAATTTATGTTTGCGACTGACAGTTTTTGCCACGCTGCTTCCTTTTTACGACCAGTGGTATATGCCATAAATTTACTACATTGCCGATAACTGGCTGGATGTGCCTCGTTACAGTTGGCACATTTCGGTGGGTCAGATGGCAGTTTTCTACAGTCTTTTGATGAGTGAGCTTCACCACATTTTACACACTTGGTTGTTACATTACAACCCGAGGCTTTATGACCAAAACCCTGACAATTGTAACATTGTTGAGGACCATTTTGTCCAACATATTCAGTTATGCTAAGTTTTAAGTTATACATGCCTGTTAGCTGCCTTATGTCAGGAGTATTAGCCATGACATAAACAGTTATAACTAAAGCCCGGATTTTCATGCACTATCAAACTTAAAAACATGCATGCATTCATGCAATATCGTACCTCCAAATATGCACAATGAAGAGCGAAACATGCACTATCAAAAATCCCAATGTACTTCAATATATTTCAATTTCTCTTAAAACAATATACGAGTTTTTCCAAATTCTCCTCACTTATACTCGTGCGTTTATCAGTTAGGACATTCTTGAGCGCAGAAAAGGATCTTTCTACTTCACAAGTAACAGGTGCATACTTAAGGGAAGAAGTTTGACTGAGGGTGAGATCGAATTCCATATCTTTTACATTTTTTTCCACATAGGCTAATACGTCTTTCACTGTTTTCAGAAGTTTAAGATCAGGATTTGAACTAAGTACCTTCTTAAGTTTTTCCCTAACTGTCACGCCCATTTCTCCACAACACGATTCTAAAGAAAAATTCAACGTCTTCAACAATGGCTAGTGTCTGACAAATTCAAGCAGTTTTCTTTCAATGGAAGGTGGTGGGGGTCGGCGAGTCGGCATTTTCTTTTGTAGCCTGGTGTATTATGTTACTGTTTATTTAGTGTAAACAGTAGTTTGCACTCTCAAATTCATGCAGGTGGCAGACTCTGTTGCCAAGTCAATCAAATAACAATGGTAATACAATACAACATTTTTACGTTTCTTTGAAAAGCCGAGATTTTAGGGAGGGACATTCATAATATGCACAGTTATGCATGGTAACTTGATATTATGCACTAAAACCAGAAAGTGAGGGTTTATATGCATTAAAAACGTCTGAATATGCTATATTAAACCAAAAAAATCCAAAACATGCATTATGCATGAATTTTGCCATAAAAAGGCCGAAATATGCAAACATGCACGGAAAAAATATGGTTATTTGGAATCCATAAGTCATGTAACGAGTAACTACAAAGTTTGAGAAGTGAAACCAAAGTATATAAAAACATGCATTTGCATGGAAATCCGGGCTCTAGTTATAACCCATAGGGGCAACATCTGCCAAGTTTGGCCATCATTATCGCTATTTCTGATCTTCCTTTTCATTTGCCTTGCGCTTTCAACAGGATATTGAAGCTCCTTTAATTGCCTTACTATATCCTCGACTGGTGTGTCTACAGGCAGACCTTTCATGACAATTTTGGTAGTTTTATAACTGCCAGAGACAAAAGTATAAAATTCGTACTTTTGGTCCTTAAAGTAGTTCACTACTTTTGTAGCATCTTCGTCGCTATGTGGGTAAACTTTTGGGCCTCTAGGACAATACTGACACATCGGGATTTCTGAAGTTAACTGCGAGAATGTTTCCCGCAGTCTGAAGTAAGGCACCTTAATAATTAGAATTATAGGTTTAGGCTTTTTTATTTTGACTTGCTTTTCTTTGGGTGTCATAACCGATTTGCTGACATTGCAGTCTGTACTGTGAGGTCGACCTGTTTGCATTACCGCATTAGATGTCGATGCAGATAAGGATGTCAAAGTGACAATATCAGTCAGTGGCTGAAATTTATTCTCTATGCTTATCGTATTGCTGGTTGATTGCCTAACCATTTTCACTGGGTACTTTTTATTTGGGCGTTGGAAATCATCTTCCAATCTCCTTCGTCTCTGCACTTGAGACTCAATTGGTGGACGAGCAATATCCGTATCTATTACTTCCACTCCATTATTCTGTGAAGGCGAATCCATTAATTCCTGCATATTTGTTATATGGGTCTTAGACTGCTCTTTAGGTCCAGAATATTGTTTTGGCGACTTACCATGTAGCTGTGTACAAGTTCCATAAAAGTCCATATTGGGAAAAACGGTTATACCGTCACCAAATTCACGATCCTTTATAGGACAACGATGGGTTATTTCACATTCTTTGATAGAAATTATTATACTATTTAACTGAGCAAACGAAATTAACACACAAACACAACAAGTAACACTATAATATCAGTAGCTTTCACCAACATTTATAGAAAATTCACTAGAAGCGTTTGAATTTACCGGTTGCTAACAACAATTTGCAAGAAGAGTTTTATACAAATCCCGGAGACCTAGACCAACAGTTTCTACACTCATTACCCGGCCTCTACTTCTAGTAGACAAGGTGTGAATAACTGTTACATTTTACTACTTTTTCAAATTGTGTATTGTATTATGTCACTGTAAAGGCATGGGTCCAGTTGGCGACCTGGTACTTAAATATATTTAACTATCATTACAAAGAAGAAGGAAAAAAAAAAAAAAAAAAACCAACAACAACACCATCTGTGAAGCAAAAGTAAAATCATATTTAATTAGTTTCCTAGGATACGATTAAAACCAATTAAATACCTAAAATATACACGAGTATTCCGTGCTTCGTTGTAGATCAAGTGGGAAGTCTCTGTCTACCGAGCAAATGCATGTAGCTCGAGGGCTTCACGGGTTCGAGTCCCGTACAACAAGGCACACATTTTTTATTATTTTCAGTTTGTATCAGCAGGACATAACATACATAAAATGAAGTATTTTTTTGTTAATGACTACAGTATTAACTAATTATAATATATTAACACATTGTAAAAATACGTTTTTCACCTCTACAATTTAAAAAAATGTTAAGCTTCTATTTAATTTAATCCTCACAAAAATCCTAAAATATTTGTAGCCTAGTACACTTAGCATAATTATATAATAATAAAAATTGGAACCTAGAATATTTTGAATGAAAGTTGACTATATTACTGAAAATGGAAAATGTATAAATTAAATTTTCTTTTGAGAAAGAAAATACTTTTTCATTAGAATACATATAATTACTTTTCTGTTATAAATGAATAACAATATATTTTTAGGTTTCATCCAGGTAATGTTTTAAGAATGATCATAAGCGTTCTTAATTTACTGTATCTGGTATTGCACTTTTTATGGAAGTTCTTATACCGTACCACATTTAAATAAAAATCACTACTGTATAAGTGGCGACAAGTTTAATACCTTACTGAATTTCCATTTTTATATTCATCTAGAGCTCATTCAGAGAAATGGGAAAATAATGTAGAGTAAAGAATTTGCATCTGAATATGCTTTCATATTCTGTACTGAGCCTGTGGCTTGCCATCTTTTTTCAGAAATGACAGTCTTTTCTTGAATAAGAGCGTTCGATTGCTGTAAGATCGGAATCCACTGAATTAATGAAATTGTTTGTCAAGTTAATTTATTTTATTTTTCACTTCTTATTTTGATAAGATTTTTTTTATTTTAATGATAGTTATAAAACCTGCTGGAATATTCTAACATATTTTTAATACCTTTCAAAGAAGCTTACAAAAGTGTATTCTTTTTTAATCTGTACAACAAAAAGAATACACGTAAACCACAAAACGTTTTCTTGAATAAGGTTGTTCGAATGCTGTAAGATCGGAATTCACTGAATTAACAAAATTGTTTGTCAAGTTAGAATATAATTTTAACTTTCACCTTTGTTTAAACACTATTAAAGCGTCTTTTATTTTAACGATTAGGCCTAGTTGATAAAACCTGCTGGAATATTCTAACACAATTTTAATTCCTTTCAAAGAAGGCACGTAAGCTTACAAAACTGTATTCTTTTTTAATCCAGACAGCAAATTCTTTGAATATCGTTATATGCAGTATAGGTACGCCGCGCGAATGACCGACACTGATAAACAAAAATCAACTTTTTTTTTGTGACATGGATAAAACAAGGCGTACCTGATGTAAAATTTCACCAGAAAGCAGAAAATGACCTTGGATTTTCTCTATCACCCACTATTTGTTTGCTACAAAGTGTTTTGTGTTATACTGAAATATATTATTTTCGGTATGTTCTTAATATTATATTTAATTCAAAATTTTATTATAACATTTTTTTAGCGATATTTTGTCACTGCGGCATCTCGGATTGATGTCCAGTAGTAATCAGCAAGCAAACTAGGACTCCATTTGCCTTGGTATCGCTTTTCCATAGTTGCAACGTCCTGGTGGAATTGTTCCCCATGTTCGTCGCTTACGGCGCCCAAATTTTCAGGAATGAAATCGAGGTGAGCATCCAGAAAGTGAAGTTTTAATGACATGTTACATCCTATTTCGCTCTAGGCACTAAGTAATTCAGTCACAAGGTCTTTGTAGTTTTCAGCTTTGACGTACCCAAGAAAATTGGTCACAACTGTTTTAAAAGCTTTCCATGCTCTTAGTTCAGCTTCATTCAGCATGTTGTCATATTTGCCATCTTTCATAACTTCTCGTACTTGCAGTCCCACAAATATGCCCTCTTTAATTTTTGCCTCACTAACTCTCGGAAATTTCTGTTTCAGATACAAGAACCCCCTTCCGTTCCGATCTAATGTTTTTAAGCTAAGTTTAGAAGAATCGATAAATAGGCGCAAATTGCTTGGTTCATGTTCCTGCCCCAATGCATCAAATAAGTTGTCAACATCCGTGCAGTATCCTATACCAAAATCCCTTCTTGAGCGAAATAATGTTTAAGTCCTTTTTGATGATTTCGAAAGTCAGTTATATGTACGTCACCTTTGAGAAGATTCATCCTTTTAATCTGGATGCTAGGAGTTCTGACTGTGATTTTGCTAGTTTTAAATCTCGAACTAAATCATTCAGTTCAGCGTTTGAAATCAGATGTGGCTATGTTGAACATTTTGGTGCTTGAAAGTCTGGAACAATGTCGATTTCCTGTGCGAATTGCACAACATCAGGTGGATCACCTTCGTCCAAACTCCACGGTTCTGGTGGGTTTGGGATAGGAAGTTCTTCACTATGTTTGACGGGCCAGGCTGATGGTAAATTGGGATATTGCACAGCATCCTTGGACTTCAGTCCGATGCCCTGTATTTTAGTGAGGCAAAAGTAACAATCTGATGGATGATCTTTTGGTTCTCTCCACACCATTGGTACTGCAAATCCAATATTACGTTTATGACCTTTCAATAAACCTGTTAACATTGTTACACAAGTCTTGCAACATATGTGAGGGGCCCATGACTTATCTTGATCTCCTACTTTAACTCCAAAATAAAGTTTGTAAGCTCTTCGCACAAGTTGGGTGAAATTACGTTTTTGCGATTTAAAAGTTATTTCTTCACACGCATAACAAAAACTGTTGACATTATTTACACACTGCCTAGGCATTGTATTGACTTGTTAATTCACAGTCAATCACAGTACAATAATAAAAATAAACCAAGTATGTAGAACACAAACACGTCAGTAAAGACGACATAGGGAATGCAGTAACTTCATATGCGGGTAAATGCCTACTAATGCACAATCTCATTTGGGTGCGTACTTCTTCCATTTGATATACTGGAATGAACTTGTCTTAACACACTGTTGATACATACATTACACGAAGTGGTACAATATGCATAAAGTGACTCACTAAACTGTTGAAATAATTGCTGTTTTTTTGTTATATTTAAAAAATAAACGCTTGTTACTAAAAATCCGTGGGTGATAGGCAATTTCTGTTTTTTGAATTGTTATTAGGGTGCCTCAATACATCGGAAACACTAAAAAATTTCCGTGTCACAAAATGTGTGTTTAACAGTGCGACCTCTTCTCGTATATGATTGTAATGCACATAGATGAAAAAATCAAGGCAAAAATTATGAAAGGAACATAATGTCAAAATAACCCCCAAAGTCTAGAATCACCAAAATATGAAAGTTATTTATAATTTATTTTTTATTTTTTACATTCCTCAAAATCATAACACAGTAATATCGGACTTTCGTCCCTGACTACAACATTTATAAAAATCCCGGAGACCTAGACCAACAGTAACACCATCTGTGAAGCAAAAGTAAAATCTTATTTGGTTCGTTTCCTAGGATACGATAAAAACCAGATAAATGCCTAAAATATACATTAACCTTTCGTGCTTCGTTGTAGATCAAGAGGGAAGTCTCTGTCTACCGAGCAAATGCATGTAGCTCGAGGGCTTCACGGGTTCGAGTCCCGTACAACAAGGCACACATTTTTTATTATTTTCAGTTTGTATCACCAGGACATAACAAACATAAAATGAAGTATTTTTTGTTAATTACTACAATATTAACTAATTATAATATATTTACACATTGCAAAAATACGTTTATCACCTCTACAATTTAAATTAGTGTTAAGCTTCTATTTAATTTAATCCGCACAAAAGTCCTAAAATATTTGTAGTAGGCTACACTTAGTATAATTACATAAAAATAAAAATAAAAAATGTAGAATATTTTGAATGAAAGTTGATTATATTACTGAATATGGAAAAAACTATTAATTAAATTGTCTTGTGGGAAAGAGAATATTTTTTCATGAGAATGCATTTTGTCATTAATTACTTTTCTGTTATAAATAAATAACGTCAACATATATATATATATATAATTTATGTTTTGAGACTGGTCAATATTATAAACATTGTTCATTTAGGCTATTGTAGGCTATGAACTAATTCTTTAACCCCAGCCATTATTTCCGTTGATTCAAGCATTCTTCACTTCGATCTAAATGTTTAGTTTATATTACGATTTAAGCACTTCGAGGACCCGCAGTTTCACATAACTTAGAAGAGAAGTCTTTCTCACATCCAGCCTTCCATGTGTTTCTATATCATTATCATTTACCATCGATTGAATGTTGAGATCCTTGAACAATACTTTAAGTAAGAATTATGCAGACATATTGCTGTTTTTTCAAATTAATTTTGATTAAATTACAATTCAAGCAGTTATTTATTAGAAAGAAAAAACCATTGGCTAGGCTGTCCGCTGGATTTGGATTTGCGACTTCTTAATGTGAGTTCGGGAACCTCCACGAACTTAATTTGACTTGTCGTATCAGATTATAATTATTTAAGCTCCTAGGAAGTACCGGTACTCTAATAGTCTAATGGGTAATGGGCACTATCTTTAATACAAATACATAATAAATCGAATTAACAAACCAATCCCCTTTGTCGACGGATTTCCTATTCTGGTAGGCCGGTGCTCAAATCAAGGGGTTTCCCGGTGCCCATTTTTCATGTTTCACTCCTTTTTCGGGGAATTCTTGGGTCCTACCGTTACTCGGATTCCACGTGTAAAATAAAATACCAGCTCCTATAATTCCAGTCTATGTCGATAACCCACCACAATGAGCTTTTTTATAATCCTTTAGGGGATTGCTTAGTCTACTCCCACTAGCATTCATGGATAAGGCCACCATATACTGTAAGCCATCATTGTCGAAGTGAACGGGCCCAAGGCTATAGTAAGAGGAATTTGATGGAAAACTTAGTTACGGAAATTAGAGTGGTTACTGTACAAGACCTGTGTGCTTTTAGAAATGTGCACAAAGATTAGTAGACCTATGGATATTAATATGCACAGCCTGCGCAAATTCATATCAAAGCTAGCCTTATGATTTGTGTAATAGAGTAGACAACTGCAGATAATAAGCTAATAATCCTCTGTGTTCTATACAGTGGCGGATCCAGAGAG
This sequence comes from Ectobius pallidus, assembly GCA_964059195.1. Taxonomy (NCBI): domain Eukaryota; kingdom Metazoa; phylum Arthropoda; class Insecta; order Blattodea; family Ectobiidae; genus Ectobius; species Ectobius pallidus. The sequence continues at coordinate 157,532,518 of CAXKWD010000001.1, read as the reverse complement.
ACATTTTGGGGGGGGGGGGAACTAAAGTAGAGAGGGAAGTTTTTACTCATAAAAATTAATTATATCCAGTACACAATTGAAAACAAAATGAAAATTTCAGCATTTTCTTACAAAGGTATTTCAAAATAATGAATGTCGTTGCTTTAATTTAAGTATTTGGGTTATGTTCTAATAAATTTTCAATAATTTGTGCTTAATGTTACAAATTTTTGGGGGGGGGGAAATTTCCCCCATTCCCCCCCCCGTGGATCCGCCCCTGGTTCTATATGCATATGTCTGACCCAGATACAACAGAGAGATGGTGAGGGGTAATAATTACGTAAAGAAATAACCCTAGCGCTCTTCTGGTATAAAAAAAAAAGCTCTAGAATTTGTATGGTTATTAAAATTATGCGATTAGCGTAGAAAAGACATGTATGCTACGAACAGGAGATCTGTTGCAGAGATGCCTGCTGTACTGTAATGACCCGGAAATAAGCCGTATATTTTTGATCCAAATTTAAAATGTGAACCTTTAGGCGCTGTCTTACATTTGCAATTTTATATTAAAAGAAAATCTAATCTGTCTCATCAGGCCTTACCCTTTCAAAACATTAGAACTTGTTGGTTCTCATGGTTTATTTATTGATGGTCGTATACTATTGCGTAGGCCTGTAACCGTGTCCGGTGTGGTGGAATTTTGTCCCGCAGGAGTTCTTTTACACGCCTATATAGACTGTGGCATTTAAGCAAACTTATGCTGGTCGACTTTGGCCGGGATCGAACTCGCAATGTTGGGAACAGAATGCCGGTGTCTAATCAACTGCTCCACCCAGACAGATATCATTAGAATTGCAAATAACATTTTCTAAATTCACTTGTACGTCCCCTTCTCATTCAGGAGACCGAGATTCTTTCTCCGAATGATCCATGTGGGATTTTTGATGGACAAATAATCATGACGTCACTAAGGCATATTATTAGGAGCCTGATTTTGTCGTGAAATGAAATGGTTGTTGTCGGTGCTCAAGGCTTGGCCGACCATAGATCAATTTTCCTAATTTATTTATCTTGTTTTACCGTTTTGTTTTTCTTGTTGCACACAAACACTCACGCCGGAGTTGGGACTCGAATCCACATTTACCTCAGCTCCTTGGCTTAGCTACCGCGCAAGGAGACCGGCGGTTGTTCGGTGGATATTTTGCGGAATAATTTATTTTATGCTACACATTATAAATTTTGCTTCTTTATTTCCTTTAATACTTTTAATTTATTTACTTGAATATAGCCTAGCGGTGAGAAATATAATCAAATTTATAAAACATTATTTGGCAATGAAAATCAAATTTATTTTTAGTATTGAAAGATAGAATATAAATTATTACAGTGCGAATTACGTAGGATTTTTTTTTTTTTAATTTCTGGTTCATTGTAACTGTGATAATTCAATTTTCATTTTACATAAGTTCTATTATTTGTATCACTTTGGACATACTACTACTGATTTCAGTTGTATGAAACAAATAGACTAAACATTAATAGCATTTTCCGAATTTTCAGTTATATGAAGTAGACTTGGTCCACAGCAGAATAGAAATTCTACAGTACAGTATTTGTAGTTACTTTCGTTTTCATAATTCAAATTTAGTTTCAGAGTAAAATTCTAAAAAGTTATTATTTAAAAAAAAAACACTTCAGATTTAATGTCCCATCACTAATGGTATTTTCAAAAGAAAACACATTCGTTGGAAGTGTTATCTACTGTTTTAGGCTATATTTTTAAAATAAAAGCAAACATTCTTTATTTTCTGAGTTTTTTTTTCGAAATTTTGTCGATAAGGTTAATTACATGGCCAGCACAATGGTTTTATCATGAAAAAGGTGGTAAACCAATTTAATGACTATTAAAATCAGTCGGTAACACCATCTGTGAAGCAAAAGAAAAATCATATTTAATTCGTTTCCTAGGATACGATTAAAATCAGATAAATGCCTAAAATATACATTAAGATTCCGTGCTTCGTTGTAGATCAAGAGGGAAGTCTCTGTCTACCGAGCAAATGCATGTAGCTCGAGGGCTTCACGGGTTCGAGTCCCGTACAACAAGGTACACATTTTTTATTATTTTCAGTTTGTATCAGTAGGACATAACAAACATAAACTGAAGTATTTTTTTGTTAATTACTACAGTATTAACTAATTATAATGTATTTACTCATTGCAAAAATACGTTTATCACCTCTACAATGTAAATTAATGTTAAGCTTGTATTTAATTTAATCCTCACAAAACTCCTAAAATATTTGTAGCCTAGTACACTTAGCATAATTATATAATAATAAAAATTGGAACCTAGAATATTTTGAATGAAAGTTGATTATATTACAGAAAATGTAAAAACTATAAATTAAATTGTTTTGGTCATACTTTTGATAAATTAGCAAGAGATAGGATTATACCATATGCCAGGGGAAGCCTATTGCACCCTGATACAACGTTCTCCATCCCACTTTGGCCACAAATTTCATGTGGATTGATCGGAATTCAAATGGCCATGTGTGTGATAGATTAGAAATGGATTGGAATCATAGGCGTAACCAGGCCGACCATATGGGGGGGGGGTTATAACATCCCTGGGGTCTGGGGGGTATTGAATACCCACCAGGGAGAGGGGGGTCCGGAGGTCCTCCCCCGGAAATTTTATTAATTAAGATGCAAAATAACGAGTTTTAAGCTTCCGGGGAACTTCCCCGGAAAATTTTAAAAATGAAGACGCAAAATAACGAGTTTTAAGCTTCCGGGGGAGGTCCCCCGGAAAATTTTAAAAATTAAGACGCAAAATAACAAGTTTTAAGCTTCCCACGCTTTATACTTGTATTAAGTAATTTATGGGCAGACTTTAAAAAATCATACAATTTTCCTTTTTTTAATCAATGGGGGGGGGTTCAAACCCCCAAACCCCCCCCCTCGGTACGCCTATGCTACAGGGCATAAAAGACATTGCAATTTGGTGCTCATAAGTCAATAATTAATCAAAATAGGGTTAAAATTTTCATTAAATTGAGTTAATGCCTTCTTAGTAGTCGATAAAAACCTGATTTTTAATCATTCATCAACAGCTATATCAAAATTTAGAGTTTTCATAATCTGCAAAATTTACAGTCTAATCACATGACTGGCCGCCACTGCATTTGTTCTTTTTTCCATAACTACAGTATTAACAACGAAGTTCCTTTGTATTACATTTTTTCAAATGTTACAAGGCAGTGGCGGCCATGCCTTGGGAGATTTTATGCTGTAACAGGAAAAATTGAATCCTCAGAGCAAAAATCTAATAATAAAAGTTGCTTGTCTATGTCCCCTCTATATACAGGTAAAATATTTCGGTGTTATTCATTAACACCCTGTATATAATATGTAGGCTTACGCACAAACTCGTTAATTTTTTCATCGTGTTATCAATGGGACGTCAAAGAACACATCTCAGATTAGTCACAGTGGCCCAAGAAAATGGATAGGTCTTTATTATTCAAACAGTATTCACACGGCCAGTGTGAAAGAATTATCATTTCAGTATTCAAAGTAATCCATTCTTTTGTAGTAATTGCCGTCAACAGTTTCACCCACAAGCTCCCAATCACCCCTAAAATGGAACGAATGACAGTATTTAGCAAGCTCCTCAGACTTCTGGTCCCGGAAGCAAATTCCGAACCTAGAATACCAAACAAAGCCAGACGCACCGATCAAAGTCTGACCAGAGGCTCAGGGCTCAATAAACAAGATGGGTATTGGATTTTCATGCACTCACGTGGGGGGGGGGGGGGGAAACTTGTGATTGTGACCCAGGTATAATTTTTCTATTGTATCGTAATATAGCAGCTCCTCCTCCTTTAAATTTAGGGGGGGGGGAGGAGATTGGTTTATTAAATGAACATCTTGGGAAGATGTTATCGCTAACCGAATAACAGTGATTCTTACCCCTAGTTATTGCTGGAAACCGAGATTATGTAACGCTACCGGTAATTAATAGTTCTTAGGATTAAGTACCGTTAGTGACAGCTGCTCTTCTCAGAACAATTATTCTGTATTTTTTTATTATTATTATTATTCCGTCGCGCTATGTTTGCCCGCTGTCGCGCGAAGTCAAGAAGTCTAGACCATACAATTTAACAAACTTTACAACATTAAGGTAATGAAGTTAAATGCTACGGTATTTATTCAATCCAAAGAATCGAAGGAATCGTCCTTGGGGTCCAGTTGGTTGTGGATTCAAACCTGGACGAAGGGGACAGATCTTTCAGGTCAAAATAGCCTTCAGCGTGGATCCTGCAAAAAGTAATTTGAAATGTGGGTTCCAAGACAGGGAGTTCAAGCTCATAAAGGAGACCTAGCCTAAACCGGTACTGTAAAGTAAAGTAAAGTAAAGTGCTCCCTATACAGGCCATGGAGGCCCAGAGGGTTCCAGGAGGTTGAGGCTCCCAGAGTTTAGACATTCGGACCCGTGAAGGTGGTAAGGTTGCCAGCCTTTACCCCCAGGATTGCTCCTGGTACTCATTTCTGTTAGAGGCTGAGTCGGCCCATGGCCGCAGCGCCACCAGAAGGATTAGGCCGATCTAAAAACTCCAACGACCTCATGGGCGATCGAACCCGCGACCTTCTGGTTTGTAGCGCAGCGCCTCAACAACTACGCTAAGGCGTACCCCCACTGGTACTGTATTTACTATTTAGTGAAACATTGATCATTTGTTTTAATATTTTAAAACTGTAGCATCTACCAATAAAACAGTGATAGCAATGATAATCTTCATGGGCGATATTTCTAAACGATAAGGCAGATAGTTAAGTTAATATTAATCAAAATTAGGACATTTGGTGCGGTCCTCAAGATGACTACTCTAAATAAATTTGGCCCCCAGTTTCTCTCAAGTTTGATAGTCCTGTACTAGGCTATACAAAATATTTAATTCAGCTGGAAAATAAAAATCTAAGTTTGAAATGTTCCTAAATGGAAGTGTTTTGTAATTTAGAGGTTGTTAAAAACAGAATTTTGATGCTAAGTACAACAGTCAGCTGTTGTAATGGGGAAAATTATTTAAAAATTACAGCAAAATGCAATGGAGCACTACAAAAACCCTAAGTGAAAGAAATTAGGTGCAGTACTGCAATCATTTTAAAATTTCGCTTTCGATAAGTTGGTTGGGATTACTACAAAACTGGCAACATTGCTGAACAGTTGATGATAGGTTCAAGATCCAGTACCATGACGGGGAGGGAGCGAGAAAGACAGAGATGGAATCATCTCCAAGACAGCGTCCCTTGCTCAAAAGGAACATCACAGCGGTTGTTGTCCAGCCTCAAGAAATGTTCTGTCTCTTTCTTCCAGTTTCCCCTCTTTCTCCCGACATTCAAAACCACATAATTACAGACTGGGAGCGAACTTCCATTGGTCGCTGGCGAGAGAAAAATGTTCCCTCTCCTTGGAGTAAGTGCCCCCCTCCACTGACGCGGCCGCCGTACAGTGACTGCTGGGATTTTTTGAATCACATCTGAGAATGGTCGACGGTTGGGCGCGCAGCATCTTCAGGTATGTTTGTAACGTATTTTCTGGGCCAGGCGCCATTTCTAAAGGATCCAGTGGCTACTTCAGTCTTGTAGAAGCGCGGGCGGCGAACCGGCCATTAAAATTCTCCTCGAAACCTCCCCCACACCGCCCGGACCGGAGTATGATGTGGCAGCTGCTGGACCACGAACTAACATCTTGTGTTTATCTCTTGTGTGTCGTGGCTTGTGTATTCGAGTGACTGTACAAAGCAAGAGGAAATGTTTATGTAAGTAATCACTTTAATATTTTGTTTTCTTGCCATTGTCATCGTTAGTTTATTATTTTAAGATTTCGAATTTTTTAAACATTTAGTTTTAAGCCGGCGAGTGTGTATGGTTTGAGAAATTTCAACACTTCCTTGCAATATGAGGCAATTTTCTTACTGTTGCTAATTCATTTATTGTTAATTGAATTTTTACATATTATTATGAACGAATGCTTTTTTACTTTACTGTAAGGCTTTCTCAAAACATGAATACTGTTACTGTTACTTGTATCTCCTTAATTTCATGTCCTGTTCTGTATGCAGGAATGCGTAAAATTTCCACGTTGAGATCTACCGCCATAGGCAAAAGGAAAAGGGAGATTCCGTTTTGTGATTAATACAGTATCATGTTCTGCATTTGTACATCAGTTTGTTTCAAGTACCGGTACTTAATTCCATTTCAGTTTCGAATTACGGCAACTTTTAAACAATCTGCGTAGCTTTTTAATCATTTATAATAATTTAATAGCGCAGTGCAGGCCTAACTGGCCGCCATAACTGCTGAAATTTTGAAACAGTGAATTGGATCTACATAAGTTCCCGTTCTGATCTAATCCATTATAAATGATAAACAAAGAATCTCGGAAGCTGAGCTTGTGTACCATATTTCCCAACAAAATTTCATTCGCGGAAAAATATGCTTAATATGCAAGCCAGAAGCCGTGCAACATAATTATTATTTTCAAAAGAGCCGCGACGCCATGTCACGCTTGCTGTCTCACCAATGTGAACAGCGTTCTGTTATGGCTATTGTATGCTCTTCATTTTCCCCCTAAGCAAAACTTCACTTTCCACCAATATTTGACTGAAATAAAAATTACAGTTATTCATTTCAAAATGTGCTTTACAGTATTTTGAAAATCCTATATCGAATTAATGTGTTTAGAATGTAATTCAGGGGACTTAGAAAAACTTCTCGAGGGGCTTATTCTGAATCAGTTAGTACTCAACATTCTTACGTCATAACGTAATTTGAAAGCGTATAAGTTAATATAAAATTTAGACCGCTTGTGTGGTCTAGTGATTAGCGTTGCTCACTACGGATCTGGGGACGCCTGGTTCCGCAGATGGGTTCGATCCGCAGTACCTCCTCGGGGATTTCAGAGGTAGGGAGGTCTGGAACGGGGTGCACTCAGACTCGTGCCACAAACTCTATAAAGAAGTCGCGTCTGCGGTTCAATAAATCCATGAATAACGGCAGTGGTAGTCGGCATAATGACCTAATGCCTCCCAATCTTGCTATCTGTCCTTAAAGGGAGGCAGTGGCGTACCAAGGCTACTTGGCGCCCAGGGCTAATTAGATGGTAGTCGCCCCCTAACACTAAAAGGTTCAAGGTTCAATGAGTTTAAAACACAGTTTAATGCTCACAATTATTTATTTTTAATATGTAGTATGTTACTTTAACACATTATAAAGAGAAAAAATATGAATGAAATAAAACTGTAAGTATTATAAAGTTAGTTTGTTTGAAAAAAAATAGATAAATTTGCTAAATTTCACCGTAATCTTTTCTTGTGTGCTCGGTGCCCACGACCTATTTCGTATTGTCTATAAATAGTTTAAAACGAAACGTTTATTTCATTTCTAAATAACATTAGTGCAGTATTTAATAAAGTAATAAAGAAAATTTGACCAATAAAACCTTATATTTTGCCTGAAAATTTATTTTTTCTTAAACTAAAAAAATATGATTTTCAATTTTGGCGCCCCCTTCTTTATGGCGCCCGGTGCGGCCGCCCCGTTCGCACCCCCCTTGGTACGCCACTGAAGGGAGGTAACATGGAGTTTTTTTGTTTGTTTTTGTTTTATGTAAAATTTAGATTCACCTGAAGCGTAAACAACTTTTAGAATATTGAACATTACAATATTGTATTTAACGCTTTGTCCTCTCGGGTAAAGTTAAAAAACCGTAATTTTTTCCTCCTTTTTTTGGTACTTGGAAACATTAAGAATATCCCTTTAAGTTGTACTTGATTTAGGCGAACAGTAGAATCGATTTTATTGAGTGTTTCGTGACACTTTAATCGCTGTAGAGTGGAAACAAAATGAAGGACGCGGACGGAAGTGACGTCATTGCAATGGGAGCAGGTGATTGCCCACACCTGTTGCATGTCCCGCCACGAAATCACCGCGCAGAACACCCCCTTCATAAGAGCTTCCGTCCTATTTATACAATACTACATGTACGGTGCTGGTATTTTTAAGTGCATTTTGAAATGAAAAACAGTAATTCTAAAATATTTACAGAGTTACAACACCCAACTAATTACTTTACATGTTGCTGATAAAACATTTTAACAATTTAAGAATTATATGAAGCATTAGGCTACTTTTTCATTTTTTATTTCATGAATTCTAAGCGTTTTTTATATTTTTTTAATTTAACTTTATTTATTTTATTTTTATTTTGTGAAGTATTATGTTTGATGCAAGGGCGACCTAAAGTTCCAATTAGCCCAATAGGGGAGAGAATGTCTAGATATCGGAGAAAATTAACTTTGGGTAAAAAGAACTACCAATGATGTTTACTTTGTAATATTTCAAACTCAGACTTATCCGAATAGTAGATGAAGGAGTTGTTTTGGAATTATAATTCGGCGGTATAGTGAATTGAAAATTCAGTATACAGTTCCTTGCAAATCCAGCATATACCGTATCAAAGTCGAATTGACTTCGAGTAATTATTTGAACAGGTCTTAAAGTGACAAATGTATGGCGTTTGTTAAAAAGTAGCAGCTCTATTAGTTATCAGTTAGTCTGTCAAATTATTCATTGTGTTTTACAGTAAATAGTTTAATATCTGACGTTTGCTGATAATTATTCCTATGCAGAAAATAATGTCCATTATGCTGGTCCCTTAATCGGACAGTCTCGATGTGTGGAATACTCCGCAAAATATGCCATCGAAAGATTACATGTAATTTATATTTCGTGCCAAAGCCTATACTCCATTTTAAACAAGCTAGGAGAAAGTAAGTAACCCTCTGCATGACCTTCACCTTGCTACCTGGCTCTCATTGGCTGAGAAGGCCACACACCCTCTATAGCATGATTTTTTGCACGTGTCTTGGTCTGTTCGAGTTATAAACGGATAGGTCTACATAATGGCATTTCGGCAATCTTGTGTTTCTTGATAGGATGTATTCAATATTCTTTTCGGCAAGTTTATACTTATTTTCCCTTATTTTCCTGTTTCTCGTTTAAAACTCTTGAACTGCGCTTCTGACTTCCATTTCACCCGTGTTTACTTTTGCACTCAACTTGTTTCAAATGGACTATAGCATCGATAAAACTTAAAGAGTAGCATTAGTAATGGAAATTATGGTAGTACAAGTAATAATAACAAAATATTGCTGTACATTAACAAGTATCACCAAAATACTACATTCCGGATTCAGAGTGTACTGTTTTAAAATTAAATTGTTTAAAAGTATTCTCGTAAGACCTGATGAACCTTGTGACACGATATAACACATTTTGAATGTAAAATCTTAAGAGTAGGCTAATCATATGGAAATGCAAATCTTCATTGACCAACATGACCACAAATCAATAATAAGAGGTCTCTACTTTGAGGGACAGTAGTCTTTGTAATCTTGTAAAATTACTTAGAAATATTGTAGTCAAATATTTGCTCCGAATATTTTCTCAATTTCTAAATTTTTGCAGTTTTGTTAACTAGACCTATATATAGGCCTATATGCTAACCTCCGCACTAAAAATATGTGTACCTTTCCAAACTGTAGCTAACCACAACTCTTCAAAAAGTACAGATCTTCATGGACCAGGAAGATATGCACATTGAATAATTATTAGATATCAAGCCCATATTGAGTAAAATTAGATTAATCTAAAGTATGCAGCCTTATGTTATTATACTGACATAAAACTTTGTAATCTTTAGATTTTAGCACAAGGCAATAAACTAGAATAAATTTAATTCACAAACATAATTATTATGCTTAGATCACATGCATATTTAATAATGCACGGTAGAGATATGATCGTATCAGCAACATCCTGGAACGCATTTATCTTTACAAGAGTCTGGGGACAATGGACCATTGTGTAGCCAAATAACCGATATGTGTGAGCATGCTGTTATAATCATGAATTGTGCTGTACTGGGGCGTTGGGTACTGCAGCTTATCAATCCATTGAAACCGATATCAAACTGTTCTCTTTGACCTGAATATCGTCACAACTTATCACAAGTGTGTGTGTGTGTGTGTGGTTGCATTACCAACAGTTTATTTTACGTTTTATATTAACTCTGTTGGATTATCGTCCTGTAAATATAAAGCTAGATGATCTGTCACAGGACCTTAAAATAAAACTCTAAAATAGTTGCGATAATATTTACTAGATGTCAAACAAGGCATACTCAATATCAATGTTCATAAATATAACAATAACAGTAAATACATAGACACATTTATCTCCAAATAGTCGACACAAAATAATGTAGGTGGCTATGATCATTTTAAATAGTACGTTGTTACATTTTCTAGAAGTGAAAAACTGATTTTCATTAGAATATATTTTCTTTTATGAAGCGTAGATTTGCATATTTATTTGGAGTAAAATAATTGTGTGATTTGTGCTAAATATAATCAATAATCATTAATTTTATTTAATATTGGCCCAGAAAATTAAGTGTTGAAAAATTTCTGCAAGAAAATTAAGTTACTTCACGCCCCTCATTGAAACGCTGATCAGTCTTCGAAATATTTCCAGAATATAGGCTAATTTTACTTTTATCTTCATCTTGCAAAATGTGATCACAATTTAGTTTCCCCATTTTTAGAATATCGAAACGACCATTATTACCTTCTCTTTTCATTAGTCTTTTTGTTTTAATTGCTCCAAATTTATCCTGATCGGAGAAACATCACGCTGTCCTACGTTACAAACAAAATTCAGTGCATTCAAATCTTCTATATCCCTTTAAAACCAGGAGTCAGCGACCATTATTATTAAACTAATAGTATTGTAATAGCAAGAATGCACTTTGCAGTGTGTGTAATTATAGGACCTGTAACATTTAGTTTTGGGAATTCAGAATGCCGGTGAAAGTTCTGACTTTAGGAGCCCTTGTTTTAATACCTTGTCCTGTAGGCTGCGAAAATGATTGAAAATGTCATAAATATCCTGCAAAATGGAACTTTACCATTCATGTAAAGATTTTTTTACATGTAAAAACATTTATGATAGAAAGGGAACTAAAACTAATGTCAGTAATGATAACTGTATCTTCATTAACTCCTTGAGATCAGCAATCGTTACACATTAACTTATGTGTTTCGCTGTCTTAATGTAGCAAACATTGAACAATAATTAGGCTACACTAGGTAGAACTAGGCTAATAAGAATTAATAGTAAAATAGTTTTATATGCAGTGTCTTTTTAATTAAATGCAAATTATTTAATTTGTTAGTGCAACCAAGAAAGAGTATATTACAGTCAAACATACATGTTTGTTATATTTGGAAATAATGTAAAATGATAAATTCAACAAGACTTACGTGCTCATCAAAGTGCTTATGACCGAGTTAACTACAGGGCTTTAGAATAAAATTTTTGCCGTTTGTTTCGCTGGCGGCGGCGGCTGGGCAGGCAGGAGCCAGCTTTCCCCGTACACAATTCTCCGCTTCTTAGAACGTGTATATAAAATCTTAATTTCGCGATAATCCTTGGACAAATTTCGTCCATTTTTGCGTAGTGCTTTTCAAAGAACATTTATTCCGCTTGTATAAAAAGTGTATGTAAAAAACATGTATAAATTAGCGTCTTAACATTTCGTCTAATGGTTAATATTATATAAAAAAAAAACATCCTTAAAGAATTACATAAAGCAAAGGCATAAGGACCCATTCTAAGGATTAGGGTTTCTAGAGATTGAGGAACAAGAATGTGACAAATGCTCCTAATAGGTTCTGGAAAGTACTAGGTTCGTTTAGTAAGCAAATATCAACCGACTTAGACCTAACGCCTAGACGTAAATTTTCCACACCGGTAAGTTCAATTTCCTCCTCAGTGCTTCAGCAGTGATGGGCAAACTTCTATGGGAGCGAGTCAAATGGCAGACATTTCACAAGGCGAGCCGAAATAGCGAAGCCATAAAATGGTGCAATTTTCAGAACTATTTTGTCTTATTTATTTGTGAAGAAATATAAGATGGTACTGTACTTCGACTGCGACTGTACTTCCGATAGGTTTTTGTAGTCCGGTTGCAACTGGAAGATGAGCCTCAAGAGTGAAGTCAACGTCATCCTGCTTCTGAGGAACTTCTGACAACTTTTTTCGAAGCGTCAAAGAATTAAACACTTGCTCAGACTCATCAAGATGAAAATATAGCGATAACCCTCTGGGCAAGAGAAATAAAAAATTGGAAACTTGAGTTCAGTTAGGACTTCTAGAATTGAAGTTTTGAGGTGATAAGAAAAAATAAAAAAGCGTTACTTTGCATCTCAACTAATTTGTGCTGAATGTCCATTTTTACTGTTTGCAGTCCACAGTGAATAAAATTTAACAAAAAAAAAATCCAAAATCTTCAAGTTCTATTAAAATTCACCGTGGAGTCATGCAATAGAAGGAAAAAGAAATCGAGTAAGAAATATATTTTTTTCCTCTGTCGCGGGCCGGATTGCACTGCGCTTGGAGATCTCATGGGACACCCCTCCGGAAAGGCACGTGGACACATACACACTTTTGAAGTCGTGAGGTGGATAGATAGGCCTACGTTTTGTCCCATGGTATGAGGGCGTTAAGTATGCATTTACAATTTGCCGTAAGCTACGAACAGAATTCACATTGACTTAGCTGGGAACTCATGATTAGCAAATACTAATTGCTCAACAAATGAAATCTGTTAAATGAATTCAGCTGTATGACCAGCATTTGCCAAGTTCTCAGCTGACACCTCCTGTACATGAGACCTTGACCTGCAATTACAGGCTATCAGACTCGGGCACGCCGGTTGGTAGGATGACGCTCGATACGTTTATTGAAACATTTTACATCATACTATTAACACGTTATAGAATGTCCATGTTGCTTCAGCTGGTATTTAAACTAAAACATCAGTGACCTCATGGAATATAAATGACAGAAGTCAAGATGTAACAAACTATTGAAATGCTACACATACTTGATAGAAACGGCAAACCGACAACTGACTGATAAAGTAGGCTCAGTTTTTCAAAGGAGGAGGAATTTTTAATGTTACTAGAGAGGATAATTGCCCTTAGTCAAGGATTACTATAAAATTACAGCCTATCGATCTGTCCAAGTACGGTATAGAAGATACCCGAAAAATGAAATTTGAATTGGTGTAATGGCTGATGAGTTGATGACTAAGAACAGTTCTTTTGGAAATCTTTATTGACATACTTTGATATAGTGTGCAGAGTAAGATGTGCAATGGCCAAAGATTCTCGTAAAACATTTAAAGCGATAGAGAGAGAGAAAATCCACAATGGATATCTGCCCCAATTACTAGGGGACCCTGAGGGTTCAGCCTATCAATTAATCTACACGACATTCAGTAGAAGAAAACAAGATGTAATATAGGTCAAAATCAAAGAATAGGCCCGTTGAGAAAGTTATCAAAAAAAAAAAAAATTTTTTTACTTTACTTCATATTGTTCAGATGGTTATGTAGAATTTGGCGAGACTTTTAAATGTCCAAGAACACATCCACATTTTCTGAAAACATTAACAGTAAATTTTGAAAGAACTCTTTTAACGAAGAACAACCCAAAATTTTGCAAATCTGTAATCCAATTATTTGTTGCATACCCTCCTCGCCCCCCCTTCCCCGGGTATCATATGACAACTCGGGTTTCAGATGTTTTCTCGCTCTATGAACGAGTCAAAATGATGACGGCCGGTGGTATCATATTTGACACATTCTGCACTAAATGCTCATATTTTTCTATCTCTGTCTGGTATGTATCGATGGTTGAATTTAAAAAACCGTAAAAACTTGATATACGCGTAGATCCGAAAACTTAATACTTATATGATATTACTCCAAAATCCCTCTAGAACTCCCTCTCAAATAAAATCAAAATTTGATCTCTTGAATAACACATCAATCAACAGCTGTTTAAATCTCAGTTTAGACCCCTAAAAACTCCCCACCTCCAAATATGTAGCCTGTATATATATATTTTTTTGCATTTCTATCCCAGAAACCCATTAAGCACAAAAATGTAATACAACTGTCCTAATTTTATCATGGGTCCTAGGAGGATACCGGTATATCCTATCGCTGGCTCGTAGAGAGAGAAAAACAACTGGGGGATTTGAAACATGTATATTCAATAACAGTAAGAGAGAACAGGTCTAGGTTGGTGGATATTAAGTATTTTAGGTATATAGTCAAATATACTTAACGGGATGGTATTCATTTCAGTGTAGTATGTTCATAATGGGTTTTGTACGTGTTCTTTTCTTACACAAGAGGATTTCGTACAACCTCTACTAAAAAGGACTGCTTGGACAAGCAGAAATGTTACTGAGAGTGTTTTAAAATAGTATTATGAATGAGAGTAAATGATATTGAAATGTATTGAAATATCCAACATGTAACAAAGAACGTGAACTCTAATTACTACAGGCTATTATTAGGCCTAATTCAGTTTCCTCTTATGGATGCACCATACTGTTTTGTCACAGTCTAATGATTGTTTTGTGCCCAACGACAGTATAATAATGATAATTAAAACAAATTAAAATAGATGCTGACTATCTCATATTAGCTAAACGCACAAGAACGGGAAACTAGGGCACCGGTAGTTAACGAAGGGTGGTATATGTATTCAAATGCTATCACATACAGGTATCTCAAGACTTCGTCATCATAAGATGTTACCATATAATTATTTTCTCCCGATCTGAATAAGTCATCGTGTATGTATTCAAGAAATATTGTTATCCCCCGCTATTAGCCTACTTTGTCACTGACCTACGGTACATCGCAGTTTCCTCTCTCTCGAAATATTGTTCACTGAAATTACAATGTCGAGTTTAATATCTGGAAACGTATATTTTGCTCACTGTACGAACTGCGACAGTCGCAGTTATTACAGAAGACAAATAAAATAAATAACATTTTGAATATATTATTATTGTTACTATAAAAATGCTCAAGTCCTAGGTGTTACATTCCAAGAGATGTATTAACCTTTTCACTGCTACTAACTAGCCATTTCCGAAATTTTAGAATCATAACGATGATATGAGTAAGCAATATTAAAATGTAACATATATACTAATATTGTCTTCTTTTTTTGCCTTAGCTTAATATAAAAAAGTTCGTGAACTTCAGAAAATTTTACCAGGACTTAATCACTACGATAAGCTTCGTACTTTTCCGTCAGACATTTAGTTTTATTCTCTATCCCATTTAAGAACGATCCTGTTCAAAACAAAGAAGCGTGAGAACGCACGTGTTCACCGTGTTTATGTTAGTTTGTTTATTCTCAGTACAACTGACCCGCAGGGTCGTCGTGAACAATGAATCCTTTGTTTTGTTTGCTAATTGATATACTATAATGATGATTGATGACGATGCCAGTGAGAGTTTGTTATTTCACGTGTAAATGTTGATATTATTGTTGCATGAACTTACGAACACTCGTTAGCCACACCCTGCTAATGGCGCACGCTAATGACATTAACCAATCACGTTTTGTCACATGATGCGAATTTTCCGCGAACTATCTGTGAGTTCTCTTTGTTTTGACTAGGATCAAACTAGAATGGGATCAATTTTAAAACATGAGTAGGCCTAGGGATCAAACTAATTAGGTTACTTCAATCGCTTTAACTTTAAGAAGTTATAAACGTATAGGCCTACTACGTACGTTAAAAGTTATCTGGAACAAACTATAGTTATCTGTTTAATTTGTCAATCTGCGTATAGGCTAATATTAAAATTTTGCTTTTGGTTGCTACATGCTACATCCTAAAAATTGCAGTTTCATTTTCGGCCTGAAACTAAGTTTCGCAAATTGAACTAGCTTTGATTATTCTGCAAAAACCGGTTTGTGATAGCGGACGCGCGCGCATTTCTTTTTATGCCGACCAGTCCTCACGATTCCGGTCAACTGTATAAAATATGGCTGTTGACCCGATCTGTGTGTGTAACAAAATTACATAGGTTCAGCCAAGCTAGTGTCTGTGGAAGTGGAAAATTAAAGAATGTTTTGCATGAGCATGTGAACACAAATCTTAATCTAGTGGTCAGACCAAATCATTTAGTCGTACTTTTCTATAACTCACAACTAATTATTAATAAACTTGAGATCAAAATAGCAAAGAGTACCATTTTGCAAAGAGTTTCTATAGTATCTTGCTATAGCATTCACATAACTTACATAAGTAAAACTTTCTTCATAAGAAATTATATCAAGAGGCAAACAGCACAAACATGGCAGAAGATTCAAGTTACGTAATTTTTGCTGCAATTCTTCATGGGCAGTAAATTTCTTCAGCTTGAAAGAGAAATTCGTCCATTTTCTTTGCCCTGGAGTTTATTCACATTAGTATCTTGAAGTCCTTTGTTCGAAATTCAAAATTGTTTTATTTAAACATATATCTTGATCTGTAGAATTTATGTAAACATTCTGTTACTGTACCTATTTCAAATAGAGTAGCATTTTCGGTTCATTTTTAAATGATGCTTCAAAGAACATCATAATATTCTGTATTGTGTAGATTCGGTTTTCTTGCTTTGTTCGTTTAATTTATGAAAAGCAGTTGGTTTTCCATCTTAGTTTTATAAAAAAAATTACTTACAGTCTAGGTTCCCCGTTATGGTCATTGGACCCCCAGGTGTCCGTGGGTACGATGAATAGGATCCGCGAATAACGCCAATTTCATTTACCACATACTGTCTTAAAGGTTTTTGTAAATTTTATCTCAAGCTACGTCGCGAATGTACGAATAACAACCGAAATCTGGCCCAGAAGAACAGAAATGCTTTCATTTTATTCCTTAGTGAATCCTTATTTTCTATTTTAGAAGAAAGTAAATCGGGATGTCACTATTCATATTCCTTGTCCTGTGGTAAGGTGTTTTGTTGCGTATAGACGTAGTTTATCTTGAGTTCGTGATTTTCCAGTTAGCTTAATATAAATATGAACTGGTGGTTAAAATTTATAGTGAGCCAAATGTTGCCATATATAGGTAAAATTCCATTTTAGTTTATTTTTAAATATTTTTTGTTATGCAAAATAGCCTACACAGTTCATGAGCTCGTTATGGATATTTAAGTAAAAATTGTATTGGAATAACGTTTTTGGAGGAAAATTAAAATACAAAATACCTTAAATTATGCAAAAATTTGTATGGGGGACTCCACAGCTGAATAAACATTTCAACTTTCTAGGGAGGCGTGATACTTAAGAAGTTGGGAAATGATGTTCTATGAATAAAGCCTAACCTTTGCTTGAGAAGTTCTGATAACGAAACTTTCCTAAGGGTCTCCAGTACTAGAACCATCTAAAACCTTTTCTCTAATTAACGAGGGGCATTGTTCGGGAATTTTTATTTCCATTGATACATCGATTTACTCAATACTTATATTTAAATATTATTAATCTTGTATAGTATATCGAGAGCACCCTTCAGTTGAATGATAATAATGTAATACTGTATGTACCAAAAAGACTCCTGATCAGATGACTCATTTTGATGCGGGTCGTGAATTACCACTTATTAGTCTTTTATTCCTGCACCCTTGTGTAAGGGTGGGAGGTGAATACCTTACTCGACGATGACTTTGTTAGGGAGGGGAGCCTACATTAACATCACAGTTTAAATTTCCGGAATCAGTTTGTGTTCAACACTATGGTGAAACGTATCTTCAGGAAAGGTCGTTGCAGAACTAACATTCAAATATCGTTGACAATATAGTGAGTACTATTAACATGATTCCTTCTGTTGTGCTTCTGTCGGAGTTTTGATGTATCAGTAGTATCACACACAGCTTGTTCAACACTTACGAAGGTCATTACTAGTACATATTGCCTATTATTATTATTATTATTATCATCATCATCATCATCATCATCATCATCATCATCATCGTCTCAGTTATTTGACTAGGAAATGCGACCCTACTCACTTCTCTACAAATTGGCATAGTACGTGTAGGGAATGACAGCTTTCTGCATAGTTCTAAACCAGTGATTCCCTGCCTGTGGGGCACCCCTCCTAGAGGGCATTGAGTGTTGGGGAGACGATTTGGAATTAGTAAAATTTTTGTATACAAGCTCGAAAAAAATGTACATTCTTTTCAAATCAACCTCTACTTTCCTAATAATTCATCCGATGACGACCTAGATGTCACAGTGATCTTCTTTGTGTATTGTCAAATTTGAAATGAAACATAAGAAGTCAGTGTCAGTTGTCTCACTGTCAATAGTAGTGACTTAATTACTAACTGGTTCATAAACAATTTGATTGAATCAATAATTACTTTGACTAGTTGATTTAAAATATGTTTATAAAAGTGTGCTTTTTTTCAAACATGTTCTGTTTCTTATGTTGTCTTAGTTTACATTCTCTCCTTCATTATGGTAGAGGGGGCGTAGTAACTGGGCACATCTCAAGGGGTGCGTCAAAAGGATAAGGTTGGGAATCTTTGTTCTAAACAAAGTTGGGTCCAATCCTAAGGTTTTGATGTTATTTTGTAAGGCTGAAGCTATTATGATCCCTGCAGTTGAAACTACTGTACTGATAAAAAGTTAGAACGATTCTAATCGGGAATGTAAATATTTTGTGTAATAGTAGGAATTCTATAAACTCATGACTTGCATTAAATTTGTCAACGAAATATAAAAATAAAGGTAAAGATGTTTCCTAGCAGAAAATTACAACTAGCCAATGAAACTGTAAACCGAAACGTCTTGGATTGAAACATGCATTTTGCAATGATATGTACACAGCATAGTTGTTCATGAATTACAGGAATTACCCACCAAATGGTAATGATTCTGTTTGCGCATGGCAAGGTCTTGACGTATGTTTTACATGGAATTCAGGTGACTAATAAGTTCATTGTAAACCAGTAGCCTAAGGCATGCTAACTTACATCACTTGATAGAAGTGCAAAAGCGTGGAGTGGGGTATATAGTTAAGTTACTTCCTTTATAATTCTCTGAATCTGGAAGCTGTGCTTAAATTTACCTTCTTCCTGTTGTATAATGCTGTATGATAAAGGATCAAAGATATTTCTCGTATACGGTGCTATCACTTACACTGTTAAAAGTATAATATTTCCCAGAAGTGGCATATTCATTAATTAATCCATCTTTTTCTTAAATCTCAAATCTCCCGATTTCGTAATTTTCAGGGTGTCCACTGGTCGGGAAAATCCGGGAATCCGGGAAAAGGCCGGGAATTTCGTATGGTCGGGAAAATCCGGGAAAAGTCAATGAATTTGTTAAAATATCCGGGAAAATTCGAAAAATTGCAAAGTGTGATCAAAAAGACTTCTAGACAATAATAGGCCTATATGAAAGTATATTTAATTTTTTTACTGTTCCTAATTTCTTGTATCTGTTGTAGCCTAAATAATTATTGTTTGCAATTACTTTTGTTACTAAAAGTTTTTCTTATTTGAAGTATGTATAATCCTATAATTTTCTTACACAGTTATTAGAAAGTGCTTCATATTTTGGTCGGGAATTTCTGAAATGATCAATGAAAATCAGGGATAAGCCGGGAATTTCTTCAGCATTACTTGGTGGACACCCTGATTTTGCACAGTTGAAAATCATCTAATTCTAACATAAAAAGTTTTGGTGACAACTTCAATAATAGAAATAATAGAAATAACTTAGATATCAAACTTATCTGATATTTAAACATGAAAGAACAAACATGACATGTAAGTACTAATTTGTTAACAGCGCAATCACCTAGTTTAACCACAGTGTAGTATACTTTAAATCGGTTAGGGGACGAGCTGAACTCGTAACGTTACCATAATCTCTACCGTAAAAGCATAAAGTATTTTCTTTCTTTATATGATGATTTTGATACAGTACAAGTTGTATAATCTTTATATTATGTAACAAAAATTCGTTTATTTTCGTGCAAAACTGTTTTGCTTTTTAATCGCATAGTTCTTTATAACATCAGCATCGTTACAATTATATAGCATGAATTTGTTTCACATATTTAAAGGTGTTGGATATGTGCACCTCTGGTGAGCTGCAAATTTACCAAGTTTGCACAGAATATATTTGTGGGGGGCAAGAATTGTAGTTTTAGAAGTTATACATAGGCCTTATATATTAAAAACTTTAAATGTTGGAGGCAGAAAATACCTTGTCCCCCCCCCCCGAATCGGCGCCTGTGGGAATTCATTACCTATGCGTTTGCGTCAAATGACAGGAATGTGCTTCATAGCGCACTGATTCCAGAGTTCATATCGGTAGTAGACGAAGGGTCAAATATCGAACGCCTTTAAACGTGTCAAAAAAAGAAAGAAAAAAACTTGTCGAGCTTTTATTTAACTGCAAAGTTTTGCGTTTTTGTTTATATTCTTAAGTAAAATTTAAAACCATTCACCATCAATTTGAAATAAATCTCGTTTTTCCATCTGTATAATGACATACTTCAAACTAGTGTCTTTATGAGCGATACACTACTGTTTTGTATTAATATTTTTCTTTACTAAAGCTGTTTAACAATAGTTTTCTTTACACTAAAAGAAGAAATTATCAGTAATAATGATGGTGACACTTGGAAGAGAGAGGAATTATTTAGTCAAGTTTTAAAATTATTCATTAACTTTCTTGTGTGATCTTGTATTGTTTTATAACTCTAAATGGGTAGAAGGTTTTTTAACGATCTATTTGACAATATTTTGCTACCATTTCCCAAGATCAGTATTACAAGCCTTGACCATTTCCTACCACTAAGCGAAGTTATTCAGGGTGAATAGTTTACAGCTAGATCACGGTACATGCAATGCAGTAAACACATAATTATGCATACAGGGCAATCTTATGCATCAATGCCCAAATTTCCATCCCCCACCCACTACATTTAGTGTACAGTATACAGTATAAAGCCGGAAATGCAAGGCAGGTGGTGAGCAGTTTGTGAATCGTAGAAGCAGGTGTTTTGTGTTTCATTCAACACTTCAGTAGTAACCATTAAAGCAAACTATTTGCCAATGTTTGACTAGTAAATAAGTTTTGTGATAAAGACGTGAGAAACGTAAATTATTGTACTGAGAATACTAGTATGCACTGATTATTGTTACAGCAGCAGCAATTATGAATTACCAATGATAATTATTAAGGATTTGTAAAGAGACATTTACACTAATGAGTAACATTTACATAATTTTAATGGATCGTTTCCCCTCATGATTAAGAATCGCAGAATTTTAATACTGAATAGTTTCCCATATTTGAGTATAGATTACATATAGAGCTATACAATGTATGAGACATGGCCTGAATGTTTGAAAATTGCAACAACTGGAATTAACATTTGCCCGAATGAACTATATAGAATTTAAGTAGGATGGCTTCCAGAACGAGTGAGAAATACAAAATTATAATGCGTATTAATTTTTACGTGGTACGCCGTAGCGTAATGTTTGAGGAGCTGCGCTACAAACCGGATGGTCGCGGGTTCGATCCCCGATGAGGTCGTTGGAGTTTTCAATTGGCCTAATCCTTCTGGTGGCACTATGGCCCTGGGGTCGACTCAGCCTCTAACAGAAATGAGTACCAGGAGCGATCCTGGGGGTAAAGGCGGCCGGTGCGTAAGGCTGACAACCCTACCACCTTCATGTGCCGAATGTCCAAAATGTGGGAGCCTCCATGGCCTGTGTAGGGAACACTTCACTTTACTATTAATTTTTGCAAGAATATTTATTGATCGTTTTATTAAGACTAACAACAGTTTTTTTTCAAACCTCACCGTCATGAAAAAATACTATGTGTCAGAATTTCCTCAGTAGATTTAAGGAGGGTAAGTTTCTATAAAGAGATCTGACTATACGCTGTTATATATTTAAAAAAAAAAAAAAAGTTACCAAAGTGCACCATTCCTTCAACTCTGGACTGGGTTTACTGGTTGTTTATACCGCCCAGCACTTACGATATCGTGATGTGGGGTGGTGGGCAGGTAAATGAGCTGATTTCTGTGGATGGTTGTGTTTCTGGTGCATGTAAATGTGAATACTATCATGACTAGATCCACACTCATCCATAGCGAGCAGTGACGCCTCTAAATAAACCTACAACATCGAGGATTCTCAACTGTTGAAAAAAAACTGACTTTTCTGGAGTTGAAGCTCAGACCAAATAATCTACGGTAGCTGAACAAATCAATTCCAAGCTGAAATCTTATATATTATTAATAATAATAATGTTTGAATTGCATTGTTTAGAAGTTGACTTAAAATAATTAATTTCCTGATATATTCACTGATGAATATGGTCTATTTTTCGTAGTTTTTATGCTTAAGATATGTATAGGCCTACGTGTCAACTGAAGAATTCATTATTCTTAAATGGATGTATGGTCTTGATGATCAGTAAAAGTTATTAATTTTTAATCGAGTGATACTTTTATTGTTTAAATGCCGTAACTTTTAGTACAAGTACTACTATAATATTATCTATAATTATATTATGTGTTACATTTCTGTTCCTATATTGTTTTATACTGACGAAGCTAAAATTCAGTATAGAATCTACAGTGAATAAGTTTGAAGTCAACTTGAAACATTTATGAGCATAAAGTTCGCAAGATTGGATTTGGTCGTTTTGTCCTGTAGTAATGGTACAGCTAGTCGCCTTGATTTTCTACCTAGCCAGACGTACTGTGCATGTCAGCTTGGAAGAACAAGCTTGCTGATTTCATTTCCTTGCTACAAAGCTGATCTGTACAAAAACTGTGAAGTCTGTCAGCACGTGTCATGATGAGTGCCGTCTCCTGCATACGTGTGGAGTGCAATATTTCTCTTTTCCGGTGCTGTGTAGTGAGAGGTCAGGGTCTCCATTTCTTAAGGTATACGCCTATACAGGACGTTTTACAAATTGATAAATCGTCTAAGCGGAACCGGAATCACGGGCTTGTATTCTCCAATCCAGGACTCGATTCCAGTTTTCAATGTGACTGAAGTTTTTCGTGGTTTTATTTTAGCAAATTTTGGCAAGAAGTAATGCCAAATACAGATGACCCCCTTATGACCTCATTAATTTTTAGTAGGCCAAGTCTTTGTATCTGTCAACATGCAGTTGTTGCAGGGAGAATACAAAAAAATAATATTTTATACATCATTAATATTTCAGCAAGTCTGTTGCCCAGAAAACATAATCAGGTAAATTAAAACAAAAATGCAGCCTCATCAAATTCAGCTGGTGTTCAAAATTAGGGATCGGGAATCTGTGTGAATATTAATGTATTTACATAGGTAGTTATTTGATATTGGTTTACAGTTGAAAATATAAAATACATGATACCTGCCACATAACTTATCATTTCAATTTGAATTAACCTCATTGAGAATTTTGTTCACAATACAGTTGTTTAATTTACTGTTGCAATACCACTATACTTTTTTTTAAACAATTTATTTATTGTCGATTTGACTCATAGGAGTCTAATCGCGACTGTACAGATAGTAACAACATATTACATTACATATAATAACCAGTAATACATTTGTTCACAATAGTAAATTAATTCTTAATATTATAGACTACTGTATAGTTTAGCCTAATAAGTAAGAATCACCGTGTTTGGAATTACAGTATGTTGAATTTCCCCCCCCCCTTAATAACATTCCTGGCGACGCCCCTTACGTTTTATCATATTTCTGTGAAATTGGTAGAGTATGCACACAGCGAAGTGCTAAAAGAACATACTTATACTTTTTTTTTGGCGATTTCGAGGATAGATCTCCGTCTATTTCTATTATTATATTTTACTCCATACATTACATTTAACAGTGATATATAATCAAGACACACCCTTTGAAAAATACAGAATCCGTTCCACACTATTAGGTTCGTTAATCTTTGCTGTAATCAGTCACAAGATGTTTGTTATGAGTTTTATTTAATTGTAGGATGCCAACTAATATTGAAGACACAGTATGGTTTGTAGTTCACAATTAGGAGCCAGAAGTTTATGAAAATTCATAGTTTTATTAATTCACTTTATATGCTAGTGTTAAAATGTGTACAAGACATGAAATAAACAACAAATTTGATGGCTTCATTTTGCATGTTGTTGCATATTTTGTTAGTTTTCCTGTAATGCATCATGTTCGCTTGATATTAAAATATTTGTTCACATTTTAACGGCATATTTTTGACAGATTTTAAATATTGTGCATATCTGTTAATTTACATAATTACAGCATATTTGTAAAAAGTGAATTTTTGAGAACCGACAGTATGATAGCTTAATTATTGACAGCACATAGCCTAATGTTTTCGAAACTGGTTTTATAACAATAAAGCGACGTTTCACTTCTTTAGTTTTCAATTTACTGAAATTTATTCCATTGATCTTGCTTTCTAATTTTGTATCGTAATTTATACATCTATCATTTTTTTATAATTTATAATATAATTCAGAAAACAAGAGAACATAAAGTATTAAAATTACTTAAATTAAATAAAGCATACTCCATTGATTTTAAACTATATTTTACAAATTTTAGAGCATACTTGCATGCACATTTCGTCTTCTGATAGAGCATTCCGGGCCTTATTCACTGTAAAACATTCGTACAGTTGTAACTAAAGTTTTCTTCGCCATACAAAGAAGATACACACCTTGAAGTGTATACAACCCTTCTTTATACAAGATTTCCTTTACCATACAATTTCTGCTGTTCTGTTGCTGTTCAAGTGCTGGGGACTGATTTTCACGCACCAGAGGCCACCCTTACCTCAGCTTCACGAGGGTGGCAAGCACAGTTTGTTTCTTTAACAAGTACTATTTCATTCGAACGCATATGGGTGGCGTCAATGCTGGGGGCTACATCCCTTCACGATGCTTGCATTAGAGAGGAGGGAGTCATGCATACATAGTCATAAAGGGCCGGTGGTTTGCAGTCAGGGGTCATTAAGTTTAAAGATGCTTCTCACGATACTTGAACCTCACGACCCCTAATATGATTACTGTACTTGGCTTCCTGATCCATTGCTTTCCATAGGGTACGTTGATTTTGGAGTGGTAATTTAAAATTCTTTATGTAGATTCTGACACGACAGCTGACTGTTACTTAACATTGAGACTATTAAGTACAAGTGTTGAATGAAGAAGCATGCTATTTTTTTCCAAAAGAATTAAGTGGAATTTTGGAAAGTGGTGCACTGCTTAGGTCTCTTGTACGAGGCCATAGGATGTCTAATTGCCAAACACGATTTAAGATTACCACAGCAAAAGCGAATAGGCCAGTGATGGGCAAACCTCTTTGGGAGCGGGTCAAATGACATAAAAATCTCCTAAGGCGGGCCGAAATAATTTATTGAAATGCTAAAATGGTACAATTTACATAACTATTTTGTATTTTATTTATATGTTAAGTATAAGATGAGTGGAACTGCGACTGTATTTCCGATAGTGAAGTCAAAAGCCTGTGAGTCAGTCTGTTTCTGATATAACTTTTTTGAAGCTTCGAAGGAGAAAACAATTGCTCACGCACATATGAAGATGTAGATATGGCGATAATCTTCTGAGCATAAGAAATCAAAGTTTGAAAACTTGATTTCGGTAAGGACTTATAAAGTTCAAGTTTTGAGACGTTAAGAAACAACTTGAGCGTTACTTTGCAACTCAACTAATTTGTGCTTAATGTCCGGTTTTACTGTTTGCAGTCCACAGTTGACAGCAATGGAATAGTGAAAATACCTAAGGCTTGTTCAATGCTAAAAGTCTTGAAGTTCAGTTAAAATTTACCATGGAGTTCTGCAAACGAGCGAGATATATATATTTTTCCCCCTTTCCTGTTGCGAGCCGCATTATAGCTTCTTGAGGACCACATGCTGGTCATACTTTGCCCATAACTGCAATAGACTATAGCGCTAAAATAAAATAATTTAAAAAGCTTTCACTTAAATTTTCATTTGTCAAATTTTATAATTTCTTATAATTTACGGACAGTGAAAACTTTTGTTATCCCACACCAGGTGTAATTTACACACTTATCCTGCCGGTTGTATTACGTATATGGATTTGAGACATGGCCGCTTACTTGTCAGGAAGAACATCTGAGAGTGTTCGAAAACTGTGCTTAGGAAAATATTTGGGCCTAAGAGAGATGAAAATGGGGATTGGAGAAAACTACATAACGACGAGCTTCATAACCTGTACTCGTCACCGGATATAGTTTGGGAAATTAAATCACGGAGGATGAAATGGGCTGGACATGTTGCGCGCATGGGGGAGGAATGACATCTCAAAAGTATTGACTGGGAGACCCGAAGGGAAAAGACTACCTGGAAGACCTAGATGTAGGTGGGATTACAATATTAGGATAGATTTAAGGGAAGTAGGATTTTCGAGGGATGATTGGAGTTAGCACAGAATAGGGTTGAATGGCGGGCTCAGGTAAGCGCGGCAATGAACATTCGGGTTCCATAAAATAGATAATATTCCTTTAGCTTGCTGAGGAATTGTCTATTGTCTATTGAGTAAGTAAGCAAATATTTTAAGTTTAAAACATGCTTCATATCCCTCCTTGACACATTACATTCCTTGATGCTTGCAGACGTACATCTGACGTGGCGAAGCAGAGGAGTGGCCTCGTGTTCTTGATACCGAGCCACATCTTTGTCAGCATCACGCCAAACTCACACTACGTGACTTCCAGTACAAGAACCCTGCAGTCTGCAAGCAAATTCCCAGCTTCTCCCCACAGACCAAATTGCCCTACCTGCTGATCAAGAACTCAGCATCTCTCACAACTATGCTATCCTATCTCTCACAACTATGCTATCCTATTTGTACTTTTTTTTTTTTTTTTTTTTTTTTTTTTTGAACCGCAAGCCTCGTTTCTCTTCACAAAACCGAGATACATAATGCAAACCACATTGTTCCAAGCATATTGCTTTATGTTTTCGAGATGCTGAAATATTAATAACTGCGAAAACGGCGCATGAAGCTACAACAAAAGTTATATAAATCATTTATGGACGAGGTTGACATAGTGACATGTCGGGATTTTCACTCTCAGATAGTAATTCTCGGGTTTGGATTAGTGCCCTCTCTAGTGAAGAAACTACCTAAGATTACTCTTGACAGTTTCTGTCATTCAGTTATCTAATACTTAGTCTACCATCTAGTGAGGTAGTACAAGGATTACGGAAGTATTTTATTTGAACCATGATGCTCATAAAAATCAAGTTGCATTTCTGATAAGGAAACAGATTACCAGGTTTTTCGATAGCAAGTTAATTCTTCAGTACCGACGTTCACATATGGTTATGGACCTCTGCATGCGTAGATTGGTTTTGCTCTACCATGCACAATTTGCAAGTTATTGAAACGCAAGTTCCTTGCACGTAAATGTGAGAATGGATTTAAAAAATATACACCGTATATTTTATTATATTAATTATACATTCATAATTATATAATTAGTTAACTTTTAGCATTAGTGAAGTAGAAAAACTGTTCAGGGATGCAGTGGAAGAAGTGAACTCTGTGCAGTGGAAAAATGCTTGTGATTATGTTAAAACAATTGAGGAATTCTATTAGATCAAAGACGGTCTTGTTGATGAGGTATGTCGAATTCATAATAAATTTAGACGATTAGATTCTGATGAAAGTGACCTAGGATTACAAGATGAAAATAATGTAGATTCATCAACTTGACTACCCATCATTGCTTCTCTACCTGACTTCTGCCAAATATATTCTCTTTTTTCAGTCGTCAAAGGTTAGAGAGTTGCTGAGGCATTTGTGCTTTAAAGAGTTCCTTAGGCACTTAACAATAAAATTTACCAAATTAAAACTTCGTGCACTATCGTAGAAAAACAGTAATTGTTCGCAGGCATGTCAAAATGAGGGTCCTCCGAGGGACATATGGGTCACGTTTGTTTTGTCATGAGGGCCACACAAGACAACGAATTGAAAATTATTACAGAATATTTTTATTACTTAATCTTAGAAACATACAATGCTCATATGAAATGGTTTAACGACTAGCCACATACAAAGTAATTAAGTAGTTCAGCAAAAGAAAAGGGAACAGAAAAATGTTAAACGGTAACAGACTCTTTTGCATCACTAACAAATACAGGTGAACATTTATTACATGTGAACAAAAAAATGAACATTTATTTATGATTATTTCTTTGTTTTGTACCGAGGCTCTGACACTTTGCTTTAATGGCAATTTTGATGTGTCTCGTCGAAATGACTTTCCACTTCTGACTTGATTAGAGATGACAAGTGTTGATCAGTCAGCCTCGTTCTGAGAGGTTTCTGTTGATTTCTTGAAGGAAAATATATGTTTCACACACATAGATAGAACCGAACATTGCATAATCCTTGTGGCAACTTTCTGCAGTTGTAAACATTTTCAGGAAATTTAGGCCAGCTTATGCCAAGGCTTGTAAACTACAGAGGTAGCGTATTCCGGCGAGTTTATAGAACAGGGGGTTGCGGCGAGCAGGCGAGTGTGTGACGTCACCAGATTCCAAATCTCGCAATTCCCAGTTTTTACTCAGTCTAGAAAATCTTACACCGCGTGATTAAACTCGTAACCTTTAATTAACCCTTTGTCGGATTCCTGTGATTTTTATACAGAAATAATCTACACACATCAGCCCTACTGTTAGTTAAAACAGAGCCTTAAAAAAGCGGACACAAATGTTTTTATTTCATTTTATAAACATCACCCGTTACACAAAATTCATGGAGGGAGAAGCAGATTTCACTATGCGACAATTTTTTGTATTTTTGTGTCCCGAAAAAACTTCAAGCGAGAAAGTTTTAGTGAAATAATTGAATTTTAATACAAATGAAGTTCCAGCCCCATATCTCGAATGGTTTACGAGTAATTGAGTGGTAATTATTCCGGGCGCTTCGAGCAGGACAGTGGAGAGCACGGTGCCGCTGACAAGGCTTTTGTACCTACTGATCTCGGCCGCTTGACCGTAGTCTTTTAGGATAGAGATTACCAATACATATTGTTTTTAATAGTACTTATTAGAAAGTGCTTTAGAATGTGCAAATAACTAAACCATTATGCCGGGCCAGAGATGTGCTGTGGCAGTATGTAACAGTAATTTATCAGATTGCAAGAAGCTTGACTGTAACATTTCGTTCCACGTCTTTCCAAAAATCAAAGATGTTCGCAAGCAATGGATTGTTGCTTGCCGAAGAAATGATTCTTGGAATCATGATACAAGTCGAGTATGTTCCTTGCACTTCATGGAGCAGGATTACGAAAGGGATTTCAAAGCTGAACTGCTGAATTTACCAAGGGAAAAAAACTAAGAGAAAAAGGTAAATAATATATTATACTATTCTTATTAGTATTATTATTGTAATTGTTATTAATCATAGGCCTATTTACATGGGCTTTTAGGACTACAGAACTTTGCCTTTACATGCGCAGCTATGTCGGGATGACTAAATAAAAAGGTACCTCCGAAGAATATAATTATTGAACATTAATGCTTTAACTGCACTGGAAAGCGTATTTTTTATTGAGGAATGGAAATTAGTCTGCAGCAAGGCAATATTTGGCGTTTCTTCTGAAGAAGATTGAAGATTAATATTCACAGCTGAAGATTGAAGATTGAAGAATTATTATTGAAGATTAATATTCACAGCTCTCGGTAGATCACGGAGTAAAGGGCCCATGGATTTAACCAGGCTAAATTATATTTTATTAAATTTTTTGCGACTGTTATTCACTTATATTGTTATAGGTATTCATGTCTGCACTCATTTATAATTTAATGATTTATTAAAAATAATTAATTATAAGTATTTAGGCATCTCGGACGGCGTCTACTGAAGTCTTCCAAAATAATTTAGTTTCAAAGGGTCAATCTTTCAGTATGGGTACAAGTAGCCAGTTAATATCCTTTATTATTGAGTCCACGACTAAAATATTTAAGGATTTTTACGTAATTGCTAGTAGGTCTATTTTATAGAACAAAAAGACCTCTGTTCCGTTTCCATAGCTTTAGCGCCTAGAGTAATTACCACTCTATTACTCGTAAACCATTCAAGATATAAACGTGGTACTTGATGTATAATAAAATTCAAATATTTCCCTAAAGCTTACATGCTCGAATCATTTTCTGGTCACAGAAATAAAAAAAATTGTCGCATAGTCAAATATGCTTCTTCCTGAACATTTCACGGTCGTCACAACTGAAGAGCCCGGAATAATTACCACTCAATTACTCGTAAACCATTCGAGGTATAGGGCTGGAACTTCATTTGTATTCAAATTCAATTATTTCACTAAAACTTTCTCGCTTGAAGTTTTTTCAGGGCACAAAAATACAAAAAATTGTCGCATAGTGAAATTTGCTTCTCCCTCCATGAATTTTGTGTAACGGGTGATGTTTATAAAATGAAATAAAAACATTTGTGTCCGCTTTTTTAAGGCTCTGTTTTAACCGTCAGTAGGGCTGATGTGTGTAGATTATTTCTGTACAAATTTCACAGGAATCCGACCCAGGGTTGATTAAAGGTTACAAGTTTAATCACGCGATGTAAGATTTTCTAGACTGAGCAAAAACTGGGAATTGCGAGATTTGGAATCTGGTGACGTCATGCACTCAAGTGCTGCGATTGGTCTATCCCGGAATACGCAACCTGTATAGTTTACTGATCTTGAGCTTATGCATCCTTTGGAGGCCGCAGGAGTGCTTGCAGGTTTGACATGCCTGGCTTAAGACAAATCCTGGCAAGCGTCGCTTGTCCTGCTTGCTTCTGGCATTCATTACTATAATAATGACACGAAGGAACAGATGGCCAAGGGATTCTTCTGGTGGAAACAAGGAGTCGCTTTACAAAAGGGGGGGGGGGTTAACAGATTTACTTGTTAGTAACGTCAACCAAGATTGGTCAGGGAACCATAGAAACCGATAAATACTATATAAGTATGCTGTTTCCCGATGAACGTTGGATGATTTCTACAGAAAAAAAATATTAAAATGGCTGGTTTTCGACACACCTTTTCATGCTACAAAATTTTATTCTTAGCATTTTGACACGTTTAGGGCATGCAATGTTTTTTCATTGAGACGTGCTTTCTTTCTCTAAGTATATTTATAAACATAGGCTTAAAAACTGCACTGAAATTGCAGTGTTTTTCATACAGTTAGAAAAGAAACGGAATCATTTTATATTTTTGTGTGTCTTGAATTAAACAAATAGGCCTACTATATGTTTCCAAAACTTACTTCTCATTCTCTGGAACCGTATCTATTCTGTAAAATTTATTTATAACTTGAAAGTAGGTGAAATATTAAAAATAAAATCAGTTTTTAGTTTTGTAATGCAACATATAAATGACCCCAAAGTATGAAGAAAATGGTAGAATCCTTTCAAGTTTGAGCGTGTTGAAATTGGACAAGTACTGAAAGTCAATGCGTGGCAGGGATCATTCTTTGGAGACCATAAATTAGAATCTGTAAATTAATTTTATGTTACTTTGAATCGTAAACATTATTTAACGATGTAAAGTTTCATTTTATGGGTCGAGCCCGTTAGAGTAAAATTGTAGGTGCTAGTACGTTATAGAGAATATAGAGGATATCACCAAATGTCACTGCCGTTCTCTTCCCTTTCGTACAAAATAATAATTATTATCCATTTCATTAATTTTAACCACTAGTGGTTACGATTACTATTTATAGAGTAGCCTACCTAAAGATATTTTACAATTTAAAATAACATAACTAACTACTTCGTCAATAATAAGTTGGTCCATAAGCTAGTTGGTTTTTGATAATGCACAATCGTAGGCCAATACAATATGATAATAGTATCGTTAAAACATTTCTCCCCCATTCATTTAAAGTCTGCAATTCCGTATCTTAGCAAAGGATTTTTCCAGATTAGATCTTTCTTTACCTATTTACCTATTCTATAATTTGAAGAGATATATTATAACCAGGGCCCGGATTCTGATGTCCTAAAATTGTTTGAAAAATGACCTATAAAATGACCCCAAATTTTAAATAAAATGACTTAATAATAAATTATAAAAAAAAATGACCTAAAAGCTAATATTTTATTTATAAAAGAATATTATATTGTTGTTTATTGAGGGTAAACAGTAGTTTGCACTCTCAAATCCAAGCAGGTGGCAGACTCGGGTGCCAAGTCAATCTAATAACAATAATAATATAATACAAAAGTTTTGCGTTTCTTTGATTCTCACTTCCGACTGAGACATGTCAACACTTTAACGCCGAATTTTTCCTTCTTGCATTAAACAAACACTTCAAAGACAGCACCGCTAGCGACGAAAAAAGTTAATATACTCACTGTAGGCTAAATACACGAAAATGACCAAATAAGGAAGCAAATGACACAAAAATGACAAAATAATGACCTAAAATTGAAATAAATGCCCTAAAAATATAAAATTGCATAAAACGACAAAAAATGACCTAATAAAAATGCATTTCTATAATGTAGAGGCCATGATTGGGATTTATCCACAAATTGGCAATGACTATGCAGCATCAATAAAAAGATAACATGTCGTTAGAATCCGGGCCCTGATTATAACACATAATAATTATATACGAATAAATCACGATTTAGTATTTTCAGCAAATGTAGAAGCTATGCTCATTTGTTTTCTAACAAATTGTTGCCAACCAAAAGAGCCTGAATTCCACTAAATACGAAATTACCAAACAGTTTCTTCATTACTATTCTAACCAGAAGCGAACTCACTAGCGCTCGTTTTGTTAACTGCCTGTTAAGTTCTTTATAACAGTCTTACATCATAAATATATATTATGAGTTCGATTTTGACCCATTCGCACACTCAGCATAATAATTGTCACCATAGAAACTCTACCTGATAGATAGAATTTCAATGAGGTGGAGAGATTTTTCTTTGTCCACACTAAGGGAATCTCGAAATAGCCTCTAATGAATAACCTTTAACATTATGATAATTGTTTACGACGACTTGGCAGGTACTTATCTCCCCATAGCATTCCATTGTGATACAATTGCATGACGTCAGCATTAGAACGTGACGTGGCTGCAAACAAAGTTCCCACACTCACAGCATCCAAATGGACCACTATCATGCTTACTACAACTCCACATGTTTTAATATTCAGAAGAAATAAGTTTTGAATTAGAAACCCCTTTTAATTAGTGATAGGTAAGTATAGAAATTAAACAAACTATAAATTGAAGTAAATTGTATTAATTACTACTGTAACTAAAACCCTAGCATACCGAACATGAAATAGGGTTAATTACACTTGAAAATTCAATAATAATAATAATAATAATAATAATAATAATAAAAATCTCTGTTTAGTGGTGCCATCCACACCGAGTTTTTCGTCAATTATGTCGAAGACAGAGAAATGGGAATTAATTTTTTCCCTCCTTTTAAAATTTTCATCATTATTCCAGGAAGGTTTTCATCTTCATCAAATATTAATAAACAGTGTCATGATAAATTCAACGAAAAGTAAGGAGGAGCTTAAGACAAAATAAGATAGTTTAGATTCTAATGACATAATATCGTGACGTCAAACTTAGCTGCAAAGGCTTTTATTATACGTAACGAAACAGCTTGAGCTATCAGATTGTGAGCCAACTGCGTGTAGAATAATAATGAAATTCGGACAGCATGGCCATATGAGAAGACATAATCTGTCAGAGCCATGGTACACCAAGGGAATATTAGTCAACGGCTCTCTGCCAGTGTATAAAAATAAATTTACCAGGGCTGACTTGGTATTAGAGCCTTAAGAACAAAATTGTCATTTACTTTACTAACGTATTAATAAAATTAATTGACCTGGGCTGACTTGTTATTACGGCCTTAAGAAACTCGTATATTATTCTGAGGATAGCAAAGATAATTTGCCTTGTTTTTATCTTCTTACACGTGTAATACCGTATAATCATCTGATTTTTAAAAATCTTATGTTAAACCTAACTTCCTCTACCCTTAATACATTTCAGCTTAACGTACGCGGCTATATTGCAGTAATGCGCATTCGGTTGTCTCAATCTCATTAGATGTCGCCTTATTCGCAAGGCAAGACTTAAAAACCGAAGTTTGTTTATGAAATGAAAAACCTAAGTTTGTGTATGAAATGAGTGGCTAATAATTCAGGTTTTTTTTAGCTTTTTATGTAATAATCAGGGCCCGAAGTCTAACGACATGTCATCTTTTTATTGATGCTGCATAGACATTGCCAACTTGGGGATAAATCCTAATCATGGCCTCTAGATTGTAGAAATGCATTTTTATTAGGTCATTTTTTGGCATTTTATGCCATTTTATATTTTTAGGGCATTTATTTCAACTTTAGGTAATTATTTTGTCATTTTCGTGGCATTTGCTTCCTCATTTAGTCATTTTCTTGTATTTACATTGAGTGTATTAACTTTTTTTCGTCGCTGTGCTGTGTTTGAAATGTTCACTGCCTTCTTTATTTCTTATTTACAGTTTTTACAATTATGTACAAACTAGTCTATAATACTTTTTTATAAATAAAATATCAGTTGTTAGGTCATTTTGTATAGTTATTAAGTCATTTTCTTTAAAATTTAGCGTCATTTTATAGGTCATTTTTCAAACAATTTTAGGTTATCAGAATCCAGGCCCTGGTAATAATATTATAAAATATAATAAACCATATTTAGTCTATTATGCACTTCATAGCATTCTCGTTAACCATCTTTTGCAAAAACTCAGGCAAGTCTTGCCTTTGCCTGTGTCTGAGACAACCAAATAGGCACTCCTTGCAATATGTCATCAGATTTTTATTTTCCAGGAATTCTACAACTATTATTATTTATAGGAATGAATTCAATTGATAGTTTCTAATTTGATAGATTACGACAAATCCCAGTATCATGAAATTTTCCAATCCAGCTGTCTACACTGCAGGCTATAGTGTTGTCATGGACGCTGCTCATTGGCTTCATTGCCGTGCAGTGTGAATTCCGTACGGTGAGTTCAGTGTAAGATTTATTACATACTATACGCGAACATTTAAAATAAACCATTGTTTTAACCTGATTGAATATGCTATGTGAGAAGTCGCTAAAAATCCTATCCACTGATAGAAAGGCTTACCTTACCCACTGCTGTAGGCTTCATATTAGTTGTGGAAAAGGGATAATATGACGTGGAGAGGGCGTTTTAAATTATAGCCTACAATGTTATTTTACAGTCCATACAATACCAAATTTCAAGTTGGGGAGTAATTTAATTGTCTGTTTTGGTGCTTGTGAGTTATCACTAAATTTACTGTTAATTTACTGAACGACGGTTTAGATTGAAACTTCGCATTTTGTGGCTCAACATTTTACACATCATTTATACAATCTCATATGGAAAAAAATAAAATCTCGTTTGGCCGGCTGGCCTATTTCCTAAATGTTTAGATATTCTGTTCCACTTTTTCATTAACATATTAATTTTTTTCCTTTTTATTTCTTATTCAGAATTGCCTTTCCAGATTTATTGGCTGGCTGTATCTTTACATGGTAATGTTAAATAGAACAATTAATTATCCAAATATTGAATTTCCAGCCTCCAAAGGTTAAAGCGACGCATTGCTCAAGATTTATAATTGTGATAAATTGTCGCTTAACGTTTACTTTTGCGGGTTTTATGTATAGTATGTTTTATTTTATTTTTTAGATACCGGTACGAGTATTGTATATGGATACAACTACTGCACAATAAAGTGAAAAAAAATCCTAAGCTCACGAATTGAAAATATTAGCCTAACTGTTTTGTACATGCTGAAATAATACATTAGGGCTTCAGATATGTAATTTGTGGTTATTAAACTAACGAAGATCAATATTATCTTCCTTACTGGGCAAGCCAGGGGAGCATTCTAGCACAAAATTAATTGAAGGGTTCGGAAGAAGATAGTACTAACCCTCCTTTTGTAAAAGTTAAGATTATTGCACTATTTATATTTTTTCTTAGTCTCTGCTTATTCCTATGTTTCTGAGCTTAGATTAATTCTGTCAATAAGTCTTGTTAGTAACATAATACATACCAAAAGAAATATAAAAATAAGATTTGCAGATTTGAGCTAATTTACAAAAAATGTAATATCTAAAATGAGGTTTATATGGGTTAGCACTATCTTCCGCCGACCCCTTCAATTAAAGGCCTCATTAACGTTATCTGCTAACATACGGTACGTTATGTTAACTATGATCAAGGAGGCAGGCAAGGAGCAATCTATAATAGCCCAGTTTTTTACTCATTGTTGGTAACATAATCTGGTAAGATATGGTATGGTAAACCAACGATCATCAATGATTCCTTGTTTTCCTTATTGAGTAGACCAGGGCCCTATTTCATAAAAGTTACAATTTTACAGGTGGCAGGTGACATATAATTGTTTTACAAGTTTACATTTTGACAATTCCGTTTTTCATAAAAGCTGACAACTTTACATAAATGTCATGACAATTTTGTAGAATTGTATGACAATTTTACATATTGTTGTTTCTCAAAACTTTTGAGTTTACAGGTAAAAGTCTGACAATATGTCAAATTTTAGGATACCTACCATTTATGAAACATTGCTTTTTGTTGACATATTTACAAATTTACAAAAAACGTAGAATTGTCATTACAGAAGTGACAGGCAATCTTTCATATGTAGGCCAAGTCAGTAGATTATGTTAATGTGTGGCAGAACTTGGCAAAGTGTTTTTTGTTATTTAAACTTTCTTGTTAATTTGTCTGGTTAATAATGAAAACTAGTAGTAGTGATATTGGTAGCAGTGAAAGTGATGAATAAATAGACATGAGACCTCGCAGGGTTTTTAGGAAACGGATTAACCTAACTTTCAATTTCAGTGACTTTGCATTAAAAGAGAAATATAAATCACTTATTTTCGATAGTAATAATCGATTGCTTAGGTATCACGTTCAATGCTGAGATCGATTATCGCACGCGTATATGAGAGCCCTCTACAATGTACTAAAGTAATCTTTAGGTGACATAAAATTGTCGCGTTTATGAAATGGGTTCTTTTAGTCTGACAATTTACATTAATTTGCCTGTAATGTAAGGAAAAGTTGTAATATTTATGAAAAATACAATTGTCATAACATATTGACAAATTTGTAAGATTTGACATAATTGTCGTATATGTCACACCTGTAGAGTTTTATGAAATAGGGCCCAGGAGCAATATATCGTAGCACAATACAATACTTAACAGATTCATTGGTGTGGCATATCTACTAACTTGTGGTATGGTTTAAAATTTGATGTAGATTAATTTATCGCCTATTTTTAAGAGTAATATAATTAAATAAGAAAGTAATGTACATATGTGTGATTGACTAACGATTATTTTTAAGAGTAATATAATTAAATAAAAAAGTAATGTACATATGTGTGATTGACTAATGATTGTCTATTGAAGGTAGATTTATCCTGTCACCGAAAGTAATTTATGCAGTTGTTTTAAAGCTCCGCTTTACGCATTGATAACGCGGGAAGTAGCCCTGCAACAAATGTGAGTCTATAAATAATTAAGCAGTCAAGTCATCGCATACTTAGTTGAAGATCTAAATCCCAGAATTTTATAGCTGATAAAATTACATAATGTGTATTTTGAAAGCACTGTAAAGGTCGAAAAATACACTGTAGATAGACTGAAGATATATATATATATAAATAAATATATACAAAACTTAGCTAAACCAGGTTAATAAAGTAGGCATGCTGAAAAAAAACATTCGAAGGGATTTTTGTCAATCAGTCCTAATATATATATTTGGTCCAACGCCAGCAGTCGCCACCACTACCTTGATAGGGTTGGCGAAAGAGGACCAATTATTAGGTCGGGGCTACGTGATTAGGTGAATTCTGAATGTGAGTTACTGGGGAGGATTACTTAATATCCAGACTTTGATGGCAGGGGAACCTATCTGTGAGAGAGAAAAAAGAAATCTCCCTCGTTGGGCCGGGAATCGAAGCAGGTAAGTAGTAACCACTTGACCATGAGACCGGTCAGTCCTACAAATATGTCTTGTAATTTTTGTGTCCATGCAATGAAAAAATATGTTTTTGAAACAATTAAACTGAAGAGTCCACCGCTGTGTCGTAGGGGATGTATTCGCTCCTCCCACGCAGCGGGCCCGGGTTCAAATCCTGGTCGGGACAAGTTACCTAGGTGGGATTTTTTCCGGGGTTTTTCCTCACCTGTTAGATATGTCGGGTAACTTTCGGCCCTTGTGGTCCCCGGGTATCATCTGGCTGCCATTATCATCATCCCATCCTCGCCTTGTCTGGAGTGATTGAGTGTATGTGTGAATGGTGTGTCTCGTCCTATATGTTCGTGTTGTCTCGGAGGTGGCCCCGGCATTGGGCTGATCACTCATCCGGGGAGGCCCTCCATGTCCTTATCTGGTCCAAAAAATATGTATGTGATCCAAAGGTAATCCCTCTCCCGAAAGGTCTTGGCCCTGTAAGCCCCGGGCGGCCTGGGTCGCTCAAATGTCCCTACAAGGGAGAGGTGAAACTAAGGTAAAGAAAGAAAGAAAGAAAGAAAGAAAGAAAGGGAAAAAAGTAAAGTGAAGAAATATTGAACTGTTAACCTCAACATTTCTAATAAATAATTTCTACTCTGCCAAGAGAAAGAGCGGATGTTTCTAAAACCAACTCAGCGAGCATCATTTTTACAACTAGTTGTTCAGCTTCAGCTATGAAAAATTGCGAGCGTATTCTTATTTTCAGCGCCGAGACATCAATAGCAGCACATAGCTCATCGGTTTGTGCAGATGGTGCTTGGCCCATCAAGAATATGACTGCCTCACGTAAAACAGATTTAGCAGACGATGGCTTCGCACAATCCTGTCCACGGTACTGCTGACTCTTACTTGATGAATTACAAATAAGGGGTGCCATTATTTTCTAAGTATGGCTTGATGATGAAGGCACGGGTAATAATATTTCATATTTTTCAAGGGAAAAACATAAAAACAATATTAGAAGCACTATTATGTTCAAATTATAAGAAATCATTTTCTCTAACTAGATGTTATGTTTTAAATTAATCATGACAGGCCTATTACCATCTTATAGAATTTAATTTGGTATGGTCTTCTTTGTTTAGGCAAAGTTGGTTGCAATCATTATTTTAGTCAAAATTGTGGCAATGTTGTTTGGATTTTTATGGAGAATTTCCAAGTCAGCGCTTCCGAAGAGTCCAGACTTCAAAATATTGTTGGGGGCAAGAAATGGATTTTTAGTAGTTATACATATGCCTTGTATGATAAAGAATTAATTGTTGGGGGACAGAGTACCTTGCCCCCCAAAATTGTCGCTTATGCATGAGTCGATTCTGTAGATGTGACTGATCGAGGTATAGGACGCAAGGTTTCCTCCAAGCAGGCCGCAGCCGAAAGGTCCCTGTTTAAGATGACTTGACTCAGCGTATAGCCTTTGAAAACCACTGCTACAATATTCAAGTGATCTGGCAAGTGTTCTCGAAAATAGTGTCCACCCCCAACGGTAACCCTTGCTTCGTCGTACTTCGTGGTCAAATACGATATCTTATTTTATAAGTCTGTTTCTATTGCAAAATAAAGTTCGATGAAAGTAAATGATAGTTTCATGAAATAGCCTTGATTGGATACACACAACGTGAGCAGTTGGTATGGCTGGGCATAAACAAAGAAGACAGGGGTCAGTCTGTGCAATGAACAGGAACGCACTTGAAAATATCTTATGCTGCTGCCCACGCATACGCCAGTTACGTCACGCTGGTCCACCGCTCGCAGCATCCAGCGTTGCCATGTAGCATCTATGTCTGCAGTCAAATTCCAGCCACGATCCTAGACAGAATCTCTTGTCTGTGACCATATGAAATGATCAACCATTCCTGGAATTCGTTCCAGACAATTATACATACAGCTAAGTTTTAGTCAAGGTCTTGCAATAATCGAGTTGCCGTCAAGCGAAAACTTAAAGAAGTCTATTCTATTCTTCAGGAATAATAATAATAATAATAATAATAATAATAATAATAATAATAAATCATCATCATACATTTGTCCATACATACGTACATACATATCCATTAAGATACAGATTTTCATTATGACATCGGTGTGTTACCGATTATTATCGAACACGGAACGATCTTGAGACCTTGAGACTAGTAGCTGAAAACTGCATAGTAAATAGCCTGCATTTAGCATACAATCAATTCTGTTCGTGTTAATTTTAATATCATACTAAAATTAATTCATTTTGTGTTGTCAAAATCCGTTGGTTTCAACAAGCTTACCAAAAGAAAGCTTCGATTTGACCGACGTCATGAGCTGCCATTTCTCCTAGAAGACAATAACTACGACAGCCATCTGATGCAAAGGCCATAGGGGGCTCGTCGTTTGTTTGAGTGAATCTAAATTCTCAAAATTTAAACATTCAGATTGATTAAGATCTAAAAAAAACAGTCGTATGCCATTTGCCTCCTCTGGTAATTAAGATGTATAGAGTCCGCCACCATGGGTGTATAGGTTGCATATTTGCCTTCCACCCTGGCGGTCCGGGTTCGATTCCCGGCCGGGTAGTGGGTTTTTCAGTAACGAAAAATCCCCGGGTTTAGGACTGGACATCATCCAGGAAAATTATAGGTTATATTAAAAAGCCTTAAATTAAAGTGGTGACTGCGAGAATAGGGTATAGGTGTAGAGCAGCGTTTCTCAACCTATGGTCCGCGGACCACCAGAAGATGGTGCAGATGGTCCGCAGACATAATTTTAAAATATAAAGCAAATGGAAAGTAAAGAAATAAAACTTTTTCACATATTTTGTTACAATGACCTATAATTAATACCCCAAATATTAAGAATATAGGCCTTCTTTTAAAAATGGGATGTAAAATTAGGGGTCTGTAAAATTTTTTAGACATTTTAGAGGTCCTCGGGCTCAAAAAGGTTGAGAAACGCTGGTATAGGGTATTCACAATAGATCTATTAAGATCGCAATGTTGAGAAGCCGAAGGGCTTACACTACCCCTCATTAATCTAATCTAACATGTATAAATATCTTATTAAATATCGTCATAGGGTGGTTGCATAATGTACTATTTGCTAATACTAAGGGTGATTAAATGATCACAGAGAAAATGCGATATCAAACCCAGCATTCACTTCAATACATATGAAAGCCTTTATCATCTGGAATCGCATCCTGGTTTCTAGAATGCATGCTATTAGTACTGTCCGTGCCATTTTTAGAAGACTTTGTTCCAAACCATCGTCTATCTACAAAAGAATATAACAGCATTGTCCCCTAAACCGAAAATCTTCACCGACACCGACTAAGAAAAGGTGCTCTTCTAGTCGCGTGGATTTCCCCAGTGTTGCTGTCATTCACCACTTCTCAAGTGAAATAAACGTGCTGTGGTACGTATTTGGCAACATTGTACTGGACGGCAGAAAATTGCGAATACGCCTAATTACCATTGTATTCACTGATTGACAGGTCGAAGAGGATTAGGGTGGCAGCAGATAGAGGCAGTTCTTGGAAAAAGAGTCTAAGAAGTGGCACCCACAATATAGAGCGTGGATGCTGGGATATCCACGGTTATGGAAGGCCTTCATAGTATGCACACCACACCCAGATAATTCTGAGAAGCCAATATCGTAACACTTGCTTAGTTTGGTTCTCAGAAAATTCTGAAGGTCGAAGAGCATATGCACACGGAAATCTGAGAGCTGCAGAATAGCATTTCCAAGGGCGGACGCAGGGGTCCCCCCCCCCCCGAAATTTGAAAAAAGGCTATATATGCTATATAAGTGGCCAGTTTTATAAACTAATTATATAAATATATATAAGTTAGTTATTTTTTTAGTATCTTTCTACCTATTTAATTCCCCCCCCCCCCGAAAAAAATTTCTGCGTCCGCCACTGAGCAATTCATTGCCAAAACAACAACGGTATGCAAGTGTTTATGTGCTTTGTATCTCTAGGCAGTGTAGGCTCTTGTTTCTACTTAATCCAAGACCTTCGAGCATAAAATAGCAGCAAAATGATTCTTATACTAGTGCACAGCGTCTTGTGTTTTACGTTTCAGTGGCTGCATTCACTTAGGCCTAGATAGTTTATAATATACCATACACAGGGGCGTACGCAGGTTTCCTTAATGAGGGCTAGGTCACCACCTCCATACCTATAATTTTAAATTTCAGCATCATTGTTTGTTGTATCGTACACCCTCTCCCCTTAACCGCCGTGTACTTCTGTTAATTGCATGAGTCTTTAATAGACATCTAAATAAACCAATTATGGTTACTGTATTGTAATTGATATGTTTTGCTAAAACTTGATTGGAAGTAAGGCTAAATTAAAGCAATTTTCTTCAACAATAGTGTAGCCTAACTACTTATGACATATATGATAGTTTCTCGAGATTCAAACCGAGTGAAGAGGTTTGAGTTGCCCAAGCTTTCGGCTGCTACTAGCTCTGCAGCCATCTTTTGAGAGCAAGTGAGCTGGGCAGTAGGCTATACGGACCTCCTATATGCTACATATGTAACCAGCTCGCTCCTTCCCAGAATATGACTGCAGAAGTAGTAGCAGCCGACATCTCAAACTTCTCAACTCAAGTCCCGGGAAACTGTCAAACATAACTAACGCCAGGAAAACATCAGGTCTCTTACTTATCACATGAAAGGACATGGTGTTATGAATTCCGCCATGTTACTAAGGCGCAATATTTTTCTACTCAGATTTATGCCTGGAATATTTAAACAATAACGGTTCCTTTAGGTTAACTTTTAACATTTTCCCATATAAGGAATCATCCTGTTTTTATTTTTTCTCGATAAACTGATATTAGAATATACTTAAATAATCCGGCGAGACGATTATCTGACATGGTGAAACAATAATACACTATTGTAGACGAATTTGCGGGCGCCCCTGATCATAGGATTTCTTGTTTATACTTGTGTACATACAAATATACCGGTGGATACGTAAATCGCTTGTTAAAATGTGACAGTCCTAAAACAAAACCATCTTAAGAAAGAAAGAAATAAGATTTTAAAATATTAGTTCATATTGTAAGGAAGTGTAAATTGTATTGATCCTTAGGCCTATAGAGATAAAAACTATACCGGTATTCTTCAGTTTCTCGAGATCTAATTG
The DNA here is from genome assembly GCA_964059195.1 of Ectobius pallidus. NCBI lineage: Eukaryota > Metazoa > Arthropoda > Insecta > Blattodea > Ectobiidae > Ectobius > Ectobius pallidus. The sequence continues at coordinate 157,489,277 of CAXKWD010000001.1, read as the reverse complement.
AAAGGACTTCCAGATGTTACATGATATTGAGTCTCGATCTACGATTAACATGCCATGCATACGGTATTTTTCAGGTAGTGTGGAACGGTAAGTTCTTGTATTTGATTTTCTTCTGATATAGAAAATTGATCCTTATTTTGGTGCAATGTCTTATTTGAATAGTACTTTCCAAAACATGACGGGCTCGTCTCACTCCACCTTCCGAGGATCGGGGTGACTTTTGAGGAATGGTTTTACAATGTGTCCCCATATCTGGGTCGAAAAATTGACATTATTATTATTATTATTATTATTATTATTCAATAGCATAGCGGGTACATCAAATCAACACGATACACGACACTGAAGTGAACAATCTACTAAAAGAGAGAAACCTGACAGTGATACCTATTGATCAGGGTTGCCTTTTTGATCACTAATTCCTACAGTTAAGTACTAGGGAGAAATGTTATCTGGGTAGTTCCAAGAACTCTTGCTTTCTTGTTTTTGCATAATACTATACATTTTAGTCACTTGTTTTTATGCAGTTCAGAAACCCTTATCTTCTCGTCTTCTGTCCAAAAGTCTAAATGTAAAGATTTATAAGACTATTATCCTGCCTGTTGTATTATATGGATGTGAGACATGGTCGCTTACTCTTCGAGAAGAACATAATATGAGAATGTTCGAAAACAGGGTGCTTATGAAAATATTTGAGCCTAGGAGAGATGAAAAAGGGAACTGGAGAAAACTGCATAACGACGAGCTTCATGACCTGACTCTTCACCAGATATAGTAGGCTAAGGGTAATTAAATCACGGAGGATGAAATAGGCTGGACATGTTGCGCGCATGGGGGCGGAAAGACATGTCTCAAAAGTAATGACTGGGAGACCCGAAGGGGAAAGACCACCTGGAAGACCTAGACGTAGGTGGGAGGACAATCTTAGAACGGATTTAAGGGAAGTAGGGTGTGCGAGGGATGATTGGATAGAGTTAGCACAGAATAGGGTTGAATGGCGGGCTCAGGTAAGCGCAGCAATAAACATTCGGGTTGCATAAAATATATAACATTCCTTTAGCTTGCTGAGGAATTGTCGATTGCCATTGAGTAAGTAAGTACTATACATTTCAGTGGCTTTCTGCTCACGTGGAGCCTATCAAATCGTGTGCGAGGAAACAGTTCCATGGCTTATTCGTCTCCTATTTGTTGTTCTTATTATTATTATAATACTTGTATTCTTCTCCTATTATAGTCTTATCTTTTTACTTTTATCATGCACGCCATACAGCGTAAGAAACTCTTGTAACCAGTAAAGATTAAATTCGTGATTTTGACGATTAAGCGCAAATTGCACCTTCTCAACAATTCCTTGCATGGCAATTTCATCCTGCTGTGTACGTGCATGTATTCAGAAATGCAGCCCAGAACAGTAAGCGAATATTCTGTGTAAACTCTAACAGCAAATCCAGCATATTGTTAACTCCATTTCGTTTAACATGGGATGCAGCTAGTTTCAGAAGTAGTTCGGATGTTGTGCATTCGATCCTGTATGTTCAAGAAAATTTCAAAATTGTCGAATTGAACTCAGATAGGACTTGACGGAGAATGACATTTCCGAGTGGCCGGTAGAGAATAACGGCTCCAATCCTTTGGTATATTACCTCTCACTCCTGATTCACCATATTATTATGATGATAATATGATGAGCTTAAGATGACAGGCAGCGCAAATTTAATTATTCTGATAACCTGTGAAGCCTTTAAACATGAATAGATAATTATGAGAGTTGTGTGTTTTTAATTAAATTCTTTTAATATACCATTGCAAGTAAAGTATATACCGGTATACAATTTCTTACTGTCCCCCGTCCTAATATTTGTTATCATTTGCTTATCTTACAACTACAACAATATTTCCCATTTATTTTTCTTTCTTTCTCTTACTTTTTTTTCGAATCCCCTATGAAACAAGTTTTCAAAATCCGACTGGGTTTTGTTACGTTGTTTAGCCTAAAGGACGTCGTAGATTTCTAATATAGGCTAATTAATAGGTAGGCTATCGGAAGTTTAGGGAAATGCCTATTCTGTTTGAATGTATATATTAAAAGGCTGGTAGTAGATGTGTCCGAATTATAATAAATTAATCCTTCTGTAGGAGTTTCATCTTGCCTATTTTTTTCTAATTGTGCTTTTTTTTTTTTTTTTTTTTTTTTTTTTTTTTTTTTTTTTTTTTTTTTTTTTTGCTTTTATAAGTACTTTTTTTTTGGCCTTTTTTCAATATTTGAGTACTCTCTTAACAGTACTAAAAAAGTCTGAAATTAAGAACTGGGAGTTCATAAAGTATTATATAACGTTTATTTTCAGATACATTTTCTGGATGATAGAGTGCATTTAAAAAATATTAATTGTTAAAAATGGTTCTGGTATTTTTAGTTAAAAACAATTAATCTAAAAGTTAACCTAACAACATACCAACAAATATAGTAGGGCTACTTCATATCTCCTGATATTTGTCTGTGTTTGATTTTTTCAATAAATTATTACTTAAAATATGAGTGCTAGAATTCTTTTGGGGGGGAAGATGAAGACTAGCAATTTCAGAAAAATTACCTTGCATTTTTTGCTTAACCTTCCCTCAGAGCTTAGTACTAAAAAGAGTTAAAAGAGATAGATATATATGCATATGCATTCATGAACCACAGATTCTCTCTGTTGGACGGATAGTGCATTGGCATGGATAGCCAAAGGTCTGAGTTCAAATCCCAGTGTCAGAGGAATTTTTCCCCTATAATAATAATGAACGAATAACACTAAAACAAAACATAAGACTAAGCGGTGGACAGTGGCCAGCAACGCCTAATGATTTAGTTAGGAACTACTTAAAGGAGTTTTAAAATTTATAAAAAAAATAGATTTTGAAAAACTTAAAAAAAAAGTATATAGAAAATAGAAAGATTTGTTAACTTGTTATAAATAAGACTAAGAATTGCATGTAGTGTTACGTGAGTAACGGAGCATGCAGTATTAATATAAAAAAATATATATATAAATATATATATATATATATTCTCGAGTTAAAAGAGGTTAAGAAGTATATCTGACACTTAGTGGCTTAAAATAAGCATGCATCTCCTGTTGAATGTCCTACGGATTGTCTGGGCAAGGAAGATGTGAAATCAACTAAGAAATACTGAACACGTTCATGATTACGTAACATGCTGTTAGACATTGTTAAGGTCATTGCAGAACTTTCAGACATCGAGAACATAAAGAAAAAAGGATTCCGATACGCTACATTAGTATTAGCTATATTTTCACCATCTCTCCAGCAGGTAACTATCGTGGCAGCTAAATGAAAATACAATAAAAATTAATATCCTATTTTAAAATCTACCAAACAATTACTGTTAATAATTTTGCTAAATTTTTATGACAGGAGACTAAGTACTACTGCTGCTGCTATAATTACTACTACTATTATTATTAGTAGTGTTATTATTATTATTATTAGTTTACTTCTTCCGTTAGTTTATACAACGAAAAAGGAATGAAGTATGTATGAGTAAAAAAAGAGAATAGTTTTTTCTCGGTCATGCTCGATTTTTGTCAAATGAAAGATTTCGCATGATATCACAAGTCTTTCAGGTTTCGAAAGTTTTCTTGGTAAAACGTGCTTCATTACTAGTCTTCGGAAGTTAAGGCACTAAAAATAGTATTTTAGGTACCTAAAAAGGCACTAAAACAGGAAAATAGGGCAAAAGGGCGCTGAAACTATATTGAGCAAAAAAAATCGTATATGCAAAATAGCTCTCTTAACAAAACTGCGCTCGAAAAATTAAATCATAACTATTTATTAATCAATAATAAATAGTTAAAATCACATATGTAAACTACTCAGTACTATTTTAACACTATAAAAACGCCCTGGAAAACAAGATAAGTAACTTAACAAATAAATAACTCAAAAATAATTTGACAAAGATTTTAGAAAGCAAAAGATGGGCCTATTTCAAACTCTTTCCCACATTTTGTGTTGTATTAACTCGAATCTATTGCGCATCCCAATTTTAAATTCCACAAATTGACAAAAGGGTGTTTCGACCAAATACGGTACACTGCTGATTGCATCATACTAGTCAACTTTATTTCTCACTCCTATGACGTTGCCAAAAGTAACTATAACAACAGAATTTCTCAGAAGCATAATACATCAAACCCTAAGGATAAAAAAAAAGTAGGGTAAAAGGCCCTAGTGCCATAAGCCTCTTTTCTATCCAACAGTGGAATTAATAAATTAATTAAATCAGAAATATGCTAGTTCAGAAACTTACGCTTTGTTGCAATACTGGCACATTATAATGCTTCCATCGTAGTGAAACTAGGAAACTCTCCAACCCATTGACGATATAAGGAAGCTTTAGACGCTTTGAATTTCGGCATTTTTCACCTTACACTTTGGCTAAGATTATCCAAGACTGTGTGAAAATGGGGTCTGGGATATTCACGCTGATCAACATGGACAATGGAGATAACGGTTTCAGGTAGTGAACTGTAAGACACTGGAATGTTCATGTAGCCTACAAGGAAATAATGTCAGTTAGCAAACCCCCACCCCCCCAAAAAAAATCCCATTGTAAGAGAGTTATATATTATATAAAACTAAACTCCGTGGCGCTACATCCCCGAAGGGACAAGGCCTGCCACCCGACCGCTGAGTCATCTACCTATAGGCAGATGGCAGGATTGGGGGGTATGTGATTAGCATGCCGACACCCACGGCCGTTAATGGTGGTTTCCATGACTGGAGCCGCGACTTCTCTATAAAGTGGCTCCTCAATTTGAATCACGAGGCTGAGTGCACCTTTACCAGACCTCCATACCTCAGAAAAATCCGAGGAGGTACCGGTGATCGAACCCGGGCCGACAGATCTGTAGTCAGCGACGCTAACCACAAGACCATGCCGGCGGTGTATATTAACGTTATATGGTTACAAATATATTTCCCTGGAGGTAGTAATATTTTCCATTCGTCTTTGCAAATTCAACTTCTGAATAACAATTCAAATAAAGTTCCACAAAAAAATTAATTACTGGTAACATTAAATACATTCTGCTAGACACAGAAAGAAGAAATATAACTTAATATTATGCAAGGGTATTATCTGAAATCCATTCTGACTTTCGAAACGCAAGATACTGGACTCTGAACTTCGATTGATAGTTGAGCAAAAAAATAAATTGCTTAAATGAGAAACACGTTTACTGACTATTTGCTTGGTCTCGTGGATAGCTTCGCTGGCTAAAGATCCGCAGGCCCGAGTTCGTTCTCTGGTTTTTTATAGCCTATATATTTTTTATTTTTATTTATTTATTTATTATTTTAAAGACGGGGAGGTCTGAAATGGGGTGTACTCAGCATCGTGATAATGAGGAGTTATTTGATTAAGAACGCTCGTGGGTGTCGGAAGGTAGACCACATGTCCCCCAATCCTTACAATCTGCCTATGGTAGATGACCAGCGGTAGGGTGGTAGGCATAGCCCCTTCAGGGATGTAGCGTCATAGACTTTTTAGTTTTAGTATTTCCCGGGATCCCATTCAGACCATAAATATTTCCTACTTAATGCTGGAAAATATCCAAAATATAGCAAAGTAATATGCTGTGTAAAAGAAATTAATATTTCTTAAAATATTCAATAAAAAAAATTAATCAAAGTGAGATGCATACTCGCTGTGTTGTACACTTTTTTTGTCTGGTTGAGATCTATATGGGTTTACAGTGATATTTATTACAATTCTGGGATAGTTCCCAGGAAGCTGAATGGTCTCAAGTTTGTCAATTTGTCTGTCAGTGGTCTCAGTTTTCAATACATTTGAAAACCTTTGAACAAATTTCGATAAAACCCAGTATATATTGCCAGTCCTGCTCGTTTGCCGTATTGGCTGCTTGAAAATTTACAAACTTCTTAAATGGTAATCTTCTGGGAGACAAGTTAAAAATGTCACGTAATAAAAAGGGCTTAAAATAATATGTTTCCTATTACTTTTATTCCCTTTAAGCTATGATAAGTTAAATAGGCCTAAAAGGAGTTTCTGATAAATTTAAGATGTCATGATATCTTTTTACTTGGATCGTAAAAAATAAAACATGGATATAAAATTGACTTAAGGGTAGTTGGAGGCTAGTCGTTTCGTCCACACCGCTTGAAAAGTAAACCACCCTTAGCAAACTGCTCTGTTTTGAGAGAAGAGGCAACGGTTATATAGTCCTCTTATGTAGCCATTTTTTACCAAAATATGAAGCGAGAAAATCGTAAGAATAATGCTTAAGGTAGTGAAAGCCAAGTGTTTATGTTCCTTGAGATTAAAAACATATAACCCTTCTTTCGTTAGTACTGATTATATTCAAATTTTAGAAGATAATGTAACTGAGATTGCCTTCAGAAACTCTATAGAGAAATATAACTAAGTAACATTATTAGCACACAAGTTAACTAATGTGAGCTGTTTATTATCTTCATCATCATAAACATTGTTGTTTTTTGTTGCCAGTTAGTTATAATGTTAAGGAATCGGTTCAGAGTGTGGCGGATGCTGAGGATGGCAAAAAAGATTACCATGAGGACTGGCCGCATGTACCAAATTGCCCAGACACGAACCTCTCAGACTTCAAGGCCTCATTTTTGTTTTTCTCCTCCCAGACCCACCCATCAGGAGTATCATTACAGACATGTAATTGCAGACTCATTTCTTCAGGGTGTGCATGTTTCCCATCAGAATCCTAAATGCAAAACCGCCGTTCGTAACTGAAATTACGAGTTCTCTACAGATTTTTCCGCTTGTTCACGATAATATTCTGATGATAAAACCATAAACCACGGGGGAAAACAGGTTTGCTCTGTAATAAATTGGGGGATGAGAGGTATGTTATAGCCTAATAAAGGAGATTTCTACAAAACACGCTGAGACTAGTTTGAAGACATGCGCAAAGTGTCAGTGAAGTTAAATTAATGTTGTCCCATCCAGTGATAATACTTAATTACGGTATACTCTCTGAAACTGATCCTCGCAATTGAAGTCATTATTTTGAAAATTTAAGAAGGTAATTTCAAACAGATATTTTTGGGACAAATAATCTCATAAACGATTTGAAACAAGGAACTCAATGAAGATATATAATTGGGATCATACGTAACAAACCAGATTGTGTCACATGGACCTAAAGATTCCTAACTTTTCTGAGTTTGAAGATTGAGTACTTACATTTAGGAGGACGCAGTTCAAATTCCATGGGCCGTCAATATGAATGTTGTTCCCCAAAGTTTTCCGTACTTGTAGAAGCAAATGCCGAGATGCAAGTATCCTCCGACCCAGGCCGAATGACCATTTAAGTTCTGCACATTAAAGTCTCCTTTTAGTAGGCCTACGGCAGATGTGAAAGACGACGTATGCCAGGCTTACAGATGGTTTCTGATACAGACTGTTCCTGATGGGTGTAAAAAGAGAGTAAAAGTTGTTAAATCAGATGCTAATAAATATTTAATAGTCTATTCATTTAAGTAACTAGTGTCTCGTTAAAGAAGCTATTTTGTATAATTTCTTTATAAGCTCAAAATAATAATAAAAAATCAGGTAAACTGATGTAAAAAAGTGCCAGTATGTTTTTGTTTAATCAGTTATGACTGCAATTATGATATGCAGAATATGTTTTTTTTTAAATTGATTTCCAAGTTAAGCTCCAGATTTATTCATTAAGCAGGGCTTACGGAAGAAGAAAGGTCTACCAGCTCAGCCACCTGGGTTATTTTAACGGTCTAGTTGGATAAGCGCATGTAAAACAATAGTGTTTTTTGTCATAGCTACCAGTATTTTAATTTCCAAGGCCTTATAAGATCGCAGTAAAACAATAGGCTATGTTGTCAAGATAACTGATTTTCATTTTTTTTTTAAATTCTTTCGAATACGTATATTGCCATAAAATAGGCACTAAATTGAGCATTACTCCGAAACAGATCACCGATTTTATCCATTATGAATAGACGTCTTCCCATGGACATTGTAAATGTGTATACCAAGTTTCATAAAAATCCGGTAAAGCGTATTTGAGTTACCGCGTCTTTAAAATATACACTAAATTGGGTTTTACTCCGGTACCGGTCAACAGATTAGGTTCAAATTCAATAGGGCAATTCTCATGGACGTCATAAATGGGTATACCAAGTTTCATGGAAATCCGTTACAGCGTATTTGAGTGATGGCGCCTTTCTATGATTTGGTTCAATATCAAAAGGGTTCTTCCCATCGACATTATGAATGTTTATACCAAGTTTCATGAAAATTCGAAAAAGCGTACTTGAGTTATGGTGCGTACAGACGCACGGACAGACAGACGGACAGACATGTTTTCGTCCCCCACACAATCTCATAAAGTACCATACTGGCACTTAATAAAAAAAAACAGATGCGAAGCGTAACTTCTTACATCCTTAATGTAGGCCTAATATTACAGCCTAGAGTGACTACACAGCTTATAACTACCCTTTAGAGAATTTATTGGTAAATATGTTTCAAACAAAAAATTTAGCTCTTAGAGCCGTTTTCACGAAAAATGAAATACTCTTGATGAAGGATACACAATCTGATGTAACGAAATAAACTTTTTTGTATCTTAAGGATGGGCGATAAAATTTTCTCACTTCACATGCTGATACAGAATACGAGGACGAGGTCGTATTGCAAGGAGTGCGTATTCAGATCTCTCATCCTCAGCTTCAGTTGTTCGCCAAGTATGATTTAAAGGTTGTCTTATAACTACTCTTCAGCCCTTTTAGCCCTTAGTATATATAAGCAGTTCCTGTAACACCAGGGATGTAAAATGCTCGATACAAAAATAAATTTATATATGTATTAGCTATGCTGATCACAAACACACAGACAAGTTTCTGAAAAGAATGTTTCTGGATTCATTGGACCTCAAAACGTGTATTTATGTTGAAAACGCCACCGAATTCTGGGGTTGAACACAGTACTTCTTTTACCCATAATACTTATGGTAAGGGCGGAGGAAGTAAAAATATGTTTAACATTTTTATGTCGAATTATTTATTCGTATGCATAATTCGTTTTGACAAGCTTTTCCAGAACTACTAGGTAGACCTACACCAGAACTGAAGAGCTACAAAATTGCCGTTATAAATATAAATCCAATTTCCTAATTAGAAATGGGTTAAAGATTTGTCTTATAACTGCAAACTCAGATAATACGGACGACTGCTGTTTAAGAAGTAGTTTTACACAGCTGACAATAAAGGCCTAAATATGCGTTCTTGCTTACTCCATATAAGGTTAATTTTGAGTTCTTCATAGATATAGCAGAATTTTACAACAGCGTACTTTCAAGTTTTCTCTATGTCCACCACTGCCGTCACGGTGGCTCATGCTTAGCGCGTGGGGCTGGCATGCAAGCGGTCCCGGGTTCAAATCCCCAGGCCGGCGGGCGTGTCATTCGTGGTGAACGAAGCCGTGACGGGGGTTTTTCTCGGGAATCCTCCCGTTTCACACTTTCTTTCATCAACTCTCTCCACTTCGACTTCCTTTTCCCCTCATTATCATCCCGTTCCCCTTTACTGGTTTTCGGGCCAGCTCCTGCTGTAGACTCTGCTACGGGTCTCCCCCGTCCTGCCCTGTTGCTGGTGGTGTACCGTGCCTCTGGGACCCAGGGTATGTGGCGCAAGTAAGGGTGTGCCGCGCCCATGTGACTCTTGTAAGAGGGACCCAGGGATACGGTGCACGTGGAATGGTACCTGGTCCTTATTGGATGTAGAGGGGAGCTCGGTGGCATGTGGTGGAGTCTGTTGACTGGAGGGCCTTAGGGCATGCACATCATTCGTTTCCTAGGGAGTGTACAGTGGGCCCACCTACAAGGCCTACGTCCACCACTGTACCACAGAGGATGCGTTCGTTCTCACGCAGCGGGCCCTGGTTCGATTCCTGGTCGGGACAAATTACCTGGATGGGGTTTTTCCTCACTTTTAAGAGAATATCGGGTAACTCCAGGGCGTTATATAGTTTTAGCTTGTTAAAGAAAATAATTAACTTATCGCTTAAACTTTTATAAGTTTTCTTGGCCCCAACTTACAATATTAATTACAGTAAAATAGTGTATGGCATCATATTAAAAAAATTATTGTGTGTACATGTATACCTCAGAAAATATGAACCCTTGGTTAATAATTTTTTGGATGACCAGGGATCTACTGCATAGGCGTAACCAGGCCGACCATATGGGGGGGGGGTTATAACGTCTGGGGGGTATTAGAGGGGGGTCCGGGGGCCCTCCCCCGGAAAATTTTAAAAATTAAGATGCAAAATAACGAGTTTTAAGCTTCCGGGGGCCCTCCCCCGGAGAATTTTAAAAATTAAGACTCAAAATAACGAGTTTTAAGCTTCCGGGGGTACCCCGGAAAATTTTAAAAAGTAAGACGCAAAATAACGAGTTTTAAGCTTCCGGGGATTAATCCCCGGAAAATTTTAATTATTAAGACCCAAAATAACGAGTTTTAAGCTTCCGGGGGAACCCCCGGAAAATTTTAATTATTAAGACGCAAAATAACGAGTTTTAAGCTTCCCACGCTTTATACTTGTATTAAGTAATTTATGGGCAGACTTAAAAAATTATACAATTTTCCTTTTTTTAATCAATGGGGGGGGGGGGTTCAAACCCCCAAAACCCCCCCCTCGGTACGCCTATGATCTACTGTAATATGTTGGAAATAACTAAGCTCTCCATTTAGACGTACAGTATGTTTTATGACCATGTTTAAATAGAAAATGCTACGTGGGGTTTATATATATATATTTTTTTTGTACAACACATAAATGCCAGTGTCTGTATGGGCGAATTAAACGCTCGGTAATTACTCTGCTGGTATCAAAATGAAATAAGTCTGTGTAAATGAAAGTGTAGTGTTGCAATCAGAGAGGCAAATGGTTGCACATGGGTCATAGACCTTGGTGGCAGTGGCAATGTCAGCGACATGAAGAATGTGTTGTCACTTGCGAAATAGCTTGCAAGGACAATTTACTACTCGTTCGCGCGACTCTCAAAGCGTCCATTGTTCCCTTCCATGGAAATAATTTTATCTCCACTATTTCTCAAAAGCCATTTTCCAGAAAGCTACAATATTAAACAGCATTTTTATGGCAACAGTTTTAACTGCATCTGCTTCTCCATGATAACGCATTTTCTTTAAACATTTTTTCGTTTTTACTTGGAAGTCTACGCAGAAATAATGTAATTATAATTTAGACTAGAAGAATCTACGTCATTTTATTCTTTCCACACCCTTTATTCACCCTACTGGTGAGGACAGGGAGGGGGGACGTTTAGCTAAAATTTCCTGCAGCATCATCCTTCGTGCATTGAACTTTTAGAAGCAAATAAAATTTCTTCGTCACATAAATAAAAACAAATCAATGTAGATGTCCTGTTGACCAGTGATTACTACTGAAAAATCCCTAACCCAACTGCAAATCGAAACCGGGCCACCGAGGTAGAAGGCAAGCGCACTAATAACCCACCCAAGGCAGCATACCATATTCCCAACAAGGGAAAAAAGTATCTGCCAGGGAAACAGCCGGGGAGTTCCCCCTCCCTCCCGGTAATTCGTACACTGGGTGATGACCAGGGCCCGGATTCTAATGACATGTCATCTTTTTATTGATGCTGCATAGACATTGCCAACTTGTGGATAAATCCTAATCATAGCCTCTAGATTATAGAAATGCATTTTTATTAGGTCATTTTTTGTCATTTTATGCCATTTTATATTTTTAGGGCATTTATTTCAATTTTAGGTCATTATTTTGTCATTTTCCTGTCATTTGCATTCTTATTTAGTCATTTTCATGCATTTACATTGAGTGTATTAACTTTTTTTCGTCGCTAGCGGTGCTGTCTTTGAGGTGTTGTTTGTTTAACGCAAGGAGGAAAAATTCGGCGTTAAAGTGTTGTCATGCCTCATTTGGAAATGAGAATCAAAGAAACGCCAAAATTTTATATTATATTACTATTGTTATTACACTGACTTGGCACCAGAGTCCGTCACCTGCTTGGATTTGAGAGTGCAAACTACTGTTTACCCTCAATAAACAACAATATAATCCGGCAGACCACAAAAGGATGTGCAGAATTTTGACTCACCAGTGCCTCAGTGCCAGTATAAATTCCCATGAGAAAAGAACATTCACAACATTACAGTTATTTACAGTTTTTTACAATTATGTACAAACTAGTCTATAACTTTGTGTGTATAATAATTTTTTATAAATAAAATATCAGTTTTTAGGTCATTTTTTATAATTATTAAATCAATTTCTTTAAAATTTAGGGTCATTTTATAGGTCATTTTTCAAACAATTTTAGGTAATCGGAATCCGGGCCCTGGTGATGACTTTCTAGCCAGAGACTAGCTCGACGAGGTGTTTTCTCCTGGAACACAAACTTATAGGACGATAGGAATATCTGGGGTTAATGATAAGTCATTTCTAGGGCTAGGACTTTTAGGTAAATACATAATTTTTTTTGCTATTACTTATGATTTCTGGACTTTGTCAAAGTTCCGGTTGGGACCTTTGGATTCAAAATACTGAGTTGCGTATCACATAAAAAAAATATTTTCGATATTTCTTATTTGAATAAATATTTTTGGTAACTTAATTATTTTTACATATTTTACCACATAATTATCATGTTTAGAAATGAATATTTTGACAGTTTTTGTAAAATTAAACCATATTTTCAATGTGTTGCGTTGTTATGTTGAGTCAGAGAATAAATCAGGACTGATTTGGCCTTCATTATTGCAAATTTCTGTTTCTTCTCACACTGCAGTACTAAGTTGGAAACAACAAAACAATTGTTGACAGAATCAATAAAAGAAATCAAACACATTGAAAAAAAACTTAACAAAATCAGTGGTTCAAAAGCAAACAAAATTAAAGAAAAATTCCTGTATTGCCTAAATAAGAATGAAAAGTTACAAGTGTTGCGCAAGATTTCAGATATTTTAATGGGTAACAGTGTAAAGAACTTGGAGCAGATGGAACATCTGAGTGTCAGTGTTACAAATATGCAAGATGTTGAACGTACATTTTCAAGATACAAGTCTCTGTTCCGTGAAAATCGTCACTGCTTTAAGATGCACAACTTAAGATCTACTTTTGTCGTTCACTGCAACAGTTCTACACTTGCTGACTAGAATGACTAGATGAGTAGGGTTACTTCTGTAAATATTGGTTAAATAAGTTAATTAAAATATTTTCATATTTTTTAACATATTTTCGACTTTTTAAACACATAAAAAATAAATATTTTCGTTTTTATAAGCACCTAAAAGTCCGAGCCCTAGTCATTTCCATGCCGACAGTGGGGAAAAACAGTGAAAAATCCGTATCGTTAAAAGCCGTTATATCGTTCTTGAAACACGGGTTTGGATGCGCAGTGGAGAAATACGAGGGAATTATAGGCTACCACGTGCAGATAGCAAAGGAAATCATCCCTCCCTGTTCTGCGCGAGATTTTTAGGTCATGTTTCAACTGAAATAGAATAAATTCTAATGTACAGCACGCTTATTATTATTATTATTATTATTATTATTATTATTATTATTATTATTATTAATATTATTATTAATATTATTATTATTATTATTATTAATATTATTATTACTACTACTATTACTATTGTGAGGGTACGCCGTGACAGTTGGTTGAGGCACGTCACTACAAATCGAAAGGTGGCGGATTTGATCCCCGATGAAGTCGCTGGGATTTTTCCATTAGCGTAATCCATATATAATAGCCCTGGTGTCGACTCAGCCTCTAACAGAAATGAGTACCAGCAGAAATCCTGGGTGTAAAGGAGGCTGACAATATCTCAAAGTGTGGGAGCCTCAGCCTCGTGGAACCCTAAGTGGCTATAATTTCTTTCGACTTATTTAGTACAAAAATCTTTCCGTGGAACGCTCTTATATTCGTTGCATTTATTCCATAAGAAACTAAATATACACATAAAGAAGTTCTCTCAGTTGTTGGAGAGAAGTACGAATGTAGCCTGTAGAGGTACAGAAATGCACATTATTTCTGTTGTCAAGGCCACCCCATGATTTTAGTCACGTACCGTCTAGTTATCCTTGTTTCTCTCCACTGTAATTGTTCTTTGTGCAGACTTTCCAGACGCTTATGTTCACCATCCTCTACTTGAAGATTTTATCGTAACCTTTTTCTCGAAAATTTTGCATACAGCAGTTTGTATTTAAGTCCTTGGATATGAAGTATGTTTTGAAATTGTTGCATAGTTACTGTTTATCAAACTTGTGGTGTCGCGACAAACAGTGGAAACTTGAGAATATTAATTTGCTAAAAGAAAAGCACACGCATGACTCTTGATGGTATGTATGGACGAGTGCACCAACCTCTGTATTCAGAATACCGCGGTAAAGTTGCATGGTTTACCCCGGTAAAGTCATACTTTCGTTGTACCGTGCTCGGTTTCGACTTTTACCGCGGTAAGATGCTAACCGTCCGTGAAGGAGCTGTAAAGTGAGAAAACAGCAGTTTTCTTTCCAAGATGCAGATCAGCATAATGTATCATATTTTCGATATCTAGGCCAAAAGCTAATTGAATAATATAATGAAAAATGAGAGACAGATGGGATCTATTTGAAGAATGAACGATGGCACATATCTTTGCAAATACTGTGCTATAACATCGATTGAAATGACTATCCTTTCTTACCTCAACCAAACCAGGTCCATCTAGAAGTAGGCGTAATCAACTCATTTTCACGATTGGTACAGTATCTATGATATATATATATATATATATATATATATATATATATATATATATGCAATATAATATTCCATTTTATCTTTATGAACATTTATTATTTAACAATAAGGCAACAAATAAATGAAATATGGAAAACCAGTAGCATAGACGAGTCACCGTGACTGGCAGACGTACAGAGAGAGAGAGAGAGAGAAAGCGAAACTAGCGGCCATGGAAGAAACCGACACAGAATTTATCCATGGGAATGGATTCGTAGCAGAGTAACCGCGATATATTCGAACGTTTGGAAAACGCGGTATTATAGCAATGGTGCACAGGTTTTCTTAGAATACCCCGATATTACTTTTACCCCGGTTACAAAACAGCTGAGAAAACCGGAGAATGGTGCACTCGGCCAGTAGTGTTGATCACCATAGAGGTCCAATCTAAGAACACGTCATATTCACACAAAGATTATCCCTACAACGAAGAAGCGTACCGAAACTGTTTATCCTAATTTCTTTTATAAACGGGGCTGGACCATTTCCTTATTATCCCAGCACCAACAGGTAATTTCAATTATTTTACAAATCAGTTAGAAAAGGTTCTTAACTATCTGTATAGTAATAATGTAAATATTATACTGTGCGGCGACTTTAATGTAGACTTCTCAATCGATAGTGAAAAAAAGATCAGACTGATATCCCTACTAGGTAGTTATAATTTAGATTCTGTAGTAAACTTTCCAACTAGAATCCAAAACAACTCTCAAACAATAATAGATAATATATTCATAGACATAGAAAAACACCCTAGCTTTAAAATATTACCAATATTAAATGGATTATCGGACCATGATGCACAAATGTTAGTGCTAAACGATAGTAAGGTAAACGCAACTAAAAAACATACCCATATGACTAGAGTAATGAATGATGCTTCAATTTTAAACTTCAAACAAGATCTGAAGAATGAAAACTGGGGATCTATATTTTCCTATGACAAAGTAGACTGTAAATTAAATGAATTCCTAAATATTGTGTTGCGGCATTTTGAAACTAACTTTCCAAAAAAGAAAACTGCTAATTTACCTAATGTAAGGAATAAAACATGGTTAACCACTGGCATTAAAATATCATGTAGAAACAAAAGAGAGCTATATTTAAAATGTAGAACCAGTAACAACCCAGCTCATAAAGAACACTATAAAATGTACTGCCATACACTGAAGAAAGTAATTAAAGAGGCAAAGAGTAGGTATTTCTCACAAATAATTAATAAATCAGACAATAAAATTAAAACTATATGGAATATAATTAAAAACGAAACAGGGAGATCAAAGGGAAACAATGATTGCATGTCACTAACATACCAGAACAAAAAGCTAGATAATGTATCAGATATCACAAATGCTTTTAATAATCACTTTATAAACATTGCAGAGAAATGTATTCCTACAACTAATATTAGCATTAATGCAGCAGACCTACTTAAAACACCTATAGTCCAGAACCATGCATTTCAAATCAAATTAACTTCCTCTAGAGAAATTGAAAATATAATCAAGTCACTCAAAAGCAAAAACTCTTCTGGATGGGATGAGATAAGTAATAAGTTGTTAAAAAGCTGCTCATCTGAAATTAGTAAACCTCTTAGTCATATTTGTAATTGTTCGTTAAAAAGTGGAATATTTCCAATAAGACTAAAGCATGCTATTGTTAAGCCCCTCTTTAAGAAAGGCGACAAAAATGTTCCATCAAATTATAGACCTATATCACTCCTAACCTCATTTTCAAAAGTTTTTGAAAAAGTTATGTACAACCGCTTAATACACTATCTTAATTTGAATAACATTCTTACACCATCTCAGTTTGGATTTAGAAGTGGCATGTCCACTGATAATGCTACATTTCAACTCACTACAGAAATATTGGAAGCGTTAGATAAAAAGAAACATGCCCTAGGAATTTTTTGTGACCTAGCTAAGGCGTTTGACTGTATAAATCATGAAATTCTACTTCAAAAACTGAAACACTATAGGTTGGATAATATAACACTAAAGTGGTTCAAATCATACCTGTCTGATAGAACTCAAAAGGTAATAATAAATGGAAATGAATCAAAATTAGGGACTGTTAAAAATGGAGTACCTCAGGGATCGATACTGGGACCTTTGCTCTTTTTAATTTTCATCAATGACTTACCAGATAACTTAAGTGACGAATCAAAGGCATTGCTTTTTGCAGATGATACTAGTGTACTCGTAACAGGAAAGTCACAAGAAGATTTAGCAAGACTAGCTACAAAGACTTTTCACGAATTAAATACTTGGTTTCTAGCTAATAAAATGTCACTTAATATTGATAAGACCCACTTTATTCAATTTAGAACAAAAAATAGATATATCTCAAACATTGTAATCAATTATCAAACACAAATCATAGAGGAAACTAGCAACATAAAATTCTTAGGACTACAAATTGACCAAAATCTTGACTGGAAGAAACACATTGTAATGATAAGTTCTAAGCTAAGTTCAGCATGTTTTGCGCTACGAACTTTGAATGATATATTACAACAGGACGCATTACTCACGGTATATTTTGCATATTTTCACTCTGTTATGAGGTACGGAATCATTTTTTGGGGTAACTCGGCACATAGGGAAAAAATATTTAGATTACAGAAGCGAGCAATAAGAATAATATGTGGAAAGAAAAAACGAGAATCTTGTAAACCGCTTTTTGAAAAATTAAAAGTCCTCACTCTCACCGGAGAGTATATATACTCTGTTATGTGTTACATGGTAGATAATATTGATAAATTTCAAAGTAATCACAGTATACACGGGCGTACTACTAGAAACATGAATGATTTACATAGACCAGCTAACTCATTAAAACTTTTTCAGAAAGGTGCTTATTATTCCGCAATACAAATATACAATAACCTTCCAAAAGAGATTAAATCACTATGTATTAAAAGCAAATGCAAATCTTTCAAAAGAGCTCTGAAGCAATATTTAGTAACTCACACCTTCTACAATATGGATGATTTCTTTTCAGCTTGAGTAAGTGTGACATAACAATTCTTGTATCTTTTTTATAACATGCATGTATGTTTTTATCTGACGTGTTCTATATCCTTGAGCCCTGCTCAACACAGGATCTACAGAACGAGACATCTACATCTACATCTACATACATCCTTATTGTTACCTTAACATCTTGTGTAATGCAATGGAACTCTGCAGGAGCATAAATGACAAAGTTAAGCGTACATAGGAGCGTTTCCTGTACCAACATCTTAAAAAGAACACTAATCTTGGGATTGAAATGGCATACCTGTGCGGTAAGTTAGGTTGCCAGCACTGGATACTTGTATACGGTTACAAACATAACCATTTTTTTTTCAAGATCACAAAAATGTTTATGATTCTGTATAGCTTAAATTCAGTCGAGCGTACGAAATTGGAGTGTTATAAAACACATCACCCTTCTGTAAAATGACGGTATTTACGTATAATTAAGCGTAAGAAGCTGTAAAGCCGCATTTCTCATTGTGTTGTGTAATAACAGTGACAAAGGAAGCTCGGATGGGAAGTAATGAGAGCTTTCCACGAGTTATCTGCTCAGTTACATCTGCAAGGAGGCCGTGAAATTAAACAAGACATGCGAATGTAACTACAAAACCTTAACATGCAATACAACCCTCAAGAATAGTTGTTGTTTTCGCATAGTACTCTTATACAATTCAACGGCCCTAAATAGCGTGCTCACTCGCTCGCCCGCTTCGTGAAACATCGGGCATACTCGTCGATGTTCGTCTCTCTCACTCTAAACTTTCACGAAAAGTACAAAATTAGGAAAACAGTTTCTTTATTATATAAGGCCTAAGTGAAATGAACACAATGAACAAATATCCTAATTTTATTTTTACTTACAATTTTCATAGCTCTGAACCACAAACATTTTTAATAAGCTGCCAGTGCAAATTTCTTAAAAATCCTGGAGTCAATTAATAATGGCGGGCGAAACCGCGGCACCAGCTGTAAAATATTGATAGTTTAACCAAGGAAGTATCCCGGACAATAAAAAACCAAACAAACCATTCCTTCCCCTGAAAAATTATATAATTTCTGAAAATTACACTGAATTTGTCAAATAAAATTCACATCATATTCATCTGTCCACAAACAGTTGAGAAACAATACGTATTATGTGTTCACAGGTTCCTTTGGAACTGCATAATCGAATCAGATCGTTTTCCCAGGGGGCGCTTTCTAATCGTGGAATGTACTCTGAAGCCGGAATTTTAGCTGTTTCATTAATTACTAATGGTTTAGTTTATGAATGAATCGCGTGCAAGTGTTAATAAATATAATGCTAGTGTTTGACAATCCGGTGTGCGATTCCAGTTATTGATCAAATCCCTGAAGTTATTATTCAATTTTCCTAACGGGCATTTATTTGGATGTATCAATATACTCCAAGTAGAGTCGAGAGAAGTAAAGCAAGATAATAATATAGTTTCTACGTAGAGTGCAGACGGAAATACGAAACTTAAATGGAAAGTCGGGCAAAGAACAGAATGGTTATCACTAGGGCCCGGATTCTTAGGTTTTAAACTTTTCGTGCCTTGCTAACTAACTGTGATATTTAAAACACAATTCGTTTCATGGCAGTCACATAGTCCAATCTTATAAAACCTAGAATTGGCTAAATAAGATGTTAAAAACGGCTAAAATGTTAAAAATGACAAAAATTGTTTTTATTAAAATAAGATAAAATATATAACACACTAAAGAATGCTTTTTTTTTAAAAAGTATCTGCCTACAGTTTGCATTTTATTGTTACCAGTACATTACTGTGAGATAAAATACAGCATTGCATTTTGTCATTTTGTAACCCCATTGTCCCGGTAAAAGAAATCGTTTAGTGAACCGAAACCCTAGGTTTCTTTAGAAGCAAACTAAATGCACTCTTAAGAAGCTTACACTTGCAGTTTATTCGCAGTATTTGCTTCAGCAAGAAGTCGAAAGTAAACTATTCTAAAAGTTGATTAATGTATTGAAAAAAGTTCTTCATGAGTTTATGTGGTGGAGTTGGAAATGACAGGGGTAATTCTAAAAATCATTATTTTCTATAAATTGTGGAAAATTAAGCAAAGATTGTTCGTATAGTTTTGTGGTTCAGAGCATGGAAATTGTAAATTAAATTCAAACTAATTAATATATTTGTTTTAATATGTTTACTGTACAATTAAAGTGAAAAATGAAAAAAAACTGGTCTGAAAATGTTAAAAAACTGAAATATAATTACAGTATATTATACTAATAAGGTCGGAGTAATATTATCTTATTATAAAGAGTATTATTATTATATATATAACGAGTTAGTGGAAGCAAATTATGAGACATGCGGAACAAGTTTCCAATGTATGTATATCAGTGCTACCAAATACCTGGAAATGGAGTCATGACCGACAATGATCAGTACACAAAAATTTTAATAAGAAATATGTATTATAGACTGATGTCTATCCTATCACGAAGAATGCAAGTGAATACTTTTTCGTCGAGTTCTAATGCGTAAGAAGAAGCAAAAATGAGAAAAAATATCTTATTTCATAACAAGTCTCAAACTTCTGCATTAGATGTAGGTTTTTTGAGGATTACTACTTTATTTTCATTCTACCTCTCTGATTTGCTGTGGAAAACAATCGAATCGAAGGTAATTAAAGTGAGTGAATTATGTGAATCTTTATGACTGTCAGTATAAATTAGCAATAAAAATTATCAAACACAAAGCAGAATGGACATTACTGTGCATTAACGTGTCCTTTGTTTTAATTCCCGTAATAAAGTTTAACTTATCACCAGATCCATAAAATCTATATCTATTATCTAACCGTCCTTTGTGCGGAAGAAATACATAAACTGCTTCAGACGAAGCTTTTAAAAATCAAAGAGTAAGAAAAAATATCTGAATGAAGCTGCAGTTAGATTAAAAATTAGGCGACTGATCATTATATATATGTCAACAGCTTACAGCTTATCGCGACGCTGTAATCAATTCACTTAACCAGATTGATTCTACGGTTTCTTATTTATCCGTTCTGGCGTGTATTTAATGAAAGACCTTAGAAAAGGAATCGCGAATTTGCGAAACTGATAAATGATTTTACTTCCATTCTATGGAAAGTGTACTCAAGTCTGAAAAAATTCGGGACTGAACTCTGCTAATGGGGAGCTCCTCGTCATTTGCCTCGTTTCCGTCCGGTGTTTGGCGATTATGCCTAACTAAGAAGCATTTCAGGATGAAGTGTCAAAACGTAAATGCTTTTTGTCTCCACTCACTTAAGGGTATCACTTAAATTAGATGTTTGTCTAATTAAAGCTGAGGGGAATGCTACGAACACTTAAAAGATATAATGTAGCAAATCCCTAGATTTAACATACTATCCATTTTAGCAAGCCAAGTATCCCGTTCCCCTAACATTTTGCTGTTACTTAAGAAAAAATCCCTTTAGAAATCCTTTTGGTTCTCAATTTGAAATTCAACTATGGGTCATTATTGGTTTGCTCCAGCAATACTCATTGAGTGCTATCGGGTGCTGGACACATACACACATTGTTAGTTCATTGATATCGTGTGTGGTTTCTGATTGTTGCTAAGATAGACATTATTTTTCATGCCTGATGATTTTGTTTTATTCAAATTTAATATTATTTATCTCTCAATGTTGTGTACAGGTGCACAAGTAATTTTTGTGCATGCTTGTTTCTGCAATGATTTCCACCAGACCCGATGCACAGCTAGTTTCGTGTCATTATAATATTAGTTTTACTTTCGCACGTCATTCGATGTGACAGTTGGAAACCAGTGTAGAAAAACCTAGTAAAAAGGTGAACGTACGGTGACTCAACATATGTTAGAGGAAGAATCTGTCGTCATCGACCATCTTTGGAAATCCATGTGATTCCTTCGTTCTCCCGGTGAACTTCTTACAGGAAGCTTCACTGTACCTTATTCTTAAAGTCTCATTTGCATTTTCTTCGTGCATTTGAGGGCCCCATCCAAGCCACCTTCTTAACTTCGTCTTTCGTTTAGCACCTTGGGGCTTATTTAACTTCTGCACTTTCGGGCCTCAACACACTATTGATGCTGTTCGGATATCGTTGGATTCCTATTAACTATCGTCATCCTTTGGTGATGTCTGAAATTGAGGCATGCGTCCAGATTGGTTGCGAATGGAATTTTATTGGCTGTAAAGCAATAATTTCGCTTACGAAACAGCTAAGACCTGAAATATATAAGCTTATTGACCAAGACCCCCTCCATTTCTAGTTATTTATGGCGATCTGCCTTTGATTTTAGTGGTTAACGGATGCACTGTACCTTCAAGTCCATTTCGTGTAGGCCTATCTTCAGGAATTGCCGGAAAGAGATCCAAAAGAATATGCGAGCGTCTTTGCATCTTCAGGAGGTTTCACTTAACTTATTACGAACTTCGGGATGCCTATTACATATTGACAAATAGGTTTGTGCTATAGAAAAGCATAACGATTTAAAGCGAAAGCAATTCTGATTACGAGTAGGTTTAAAAGAAGAGTGTACGATGTGAAATTCTATAAACTTTCGCCTACTCTCACGAAGTCTCCCTTTTGGGGAACATAGAAATTTAATAGGCCTATACCTATCATACATGCCTAAGGGGTTATTTGAAATATACTGTATACTGCATTAGACGTCCTTAAGTGTCCATATAGACTATTTAGCCTTCTTTTTCTTCCAGCACAATTCCACTTTTCATGAGATCGCTCTTGCGGACTTTTCTGCATATTCGTAGGTTTGGAAACTTTTATTTTACTGGATACCCATTCCTGATGCCAGCCTCTATTATAGAATGGAATGACTAAACGGATAATATATTACGTCAGCAGTAGGACAAATCGAAGAGCCCAGAGGAACTCTGCTTTCATCTACTTTCTTTTGTAATATACCGGTGATTTCTTGGATCGTCCGAGTATCGAATTTTGGCATCCTAGTTAGAAAGCGAGAGTTTTAGCATTATGGTACACGTCCATCCGAACTTAAGGGGATTAGTAAATATTTCTGGTATTTTAGGACATCTATTTTACTTTCATCGGCTGCATGCAGCAGAATTACTACTTATTTAAGTTGTTACTAATTATACAATTTATTTCTTTTATCAAACAGGATAAGATGCAATATGGAATGTACAATTTTATAAGGTTGCACCTTTGTCTCCATACGTAATTTATATATATATATATTGTATGATAATGATGACATCTTACAATACAATCAAGCGCGGCTCAGCATTCGTGAAGAGAAGAAAGAGTGAAAGTTATTGTAGTGGACATCCCTGGTATTTACGCTGGGGGCTACGAGCGGCCAGGGTCAAGGGCAGTCACATCCGGGGGGGCCCCAACAACCGACTGATCATGCGTTACGCACTGATGCTTCTTAACAACAATAAAACGTACATTGTTGCTGTTTATTATTATCTATTAAATGTTAATTCAATAATATTGTTTTGCATTTTTTTTGCTTGGGTATTAGGATATACTGGTATTTTAAAAACGCAAGGCCAATCATTCTTGATAGCTAATAATAACTAGAGTAACTTATGTGTTGTACTGTAAAGTTGTCCGAGAACATGACATACCGCATGTAAAATGCCGAAATCATTTAAAATCACGTTCGTATTTAATTTTGTAATTAAAAATTTCCTCGATCACCACCTATGTGATCATAGTATGCAATTAGATTGAAAGTCTTGACATGTCCAAAATCAGTATGTAATTAATACATTGGATGAAATTAAACAATAATAATTATTGTTATTACTATTCTTATTCTTTTTGCTGCAAAATCAAGAAAATCAGCCAACAGAGATAGCTCGGGAAAGAGGGACAGGATATCCGCTGTTGTAAGTGAGATGGACAAGAAAATTATAATATGCTTACACGCAGCCAATAAACATCTAACCAGGATGCAATCTCAGAAACACGACCGGCTCTTGTAAGGCCTGTGGCAGCATAGTGCTTAGGCCCAGGTTTCTAAAGAAAAGCAGGATGTTGAAGTAACAAATACACAGCATGCAACCGAAAAGCTGTTACAAAATGTTGCTCGTTATAAAGAGGGCCAAAAGTGATGTTTACAGATATGGATGCATATGGCATGACATAGGCAGTATCTCTCTCTTGTATTATTTTCACTTACATATTAAGGGCCGGTATTTTAATCAAGGGTTAAACACTCGGTCAGGTTTGAACTTAGTTTTTTTTTTGTGTTTTTCCATGTTATAAACCTTAATATCCGGTTAAACTTGGGTTTAACTTGACTGGAACCCATCTTCTGTTTAACTGGAGGTTAAGTGAATGTTGCAAGTTGGCAATCCCATCCATATTGCCTAGGTATTCGAGGAAACGCTGAGCGATGATAATTGGAAAACCTCGAAAACTCAGAATTTTCTGAGATATATCTGAATACTTTCAGATGTGGAATGTATTTGAGAGTTTAAATAAATCCAAACCTACAAAAGAGACAGTCCTAACCTTAATCAAAATATGATACAACAAGAAACGAGAAGGAAGACCTCTAAAAACATGTATAACATTTTTTAACCCATTTAGGTCTACTTACATATTTTTGACTAGATTCACGATAAGTTCAAATTCTTGGCTGAAAAAGCTAGCACATTATTTTAGTAAATTCCAAACATTTTTGCTACAAACAATCAAAACCAATTGTCTTTTTTCTGCATTAACAGCATTTTTCTACAATATAATATTATCAGCAAATACTATAATAATAATTAAGGACTCGCGCACATGTGCATTATCTTAACCTACTGACAATCACCCAGTCCTGAACCCGGGACAGGTATTTTTCAGCCGGGAATCGAACCCGGGTCGCCGGAGTGGAAGGCAGGCGCGCTACCGACTCACCCACGGTGACGGACTCCGCAAATACTATAGTATTTGTTATCAGTCACAGGGTTGCCAGATCAGAAACGTAGAACGGTCGTACCAATATTCGAAAATAGTCGTATTCAAGTCAAAACTGCCGTATACTTTGTAATTTTTCATTGTAATGAACGCATTGCGTTAATAATAATAATAATAATAATAATAATAATAATAATAATAATAATAATAATAATAATAATTCATAATCGGAATTTTACACTTTACATAAATGTCATGCAATTGTTAATAAATCATCTTATTTGTAAATGATTAGACGTGTTTCATTATCTTCCGATGTGGAAAATTTGATAATATACAATAAAATTAAATAAACAGTAGTTGCCACAGTGTTGTAATTATTGCAAAAGAAACAGGACTGCTTTCCATTCATATTGATTTTTAGTTACATGCTTACAAAGAAACCCATGAATAAACAAGCCTAACCTAACAAGCTATCTCCTCCGCTGCTCTATCATGAGCTGCTATCTCCTCCGCTGCTCTACCATGAGCTGCTATCTCCTCCGCTGCTCTATCATGAGCTACTATCTCCTCCGCTGCTCTATCATGAGCTGCTATCTCCTCCGCTGCTCTATCATAGGCTGCTATCTCCTCCGCTGCTCTATCATGAACTCCTACCTCCTCCGCTGCTCTATCATGAGCTGCTATCTTCTCCGCTGCTCTATAATGAGCTGCTATCTCCTCCGCTCCTGTAGAATGAGCTGCTATCTCCTCCGCTCCTGTAGAATGAGCTGCTATCTCCTCCGCTGCTCTACCATGAGCTGCTACCTCCTCCGCTGCTCTACCAAGAGCTGCTATATCCTCCGCTGCTCCACCATGAGCTGCTATCTTCTCTGCTGCTCTACCATGAGCTGCTATCTCCTCCGCTGCTCTATCATGAGCCGCTACCTCCACTGCTCTATCATGAGCTACTATCTCCTCCGCTGCTCTATCATGAGCTGCTATCTCCTCCGCTGCTCTATCATGTGCTGCTATCTCCTCCGCTGCTCTATCATGAGCTGCTATCTCCTCCGCTCCTGTAGAATGAGCTGATATCTCCTCCGCTCCTGTAGAATGAGCTGCTCTACCATGAGCTGCTACCTCCTCCGCTACTCTACCAAGAGCTGCTATATCCTCCGCTGCTGCACCATGAGCTGCTATCTTCTCTGCTGCTCTACCATGAGCTGCTATCTCCTCCGCTGCTCTATCTTGAGCCGCTGCCTCCTCCGCTGCTATCTTCTCTGCTGCTCTACCATGAGCTGCTATCTCCTCCGCTGCTCTTATCATGAGCCGCTACCTCCTCCGCTGCTCTATCATGAGCTGCTACCTCCTCCGCTGCTCTGTCATGAGCTGCTATCTCCTCCGCTGCTCTATCAAGAGCTGTTATCTCCTCCGCTGCTCTATCATGAGCCGCTACCTCCACTGCTCTATCATGAGCTACTATCTCCTCCGCTGCTCTATCATGAGCTGCTATCTCCTCCGCTGCTCTATCATGAGCTGCTATCTCCTCCGCTGCTCTATCATGAGCTGCTACCTCCTCCGCTGCTCTATCATGAGCTGCTATCTCCTCCGCTGCTCTATCATGAGCTGTTATCTCCTACGTTGCTCTATCATGAACTTCTACCTCCTCCGCTGCTCTATCATGAGCTGCTATCTTCTCCGCTTCTCTATAATGAGCTGCTATCTCCTCCGCTGCTCTATTATGAGCTACTATCTCCTCCACTCCTGTAGAATGAGAGGCTACCTCCTCCGCTGCTCTATCATGACCTATCTTCTCCGCTGCTCTATA
Source organism: Ectobius pallidus (assembly GCA_964059195.1). Classification (NCBI taxonomy): domain Eukaryota; kingdom Metazoa; phylum Arthropoda; class Insecta; order Blattodea; family Ectobiidae; genus Ectobius; species Ectobius pallidus. The sequence goes on along the minus strand of CAXKWD010000001.1, from coordinate 157,462,676 downwards.
ATGAGCTATCTCCTCCACTCCTGTAGAATGAGAGGCTACCTCCTCCGCTGCTCTACCATGAGCTGCTATCTCCTCCGCTGCTCTACCATGAGCTGCTATCTCCGCTGCTCTACCATGAGCTGCTATCTCCTCCGCTGCTCTATCATGAGCTGCTATCTCCTCCGCTGCTCTATCATGAGCTGCTATCTCCTCCGCTGTTCTATCATGAGCTGCTATCTCCTCCGCTGCTCTATCATGAGCTGCTATCTCCTCCGCTGCTCTATCATTATCTGCTATCTCCTCCGCTCCTGTAGAATGAGCTGCTATCTCCTCCGCTGCTCTACCATGAGCTGCTACCTCCTCCGCTGCTCTACCAAGAGCTGCTATATCCTCCGCTGCTCCAGAATGAGCTGCTATCTTCTCTGCTGCTCTACCATGAGCTGCTATCTCCTCCGCTGCTATATCATTAGCCGCTACCTCCTCCGCTGCTCTATCATGAGCTGCTACCTCCTCCGCTGCTCTATCATGAGCTGCTATCTCCTCCGCTGCTCTATCAAGAGCTGTTATCTCCTCCGCTGCTCTATCATGAGCTGCTACCTCCTCCGCTGCTCTATCATGAGCTGCTATCTCCTCCGCTGCTCTATCATGAGCTGCTATCTCCTCCGCTGCTCTATCATGAACTCAGACCTCCTCCGCTTCTCTATCATGAGCTGCTATCTTCTCCGCTGCTCTATAATGAGCTGCTATCTCACCCGCTGCTCTATTATGAGCTGCTATAACCTCCACTGCTGTAGAATGAGAGGCTGCCTCCTCCGCTGCTCTACCATGAGCTGCTATCTCCTCCGCTGCTCTACCATGAGCTGCTATCTCCTTCGCTGGTCTATCATGAGCTGCTATCTCCTCCGCTGCGCTATCATGAGCTGCTATCTCCACCGCAACTTTATCCGCGCTGCTCTATCATGAGCTGCTATCTACTCCACTGCTATATCTTGAGCTGCTATCTCCTCCGCTGCTCTATCATGAGCTGCTACCTCCTCCGTTGTTCTATCATGAGCTGCTACCTCCTCCGCTGCTCTATCATGAGCTGCTACCTCCTCCGCTGCTGTATCATGAGCTGCCATCTCCTCCGCTGCTGTACCATGAGCTGCTATCTCCTCCGCTGCTCTATCATGTGCCGCTACCTCTTCCGCTGCTCTATCATGAACTCGTACCTCCTCCGCTGCTCTATCATGAGCTGCTATCTCCTCCGCTGCTTTACCATGAGCTGCTACTTCCTCCGCTGCTCTACCATGAGCTGCTACTTCCTCCGCTGCTCTATCATGAACTGCTACCTCCTCCGCTGATCTATCATGAGCTTCTATCTCCTCCGCACTATCCTAATCTGCTGACTCCTCTCACCTGCGTCTTTCTCCTCTGCCATCACCTCCGTCGCTCCTCTGCCGTCTCCTAAGCCGACTACTCGGCCGTCCCCTATGTCGAATCTCCTGCCGAATTCTTGACTGTCCCTTATCTACTCTGCCGTCTCCTAGACCGTCTCCTATGCCGACTCCCCTGCCGATTCCTCGACCGTCCCCTACACCGGGTCCTCCTCCGACTCTGCCGTCTCCTCTGCCGACTCTGCTGTCTCCTCTGCCGACTATGCCGTCTCCTCTGCCGTCTACTGTGCCGGCTCTGCCGTCTCCTCTACCGACTCTGCCGTCTCCTCTGCTGTCTCCCATCCCGAATCTGCTGCCTCCTCTCCCGACTCTACTGCCTCCTCTCCCGACTCTGCTGCCTCCACTCCCGACTCTGCTGTCTTCTCTGTCGCGCTATCCTTATATCCTGGAACCTCTGCAGCGCTATCCCATACTGCTCTCTCCTCTGCTGGTCTGTAACAAACTGTTGTCTCCCCTCCTGATGACTTCTACACCTCTCTACCCCGAGTGCTATCTCCTTTCTCGCGCTATCCTTCGTCGTTCCATCCAAGGCAACACCATCCAAAGCTCATACAACCTCTCTGGCTCTATACGGATCTGAAATTTGGGTTATGTAAAACAATCATACTATGAGTAATCCTCTGTAGACGCGAAACTAGATTCTGTTTTCGACAATTCTGAACAAAACACTCATAATATTCGAGAACAAGGTAGACCTACAGAGAAAAATTTTCAGACAATAACGAGATGAATGAAAACGGAATGAAGGACACATTTGTGATGAAATTCAACTTCTATAAAGCCTAACACCTAATAATCACGTAGACATGGATGGGCATAACTCGTAGCTCGAACACCACAGTTTCGTGCAATGTTTTGAGGACCTAGACACAGAGGGGAGAATTACATATGGTATCATATTTGTCTACCATAATCAGACGGCAGGATTGGAGGCATGTGGTCAGCATGCCGACACCCACGGCCGTTAATGGTGGTTTCCATGATCGGAGCCGCTACTACTAGCCTCCATAAGAAAACATATTTTATTTTTATTGAATATCCAAAACTGGATTAAACCCTATTTCACCCGAAGGTATATTAGGGTTAGAGATAATGAAAAAATGAGTTCTTGAACGATTTTAAGAAATAATAAATCTCATTGGAGTTCTTTGCAAAAAGGGATTTATATTTTATTGAATATCCATTGAATATTGAATATTTAAATTTAATATCCAAAATTGGATTAAACCCTATTTCACCCGAAGGTATATTAGGGTTAGAGATAATGAAAAAATGAGTTCTTGAATGATTTTAAGAAATAAGAAATCTCATTGGAGTTCTTTGCAAAAAGGGATTAAAACATAGATATGCCTATTATTATTTAAGAACAAATATACGGTATTTATACAATAATTCAAGTGTAATAATAGTTATTTATAAAACAAGTGGCGAAAACTATATTTTCTATGTTCGCAAAACGTTATTTTGCAACGTTATTTAAATACACATATCAGCACATCTGCAAACCAACACAAAAGTACAATACTCATGCCGAAGTTATATAAGAAACCAGGACAAAAACCACAGGCTATAAATACCTTAATTCTAAGTCTAGCGAGTGTGGTTTCGGAAGTTGAAGTCTTCGGAGATTCCATTTTATATGCTTTTGAGAAACAGAAATGTTTCTCAAATCACTACTAATTTTGATCCACGCCGAAAATGAACAACGATCTCTTAGCAACAAAATTCTTTGATGGCGTATAAGAATTTAGTAGCCTAATAACTTAGCAACATGTACATAACTTATTTTTTAAATTTTGTTTCTCTAAGTGCTATTGAGCGGCTTAAATCTGGAAATAACAGTTGGTTCACTTTGTTTTAATCAATTATCTGGCTGAATATCAATATACAGACTCCTGGGATGAGAACGAAAAATAAATTCGATGTACGAAAAACAAGTTTCCAAGGTTTACTCTATGTATCTTGACATAATTGGTTTGACAGAAATATCCCATACTTATCATTTCAGTAAGACTTAATTATTCGCAACAACATCCAAAAAGTTTAAGCACCCTGAATCAGGAATTATCAGATTGGGCTGATCACTCATCCGGAGAGGCCCTCCATGTCCTTGTCTGGTCAAAATAGGATTTATGCGATCCACAGAAAATCCCTCTCCCGACAGGTCGTGGCCCTGTAAGGCCCGGGCGGCTAGGGTCGCTTAAATCCTAAAAGGGAGAGGTAAAACTACGACAAAGAAGAAAGAAGAAGGGAACAGTTCGTCTTGATGATTAGAGAGGACAGCTTCTCGTCTATCTCACAGGACTTTTCTTCTTTCAATAATCTTCCCAGTTACACAAGAAATAAAATAAATGTAGCGAAATAGGGCTACTCGAAAATAGGAACGTTCTTAGTTCTTTTGATATTAATTTAATAGTACTAATAAAATAATGCAATGTGTTAGTGGTGTACGCCGTGGTTAAGGCACTGCGCCACCGATGGGATATTGCGGGTATGAGGAGATTGGGTTTCTTTTTCACTTTGCTTAGGCCTAACCCTTCTCGTGGTAGTATGGACCTGGGGTTTTGTTAGCCTCTAACATAAATTTTTCCTCGGGACAATCCTGTAGTTAAGGAGTCCGGTGTGCAAAGCCGACCTTACCTTTAGTGTGCCGAATAACTAAACACTATGATGCCTCAACCTCTGGAACTCCAAGGGCTTGTTTAATTTTACAACATTTAATACCCCGATTCTTACTTACTCAATGGCAATAGACAATTTCTAAGCAAGCTAAAGGAATATTATCTATTTTATGGAACCCGAAGGTTTATTGCCGCACTTACCTGAGCCCGCCATTCAACCCTATTCTGTGCTAACTCCAACCAACCATCCCTCTCAATTCCAGCTTCTCTTAAATCTATCCTAATATTATCCTCCCACCCACGTCTATAGGTCTACCAAATGAACTTTTTCCTTCGGGTCTCCCAGTCAATATTTTTGAGATATGGCTTCCTCCCCCATGCGCGCTACATGTCCAGCCCATTTCTTCCTGTGTGATTTAGTTACCCTTACTATATCCAGTGATGAGTACCGGTTATGACGCTCGTCGTTATTCAGTTTTCTCCAGTTCCCATTTTCATCTCTCTTAGGCCCAAATATTTTCCTAAGCATCCTGTTTTCGAATACTGTCGGATTATTTAATATCCCAATATTAGTAATAAATACAACTTCAAACGTAATATGATGTATCACCGCCAATACGATGAATTAGGTGATTAATAATAAGAATTAAATAATTAAATATATATATATACATATATATATATATATATATATATATATATATATATATACATACACAGATTACATGAGTTATTTTATATATATGCATATTTAGAATACAGTAGGCCTATGTACACTTCGTTATTGTGTTCTCTTTTGTTTCAGTTAATTACTTGTGCTTAAAAGAACTAAGTTAATTTAATTAATTTACGCAAAATTAATGCAATACGCCAATGGGAGTGTCCATGGTCGTTAGTAAAAAAAAAACAAAAATGAGTAGAAATACAAAATGAAGCATTGAAAAATTAATAATAGTCAAGTAAATCGTAGTTTCTTGATATTTAAAATTGTTTTAATGTCGAAGGAAAGGGCCAAACCATGTAAAGAAACGACATCAGTACCATTTTTCACGCCCGTTACTCTCGGCTTAATTTCTTCAGAGAAAATCCTAATTATTGGGAGGAGATTACTAAATTAGTCTAATTGAGAGATTTAGTCCCAGCAGCTGTGTGGTCTATAATCAGTCTAAAAAAATCAATTTTTTAATGTGGTACATTCCACTTAAGTTGAAATCTCTGAAATCTGCTTTTTCTAGACTTTGAATAGAATACTACATAATTTCGCAGATTTATTGCGTGCTACAAAATAAATACATTTCCACCTGTTAATTATTACATTAATGAATCGACAATTTATAAATTAAATCGAAAAAAGCAATGCAGGAAATTCCATTGATTGTTATTTATCAGTGTTGACAAACATTTTTGAGATATCACCCAAACACAATTAACCTTTCGACAACGGCTTCTTTTGCCATCCGCTTCAGGGACACATTTTTTCTTCCCCATATATCCCGCGTAGCATCTTAAGAATGTTTAATTAACTCTAGCAAGTAACGATAAATTTATTAGTTTAATTGTTCATTTTTAAAAATAGTTTCAAATTTTTATTTTAAACAAATGGGATTTTTATCGAAGTTATTTTTCAGCGTTTAAAATCTAATTCTTTTTGTTAATTTCTAATTTGAACCTGAAATTCCATGCAGAGTATTATTCACATTTTCAGGTCCCTTGAGAATCTTACGGAGAAACACGAAGTCCGTCGATGACTTCCCCTTACTCTTATAACAATGTCAGTGTATGTGGAGCCCATGTCGTAGATTTACGGCACGTAAAAGAACTCCAAGCCTAAATTAGAGCCTCTAGACAAAATCTCTCGGCCCTTTCACGTCCAAGTAATACCTTCGTTTCCGGAGGGAGATTAAGGGGCGATGGGCTTACCACCTGTCCCTCTGCCCTCTCTAGGAAAATGAGCGTAACAAAAATTCACATAGGTACAGAAACCTCAACTTGGAATCCCTTCACCCCAACATGGGGGCACAGATTAGAGAGAGAGTGTATGTGGAGAAAATGTATTTTGCGATTTTGTCGACAATCGCTCCAACGATTTTATTTACTAACAGCATATACCAGGGTTGTCAGATCAGAAACGTAGAACGGTCGTACCAATATTCGAAAATAGTCGTATTCTAGTCAAAACTGTCGTATACTTTGTAATTTTTCAGTGTAATGAACGTATTGCGTTAATAATAATAATAATAATAATAATAATAATAATAATAATAATAATTCATAATCGGAATTTTACACCTTACATGCAATTGTTAATAAATCATCTTATTTGTAAATGATTAGACGTGTTTCATTATCGTCCGATGTGGTAAATTTGATAATATACAATAAAATTAAATAAACAGTAGTTGCCACAGTGTTGTAATTATTGCAAAAGGAACAGGACTGCTTTCCATTCATATTGATTTTTAGTTACATGCTTACAAAAAAAACCATGAATAAACAAGCTGTATTTTATATATATATATATATATATATATATAAAAATTTAAAATTATACAGTAAACTGGTTAAAAAATATAAAACTCTATGTTAAAAATAGTCGTACAAATAGGCGTACGACTCATTGTTGCGTCTTACGTCGTACAAATGTATGAAATAGTCGTATGTGTACGACTATAGTCGTACGTATGGCAACCCTGATCAGTCATCTTCTTTTCACAGCAAACAGATCTACCAACACCATTACGTTATGGTTTAACTTAACCAGAACATTATAAAACAGCTTTAACTTAACCTGAAGATAAACTACAGTACTTATATAAATACCGGACCTAAGTTTTATGTTAGCACATTGAGATTAAAATTGAATGCTTGATGATTTTATTCGCCACTAGAAAAATGAGGAACACAACTGTACCAAAATCAACTCAGCTTGGAAAACACAACAATTTCAACGGAACCACGCTTCATTCCATAAGATGATTCTCCACTGTTGCTTGCTGCTCTAAAGACCTGAATCGTAGACATCAACCCGTCTGAGAATTGGACACACAAAAATGACTAAATTCCTACCTGATTACCAAAGATATGAACCTTTATGTACAACCTGCCATTCTCCGCTGTCAGTCTCCCATATGTTCACAGAATGTCGCCGCTTCAAACTCCTCAGGGAAGAACACAAAATTCCCAGCAACTTACAAGTTCGAAAAATGTACAAAAGCGTCATATTATTATTAAAGGACATTAACGCCTACAGTAAAATTTAAAATTGTACCATCATTCATGCTTTTCTTATTGTAAATCACTGTCATGAATATTGTTTCATTATTTCGTATTCATAACTGATATTATGTTATGTAAATGTACAGTCACAATTAGACTTTCAGGAGCCAAAGCGACTAAAAATAAAATGTAATAAATAAATAAATAAACATTTAGGCTAAGTATACAACTTGTTGAAAATATATGTAAAGCAATTTTTGTAAAGTAAAATTTTCCAAATATATTAAGCTACCGGTATTAGCAATTTATTATTATAATTTTTTCAACGTTACATATCTCTTATAGCTCCTCATCATTCACTTCTTCAAAATCAAATTATAACCTATCCATCTTCACTGCTTAACAAATGAGTAGTACCCTGATTTCTTTAATGATACAAAAAGGCTTATTTCGGCTGTAACTTCCTTTTTATATCGGTGGATGTACCAAGAAAACTTATTTTATAGACTAGGGTTTCTACTTTTGATATATAAAAAGTTTAATCAATACCCAAATAAAGAGTGAGAAATACAACCAATATTAGGTCAATTATAAAACATTTGAGAATGAACACTTAGTGGTAGTCATAGAGACAGCATGAAAGAAGAAGAAATGACTAAGAGAACAAAAAAGAAATTACAAACACTAACATTTACGATTTCGAGTCGTATTTTCGTGCACTTTCTCAACGTACGGAGGGGGGTGTATTTCGCGCATATTTACACATTTCGTGGGGGGGGGGGAGAAATAGTGATAATTCGTGGATATAGTTTCCGTAAAAGTGAGATTTTAAGCATGTACAAAGCTAAATGTAGCTAAGCAAAGCTATTATATAAAATTTTTCGCTTATCGCTGTTACGAAAAAAATATGGTCCCTACAAACGAGGTACAGCTAGAGGTAGGCCTAGTGATTTTTCGAAATTTGATATAACAAAATACGCTTTTTAGTTTTAAAAATTCACAGTTTGTAGCATGTTCACACTAAAATGTCTAGGTATTTTTTGTAGCACTAAGAGCATGTAAGTGCAAGATAATTAAAAGGAAAACCTAATCCTGTCGACATTATAATGCAATATTTCATCCTTAAAACTACATTTTAATAAAAACTGTTTCTTTTTCTCCAGTTATTTCCTTTCGTCTTTTTGTTGCATTTCAAAAGTTATCTACGGCTATATTACGCGCATCGCTAGAGATATGATATTAGATAAAATGGCTATACCGTACTTTATTCCTACATATATCTCAATAAATGTAGCTAATAAATGTATATCTTAATATCCTCAGTTTTTAATATTTTAGTCGTGTACAGCAAATATGATTACCTATTTACAAGTATAATGCCTATTAATGGCTATTGATTCTTCATTATCGAGTATTTATTGAATAAAACCAGTGTTAAAAATAGGGTAAAATGCTTGTTTCTGATAAAAATAGGTCATTCGTTTGGGTTTAATGTGATAGACATAAGGACTTTTAATATTAAAAAAATAGGCAAGGCGCGAAATCTGTAAAAGAATGTGCAGTTAAATTGGTTTCTGAAAAAAAAAAAATTATTGTATTTATTCGTACATTTCCATTGTTGTAAATATAACATGTTCTGTCCTTACTGTAAATAATATTAACTCATTCTTTTCAATGTTTTGTAAATCAATTTTTTGAATTAGTGTAAATAATTATTTTATTCTAAGTTACTTTATTGTATTGAACTGCTGCCCCCGAGCACAAGCTTTGCTTCTTCGGGTGGCGTTCGAAACCATATTTGTATACACTTATATTGTAATTTGTAGCAATAAATTTAAATTGAAAAAAAAAAGAGTGCGTGGAACGCCACGCGACAGAAGTAAAACTTTTTTATTTTTTTATTTTTTCAATTTTTGATTATTGGATTTTTGCAATTTTGCATTACTGTACTTTTTAATATTGGGGTTTTGGACATTTTGGATTTTGGACTTTTTAATTTTGGATCTTTGAATTTTTAATTTAGGATATTTTAAATTTTCGATCTTTGAATTGATAATTTTTTTATTTTTTAAATTTTTTTATTATTTATTAAATTTTGGATTTTTGGATGTTATAATTTTTAATTTTGTTTTTTTTTATTTTTAAAAATTTGTATTTTTAATTTTGGATTTTAAATTTTTTTTAAATTTTGGATGTTTTAATTTTGGATCTTTGATTTTTTAATTTTGGATTTTTTAAATTTTGATTCTTTGAATTTTTTATTTTTTGGATTTTTTAATTTTGTATTTTAGTTTTTTTTAATTTTGGATTTTTTCAATTTTGGTATTTTCGATTTTTTAATTTTTAATTTTTTTATTTTTAAATTTTGGAATTTATTATTTATTAAATTTTGTATTTATGGATGTTTTAAGATTTAATTTTGTTTTTTAAATTTTGGAAATTTGTATTTTTTAATTTTGGATTCGCGCGGTAATGAACCTCCGGGTTCCATAAAATAGATAATATACCTTTAGACTGCTTAGGAATTGTCTATTGCCATTGAGGAAGTAAGGTCTGAAAAATGTCCTTTGATTACTCCTAATCATTGAGTTGATTGTTTTCTGTGCAGTCCGCACCGAAACAAGTAAGTAATTTTGAATGTGACTGATTGTGACTGATTTCGTGACGGTTTTAGTGTGACTGATTTTCTCGATTTACCCTCTACCGCCACTAAAGAAGTTTTACTTAAAAAAAAAAAAAAATTGTTTTCTCAGTTTTGCAGTTCGACATCGCGGGATACTACAGCCAAACAGTCCCACCAGAAATACAGCAAAGAAAAACGTCTCCCACTAACAGTGACGGATAATACGGAATGTCGAATGACCGAAGCCTGGAAAATCTACTGTGCGTCAGCAACTACGCCACTTGGGGCCCGGGGCGGATTTTTTTTGAGGCCCCCTCCCCCCAGGAAAAGCTACCAACACGACTATTTTCAACTTATTTTTCTTTGGCTAGCTTTTTTTGTCTTTCAATTCGTCTCCATGGGCTAATCCATACGAAAAAATAATATACTGAATAGGGGAGCGAACTCATGCAGTATTTAATGTACTTATTTAATATTATATTAGTCTGATAATATTAAGTAAACTGATAAGCAAAATATAAATGTGTGCATAATAATTTACAAAGTAATGAAATGGAAAAATGGTTATGTTAACGAAATTTTAAGGTAACAATAAACAGTTTTAATTTATTCGGAGAATCAAATAATAAATTAGCAAAATCTGGATTATATTCATTCAGAATATGTAATAGTCACGTTTGAAATTGTCTTTTTGTAGCTTTTACATTAGAAAATTGTCTAATGGTCTCATGAAAGTTTATTTTCATAACCAAATTGTTCTCGATATATAACACTGCTAGTCCATTTAGTCTGATTTGGCTCATTGTTGAGCACAAATAGTTATTCATTAATTTTAGTTTTGAAAAACTTCTTTCACAAGTTTCAAGTGAAATGCAAATAGTTAAAAACAACTTTTCTCCTGATTTCTGTGTTGAATTAAAAGGGCCTTGTTTGTTTTGGAAAAATTCACTGCCTCGTTTTACAAAATCAGGCGGAACATTAATTTTTATATTAGGATGGGGCATCAATGGGGCCCCCCATAGTAAGTGGGGCCCGGGGCGGACCGCCCCACCCTAGGAACGCCACTGTACGTCAGCATTGTGAGCTTTGCTTGTAATCTAAACCCCTGGGAGTGAGCTGCGCCATGAGGGGTAATCAGTACCGACTCAAGAGTGCTATCTTTTTACAGACTGGCACCCCTTGAAAAGGCGCATGTTTCTCATTAGTTTTATTGGCTAATAGCAATATTATTAATAATCCACATGCGGGTGCGTTGAATCACTGAATCACTGCACTTCTCGTCTGCGTTGTTCATGTGCAGAGTGCATCCTTTATTGTTAAAGACACGCGTACCCGCATCCTAGCACATGGGGCTGTAATCGCTTTCACTAATGGTAATTTATTGCAACCGTACGCATGATCTGGTTTTTTGCATTATAGGCTTAGATATGAATGTTAAGCAAGTTATATAACTCGTATTACTGTAGTGCGCAAGAAAGTCTCACGTATCAATGCTACTTTTATTTATTTATTTATAATTATATATTGCATTACATTACAATACACATTCACAATACACAATCTTTGCAATTGTTTGAAAGCTTCCAGATGAGCAAAGCTCGTGTTTAGGGACAGATTTTAACGCATTTGTTAATATAGAAAAAAAATATATACTGGTGTACAAATAAATATATCAAAAAATTAACATATAAACTAAAAGCAGTTAAACGAATTATTAAAATAGTTCAAAATTACCAAAAAGAACTCTTTTTTGCAAATAACTAACTCCGTGGCGCTAACACCCGACCGCTGCATCATCTACCATAGGCAGACGGCAGGATTGGGGGGCATGTGGTCAGCATGCCGACATCCACGGCCGTTAATGGTGGTTCCCATGACTGGAGCCGCTACTTCTCTATCAAGTAGCTCCTCAATTTGAATCACGAGGCTGAGTGCACCCCTACCTCAGATAAATCCGGGAAAATACAGGGGATCGAACCCGGGCCGACGAATCTGTAGTCAGCGACGCTAACCACAAGACCACGCCGGCGATCATTTTACAAATAGGTTTATATTTATGTTAGCCAATTAGAAATAGAAAAAAGTGGAGGAATTAGGGCCGAGTTTAATAAGTGTAATAACTATCGAGAAATTTCAATCTTATCAACATCATATAACATTTTGTCTAACATACTTCTGTCAAGATTAACCCCATATGCGGACGAAATCAGTGGAGATCATTAATGTGAATTCAGGCGAAATATATAAACCATTGATCAAATATTTGGTATTCGCCAAATTTTGGAGCAAAAGTGGTAATATAATAAGCCTGTTCACCAGCTATTCATAGATTTTTAAAAAGCACATGGTTCAGTTAGGCGAGAAAAATTGTACAATATCCTCATTGAGTTTGAGATACCCAAAAAGTTAGTTAGACTATTCAAAATGTGTTTAAATGAAATCTATAGCAGAGTCAGGGCAGGGAACCTTACATAAGAAAGACGCGCATGGGGGAGGAAAGATATCTAAAAAATATTGACTAGGCTATCCGAAGTGAAGAGACCATTTGGAAGACCTAGGCGTAGGTGGGACAATATTATAATAGATTGTAGGGAAGTAGGATTTGCGAGGGATGATTGTATGGAATTAGCACAGAATAGGGTTGAATGGCGGGGTCATGTAAGCACTGCAAAGAACCTCCCGTTTCCATAAAAGACATTCCTTTAGCTTGCTTAGGAATTGTCTATTGTCATCGAGTAAGTAATAGTTGGAAGAAATTAAGATGAAACAAATGAAAGGTAAAATTATAAAAGTTCGATTATTAATATCAACTTTTAGCTTTTTACCTTAAATTAATTGACACTTCATAAAATCAGTGTTTTCGGCAATAACTTATAAATTTACGGATAAGATTGAACTGATAAATTTCAGCTAGCAAATATGATTATATTACAGTTCTGCGTTAAAAAAATATATATCAAAAGTTAGAGGGTTTGATGTAGTGATGCACGTGGGCTGCGAAGAAAGCAAAAACAGATATATTCATAGGTTAGGTTACCGGCACCGGGTGCAGGGTACTTCAAAATTCCTCCATGATAGCATGAACGGGAAATGGATGAAAATTGAAAACACAATAAGGTCGAAAGAATCTATTTGGACATTCCTGTAGCAGGTTTACGAAACTGATGGTAGGCTTATATCCTCAGTAGTAGTAGCTTAAATGGAAGCTAAATAGAATGACCATGATAAGACAGATGAATGCCGCACTAAGCGGAAACAGTTTGAAAGCTCTTTCTAATTTCTCGTAATGACGTCCCATGCTAATTGCTTGGCTGTTGTCTCCGGAGGTTCTTCAACTCTGTGAATTCCCATGACATACCTCCCTTTTACTTGAACTTGAAATGCAATTTCTTCATCCTGCTCCACCGCATATTACTGCTGATAGCTTTTAATGTTGGATAATTTTATTTTGCGAGGGTGAATTTAGAATGCACTTGTAAGAATGCAAATATTTAAAAATAAGGTAATATTTAGCACTCATCCGAGGAGGCCCTCCATGTACTTGTCTAGTCAAAAAAGTATGTATGTGATCCATAGATAATTTCTCTCCCGACAGGTCGCGGCCCTGTAAGGCCCGGGCGGCTTGGGTCGCTTAAACGTCCCTAAAAGGGAGAGGTAAAACTAAGGCGAAGAGAGAGAGAGAGGGAGAGAGAGAGATAGTGAGTTAGAGAGAGAGAGAAGATAATATTTAGATATTCCGACAGCTCCGTGAACAGCGTGGATTGACGGTGATCAGGAAACTTAATTAAAAACTCAGAATAAGAAATCCCAAGTCTGAATGCAATAGCCAAAATTTCTGTCGCTATATTTTTGCATAAATATGGCATAGCATTACAGCCTGTTCGGAGTTATAAGAATTACCCTTAACCTATACATTCAAAATATAGGCTATTAGAATGTATCCCTTTTAAATACCATGATTTAGCATAAAAAATTAAGTTAAAAAAACAACACAATTTACTAAAAATATTCTTCGAGAAGTCCACCGCTGTGGCTCAGGGGATGCGTTCAATCCTCTCATGCAGCGGGCCCAGGTTCGATTCATGGTCGGGACAAGTTACCTAGGTGAGGTTTTTTCCGGGGTTTTCCCTCACCTTTGAGATAAATGTCGGGTAACTTTAGGCCCTTGTGGACCCCGGATATCATCTGGCCGTCATTATCATCTTCATCCCCATCTTCGCCTTGTTCTGAGTGAGTGTTTGTGTGAACGGTGTGTATCGTCCTATGTGTTCGTGTTGTTTCGGAGGTGGCCCCGGCATTGGGCTGATCACTCATCCAGGGAGGCCCTCCATGTCCTTGTCTGGTCAAAAAAGTATGTATGTGATCCAAAGATAATCCCTCTCCCGACAGGTCGCGGCCCTGTAAGGCCCGGACGGCTTGGGTCGCTTAAATCCTAAAAGGGAGAGGTAAAACTACGAGAAAGAAAGAAAGAAAGAAAGAAAGAAAGAAAGAAAGAAAGAAAATTCTTCGAGAATCTCTATCCTGTAACTAATTACCCTTAATGATCTATCTCACTGAAAGTCTTATACAATATTGTCGGTACCTCAGTTATTAGTTAGAGCATCTGATCGCGTCGTGGGTTCGAGTTTCAGGGTCAGAGCAATTTTTTCTCCTAAAATATTCTCATAAAATGTTCAACAAAAACACTATGCTGTGGTTTCATGAACACATGCACATCTTAAATGTTACTGTACAATAATAGTGGAAACACACTAAAATGTATGTTTATGGCAACACTAAAATCACAGTCACAACTCTCTGAAAGAGACGTATGTAAATTGATTTTCAGGGAGGTAGGCCATTAAGGGTGACCGGTCATAGGAGAGATTCCATCTGGTGCTGTAAATCGAACTCTGGCTAGCTCGGTTGATAGAACATCAGCGCATAAAGACGAAGGTCGTGACTTCAAATTCCGGTGTCTGAATAATTTTTCTCCTAAAATATTATCATGCAATGTTCCTTCTTTCTTTCTTTACCTTAGTTTTACCTCTCCCTTTTAGGGACAGTTAAGCGACCCATGCCGCGTGAGCCCTACATGAGAAGGAAGTTATCTATGGATCACATACATACTTTGTTGACCAGACAAGGACATGGAGGGCCTCCCTGGATGAGTGATCAGCCCAATGCCGGGGCCACCTCCGAGACTACACGAACACTTGATGACGGCCAGATGATATCTGGGGACCACAAGGGCCTAAAGTTACCCGACATTTGTCTGACAGGTGAGGAAAAACCCCACTTAGGTAATTTGTCCCGACCAGGATTCGAACCCTGAGTGTGAGAGGAGTGAACGCATCCCCTTCGCCACAGCGGTGGACTCGTGCAGAAACAATATTCTGTGGTTTTATGAACACATCTACAACCACGAATCTATTTCTCCAGTGAAAAAAGGCTGAATTCTGGTTTTATCTTGCAGGTCATTGCCACCAAGTACATTCTACTCTTGCTCTTTCCACTGCACTTTTCTTTCGTCTGTACTAGAGGAATTACAAGTACCTATTCCGTATTCCATTCAATTTGATTTATACTTTTAAGGTCTCAGTAGCTCTAATTCTTCGCCTGGAATTCCTTTTAGCAAATTGAGCGTGTATGGCTCAAGAGTCTGTTCTTCAATTTTAAATAAAATTAGCGGTGTTATTATTATTATTGTTGTTGTTGTTGTTGTTATTATTATTATTATTATTATTATTATTAGAGACTAAAATGGCGGTTTTGTAAGGTGCAGATAAAAAGAACTGTGCACGAATCATGAATTCCACAATTCGCACACACGAATTTCGCAGAATATGGAGACGTTTAACTGTGAGATTCCTGTTGCGTGACTGTCTAGCCACACGCGAACCAGACAAGTATGCAAGACTGCACCGGGATTCAAACGCCAGACGCCTACCAGTGAACCATAAAATTATATCATCATACTGAACCAGTTCTTGTCTTTCGCTTTGTTTTGATTTAAATTCTGGTATATACTTTACTTCCAACAGTTCCTACTTGTAGTAAAACAGAATGTTGCAAATGCATCTTAATTTGTTTTAGCAAAGTGCGTGGAGGCTATTGTAACTATAGAGCTTCAAAGAAGTACTTGACTCTTTCCTATCTTTAATTTTAGTAATCTATCTTCAATTAAACCGAAGTATTTTGAAATTTCTTATCCATTTTACTTACTTTTGAATAAGGCCGCCTGCGTGGTTTCGTGGTTATCGTTTCTGGCTACGGATCTGCAGGTCTGGGTTCGATTCACGGTACTTCCTCTGATTTTATGAGGTAGGTTGATCTGGAGCGGGGTGCACTCAGCCTCGTGATACATACTGAGGAACTACTTGATCAGAAGTAGCGGCTCCGGTCACGGAAATCATCATTAACAGGCCGTGACCACATGCCCCAATCTTGCCATCTGCCTATGGTAGATGATGCAGCGGATAGGCGGTAGGCCTGGACCCTCCAGGGATGTAAAGCCACGGAGTTCAGTTCAATAATTTAACCGGGGAAATTGCTTTATATGATAAACTGTTTTATGTTATAAATATGATTATATTAATTTTGCATTCTTTTCCACTTTCTTGAAAGTTAGGACTCGGAAATTGGGAAGGAATTAAAATGATGGCATTAGGACTTGTCCATTGCTGTCCAAACATAAAGTTTATCAATAAAAAAAGGTTTCAGGAATTCAGTATTTTTTAACTGTTACGAGTAACTCTTATGACTGTTAAAAAAAATGCCGTTTATAGTTTGTGTAAGAGAATAGGCTTATTTGAAATTCGATTGAAGTAAGGCTATGTGTAATATACGAGTAATATATATTTCCAATTACTCTACGCTCCTTCTTCATGTCAGTTCCAAACATTTTACTATCTGTTCGATGATAATGACGTTTAATTTATTATTATTATTATTAAAATTACGAAATAATACGTCTCGTGCTTTTTTGTTTCTAATAAAATGTACAAAAAATTACGTTTTTTTCCTGCTCTCAGGGATGTATAAACTGGGCAGAGTATATGATGAAAACATATGCTTAAAGAAAGTGTTTTCCTTATTGTAATTAACTCTTGCGAATACGATGTTATTCACTCCACAAAGTTTTATTTTCAAAATTGTCATTTCATATAACAGATTCTATAATGCAATGCTACACAATCGTTTCTATCTTCCTTGTATTAGTAAATTAGATGCACATCCAACTAATTAAAGATTAATACATTGACTTGAAATGTCGTAGGTAGAATGACTCAAGAACTACAAAAAAATAATTATGCAGAAATGAATTCTGTTTTATCTTTCACCGCTGAAACTAAAATGTAAGGCTATTTTATAGGAAATGTTTTATAATAGTTTTGTTCTATTAGTCACTATTACATGTCAGTGTTAATGTAAACAAAAAAGCAGACTTTATCAATATAACATTTAATATAAAATAACCTATTTTGCGAAATATTTACCGGGACAGAAGCAATTAAAATCCAAATGAGCCGTTTTTATTTCACCAAAAAATGAGCCTTCTTACTTATCTGAATTTCCATTACTGTAAAATCTATTTTGATTGTTCCTGAGCAAGAGGCTCGTGGGATTAATATGAAATAAATAAATAACAAAATCAGATTTTCCAATAACACGCTAATCATAGCTTCCCTTGCTTAAAAAATACCAACATGTTTAAAGAAATGGAAGGACACAGTGAAAAATTGATAATGACCATCATTGATGTCCTGTTAAGCACTGGTAATTACCTTCTCTCTGCTCATCTTTCTTCCTAGACCTTGAGAACGGAGGTACTTTCCTATTGCTTCTGAGAAAATGGGAGTCGAAAGTGAAAGGGGGATTGAGTCTACCTGTGCAGTGAAGCCACGCCAAGAAAAGGCAATAAAAACTTTTCCACCTGTTTCGAAATTCAAAAGACCAGTAACCGTCACTGGGTCGCCCCCTTTCAAAAGATTTCTTCAGAATCTTCACATAAAGCCTTGGTTATTACTGCGCCCCCGTCGCTCCGGTGCCTACCTTGAGAATTTCCTGTTCATTGAGTCAACGACCAGTCACTAGAATATAGAGTAACAGTAGAATGCATTTCGTGATTAATTCTTCTGCTAAACAGCCAACAAGTTAGCTGGACTCCGATTTTGTCAGATATTTAATGTCAATGGCTGTAAGTCCAGAATTTTGTTTTCTGGGAAAATAGCAGACACCCATTCTATCAGTAACAACTAATCTGAATTTTAATCTTAACTTTTCTTCCTATTTTGGCCTTAGAGTAAATATATGTTCAGAACATAGGCGTAACGAGGGGGAAAGGTTTTGGGGGTTTGAACCCCCCCCCCCCATTGATTAAAAAAAGGCAAATTGTATAATTTTTTTAAATTACTTAATACAAGTATAAAGTGTGGGAAGCTTAAAACTCGTTATTTTGCGTGTTAATTTTAAAAATTTTCCGGGGATGGA
Organism: Ectobius pallidus; assembly: GCA_964059195.1. Taxonomy (NCBI): domain Eukaryota; kingdom Metazoa; phylum Arthropoda; class Insecta; order Blattodea; family Ectobiidae; genus Ectobius; species Ectobius pallidus. The sequence continues at coordinate 157,444,329 of CAXKWD010000001.1, read as the reverse complement.
CCCCGGAAGCTTAAAACTCGTTATTTTGCGTCTTAATTTTTAAAATTTTCCGGGGGATCCCCGGAAGCTTAAAACTCGTTATTTTGCATCTTAATTTTTAAAATTTTCCGGGGGAGGACCCCCGGACCCCCCTCTCCCTGGGGGATATTCCATACCCCCTTCTCAAATATTTTTGGGAAGTTTCTTCATGTGTTTAAGCTTCCTAAAACTTAATTTTCGGTCATGAGAAAATCTAAGAACAGATTTCCCTACACACATAGGTATCTACTTTTTTTAATCTAGTCCTAATATTTCTTCCTAACGATGTTATTTCCCATACAGGCAGAGAACAGCAAGCACTAATGATGATGATGACGATGATGATAATAATAATAACAACAATAATGATGATAATAATAATAATAATAATAATAATAATAATAATAATAATAATAACAACAACTTGATTCAATAACTTTTCTTTCTCCTGTAACGGTGTCATTTCTGGCTCAGAATCAATTTTTTTGTACTAAAGATTATGTAAAATAATTCTGAATTATTATTGATACCAGTACCTTCAATTTAGACAAGTAAAAACATATATTTTAAGAAAATTCATTCACTTGGGTTTCAGGAAAATTAAGTATTAGGAACAAAAAATGAATTAGGAATACATTAGGAAGTATGATTTTAACTAAAATGTCCAATAGAAAACATTTTGAAAAGATTTATATTGTCTTAGAAAAAACTTAATTTTAGGGGGGGTCCAGTGATAGCATTTGAAGAGCCTCTGAGAGATCATCATTAGTCACTTTATTTAATTTATTTAACGTAATATTTAATTACTGTATCAATACTGTACCATAAGCGATCTTAAGCCAGTCATTCGTTACATTAAAAACTGGGAGTCCTTGATTTGCCTTACGCCTCCGCTTGGTCTATAGCGGTTAGCGTTCCTGACTACAGATCCGCAGGTCTGACTTGGTTCGTCTCCCGGCACCTCCTCGGATTTTATGAGGTAGGAAGATCTGGAACGGGGTGCACTCAGCCTCATGAGAGTAGCGGCTTCGGTTAAAAAAACCATCAGTGATGGCCGTGGGAGTTATCATGCTGACCCATGCGCCCCAATCCTGCTACTTGCTCCTGGCAAATGTTGCACTGGTCGGATGGTAGGCCTGTGCCGCAAGGGATGTGGCGCCACAGAGTTTAGTTCAGGGTTAAATGCAGGCAATGGATGTTTGTTTTGGAAAATGAATCATTAATGGCCATGAGCGAAAAAGATAATTCGATGAAGCCTAAAATTAAAGGTTTAGGCCTATAATTTTTACCATTTTTTAGTTTTAATAAACTGATTTTGATACTTTCCTTTCACTATCTTATCGTCTTCATCCAATCACTTGGTAGGATTTGTTGAGTGGTTTCTTATGGGAATTTCGCAATTTCGTTTTATAACCCATCGGCGCTCGCACTGAAAACTATTCATTTTGATCCAATGGAAAGGTATCTTGGTTCGAAATTTCACTTACTATTCTGACTTTTATTAGAGCACTTTAATATAAGTGGTTGGTTTTATGGTTACTTAACCTGGGGGAAGTATTGCAACTCTGTTTTCGGAAACCGTGCTTCTCCCACCGTAAACTATACGTGGGTTGCTCAAGAGTTGGTAATGCAGACAATCAATACATCTTAGCTGTATATGGAAGGACACTTGGTTTGTTCGGAAAATTAATTTTTTTGTATATTGCCGGATCTTTTATATTATTTGACTAGTATATTTTGTTCCACCATCAACTCGGTATACTATACTTGAAAGTAACAATATAATAACAGTTTGGTACATCCCTAAATTGGGTACTTTGGGTAATTTTGGTTTTGGGTGAATGTGTTATTAAATATAACATTTTAATTATTTGGCGTTAAATAATTGCCTAATTAATTATTTTAAGAAAACATCTAGCGGTTAAATTAATAAACGCGGACATGATTTTATTTAAGTAGAAATATTGTACAGTGTCAAATGTGCTTATCGGCTAATAATGGACACGGTCAGCCCAATCTCTCAAAGGCTAAAACAAAGGCGTTGCTTGTCGAGACATTTGGAAACAGAAGAAGAAGCAAAGAAGTAGAAACATTGTTAGAAAAGGAGATAATATCAGGAGTGAATCTGAATATTCAAAGCCATACATCAAGACTTGGAAGTATGAGAAACTTGAAGGTGGTTGCCCTTCTTGTGTCAGCAGAGCATATCTAATTATATGGCAACTTCAGTTCATAGAGAGCGAGCATAATGAGGTGCATTCACCCCTCCACTTAGGAGACCTTGCTTCACATCCAAGGTAACAGAGACTTCTACAATACACATAGAAATGGCTATTATTATGTAGTCTTTGGGGCATGATATCATAAAGGGTTCCTGATTTATGATATCTAATCTGAAATATTGTGGGACCATAGGTAATTGACAACTATCCTTCCTGGGGTATTACGTTGTCTATCCTTCTTCTGGACATCTTTTAACGCAACTTTGCACATCATGAGTCACAAATCTAACTTCGTCTAATGTAACTATAAATATATAAGAAAATATAAATATTACTCTAAATATAAAAAAATTGGGCCGAAAATTGAATATATTGTTCTAAATCTGAGCATGAATATAATGTTTCGTGCGAGAGAGAGGAAAGCTTAGGCCTATGGGAATCCGATGGCAAAATGTAACGAAAATGGTAAAACAACGTGATTTTATACACATTTAAAAACAACTTGGAATATTTTAATTTCGTAAACTCAATTTTCCTCTTTGTTTGTTTGTTTGTTTTTTTTTTTTTTTTGTGCTTGAGCCTGACTTCCAATCTTTCAAGCTTCAAACTTAGTTTTCTTGCAGATAATTTTTTTTATAATAGTTTCCAAAACATGACGGCCTCGTCTCACTCTACTGTCCGAGGCTTGGTGTGACTTTGAGGAATGGTTTTGCAATGTGTCCCTTCCTTAATCCCTTCCTAATGAGGGTCGGTTATTATTCGCTAAGCTCCAAGTCAGTCTATTCTTCTGATGGGACGAAAATGGTCATTTTTACACCTGGGTCGGAAAAAATAAGGATATGGAATGGAATACTAAAACTGCAACTATTCAACACGATACATGTGCATTACTTGTAGATTGAACAATCACCAGAAAAGCCAGAATATGACAATGCTGCTCCTAGGGATTTAATGAGCAACCGTTATTCACTAATCCCTACAGTGGGTAGATCGATGAAGGTAAAGGATGGTAAACATACACATAATTGCCTCATAAGATTCTATTATGTTTCAAGAATATCCTCTCAAAATTTTAGGGCCAAATCCCGCCTTTTAAAAATTAAATACCCAATGCATGTACTCTTGTATGCCACCTCGCTCGCTTTAACGGTCTAGTTTGATAAGTAAAGAGAACGAATATGTGGGTAGTGTTATTTGTCAAAGCTAAATGTATCGCAACTTCCAAAGCCGTATATAACCACTGTAATGATAAATTCTTTCTAATATACTACAGTAAAATAAGAACTAAATTGGGCATTACTCCGGTACCGGTCAACCGATTTGTTCCAATATCAGTAGGTTCTTCCCATGGACGTTATAAATGCGTATACCAAGTTTCATATAAATCCGATAAAGCGTATTTGAGTTATCGCACGTACAGACAGACGGAAGGACAGATAGACAGACGGACGGATAGACATTTTCCCGTCCTCCATACAATCTCATAAAGTACTATTCTCACACTTAGGCCTACTCGTAATAATAAACTCCCCGACAGCCTGGTTAGTGGTTTTGCAAGATTATTTGACCCGTTTGAGTCCATGAAACTTATAATCTTATGAAACTTAGAAGAGTATACTTTTAAAATACGTGCGCAATATTTAAATCTACTACTAATTACAACCCACGAACTTACATTATTGGTTGTACATTGCTTTCCTTTTCTTAATACGTCATAATTAATTATTATTTCCATGCACGTTTTATAGTTCTTGCGAAGAATATGGACTGCTTCATTAAAAAAAATATATGCTGATAGAATGTCGCATGTCTTAGTAAAACATTATGTGGGTAAATTTTTATCTTACCATTCGTATTATTAACTGTAATAAGAGTCAAGAGAAGAAGAATAATCCAACAAACCAAGCACCCGATATTAATGTCTGTGGTATAAATTATTTCTGAAAAGTATATACTTTATATGCATTAACAAATATCTGTAACATGTATAATTAGTGTTAACATTTTTCGGCAAGTTTGGAATTTGAAGGTTGTTTAGAAGCTATTTATTCTAAGATACATTCATTATTTTGTGCTTCCTCCATGTGGGAGAATTTAAGCTCGTTTAACAATTTGTGGGGTTATGGATATGGTTGCCGAGATTTCTACCTGGTGTTCGCCTCCTACACAGTCTTCTCCACCCCTCATACTCACTACCACACCTGTCTAACGTAGAACTGCCCTAGGCTGTTCCACAAAAACGTCAAGCATTCGTTTTGAAAAACAGGTTTCAAACAATTGTGTAACAACAACGTTAGAAAACCTGAAACGAGATGAATTCAAAATATAGTACTGCTGTAGAATCTTAATGCGTGTTTGGATAACGTTACAAATTAACTCAGTTACTTGTATTTCTTCTGTCCTCAGAGATAATTTGTGTACTATAATGCTTTGCAATAAAATAATCCAACAAACCTTAATTATCCTTAGAGAATTAAAAGAATAATGCATACACACTTTATTTACTTCTTTTTATATTTTGAAACAAAGAAAAATAATACAGTGGAGAACATTGAACCTTCAGAACAGCAGTCAAGATCGCTAATGACGAGCTACAGTGAACATGGGTATCACAATTTAAATAAAAGTGTTCCCTATTACAGGCCATGGAAGCCCAGAGGGTAGGAGATTGAGGCTCCCAGATTTTTAGACATCGGCACATGAAGGTGGTAAGGTTGTTAGCCTTACGCACCGGCCGCCTTTACCCCCAGGATTGCTCCTGGTACTCATTTCTGTTGGAGGCTGAGTCGACCTCAGTGCCACCAGAAGGATTAAGCCAATTGAAAAAACCCAACGACATCATCGGGGATCGAACCCGCGACCTTCCGGTTTGTAGCGCAGCTCCTCAACCACTACGCAACGGCGTACCGCCACAATTTAAATAACGCATATAATTGTTGCTGCCTATGTTTCAATACGGCAAGGAAATATGATTTTTTTTTTCAATATACATTATACTAATTAGTTCGGAATGTTTATAGAAATACCATAATTGTCGAGGTCTAATGCGTGAGAAGAAGGAAAATTAGAAATGACAACCTAGTTTGAAGTGTTTGCATACTCAGTGCTACCACACTCAGTGTTTTCACTGACAACGTACGGTACATAAAAATTTGAATAAGAAATATGTATATAAATTCTGGTAGGTATATCCTTTCACATAGAAAGCAAGTAAAAAATACATAATCATCTCAACACATCCAAAATGGTATTATAAATGGATTGCAATCAGCTGTGCACATGCGCTATATTGCTCCTACGAGAGTATACATTTTATCCAGCCATGCATGAAAGGATAAACTAACCCAGTGATTTAGAAAGTTCTAACACGAGCTTGTAGAAACACTTTCTTTATCATTTTGATTTTTACCAAGAGGACAAACGTTAATCCAGCGTTCTATAAACTGTATTTCTCCTTTTTATATTTTGAAACAAAAAAATTACCGTGGCGGAGATTGAACCGTGGACCTCAGATCAGCAGTCTACATCGCTAACAATGAGCTACGGAGAACATGGAAATTATAACTTGAATAACGCGAATATAATATTGTTGCTTCCTATGTTTTCATACGGCAAGGAAATAAGATGTGTTTTTGCAATATATATTCTACTAATTAGTTCGGAATAATATTATCTTCTTATAACTACCACTATTGTCGAGATCTGAGAAGAAGGAAAAATGAGAAACGCGAGCCTACTTTGAAATATTTGCATTTTCCGACAACGTACGGTACATAAAAATTTGAATAAGAAGTATATATATAAATTCTGGTAGTTACATGCTATCACAGAGAAAGCAAGTCAACATTATCTCAGCTAACTTATATGGCATACTATCTAAATGCCACGGTTCAAAGGCTCCCCTATGGGAGAATATAGAATTTGTGTTGAAAAAAATATGGTCTAAAACATTACTATGGATCCACTGGGCCTTTGAACGTGCCTACATTTCTAGGATAATTAAAAACCCAAATTTACCTTTTCGCATATCAGCCTATGTAGTATAGAGAAAGTATAGCAAATCGAGATCACTATGGAATAACAAGTTACATGCTTTGTAGGGTTTTCGGAATGCCTGTCTATCTGTCTGTCTTTGTGCACGCCTGCTGACGGTAAACAATGGGTTGTGAGCTTTGTTGGCACTTCTTATTCCTTCTAGAATTTGGTATATTAACAAAATATTAAGGGGAGTTTTCATGAAAATTTATTTCAAAATCTTGATTATGAAAATTCTCTAATAATAGTTATTAGCAAATTTGAAACCTTCAACCAAACTTTAAAACGGCTACTTTCGTTTTCTGGAAAAATCATCGAGAGGATAGTTTGTTCATAGCACATCAGCATAAGGATTGCAGTTTCTGCAAAGTGCATCTACCGGTAAATCTGAAAGCTCAGCTTCCACCTTTCTGACTGTTTTTCACCTTCCAAAAAATAATATTCGCTGGTAAACTGGTGCCTTTCAAGGAAAATTAGGGCGTCACCCGGGCAATTGCCCGAATGCCCAGCATTACCCTCCTAACTCCTACGTATAAATTCTGTAATTTTAAGATTCCCATCTACTTAAACCTGAGGACTAGATAAAGATTTTTAAAAGGTAGGCCTGCATATCATTCTTCCATCCACCTTTAAAAATACCCTCAGTAACTTACTACTAATCTTAAACACGATACAGTAATTACGTGTTAAGTGCATCATGTTTTGCACAACTTAGCCTATTTGCTTTTATAGTTTTATTCTAGAGCTGCAGCCTTGGAAAAATAGAACGTCAGTAACTACAAAATTCTAACTACTGTTCGTACCATTTTAAGAAGACCTCGTCCCAAATCACCGTTTATCTACAAAAGAATATAATAACATTGTTCCCTAATCCGAAAATTTGCACCGACAAAGAACAAGTGTTCTTGTAGTCGCGTGGATTTCCCTAGTATTGCCGCTGTCATTCACCAATCCTCAAGTGAAGTGGTACTATTTGGCAACATTATAATGGACTGCTGACACGTGTGAATAAGCCTAATGACCTGTCTATTGACAGGTCGAAGAGGATTAGAGTGGCAGCAGGGAGATGCAGTTCTTGGGAAAAAAGTCTTTAAGAAGTGGCATGCACAATATTCATGCTGAATTGGAGATATTAAAAAAAATTATATAATCTCATTTTGAAATGATAAAACTTTCAAAAGAAAGACATTTCACTCTTTACAAGACACGGCTGAATATCCAGCAACAATCAAATGTCACGTACAGATTAGAATGTTGCAAGACATGTGCAGTAGCTTCAGGGCATGGGAGACATGTAATTAGGATAAACCCAGCTTCTTATTCGTGCACTCGCATCTTCGTGTTTTCTTTAATTGACCCTAGTCTTTGTTTCTCGACGCCATCTTCTCTTCTGTATAACAAACAAGTTTTATAGCTATAGGAGTACGTTTTTAAACTTAGATTGAAGTTGGTACAGTGTATTACAATGTGTATCAGAGTTACGGACTACTGTCCTCCAGAATACAACTGTTTTACATTCAAACCTCTGTATAACGATATTTGTGGGACCTAGCAAGTTGTATCGTTTTATGGGAGTTATTGTTATATTGAGGGGCTGTTATTCACCACATATTAGGAAGACTACGTGCAGAATACTTTCTAATCTATGGGATAATTCAAGCAATGGCGTAACTGGACCACTTGGGGCCCGGGGCGGATTTATTTTTGAGGTCCCCTCCCCGAACACGGCTATTTTTCCCTTTTTTTCATGTGGCTAGCTTTTTTTTTTTTTTGTCTTTCTGATCGTCTCCAAGGACAAATCTATACGGAAAAATAATTAATAGATGAAGGGAGCGAACTCATGTAGTATTTATTGTATTTATTTATTATATACAAACAGAAATTAGTCCAATTATATTAAGCTATCTGATTAACAAAATAAAAATGTGTACATAATTAAAAATTAATTAAATAGAAAAAAAAGGTTATGTTTAAATATGACAAAACAAGAAAGTTTATGGTAACAAACAACAGTATTAATTTTAGTCGGAGAGTCAGATAATAAATTTGCAAAATGTGGATTATACTAATTCAGAATATGTAATAGTCACGTTTAAAATTGTCTTTTTATAGCTTTTACCTCTCGCGGCTGACTCATGAACCTGAGACCAAAACAGTGGTAACTGGTGTCAATTTTTTTTATTTGTAACACGTCAAATACGCTATTTTTTAATTGATACAAAAATTCCGATGAGTAAAAAAGAGGTGGGACATTAATTTTTATATTAGGTTGTGGCATCAATGGGGGCCCCCATAGTAAGTGGGGCCCGGGGCGGACCGCCCCACCATAGGAACGCTACTGAATTCAAGGATCAGACGTGCAAAGAAGCGAAATATAATGAATCACAAATCCAAATCTTAAGGTTTCTAAATTTATTAATTCAAACCGGTTTAACATCATGAAACAGGCAAGCTTTGAGCAAAGACTTATACCAGAAATTCCTAAATCATGGAGGCTGGGAAAAGGGAAGAAAAAGACATCAATTTCGCCACATAGTTAAATCAAAACTAAAACATATACTCGGTATGGTGTTTTAATAATAATAATAATAATAATAATAATAATAATAATAATAATACAGTAATAATAATAATAATAATAATAACCACACCCCTCTAGCAACCATTGGTCATATAGTATGATGAATGCAACTCTGGTAGAATGATATATGGCAGGTGAAACATGACAAAAACTGCCCCGACCCCATTTTGTCTACCACAAATCCCACATGGATCCACCAAGCAGGGCCGCCACATCTTGGGGTCGGGCCCAGGACCATTTACTGGTTGCGGGCCCCTCATCGATCGGCGACCATCCTCATACAGTTGTCTGATTTAAGTACGGTAAATAAAAAAGGATAGTTTACTCTGACCATATTAATTGGTGTAAACACTGTATACATATGTTACGTTGGTGGTTAGTTATCAAATGATACTAGAAACCATATTTCCAACATTTTTTATTACTTATTTACTCACTTACTTAGGCCTACTTACTTACTCAATGGAAATAGACAATTCCTCAGCAAGCTAAAGGAATATTATCTATTTTATGGAACCCGATGGTTCATTGCCGCGCTTACCTGAGCCCGCTTCTGTGCTAACTCCATCCAATCATCCCCCGCAAATCCTACTTCCCTTAAATATAGTCTTATACTGTCCTCTCACCTACGTCAAGGTATTTCAAGTGGGCTCTACCTTCCAGATCTAACAGTCAATATTTTTTGGATACGTCTTTCCTCCCCCATGCGCGCAACATGTCCAGCCCATTTCATCCTCTGTGATTTAAATACCCTTACTATATCAGGTAAAGAGTACAGGTCATGAAGCTCGTCGTTATGAAGTTTTCTCCAGTCCCCATTTTCATCCCTCTTAGGCCCAAACATTTTCCTAAGTACCCTGTTTTTGAACTCTCTCAGGTTATGTTCTTAACGACCAGTAAGTGGCCATGTCTCACATCATTGTAATACAACCGGCAGAATAATAATCTTATAAATCTTTACTTTTAGATTTCTGGACAGAAGACGAAAAGATAAAGAGTGTCTGAATTGCATAAAAAACAAGCATTTTCTTATTTGAGTATACTCAATGCCTTACTATTATTTGTGTCTGTAATTATTTCTCCCAGGTATTTGAATTTTTCCACTTGTTCGAACGACATACCTGCTATTCCAATATTTTGTGGACCATTATTTTGACGTTCCGTGACCATATAAGTTTACTTTGATTTTTCTGTATTAATTTCCAATCCAACATTCTTGCAGGCACCGAAAAGACTTGCTGCATTTCTCTCGATTGTGTTTATGTCATCGTCCAACAAGCAAACATCATCTGCGTAAGCTAAAATCGGGTGACTGCCATTTAATTCTAGGTCTACTTTGTTTTCCTGAACTTTCCTAATGGCATATTCCAAAGCGAAATTAAAAAGTAAAGGCAATAATGAATGCATCTCCTTGCTTCAATCCGCTTCTAATGGTAAACCTATCTGATATAAATTTTCCTACCTGGACTCTTCTATAAGTTTCATTTAGACACATTTCGATCACTCCAACTAATTTCTTTGGTATCCCGAACTCAATGAAGATATTGTACAATTTGTCTCGCCTAACTGAATCATATGGTATTTTAAAATCTATGGATAACTGGTGAACAGACTTATTATATTCCAATTTTTTCTCCAAGATTTGGCGAATACGAAATATATGAGTATAGGCCCATATATCAGTATTTTTTATACGCCTTATAAGAGTACTAGCTTAAAAGACCCGGCGTCGCCCGGGTTTTGTATTTTGTAATTGGAAATTAGCTTATGAAGGATTTTCAATTTTAAATCCTAGGTCCTTATATAGGCATTTATAATTTGAAATAGGAAGAACGACTTATTACACTCAAACTATTCCCTCAGAAAACGCTTGATATAGTTTTTTATGGCTCATAGAGGATCTAGATTGTTGCATCCCATCGCTTGTACAGTGCACAGCAAGCCTGGTAGAGGTTTAAATAAGAAGAAACAGAAATTCTTGTAACATAAAATTGTAATATCGAGGCGGGAAATTTCCCACTCTTATGTTACCATAAAGCATTATCACTTTCATACTTTTCGCTCCAAAAACCTGCGATATAATATAATAATATACACATTACCATACCTCGTTTTGTTTTCTCTATGTCCAGGGTAGAGAAAGTTATGTGATTCCATTATTTTAGTGGATTTCATTCTGTAATATTTATTTATAACATGAATTATTTTGATAACTTCTCTTATTTGTCAAAAGTGCATTTCAATTGTTTTTTCCAAGCCCACCTGATACCATTTGGCAACAATATATTCTGTGATTTGAAATGGATAATTCTATGTAAAAAAGGATTAAGTATTTTCAAAAACATTTAATTTTTGGCATTTAGAATCAGAATTTTTCAAAATCCTTTCTTAGTGAGCACCTACATTATGAAACGAAGGTACTGTCAAAATTCCAAGTCTCTACCTGTTATAGTTTAGGCTGTACGTTGATTCCTGTCATTCAGTCAATCAGTCATTCATTCAGTCAGTCAGGACAAAGCCTTTTATATATATAGAGACTAGCATAAAATTAAGAGCATAATAGTTAAATCATTACATTTATTAACAACTAAATCGCATGGACTACATACCACGATCAGATAGCATCGACTGGTAAAAGCGACCTCAGATTCGAGTTTCTTGGCCAAGAAAACCTCTGTATAGTGAGATTCGTCCAAATAAAACAACGTTTGACCATATTTAGGGCTTACAACATTCAAGCGATCGCGAAAGTTTTGTTTTCAAGGTTTGACAAAAATAGCCAAAGCCAACTGTAATTGATTTGACATTGAAATGCATAACTGAAAACTTATGTTTTGAAAACGCAAAAAATGCACGTTTTTTGCCAGTTTTTCACTCATAACTCACGAACGAAAACTAAAATTAAAATTCCGGCTTCGAGGTGCATTTTCCGACCCTTCAGCACACCTATGTTTAAAATTTCAGATCTCTGCGTTCAGTAGATTTCGCTGGACATCGAGGAGAATTCCTTTTATTAATATAGATAATATGAATTATAATGATACCTTCTCTAATTTGTCAAACATCCATTTAATTTAATCCAAGCCCACCTGATACCACTGGTAACAATACGTTCTGTGAATTTGTTTTGATAATTCTATGTAAAAAGGGATTAAGTATTTTCAAAAACATTTAATTTTTGGCATTTAGAATCAGAATTTTTCAAAATCCTTTCTTAGTGAGCACCTACATTATGAAGCGAAGGTACTGTCAAAATTCCAAGTCTCTACCTGTTATAGTTTAGGCTGTACGTTGATTCCTGTCATTCAGTCAGTCATTCATTCAGTCAGTCAGGACAAAGCCTTTTATATACCGTATATAGAGAAGATTTGTAAAGTGCACGAAATCAAACAGTAATTGCACTGGAATTTTAAACTGTAGTTTATAAAACGTATCCCTGGCAAGGAATACATTTTTATTTCATGAGCTAGGGAAAATTTTTGACAAGAGAGGGAAATCCCCCCATCCCCTAATTAATTCAAGCCCTGGCTTAGACTATTCCCTTCTCCGTGGAACTTCTTTCTCGTTACTCGTGTAACAGAACATTTTATCAAACTTTTCCAGTTTTCCCTAAAATTATATTACATCACCGGGACCGAGACGGGCCCCTCAGGGGCCCGGGTCCATTGGACCCGGCAGCCCCCCCCATGTGGCGGCCCTGCCACCAAGATTCGATCCCTTATCCCAGCGACGGAAGACGAGCGGTATAACCACTCAGCCATCCACGGTGTTTAAACTGCTTATGATTTACATACTGAAGAAGCGACCGAACTCACTGTGGATCTTACATTCAATGTCCCTATTTTCCGCCACCTCTTCTGGAATTTCTAAAGAATGTAGGCTCAACAGTTAATCAGGTCCCTAGGACGGATACTAATCCGATACCTGCTCTCATCCACAGGGGTAAGTTACTGATTTGCAAAATCAATTTAACATCAAAATATTCTTAAAAAAGGGTTTTTCTAAAATGGGTTCATCGTTGTGTGGTGAGTGAAATTTAACATTATTCAGAAAGGAAATTTGCCAGGATCAAAGAAAAATATCGCTAGATGCGGGTTTATCGTTATATCGATATTCTCTATAAAGAAGTTCGATTATACCACTGTTCTTTAATGCTCCCTGAGCAATATTGATATTCAACATGTACAAAAATGCAACGGGCAGCAGAACTTAGACAAACTTACTCAAGTGTCTACATAATTCCGGGAAAATCACTGATGTTAAAATTGGAAATCTGATGCTACAAGACTACAAGATGCTGTGAATAAATTTAAAAACAAGAAGAAGAAAAAAATATACTGTCAAAGTGAACTTATTTCTATGAATTTATCACCTCTAAAAAAATCAATACAGCATAAAGCTGCAATTTTGACCGTTGCTGGTAATCCTTAAGGAGAGCCTTTAAAACAAAAGTGCCTAAAGAAATCAGGCTGTCTCGTTATGCACTGTTATTCATCATTTACACACCGAAAAATAAATGCAATTGACTCGCAGGATCAGACAACTACGACATCGTTATCTTAACCTTAAATAATGCAACTGCCCATCAGAAAGCCATGAAATCGTTCCTTATAACCTCTCTATTTTGAGATATTTATTTACTGCAGATTTAAATATATATTCACTGTAAATTTAATGCTGCCTTAGAAAAAGTATATGTTATATGTTCCTAAGCTATTGCTTTTGGAAAGCTCGACTTCGTCTTGCTGCTTAACTGCACAGTCATTCACAAAAGATTAAACTTTAGAAACTTATATTATTTATAAATATTATGGTTCGTGAAACTGATCTATACGGTACTTTATTGATGGATTCCTACTACATTACTAATAAGAAAAGGTCACTGCTAAATGCATAACATAGGCTAATATGAAAGACTTATCTTTATTTTTTTCTTCACTTATTGTTACATCGGGATTAGTAGTGTGCAGGTTTGCGACGGTTGGTCGCCCTAGGCTAGGAACAGCGCTCTTCATGAGTTCAATGGACCGTATTTTAACTTACGGAATGCCTTCTTAGAAAAAAAACTGAAGAAATCTCGGTAGAGTGGGTATTAGGCCTACATCTAGGGACTCGAAAACTTCGCGACTCACCATATCGAGAGAGAAAGAGAAAAAATTATATGTACGTGTTATTTAAATTTTTAAAAACGCGTTTTTGACTTGTGTAAAATATGTTTCGTAACTTTTTACCCGAGAATCACTCCGGATAAAAAAATAATAAAAAAGTGCGTTCATTCACGATTTTAAAACGTTCTATTCGCGAATTTGCAAGAAATACAAACATTTCGATTGAAATATTTCGTCATAGCCCTACTTTCTTTAAATGGAAAATTTCTTAGTTTTGCACATTTGACTGGAATCCCAAATCGAAATATGTTCAATTTTTATCACAGTTGAGTTAAACAAATCTCAGCTGACAGATTTTAAACGGCTACCTGTATAGACCTACATATAATGATATAAGCTACTGACATATACATATACATAGACAATCGACATATACTTACGTTATAATATAGTGCGCATTTACAACACACAATATCGAACATTGATGCAAGCCTTGTTAATTTTTAAATTTAAGTTAGTTGTAAAAGACTTTGAACACTAAATGCCAATACTGTCTTAAAAATATTTTTGATAACAGGGGCAAGGCTGGTGTAACGGGGGCTGATTTTTCGCAAATCAGGACTGTCAATGGAAAAGGCGTAAACTTGTGTTTTGTCCAGTAAGTTTTGCTTCACTTCCCTTCCGAATAAAGGATGGCGTGAACAATTATTTAACTAAAACTCATGCAAACAACAGCTTGTAAATCATTGATAACCGAACAATAATAAGTGAATCAATAAAGTGCCGAACATATAAAAAATCTAATGTGTTACACTCACGTTACTTTCCCTCCCTTATGTATGGGCAATATAACTTTCTCCCTACAAATTCTGACATAGAAAAAGAGACCGTGTTGCAGGAACTGCGTATTGAGTTGTCTCGTGCGAAGTTGTACTGATCTCCATACAATGAGTTTTGCAAACGATGACTGGCTAACTACCCTTCAGAGGATTTTAGTGAAAAAAAGTTTCAAATTAAAGTTTTAGCCCTTAGTATAAGCGCCTCATGTACAAAAATTAAACAAATCGTTAAAGCCATTTTCGAGAAAATCACGAAGTTTTCGCCAATCTTCATGTCGCAACCCCGGACAATATCTTAACCGATTGTAAAATTTAGTTTATATGTTTTTTAAATTTGTTTATTTTTTATTCTTGGTGGTATGCTGTTCACACTTCACACAAACAAGAACATACACACAGGACATGTTTCTGAAAATTGTAGTTTTAGAGACAGAGGCCCTCAAAACGTGTGTTTATGCTGAAAACCTGATATAGAATTTTAGGGTCGAATAAAATACTTTCTCTACCTACAATATCAGTAGTATGGGTAGAGGATATATCTTACAGTCGCATAAAAAATATGACGTAAATTTCAGCCGAAATAGAAAAGAATACACGAAATTACAACTATTTTCGTCTGAATATCATAGTAATGAACAGGTTTTAAACACAACATATTCTTTGTTCCAGGGGCGGATCCACGGCGGGAGGGGGGGATTACCCCCCCCCCCCCCAAAAAAAATTGTAACATTAAGCACAAATTATTCAAAATTTATAAGAACATAACCCAAATACTTAAATTAAAGCAACGACATTCATTATTTTGAAATACCTTTGTAAGAAAATGCTGAAATGTTCATTTTGTTTTCAATTGTGTACTGGGAATAATTAATTTTTATGCGTACTTTGGTTCCCCCCCCCCCAAAATGTCTCTCTGGATCCGCCACTGCTTTGTTCTTATACACTACAGTAATAAACTTATTGGTGGATATTTATTTAGAAATACTGCAGATTTCTAACCACAGAACACAAACTGACCTGTTGAATGTGGTACACGAACAAATTGTATGCATGTGCCATCTGATGGCTCGAAAGTGAAACTTGGGACGCAAGGTTGTGCTGCCATCTTGTATCCATTCACACACACACACACACACACACACACACACACACACACACACACACACACACACACACACACACACACACACACACACACACACACACACACACACACACACACACACACACACACACACACACACACACACACACACACACACACACACACACACACACACACACACACACACACACACACACACACACACACACACACACACACACACACACACACACACACACACACACACACACACACACACACACACACACACACACACACACACACACACACACACACACACACACACACACACACACACACACACACACACACACACACACACACACACACACACACACACACACACACACACACACACACACACACACACACACACACACACACACACACACACACACACACACACACACACACACACACACACACACACACACACACACACACACACACACACACACACACACACACACACACACACACACACACACACACACACACACACACACACACACACACACACACACACACACACACACACACACACACACACACACACACACACACACACACACACACACACACACACACACACACACACACACACACACACACACACACACACACACACACACACACACACACACACACACACACACACACACACACACACACACACACACACACACACACACACACACACACACACACACACACACACACACACACACACACACACACACACACACACACACACACACACACACACACACACACACACACACACACACACACACACACACACACACACACACACACACACACACACACACACACACACACACACACACACACACACACACACACACACACACACACACACACACACACACACACACACACACACACACACACACACACACACACACACACACACACACACACACACACACACACACACACACACACACACACACACACACACACACACACACACACACACACACACACACACACACACACACACACACACACACACACACACACACACACACACACACACACACACACACACACACACACACACACACACACACACACACACACACACACACACACACACACACACACACACACACACACACACACACACACACACACACACACACACACACACACACACACACACACACACACACACACACACACACACACACACACACACACACACACACACACACACACACACACACACACACACACACACACACACACACACACACACACACACACACACACACACACACACACACACACACACACACACACACACACACACACACACACACACACACACACACACACACACACACACACACACACACACACACACACACACACACACACACACACACACACACACACACACACACACACACACACACACACACACACACACACACACACACACACACACACACACACACACACACACACACACACACACACACACACACACACACACACACACACACACACACACACACACACACACACACACACACACACACACACACACACACACACACACACACACACACACACACACACACACACACACACACACACACACACACACACACACACACACACACACACACACACACACACACACACACACACACACACACACACACACACACACACACACACACACACACACACACACACACACACACACACACACACACACACACACACACACACACACACACACACACACACACACACACACACACACACACACACACACACACACACACACACACACACACACACACACACACACACACACACACACACACACACACACACACACACACACACACACACACACACACACACACACACACACACACACACACACACACACACTAGAAACAGTTTACCACAGGATACCAAAATCAAAACTCGAGGCAGAAATAAAAGAAAGAGGGCTTAAGGAATGGCAGAGCAAATGGGACAACACAAGAAAAGGAGCAATAACGAAATCTTTTTTCCCTTCCATTAAAGAAAGACTTAAGATTAAAATAGCAATAACACCAAGGTTCACAGCAATAGTCTCAGGTCATGGCATGACAAAATCTTACGAACATAGATTCCACATCTCAGATGACCCTACTTGCTCATGCAACGCAGGGCAACAAACGGTCTATCATATATTATACGAATGTTCAGAATTAAAACAACAGAGAAACAAGTTAATAACAGAAATAAAGAAGAAAGGAGGACACTGGCCAGCCACCACACATCATTTAGTGACAAAATATCCTGGACTTTTCCAAAAATTCTGCAATTCAATAGAGTTGTGAAGTTTAGTGATAAAGTGAAAAAGTGTAATAGTGAGTATACAAGAGAACAACACAACTAAACACAGTCGATTGACTGGGAACAACATATCAAGCAATTCTAACGGAACAAATGTAAATAAATTCAAGTAATAGAACATTAGAACAAACTATGAACGATACAAGAAGACACAAACTTGTATTTTAGGAATATTACGCATGTAATGTTATTCGTAATGGGGCATGCAGTCAATGTTCAATAAATAGTTATTGAAATTAAAAAAAAAAAAAAAAAAAACACACACACACACACACACACACACACACACACACACACACACACACACACACACACACACACACACACACACACACACACACACACACACACACACACACACACACACACACACACACACACACACACACACACACACACACACACACACACACACACACACACATAACTTCCTACCATAGAAATCCGATACTATGTTAACAAAGGATGAATAAAATAAATAAATAAAATTTAAAAAATCAGTCAAATCTCTGTATAACGATATTTGCGGGCCCTAGCAGATTGTATTGTTATATCGAGGGGTTGTGATATGCCATACTTATATTAGAAAGAAAATGCAGAAAACTGTGTAGGCCTACGTACAGAATAATTAATGGAACAGACATATACGTGGAAAATAAATAAATCCGTTGAATTATAACTGTAAATTAACTACTTTACACCTGCACACTGACAAATTACTATTCAGACTGGTTTCTGATCACCAGGGCCCGGATTCTGATGACCTAAAATTGTTTAAAAAATGACCTATAAAATGACCCTAAATTTTAAAGAAAATGACTTAATATTATAAAAAATGACCTAAAAACTGATATTTTACTTGTAAAAATTATTATTGTACGCACAAAGTTATAGACTAGTTTGTACATAACTGTAAAAACTGAAAATAACTGTAATGTTGTGATTGTTCTTTTCTCACGGAAATTTATACTGGCACTGAGGCAATGGCGGGTCAAAATTCGGCATTTCCTTTCGTGGTCTACCGGATTATATTGTTGTTTGAGGGCAAACAGTAGTATGCACTCTCAAATCCAAGCAGGTGACAGACTAGCTGGTGCCAAGTCAATCTAATAACAATAGTAATATTAAAAATTTTGGCGTTTCTTTGATTCTTATTTCCGACTGAGACATGACAACACTTTAACGCCGAATTTTTCCTTCTTGCATGAAACAAACACTTCAAAGACAGCACCGCTAGGGACGAAAAAAAGTTAATACACTCATTGTAAATACATGAAAATGACTAAATAAGGAAGCAAATTACACGAAAACGACAAAATAATGACCTAAAATTGAAATAAATGCCCTAAAAATTTAAAATTGCAAAAAATGACCTAGTAAAAATGTATTTCTATAATCTAGAGGCCATAATTAGGATTTATCTACAAGTTGGCAATGACTATGCAGCATCAATAAAAAGATGACATGTCATTAGAATCCGGGCCCTGCTGATCACGGATCACACCAAGATTAGAAAATACTCCAAATGCTTCCCCTTTAGATAACTCATCATTAATGACTTCATACTGGTATTATTAGTACCCACACAGCACACTACGTATAATATAGTATAATATACGAATAATCTACGTATATACGTATAATATACGTATATTATACGTAGTGTGCTGTGTGGGTAGGTACTAAAAGAGTATAAGAGCTGGATGGATTCCCACTAAATAGTAGATCTATAGATAGTATATAGTGAGATCTGTAGGGGTCTAGATGATTATTTGGAATTGAACTGGGTATGGTCTGTGGAGCAGATGGACCTGGAACTGCATACTAAGCTAAATACAATACCCTGATTTCACTCCAAAACAGTAAACATTTCCCACTATAGAAAATAATATAAATCTCATCAATGAGATATACCGGTAACTGAAAATTAAAAATTAATTATTTCATTAAGCTTACCAGTAAATTCTTGATTTTACTTATAAATCAATGCTATATTTAAACCCTTGCCCCGAAAAACAATGTATCTGACAAAAAAATTGGATGCTGGCATTTTGACAGAAAAACAGTGTATGTGCTGTACCACTGTGTAGCCGTCACGGTGGCTCATGCTTAGCGCGTGGGCCTGGCATGCTAGCGGTCCTGGGTTCAATCCCCGGGCCTGGCAGGTGTGTCATTCGTGGTGGACGAAGCCGTGATCTTTGGGGGGTTTTCTCGGGGATCCTCCCTTTTCCCCCATCTCATTCCACCAACACTCCATTTCATCTTCAAATTCCCCCCCATAATCATCTCATTTCCTTTCCCGGTTTCCGGTATACCCTCGCCCCAGCACCTGCTTTAGGCCTCTCCCATCCTCCCCGTGGCTTGTGGTCCTGAAGTTGCTGGCTGGTGTGCTGCCAACCTGGGGGCTCTATAAGAGGTACCGAGGCAGCAGCACACGTGGCATGGTAGAGGTATCTGCTGGATGTAGGGGTGATCCGTGGGGGCTCGTGGTGGGGTCTGTTTTCGAGGGACCGTTGGGCTTGCAAATCACTCCATTCCGGAGGTTGGCACAATGGACCGCAAGGCTGAAGTGCTTAGGGTTGTCCCAACCCGCATTCCCCCTTAAGGGGCCAAATACAATACAATACAATACAATACCACTGTGTATGTCTTTGTCATCTAGTGTCAAATTCGTGCAAACGTACAATGGTGGTGGTAAGCCTGCAAATATTAGAATTTGTTAAAAAAACGTGATATATTTACTTACTTACTCAATGGCAAGCTAAAGGAATATTATATATTTTATGGGATCCAGAGGTTCATTGCCATGCTTACTTGAGCCAGCCATTCAAGCCTATTCTGTGCTAACTCCATCCAACCATCCTTTGGAAATCCTGCTTCCCTCAAATCTATCCTAATATTGTCCTCCAATCTACGTCTAGGTCTTCCAAGTGGTCTTTTCCCTTCGGGTCTCCCAGTCAGTATTCTTTTAAACATGTCTTTCCTCCCCCACGTGCGCAAGATGTCCAACCCGTGATTTAATTACCTTTACTGTATCCGGTGATGAGTACAGGTTATGAAGCTCGTCGTTATGCAGTTTGGTATGTGATATTCACACTTTTTATAAATGTTGAGAAACAGTTTTGAGAAAACTGTTAGAATATCAGATACCTTGTTTTTCGGAGCAAGGGTTCAATTTGTATCAGAGTTAGAGGCAACCTCACTGCATTGTACATGTACAGGGTGCGGCATTTAAAGTTTCCCATTTTTAAAACCGTGTAACACATTTATTTAAAACTTAAATAAGCTACGTTGAACATTTTTAAATAGCTTACAGTCTTGGATTTGCAATTCTGGTCTTACTTTTTGAATATGATGTCCTTGAGATGCCCTCCATTAACTTCAACACATTGCTGCAATCTCCCTCATACACTTGCCATTACGCATTGTGTGGTGTCTTGCGTAACATGTGCAATTTCCTGCAAATCCACGCATAATCCACAAGCTGCCACTTCACAGTCCTAAGGTCGTGGTGTGGTGCGCCATTGCAGCACAGGGTATTATTGGCCCTTACTTCTTTGAGAGCGACAATGGTGCTTCGGTTTCTGTCAACTCTGAACGTTACAATCACATGCTGCAAACTTTCTTCCTACCAGAATTGACACATCGTAACTTGGATATTCAGAGATTGTGGTTTCAATAGGATGGTGTTGTAGCACATACTGCACATCTTTCAATGGACAGCCTTCATGCTGCTTTCCCCGGCCGAATTCTTTCCCTCCAAATCTCCCGACCTTACTGCAGCAGATTTTTTTTTCTGTGGGACTATCTGATGTCTAAAGTTTTCACTCATGCACTCCCTGACATTAACAGTCTTAACAATGCAATTCAGCAGGAAAGTGCAAATGTTACGCAAGACACCACACACCACATAAAGCCCAGTGTACGAGGGAAATTGCAGCAATGTGTTGAAGTTAATGGAGGGCATCTCAAGGAAATAATATTAAAAAAGTAAGACCAGAATTGTAAATCCAAGACTGTAAGCTATTTAAAAATGTTCAACGTAGCTTATTTCTTTGTTAAATAAATGTGTTACGCGGTTTTAAAAATGGGAAACTTTAAATGCCGCACCCTGTATTAGCACTTGTAGTGAGGTCTTGAGGGATCTAACCAGCTATATTTTGGATGGGACTGGTGCTAGTAGCAGCTCGTGGCTTAAAACGAGGGTATGCTGCAAAAAAAGGTCATACATTTAGAATAAAGAAACTTTTCTTTCATCCATGGCCCATGCAACATGTTGAATATCAGGAGTCTGTCTGCCTAGTTCCTTTATTTTATTTTTTCTTAACTAATGGAAGAAAACGTAATCACTTGGCCTGTTCAGTTCAGCTATCATCGATCTTACTCGAAATACTGTATGTTTGTTTGTCTGTTTGAGCTGGGTATTTTAGCAAACATTCTTATTAAATTTACTATAGTAGTAGGCTCAGGCTATACTGGATCATCATATGGACGGTTGTTGATGACCTAAAATCACTTTAAAATGGTTAATAAAATGATCTTCTTTTTATGGAAAAATTACCTAAAATAATATTTTTTAAAAGGCCTTAAAATGTGACAATAAAGATTACAATTTTTATTTTAAAACTTGAATTTAATTTAAAAATATCTTAAAACTGTAATTTTATTCAAAACATTTATACCTAAACAAACATTCCTAAGACAATAGATTAAAATCAAAACATAGGCTAAGTACCACAGTTGAATATAGCAATACAATGTATAAATAATTGAATTGACTGATGCCAAAAATGAGATTTCTTCATCATTTAATTTTTTACTGTATTGAAGACCAATGGTATGAATAATTATTCCTCCCGGAAATGTGGCAGCTAAGAAAGTGTGTCCATTCGTCCCGTTTTTTGACAAAATGTCCCGCTGTCCAGAAAGTTTTATTGGGGACACTCAAATGTCCCGCTTATTTGTGATTTTGATTGGCCAGTGTGTTTCACACTACATTAATAAAAGTTACAACAGTAAAAGTCTTGCTCATTGTCAAAACGTACTTTAATGGATTAATATGTGCTGACTTTTATGATAAATTAAAGAAAAAACGCATTTCTTGATAGAATCATAAAAGTGAAATGTACAGTGACAATGAGGCGTCTAAATTATCTACACCAATCTGCAGAAGATATTAAGAAGTCATTTTGGGATCAATTGTGTGCAAGACAAAGGTAAATTGTAAATATTCCCATAATTTTGTGAATTAAAATTTTGTCCCCTATTTTCCTTAACTGTCTCAGGAATTTTACAAACAAAAAAAGTCCCGTTTTTATATAAACCTTATATGGACACCCTAAGTTAAGACTTGCTACTTTATATAACTACTGCTACTGCTGGTCGCTTCATTCAGTATTTAAAATATTCTATAATTTCGAGTCTACATGTAAAATGATTGCCAAATCCATAATAAAAGGGGTAAAAATGTTTTTAAAATGACGAATAACATGTAATAATAACTTATCGATTCAAATCATGGAATATTCAACAACATAACATGCAAATCTATGATTCTGCTTCGTTGCAAGTTACAATGTAAAGTGACTCAAATAAAAAAAGTTGGGACTCGTATGCAGTTAAAATTAAAGATTTAACACTTTAGTTCACAAGTTTCTTATAAAAGACATAAAATACAGGTCATTCTCGGAACATATGAGGCCATGCGACGACAGGGAAAAATGAACAACGCGGGAAGCGCAACACACGATATTCATCTTAATGTATTGTCATAATTCAATTTGCATTGTATCATGGCGCCACTTACAAATGCTAGCTTGAGAGAAAGTGTAGTTAAGGCTGTAATTGACCTGCACTTTTCGGCATCTGAAGCAGCAAGAAGGTTCCATATTTCTGAAAGAGCAGCTCAGAGGTGGGTACTTCACTATAACGCGACCGGAAGTTATCATAGGAAACGTGGATCCGGCCGGCCGTGTATTTCAACACTGGAGCAAGATGCTAGATTGGCCGCAGGAGTTGAAGGTAATCTGTTTCATACTGCTGCATCCATGAAGGCTACTGCTCAATTCCCTGGCCATCTTCAAAGCATTAGAAATCAGGTAAGATCTGCTGGTTTACATTCTAGGCGAGCACTCTTTAGAGAAGTCCTGAAGGAAGAACACAAGGATGCACACCTCGTAATTGCAGTTGAAAAAACTTACTTTGACTGGAGTAGAGTGATATTTTCAGATGAAGTTAGTTTTTTGATTGCATCTTCGGGGCCAGTTCTAGTGTATCGACCATTCGGTACCCGGTACGATCCCAAATGCCCTTCATATTAGCTGAAAATTTACCAACTATCCTATTTTCTATAAAATAATACAAGTATGGACAGAGAAGCGCTTAACAACGTCCTGCAACATCACTTTATAGGAAAGTCTTGCCAGGTGGGTTTGAGCATTGTGCTTGGTTATGGAATGGGAGGATATGAAGGCAGTGCTGGATATACATCTCCCCTTTCCTATGACTTTCCGCTTACTGGTACTGTTTGCCTGCATGCATAAACTCTGTCATCAGAAATAAACAACCTGAAAATCACCTTCCGCCAGAATTCATACAGCCAGAGGGACATCCAATGGGCCTTCAAACAAACTGCTAGGAAGCTCAAGTGCAAACCACTTAACCCACAATCCATTAGGCCTACATTCCTTTCCTCCCTCCCATTTCAAATAAAATATCCAGAACTCTAGAAAAGCAAAATATTAAAACCGTACACTTACTCCCTCCAAAAATACAGCAAATGGTACGTCCCATGAAAGAATCCATTGGGCCTATGCACACCAGGTGTCAACCAAATCCCCTGTACATGCAGAGATATTTTAAAAGGGCAGATGGGCCAGGTGCAATGAATATCACATTAGGCTTATTACCAGACAAGTCTGCAGTGACTCAGCAGTGTCGATACTGGCCACAAGATCCAATTCCATCAAAACAAACTCCCGGAGAGGCAGAGATACTACAGTAGCAGAAGCTTCAATAGGAATTGCAGTCTACAGCTTAGCCAGGCCTGGCCTCTCTCACTCCCAAATAGGATATTGGCCATGAAAAGGACCGTTTACACATCTCATACTACCATGAAATTTAATTTTCCTTCCCAACCAATAAAAGTCTCAGCCTAATTGTTCCACTTTTGAATTTCTTACTGGCTCCCCAGCCCACCCAGCATTTCTTCTCTTCTGTAAAACAATTTTTTCCTATGATCAGTAAACTTCCACCAGAAGACGGCAGCGAAGCAAGCTGTCGAAAGGTTGAAATCAAACTTCCTACTCACCTGGTTGGAAGCTCGAGAAACCATTTACATTCTCAACAGGAAAGCCTCAAGTCACACATAACTATGTATTTTTTATTTGTTTGGAAACCCCTAAGGGTTGCAAAAAGAGGATACAATAGTCTGTATTAGCAAATATATACACAGTGAACGCTGCTTAATGTATTCGTGGATAATGTTGTCAGTCGGGTAATGTTATCATTTTTATAAAGTCCTGTATGAATTAATACTGATACATTAAAAAAATGCTGTTTATTGTGATCAAAGATTTGGTTTATGTCATCACATTTTTCTTTTTACGGCTTTATTTCCAAGTACTGCATGTCATTAAAAATTACATTTTTAAGGGTTTCATTTCTAACTGAACTATATTGTGTTGCATTTGTAGTGTTCCCTGTTCACATGATGACCAGTTTGAGGGGATGGCATTCCCTTACTTTCTCTTTTAAGCAATAAAACATGTTTCACCCCACAGTTAAGTCGCAGCTTTTTATTTACGAAGATAACAGTGTTGACTTGCAGTGATGGCTAGTGTAAAATGAAATGACTTGAATAGATAGGTGTTAGATGTTTTGCTATGCGGTGTTCACCATAGATCAGTAGACTTCCAAAACACATGTAACTCGTAACTGAGTATGTAGTATTGGTTAATTGACTCCTAAAGGAAAACAAAAACAAGTAAAAATTTTGTTACTGGTTGAAAAAATAGTTGCTTGCAATCTATTACTGTATTATGAGTGGTTCAATGATTCACAGTTATATATTATCTTATTATGAATAAATAGCTTTTAATTCTGTTTTTGTAGTGTATTATCTTATATATGAATGAATAACCTTTAATTAATTTTTTCGGATACAGTTATCAATCGGTTCATATTATCAGATTAGCTGCGTCCCACAGTGATCACAATAAACAGCGTGCACTATATTTTTTGGTCGGATTTTCCTGAAACTTAACATTTAATACTCTACAACACAAACAATGAAACATGTTTTCAGGATTTCTCAAAATTCAGTCCTTAAGGGGTTTATAATGAAATCCTTTAATCACTGTGTTACTTAAATTGGAAAAATAGAACAAAGCAAATACAATACTATAATTTATTATTTATTTGTTGTTTTACTGATTCCAAAGGCCTGGCCTGGATTTAGACTAAGTCCGCCAGTTGGTGACCCTTACTGTAGCCATAATGTGCTTTTCAAATTGCTTCAGAGGAAACCATTCGATTTATGAAATTATTAATTAGAAGTAACAAATAAAATTTTTGTCCTTTACTATCAGAAGTCATCTGTTGGGCACAATTTTATTGTACATGGCTGTGCATTTTTCTGAGAAAGTGTTACAGATTTGCATATTTGCTTTAACTGAGTCCGCTTGCAAATGGTTTACATCCTTACTCTATGCTGTGGATTAGTTACTTATGTGCAGGGTTAGGATTTTTAGGTGCAATTTCCTTATGGAAAAAGGAAGGGAAAGGGTGCTACAATAAGGTGAAAAAGGGGATTAAGTGGTGCTGTTACATGCAACTATTTCAATAAATCCGGTTTCTCTTATTTTTGTTACTAAAAACAAGTAGCCATAAAATATCTTATTTCTATATTAGATTACATAATAGCATCATTCATCAGAGAAGGGAAAAAACATAAAACTGTTGTACTGGATCTCAAAGCATAAGCATCTTTAAGTTTTGAATAGTAACTTTGTTTCTATTAGGAGATGTCTTGGTAAATGCTAGAACTAAACAGGCTCAGTGTAGGGTTTTTCTTAAAATACTCTCATAACAGTCATAAGGCACTGACATCTTTGTGTATTTAAAAAAAAAACCCTTTAAAGGCCGGATGGTTTAACTTATAGAATGGAATTCTCGCCAGCACACAAATCAATGTTTCATATTTTTGATCTTTGAAGAACACTGCTCAAAGGCCTTCCGTAACAGAGGTTGTTGGGATTTACTTAGAGCTGGCTCGTCCATATAGGTGAAATAGGCAGCTGCCTAGGGCGAGAAATTTTTAGAGACATTTAGGGGCATCTAAGCTTATAACCATCTCAATTAAATGTATTTTTAAACATTTAATTCCCATTCTATCTAGACTTGTTATAATGTCTTCATAAATACAAGCCATTCTCAAATTAGGTCAATTCAAATCAATTTTATTTAACCACTTACAGTGGCGCCGATACTTCTATGCCAGTGCCCTTGAACAGGCGCGGACGAAGCGAGTTTAGAACTGCAAGCATTAACACGTGACTTACCGGCTCAGCTGAGATCCTCATGGCTCTGCTCGTCAGCTGTTGGACCATTAAGTAGAATCCATGGTGTAACTCAACACATAATTTAAATTAAAGTAATTTGCAGTATTTTCGTGTTGCACTGAATATACGCTCAATATATGCCCAGTAGACGTATAGGCGTTAAGGCTATGGAATGTTAACACATTTCACTTTCGTCTGATCAATATTCTACTCCAGACACACTACCGTGAGAGTCATTATCACTATCATTGTCGTCACTGTAACTAGTGTCACTATCTCCTCCAGCTTGAATAACAAAGTTTTCAATTACGTCTTCAACAATGCCCTGCTGTTCAATATACTGATTTTCAATTTGTTTCACATGGTCACAAGCATTTTTCCACTTCTCTATACCAATATCAGTAACTCGTTGTTGGCACAATTTCATTACGTCATCTAATTTAAAAGATGTATTTTGACCAGTTACCCATTGTTTAATATTGGCCCAAATCAGTTCTATAGGGTTTAGATCTGGCGAATATGGTGGTAATCTGACAACAGTCTGGCCATGCATTGCTAACATATTGTCAATAACTTAAGTCTTACGGATGGGCTTATGCAACTTTACAAGGCTGTAGAGTTCTACTTTCAGCATTTTATCGTTATATGGCACATTACTTATTCGGAGCCATTCTTGCATTGCATTCTTACTGGAAGAACTTGTAGGGGCTTTATGCAATTACACATTATGATAAGGTGCATTGTCAATTACCAAAACCGACTTAGTGGGCAAATTGGGAATTTCTCATTTAACCATTTTGTGTAATTTGCGGCATTCATTTTGTGATGAAAATCACCGGTTTTTTGGTTAGATTTAAACATGAGAAATGCACCAGGAACAAAACCATCTTCACTTCCCGCATGAATAATAATTAATCTTGCCCCTTTTGACACGGGTACCACTAAGCCTAAAGTGCTGTCATCGCTCCAGTTTTTTGGTCTTGTGTGAGTGGAGTGAAAATAAGTTTCATCCTCATATATTATAGGCCTGCCTTCTTCTCTGTATTTCTTTATTGCGCGCAAATATGATACACGCAGATTTTGAATATCATGTCTTTCCACTAATACAGCTCTGCTATTCCTTGCTTTCTCCACTTATATCCCATCTCGCGTAAAACAGATTTTAAGCTTGTGCTACCTCCATTAAATTTTATGGATTCTCGAAGTTTCAGCAACAATTTACTGATCGTTGGTACTGTTTATTCATATATGTAAAAGTTATTTATTGTTCATCATATCACACATTTATCAAACTCGTCAATATTTGTAACTTGCTTTGGTACATTTTGTTCTTTACCTGGTGTTCCAAAGGAGGTGCCTTCTTCTGCACATTGCTTCCCTTCATTAATTAGCTTTCTTATTGTTCTTTCGGGCACTTTAGTAGCAGCTTTGACTCTCTCTTGGACTTTTTTTAGCGGTATTAAAAGCTCCCCAGAAGCAGCTTCACTTTTCATAAATGAATGCACATTATACACAACTTCTCGGGTTTGACTGTGCAATGTTTTTCTGCCAAGTTTAAATTGAATTGGTGCCATTTTAGTTTATACTAAATACATAACACGAAGCAGCTAACAAGAAAAAACTTAAACATGAAACAAGGAGGCCCACTATTCACGATTCACTCAAATTTAAAACAACCTATGCACACACGACGGTGGCGAGACTATAAAACTTCGAGATCTTCTTCCAAACTGAATATTTAATGTCCTACACATGACTGCCTGGCTGAAAATGTTCTATACTGCGCATGACTGGCAGGCTAGGCTCAGTGACTGGGTAGAGCATGAAAACACACCGGCAGAGAACTATCGTCGTTACTGTACCAATACTAGGCTAGAGAAAGTTAAAATCTATGTTTAATCAAATGATAAAAAATTGAATTATTGAGGTGGCAATTTTGGGGGAAATCAAAATTATATCTTGCCTACCGTGCCAAAACACCTAGAGCTGGCCCTGGATTTACTATTTTGAAGTCTTGTTCGCTTGAAGCTTTAAACTGAAAATGAGTTGTCTGATGTTGTCTTTCTGGGTGCTTTTCATTTAACATACTTCCTGAATCAAGAACATGTATCAGTTATCGAAACTGATGACATTCTTATCAGTTTTGATGAAATCCTGCTTGGATTTCTGAGCCAGGACAGAATATTAGGATCTGGGCATCTTCGGCATGGATATTGGATTAAAACCATGGTATGTAATAAAAACAAAATGAAATTCAAGCGATAAAAGAATGAAACAAGGGAGAAAAAGGGGATTATGGACATGGAGGAGAAAAAAAGGGATAAAGGTCTCAAAAAAGAGAAAAAGGTGTTTGAAAATTGCCTCCAAACTTAACTGCAGACATCATTTCATACAGTGGTTTCTTTCATAGGAACTCTAATTTACCTTATGCAAAAAGGTGCACACCTAAAAATCCTAACCCTCGTTATGTGGTTCAACTTCAAAAAGGGAGGGCTAATTATATCTGGCATGAGTTAGTTTTTGTTTGAGGACAATTAGCTTAAAATCCAGGCTGCTCAGGTGTAATGTCAGATACATGGCCATCAATATTTAGACAACCTACCCTTGGATTACCAGGGCCCTATTTCGTAAAACTCTACAGGTGTGACAAATACGACAATTATGTCAAGTCTGACAAATTTGTCAATATGTCATACAATTGTACTTTTCATAAATATTACAACTTTTCTTTACATTACAAGCAAATTAATGTAAATTGTCAGACTAAAAGAACCCTTTTTATAAACACAATAATTCTATGTCAATTCTATTACTTTAGTACACTGTAGATGGCTCTCATATTCGCGTGCAATAATCGATCTCAACATCGATTGTAATACTTAAGCAATTACTTATTACTATCGAAAATAAATTGAAAGTTAGGTTAATCCATTGCCTAAAAACCCTGCGTGGTCTCATGTCTATTTCTTGATCACTTTTACTACTACCAATATACCTAGCAAGTTTATTAACAAGAAAGTTTAAATCACAAAAAACAGTTTGCCAAGTTATGCCACACATTTACATAACCTACTCTGCTGGCCTACATATGAAAGATTGCCTGTCACTTCTGAAATGACAATTCTACATTTTTTGTAAATTTGTAAACATGTCAACAAAAATTAATGTCTCATAAATGGTAGATTTGACATATTTGTCAGACTTTTACCTGTAAACTTAAAAGTTTTGAAAAACAACAATAAGTAAAATTGACATACTAATTTACAAAATTGTCATGATATACTTTATGTAAAGTTGTCAGCTTTTATGAAAAACACAATTGTCAAAATGTAAACCTGTAAAACAATTTACTGATACCTGTCACTTGTAAAATTGTAACTTCTATGAAAAAGTACCCAGGTCCCATTTTTTGACAATAATTATGAAAATTAAATGAATAAAGAAAAAATTCTCCTGGGTATAAGGGTTATCATTCTGTTATCTAGGAAAAGTGATTGCAAAAACAAAGAGATGTAAAATGAAATTTTAGATGGCCATATGACCGACAATATGGATTTTACTGGTTGAGGGTTGTGGCTTTCAACTAGACAAACACAAATATTTTCTGTGTGTACATACTTCTCATTTTATTTATTTAGTCATTAAAAAAAATATTCATAGAAGATTCTAATAAAATATTGCCTGAGGTTATGAAAACCCACTTGCAGGATATTAAAACCTCATTCATAAATTCCTTGAGATACTATATATTATGTTAAATTTAAAAAAAATATCTATGAGATCATAACAATGGAATTAAAAAAAAATAAAGTGTTAAAGTTACTGAAATTCTTTGGTTAAACTAGCTACATTCTTTATATTTGAGGCAATAAATTGGTATCCTTGCATAGTACAGTTCTAAAAAAGAATATATTTTAGTTTTTATCCTTATTAATTTTTAGATACATTCTACATTGTTTTCGCTTTGTTCAATGTTTGGTCTGTTTATTTTATCACATAATTCTTTTCTCTTTGTTTGGTTCTTTTATAAAGGATTTGAATTCAAGTTAACCTATGAACTGACCGTATTAATAGTCTAATAAATATTGCATTTAAAAAATCAGAATGACTGAACATGCAATCTTACTTTAAACAGTAAATAAAGCTTTTGTTTTGTGACATTACAGAGAGCATTCAACAATGTGATTCATAATAAATATTGATATGATTAGTAACGTATAAGTGTTGATGTCACAACATGACAAGCAGTGCTGAATGTCAAGCCGGATGACAACTAGAGACATCGTCAACAAAAAGCTAAATGCTGCTCAATATTTTGATTTATTAAGAAATTATTAAGAGCTTAATATGTTAACCATTTGCAGCGACTTCTTCTGTGGGTACAGATTCTGACGAAGCTGGCAGTAGTATTCCTGCTTCAACTGCTTCTCTCTCCAGGTCTAATAACTGCCTTCGTAAACGAGTTGCTTTCAATCTTAGCTCTTTGTCTTTTTCTCGAAGCGATGTTATTGTTTCCCAAGCCTTCTGTTGAGGAGTTTGATCCACCACCCATCGGAGGAACAGCTCTGACCACAGAGACTACAAGATAAAAGCAAATGTGAAAATTTTTGTTGAAAGTTTTAGGGATGAGGAATTTCAGATCCATTTTGAGGAGATGGATGAAGGATTAATGCAGACTCTAGATGAATCAAGGATTAACTGATTTGGATTCTTGGAAAAGTTGGATGACAAAAGAAGGCATCAGATAATACTGTAAATAGAAGAAGACATACCGGAAAATCAAGGGATCTAAAACATACAAGGGAAGTGCTGGACCTTGAGGGAAATTAAGGAGCAACACACAGAGGGGAAATAAGCAGAGACACAACAATTCACAACAAGTGAGGAGTTACAATAAGAATATGATTGAAATGACTGAATAAGTTTTAACGATCCCAAAAATTATAAGTAAAAGCTGTAAATGAACTTCTCTAATATATCATTCAATAAATATGAAAACGTAGAGACACAGACTTACAAATATGCAGTGAATAATACATACAACGGTGGGCAACATTACCATAGGTCTTAACATTTCTTGCATATTTCTTCATGTTTGTCAAATTAAATCGCTACAGAAGATAACATTAAAATCACTAAGGAAAATTTAGTGATTAGTGAATGGCATTTAAAATATAGATAAATATCTGCATATTTTAAAATAAGGCATTGCACTTTACTCATCTTTTATATTATTATTGCCTCTATTGGGCAAGTTTGAGCAAATTTCCTTCATTGTTACAGCGGCAGTCAAAACAGTTAAAATAATAATTATGTGTAATATTTGTAAGCCAATAATATCCAGGACAAATAAAGATCATTCAATCTGGCACTACTTACTAGTTTGGTTTAGACCCAAATTTCTACTATGGAAGTTGTTGCCTTAGAATTATTTCTACCAAGGCTAATCAACAGTATTTCAATCTAAAACTAACCCTCATCCCTTGCAGAAACAGGGCCAACCATACAACCGCTCGTCAGATGACAGCATACCATACTTTTTGGTGCAATAAAAGTGATGAAAATTGGTCAGACTAGAAACAGTTAAGAAACAAAACTACGCAAATGATATGAAATGCCTAGATTCAGCACACCCATAGACTGACTGACCCTACTATGACTTCACTCGACTTATGGAATAACTTAAAAGCAATGGGTTTAGGAAAACAAAAAATGAAGCCCATACAGTCGCATACAGTCAACATCCCTCTCAATGATTTGAATGAATACTTCACTACCATACCGCCCATGACCATAGATGACAGAGGCGTATTCAGAGGGGGGCTGAGGGGTTACAGCCCCCCCCTGAAAGGTTATATATTGCACATAAGGGCACTTTGATGTTTCAGATAGTAGACAGTTTAATTGCACATCTTTACTCATGAAATGTGAAAGTAAAATCATGAATAGAATTGCCAACACTTCTTTGCCAGTATGTACAAAATTCAGCCTAACATCGAATTTTTACCAAAGCAGCTCAAGCTGGCATGAATGCATAGTTACCTCGCTTAACTACTAACGCTAATAGCTGATCAAGCTGGCAATACTGCATCTCGGATAGATTATAGCAGCAGAAGGAGCAGTGTTTGAAATGGTGCTTGATAAATTTTCCAATATTGGAACTGAACGTTTAATGCCTTTATTTTAGGTGAAGGTGTGACAATGACGTACACATCAACAAACAAACCTGCTTGCTTTGTTTGAGTATCATTGTATAGTTACTTTATTCTAATGTGTGAAAATTTAATATAATTCTGTGTGATAATTAGGGCTTGGAAGTTGATGAAATGTCATGTTTTTTCTGAGACATCACAGACAATGCAGGATGTAGTATAAATTCGCATCGCCTTAAAACGAACAAAAATAGCTTTATGATTGTACTACTTATATTCCCATTTTTTAAACATGTATTTAGAAATATTAAGTACTTTTTGCAATTTTCATGTCATATTTTCATAAATTTAAGGTCATTTTATAGGTCAATTTTCAGGCATTTTAGGTCATCTACTAATGAGCTCTAGTGATAATAGTATTATGCTTATCGCAGCCCCTCCCGAAAAGAAATCTTGAATACGCCCCTGTTAGATGACGTCACCAAACAAAATACAATTATCTGTCAATCCTGCCCCTTCCTCCACACCATGAAAGATTATTTTTCTCCAATGTAATGCCCTTACAAGTAAAAAAAGGCATTATCGCAAAATATAACGCCTATCTCATCACCTCCACCTTCCCACAACAATGGAAATATGCTCTTAACCGACCTCTTCCTAAAGTAAATCTCCCAAGAATTTCAAGCACTACAGACCTATCAGTATACTTCCGACTTTATCGAAAACCCTCGAATGCACTGTCCTCAAGCAGCTGACTGAGAACCTAAACTTTTACAATCTACTTGACCCATTACAATCTGGTTTCACAGTACCTCCACTGTTGACGCAGTGTTAACTGCTAAATTGAGGTCTCTGCACTTATTCAATGCAGTAGTTACGTGGGTGCAACAATGTGGATGGCAACAATGTGTTTCTCACGGCAATCGATCTTCTTTGTGGTGTCTCGTGAGGTCAAGTGCACCACAGGGCTCTGTATTAAGTCCCTTGCTTTTGCAATCTATATAAATGACATTTCTAAAGTACTAAAACATTGCCAACATCATCTGTATGCAGACGACCTTCTAATATATTTACATTTTCAGCCTGATACAATCAACAACTCTCTCTCAAAGCTCAATGACGACCTACACTCGATCAGTAAATGGTTAGCAAAATTTGGACTAAATTTGAACCCAGATAGGACACATGCCATTCTGATTGGGGGAAAAAAAACAGATTGCTATCTTCTATTAACAACACCGAACTTTTGCCTGTGACCTTGAACAAGGCTATTATTCTGTACAAGAGAATAGTAAAAAAATCTTGGGGTGTACTATGACTCTGACATGACCTGAAATATGCAAATTAAACAAATCCATAAAAAAAAATTCTATTATGTATTCACTAAATAGATTAAAAAATTTCCTACCTACTAAACTAAAGCAGACGTTAGTGCAGTCACTAGTGATGCCACACTTTGACTATTGCAATGTCTTGTTCACCGACCTAAATGTCGAATTATCCTGTAAGCTACAACATGTTCAGAATTCTTGCGTCCGTCACATATTCAACGTACGTCGGTAAGATCATGTCTCAGGTTATTTTGAGCAATTATCCTGGCTTCGACTAAAGGACAGATGCCATCTACACTCCCTAACTGTACTCTATCAAATACTTAATAATTCTGCACCTAATTACTTAGTCTTCCGTTTCTCACTGTTGTCTTTCCAACATAACCATGACACACAATCTCAGAATAACAGTCTATTGTCAATTCCACGCCATCAAACATCTCTGTACTCTGCCTCATTCACAATAGCCACTATCCGCACCTGGAACTCCCTATCGCTGGACATCACAGGTAGTCGGAGCCTACAGATTGTTAGGTCAAAGTTACTCAAGTATCTCGCTGCTAACTAGAAGCAATGTCTTATCATCCAGCCTAGGTTAATTTATAATGTGCAATATTTTTATGTTTTTAATTAACTTTGTTTTCTCTTCTGTGTTATTATTTTATTGCTAGTAATTTGTTCTAATGAGGTTTTGTGTCTGAATTCATTTTATTTTCATTACGCTAATTTAAGTAATTTCATATATACAAGATTAATTAAAATTAATATTTTATTAACTGTTTTTATTATGAATAATTTTAAATTAATATTTTATTGTTAATTCTTGTTATTTATTAATTCATTTATTACGTAATATATTTTGGCTATATGAACCAATGAGAGTTCAGTCTTTAGCCGGCTTGTAGATCCTGTAGCATCTGCTATAATTCTTCATTTCTTCTATGTCATTTCTTCTTGAAGGCACACATCTTCGTGGCTCATCAGCCTAATTTCACATTTCTTATTTGAGTGCTATCTGGAAGAGGAATTTTCAACGGTCACTTCAAGATGCTGATGTGTGTCCACTTATTATGAGTCGTAAGTACTCGCCAAGCACCACATCTTCAATTAAAGGTATGTAAAGGCATTAAAGGTCCTTCATATTGGCTATTCCTGCATATGATTAGCCATCTTGTTTGTCGTGGGATCTTCAATTCTGCATCTTCATGTAAAGAATTGTGTTTAATACAAAGCATTATATTGCTCCATCCTTTCATAATTTGTGAACATCAATTACTAAAGCCAAGACTCTTAATTATTATTGTGAACTTATTAATTTCCATATATTCAAAATGCAAGCTGATTGTGATTAAACCTAAGTAATTAAACCTGATTGTGATTAAACCTGATTTGTGACTAAGTAATTGTAGATCTGGACTCTATGTTAAACCTCAACACAAGAGATAATTCTTACTGTTGTTATTGCTCAATTTTTAAGTAATTGTGTAGTGGTCCTCTGGGTTTTATATACAGCATACATCAAAGTAATTGACTATAACAGCATTGTGAGTTCGAAATCTATTTCGAGTGAACTGTAAATCATCACATATTTAAAAACGTTTCGCACAAAAATTTGTATTAATACATCCAGCAGCATGAAAAGCAGGAAAATGTTTAATTTTCTAAAGTACTTGACCAGACACCACAAACAGACATAAAACGCCTGACATATCCAGCAAAATTCAGACGTCTAATAACCCTAGTCATGCACGTGCCCTCACCAATACATGTACCATGTTTTGATAATCACAACTGTAGGAGATCACTTTTAAAATGAAAATGAAAAAACATGAAAATATATTACTCTGAAATGTGTTTTAGTGCTATATGCTTTAAATTAGCATGCACCATAAAAAGCAAACTATTTTTTAAAATGTGTTCTATATGCACACGAAAATATAGTACTCTGAATGGCAGCTCTGAAATCTATTTTAAATGCTATATGCTTTAAGTTAACATGCACTATAAAATACAGACTATTTTACTTTATGAAACCAACACACTTACCAAGCTCATGGGTGCAACAGAAGGCCAGATAACCCTGTTATTAGGGTCATACATAGGATTGAGGAAGGACTGAAGCACATCTGGGCGATTTAAATATGACCACAAGCTGACGGTCCGCTCAGCAAGTTTCAAGCGTATTCTATCAGCTTCACATGTACCTAGGAATGTGCCTGCAATCAAACAATTGAAGCTATGTTATATTAGATGTACTAAAATAAAAACCAGTACAAACCTCCTCATAAGAATATTTGCGGGCTCTAGCAAATCATATTGTTATGAGGGTTATTGTTATATCGAGGGACATCTTAAGAAAACTGCATGCAAAACAAAAACCCCTAATTATGTACTTACACAGCCTAATGGAAGAATTTATTTAACATATACTGTAACAAACACAACCAAATCTTTAAATGCTGCTAATTTTGTTTTGAGACATTGATTTTCATTGAGTGGAGGCCACAGCTATTTTTTGCCTGCCCACTGAAAAACAACTTTAAAGACTGGTTAGCTGTTCAACATCACCTATTATAGCATATGTCGCAGAAAGTTCAGCCACACAGAGGGGTGGAAAGAGGGGAAAAAAGAGAGCAAAAAGAGAGAGGGAAGAAAGTAGAAAGACAGAACAAGAGATTGGTCAGTGACCTTGTTCTCCACCCTCTACTGAGAATAAAATTTCTCTTTTGGAATTTCTAAAAGTGGCTTAAAGGTTCACACCAGCTGGGAAGGATATTAATCTGCTACCTGCTACCACCTCCAGGGCTAGGTTGCTGGTCTGGAATGGTAATTTCACTTCAACATATGTAATTGTTATAAAAAGGGTGTTCACAAGGGACAAGGGACAAATAACGTTATTAAGATAGGAAATTTGTCAGGACCACAGAAAAATATTGCTTAATGCGGGTTTATCATTATATCGGTCTTTGTTATATGGAGGTGCGACTGTATGAACATATTTATGAATTAAAAGTAGGCTACTTGTAAGTAAATCTGAGGATTCACTAGCTATATTTATGTTAAAACCCATTAAAAAGCCCAACTTACCAAACTGCGAACAGTAGGAATGTTCAAACAGCATGATCAGGAATGATGTGCTGAATTCAAAGCTGCAAGGGAACTGTTGATGAATCTGTCCCACACAGTCAAGAAACAAGAGGAAAGTGGGGGCCTGTGTCTTTGTTCTACCACTGCTATAGCATGACTTGCGGTGCCTGATAGGGAATGGATATCCTGCCTGTAACCACTCACGCTCCACCAAGGCCTCTAACCTGTAACAATAACAGTTATGAGAAAAAAAATAACATGCTGAATATTAAAGAACTAAAAACTCCTTGGTGCTACATCCCTTGAGGGACTAGGGCTGCCATCTGACTGTTGCATTATTACCACAGGCAGATGGGGCATGTGATCAGCATGTCGACTCCCATGGCCATTATTGATGGCATACTGAACCAGAGCCACTACTTCTTTATCAAGTAGTTCCTCAGTTTGTGTCACAAGGCTGAGTGCACCCTGTTCCAGACCTCCCTACCTCAGAAAAATTCAAGGAGGTACTGAGGATTGAACCAGGACCTGTGGATCCGTAGACAGCCACACTTACCACCAGACCATGCAGGCAGTTGCTGAATATTATGTCTGCACAAATACTAATTTGTTTATAGTCTGATAAAAGATCAGTTTTTACTGATGTGGTAATGTTCCAAGGTCTAATTATTATTATTTAATGTTGTATGATTGGAAGTGCTAGAACTACTTATGATTAATACAAATATATACTGTAAATAAATAAAATGATAGGAATTAATAAATAGACGAAGAAATCAAAGTTGAGTGGCCATGAGAAAGCAAGACTATAGGAACAATCATTATGAGATAGAAAGATTCTGATGCCAATTGTTCCAGAGCTTTTCTTTATTGAACAATAAAAAGTATCAGCAATAATTATTCAACTAACCCTCTGACTGTTCTGCAGTCTGGATTGAGAATGACTTGAGCAAGTGATGTGACTAGCAAAGTAGCATCCAAACCCTCAGAACCATGGACCAGTACAGAAGCTCCCTCCTGAAAACAGAAATGTCATTGTTGTTGTTATTATTATTATTGTTGTTATTATTATTATTATTATTTTAATCAGGATTACAATTAACAAATTTCAACATTTACAGCAGATCATTCAATTTATTTTCGCGTTCTTTAAGTACAAAGTTAGCCATACCTGATCTAGGCATTGGGCTACCAGACACGCACAGTTTAGTGTGTCCTTGATGTGAGACATCCAATTGGAGGATTCTAGTCGTGACAGCCATCTGTCCATAGACGTCTGTGTATCATTGCAGGCTGCAAATAACATAAAATATACAAGACATTGAACAAAATAACAAAAAATCTTCTAACGAGCTCTAAAAAAATTATTGATAGAAAAGTAAGTAAAGTAAAGTATAGGCAGTAAAAGCCCTTAGGGTTCCAGGAGGTTGAGGATCTCGGATTTTTAGATATTTGGCACTTGAAGGTGATGAGGTCATGCACCAGCTGCCTCTACCCCCAGGATTGTTCCCGGTTCTCATTTGTTAGAGGGTGAGTCAACCTTTGTACCATAGTGCCACCAGAAGGATTAGGTCAATTGAAAAATCTCGATCTCATCAGAAAGATTGGTAGAAAAGCATTCACAAAGTAGTGTGCATGAAATTATTAAAATCAGTTAGTACCTAAATTTTCAAGTAAAAAATTTTTGTTGCAAAATTTATCTGTATATGACATCACTAGGAAATGGATTTGTGTGTACTAAAATTCATACTTAAAATAAAAAAATAAGAACACATTCATTAAAAACAGAAAATATGCTTAAACTAACGATAACGCTTTATTCTATATCAGTAATTTTTTTGTCAATTCAGCTTTATTTATACTCCTTTGGAAATCGAGGTCATATCAGGAGTCAGGTTCTTCATATTTTAATGGACGTAAATTCCTTTCAGTTCAAATTACAATATATTTCTCTAAATTTTTGCAGGTAAATCTTTTTTGATTTTCAGCAAAATATTCTTATAGGCAGGAAACATGCACAAGAATATAGTGGACAGTAATAGAAAGCTGCTACTTTCTAGCAGTAAAATTTTGACTCAACAGGAAGAACTGCACTAATTATTTATTTTTATGACCAGAATAAGCTGAATAAAGGCATAAGCATAGCTGATAAAAGTTAAATCCCCTCAATTTTTGTAAGAAGACATAAGTAGAATGCAATACATTAAATCAGATGACAAAAATGTAAAATAAAGAAACATAAGTGTGCTCGACTTCCCTAACAATAAAGTTTTTGTGCTAGATAAAACTAATCGGAAGGTGAGGTAAGAAGTGGAGGATAAATGGTAATGTGATCTTGCAGTTTATATTTCTGAGGTGACTATCTCAATGATTTATAGGTCAAGAAAGGGAGCAACTGCTGTGAAAGCTAGTGCTAATAAAAAAAATAAAATTATAAATGTGGAAATATACGCTCTTAAGATAAAAATATGCTCTATCATTACAACAGTTTCAAATGTACCACAATAAAATCATACACAGTGATCTAAACAAAAAATGTGTGCCCATCCTTATATCTATGGGGGGGGGGGGGGGGAGAGAAATGCAAACATGCAAAATCTGCACCCTATTCATCAATACAGACATACAGAAATTTGAAGACTAACATGTAAATTTGTTAAAATGATACTATGCTATTAAACTAAACAGATTTAGACATAAATAGCATATAGACAATTCACGCAGTGGCATGCAATGTTATTTTAGGTTAGGGAAGCAGTAATATACATTTTTAAAGACCTATAGTAAGAAGTGATAACCAAATCAATCAAATTTATTTGAAGCCTAAATTGATTCTCCGGTACTTTGAAATAAATTACACTGTTCTACAAGGGTCATTTTTCTTATATGAAAATATGTGTTTCTAAAGGATTTCCATATGGTACATTCAAATCTGAAAACAGAAATTCGCTATCAGGCACAGTTTTTAAGTTATACGAGAATATATGTCTCATTTAACTGACATTTTATGTTTGTAATCAAGTTGGTGAACTTTGCTTAACAACAGCTGGCAATAGTTAATTTTGTCCTCATTTATTTTCATTTTCAGATTGTGGCATTCCTGTTGCTAGTAAAATTTTATGTTAATTAGCAAGTCATTGTTACAGGATTTAAAATTGAGTTTTATAGCGTTAAACTGGCATTATTTGGATGGTGGAGACATTCTTTATCATGTGAGTAAATATTCATTTTTGACCATAACATTCAGACATCAGTGGTATATAAAATATGTAAAACTTATAATTATAATTATAATTATAATGATGACATTCTGCAATGATGTTTGTGGACTAATGAATACTTTGAACTTCAAATACGAGCCACAGGAGTGGAGACTTTTTATAGATGCCTCAAAATACAGTCTAAAGGGAGTTCTCCTCCACAATAGGAACATAATGCCTTCTGTCCCAGTTGCCTATGCAAGTATGACTAAAGAATCATATGATATTTTGAAAAATATGCTGAGATTAATAAAATATAATGAGCACAAGTGGAAAATATGTGGTGATTTGAAAATAGTTGCCATGATATTAGGTATGCAACAAGGCTACACTAAATATGGATGTTTTCTGTGCGAGTGGGATAGTCGCGATAGAAATTCCCATTATAAAAGAAAGATTTGGCCTGAACGTAAGTGGAAAGTTGGAAAAAAAAAATTACTGAATGAGAAATTGGTAGCCAGTGAAGATGTTCTGCTGCCCCCTCTTCACATCAAGCTAGGCCTTATTAAACAATTTGTTAAGGCCATGGACACATCTGGAAGAGGATTTATGTGCCTCTCAAAAAAGTTTCCTCGTCTTTCTGCAGCAAAAATAAAAGAGGGCGTGTTTGTGGGTCCCCAAATTAGAGAACTTCAAAAGGACTCAGATTTTGAACAATGCCTTGCTCCAAAAGAAAGAAGAGCGTGGTCTTGTTTCAAGAATGTAACGCAAAATTTTCTGGGAAGAAAAAGAGCTAACAACTTCGAACAACTGGTTCAACAAATGGTAAATGCATATAGGGATCTAGGATGTCACATGTCTTTAAAAGTGCATTTCCTAGATTCACATCTACATTATTTTCCTGAGAGCTGCTGTGATGTCTCCGACGAACATGGTGAAAGATTTCATAAAGATATAATGTCCATGGAAAAGCGGTATGAAGGGAAATGGATACCTGCGATGCTTGCTGACTACTGCTGGAACATTATCAGAGACTGCAAAATTGAACACAAGAGAAAAAAATAAGACTTTTAAATTCTTAGAGAAAAGTGTATTTTTTCATATTTTCTAAACTTAAATAAGTCTTTCCACATAATATAATTATTATATTAAGGCTTGTGTACATTTATTTCGTTTTATAGTGCATAACATGTTTGTAAATAATTTTGCAAGTGACTAAAATATTTATAGTTACATGTTTTGCCTACATAAATACGTAGCGTGGAAACGAAAATTATTTAAAACATGAAATTGCATATAACTTGAAAACTATGCGTGACACAGAGAAACTAATTACAGATTTGAATTCAGGAGGTGAATTTCCATGTTAATCAAGAATGTTATACCCAGAAAAATGAATTTCATTTTTATTTGTAGAACAGTGTTATCTATGACTTAAGCATAGAAATACTTCGGCTGTCAGTGTTTTATAGTGATTTATTTTCTGTAAGGAGTAATGATAACTTGGTTATTCTAAGAGTATCTTCTCTAGTCTGTAACCTCGCTAATGCAGAGGCAATTCACTATGTTAGCTTGACAGCGGGAGCAAAAGACGGTATGTTAGCACGAAAGTCACAGATTCTGAGGCTGCTTCCCATCAAAAGTAAAATAGCACCAAATGATACATTAATTAAATATTATTTTACAGTAAAACAGCAGTATTAACACATGTGATTGGGAGTACATAATATTATATTTTTAATATCTTGTACACACAAACAGCTTTCAATACCACCACGGCTTCACGCGTTCTAAGAGAGCATCCCACCTGTCTGCAATTTCAAAATCTCTGGCCTTCTATATGAAGTTTTGCGGAAATACATGAAGTATGAGGTTCATCTGTCCGCCGGCGTGGTCTTGTGGTTAGCGTCGCTGACTACAGATCCGTCGGCCCGGGTTCGATTCCCGGTACCTCCTCGGATTTTTTTGAGGTAGGGACTCGTGATTCCAATTGAGTAGCTACTTGATAGAGAAGTAGTGGCTCCGGTCAAGAAAACCACCAATAACGGCCGTGGGTGTCGGCATGCTGACCACATGCCCCCCAACCTGCCATCTGCCTACGGGAGATGACGCAGCGGTCGGGTGGTAGGCCAAGTCCCTCCAGGGATGTAGCGCCACGGAGTTTTATGAGGTTCATCCAGAAAGTAAGTTCTGATCAATGATAAAGAGAACAAAAACACAAAAAGTAAGAAATATTTATTGCAATATCTACAGATATTCACTGGCTACTTCTCAACATAGTCACCACCGTTATTGAGACATTTATTGTACTGGTGCACCAACAATTGTATGTCCGTGCTATAGGAGTCTGCTGCCAACATCCGGAGTAATGAAGTCACTGCCGTCTGTACATCACCTTCATTGTGGAAACAAGAGATGTGGAATGTTATGGATACAAGATACATGGAATGCTGACAAGAGGCGTTCACGACCCCATACAGTCAACAACACATGGAATTTGTTGCTTCAGTTTAGATGAGAGATCTTTGACCAACCACTCTACAGCCCCGATCTCATGTCAAGTAGTTTCATCTCTTCCGTCTCATGAAGCCCTTAGCAGGAAAACATTTCCACTTTCCACAACGATTCTGACATACAGATGGCAGTGATTTCATGACTCTAATTCTTGGAGGCATACTCCTATGACATGGGCATACAATTGTTGGTGCACTGCTACAATAAATGCCTCAATAAAGGTGGTGACTATGTTGAGAAGTAGCCAATGAATCTTTGTAAATATTGGAATTCATATTTCTTACTTATTGATGTTTTTGTTTTCTTTATCGGAGATCGGAACTTACTGTCCGGATGAACCTCCTAGCTCATTCCACCCCGCATCATAGCTTGCAGCCAACTGGCAGCACTTTGACAAGTATTTTTAGTGAGAAAACTTTGTTCTAGTGATTGAAACTTTTAAGAATATAAAAAAAAAAGTAAAGTGATCCCTATACAGGCCATGGAGGCCCAGAGGGTTCCAGGAGATTGAGGCTCCCAGATTTTGGACATTCGGCACATGAAGGTGGTAAGGTTGTCAGCCTTACGCACCGGCCGCCTTTACCCCCAGGATTGTTCCTGGTACTCATTTCTGTTGGAGGCTGAGTCGACCCCAGGGCCATAGTGCCACCAGAAGGATTAGGCCAATT
Organism: Ectobius pallidus; assembly: GCA_964059195.1. NCBI lineage: Eukaryota > Metazoa > Arthropoda > Insecta > Blattodea > Ectobiidae > Ectobius > Ectobius pallidus. The sequence continues at coordinate 157,399,503 of CAXKWD010000001.1, read as the reverse complement.
GAAAAACTCCAACGACCTCATCGGGAATCGAACCCGCGACCTTCCGGTCTGTAGCGCAGCGCCTCGACCACTACGCTACGGCGTACCCCCCTTTTAAGAATATAGAAAGATTAAAATTTATTTTTTGTAATAAATTTCTTATTTTTGTATTAGAAATACTTCCATGGACTGCTTCCCTTACTTCCATGGACTGAATTCACATGAATTACTTTGAACGTTATATGTTTTGAAATATTTAGGTACCTTCCACAAGTTTAGACAGGCAGTCAAGGAGTACATGGTGACGATCTATGGGCTTGTTGATACGGCGCCATTGAGGATAGAACATCTCTGCTTCAAATCCACCACCACGAGACTGGAAGAATTAGACAGAAGTGAATAGTGTTAACGTTAACAACTTATTTACTGGAATGATAATTCTTTCACACTGGCCGTGTGTAGGCTAAGATGGACACGTGAAGTCAGAATGAATTGCATTCAGAATGGCATTGAATTTTCCATTCTGACTTCACGTGTCCAACTTATTTACTGTATTTCTTACTCTCATGAGAGGTTATCTCAAATGTTATGATTCTGGATTCTAACATTAATTACTATTTACTATATTGTATTATACTTTAAATAACACATATCCCACCAAGATTTTAAAACAGAAAAAAAAAGTTTATACCTTTACATAAAGTTCAAATTAATAGAGTCATAAAACTTGCACCAAGCAATGCTTTCCTCATTTTGTTTTTCACCAACTCACAAAAAGTGTACGGTATAATAAAATAGGTGATGAATCAGGCACTTCTGTTAAAATTGTGTTCAAAAGAAATTTAAACATGTGGCATAATTTTTAAGGTCTGTTTGTTGTATTAGTTACTGTAATTTACTTCTACATTAGGCCTACAAGGTATCATCAACAAAAACTTAATTTTTTGCATTTTTATAGTTATAAATGCTACAACCAAAAACCATAAACATTATTTCATACAGAATATACAAATAAGATCTACAGAGTAAGATTGAAATTTTATATTAATTCAATATAATGTGTATTTTAAAGCTTATGAAGTTGTATGCTGTTTATACTGTTCTACCTAAGAACTTCAATTCTCACAATAGTATCTAAGCACAATCATGACGCCTGTTCAAAAATATCTGGACTGTACCTGCTGCACGGTACACAATTTATTGCAGATGCAGGAATCAATCCTTGGTCCTTTGCATGTCAGTCTGCCTAAGTGCTTCAAGCTGTGAAAGCTTTTATGCTTGCTGCATGTAATCTTGTAATGTCCTGTCAATGTGGTTCTATGGTACAAAAAATGAACATTAAATTTTCTAATAAACTTGAAAAACCTGCCACTGAAACCCTTAAAATGCCACAGGAAACCTTGATACGCCTTGGGAGGCTTATGGGAGAGATGCTTTAGATCGAATTCAGCACTTAAGTGGGACCCCTGAATTAAAAAGGTCGGAGGATGACAAGAAGTCTGAGCAGTCCCCACAAGCCGAAAACCAAAAAAGTTAATTTGCTAAAGTGGTTTCGAATGACCATTGAATTACAATTCAAGAAGTCACAGACACCATCAGAATTGCATCTGGAACTACTCAGACAATTATCAAAGTCTATTTGGATGTGCAGTGCAATGCTGCTAACTGGCTTCTCTACCATGACAATGCTACAACTCGTATGACCTACAAAACATGCAAGTTCTTGCCAATAACAATATGACAGTGATCTCACACCCACCCTATTCACCAGACTTGAGACTTCTTTCTCTTTACAAAAATACAGGTAGGAGTGACTTGTTGTTTCAATACCCAAATAACTTAGATACATGGTCGAGGGTAGGATGCTTGGTTCTCTGTTGCAAGTGTTTAATCACTTCAAATGCATACACAGCAAATATAGTGTGATTCCAAGGAATTATCACCCTGGATAGGAAAAATAATAACAGTAGATACTAATTTAATACCTCGGTATTCCAAAGCATCCGTAGTTCGTACAGTTTTTATTCTTACCTTACAACACAATTATTTTAAATATCCCTGTTTTTTAGATTAGGATGTATCTAACTAACAATGTCTTTTCAGAGCAACTACAATAACCAAGACCAATATAAACAACTTTTTAAGTACATATTTTTAGTTGCACCTTGTACAGTGCAATCAGTTTTGCTTTCCACCATAGTGTTTGGCCAATGGGCGAGTATGTCGCACGTTAGCCGGTTAGTCAATTTGCACCCTGTGCCACACAGGAAAGCATAACTGATCACGCTGTAAATGAGGCATTTATTACAATCTTTAGAATAAAATGAATCATGGGCCAAGAACTAAATCCTTTTGGTTAGTATGATGTATCAATGAGTTCTATCCAGAAACTATTCAGACCTGTTCAATTTTCCTCCCAAGTGGAAAAAAAAAATTATTATGAATCTCCTTTATTTCTAAACAATTTTAATTTTTTGAAATATGAACTTCCTCGAATGCAAGAATGCAGGGATCTTTTCTTAAAGTATACTGCAATATTTATTCCCAGGTTTTGATGCAGGACTAATTACACTCCTAGTTACAGTTAGGTACCCACAGAAGTCGAGGGCAGCCAACTGGGGCATGGGTAATAGCTCATTTGTCACCACATGGCATCCAACTCTGCTGTTAAATCATCTGTGCTATCCTGTAAACGAGAATTATCTTAATTTTATGCAGAGAATAAACTGGTAAGAACAAAATTCCTGAGTTTGCTCTGTCCCAAATAGTATTTTAACATGACTGTTCTGCTCATAAGTCAGTTACCAATCCAGTATAAGACTATGTGGAACTTTAATTAATTGCAAGTGTCTATCACCATAATTTTATCATTTTATTTTTATCACTTCAATTTATCGCACCTATGAGCAATTGTTTTTCAATATAAATTCACAAGAGTTGAACACTGAAACACATGTAGCTTCTTTGATAAAAAAACAATTAGTCACTGAACACAGCAACTGGGTATCCATAAGCTGAATATGAGCAAGAGGAAATATGAAAAGAATGTATAATTTTATGTATGGTGAAGCATTTTAAATACAATAATAAAAACACAGTATTATTAGTAGCCTAGAAGCAAGGACTTTTAACATAAAAAATAAAACAGCTGATGCAGCAAAACTATCGTAAATGGCAAGACGATAGATATATTATATATACTGATTATCTTGCCATAGGCTATCTCACAGTCAAAATTGTTCAATATTTTCCCATTTAGGCAAGTATTTATGATCCCCTTTCGTCTACCTATATAAAAATATCAGATCTCTGCATGTTGTGATGTTGTAAACAATTGAATGAAGTATGGCAACCAAAAAAGGCCTTCTTCAATTAATTTCACAATTGAAGTCTTCTTAATCTAAGTCTTGGACGGAAACATGAGTCTAAATATTATATTAGATGTGTAATTTCCTAACAATCTATAAATATAATCTTCAATGCAAACTTAATTTTGTTTGATTCAAAGTAAAGAAAGTAAAATACTATCAGCCTTACTAATAAAAGCTGCTTATACCTGCGTTGAACGGTTGTTTGGTTGTTCACCGTGCAAGTTCTGCATAATATGTATATTTGGAGTTTCCTATTTTCAAGAAGTAAGTTTCTGAATGTGGAAACAGTGAGGTCTTGACTGTGATCTTTGGATAAAGATTAAGTACAATCAGAACTTCCTGATGAATTTATTCCAACTTGAGCAGAGGTTTATTGAAGGACAACAAAGTGTTTTAAGTGCACGTGATTTTCTTTTTTAGTCACTGTATAATCTAGAGGAGGTTACATAGAAAATATATCAAAACATAAAAGCAGACTAAAATTACAATTTTTAAAAAGAAACTGTACAAACTGTAAAAATTGTAAAATATTATAAATTATATTTTCATTTTGGTTATAGCTAGATGAATTCCTTTCTAAATCCAGCAAGAATTTCTCAGACCTTGTACACATACTCTTAAGTTTTTGTAGAGTCTACTTTGGCTATGACCGCCAGCGTGGTCTTGTGATAAGCATCACTGACTACAGATCCGTTGGCCCGGGTTCAATCCCTGGTACCTCCTCGGAATTTTCTCAGGTAGGGAGGTCTGGAATGGGGTGCACTCAGTCTCGTGATTCAAATTGAGGAGCTACTTGATAGAGAAGTAGCGGCACCGGTCATGGAAACCACCATTAATGACCATGGGTGTTGGCATGCTAACCACATGCCCTCTAATCCTGCCATCTGCCTATGGGAGATGATGCAGCGGCCGTGTGGTAGGCCTAGTCCCTCCAGGGACGTAGCGCCACGAAGTTTAGTTTTTTTACTGTTCAGCAAGCAATTCAAGATGTTTCAAACGAATTTCAATAGCAATTTCATCTCTTAGCACTGAATATTTTATTTAAAAGGAGAAATATATGGTCTTTTGGGTAATAGAAGATACAAATAAATTCCTAACACTGTTAACTGCTTCTCTCAAATGTTTGTCTATGTTCAGGACCATCTAGAAATGCTTTCTTGCTTATGAAATACATCAAGAACAAGCCTTCAAGATCAATTGATTTTCATCTGTATGACTATTTACCTGTTGCTAGAAGTGACTTCTCCTTGTACAGCACTATGTGTTTAAAAAATATTTATTTGCATATTTATTTACCTGTATTTATTATTTAATCCTATTTGATTTCATGGTGCTTGCACACATAGCATTACATGGAATATTGTTATTTTATCTGTTGGCAAAGGGATTGGTTTGTTATATAAATTGATTGTTAATATCTTTGCTGAATCATTAAATTGAGGGAGGAATAAGTCACTTGTTTGTGATAAATTTCTCGGGAGAGACTATTACATACTATTGCTCTTAATGTAAGAAGGTCACTCATATTGGCAATAGTTTAATTCAAATTAGTAGATATTTCAAAGGGGTATGCCGTAGCATTGTGGTTGAGGAGCTGGGCTACAAACCGGAAGGTCACGGGTTCGATTCCCAATGAGGTCGTTGAGATTTTTCAATTGACCTAATCCTTCTGGTGGCACTATGGACTTAGGGTCAACTCAGTCTCCAAGCAAAATGAGTACCAAGAGCAATCCTGGGGGTAAAGGCGGCCGGTGCGTAAGGGTGACAACCTTACCACCTTCATGTGCCGAATGTCCAAAATCTGGGAGCCTCAACCTCCTGGAACCCTCTGGGCCTTCATGGCCTGTATAGGGATCACTTTACTTTACTTTACCTTTACCTAGATATTTCAAATGTTCATTTTGGTCCCTTTAGTGATCCTATTAGAGAAGGGGCTCTTGATTGGCTGATGCACGTATAATCCAATGTTGCAGTAGTTCACTAACATAGGCATGCACATCATGTTGGAAATGTGGAGGACGTTCTATCTAGTTGAAACAAGAATTCTGGTTTGTCTCCCAAGATCTAGGGCATCAACCATTCGATCATGTCCAAACCCAAAATAGTGTGCTTCTTACGAAAAAATAAATAAATAAATTATGAGTTATATCAGAAGATACCTTATTTATGATAACTATCCACTGTTTGTTCCTGTATTAGTATAAAGGCTTTTAACAGAATTATGAATCATTGCAAAATGATTTTGTAATGCCATTTGTGACAGAGCATTTTCAGGAGAATGTATAAAGATATAAAACTGACTTTTTAGTATTCAGTAATCTTAGTAGTCTTCAAACTACACATTTAAATTCTTTAAGTTTAAGAAATACTATCACTTTAGATTTAGCTAAATTGTAAGGCAACATGCAAACAGAGAAAGGGTGAAGTTTAACACTTCTAACATTGAGAACATGTCAGGAAAACATTAAAAAAGTGGTTGAAATGCTTAACAAATAAAGGATAATTCTGAAATAATTTTGGGAAGGTACAGTAAAATGTAGAGTAGAGTAGAGTAGAGAAGAAAGGAAGATACAGAAAGTGTGATAAACAATAAACTGTAAAAGTTTTAATAGAACAACCCTCATATGTATGTTCATAAATTTAGATTGATGCCAAAGAAGAGAAAAAGTCTATTAAGCCATCCAAGGTAAGTAAAAGTGTTGTTGGAATGAAATTTTTCACAATTTGCTTAGCTAACAAATAACTTGCAAAGACTGTTGGGAACTTAGCTAACATATATGCAATGACCACAGATTCAGAACTCTCCATTTTGAAATATTTTTTCCTCTAAATCTATATGATATACCAATACACTTCTAAAGCAATTTCTTTTTTGAATGCGTATATTTATAAGCTCGTCTTCTCCTCACTCCCTAATTGCACTCTCATAAATATAAATATATATATATATATGTTACTCTTCAGAAACTTGTATCATAAATAATTATTGTGACACAAATCCTTTCAGTCAAGGAAACCATCAACTGTGGCGGTGGAAGTTTGCATGCAGATCACATGCCCTCCAATCCTGCCATCTGCCTATGGTAGATGATTTAGGGGTTGGATGGTAGGCGGTCCCACAGGGGGTGCGGTGTAGCATCATGGAGTTTAGTTTAAACATGAATCCTATTGAGGTTAAATATTTAAGTTTGAAAAATCACAAGCCAAATCGGGCAAATGTGGTGGCCAGTTGACAAGACCAAACCGGAAACAAGGCGATCTAGTTGTCGTGGAAGTTCTGGTAACATCCACTTTACACTTCTGCTCTATATGTTAAGGGCTTTTGAATGCTTATGAACTGATTGCGTTGGACTTTCCTTTAAAGCAGCTCTTATTATTGCAATGTTGTCTGGTTTGCGAACTATATGTGTCCTACTGGATGGGTTTGAAGCAGATGCTGTTGTTCTGAACTATTTCACCCACCATGTAATTGCCTTATGGGATGGAACTTGTCCATTCTATCTGATTTCAAAATACTGTTGAAACAAACGCTGCATTCTACAATACTTGAAAAAAGTTTCAACTGCAAACTGTAACTCAACCAGCACACATTATGCAGTGGTATAAACATCAGGTCTCTCAGAAACCAACAAATAATAGTGCATAATTTCAAATGAATCTTTGTTTCTTTCGCACCTTGTACATATGAAGTAAGTCTTAAAACTCATGCTGAATAGTGTGCCTTAGGGGTGGAACAGTACACAAATCAGGGCAAGAGCTCTAGACATTATAAGAACAATGTTTTCTTTGATTGAATTAATCGGGAAAACATTCAAACATAATTACAAGAGAAGCATTAAGATTTTATTTGCACGTTGCTGCTTCTATTGAAAAATATTAAATTACTTGATACACAGTCTACAGTAAGCCTGGGGAAGTCAGCTTTAGTTGGAATGGATACTTGGACTTTGATGCCTATTTCTCATGGTATTAGCAATATCGCTACAACTTGGCGGAAGAAGGAAATTGCTTATAGTGGGTATGAGGGCAGTTTTATCAATCAATTATCCATTATTTTTATCACATTCTGTGTTTTGTTTAATTACTCATGCACCAATCATCTGCTTATTCTGCAAAGCAAGAGCAGATGCAACTAAAGTTTACTGTAAATCAAACAAGAACATAAACTAGGAATAGGAAGAATTAAAAGTGTAATGGCAGCTTGATGTTACCATAATCTTTAATATTATAAAGTTGAATTAATATGCATTACTATTTTAAACAATTAACAATTCCAAGTGAATTTAATAAAATTACTCAAATGTGTTTTCATCAGCAGCGAGTTAGTTCAAACGTTATGGTTAAGAAAACAAACAGTTTTGATTCTCTGCAACAGCATTATCTTTAACTAACTGTTTATTAATTCTGGGAATCCTGAGATTGCAAAGTTATGAGTCATTTACCTTGTTATGTAGTCTATGCTAAGATTCTGTCTAGCAGCCAAGTTTAAAATAGCTCACTCGCACCTAATGGTCTCCTTTGCCAATAAGAGAACGTCTCCTGCAATCCAAAACCTGGGAACTCAATTCATTCAATTTTCGCACATATTGATTACAAGTTCACATAAAACCTTCATCAGGTTGTGATAATAGTATACCTGCACTATTACAGATTCTTTTTCTTGCCTAACTGAACAAATTTCTCACTAATGATTATAAAATTAAAGTTCCTTAAATGCAGTAATTATTAAAACACCACAAATTCCTTTCCTTGCCCTTTAGCACATGGGATAGCCAATGATTCCAGTAGTGTTACAAATACAGCAAACTCACAATTATTATCTGGGTAAATCACCGGATGAGCACAAATAATAAAACAAAACATAGTAGTCCTACATTGGCTCATGCGCGAACAAACAAAAATAAAAAACATGGATAATCCACATGTTAGAATAATTATTACTATTTTAGTTTCAGGCGATGTTATCATGGGCTACATATATAACCTAATGCAATTGTAATAGGCTGTAAATACTACTAAATTTGTCAAAACGCTTGTAAAGTTTTCACTAACAATAATATACTAGGTATATATTATATAAAAGAAATCTGGGAGAAGTTTCTGTATTGATTTAGGCAAAGGCCTACTTTGCTGAACATGTTTTTCTAGCCAAGGCAGTAACCAGCATGCCGAGTGCCAAGAGGCTGCGGTGCCCCCAGCCGGTTGTTGTCAGCAATGAAGTCCGTCTAGTGGTATCAGAAACCTATGTGCCAACAGCTGCCAGACATGTTGACCCTCGGCTGGAGAGGTGCAATGGCTCATATCACTGATGAAGTCTACCTAGCGGTATCGGAAACCTGTGCATTGACAGCCACCAGATGCTTCTTCTCAGCTGGCAAGTCACTTAAGTGACTGTTGAATAAATTATTTTAAAAAGGGAGGAAGAACCTAGCATGGATAATTGCGAACTGGGTAATCCGCCCATAGATAATCGGGAGTTTGCTGTAATAAACACCTTGCTACAATGTTTATTACGGACTTAGTAGTTTATTAGTGGAAATGATATGACTATATTATGCAATTCAGTTTGTAATCAATTCAACTTTTCTTTACTTCAAAATTAAGGGATGGAACTACATTCACACAGTAAACTATCAATAACAGGTTATATTATGTTTTGCATAATGTCAGTTTATGTATCAGTACCAGAAAAACATGCAGTAAATAATGATTGTAAGAGGAATGATAATTCTTTCACACTGACAATGTGGAGGCTAAGATGGAAAGACAAAGGTCAGGCTAAAAAATTCAATGCCATAGCCGGATCTGGTTCAAATCCCGGCTATGGCATTGAATTTTTCAGTCTGATTTCACCTTTCCAATGATTATAACATTTATTTTGTACAATTGGTACATATGCAAACAAGATCAAACACCTTCCACAAACAACAGCAGCACTTCTAAGATCGGAAAAGGGGCACAACACCTTAGGAGAACACCGTTAAAGGATGGGATTTGTCAAAGGAACAGGATGCTCTCGGTATAGTGGAAGATGTAGTCCTGCCTCTAAACAAAGAGCACTTGCTAAACTGCAAACAACTAAATTCCAGAGAAAAAAGACCGAAAAGATATTGCTGGGAAGCATCAGGACTAATTTGTGTGAAATCAAGTCCAGCTATTGAAAACAATAGATTTACTTTGTAAATCTCTCATAGCACTGAATACAAAGTACATTATTTCATAATAAGTAAACTTATTTTAACAAAACTTCTTCAATTATGTTGCAATAAATGCAGGCAATGAGAATACCAGAGAATGAGATTCATTGTTGTTAACCAAGAAAGTAATATTTAATTAGAATGACAATAGTATTAAGTAAATGAATTGCTTACAGTGACATAGTAGAGTTATGCATAGTGCTGTTCAAAGTTCTAAATTGTAGATTCTAATTATATTTGTTTATAGGGTCTATCTTTAGAATTCGGGTCCCTTTTAGCACAAAATCCTCCTGAATTATGGAAGTGGGGGAAACAGCTGCTGTTCTAATGATTATGTATGGAAATTATCATTTAGCATTTTTGGGTTGTGGTTTCCAGAAACCAATAAATACAGAGCCATGTTTAGGTAAAATATGTTTTTATTTTTTTATTTTTTTATTCCTATTAGTAATTTGAACAAATCAAGCATTTTAAACAAAGCTGTGAATAATTATAAATTAATTTAACAATATACAAAATACGGTACACGAAAAAATTAATTTAATATGATATATCTTTTTGCGACATTCACTACAGAATAAATTCAAACATAAGACTCAGCTAAGATCAGAATTGAAAGACAAAATTCCTTCAGAACAAAAATCTGGTATCTACAAGATAACATGTAACGACTGCAACAACTGTATGCATAGGCAAAACTAAAAGGAACCTCAATATTAGATGGAGAGAGCACTTCAAAAATATTAGACAGAAAAAACTGAAAAACCCGCAGTAGCTGCACATGTATGGAATCCTGATCATGAAGAAGTCAGTGCAGTTCTGTTTAAATATCTTTAACATCAGTTGTAATTGACCATATATAATTAATAATTATATATATACCCAGAAACATAGGAATCACTGCCAAAACTTTGACATCCCAGGGGAGAGGGAGTTAGGCCCAACTGGAGAACTGGTTAAACTGCAGCAGAGACATTGGGTGGTATAAGATGGAAGTTTGGCAGTTGGACCTAGCTCATGATGACATGGAATCCTCTTGAAAACCGTTTTCTAGTAAGTAATAAATTACAATGAAGTAGCAAGTGTATTGGAAATATGTGTTAATAACTTGTAAATGCTTTCTTAGTACAAGATTTAAAGTTTTCTTAGTTCTGATTCATAATAATAGTTTTACAGTCTATAGGCACAACTTGGGTCTCTGGAAAATCCAAGAAATCAGCATTCTTTCCATCTCAGCAGCCTTCTTCTGAGAAATTATTATGTTCTCAGGATTTAGGGAGATATTTGAAGAAGGGTATTTAATGTTCATATACACACACAGAAGAGATTACACTAGTAAGAAGGGTGCGAGATTGCCTAAAATACATTCATGGTAAAGTGATGCAGGGTGTAGTATTTAAAAGCAAAACATGCCAAGATGCAGTGTGTGATTTGTAGGGGGGATTCCCCCACTGGCTTGAATGACTGCATGATATACATTTTTAAAATTTTAATTCTGAAGTGAAACTATTAGGCATCCCCCCAATAAAATCACAAAATGCACACTTTAGCTTTCTTCACAGCTTTGATGCTTAGGTTTCTTCACAAAAGTCAAACCATATGCTCATACCAAAACTAAATCAGCTGGTAGTTTCTACACCTGAGTAAAAAAATTAGCTAAAAATTGTATTTACTTAAGATATCTGTCAATTACCACACTTTTACACCCTGCAGACTCAGCAAATATGAAACAACAGGATACACGGAAGCAAATAGGTATTACACACATATCATATACATGTCATAAACTTACGAGTACAGTGTGAATCATTGGAGATAAGATCAAATAAAACATAATAATCTATCAACATTTATTGCTCAGTGTTTAGTAAATAAAATTTGGAGAACAAAAGCTTGTTGCCCAGGACCCGGTTTTGTCTTAAAAGAATTTCTAGAAATGTGGAATACTGGTACCCTACTATAAAATTATTTAGTCATAATTTGATGCTTATGAATTGTAACAAATCTGAAGTTTCAGTGCTTTAAATTAAACAATTCTACAAATCGTAATTTACACTTAGCAGTACAGCAAAGTCACAAACTTGACTTGAAGTGGACTTTGGAATGAGAGTTCCAAAATGTCAATAGGGCACTCAGATGTGAAACCTCATCATTTTATTGTACGTGAATCTACTTTATAACCTTAAAGTGAGATGAATTGTGAGTCCCAAATGTTAAGAGAAATTATCCAAATTCATCTGTGCAGACAAGGGAAAGACTTAAAACAAAAAAAGGACTTAGTTTGTCTCAGATGTCTAAATGTAGAATTACAATTACAAGTTTTGCATGGCTTTCTCTGCATGATGGACATCTATGTACTTTGTAATAATCACAATCTCAAACAAAATCAATGAAAGGTGGATAGAAAATTGATGATCTAATAAATTATTGTTACAATAGTAATTATGTCCCAAGAACAACTCTCTCTTAAACATAAAGCAATACTAGAAAAAAGGCGTAAAATTTTGGTGAATATCAAGTTATCGAGAGTAAAGTTTCCGTGACTCTACCTACAAAGATTCTCTCCCACCCCGCTGCCAAGCATAGTATTGAAAATTTCCATGTTTTAACATAAGTATGCTGCTAGTCTGACTTCTCTATTTAAATTTTGGTATAATTTTTATATCTCGTTTAATTTGTTCTTTTTCAATGGTTCAGTCTGTACATTTTAATTATAAAGGTAAAATTATATTGAAAATGGAACAATGAAGCAGGCATTAAGTTATTTTTAAAAGGAATATCCCTTCATTATCAATGGACTGGCACTTACCTTTGCTGTCTGTGCCAAAGTTTGTGTGCGCGTGTCAATGATGTAGCCACGCTTACCCGGACCAAGCACAGAATTAATCAGTCTCTCATCTTCCTTACATCTCTTGGAGTTGGGACCTGTCATGGGCTGGCTACTTCGCATCAGAACACTCTGAAGGGCAAATCATAAAAATATTTTTATTATAAACATTTTAACTGTACAGATATTTACAAAAACTTTAGTTTCTTAATTTAAAAAATAATTGTTCCAAAATATTTTGAATAACTGGCTTTCATAAGTAATAAAACCTAATACTTGAACAAAATCCTCATATTTTACATAAAGCATTACTTTATTAGTCTTATATGTCTGGTTTAAACAACTGTTCAAAATGACATTTATACATTAGTAGCAAAAGACCTCCAAGGCAGGAGATATGAACACATAGCTAAACATGCAGAAAAAATCTAACACGTCCCCAGAAAACAGCAGTAGCACTCTTCAGACTGGAAACAGGCCACGACTGTCTAGATGACCACCTTAATAGAATGGGAATTGTCCCCAGAACCAACGGATGCTCCTTGTGCGATGAAAGTGTCCTCCTAAGCAAGGAACACCTGCAGGCGATTAGACCCCGAGAAAAAGAAGAAACAAGATATAGCGGGACTCTATTGGGAAACAAGAGAACTAATGGTGTAAACCAAGCTCCAACCATTTGAAAACAACAACAACATTAGTAGCAGTGAAAAGATTCATGAATGCTCTGTTTTCTTGGCAGGCATACATACTACTACAGTACCTTCAATGCATTAACAAGTGTCATTAACAATTGATATTTGTTTGTAACATGCAAATCTCAGCTTTTGCCAGCCACATCAGATTGGGGCTAATAGCAAGGAACGATAAGTACAATAATATGTACATAATCTTAGCTGGTGTTGTCAGAATTAACCTAGTTACATAGTTAGCAATGAGGGTACCAACAATAACAAGTTTTACATGAGTGCTTACTGAACAGGGGGATGGTTACAAAATAGAGCCTGGGGCAGCAGGTTGTGTTAATCTTGCTTTAGTACAGTAGAGTCTTGCAAACTCAGAACTCAATAACCTGGCAGTTTGGATTACTTAACAACCATGACAAGTAAAATAAATGAGTATCAAACAATTTTTTGGCAAGAAATGGGATAAACTGTTTTGTTGTAATTTTACTGATGCAAAAATTTTTGTTTCAAAGAAGATTAAAACATCTGCATTAATACGTTTTACGATGATTTTTAATGGTGTTTATTATATTTGGGGCCAATTAACATACTTTTAATTTCTGCAATAACAGTTTGAATTTTTAAGCCCTTATTCCTAACAACTCGGTATTTTGGAAACTCGGCACCTTTTGGTCCATATTAGGCTGACTTTGTGGGACTCTACTGTATTTGTAAAGAGTGGGAAGATCTATCATCATATTTATACTTTAATTCAAATTCCACTAAAGCCAGTACATCTAATAAAATTATATGTTGGCTATTTACCCCTCCATCATGCCTATAACTAAGCACTGGAAAGCGACCTCCTTCACGGAAATTAGCAGCTGCTATGATAGTCTCATCATCCACAGACTTTGGTACTACAACAGCACTTGGGTATGTCGGACAAACCTGTAAGATGAAGAAAAAACACACAGTTAACGAAATCCCATCAAATGATCTTAGAGATGTGGTCCATGAACTTCACAAAAGAAAATAAATATATCAAAATAGTACAATATTAATTAATTAGGCATAACAAATTTTTCCTATTGGGTTTTAATGAACTGCTGCCAAACTGCAGACTTTTTAACACACCATTGCACGACAGACGAGACATTATCTTATGGATCTGTACTCTGTGAAGAACTTTCTCATTCAAACGATCATTTGCTTCTTTAAATTACTTAAGAACAGATTACTCGATTCTTAAAATTATTTGTTTGTGCCCATCACGAGTTGATGGACTATAAATTCACATTTTACTGTGCATTACAGGCTTTTTATTTTGTTCATCTTCTTTCCTTCAATTTGTCTGGTCCAGGCCCACACATAAATTAATCCAAAATGTTGGTTGTTCTGCATTCTAAAAATGTAAAATAAAAGAAAGTATGAAGATTTGATTGGCAACCATGTGAGCACACAATATGAGTCGATCTGAAAACCTAAAGTAAACGATCACACTTTTAAAAATATAGTAAGATACTGAAAATGAATTCTAAATTTAATTTTACCAAAGGATGAAATAAAGAAATAATCAAATAAACCAAAATAATTAAATATACGAGTTTGGAAACAGAGATAGAAAAGAAGATTGTTAATTTATGAACTGTAATACAAATTTTCTAACATAGAGAAAAATTCTTCGTATTATGGTGTTGATTAAATGATACACAAATCTCCCGACAATAAACTATTCTGGTTAGACCTTGAGGTTTAAGGTCAAGCCAGCAGTAAATCCATTAAACACTGTCATAAAAGATTACATACATGAAAACTTGACTTATTGTATGACTACAGGTATGGTTTCTTTTGCATTATGAAATAGGTCTGTAGCAGGAAGGCCAGAGGTGGTTGGCAGTGGCCTAGCTTTACATTGTGTTCTGGGTAAACTGGATTTTAAAATATGAATTTATAATTATTCAAATGATACACGAAATCCCATTGTATTAGTGTTTTAAATAATAAAATAATGTTAATATTTTTCACATGGATCGATTTTGTATATACCTATATATAATATAATATTATTATTATGATTATGATTAGTAGTAGTAGTATTAGTAGTAGTAGCATTAGTAGTAGTAGTACCACTATCATTATTAATTATTAATGAAATTGACTGGACTTAGATTTTAAACTAAACTACATAGATTTAAAAAAAAAAGAATAAGGTTCAATTAAAAAAGAAATGCCTAAATCAAGCTTAGGGGTTGGTCTTTTACGTTTTAGTTCTCATTTTTGGTTCATACTCTCTCTAGTTTTCTATATCACCTAGTGTTGGGGCTTAGGGCCTCCAATTGGAGGTTTCTGTTACTTAAGTGAATTTTGTTACGCTCATTTTCCAAGAGAGGGCAGAGTGACAGGTGGTAAGCCCATCACCTCTCAACCCACCCTCAGAAACTAAGGTATTTATTGGAGTTCTTTTACGTGCCATAAATCTACGGCACAGGCCTTGGTTCATATGATCAAGTCAAAAACGGTGTTATCTTTTGAACTGTCCATAGATTAAAACATGCGACACGGAAACAATCACAAGCTTAAAATAAACTAATATTGCACTCAATGCTGGGTCAGCATTGACTGAGGAATGTAATGTTCATGTTACCGTACTCTTCCCTTATTCATTCTATTATCCGGCTCCAGCTCGGGCACTCTTTAAGTGAGCAGGTATCAAGAGAAGAGACTAGATTCTCAAAACCTGTATCCAGTCTCTGTGGTGGTGACTTTATGCAGCTCTTGCAAAACAAATTAGCCTGTCTTCACAACGAGTAGTTTAACGTTTAGTGGGAAGTAATATAACTTGCACTCGATGAGACTCGACTGGCTGGACCATCGCTCAGTCTCGGCTCATCTTTACTGTTGCACCGTGAGTTTTTGATGCTGCCTAAGCATGCAGCACCACAAGTTGATGCATAAAAGCAGGAGGGGCTGGGGTATGAAGTGGCAAAAAATATTCTGATTACAGGGCTAATGAGTTTATAATGATAAATGACTTGGTTGATGCTGCCTTATTTATCTGTTTATGAATCCACTTATTCATAAGTCTCAAAGTCTACTCTTATGCTACGCCACTACTGGTTGGACACACTGGGTACTCAGTGGGTGTTTTCTTATGCTCTGGCAGTTTGTTTTACTAGATACACATTGTAAATGGGCGTCTCTTACACCGAACATTTGTGCCTTAAATTGACTAATTTAGAATTATTAGCACAGAGATGAAGCTAGATCCTCATTCCATGAGAGGAAATAAATATAACTTTTTTTTTGCTCGAGGAAATGTAAATTTTAGGCATGAAAAGAGTTTACAATAGGGAAGAATTTTGCAAATAAGTTATTAATGAATAAACACTATGGTTACTTCAGAAGACAGGTGTTAAATGCACAATCCACATACCATTTTTAATAATATAATATGCCAGTGGCGGCTCATGGCTGGGAAGTTAGGTGAAGAGCTACTAGGAAAGAAAAAAATAAATGTACACATGCTTACACAATTTAAAACTTCTTTCTTATCTTTGTCTTTCCAACATGAAAATGGTTTTCATTTAAATGATTTAAATGATATTTAAAACATCATGGCACTGAACGTAATGAAGAAGGAAGCAAGCTCTATATGCTTCTCATGTTGGAAGAAGCGAGTGTAAAGAATCTCATCTACTTCTCGTTACAGAAAGATTGAAGCAAGTGACATCACGGTTGTCATAGCAACCATCAATAACACTGCTGAGCCTGTCCGGGGGCACCATGTCCAACCATCCAGATAAGCTCTGCTCTGATCCAGCCTGATCTTGCACTTGCTACCACAGTACAATACAAAAATAGAAAATACCTTTCAAGTAAAAACCAACATACGTGATAAGGAAAATAAGGTAAGAGAAAAATATTGGTACTTCCCCTGAATAGCCGCCACTGTAATGTACCCTACAGATTTTCACTACCCTTTACAAATGAAATGGAAGGGCAGTGAACTCTCACAAACAAGGACAAATTGTACATCTTTACATAAATCCTCCCAATATAGGCCTTACCGAAAGACATTTTCAATGAGAAAATTCTACCTACTGGGAAGAAAGCTAAAGCATAGAATCAGTTGCACATCAAAAGAATGAAAGAAAATGAGAAGCTACAGATTTGTCTGACTCTCAATGGCATTAAGCATCGCCACATTTTTCAAGTTAAAAACTCACTGTAATTCTAAATTTCAGAATTACATATTTTATAACATTTTTGGATAAATGTATCGGCTATAACATCCAATGTTGATTTTTTACGTTTTCAGGGATTCCTGACATTGTATCGCTTATTTTCAAACTCTTGTTTGCAGTAAATTGTGGATTTCAAGTCAATATGTCTGTTAAGTAGTCAAGGCAAGCATCGCTGTAAAGATGTCGTAAAGAAAGGAAAGTGTTGAATATTGAAAAGTCACACATGGTGATTAGAAAACGGGGAAACAAACATAAACATCGTGAAGGAGTTGGATGCATCACTCTAAACGATTTCTACAATTTGGAAGGACAGAGAGAAAATACAGTCTCTATCCGAACAAAATTAACTACAAGTCTTAGCTGTTATTGTAGAAAACCAGAAAGTTAAATTCCGATAATGTGCCAACTTTTCTCAAGTAGAGAAGTGGAATAGTGTTTTGTTATTGACGCTTTGCAGTTATGTAACGTGTTACATTTTTCTAATGTGTAAGTACAGTACATTACATTTGTACAGCATTGTAAAAAGAGAGACGGGAGAAAATGTAGATCTTCATAATTTAGAGTGCTGTATGTACTGTAAGAGGGTACACAGTAATTTATGTTGAGCGTGTACTGTAAAATAATTTATGATACAAAAACTGAAACAAGAATATTTCATACATGACTATTATAGCACAAACAGCAAGTGGATTTCACAACTTGTGGATTTGAAATTTTTTGAAAAAAAATCAGGTTTCTGCAACTATCGGCTATATCTGCTGTAAATTGACAGTCCCTTCAGAGTTGTTATAACTGGTTTTAACTGTATAAATGAAGTTGTGATTTAAAGCTCTCAGGCTGACTGCAATGGGACTTCAAATATACTTTGTTAAAATATGAAATTTCCTTGGAATACCATTTCTTGTAGCAGGTATCCTTAAATAGTTAAATCATGTAAAAGTGACTTACAGTGAAATCCTTGTTGATGTAACTTATTCGCCACTCTTCAGCCTGACTTGTTACAAGCTGCGAGTACTCAGTCTCAGGTCGAAATGCTGTCCAGCCATCTTCCAAGATGGGAAACATAGCACGATAGAAGAAAGGATATAGTAATGTTGGATCATCTGTAATGCACAATAACAACTCAAGAACTAACTGTAATCAAACTGTAATGGAACTTATTTAACAAGAAAGAAATACGGTTTGTTTGTTATGGTTATTTAATGATTGTGTAACCATCTGTTATGTAGGCCTGTAAATCATTATCAGTGTCCAGGAATTTTATCCTGTATTTTTTATTTTAAACAGTTCCTATCACTGTAGCTGCCTAAAGACAAAGTATAATTTGTACCAATCTTATCTGTAAATTAACAACTAAAATCTTACAATTCTAAAAACAAACATAAGTAACAACAGAATATCATAAAGTTTTGAAATTTAACAAACATTGAAATATATAACAGAAATTACCAGAATCTTATATTGGGTGGAAAAAATTAAAAGGTTACTGGAAGAAGTTGGAATGGGATTGAAAAGTAATGCATAATAATTAATCATTGTATGGAAGTTTACACAGTGAAGCTATATTATAATTTAATAATATTGAGTTGGGTTTAGCACTATGCTTCACTTATTTTATAAATACCTGTACTAGTTTCGAAGACCCTCGTCATTCATAATCATCAGGTTAACACCAATCAGGAATATATAAAATTAATTGTACAAACTGTGAGAAAGTATATGTGGGTAAGACTAAGAGAAAGTTGGAGATTAGGGCAAAGGAACACATGAGACATTTAAAATACGCAAATACGGATAAATCTGCAGTAGCGGCCCATTTTTGGAATGAGGGGCATGACATCGATCGGGATACAAAACTGATAAAATGTGTCGAAGGTCACAAGGAACTCTCAGTGTGGGAAAGGATATTCATCCACAAACATAAAGGATACCTTATGAACTTCGACATCCCATCAGACGAAGATCTCATCGCCAAATGCCACACACTTCCACCAGAGCGCAGCAAAAACGGCCAGCCGGCAGTTGGTGTTAACCTGATGATTATGAATGACGAGGGTCTTCGAAACTAGTACAGGTATTTATAAAATAAGTGAAGCATAGTGCTACACCCAACTCAATATTATTAAATTATAATGCATAATAATTTTTTTTACTAAAAGTTTAATAGGTACAATTACAAACAAATGCACACATGAAGGGAAAACTTTTGTCTGTATTCCTACATAGTCGCCAAGTTTCTCAACACATTTCTCCCATCGTGATACCAGTTTCAAAATACACTGTTCATAGAAGTCTGTTCGGTCGGAGTATAGCCATCTGTGGACTGCTGTTTTCACTTCTGTACTGACACAAAGCATTTACCAGCCAGGAATTTCTTCATGGGACCAAACAAATGAAAGTCCGATAGTGTCAGGTCCCCCCATGTTGCTGCAGCTGTTCGTGAGAAAATTAAATTTGGTTGGGAGGTGCTCCAGCATCCTCCATACAGTTCAGTCCTTGCATAGTCGGACTTTCATTTGTTTGGTCCCATGAAGAAATTCCTGGCCAGTAAATGCTTTGTGTCAGATGCAGAAGTGAAAACAGCAGTCTGCAGAAGGTTATACTCCAACCGAATGGACTTCCATGAACAGAGTATTTTGAAACTGGTATCACAATGGGAGAAATGTGTTGAGAAATTTGGCGACCATATAGAAAAATAGACAAAAGATGTCCCTTCATGTGTGCATTTGTTTGTAATTGTACCTATTAAATTTTTTGTAAAAAAAATTATTGTGCATTACCTTACTATCCACAACAAGGAAACAGGTATTTGGCAACAAGGAAAAGGTAATAGGATAGGTCTTTGGAGGGAAGTAAGAAAACGAATGGAAGACATGGAAAGATTTGAGTGAGCTTTGTAAACAAAAGTTCTTTGAGATTATACAGAGTAATCAAGACAAAGTAGGGAAGGGAGAAATAAGTGGATTGTTGTGATAAGCCTGGACGGGAGGGAGATCAGGGGTGGTATTTCTGAAAGGGTTAAGGAAAGACAAAGAGGAAGGTTGTGTGATGCAGTAAAGAGTAAGGAATATCACACTACTTAATAGAATGTGAAGGGGTAAGAAGGTGGAGGGAAGACATTTAGGAGACAAAATGGGAAAATTTACGTATGAGATAATAGCAATTAAGATGCTAAAATTCAGGGGAGAAGACAAAACAAGGAATATAGGGGGGTATTTAGGAAAAATGAGAGAGAAGTGGATGAGAAAAATTAAGAAGTAGATTAAGAGGGAAATAATTAAAAAAAGGTGTGGTAAGTTATCCAGAATCCCCAATCATACATAGAACCTAGGGGTTAAAGTATAAGGGGATTCTTAAAGGGTAGTGCTAGACTTATAGATAAGATAATATGTAAAGTGGATGTAGATAATTAAGTATGTAAATATGTGTAAATAAAATTCTATTCAATTAGAATCTAAATGCATCACGTCAAGTTATAACAGTGGTTTCTATAAATGTGGAGTGGACCTTTCAGAGCTAGAAGAACTACATTCTTCAGTTTCTACAGGTCTAATTGGAAGTGCTTCCACATGTTAACTGCATGGTATGGTATTATGCCTCACGCTCCAATTAACATGCTGCATATTTCTGGGAATAGTTTGGTCAAGGACAGAGGTTATTGTCCAAAGATCTATCCAGTACTGATCCCACTGCAGAGACTTTCCTTGTCATTTTCAATGCCTCTTGCCATTTGCTTATAGAGAGGCCCGTATGGTCTTTTAGCCAACTAATGGTTGCGGTATATCAGTAAGACAACTCAACATCCTTCCTTTTTGTGGGTAATTCTTTTTACTTTTCAAATTCTATTTGTTGTAGTTTTGTTCGGACATCAAATCTACAGACATGGGGTTGTTGCATTTATGCACACATAAATGCTAAACTGCCACTGATTTGGGCCAGAATGAAACCTGCTAACTTGGGAAGAAAAAGCCTGTGCCTTACTGATTGTTCCATCCAGGCTGACATGAAGGAAAACAGAAAATCCATGTGGAGTCATAAAGATAGCAATACAAAAGACTTGTTTGAAAATGCAAAACCACAGAAGATTTCCAGACTCAATTCTTAGTAATTCATCATCCAATAGAAGTAAACACTTTTAATACAGTAAAACTTCATTTATACATTTCTTACTTGTACGATTTTTGCACTTATATGACACATTCTGAACTCTTTCAACTTTCAAAGTAAAATTGTCTCAGTGGTACATTTTTCAATTACACGTTTTTTTCTCTTGTATATTGCTTTTTTCTGTTCTTCACAAACCTTTTATCGTATTTCTAAGTTAAATTGGTAAATTAAATCTGGCAGAATAAGTTCATATTGCAAACTCACCATCACAGTAAAGAAAACATTTTCTAGTGCACTGCATTGAACTATGCCATTTCATAATAAATGCAATGTGCACTGCAGAGGTCATGGTCTTTCATATAGCAATAAAATCAGGTAAACTGATGTAACCAAGTGCCAGTATGTTTTAGTTTAATCAGTTATGACTGCAATTATGATATGCAGAATATGTTTTTTTTTTTAAATTGAATTCCAAGTTGAGCTCCAGATTTATTCATTAAGCAGGGCTTACGGAAGAAGAAAGGTCTACCATTTCGACCACCTGGGTCATTTTAACGGTCTAGTTCAGGCCTTTCCAACTCAGGTGCTTCCACGGCGCAGGCGAGCACCGGTGTAGCACCATAGGCAGCTCCACAGGTCTAGCCAGCGCTCAGCTTACGAAAACAGTATTATTAATAACAATTTTGTGAACACATAAAGACACCATTTTATTCTCTACTTATATTCTGTTTGTGAACATTTAGAATGTAAGTAGATTGTTAACATCTTTTTGCCGCAACTAATTTACCGATAATGCGAACAATCGAATTGGCAATGGAAATTCAAAGTACAGCCTCTAAGGCAACATCAGACAGAGAAGTCCTGGTTTTACTTTTATTTAAGTTCATAATTGAAAACATAATATTATTATGTTCGCATGCATAAGTTGTCTTGAACACTGGCGTAAATTTTAAAGCAAGTGCGTCAAGTTTGGGAAATTTCTGTGGATGAATACCTTTGTAAAATGAAAGCAAATCGCCGGTGTACCTGCACTTTTGTCACCTTCGTTTGGAAACATGATGGTTATTTTTAGGACAAAATATGGCGTCATAAATATTTCAAGTTGAGGTGCCATATCATTAATTTCTTTGAATGGGCATTGAATTCATCGTGCAAATTCTGTATCGACGTCTGATACTCTCCAAAGTTTTCGTAAATAGACAAATTGAATGATTTTAATGAAGAAAAATTGTCAAAATTTCCGGCTTATGTTGATCTTTAAATAACAAATTCTGCATTTTGAAAGCCTTAATTCTGCCACACATAGTGTTAATTAACTAATTTCTCCCTTGCAACTAAATATTTAAATAATTTAAATAAGATACATTCACCAAGAAAGCGAGGTCAGCTACCCATTGTGCTGTCTGACGTAAACGCTACATGGGGAAGGAGAGCACCGGGCTGCAGTTGGGTGCTGCGATGGTGCGCACCAGCGCAGAGTGCTCGAGTTGGAAAGGCCTGGTCTAGTTGGATAAGTGCATGTAAATCAATAGTGTTTTTTGTCATAGCTACCTGTATTTTAATTTCCAAGGCCTTATAAGATCACAGTAAAACAATAGGCTATGTTGTCAAGATAACTGATTTTCATTTTTTTTATAAATTCTTTCGAATACGTATATTACCATAAGATAGGCACTAAATTGAGCATTACTCCGAAACAGGCCAACCGATTTTAACCATTATGAATAGACGTCTTCCCATGGACATTATAAATGTGTATACCAAGTTTCATAAAAATCCGGTAAAGTGTATTTGAGTTACCACATCTTTAAAATATACACTAAATTGGGATTTACTCCGGTACTGGTCTACCGATTTGGTCCAATATCAGTAGACGTCTTTCCAAGTACATTATAAATGGGTATACAAAATTTCAGGAAAATCCAATAAAGCATATTTGAGTTATCGCGACTTCTTATATATTAACATAAAAACACTAAATTTGGCATTATTCCGGTACTGGCCAACCGATTTGGTCCAATATCAATAAACGTCTTTCCATGGACATTATAAATGCTTATACGAAGTTTCATAAATATCCGATAAAGCATATATGAGTTATTGCGCCTTTAAAGTAAACACTAAATTGGGTTTTACTCTGGTATCGGTCAACAGATTAGGTTCAAATTCAATAGGGCACTTCTCATGGACGTCATAAATGGGTATACCAAGTTTCATGGAAATCCGATACAGCGTATTTGAGTGATGGCAAGGCGCCATAATCTATTAAAATAAGCACTAAATTGGGCATTACTCCTGTACCGGTGAACCGATTTGGTTCAATATCAATAGGGTTCTTCCCATTGACATTATAAATGTGTTTTCCAAGTTTCATGAAAATCCGAAAAAGCGTATTTGACTTATGGCGCGTACAGACACACGGACGGACAGACGGACAGACATTTTTTGTCCCCCACACAATCTCATTAAGTACCATACTGGCACTTAATAAACATATGATTCTGAGGGTTGGTTTTATGATACAGAAGGTATGTGAAAATGGACAAAAGAAGAAAGGAGAACACAATGTTTAAACAGAAGTTTAAACTTGTACAGAAAATTTTACAATGTATTGTGGGTATACTGTAGTGGTCTAAAATCTGTGAGTTTGTGCAAGCATTGTAACAAACATAATTTTGCTTAAAACAGTTCTGTTTGATAAGTGTGCACCTAGCCTTCCACAGACATTAATATAATTTCTACAAATGTGTCCAGTATTTTGTACAAAATGCTTTTTTAATGTTTAAAATAGTTTAAACAAGTTTTTATGGGTTCTACTGTATAAGTTACTTCATTTTAAAATTTGTTTCATCTGGATGTCATTTTCAGTTATAAGCTATTTCTGTTGTGCCATTTTAAAAACAAACAAACAGGGTTTTACTGTATTAGCAAATGAAGTTTACAGAATCAATTTAATCATTTTCAACACTAATCCATCTGAACAGTAGTGAATGAGTTAACTGAATGACTAGTGATATTATTCTTACATTCCTCCCATACATTTTCCTTGGATATGTGAATATTTAATAAATGTTCGTTGGTAGGGCTGACAACTATCATCATGGTCTAGTTGACTTCGTTAGCTACAGATCTGGAGGGCTAGGTTCGATCATCAGTACTGTCTAGGCTAACATGAAAGTATCAATATTTTAGTCTGAGAAACCACTTTAGCAATCAGGGTGGTCGGTGCTGACTATGTGCAATCCCCAATTGTACAATCTAACTGTGATATAGATGACACAGATATACAACTGATGTGGCCACACGGTGCTACAACTGTATTAAAGCACTTAGATGTGCACTGGTTTTAATTTATATGATAGAAATTATGATTTGTGATCAATACATTCTGAAACTGTTCTCGCTTTTAGTTAATGGATTGCTCGATTGACTTATACCGGTATAAAAGGGAACTTTCTGAGACACAACAGAAAGTTTATGCTTATATATATAAGGTTGCATTACCATCGTCTTATGAAACAAGTGCTTGCTATACAACTGGGAAGAAAGAAAGGTCATGTTAGAGTCATCAACTATGAACACAAACAATGTTGACTTAACATATCACCATGTGATAACATAAGCAAACAACAAACACTTACCCAGAGAAGAAAGATTCTCTATGGTAGTCGCAACTTTGGAGAATTCATCTGGGGTGCTGATGTCCAATTGAATGATTCGGAAATCTTTACACTTAATTATGAGACTTCCTCCTTGTAGACCATTAGGTTTTCTATCCACAGCATCAACATTGTGATGAAGCAACTACAAGCCAATAAAAAAATACATAATTATAATTAATGAGAAGAAATCATGTAGGGTACGGTAATAAAATAGCAGATGGGACCATTCTTTTCTCCTGATGGATTTCATTGCTAATCATAGAGTGTATTATGTCTGTTGTCAACATCCTTTTTACTTTCTTGCATATAGAGAAAGTTAGATCATGACAAAAAATAAAAATCGAGACACCACCAGGAAAAGATTTTTCAGGATGCCCAGAAACCTGAAGAAAGTGTTTTTGGAATGATGTCCGTCTGTCTGTCTATCTGTCCATGTGTCTGTTGACAAGCGTAGCGGATAAACATTGCATTATATTTCTCTCTCTTTTTTAATGAAGAATTTTTTTCGGAATTTTATTAATCAGCCCAGAATTTGGTTTCCAAAAATGAAATATTAAAGGGACTTTACATGAAAACTTCTTTCCAAATTTTCATTTCTTAAAAAATGGATCTAATGATTTTAGTAAAAATGTAACTTTCAAAATATCTATCTAAGACTAATAAAATGGCTATATTAGTTTATCAGTAAAAATTACTTTTACTTGTGTCCAATTTTCATTTTTCTAGGCTATCTCCCTTACAGTAGGAGATACTTGAAAATAAAGTTGTAGAGAAAAAAAATGAACATTTTGTGTTATACCTTATATGAGACATTCTGAACTCTTTCAACTTTCAAAGTAAAATTGTCTCAGTAGTACATTTTTCATTTACATTTTTTTTCTCTTGCATATTGCTTTTTTCTGTTCTTCA
Organism: Ectobius pallidus; assembly: GCA_964059195.1. Lineage (NCBI taxonomy): Eukaryota > Metazoa > Arthropoda > Insecta > Blattodea > Ectobiidae > Ectobius > Ectobius pallidus. The sequence goes on along the minus strand of CAXKWD010000001.1, from coordinate 157,373,542 downwards.
CAAGCCTTTTATCGTATTTCTAAGTTAAATTGGTAAATTAAATCTTGACACATTAATTAAAATACAAATGAGATTTTTTGTTTGTTTCCCACAGTAAAATTAACTAATGACTGTGAAATGCAGTATACCTCAGTTGCGATGAACAGAAAAACCAATCAGAGCGAGGTGGCCGCTATCAATAGATAACTTTTTTTACCGACTTCTGACATAGCTTACTCAGTTTACATTAAAATACCTTGTTTGTTTAAAATGTCCATATATATAATAAAAATCTGATGTGAAAGTCACATAACTTCCTCTGCCCAAATAAAAGTTAGCAGTATTCACATATCCTTTTACAGAATCGCAAGACACAATTTTACGCTAATTATCCTACAAATACCTCTTCTTTCAATGGTGCGACTAAAAGCGCAGGCTATATAACAAACTTAAAAAAAAAAGAACAAGTGACTGCAGACGTTTATTGAACTTTCCGTCGTAAAGAATGATTTCCGAAATTTATCGAATATTTCCCTCAGATACTTCTTTACTCTATACCTGGCCAACAATACATCTTTCTCACTTCACATTCTTATATAGAATAAGAGGCCGTGAAAGAGCGCGTATTCAGTTGTTCATCACTAGGGACTGGATTTTTAGGTTTTTAAAAACACTGTTTTAGGTTTTCCATTAGGTGAAATAGTTTTTTTTTAGGTTTTTTGTCCAAAATATCGTTTTCGGGTAGAATAATTGGTTTGATGAATTTGAATGTGCTACATATGATTCAATACATAAATAACCCGTCTTCTTAAAACACAGTGTGACCACTGAGTGTGAATAACAAGACAGTACTAAAGGCAAACAAACGCTTTGAAACACAGAATTCTATACCCTTGTTCATACACGGCAACAATGGTTGCTCGTACGAATATTTTAAAAGGAATATGCCGGTACTCTACACTTCCTCTCTTGATACTGTCCATCCTAGAGGACAATGGGTTGAACGAAACGCTGGTGGTATTAATTTCAACCCGACAAAAATGATTGTCTCTCCGCAAAATATAGATTCCTCAACTGACAAGCAAAAAAGACAAAAAAAAAGTAGCCTAAATTAGATATTTTAGGTTTTATATCCCGTTTAGGTATATTTAGGTTTTTATACCCCATTTAGGTAATTTTAGGTGCCACAGAATTAATGTGGGTGAATCCTATGGACATGATTCAAAAAAGTGTACGAGCGCTTTTTGTTTTGGAAGCAAGGAAAAAAATAGGTAAAAACCTAAGAATCCGGTCCCTATTCATCACGCAAGACAAAATTTCTACAAACAGTGGGTGAACACTGGGTGGCTTGTAACTACGCTCAGAGAATTTTTTCGAAAAAAAGTTTCAAATAAAAGTTTTAGCTCTCAGTAAAAGGAACACATGTGCAAATTTTTAAGAAAATCGTTGGAGCCGTTTTCGAGAAAATAGCGAAAAACGAAAATTTCTTCATGTAAAGTCCCCTTAAAAATAAGAAAAATTTGTCGCCAATCTTCGAATCACATCTTCAGAAGGTACCTGACCCAAATACGAAATTTTGTTTTCATACGATTCTCCGTTTCAGAGCTAGCCTGATCACAAACTTCCACACAGACAGACACACAGACACACAGACATGTTTCCAAAAATAGTATTTTTGGATTCAGGGGGCCTTGAAACGTGTATATATATGCTAAAAACTCAACTTCGAATTTTAGGGTCGAAAACAATACTTCCTCTACCTACAGTACCTATGGTACGGGCAGAGGAAGTAAAAATATTACACTGCATTCACCACATGGAATTCACACTGCATGGTAATGAAGCTAATGTGCAGTCTCCATGACAACGCTTTTGTTTGCAATGTACTTGGCTGGCTTGGGAAATCATACAATACTGCGATTTGTCAAAATCAACCAAATTAGAGATAGAATATATTCTTGTAAATCAATAATAGTGATAGAAATCCATGTAAATTAAAATCTGACCTGATACACTCATACAACTTTCTATACCCCTGGTAATGTCATTTCACATTTTGGTACAGAATAAGAGGCCGTATTGCTGGTAGTGTTTATTCAGTTCTCAGTATTATGCAAAGGCAGAGCTTAAAGCCTCAGTTTGTGAAAATGATGGGTAGCAAGTAGGCCTATGTTATGGCAGCAGCCAGTAAAAAGTCCTATCTACTGATACTAGGTTACTTTGGCTGAATGACCTAAAGGAATTAGCTCGGTGCGGGAGATCTCTGATAGGCGGCCAAGGGGGTACATGCTACTGGTGGGGCCAGAACAACTCACATACTTTCACCCCATTCTTCGGATGTAAGGATTAAAGTGTTAAAAATCAAGATCCATTACTTGTAAGTAGATTACTTGTAAGTAGAAGCAAAATAGAAAACCCCAGGCAACACCTGATAATTCAAGCTAGTAACAAGTGACGAAATGTGAAAATAAAATTTGGAAGCTGGGTGATCAAATTTCATGAAACGTTAGATATGTTTAATATCAAAGGCTAATGCTTGAAATTCAAGGCATCACACCAATCTCCATGGCTTGCACACCTCTCTCTTTGGTATTTTGGATGGCAAAGATAGCTTACCCCTCAGCTTATAGCAATTTTGGACATGCATGAGCAATACAATTGTAGACTCTCATTCTTACAGCTGGGGACTGAGTGACTTGCAAGCTGATGTGGCAGATATCCGGAAGACAAGAAGATTTCCATGATTACATAAAGGAGTCTGCAGTTTAAAGCAATTTAGCATCTCAGTTATCATTGTATTCACAGTCTAAAGGTTAGAGTTGCTGAATATGGTTCCACAGCTCTTTCTTTGATCCCCAGTACCTCCTTGGATTTTCTGAGATAGGGAGGTCTGGAATGGGGCGCACTCATTTTCGTGACAGAAACTGAGGAGGTACTTGATAAAGTAGTGGCTTCGGTTCACTAAGCCATCAATAATGGCCATGGGAGTTGGCATGCTAACCACATGCCCCCAATCACGCTGTCTGACTATGGTGGATGACGCAGCGGTCAGATAGCAGGCCTAGTCCCTTAAAGCGATATAGTGCCATGGAGTTTAGTTTTGAATTCATATACAGTACTTCCACATGAACGGGTCATGGCAACAGTTGTCTACCAACAGTGAGAACTGGATACTGATACCATCTGTACTGTTTGTAGATGGGACTAATTGTGCCTTATATATCTAGTTTTTGAAGCTGTTAATTTATTGCCTCAAATACAATTTGTCCTCTATAAGTAACAACAACATTTTGAAAACCAAGACCAATGAACCCAAAAAACTTAAGAATATACGCGATCTTTTGAAATGTATACCACCTATTATGCATTCATTTTATGATACTCTGATATCTGTAACTGAGGAAAGTGTGAAAGATGACAAACAGATTATATGTAGAACTGTGTAATCATAGGAACTTTTGAATAAAAGCAATACAAAACCATTCCTATTAAGTAACATTTCTTTACCTTCAAAAAGTGCAATAGTTATTGAAATAAATATCAGCCAACAGTGTAACCAAGAAAACAAAGCTGTAATGCCTCATAAAAAATAATATCTCTTAACGTTCTCAATAGGTTATATAAGATTATAAGTGAGATAACAAGCACAGAACATACTACTAAAAAATGGACTTTCCAAGATATAAGAAAAAAAATTACAAGTGCAAAACTACTTTCTATATCTCTATATTCCAAAATGTGGCTTAGGCCTTTGTTGAGCTGACCCCATCTAATGTAGTAATAGTGCTAGTAATATGTAAAGCACTAACAGTGGTGTAATATGTGATGAGGTAGAGATAAGGCCAAGGTTTTATTTTAAAAATGCTGATATTCTCATTTGCATTTATTTGAGTACAATTTAATCAATTTTTATTTATATTTATATATTTATACAAAACAAAACAAGACCACCCGAATGAGCAAGCGCTCGTGCTCGGGCACAGTTCAGACATTTACATTATAAAATACAAATTACAAATACATAAAGAAATTATAATATTAAATCAATACCTAAACAATAATAATAAAAAAGAAAGAACAGAATAGTAAAAAGAAAAAAGGAAAAGTAGTAAGAACAAAAATTGAAACCATTAGTTATTACAAATAAAATCGTTCCTTAATTGTCTACTAAGTACAGAGTGAAGTAACTTTTGAACTATGAAATAAGATTTTTGATAAACTTATTGAATTTTTTGTTGTTCATATGTACTATTTCTGGATGTGACCTAATTATAGAGTTATAGAGTCTTGGACCATAATAAATGCTATGTTTAGAGCCAGAAGAGGTGAAGTATTTTGGTTCTATTAAAGGCAATGTTTTATTTCTTTTCCACTCCGGCGGCTCGGGTTCGATTCCCGGCCGGGTCGGGGATTTTTCAGTAGTGAAAAATCCCTTTCCCGGGTTCAGGACTGGGTAGGTTAAGATAATGCACATTGTGCGCGATTCCTTAATTATTATTGTAGTTATGAGGATCCGATACATGTACGTTGCGGTATTTTTGAAAGTATTTTAAAAGTGTGAGCTTATAAATTTGTTCTACAGTCATCACATTAAATTCAGAAAATATCAATTCTGTTGGATATTCTATAGGCTTTTTTAAACAAATTTTTATAATTCTCTTCTGTATTAGAATCAAAGGAGTCAATACAGATGTGCCACTTCCTCCCCAGCCAATGATACCATATTGGAGGACAGATTGTATTAGAGCTAAGTAGACTGTCCTTAAGACTTCAGTCGGTAAATATTGTTTTAGACAGACAAATTTGTATAATGTTTTTCTTAATTTTTCTTTAATGATTGAATTTCACTTTAATCACAATAAATGGGGATTATGGATTTTTAAAGGCATCTTCCCACCCATGAGGCCTCTCTTTAAGTTAAGTGATACGCAAGTTGCTTGGAGTTGATAACCCAGCAGGCAAACTCAACAGTACTTGCAAGGACAATGGCCTTCAAAGAAAGGAAAAACAACACGTCATGTTGTTCTGCACTGAGGGGCAATTAACAAACAAGTGAATATATTAGGCCTACACAGTAGTTATGGAACCTGATACCCATGAGAACAACATAGTAGTATATGAAAATTGCTCTAGTGTTCAGCTGAAATGAGAATTACGAAAAAAATGTTTAGAAGCAGACATGGCAACAAGGCTTAAATAAATATGCAGATTAACCTGGTATTGATCTCAAAGCTCTGCTTGGTTCTGGCTCAAAACTGATACCACTTTCTCTTGTTACCATGCTAATGTTATTAGTAAGGCCTGGAAGTTGATACTCTATCAGAAGATGAAATATACATGCAAACATGCACTAAAATTCGTAAAATATGCTTCTAATCCAATGAAGTACCTTATGCTCTATCATTTTTTAAAAGTAAGTTTAATACTTTATGTTCTCTTGTTAGCTGAATTACATTATAAATTACAAAAAATAGTATAAGTTGTATAAATTACATTAAAAGACTTTCAAAAACAAGGTAATTCCAAACAAATTTTGTACATTGAAAACTAATGAATTGAAATGTCACTTTAATATTATACAATCAGTTCTGAAAGTATGTCAAATGTACAGTAGGTTATTAAAACATTCACATAGCCAAATATCAGATCTACATATCCCTCAAGCCTATGTCAAAAGGGCACCTTAAATTCAGGAATTAAATTATATAACATGCTTCCCTTGACCATTAAATCCATAGAAAATTTGATTAAATTTAAAGCATCCCTCAAGGCATATCTAATCGATCACTGCTTTTACTCAATAAATGAATTTACTTCCGTGAAAACACTCAATTAAGTTTCATATAGGCCTAGTATTATGTTTTTTATGTACAATACTCTTAGTATAGTGCTTTTGTAGTTTTGTACATTATGTACAGTATTTTTCATTTTACATTGTACATTTAGGGTTATATACTGCCAAAGATAAAAATGGAACTCTTACAATATGACTCATGCATTCATTGGTCAAAACAACTTTTCTCTAGAATGGATAAAACTACAAACTTTAAATTGAAATAGTTAAATGGCTTGTTAACCCAGATCTATTTGAAGGATCAAATTTTTAAATACTGGTACCATCTTCCTTATTTCTGGGGTTCAAAAAAATTAATATGTTTCCATCCCAACAAGCAGAAAAACCAACGAACATGAAATTAAAATAAATATCATGTTAGAACACCTTAAAGACGCTCTTTCAATGATACCACATTTTCCTAGGGATGGGAAAACATCCACTTCTTGGTCAACCGATAAGAGAAAAACATATGAGACAAAGATCCTTGTACCTGGTTACCAGTGGACAAACTATTTTTCTGTTCTAAATGTTGGGTTAATAGCTTTAGCTATTCTACTACAGAAATCGCTGTGACTGAAGCACAATCACGCCATAAGGCTGCCATTTTTATCTTCCAAGATAATTTTAATTTATTTTCACACGACAAATCTAAGAGCTTTTCTGAATGAACATTTTTTATATACAATATAATAAGCCAGAAATACTTATGTCAATGAAAAGTACTGATTAAAGCAAATGTTAGCAAGTTTCTAGCTTATCACAAACCATGTAGCTTTTGTTTCTATTGAAGATAGCCATATAAGTTTTATATATCTTTCAGCATCCATTTTGCATTACCCATACCACAGAGGTTGAGAAGTATGGTATTATATTCGATCATGAAATTCCAAATCATGTTTTCAGTAATATAACAAGACTTGAAGTCTCCTTAGTTCAGAAATACTATTTTCAGAAAAAATGTGAACGGCGTAGCTTGAAATAAAAAAATCAAATGCTTTCATTACATATCCTTCATCGCTGTGACATGAAGCACACACAGGACTTTCTCTTACTCATACTGCGACTTTACATAAAAAGATGGATCGTCTCATTTTCTCCTATGGCTTCAATGAAATTGTTTAAATTTTGTACCCTAACTGCAGACCTAAAGCTTTTATTTGGAATGTAGAAATTCTCTGCAGAGTAGTTCTCTAGGCACCTTAGACTGATTTTCCACACATGTCTTGAATAAACCAATTACGGCTTGTAACTTAAAATGAAGATGTGCTGCAAAAAATTACATTCACTTAGAATAAAGAAACTTTTGTGTGGCACACACTTTTGTTTTCTTTATTTTAATTTTTTTCCTCAAATTCTTTGGAAGAAAATGTATTTGTAATTACTCAGGTTGCTCAGTTCGGCTATTGTCGATTTTACTCAAAGTATTGTATGTTCCTTTGTCTGTTAGAACTACGTACTATTTTTACAAATATTCTTATTAAATTTATTATAGTAGTGGCTGAGGCTATACTGGATCATCATTAGGGGCGGATGCTAATGACTTAAAAATCATTTTAAAATTATCAATAAAATTACCTTATTTTTATAGGGGAATGGCCTGAAATTAAATTTAAAAATTGCACTAAAATGTGTAGTACGGATACAATTTTTATTATAAAACTTTGATCTCATTAAAAAAAAAATATATATTTTAAAATGGTAATTCTATTCATAACATTAATACCTAAACAAATGTTCCCAAGAGAAAGGATTAAAATCAAAACATCAGTACCAAAATTGAATTTAGCAATACAATATATAAGTAATTTAACTGATTGATTTAAGATTGAGACCTATTTAATTTTATACTGTTGAAGGACAAAGGTAGGATTAATTCTTCCTCCTGGAAATGTGCCCATTAAGACTGGCTAATAATTTTCATATAACTACCGGTACTGCTCGTCGCTTTGTCATTTATTTTTAAAATATTCATAACACTTGTAGTCTTCAATTAAAATGAATGTAAAATCATAACAGAAGTAGTAAAAAAGTCCTAAAAATGACAAATAACCTGAAATAATGACTTCTCTTATCAAATCAGGGAAAACTGCAAAAAATGCAGCATAAATATCCAAGATTCTCCTTCATTACAACTTACAATCTGTAACTACACCACTGGGCATTGTTCTTACCTGAAAAAGAAAACGATAAGATTTCATGAGCATCCTTCCCCTATCATCATAAAAACTTTCAAGAAGACCGCTCACCTTCCACTGCTGGGACCAAGATCGAATATGGGTGGATCCATGTGGAATTTGTGGTAGACAAAATGGGGATGGGGCAGATTTTTTTGTGGTACTCCTATTTCCCCTGCCATATAACATTCCACTGTTGCCCCATCCATAAAAATATGACCATTTAGTTGCAATAAAGGACTTATTACAAAGACACGCCCTTGAGATGAAACAGAAATTTCCGGGATTTTCAAATGAAGAAAATATTACTTATACATAAGCCTACACACAATGGTCACTGTTTAAAGAAAACTGTGTCCCTCATGTCCTTGCCTTCAACCAAGAGCAGCACCCGTACAGTACCACAGGGCAATTAGCCATCACAAAATAGAAGGGATGTAGGGGGTAAGAACTAAATGAGCAGGCCGAGTACCAGGCCCTCCACACTCCTGATGTAGTAGTTCCTGTGTCATTAACAAGGTTTTTGAAAATACAAGAGGTAACCTGCTCATGAGCCTTGCTTGCTAGAGCCCTTTGTACTTCGTGTTCTATAATGCAGCTCATGTTCTATAATGCCTGCTACAGATTGATGGAGGGCTGACATCACAAAGTTTGGTTCCTGCACATGTACAGACCTAAGCTTCAAGCATCAAGCAAACTGCGATAAGGAAGGTATTTATATTACCATAAGACATGAACAAATGAGATCTCATCAGACATGCCAAGTTCAAAATCTATGTAATGAAATACAGTATTGCATTTAAAAACAGAATTACGGAAGAACAGAGAACAATCTGCAGGACTGTAGCACATTAAGAGAAACTGGCCCAGAAATAAACAATGTATAATACAATTTATAACAGCTACTTAGCTTTCAATTTAGAAAAATATGCTGCATAGAATAACAGCACAGTCTTCATAATAATAAAACATCCATATCGGTCCCAAATTTCCATGGGATGTAAATAATGGGAAATGCTCTACTGGACTCAGTCAGCATATGACGGAAAACAAGCATGGTATTGGTGAAGTAAACATTATAAGAATTGAGGATGATTACATGAAAAGAAAGGTATATGAGGCATGGTCCATAATCGGCAACCAGGGCGTGTGTTTAAATAGGTATGATGGTGATATAGGGGACGAATGGCTGGATGTAATGAGGAAACTGAAAAGGGAAGTTCCAATGTTAAAAATTCCCCGGCCGCCAGCGGAATGCATAGAGGAGGGAATGTTTGACATTCCAAAGAGCTGGAAAGAAAGATATTTGAGAAACAGTGTTTTTATCGATGGTTACGGTGATGAAACTCAACCTTCTTCATGATCAGTACTGTGTGAGAAGTCACCTGAAGAAGACTCCAGGGGAGAGTTGAAACGTTGTGCGTTAATTTTAACTTTTATCCACTGACTTGTAATATTTTAAACACGTTCTTTTTATTGGATCTTCATAATAATACTATGCGCACTGATGTAACTTTTTCCCAAGGATGTTAAGGGCCTGTATGACGACCTCCTGCTATTGTATTTATCTACCAGATAGAGAACCTATCTGGAAGTTGGCCAAGAATTGCGTATTATGGTCTCCTGACAAAATCTGTCTGGGAAGACAACTTCCAGATAAGCTAGCAGGAGGATGGAGTGGCTGACAAAGTACCAACTGCTAGTTAGGGATCTTGGTTGAAACAAGATGGCAGGACGCGGAATCTTTCTGGCCACCTTATTTTCAGAATTGATGCTGAAAGATTTAATTTACACAAAAATGTAATTTTATGCTCACAAGTGAATGAAATAGAAGTGCACAAATCGATTAATGCACTTAAAATGATGTGTCATTATGTAATTTAATTGTACAAATACAAATCTGAGCTGCCGCACCTAGCGGAGGACTACCGAACTACAACAAACACACCTCTTTGCTCAATCAGCTAAGGACCATTTTACAAATTTTTACTGCGTTCTTGCCGGTAGCAGTTCAGAGGTGGTATTACAAGGCATCTTCCAGTTAAGCTATCTGGAAGTCACGTATCGGGAGGAATTGTCGACAGGTGGTAATACAGGCCTTAAATGTCTGTTGATGGTCTAGCTGTGCATGGATGCATCTTTGATTTCCAGTTGCTATAACTTCTCTGCTTTATATATTTCAAGGATTTCTATGTAGCTAAGACTTGAAAACGAAGTGTTCCTCATTCCCTAATACAATTTATAACAGTAAGTGTTCTGCTTTCTTTCTCAAGTAATCCCTCTTTTGAGCCTGTTCCTTTCCTGCTATTATCTTGTAGAATGGTAATAAAACAGTCAGCTACTTGGTTTTTGGAAATTGTCTACTATGTTTAAAATATTTCAACAGTAGCAGTAAGCATGTCTTTAGGGTTTTAAGAAAGTTGTGTTAACAGGAGATATGTTCAGCTTATAAATAAACTTTTAGATGTGAGTAATGTTGACCTGACTTAAATTGCAGTTCTAAATTCAATAATAGCGAATTGGCTATTGATAATGCACATTCTCCTTACATGTGACAGTGAAGTTGGAGAGGGAGATGGTCAAGGCATTAGAGCATTGGATATCATTGGCACAGGGTTAGGGGCATGTCCAAATATTTTTCACAAATGCATTTTCTTCAGTACAGGTGGATTTTGATGATATTAGTGGCTCACAGTTTTATTTTTGATTGATACTATGATATACCGGTATGTTAAATGATTATTGTTGAACATGGTTTTAATCAGTGCTTTTTTTTCTGGGGGTATGCATACCCCTTAATAATTTTTCCAGTTTCATATACTAGAAAATCATTAATTTCCACAATTTTGAAATCTGGAGAAATTTCTACCAACAAAATAACGAAAGTGATTATATGCACTGTTTGCATTAAAGTAGTTATTTTTAGTGTTACGTTTGTTATCTATACGTGATTTTCGAGGTGGGCCTGACATTAGCACTCCGATCAGGAAAACAAATGAGTGCTACAATGACTATGTAGCTGATGTTACTAGTGCAACATTAATACATGCTCAAGAGTTTGTTGCATCCTTTTCCTCTTGGCTTCAAATTGCATTTATTTCCACTAATGCTGCTGCACATGTCATTCTGTTTCTGGCTATTCTACAGTTTTTTTTTTTTCATCATGTGTTAAAATATATGTATGACTCCGAGTATATACATGTCAGATGCTCAGCAATAGTAGTTCCGAGATTGGTCGTGAACCTGTTGGGCCCCAACTCTTGAAAATGGAGGCATAGCTACTTTTCAATTTAAATTTGGCATCCTCTGGTGAAGGGTGCAAGAAACCATGTGAGGATATCATAGATTAAATTGCAGCTTATGGGTAGAATTGATGTGTACAAAATGAATCCAGCTCAGAGGACTTATGCATATTGTGTGCGATTTCACTTGCATTCTAAATATGTGGGCAGGTTTTGCAATGTTCCAATAAGTAAAAAACAAAAGTACACCTTCAAATTTCTTTAGAAAAAAGCACTGGTTTTAATGTTCTGTAAAAATAATGAAAGCATAGTGGAATTTTCCAGACAGATTGTCGAAGACATGGTAAGCAGGAAAATTCCATCGACTTTTTGAGTGCTTCTGTTTTTCTTTCTTAATGCTTGATAACAACAAAATATGCTATCATGAGATTTTAGTGTGAATGCACAGAGTGGTGTTTAAGACTGCTACTTAGGCAACTGAATTACCAACTTGAGGGGAAGGAACCCTTTAGCATTTATGTATGTTGAGAGGTCTAAAGGCTACCACATACAGAAAGCTATGCTATACAATGCTATGCTAAAATATTGCTTCAATGCAGTTTATATAAGATGTCATGTACAGACAGTTATGCCAAGCTGGGCTAAGTTAAGCTTCATTTCGCAGATCACCAAGAAGGCAATTTTCATAGCCGTAGCTCCACAAAGCTTCTTCATGCATGCTTATCAATTGTATTCCCCAATATCCGTCAGATCGGATAGGCTATTGTATTGAAAACAATAATAAATATTATTTTCTTACCTCAAACACATTGCTCAGCTTTCTTTTATTATAGATTGCTGTGACAGTAATTAAAGATTAAATTATATTTTATTTAAGCACATTAATAACAATGTAAATGTTATAATATAAAGGCTTTTGTAAGTTGAAATCATTTCAAACTACACGTTTATAAAGGAAGCATGATATAAAATATTTAATATGTTTACACCACAGCGCACTACTAAATTTGTGGGCTTTTTTTTTTTCTTGTGCCCTCCCTTGCCCCCCCGAGTACCAAGCAATGAAGCCAGAACCTCGGGTCAAACCAAATTTTGGTAACCATTTGTGCTGTTATGTTCCTGTAAGTGCCCTTGGTGCTTCATCCGGATGGGATGTTGGTGGTATTTGGGCTGTGTAACTGTGTTTAGTGATTGTTGCAGTTATCCTGCTTTTATGCTTGGAGTGTTTTATGTCCTTTGTTTGTGATGTGCTAAGAGGTGTGAGCTGAGTGTTAATATGTGTGAGAGGATTTTTAACCAGCTCGGCATTTGCCGATGAGCAAGGGAAACCCCTCAAAAACCTTGCTCGAGCTGGGGTGATAGGTTACCCATTAGGGTGTCCCTCCACCAGTGCGGGTTTAGTTTTCTTGTTTTTCCAGGAGTGCTTGTTTGGCGAAAATTTGAGAGCTGTGAAGGCGTGTTTACGAGTCCAGAACTGTAGGTCAGGAGCCCAGACTTCGTTTACGACTCTAGCTGCTTCATGAAGGAGGAGTCTGGGTTCTATGTAGCGCGGACAGGTATATAGCATGTGATACATTGTATCTGGTTCGCTATCTTCGCAGGCGCAAAGGTCGTCTTCTGCAAGATTGAACCTAATGAGGTTTGCAGCGAAGTTTCCGTGTCCACTTAAAATTTGAGTGACATAATGGTCAGGTTTGATCCATGGCATTTTTAGACGTGCGGAGACACTAGGGAAGAAGTCCCTCGTGGTCTTCCCATTTGGGGATTCGGTCCATCTTTGTTGCCATATGTTAACAATTTCGTCGTGCAATAAGGTGTACAAATGACCTTTATCAATGGTGTCGTATTGTTCTATGTCCAGTTGGAGATTACCTATGTGAACAGGGAGCCGTCTGCGTATTCTAAATCTGTGTGAACGTTCTTGGAGGAGGAGGTCTACCGGGAGAACTCCTGAGATGACATGAAGTGCGTCATGGGAGATCGTGTTGTAAGCTTTAGTAGCGCGTAGAAGTGCTTGTCTTTGTGAGGTTTTGAGTTTCTGGATATGGTGGACATTGAGCCTGGGTGCCCAGGTGCTAGCGGCATAGGAGATTATTGGCACGAATATGGAGGAGTATAGTGTATGGTAGTTGGTGAACGTGTAACCCCATTGCTGGCCAGAGAGTCTGGCCATGGCTTGGGTTAGGTTATTGGCAGTGTTGCAGATGTTCTGAACATGAGCTGTGATCTTGTTTCCTTCTTGGAGGGTGATGCCCAGATATCGGATTTCACGGACGTATTTTATGTTTGTGTTGTCGAGCCTGACTCTAGGCAGATGAGTGTTAAGTTTACCTTTAAGTAGCATACTGTTTGTTTTAGTCCTTGAGATGGTTAATTTTGCTTTATCTGACCAAGTGTTCAGGATATCGAGTGCTCTGTTAGACTTCTCTTCGAGTATTGCTCTGGACTCGCCTTCTATAATCAGGGCAGCATCGTCAGCATAGGCAATCACTTCGGCATCGTCAGTTAAGTCTATTAGTCTTAGTCCCTCGTCAAATACCAGATTCCATAACTTGGGTCCCAGTACTGAGCCCTGGGGGCACCCTTTAGTTACGGCTTTCGTATGAGAATGAAGGCGGTCGCGTAGTGTAATTTGTCTGGCTCGAAAGTAGTCACTTAAGACAGCATAGATGTTTTCCGGACAATTTATGTGTTGCAGCCTCTCTAGGGCGTGTGGCCACCAGACATTGTCGAATGCACCTTCAATGTCCATGAAGATAGCTAATACATATTTTGCGTTAGAGGTGGCAACTTTTTGTTGAAGCAGTGAAACAGCGTCTTCAGTGCATTTACCAGGTCGGAATCCAAACTGTCGGGGGGAGTATGCAGCCTCCAGGATTGCATCAATTTTGAATAAAAGCAGGTGCTCAAAGATTTTGCCCAGGACGGGGAGCAAACATATGGGTATGCACAATATTATTATTTTAAACCAGGTATGCATTGTCGTACTCGCATAGCGGTCAGGCCGGGCTTTAAGGTTATCTTAGCCAGGCTTAGGTTAGTATCCATTTCATGTCACAGCACTACTTAGCTTGGCATTGCATAGCTTTCTGTGTATGGTAGCCTTAAGAGACAAGATTGAGACAATGTTCCTATCTTATGCGGGTCTGCATATGAAAGCATTAAAAATTACTGTCACATTCATTTTAGGTAGATTTCGAAGAAAAATCTACTATTGCAATGGATACCATGTCATGATTTTCGAAAAATTCTTTCATATCTTTACGTTTCATGCTCCCCTAAGTACGAAACCACCGCCCGTTCAAAATTTTTTTTTGTGATATTTATATATATATATATATATATATTTATATCTTTACACGATAGCGGCCGTAATTTTGAAGATATTTGAACAAAATTTTAATATGTTATTTCTAGGCCCATTAGTTCGGACAAGTTCGTTAATGAGCAAAATTGGCCCAAGGGGGTGGTTGGGGGAGGGGGTTGAAATTTTTAAAAATGTATATCTCGGCCCCTATGAAGTATAGAGGAAAACTTTGTTTGAATAAATTAGAGTACTCCCTATGGAGTTCACAGTGACACCAACGATTCGGGGATTCGAGTGAGGTTGGGGGTGGGGGTGGGGGATGAAAATTCGAAACTTTTGAAACCACGTCTTGTGGGGTATCGTTGAAAAGCTCTTGATGAGTACTCTACAAATCCATAAATAGTTTCTTGATAGCTCTCATATGACGCGAGATTTTAATGTTTGAAAATAATGACACTTAAAAGAATTATTATAATATCATAATTTTGTCTTGTTTAGTGGCTTTGCTAATTTTATTCATTGCTGATGTTGCGCACGGCCTCCCAGAATATTATATCCTATTCTTGTTGTCAAAACAAATGATTGTAGGCTCTTCCTCTTTACTGCAGGTTTGCCATGCCAAGGCTAAAAAAGAAGAGTGCTGCGCAGCGATAATAAATTAAACCAAAAGCACTTTGAAATCTACCTCAGCCTGTAGGCCTGCCTAAAGGGATTTTTTTTCTATACACACAGTGGAACAGTAAATTGTTCACAGCTACAAAGTTTTTGGTGTTAATAGTGGTTCATCCACATGTTATTAGTATCATGAAAAGTAAAGAGCAAATAATTACCCAGAGTTCTTCGACACCTTCCTTTCTGCTGGAGAGGATGAGATAGTGGCCTGTAATACACAACGTTCCGTCGACTGGTTTCTGAAATGGCCTATGCATTACCACCCCATCTAGCTTTGGAATCAAAATCAACTCCGCAAATTCCATTGCTGGCTTCAGTCCAAATTGGTCAACAGTTTTGGCCTCTGAAAATAAAATAACACATAAGTGTGTGCCAGTGAAGTTATATTATGATGCACCTGCCAGCAGGACAAAAATTTCAGTTGAGGTTAATTGTCCATTTATCACAGTATATATAGTATCACTGACCTAATGTTATAGGCTACTTTAGTAATTGTAATAAATAAGACTTTTCTGGTATTTCTGTGTGTAAGAAATTATGGCCTAAGTAGAGGATAGTTTAGAGTCATAAAGGATTCATGCTAAGAGAATGCGAGGACCTGAGCTGAGTGGTTGAAACCAATTGCATATGAAGCTGGAAACAACCAAAAAAAGGAGTAATCTCTCTCAAAGAAAATAACCCAAAACTAAAATGAATACAGAATTTTAAATTATTTTTGTATACAAGTAAGAATCAGCTTGAAAAATTTTATGTCATAACCGGGATTTGAACATGGATCTTCAGCTTAACGCGCTGATGCTCTACCATTGAGCTACCATGACAACATGCCAGTACAACATCAAATTCCTCAACTGATTCAGAATACAAGGCAGACCACGGGAGGTTTCTCCGTTGAGAACACACATCCAATGGTGTCCTACACCATGTGTAGGATGTGTGTAGGTGGATGTGTGTTCTCAACGGAGAAACCTCCCGTGGTCTGCCTTGTATTCTGAATCAGTTGAGGAATTTGATGTTGTACTGGCATGTTGTCATGGTAGCTCAATGGTAGAGCATCAGCGCGTTAAGCTGAAGATCCGTGTTCAAATCCCGGTTATGACATAAAATTTTTCAAGCTGATTCTTACTTGTATTAATATCCCAGACATGGATTTAATGTCTATTTCCTTTCCCTCCACTTAATTATTTTTGTATGTTAAATACCCAAATCAAAATTACTGCTAGTAATACAAATTATATTATTCCATCATGCAACATGAAGATAACAGTAGACGATGTTAAGTTAGCCTAATTATAAATCAGGATGACTGCCAGTTTTTTTCTACAGACCTTGAAAGCAGGGGGGAGGGTTACATCGTACCCAGCAGAATATTTTATAGTTTAAGGAAGATTCACATGAATGGGAGAGCTTAAAACAATTTGTAAGTTTTCGTAAAAATACAGAATTGATAGATCTGGAATATGAGTTGTGCATGTCCTCTTTTGATTTATCTAATGCAGATAATGCAATAAGATTACAAGAGATTGTGTTCAACGTTTTAGATGAAATAATAATAAAACAAGAATAACAGAATACACTTACTATCCCTTAAGTACAACTATGATTTGTTTTTTGGCTTTGATTTTTCTTCATGGGTTGTAGATACTCTATACAATGACAACAAATTGCTCTAGAGTATCTATGGATTAGTAATGTGAGTGTGTCAATTTCTTAATACTTAGATGAACTAAAATCAACTTGGATGCAGCTTGTAACATTTGATTATATAGGCAAAATAGGCAAAAACACAGATTCACACAATGTACTTTACGGAAATACTAAATAATATATTATATATTAAAACATTCCACACTTAAAACACGTAACATTTAGCACATGTTCAATAATAGGCCTATATTAATGGTCTCTTAATGAATTACAGCTATTATCAAAACAAAAAATGCAAACAGTAAGTAAGATGTTGGTATCAATTATTATTCTTAATTTCAATAAAATCATCTAACAAGCATAATGAAGTAATGTTATACAGGGTGTTAATGAATAACACCGAAATATTTTACCTGTGTATAGAGGGGACATAGACAAGCAACTTTTATTATGACATTTTTTCTCTATGACGTAAAATGTGTATGCTACAGGGCATTAAAGTCCTTAAAATTTGGTGCTCATAACTCAATAATGTAGCAAAATAGGGTTGAAATGTTCATTAAATTGACTTCATGCCTTCCTAGTGATCGATAAAAACCTGATTCTTAATAATTCATTTGGTGCTCATAACTCAATAATGTAGCAAAATAGGGTTGAAATGTTCATTAAATTGACTTCATGCCTTCCTAGTGATCGATAAAAACCTGATTCTTAATAATTCATCAACAGCTATACCATAATTTAGAATTTTCATAATCTGCAAAATTTACTGACTAATCACATGATTGCCCGCCACTGCATTATGTATTTATTCCTAATTCCAGACCTAACAAAAATGTTTCGTTTGTTTTTTTTCCCTCAGTGTTGCAAGATATCAATCGTCATTTTTTACAATTTTCCCTACCACTACACAATATTCACTGTTCCTTTGTTTCCCATCGTTTCAAGTATTAGAAGTCAGTGGCGTGCATATCCTTGGGAGATTTTATGTTGTAACAGGAAGAATTGAATCCATAGAGCAAAAATCTCCAATAAAAGTTGCTTGTCTATGCCCCCTCTATACACAGGTAAAATATTTCGGTGTTATTCATTAACACCCTGTATAGGTCATCACATCATCAATCCTGTGACTTCTTCTAGCCTGGCCAGCCTATGAGCTGTCTTATGATGGTGGTAGCACAGCCAATCCAGCTCTGCATGGGCTGCCTGACTGACTTGTTATCAGACAGCTGTGCGCAACTCATTAGACATGTTGCACACTGTTAACACGGATGCAACAGAACTAGCGTTGCCACCTGTTCCGAATTTGGCGAAACATCCCGCATTTTAAGAACATTTTCAGCGTCCTGAATTATGCCTAAGAGGGATGCATTATATATATTTTTAATTATTTTGCTAGCCTTTTCTTTTCTAATGTCAGTCTTACTGTTACATAACCTATTCAGTTTTGGCTTTGCAATGAATATATACCATCTTTCTCTTATTAATAAATTGTTCCATGTACAAATTTAGGTATGAAGATCGGCGATACGCATATATTCGGTAAGTGTCCCTCCTTAGCCTTACCAAAAGGTGGCAACCCTAAACAGAACTGAAGTAAAAGTTTATTATAGCAAGGGTAAATAAAATTAATTCTTGTTAAGGAACAACAATGAATGATTAAAGCATGGGAGCCCACCATTTTAGAATAATCATGCCCCAAATTGCAAGGACTATTTCTGATTTATCACTGGTGGGGACAGTAGTGCGAGCAATACTCTATATTGACTTGATTCTGAATCCATGGTATTATGTCAAGCACCAAACCAGGAGTGCCACATGTATATCCCAACTGACCGACTGGCTAACAGATCACCATAATATAGGCATTCATCTGGAAACGCACAAGAGGCTCTGCCTCTGCCTATCACATTATTACATTGGGGGATGATAACAGGGGTCTGTCCGACTTTATAACTGGGGGCACCTTGAAGAGGTGGAGTTGTAAATAAAGCTAGGCATTGGTTACAACTAAGACCTGCAATCACTCTCATCTAGGACTAGCAAAGTGTACCCAACTATAGAAACACTGAATCCCCTGTGGACACTTCAAACTTCTGCTACAGTTATCAGTGCTTAGAGTTGTTTGAAAAAATTAGTGGTGATGAAACTGAAATACCTATTGCCCGATGAGGTAAAACAAAGACCAGTAATAATATGGTTGCCAACTACAGTAAGAAAAACTGACTTCTTTATAATTATTATTTATTTACGAATCAATAAAAGAAATAAACATATTCAGGGGCAGATTCAGAATTTATTTCTGGAGGAGTCATAAGTTCTCACATTAACCATGCATCAGAGCCTAGTACAAGTTCTCTGTCTAAAGAATATAGGCCTGATATCAATTACGTCTTCACAAGGACACAGTTATTGTAATAAAAGAAATTTTAATTATTGAAGTAGCTTTTACTCACATTTTCAGATAATACTAAAGGAAGTATGAAAGAAAGTATAAGTCACATTAATGAATTTCATGTTGTTCCTATGAGGGTAAAGTTATACAATCACGTTCAATATTACCACCTTATTCCCTCAAAAAAATCAAACTTAGGATTGCTTGAGAATAATAATAAGATATTTCAGTAATTAATCTATTTTATTAATTGTGCATCTGTATATGACCGTATAAAAAGTCAAGTCAATAAGTTATAAAAATGATGTTTAAAATTATATAGCTGTTTATATTAAAAAATCAAATTCACCAAAGTGATATGTACAAATGTAATAGATTAAAACGTTGCCTTGTCAATATTATTCTAAAATAGATCTAGGCCTATTATAGTACACAAAATTAAAAACCATTAGGTTATATACACCAGTATTAACATAAAAAACTTCACCAAATGATATATAAAATATGGTATGTTAAAACTTGGTTTGTCAATAATATTCTAAACTATTTTGAAAAGTAAAATCTATTGAGTTACATATATATTAAAAAACGTTGTCCTGAAAACATATACACTGAATGCTGTGAAGTATGTTATCTATTCACAGTTTGATTCACTTCATATGTAAAATATGTACTTAGGTATGATGAATACTAATTATATATTTCAGGTGAGTCAGTTCACTATTAATTGTAACTAAAGTACGATTACTGGAAAAAACACTGTAGCTGGAGTTCGGTGTTCTTGACTGAAGTTATACAGCTGAAATATCTTATTGTTCTCTTGAATCTTTGTCGTTTTTCTTTAATGGAAGATGCATTTCGGCCCAAGATGAGCCATCTTCAGTTCCTTGAAGCATTCACTAACCCGACCCGCTGCTGAAAATCAACATACTGAGTCAGTTAGTGTCGGGTTAGTGAATGCTTCAAGGAACTGAAGATGGCTCATCTTGGGCCGAAATGCATCTTCCATTAAAGAAAAACGACAAAGATTCAAGAGAACAATAAGATATTTCAGCTGTATAACTTCAGTCAAGAACACCGAACTCCAGCTACAGTGTTTTTTCCAGTAATCGTACTTTAGTTACAATTAATAGTGAACTGACTCACCTGAAATATATAATTAGTATTCATCATACCTAAGTACATATTTTACATATGAAGTGAATCAAACTGTGAATAGATAACATACTTCACAGCATTCAGTGTATATGTTTTCAGGACAACGTTTTTTAATATATATGTAACTCAATAGATTTTACTTTTCAAAATAGTTTAGAATATTATTGACAAACCAAGTTTTAACATACCATATTTTATATATCATTTGGTGAAGTTTTTTATGTTAATACTGGTGTATATAACCTAATGGTTTTTAATTTTGTGTACTATAATAGGCCTAGATCTATTTTAGAATAATATTGACAAGGCAACGTTTTAATCTATTACATTTGTACATATCACTTTGGTGAATTTGATTTTTTAATATAAACAGCTATATAATTTTAAACATCATTTTTATAACTTATTGACTTGACTTTTTATACGGTCATATACAGATGCACAATTAATAAAATAGATTAATTACTGAAATATCTTATTATTATTCTCAAGCAATCCTAAGTTTGATTTTTTTGAGGGAATAAGGTGGTAATATTGAACGTGATTGTATAAGTCACATTGTTGCAAAATAAGATAAACACACTGTATAGCATATGGAAAGTAATTTCTCCTCCTAAACTATCAGCAGATCTCTAGAACTTATTCTGCAGTGAAAGCGTTATTCCTGTTAATGTTCATTGTTAGGCTTACTACTGTAGAAGTCCGGATTTTGCTGGACCATGTGGAAGACCTAGATGTAGGTGGGAGGACAATATTAGAATAGATTTAAGAGAAGTAGGATTTCTAGGGATGATTGGATAGAGTTAGCACAGAATAGGGTTGAATGGCAGGCTCAGGTAAGCGCAGCAATGAACCTTTGGGTTCCATAAAATAGATAATATTCCTTTAGCTTGCCGAGGAAGTATCTAGTGCCATTGAGTAAGTAAGTAATTTTTAAATATATAAAAAAATGTACGCAGTTCAGAAACTCTTATCTTCTCGTCTTCTATCCAGAAATCTAAAAATAAAAATTTATAAGACAATTATCGTTCCAGTAAGATTATATGGCTGTGAGACATGGTCGCTTACTCTTCGGGAAGAACATAATCTGAGAGTATTCAAAAACAGGGTGCTTAGGAAAATATTTGGGCCTAAGAAAGATGAAAATGGGGACTGGAAAAAACTACATAACAACGAGTTTCATAACCTGTACTCATCACCGGATATAGTGAGGGTAATTAAATCACAGAAGATGAAATGGGCTGGACATGTTGAGTGCATGGGGGAGGAAAGACATATCTCAAAAATATTGACTGGGAGACTCGAAGGGAAAAGACCACTTGGAAGACCTAGACGTAGATGGGAGGACAATATTAGGGTAGATTTTGGAGAAGTAGGATTTGCGAGGGAAGGTTGGATGGAGTTAGCACAAAATAGGGTTGAATGGCAGGCTCAGGTAAGCTCTGGCAATGATCCTTCGGGTTTCATAAAATAGATAATATTCCCTTAGCTTGCTTAGGAATTGTCTATTGCCATTGATTAAGTAAGTAAGTATAAAAAAAATACAATGCTTCGACAAATTCCATTACATATCATAAAGTTTTCAATTATTGCCACATCTCAAGTGGAGCTAAATTCTGCAATGCAGAATTCACTAATTCAAGAAAGAAAGATTCTAATTTTAGGCACTTCTTTTCCTTTTAATAAATCTAATTAAACCTCACCTGGAAACATAGATATAAAAGTCCTTTCTTAGGGATATTTTTTCTTAAGAAAATATTTTACATGATTACATTAATTTACATAGAAAAGCATTTGAACTGACAACACGGATGCCTTTACATGGAAAGCAGGTTACATAGCACATTGACAAAATGAGATAAATATAATAAACTTACTAAAATGCCGGTATATATCCTTTACATATTTTGCTTTGAATTCCATATCCCTTCATACGATGCTGCAAAAAGAAACTATGTTCATAAAAAGGTTGTAAAATCTGTAAATTGCTGGCCCGAATGACAGAAAAGTCACTATGCTTCAAGAAGGACAAGGATGGACAAAGTAGCTTACTGTTTGCATCAGTGCACCCAGCATAGATATTCTGCCATGTTTTTTAAATTATTGTTTCATTTATTAATGAGCCATTTATTATTCAGCTGACACCACTAGAAAAAATGTTAATTTAAAATCATTTTCTTACTTTCATAAATAGTTACTCATCCTTGAAAGGAATTTGAAAGTATCTGCAATTAATTCAAAGTGTAAGGCAAGTTAGGATAGTTTGAGTTCTTTAACTGTCTTCACACACTATCAAAGTTAAACAAATTTAGGAAGCCAGGAAATACAATACAAAATGAGTAAACGAGTCAGTGAAGATGGCAATGTGTTTTATTGGTACTCTGTATGAAGGTGATTCAATATGAAAATAAAATATTATATTATTAAAGGAAAAGAAACTGTGTACAGGTTTTTATTTTACTATATTTGGAAACCTGGAGTGCAATTGTGTCTTTGTTCCCTCCTCATATCGTGAAAAGAAACTTCCCCTTACTCAATAAATGACAAAATAAAATGCCCCTATATTTTAGTAAAAGATGTCTCGCTAGAGCCATAGCTCACACCAATTCAACACTTTACATGGGGCTTTAGATTTTTGGTACCAGTATTCAGGAAAAAACTTTCTCCCACATTCTCTATAATACAATAAGTAGGCTATATATAATATAAGTTATTATATCATAATTTAGAAAAGGAGCAAGATTATCCAAAAACAATGTCACTACTTCTGAAACCAAAGTTGGAAGTCATGCATATGCAACACCAGAAAGCCTGCCATGGCTAGATTTAAGTATTGTGAAACAATAATAAAATAACACAGCAATCATCTCTGCTTTCAATCATTGGTAATTTAGCTTCTGAATGAAATAATAACTAATAAATAACAAATAGCATTGCTAACTCTACTCTTCAGAGATGATGAATCAGTTTTCACTGAAATGGGGTTGTAACATAGGCCTACAATACTACATATAGGCAATACTTGTACAGAACCAAAGCATTAAAATATGAAATCATAACACAGGTCTTCAAACTTTAAAATCTCAAACTTAAAGATTGTTGAGATCGGAACTTGCACACGAACTTCACTTAATAGGTAGGCTATATTTACCTCAGAATGCAATTCAATGGACCATTTCCACCATCATCAGCTGATGAGTGAAGTTCGTGTGCAAGTTCCGACCTCAACAATCTTTAAGTTTGAAATCACTTCACTGTGTATCCTCCCAACTCCTCAAATTATTAATTTAAAATCTCAGCTTCCTTAAACAATAACATACAGCACCAAGAAAATGTCTGAAAGAACATCAGAAGTTTTGTGATGAACTGAGCTCGGGTAAAAATATACAACAAAATTATCATAATAATCATCATTAGCGTCACAGCTGAGGTTGGGAAAAAGCCTCCTTCAAGAGATTCTGCCATTCCTCAGGGTTGGCAGCAATGTTTTTCCAGTTTCTACATCCTGCTCTTGCTTATGTTCATCACCATCCTCCTAACCATCCTCCATCCTGGTGTTGCTTACCTGTATAGGCCTATTATGTTTGTGTATATTATGTATGTGTATGGTCCTGATATAGGCCCTATAATGGGACTGTATTATATGCTTATTGACGAAGCCAAAAATTTGTAAATTTTATATGGTGAATAAATAAATACAAATACATAATGCTCTTGTATTGTTATGTATATACCAGTAGGCATACATAAAATATTTGATCAAAACCCAGAACAGGCTTTTATGCAAGAAAATGAGTAAAGCCCGGCAACAGAGATTAGAGTTAGATTCTAGAAGACATAATGCTCAACATTCCAGCAGAGCGTTAGATCTGCACTGGGTTAGACGTAGACATGCGCCATTCTCAAACTCCATAAAAACATCAGGTGCATTAAAGAATGAAGTACGGTTACTTCCTTGTTATGTTTCTCAGGTCAAGTTAAAAACTGTGCAAAACACTTTTCACCATACGAAAGACCGGTAACCAGCTAGTCAATGAGAATATCAGAAGAACTGATAAAAATTGTCACAAAAATCACACTGCTTTTATTAAATTAATGTTTCTTGTCATGATATTTAATTTTGATACTACAATAGTTTTGTCAAGTGCTGCAACCAAGAAAGTCTATTTACCTTTGCAAACTCTAACCTGTAGGCCTACTTTAATTTTTTAGAATCTTTGAGTTTACCAGTATGCTGTGAAATATTGATGTACATCTGTTTATACTGTTATTGTGTCATCACTTGTGTTCATTTTAACTTACGGTATATTGAATTTTAATTTCACAGCAGGTGAAATAGTGAAGATCAGTCAGCAACAGGGTGACCGGATTGTAAAACAGAAAAATCAAGACTCTTTATCGAACAATATAGCTTTTAAGCTTTTTGAATGCTTTTAACATATTATTATTTAAAAATAAAGCATTGAAATTGTTGCAATTAGATTAGAAATAAAGCATTTGGAGATCAAAGTCGATCTCGGAAAAAGAAGATCTGTCTTCAGTAGGCTATATTTGTATTAATTTGCTTTAGAAGCTCCTGAATTTTCTTTACTTATTTTCTCTTATAAAAGGAAAATATTTTCAATGTATTAATGTATAGGCTACATTTTTTTTTTTTCCATCTTCACTGAAAACTAACTACACTCAATGCAAAACTTAACAAACAAGTATGGTAGGCAGTAACAGGCACAAAGTAAAAAATGGCCAGCATTTTACAAGTCAGTGAACCAACTGAACGATATTACTTTCAAACGGATGGTAACTTAATCCATGGAATAAGAAATTATCATGAGAATTTCTAAGCCTGTAATTGAGTATCTCTGGTAGACAAATTGACCGTCTTCTTCCAAGTAGTGTCTATATGGTAAAAAAAAAAAAAAAAAAATATATATATATATATATATATACACACACACACACACACATACATACATATACATAAGTAACAATTTCTTAAATTTGGGACATTTGGGTGTCCCAAAAACTTTCTTGGGACACCGGGACAGTATGATCAAAACCAGAACTATCCTGGTAAAATCGGGACAACTGGTCACCCTGGTCAACACCTTTAGTCCTACTGGTAGGCTAGCCTATATTTTTTCTGGATATAAAAACTACTGTATTTATCCCCATAATTCATGCCATCCCTTAATTCATGCACTGAAAAATATATAACATTTTTAATTTCTATATATTCTATAAGGGAGCATTTACACCGAAGGAGCATAGCATGTGAGTCGCAATAGTTGGATGCAGGTTCTGCGCTACTCATTTTAAATCCCAAATAAACAAGTTCAAGTCTTCATACCGAAGTAGCGTGGCAATAATGAATCTCGCAGAGTGCGACATTCATTTCTTCAGATAGATTTGGACTTATTTCTTGCGATGCTACTTGGGATGACACATGCGTACAGTTATCTTTTTAACTGTTTTCATATTTCATATTTATTTAATCCATTTTGACCACAGATTATGCGGTATAGGATACAATATAACAGACTATTATAGTACAAGAATATGGATAGGTCCAAACAATAAATTCCGCAGTGCCATAACAAGACTGGCAATACATGGTTTTCACCATAAGCTCTGCAGAAGAACCGAGTATCATGATCCTACAGAAGACTGCGTGTGTAAATTATGTGACAATAAGTGCACAAGATACCATTTTTCTATATGTCCAAACAGAGTGAAGTCATTGATGGACTACAGCAAAGACTTAGTTTAAGTGCACATTTGTGCGAGTTCTCTCTTATTATTATAGTACAAGAATAATATTAGAAATACATACAACACAAACAATACAAAGAAATACAGGATCAAAACATTACAACACTACAAAAACAATAAATAAATAAATAAAAAGTGCAATGTGTCAAGTAGGCCAAAGAACACATCTGAAAGATTATTTAATTGTTAAGAAAATTCAACACATATTCGCTTGTGTAGTGGTAGATTATGGCAAAGATGTCATGAAAACTGCTGGAAAGAGAGCTACAAGGCTATACGATATGCCAATCGAAACTAGTAGGAAAAAAGCCTGCATTAAAATTGCTGAAACTATATCCTCTTTAGGTAAATTACATTATTTTAAATGGGTTTCTCAATAGTTCAAGTGAAAATATATAATTTACGTTAAACTGCAGATCGCATTCGCTACTTTGGTATGAATGCAAAACTGTGAACCATGCAACTCGATGTGCAGCCTGCATCCAGGTAGTGCAATTCGCATGCTATGCTACTTCGGTGTGAATGCTCACTAATATTTCATACATTTAGAATACATGTACTTCAGTGGCTAAATATGAGAATATCTACGAAAAATATTGGAGTGCAAGAGGACAAATGACTTTGTTGTCAAACGTCTGGCATTAGAAAACAACAACAGCAACAACATTTAGAATACTATTTTGTGAAATCTCTTTCATGAACTAGTAAGGTACAGTTATGTTGTTAGTCAAAAGCCTTGCTTTCATTGTGAATTGTGACAATAGGAGTAGCTTTAGAACTTTTACCAAATATCACATCAACTATATAATGGTAGCCTAGATTTCTTAGCAGTTTGGGATAACAGTTTGTATTGAGGTCCAGTTTCAATGATATAAAGTGCAGTAAAGTTACCATAATGTCCAAAAAATATTCAAGTCATAAGCAAGTTTCAAATTAAAAGTGATTGAAAACGAAGAGTGAATCTGAACAAGACTATACTTCTGAGAAAGATCAATAATGGAGAACCATAAGTTATCGCATGTTGTTTTATTCAAATCAATCAAATTTAAACAATTTTTGTAATGGTCCCTCACATAAATCAGGCATCCTATTTTAGATTACAAAATTAGCGTTAAAATGTGTGTGAGTTACACAAGTAAATACAGAATGTTCAAGCAAAATTTCAGTTCTATCAGTTCAGCAGTTTTTGGGACAAATATGAATAGACAGGAATCACTAAATATTTTTATAAGTAAGATACCGGTATATGATATGATTGGTGTTAAAATATATTTTTGTTTGTTAGACATTTGTATTACTATTGTGGATAAAGAAGGCCTAGTAATTTTTCTGTTGTTGTGGAACAGAAAGTTGATTCACTGTGGTAACTTGTTTCTATGATAGCTGCAGCTGGCCTTCTTGAAGGTATGCAGTTATTTATAATTTTCCTTTCACCTGCCTGTACAGCCAAGTTACTGATCTCTCCTTACAAACCTGAGGAAGTCTTGCATTTGTTGAAGAAATATTCCCAGGCATGCTGCCAAGACCTCATATGTTATCTTGGCCCAACTAGTGGGTGTAATATGACTGACTACAGACCCCACTACTGTTTGTGCTATCAGCAAACAATATCATCTTTAACTTACATCTGTGAACTCCTAATGAATGTTATTTTCATAATGCTATTATGAAAATATTTAAAGTAGCCTACAGTATTTTAGCAAATTACTACTGGTACATTTTATTAAAATATTGTGCTTGCAATTATTTGTTTTAAATAATGCAAAAAGTATAAATTAAAATATAGCATAACCATCATAAAATTACAGAGTAGCTTCTAGACAAAGTCATAGTTGGCAAATATTAATGAGCCTACTTGTGAACTACAATTTGTAATATTTACAGTAAAATAACGTGTAATACACTTTACAGTATCCAGGAAACTGTTATATCTTACGAGCCTGTTGCTTTGAAAGAACTCTGTAATCTCCTTTTGTCTTTTGGATGCATTGTCTTTCTTCCGTATATCACTAGGCAATTTCCTGAGTATTAGTTTGTCTTGCAACAAATGCCTCCCCATGACCCCAGTACTGTATGCTGGTAAAGAAAAGGTCAAAATCCTCGAAACGCAATAAAGCTATGAACCTCAAGCTAGTGTTAAAAACTGAGCACAGTCCACAACCTTAAAATAAGTACTTTAAATAAAACAAAAAATAAGCCACGGTTAATCCGCAAACCGGATAATGCACCTATGGATAATGAAGAGTTTAATGTAGTTCAAAATAATAATTTTATTGTTATAAAAATTGTCACTAATGTAAATCACTTAAACCTTCTGCCAAAATTATCCATACAACACAATCTTCGTTTTTAAAATTTAACAAAAAAACCACAAGAACTATCTGTAGTATTTTTTTTGACAGACCACTAATTTAGGTACCATAGGTTGATTGTCATGCTTAGTTAATGACATTTGTGTCCCATTGCTTGGGGCTGCTTAGTGATTTCTGCGCCAGAATTTTGTCCTGCAGGAGTTCTTAACACTTCTCTAATTATATTTAAATGAAACTGTTGTATTTACATACACATAAATAGCATAGACCGGTGCTGGAATCAAACCCGTGGGATTGGCCAATTTGTAGGAAAAGATGGCTGAAGTGTCACACTGAATCTTGGTTTGTCATATAATAACTGGCTGCTACTGATTCTTCTCATATTACTAATAGGCATATGCTGCTGTAGCAGATGTTCCAAGAAGTATTCGCAGAGGCTAGTCAGCATTCCATTTATTGGACGAATCACAAGCAATGCAATGGCGATTAGTGAAATTCTAGTTGAGAGAAGCAGTAATATAAATTTTTTCAAAACTACAGTACAAATTTATTTGAAGCCTAAACAGCCATTCCACGGAAAGTGAGCCTGAAGTCTCCAGACCTTAACAACCTTTTAATATTAATTAAAAATATATGTCATCACTGAAAAATTATGAAATTAATTTTGAGAATTAGTTCTTCAGTAGACTAGTAGGCCTACTGAAAATTATTTTCATAATTTTTCACTGATGACATATATTTTAAATTAATATTAATAGATTGTTACGGTCTGGACACACTTTCCGTGGAATGGCTGTAAATCAACTCTCCTGTGCCAAGTGTCACAAACTGCATTATACTATTAGTAAAACAACAGGAAATATTATATTTTAGACAGTATTAAACACAACAATATTGGTACCGTATGCGATACTGTCGAAATTAAACTGTCTAATGATTGATTTCCTCTATACCTAATTCAGTGTTTAACAAAATAGGCGTGCAGAAACGGCAAGAAATATTTATTATTATTTTCAGAAAAGCCTCTAGGAAAAATTCCATGTTATAGAAGTTTTTCAATTTTACAACTACACCAGGCAAGTTGAGATTAATGCTCATGACAATCCCAACACAATGGGCGAGCAGCTGTTCGGTAGTTGCTTCCCATTGAGTAGCAAAAAACTCAATTAGCCTATTATACATTGGTTACATATTATTTTTCCAATAAACAAGCAGCATTAACAAACATGTGACTGTTTTACAGCAAGATATAGAGCACACAAGAATAGGCCTACATAACAATATTTTTAATAACCTGCCAGTCCGCAATTGAAAATTTCCTATCGTTTCTAGAGGCTTTGTGGAAATACATGAAGTAGGCTACCTCGTCCACCTCGTCCAACCTGCTCCCTAGCTGGCAACCATCTGGCAGTGTAGTCCACACTTCACTTTTTTTGAGCATTATTAATGAGAGAATGAACGATTAAAATTATTAAAATTTACTTTTTTTTTTTTTTTAAATAAATTTCTTCCTTTGGTGTAATGAACTAGGTGAACCAGTAAGCTTCTCTTGCTTCCATGGAAAGCATGCCAGTGAAGTAATGGATATACTCAAATACCCCATCACCTCTGAATTTTCAGCTGTTTGAAATAGAAGTTTTAAGTTAAATGATCAACTAATGTATGGTAGGCCTATTTGTAGTTTAATACGCTTAACACTTTCACTGTTTTAGCAATTTTTTCCCAAATGTTGTCCCTTGACAATTGATTACAATAACGAGTTGCCTCAAATTATATTTCTTGATAGTTTCTTATCAGTGAATTTAGTTTTCCACCCTCCACTTTGGAACGATATTGAGTACGTTTTGGAACTTAACACAGTGAAGTGAATCAATATTTTATTAATATGAGTTGATTAACACACTTGAACTTCACTTCACTTGGTGAAGTTCAAGTGTGTTAATCAACTCATATTAATAAAATAATAATATGTAGGCTATGTGTTATAGAAGGCCCTGATTGCAGGGAATCTGCCAACTTTTAGATAGTTGATGCACGCAATATGATGTAAGCGAAAGCACCTCATACAAATTTACCAACGATCGTTTTCCTCCTAATTTTTAACTGGCCGTATGTCGGAAGATCGAAACAACAGTCTTTCTGTCCTCTCCATGAATTATAACATATTTAACAGCTGTACTATGGAAATGTTATCGAAGACTGACAATGCAATCTGCGGATTCTTTTGGAAACATTGCTGTAAACCATGTAAAAAAAAGGCACCATATTCAATGAGAGAAGTGTGGTCAGATCGATTTGAATTTTCATGAAAATGTAGCACAGGGAAATTTATCTACAAGCCTGGTGCCATAGAAGTCAGCACATGCCACGTTTCATGCCACACTAGCAGGTACATGGGTGTTTAATCAATATCAAGGAGAGCTGAGTGCATTGTTATCGTAGGCCTATGTTATGACTAATGCTCAGTAAAGGGTAACGGTATATCTGTGTACTGTCAAGTCTAGTCCATAACTGCGATATTTCAGTTAAAGCCTATTTATCGTGTACTGTGTTCTATATCCTTGAGCCCCGCTCAACACAGGATCTACAGGACGAGATATTTACATCTACATCTACATGTTTCATTGTGCATGTAATGCCCAGACAAAGATACTGTACTGATAGAACTAGGTTGTCTATTTGGTAAAAAATTATCAGTAAGAATTTGTGGTCTTTACATAGCACAGTGTGTGATTTTTACTTGTGGAGTATCCTAAAAAAATGTTTACCGGTATGCAAGTAATCTACATGAACTGCTAACTGCAGAAAGTCTGACATGTTATTTTTAAACTCAGGTTTTTCAAAGCAAAATTCAAACTGTTGCCATACCTATAAATATGATGACAGACGCTCCCTTTCAGCAGTAAACGGTGTGTCTACCCATTTAGAACTGATTTGTTCTGAAAAGTGAATTTGGGAATTTTAAGGCCGTGTTGCCTTTCTGCAATTAGCAGTTCACATACACATTACTTGAAGTAAAACACGGCATAAGACATGAGATAGAGTCTACCAGTGTGGAAGAACTTGTGCGAGTTAATAACAGTTTAGTCAAAATGTGTGGCAGCAAATGGGGATCATGTTCAACTCATCTTCTGTGAGCATGGTAAGTACAAACTTAAAGAACTCTCATTTATGAGGGAAGTATGATAGGTCTGTGTATTGGCCAGTGCTGCATGAGATGCAGTATACACTGCTGGTTGTAATGCAAGGCACTGTTGATAAATGTATCTGTAATTACATAATGTACTCAGGCATAGCCTAAGTAGCCTACAGTCTATTTAATACCGGTACTAAAGCAGACTTTGGCTATGACTAATACTGTACGTCTAATACCATATGTGTTCTTTTTTAAAGCGAACCTGTTTGATGCTTCAGCTTCGTTGCAGCAAACTAAGGTTGGGAAAATCCAGCCATGAGAGTTCATACAGCAAACCCCATAAAGTGAGATCTGAGATTGCTTCACTACCATTATAGTGACCGTAAAGCGAACCTGCAGCAGTTTGCATTCACATAAAAAAAAAAAAAATGCAGAGATACCGGTAGCATAAGATTACATACCAGTACCAACTACTGTATGGTACCAACCTGTTTCTTGTACAGTAGGCTTAACAATTAGGCAACCAATACTTGTTAGGAACATTTATTAAGGTTGAATAAAAAAATAAATAAAAGCAGCCTAGATTATAATGAATACTAGCACTGTCAGAGATTCCAATAATATTCATAATTGACTTATTTTGTTAAATATCTATGTCACAATTTTAGCATATCACTTTTCTAGGTTATAGGCTTGAATTATTAACCTACCCAAAAATTCATTCTTTTGACAAACCATATGGAGTCCAAATAAATGATGAAAAATGTGAAATAGGCCTAAATTTTGTGCCAGAAGTAGTAAGTGATATTTCATAGTTAATGCAATGATTCTATTCTATTTACACTCGCCCACTCCAATAATAAATAAACAACTTCAAATTAATTAATTACTGTAATATTTACATTTTTGTGCAGCTGCTCTCTCTACTTGCCAGTCGTCAAGAAATTCCTCTTATCTACGGTATGATAGGAAGCTAGAGATGGGGAATATTTCTTGTAACTGTTACTTTGTAACTGTTACATGTATGTAACGGTAACGACCTGTTACAAAAAATCAAAAGTAACGGTTACCAAAGCTCCTCCTAGGATAGCTTATTTTCGTCTCAACCAAAGGCGGAACCAGAAAATACTGAAAGGAGGGACCGACACAGACGAAAGTTTGCTATTATTTGGAAATCCAAAAAATGGGGGTCCTCCCCCGGGATTTTTTTTATTAAAAAACGAGGGAAAATCAGGTCGTCCCTTTAGCTCTTCCCACTCCAGACATCTAGATGTGAATGGTGGAACAACTAGCAGTATTGGAAATTCTGACTCCCCCCCTTCACCACTTCTTTACCCTTTCCTACTATTCAACCTTCATCTTACCCACTACGCCATCGAGCAATCATTGCAATGAGAAGCGAAAATTCATCTATTTAAGTTTAGACATCTGCATGAAATGGCGGGGATTGATCATTTCCTATTAATTGCATTTGTGTGAAGTGAAATAAAATCCCTTTAGGCAGGCCTACAGGCTGAGGTAGATTTCGAAGTACTTTTGGTTTAATTTATTGTCACTGCGCAGTTCTCTTCTTCTTTAGCCTTGGCATGATAAACCCGCAATAATAACTGCAAAAAAGAGGAAAGAGCACTTGTTTAAAACATTCAAATCTTGCCTTATATGAGAGCTATCGAGAAACTAGGTATTGATTTGCAGAGTACTCATCAAGAGCTTTTCAACGATACCCCACAAGACGTGGTTTCAAAAATTTCGAATTTCCATCCCCCACCCCTACTCGTACCCCTAAAACCCCCGAATCGTTACTGTCACTGTGAACTCCATAGGGAGTACTCTAATTTATTCCAACAAAGTTTCTCTCTATACTTCATAGGGGCCGAGATATAATTATTTCAAAATTTAACCCCCTCCCACGACCCCCCCTTGGGCTAATTTTGCTCATTAACTATTGGGCCTAGAAATAACATAATAAAATTTGGTTCAAATATCTTCAAAATTACGGCCGCTAGCGTGTAAATATATATAAATATATAAGAATTCTGTATAGTTTCTCCAAATTTCTCAGCAGCTCTCCTTTTTCTCAGGGTTTTTTTAATACTTTTATTTTTATTTTTATTTTTATTTTATTTATTTACTTATTATTATTGTTATTATTAGTTGCGTTGAGAAATTTGTCGGTGTCGAGCGAATGTAACTGGTCTGGAACAAAGTAACGTGTCGAGAGTTACACCCGTTACATTATTTTCACCTGCTCCAGTTACACGGACCCGTTACTGTTATTTCCACCTGCTCCAGTTAATCTGACCTGTTACTGATACTCTCGCCTGCTCCAGTTATTTGGACCCGTTACTGTTATTTCCACCTGCTCCAGTTACTCTGACCTGTTACTGATACTCTCGCCTGCTCCAGTTATTTGGACCCGTTACTGTTATTTCCACCTGCTCCAGTTATTTGGACCCGTTACTGTTATTTCCACCTGCTCCAGTTACTCTGACCTGTTACAGTTAATTCTAATATTTCTGTTACAAGTGTTTTATCCGTGACTTTCGCCTCGTTCCGTTACATCTGTTACTTCCAATATTTGAAAAACAAAAATAATTAAAAAATAAAAAATAATAAAAAATTAAAATAATAAAAAAACAAAAAATAAAAATATTAAAAAATAAAAATATTAAAAAATTAAAATTTCAAAAAAAAAAGAATAAAAAATAAATAAAGAATAAAAAAATTAAAAAGTTATTTTCTTAATTAAAACAAAAATAATTAAAAAAATAAAAAATTAAAATAATAAAAAACAAAAAATAAAAATATTAAAAAATAAAAATATTAAAAAATAAAAATTACATAAAAATAAGAATAAAAAAAAAATAAAAAAAATTTAAAAAGTTATTTTTTTAATTATTAATGGGCGTCAAGAGTTCATGCATAGAATTCATGCTGTCTGATCTCATAATATATATTTCTTGCTTTACATACCACTTAAAAATTTATCAAAATACGATATTGCCTTTACTGGACAATTTAAACTTAGAATGTGGGTATATAGCATGAAATGTGAATTCAATAACTGTAGTAAATTATTCGAAATAATATTGATAATTTTACTACTAATAATAAAATCCCTATAATATAAAGCTACACGGCTGACTGACTGACTCACTGATATTAATGTTTGCCCACTTCCAGATGAGCTAGAAACTTGAAATTTGGTACACATATAGCTTTTAGGCTGTAAACCACAGGAAAATTCCAAAACGTTTTTTTTTTAATTTCTAGCCCAAAAACCCCCGAGTAAGGGCTCGCTCACTCACATTAACGTTTGCCCACATCCAGATGAGCTAGAAACTTTCAATTTGGTACACATATAGCTTTTAGGCTCTAAACCACAGGCGAATTCCAAAAAGTAGTTTTTTTTTTAATTTTTAGCCCTAAAAACCTCCGAAAAAGGGCTCGCTTACTTCGAGATGAGCTAGAAACTTGAAATTTGGTACACATATAGCTATTAGGCTGTAAACCACAGGAAAATTCCAAAAAGTGTTTTTTTTAATTTTTAGCTCTAAAAACTCCCGAAAAAGGGCTCGCTCACTGACATTACTGTTTGCCCACTTTCAGAAGAGCTAGAAAATTGAAATTTGGTACACATGTAGCTTTTAGGCTGTAAACCATAGGAAAATTCCAAAAAAAAAGTAATTTTTAAAAATGTTTAGCCCTATAACCCCCGAAAAAGGGCTCGCTCACTGACATTACTGTTTGCCCACTTCCAGATGAGCTAGAAACTTTAAATTTGGTACACACATTGCTTTTAGGCTGTAAACCATAGGAAAATTCCAAAAAAAGTATTTTTTTAAATTTTTAGCACTATAATCCCCGAAAAAGGGCTCGCTCACTGACATTACAGCTAGAAACTTTAAATTTGGTACACATATAACTTTTAGGCTGTAAACCACAGGAAAATTCCAAAAAGTAGTTTTTATATTTTTAGCCCTAAAAACCTCCGAAAAAAGGGCTCGCTCACTGACATGAATGCTTGCCCACTTCCACATGAGCTAGAAACTAGAAATTTTGTATACTTATATCTTTTAGGCTGTAAACCACAGGAAAATTCCAAAAAGTTTATTTTCATGACGATAATCGATGTTTTTTACATCGATGGAAAACAACTGATGTTTTTGCTACATCGATGTTTCTCCCCGACATGGATGTTTTTGTAACAAAAAGAAGATTAATAGGCTACCTTGGTTCTACGATATAATTTTATTTACAGGAGCTTAATTTCCCAAAACATTGATTTTTTACATCGATTGCTTTCATGGAAATTCTTCTGTTTATTTATGAATTTTGCCTAATTTTCTGATACCATGGCCCTTTTTAAATATACATCGATGTTTTTTGTCTAAATACATCGATGTTTTCAGGCCGATATTATCGTCATATCGATGGTTATCTCCGATTTTAACCTCGATATTTTAACTATCGATTATCATCCCTAATTGAAAGCTTAATTTTACAACTGTTTTTTATTTCGGGGGTCCCTCCCTAGAGCCCCAGCCTTGGCTACGTCCATAACCGTTGTGGGGGGGGGGAGATAAAGGGCATTCCCCTACAAGTGGGAAGTGATCTGACGATTAACTACGTAATATACAAGAAAAGTAACAGGTAACGGTTATAAATAACAGTTACTTTCGTGTAACTGTAACAGTAACGTAACTGTTCCAAAAAAAGTAACAGATTCCCATCTCTATAGGAAGCACCCCTAAATTCCCACCCTTTTATTTTTGCACTTACTAAGGCAACTACTGTCATGTCCAGTAGAGGCGCTACGAATTCCCCGAGCAACCGAGAGACTCACTCGACCGAGAGCGTCAACCCTGCCAGCCGGAGCCAGCGGTATGGAGGGGTAAAGAGGGGTCTGGGAGCATGTCCGTCTGCCTCTCGGTTCCGAGAGCCTGTTGGTCACAGAACAGAAACTGTTGGTAGTCGAGAGAAAGAGGGTCACAGAAGAGAAACAAGAAAAATAGCACCGTACGGTGAAATGTGAACTTGTGTAGGCAAATAGGAGCTCAGCAATATTTGTGCTGTAAGTATGTTTGGATATGTGATTGATTGTTGATGTTACAACTCATAAGTATCCCCCGCACATTATACGGGAATTCAATATGAAACCGTGGGAAATACGAAGAGAAGGTAATGTCAGTGCAGTCGAAGAAAGGTGAATACCTGCTGAACGAAGTACCGTTTCATGTTCGTAATAAGATAGCAGACAAAATTCTTAGGCCTACATTCCTTGAGACAAGAAGAGTAGCTGACTTCAATATCCCTGACATTTCGAGTCCCTGGCGGCGCGTTTTTTCATGTGGTTTTTGTTTTCTTTTTTCTCGCCTCTAAATACACCTCGCATTAATTTTTGCATACCCCGTGATACATAATAGCCTACATAAAAATGATGCAACTCGGGTTAGTACAAATTTGTGTGATATGCTATGGATGAGAAGTTCTGAAGTGTAACATTTGGCCCATAGCATATTGTTGTCCTTTTGTGCCATGTTTTTGTTTTGTAATTTTGACATTTCGTAAGCCTACTTAAAAGTTGGTTAGTTAAAGTTCACTTTAAAAATTCAGATACATCATGTTTTACTGTGCCATCCCTCCTAACAATTGTGAAATATCATTGTGTATATACTACTACTACCCTGCATTGTTGTAAAACGTGGAACAGGAATACGCTGATTAGGCTTGTCTTGACCCTCACATAATTATACACCTGGATAATTAGCGTATAGTCTACAACTGGATAATTGAAATTAAAGGAACAGCGCACTAACGTGCATAGTACCGTACCAATAGAATGATACATAGAATGGATAATTGAAATAGGTTTCCGTAGGTATGAAACCAACTTTGTAAAGAACGGTTGCCAAGAAAAGAAAATAACCTGTTTTTTGAATAGACATGTTTAGGCTATAGGTTACATTTTTTAAAACATTGTTTGTAAAATGCCTCTCTTAATATTCACTCTTAAGTTTACCATAACTACCGTAGATGTAGATATCTCGTCCTGTAGATCTTGTGTTGAGCGAGGCTCAAGGATTTAGGACACGTCAGATTAAAATATACATGCATGTTATAAGAACTAACTTATATACAAAACAGTAAGCTGCCAAACTTATTCAAGCTGGTTTGACATTCAAGGTATAAGGCGGGACAAATATTACATGATTTTATGCAATATTACAACACTTGTGATTTTTTACCACAGAAATGAAAATCTTCATAATCGTGGGCTTATATCAGAGTGGGAAGCCGCACAAGCATATAATGAAATTCTATATAAGCAGGTGCACTGGTAAAGACAAAAAATACACATAAGATAATTAAAGAAGATGTGGCATGTAGGGCCTACCGTTTGTTGTTTGTTGTTTGTTGACAATTAAGAACAAATATCCTTCTCTTCTCACAACTGATCAGGGGCACGAACATGATACACGAAACAATCTCAGCATTTTTGTCCCGAGATGTAGACTAGATAAAACATCCAAATGTTTCCCAGCCATGGGCATAAAATTCTTTAATCATATGCCAATTCATGTTAGAACCTTGCCCACATCCAGATTTAAAAACATTGTCAAGAGCTGGTTAACTGCAAACCCATTTTACTCCATAAGTGAATACTTTGAATGCAACTCAGTGTTTGTTTAACATTGCTGACCCATCAATACTTTTCTTTGACAAAGCCTATTAATACAATGTATTTTAATGGTGAATGAATTTTATTATTATTATTATTATTATTATTATTATTTATTATTATTATTATTATTATTTATTATTATTATTATATTTTGATCTGGTGTGTTCAACCTGGTCGACACAGGACGAGATTTCTACATCCACATCTACATGTAACTTAATTTAACAAAAGTATACTACGGTAACCATTAACTTTTGCAAGTGATAGGCTGCTTTTTAGTTTTGAAATGACAATCGTACTGTTGTAATAACTAATCTTAGAGACTTAAACACTGGAGTTCAATTAGGCTATATTTCATCAGAAAATAGCATTGTGGCCTATTGTTAATCTGGTGTTATGTGAACTTCTCACCGTAAAAACAAAATTGTTATTATGTAGACCAAATCCTATCGTTCAGTTGGCAGCTTGATATTCATGATACCGTGGATTCTAATTTCTGTAGTTAGTACTCATGCCTCATGGCACCCCTGGATTATTAACACATGGTT
Source organism: Ectobius pallidus (assembly GCA_964059195.1). Lineage (NCBI taxonomy): Eukaryota > Metazoa > Arthropoda > Insecta > Blattodea > Ectobiidae > Ectobius > Ectobius pallidus. Next base: position 157,334,682 of record CAXKWD010000001.1, on the reverse strand, counting down.
GAGGTAGAATGGCTGTTTTTTAACTCTGAAAATGGATGACATGATAGTAAACTTAAACTTGAACATGAGGTGAGAACCTAATTTAACATAAAATTTTGACTCCTCTCACCAAGGCCCATGCTCTCCATTGTTGTTTTGTATGTAACCTTACTTCAAATTAATTGGACAAAACCATTTATGAAATTATTGCTTTCTAAGCTACATATGAGTTTCTTACCAAAGAACTGATGAATATTAATGCCTATTCAGGGTTTATATAGCTATATCTAGGTCTTTTTGTTCTTCATTTCTTTATGAAAAACAGTCAGTTTTCACATTATCTTGCTCTTCGAAACCTGTAGAATCCATATAGCCTATAAGCACCTTTTTCTTGTAGAAATATTCTAAATATAAGTCAAATCACTAGTTCACACAAAATTAACCTAAAATGGCACTATGTAATGATGCATATTCACGAGAATCAGCTGTGGGAGGGGAGGGAGTCATTCACATGATCAAAGATTGGGCTGTAAACTTGATGGTGATCAACACTAATATCACTGTTTTTTACCTGTCACCAACACTAACACTAATATCAATACGAACCTAACTGTGCAACAAACCTAGCTCTACATGTCACCAACACTAATAGCACAGCCATTCCACGGAAAGTGAGCCTGAAGTGTCCAGACCGTGCTCACCATTCCTAACCTAACTGCCACTTACCTAGAATTCACAAATATAGTTTGTGTGGGGAAATGAGCCATATACCACATGATCTGTAACGGTCCAGTAGTATTGGCACATGAATAAAGCAGTTGCCCAGCCTGTATGTAAAGGATCAATGAGATAAAAGTTCGTTAGTAGTCAGTGGGAGTGTTGGTTTGCAAACTAGGGTCTGTGTAACCACTTAAATTGCTTCATGTCAACCCAGATATGAGCTATGGTAAATCTTTCTATTCCTGTATTCCTGCTAGCAGACTTCAGAAGCTGACCAGAAATTTATTGTGCATGGTGGAGTATTGTTCTGATAAATTGTTGAAGATTTAGAGCTTTGCTTAATGTACACAATTGCAGACTTTTTGTCGGCCTAAGCCATGCCATGGATGCTATGAAACACGTGTTTATAGCTATAGTCTACATTCAACTCAAAACAAAGGACAAATTACCCTCCAGCATGAGTTAACTCAAAATCCGGACTATCTTTGTACGGTCACCTTAATTTGAGGTTAGCATTTTAGAATGTTTTGTTGTTTGCAAATTAGCTTTTAAAAGTAGGCCTACGTCCAAGATCGTTCAAAATTGAGCCTCTCTCGACAGAAAACCCCACTGCTGTACTTGAAACCTTTTAACCTTAGGCAGTCTGTATCGTTTGTTGTTAGGTGCAATAGTTGTTTATTAACGTGTTTCAAGTTTGGTTTTATGTACTAAAAAAATTTAGCAAGTGCGTTCGTACTAATTGTGTATAATAATGACCTTAATCTTCTTTGTACTTTCCATGACTTTCTATTCTTGCAAAAATTGACTGAAAGATGCAATAAACCAATGCATTAGTAAAAAACAAATTTCATAGATTGGTTCTGTAAGCAAGTTACTTAGTTTTTATAAAAAGTGTAACACGAGCCATGTTTACAGTTCCTCTTTAGGGATGAAAAGTGTATTATATTATCACGATATCAGCATGGCTTATTTTTAAATATTTATTCATGATAACACAGAAAATTATTTCTGTGAAACATTACAAAAGTTGGCCATTTTCTTGGTGTATTCAAGGTTAAAATAACTCGCTTAGTTACAATTTTTTATATTAGGTATTATCATTAGACCTCAGAACGTAATGTACTAAAAGAACCTCAAAATTTGCCTGCAACTACGCACTAATTTTTAAAACGTATGGTAACTTCTGCAGTAAAAAATAATTCATAGATTGCAGTACACTCATTTGTCCGTGATAAAATTGTATGTAAATGTTATTTATCTTCAATAAACATAGAAACTTTCTGATGCTTCTGGTTTCTTATATTGTTTTTCTTTATTTAAAGTTGGCATTGAATCTTATCATCTGTGTTCTACTCTAGGCCTGGGAGAGCAAATCTCTTATTTGTTTGAATTTATGTCCCTTCACATGCATTAGTCTATGAACAACACTTAGGCCTAGGTGAGCAGTGAAATTGAGGTGGACTATTAGAATAATTCATTTGAGGGGCTGAAAGCGAAATAGGGGATTATGATTAAAGTTAAGTGGAATGTCAGTCTCTGCTGCATTATTCTGCAACACAAAAAAAGGTTAGAAGTAGGGTATGGGAGTGGGCCCGGTTATGTATTCCCTTTTGAACATAATCACTATGCATTGTATCAGAAAAATTCCATGCTCTGAACTGTGAATATTTCCTTTAGGATTATCACAATAAATTACATCCAGAATTTCTTGATTGAGCACCAGAAGAACCATTTGGACTGAGCGAGTTTGATTAGGCCTACCTTATTGCATTCTTATTGCAGGTCAGGCTCACTACCTTGGGACTGACCTCATAGCTTACTATGAAAGAAGCAATTCTAAATAAATAACAAACTGCTACCACAAAAGTTATAGAATAAATTTACCTCTTTATCACATGTCTCACAGAGTATTATTTTTTCCATCTGAGAAAAATTTCTTCTTCACCTATCTATTTTCTCAGCTGATCATCTAGGCTATGCTTGACTTTGATACAGGGTGACTGATTATCTTCTCTTGTTGAAATGAATATTGTAAAATATGATCCCATTATTGCAAGTGTTGATGTAGAACATTTCAGTAAAATGACTGTGTAGCGAGAGAGCACTGTTTTAGAACCAAAGTGGGGACTGCCAACAATATAAATGCTGATTAAGAACACCGTTCTTTTTCTGCTTTAGGGACCATGAAGCAATATACACATAAACATGTAGAAAAGTAATTTTTATTCTATTGCTCACAAAAATCTCGAATATATTATACATTTGAACTCACAAAATAGGAGAAAATGTGCGTTTGTAGAGAAAATCCCTAGAAATATACACTTACGCAAAACAAAAGTATATTCATTTCAAGGCTCGTAAAACTTTCTTTGATATGTTCAAACAAGAAGAACATGCACTGGCATGAAGTTCCGGGGTGTGGTTTAATTTTTAGAGGGCAAACTTCAGTGCTGTGAGTTTTAAGCTAGTAAGTGGTTACACAACTAATGTAGTGAAGTGCATAGAAAACTCATTTCTGTATTTGGCTGTAAAATAATTGCTGTCAAAGCTTCAGTGGACTGCTTCCTTTAACTGACCATCTGCTTCCTTTAACCTCCCATTGTAAGTCCTGCCCTAGGCCATATGGTTTACTTTCTCTCTCTCTCTCTCTTTTTTTTTTTTTTTTTTTTTTTTTTTTAAACTGCTTTTAAGTATAATGATGTAGGCTACATTTTACTGAAGATATCACAGTGTTTGTATTATGACATACGGCAATTAGATAATTGTAGATTGGAAAGAGATGAAAACTGTTTAAAGCATAGGTTATTAACAAATCATACTGTTTGCTAATTCAGGGCAAGAAATTTCAAGTCTGAATGAAGGCAATAGCCAAATCATAAATTTTCGTCACCATTATTTTTACATGTGGTACAGCGTTACAACCGTATTCGAGAATAACACCCTCCCCTTTGTTCTAAATTTTATTGCATGTTTCCATTTTAGATATTATTTTTTGACATGCAAAATAAAATAAAAACACAAAATAATCCGCTTTAACACTTCTTGTTGGTGCAGTGAAGTATTATTGAATACTATAATATTTAATTAAATACTATTAAATGAAGTATTATTTCTCAGTTGCAGTTTTTGGATCAGACTCTGAGAATATAGGTCCATTTATAGATATCCTCATTGAATCATGTAATGTGACTTTCTTCATTGAGCTCCTGTAAAAGTCATGTTTTGACTAAGGCAACTGATACATCTCCCCTATTAAATAAAGATTGAATACTAGCTTGTGTCTTTCTGAGTCACTATTCAATCTGTACAGTAGCTTATAATAAATTACTATAATAAACCAAATATTTTTGAAATATTTTGACAGATTGAAAACTCTAATGGTCGTAGTAACAAAGGTCAAGTATAACCTACATTATTTGCTACTGAAGACATTAGAACAGCGGTAAATCATAAGAAACTAATATAAGAGTCGAATTACTGTATGGCTAACATCTGGATACTTCTGGTATTCCTGCACATCACGAATATTCAGTCATCTTGATCATGACTGCCAATGACTCTTGACAGTTTTTACTACTACTTTTGATTTTTCTTGATGTAATTAAAATGATAGAGTAAAAAATGTAAATATTTTTCATAATTCATCCTTGGTTGCATATCCGAGAATTTTTGTCACCAATGGCACTCTGATGAGTAGAGATTTTTTGCCCTGTTCTAATTTGAAGTAAAGTGGTTACTCTTAGCAGTTTTGCTAATGGTAAGCTCTAGTTTTTTTTACTAAGTTAGGTAGGGTATTTTGATTATGGATAAGACAAGTGGTAAGACCTTCGTATGTCTAAGTGTGTCTTTAAATTTTCGTTACACAGTCAGTTTCATTTTTTCCTGGTGATTTTTCATTTGTATTCCCAGATTATTGTAGACAAAACTAGTTGATAGAACTGTTACCAGAGCTTTTAGTACCAGTAATTTCATAGGAAGATTTGATATTTATGTTAAGCCCATTTGATTTATGTACAGGTAAGGGGAAAACAAAATGGACCGACTCTTGTAGCTGATGGGGGAAGAATTTCCCCAAATATGAGGATATTTACAGATAATTGTGATGCTATAGCTCAAGTTACGACCCTCTTACGTTACCTCTAATGGGTTTCGAAATGGGCTAAGTTAACATTCGACACTAGAACAAATTTCAATATATTCCCTGCTATCGTGTGAATGCCGATAGGCATGCGCAGTGGCTCGTATCGGCAACTTAGATATTTTAGTCGGTCCGCTTTTTCCCCCCCCTACCTGTACACCCTTAAAGGGAAAAATCAGATTTCTCCAATGACCTATATGAGGGAGAAGATATTATAGTTATTTTTGATTTTTATTTTTTCTTATGACACCCTCATACTGAATACAAAATAGCTTAGTTGTTAACATTATTGGGATAATTACCTGGCACTTAGACCTTATTCATATCGTCGTCGTCTCACCCATCATTGCTGACACCTTGTGAAGTTGCCATCAGCTTGAAAGCTGGATTGCTTGTGCATATGTATCAGTCTGCTGCAGCGACACTAATGATCTTGTGGAATATCTTTATGAATGAAGTGATATGTGTCACGGCGAATATGCACACTGACCATTTACCTGCCTTGCCTTTAGCTCTTGAAGGCAGATCACTCACACATGTATGTTAGTGAGTATTCACATTGAAGTAGCATAGTATGTAAACTGCACTACCTAGTTGCAGGTTGCTCATCAAGTAGTGTAGCTCACAGTTTTGCAATTTTACCAAACTAGCATACCGACCTACAGTTTAAAATCTATGTTTTCACTTGACCAGTTAAAATGCTCCTGGGGAAAACCGAGCACAAAATAGGCAATTGCCCTAAGTGCTGGGCCTGCTGTGGGTGAACCCTCATAGCAGCCAATCCTAGTGAGGTTTTTCTTGGGGTTTCCCTCACTCTATCAGGTGGATATCAGATCATAGACTCGACCCCTGCATGACAGATGACTGAACATAGCAAAAATATGTAGTTCTATTAGTAGTGAAGTAAACAGCCAGCTCCCCATTGATTTAGGACATACTAGAAGGGAAAATGAAATGCACCAAAAAGTTGTTGGGACGGTATGCATATGGTCGAGAGCTCCAGGGGTCGTGGAGGACTGGAAAAAAATGACCAATTGAAAAAAAAATTATCTAAAGAATTGAAAATAATGTAATTTACTTGCAGAGGTTAAAGTTTCAGCAATTCTTATCTAGGCCTTTCCTGTTCATTTCAATTACTGTACTCTTTCACTGTCATATAAGTTAGTACACGCATGGGTACTTTTTCACAGTTTGTACAAATTCTATTCTAAATTGTTTACTGTTTGGCATTCTCATACCAACTCACTTATTTGATATTTTAAATAACTAGCATGCAGATGCACCCAGGTAGCATGTTGCACATGGCATGCTACTTTTAAAATGTGAATGCTCCCTTAATTTGCTACAGCTATGCTAATGATCTAATTGGTACTCCTCATGAACAAGGTGCCATCACATATCATGTGCCAAATAAGCAGAATAGCCATTTTCCACCAAGCGGGCTGATGACAACATTAAACTGTAGTGAATACCAATTTCTCATGGTTAAGCACAGTAGGCCTAGTCTAACCTTATATCCTATCAAGAGATTGTGTTTCTTCGAAAGTTATGCTAATCACATGACGTGCTATTAGAAATTACAGTCTAAATGTCAAAATATTGTATAATGTTTTCAGAAATATTTCCAAGCATTAGATACCGGTATTCTATAAATTACTCTGCAGTGGTTTGGTAGGTTTGTAGTAGAGTTTCATTTATCCGACCCTCGGTCGTCTGACATTCTATATTATCCATCATGGTAGACAAAGTTTGTTCCTTGCAGTATTTTTAGTGTACTTTATAACTACGCTATAGTATCCCATGATGTTGAGCTGTAAAACTGTACAAAATATCACACAATAAAGATTTAAGTGCCTTCGGAGATGGCGCTAATTTACCTGAAGGCTAAAGCTATGGAACTATTATGATATTTCAGCGTTTTAGTGTGTATTTCTTTGTTTTTATGCATTATCCGACATTTTCAGTGATCCGACGTACTCCAGGTTCAGTTCAGATTGGATAATTGAGACTCTACTGTAATGGGAAATACACAATGATGGCCAACGATTTTAAAATTTTAAAAATATATTGATTTCAGGATTTTTGTGGTGTGAATAAGTTTTGAATAATTTGAACATTCATTTTTTTCTTCCACAACAAAGAATTATTTTAGCCCAACAATGCTTTTCTCTCTCTATGTGGGGGATTTCCAAATGTTACTTTGATATGCCAGAGACAATTCATTGAATGAGTGGTTTGCAAAATTGATTTCAAATGTTCATAGTTTAGATATTTGAATTTTAGGTTAACTTTTGAAATATTTATATATTGTCTTGTTCTTTTCAGTATCAACTTGCTAAGAGCCTTATTCCTCAGCAATCAGTTTATTTTCTGGTGAGCATAGTTTCCTTTGTTCTCTAATGGTGATGTTTTTTCCTCTGAAAAACTCATAAATGCTGTTTATTTTTACAGTTTTAAGTCTGTTCATTAACAATATTAGCATACAACTAAATTGTATTTTTTAAAAATATGGTCTATTTTAGAATTTGCTTAAAATCCTTTTGTTTTTTGTTTAACTCTTTTTTTTCTCTCACTTAGAGCTTTATGTTGTTTGTAAATGTTGTTGTTGGATATAATTAGAATTTCATTTCTATATACACTGTTCATGAAGCCAGTTACATTTTGTTATCTTTGTGTCTGTTTCTATAATATTTAGTGGCCCATAATCTGGACGTGTTGGACTCCCAGAGTTTAATTACAAAACAATGAACCATGTGCCTCTCTGGAAATTTCTATTGCCTAATGGTGATTTTAAAAGTCACAAAGCAGGAATGGGCAAATAATAGGTATGTTCCCAAAGCAAACCCGTGACTGCTTGAGAATTTGAAGTAGGCCTGCTGCACATGTCCAGTCTGTAACTTATCCATGATTTTACGCTTTGGGAACGGTTAGAAGAATTTTGGATTGATAGTTTCTGTGTTAAATCAATGTGATATGAGAATATTCATATGTATTCCCCTCTACCATGTTACACATGATTATTTTGGGAAACTTTAATTATCTTCCATTATTCATACATATAAGTAGCCTATGCTTATAAATCAGATGCATGGTTGTTAGAGGGAGGAGTCAGGCGCGTGAAAATAGGTTACTGCGCATGTCTCTGATAACAATTCATAGTAGAGCCCGCTAACTTTTTTTATAGTACACATAAACTGTCCATGAGAACATATGGAACAGAAGATTGAGAATCAGAATCACGAATTCTCGCTTTGGGAACGCGTGTGGAGAAAGAGCGCATGCGCAAATGATGTGTTCATGGTTTCTGAGTGCTTTGGGAACATACCTAATGTAATAGCGAGCATGATGCATTTAATGCTTAAGAATACTGAGGTCATGACAACCTGGCTGTCCATTAGTGATAATCTGTTCCAACACACTGCAAAGTATTCCTGAACTTGGAACATTGGTATCATTCAGATGTTCCAATTAAATTTTGACATCTATGAAGATCTGTGAAAAAGCATTTAATTGGCCTAAGCATGCACTGCTGTATGAGTTCCCCTATCAGTATCCACTCTGCAATTGTTGAATTCATGATAAAAAGTAATTTTCAAGGTTACTGGTCAGAAATATCTTGTGAATACCAATAATAAGAAAGTATTTTCCCATTAATAACCAGTATATTTGTTACATTCTTATTTTAATTCCGTACTCAAAGTTCTGATAGTTATACAGTTATGTCTGACGTTTTAATTTGTATACAGACCAATAGCTTTGAAAGCTTGAACTATATAGAACCACTCTAGTGAATAAACAGTTGAAATGCTAATTGTCATTTTATACATAGAATACATATGATTCATTATACTTGGTGATAAATCTTTGTATTGCCAAGTATTGCTTGAGGCTATCTTTCACAACGAAATTCCACTGTGAGTTAGTAAGTTACTTTCCATTTGTAAAGGCTAACTGAACCCTGTACTTTTTTGTAAATTTTGACATATTCTGCCTACATTATGTTAAATTCAGATGATGTAATTATCCACTTTCACTTTTTATTCTTTTGATACCATACTTGCTTTCGTTGTATATACGAGGGTCATTTCAGAAGTCATGGCAACTATTATTTATCAGTCAATAAAGCTGCAGGAAACAAAAATCAGGATATACGATTGAAAGTCGTTGGAATGTTCTTCGCAATGCTGGTAATAAATTGGGATCCGGATAATAAGTTGCAAAAGTCCTTATTTTCTTTGCCGTTTTACAAAAGAAGAGGAAATTCAAATGTAGAATTAGGACTATGTTAAGGATGACATCCTAATAGTTAAAATCAGTAGGAATTAGAGTTGATGTGACACAGACATGATTTTCACCTGTTGCTGTTTTGTAATAAAAACCAACACTTCATGAAACTTGTACTTTCATATTTTATGTTAAGAATTTTTTAGCCCTACTTTAGTTTCTTCCACCTAGTTAGAATGATTTCATATCTTTTCAGAAACTCTACATAAAGGCCTAATTGACATGCTGTTGTGATGAAATATTCTTTTCACTACCAATTAGAAAGAAGCATGGTCAAAATGGTACCAGGTAAAGATGATTTTTTATGAGATAAAGATATTAGTACCATGATTGTCTAAGTTGATTAGGAACATGATTTTCTACAGCAATGTTAGAGTAGTAGATAAAGGCCAGGCCTAGATATTCCTTTAAGGGCCGATTGTATAAACAGTTTGATCTTGGATCAGAGACTAAATTGATCTCAGTTCACGCTGAACTCGGAAATTTTTGTTGTATAAACGCTAATCTGAGATAAATTCGCACTGAACTAGGATCAATTTTGACTGGAGAAATTTCTCCAGCTCTAGTTGATCTCAGTTCAAGGGGCTGTTTTCGTATTTGAGACATAAGATTAGCTCATTATAAACATAATATTAGGCCTACCTGTGTGGTTACGATAAATATAAAGAAAATACACAAAAGACAACTTCCTACATTTCTAGCTATAACGTAGTTGTGCGTATATAGGCTATGTTTTAGGCTCCTTATAATGCAGTGTAACATAACTACAGCATAACCTGTACGTTATTATTATGTTGCACTAATTACTATAATACGAAAATAACCCTTGCACCACAATTGCAACTAATACGAAATTATCAATCTTCGCCATTTCATGCAGCTCCATAACCTTAAAGACAGGAATTCTCCTTTATCACCTCAATGTTCACTTGATGGCGTAGTGGTAAAACTAGAGACTGTCATGCTAGCGGTCCCGTGTTCGAATCTCCTTGGGTTGAAATTTTTTATTGTAGGAATAGGTAGGTAGGGTAAAGGAGAAAAGAGATTGAATAGTAGAAAGGGGGAAAAATAAGAAGTTTACAAATTTTCAACGCTGCTAAACGAGAGACAGTTAGGAGACTATGGTGGAACTACTAGGAAATCTCAAGTGGGAGGATCTTAAGGGGCGACCTGTTTTTGGATTTTCCCAAATGCTTTCTTCGTTATCTTTCTTTATGTGACCTATTAACTCTTTCAGAACTGATATTTTACATTGTAATAAGGCAGTCATGAGGTAAAAACTTCAGTGGGCTATTAAGTTTAAAATCGATAGAGAAAAGTTCAGTGGAATAGGCTACCTGGTTTCCATGAATGACCAACATAACAGATGAACAAAAATTCCTTAAGTTTTACGTCTCCGCTCTTATACAGTTCATGAGAAGAAGCATTTATACGTCCTTAGCCGTGAAAATGTTAAGCCGATTTATAACGCCAGGAATGAAATTACCAGAACATTTTTCATCGCATTTTGCTCTTGCACGGATATTATCGCATCCGTTTTTTGGATTCTACAATATCTTTATATTTTCCCAAGACAATTTCAATTAGGAACGATCCTTTTTCTGCTTAATTTCAATAACACATTTCGCATAACACAGTCTAAATACGGAGGAATACAGAATAACAAAGCTCTCGTCTTGCGATACTCATCTGTTTCTGCGATGTTGCCAAGTGCTCATGTATGAACTAGGATCAAAATTGAACTTCGATTAGTTGATCTTAGATCAGTGTTATACAATACGACTCGAGCCTGAACTCAGATCATTTTCTGAACTTAGATCATAATTGATCTCCAGTCAGTGATGTTTATACAATCGGCCCTAAATGTGTGTTACACAGCATATCTCTGTTAGAAGATAAGTTCGGCTGTAAATTTGGATTCACATAGGGGTGTCACTAACTGCAGTTATCAGCCCAGACTCAGAGCTTGAATCTGATTTTGTAAATTAAAAGCCTAGGTTTTTTTGTTTAATAGGATGACTTGATCTCTTTTCCCTCTCCTTTTCCTAATTTTTTACCATGCTTTTGCAGTTCTTAGTTTTATGAAACAAGTCCTCCCAGATGCCCATCATATGATTGCACTTTTGTGTGGTGAGCATGGGCAGTAGACTGCCTAAGGTGAAAAGGTTTCAAGTACAGCTGTGGGGTTTTCTGTCGAGAGAGGCTCAATTTTGAAAACATTGTTTTTAAGGAGTTAGCAGAGTATAACCCTTCATTAATGCTTCTGTGCTTAAGAACCATCTCGATAATACTTCCTTGGCAAGGAAATACATTTTGTTTGATGTTAAAGTTTTTCTCGTGGTTCTGAGTCATCAAGGTTTCTTAAGAAGCAGTTCATCTGTTATGTTAAAGATTTCTTTGTAGATAACTGATCAGGGACTAATTAGACCTATATCTCAATCAAAATCTTCTTTCTCTTTTGTCTTTGTCTTTCTTACAGTGTGTAGGCTATATCTCTTGTAAGTGACATTCATAATATTATGCAGTAGCAAATGGAAATCATTCAGACTATTTCTAAAACAACTTTTAATCTTGTTTGTTACAGTACCTGATGAAGAGAGTGACAAGTACAGTATTTTTCAAGGTGAAGCTGTTATGTTCAATCTCCTTCCTCGTATGGTATTTGAAGTTCCGACATGGAAAAAGCAGTAAGTGAAAAAGAAGAGAGACAAGAAAACGATGAGGATGTAAGGATGAAGGAGGTTGCTGAAGAGCAGGGTTGTGATGGTATTGCAAAAAATGAGATGGATCTGAAGAAGGAAAGTGAAGGAGTGGCTGTGATGAAAGACATGACTGAAGATATTAGTTTGAACGGAGAAGACTCTAAGGAGATTTCCGGAGAGATAAGTGAAAGTGTTAATGAGCAGAGACTTAAAAGGACTACAAGAAAATTATCGACTAGTTCCAACAAATCAACGAGGTCAGATAACGGGAGTAAGAATGGGTAAGAATGTTTAATAATTGTATTGTAGTTGTATATGCTGCACAGAGCTTTTTGCTAGTTCATAATGTACCTAATGGTTGCTTGCTGCTAATATTACCGGTAATGCTCAGAATTTTATGCAGCAGTGAGATCCATTTGAATCTGGTGGGTATGAGCAATTTATATGCATCACTCCAGTCACTGCATTGGACTGCAAAGGGAAGTGATGTATGTCCTTGTGCCTCCATGGTCTAAGTCACTTTTCATTTCTGGCCAGGTGAGTGGCAGTGGGAAAATGGTGGTGTCAATTCTCCATTTAATGAGTTGCTAATTTGTCTGTTGTATAGGATGGGGTGGACCCATGCAGGGGCATTACCAGGAATTTTATTTAGGGGGCAAACTAGGATTCTCAAGAATATGTGGACAATGTGAATAAAATATCTACAACGATTCTTATTTATTAGACTGAAAGATGTGGCAAGCTTTTCTCTAGCTCCTCCCTTCTTCAAGGAAATGCTCCTGCATTCTGGTTGGTCCTGAGCACTTTCAGGTGTTTATGTAGGGCGATACCAATGATGTTCTTCATCGAGGGTGCCGTTGACCCTAAATGCGATCCTACTTGTTGCCAGTGTGTGGAGCGATAGCAGATAGCGATAGGAATGTTTGTAGAAACCATAATGGAAGCGAGTGTACATTTCCCCTCTTGTGCATCGTGTGACATATTTATTATGATACTTGTTAACTGTATACATTCGTCATTGTTATGGATTTAACGTTTTTGATTTGGTAGCATTATGATGCACACACAGTTGCAGACCCAATATCAGGAAATGATTTTGATTTCGATATAAGACGTAAGCAGTAGTTTTCATAGTTTGCAAATTTTTAATTTTCTTTCGAGCAACAGCCTTGGTGACAAATTATTATAAATACACTGATGCATTTACAACAATACTTGCTAAACTCATTATTAAATATTTTTATATATTATTATTCTCATTGCAACAACTGCAGGTTGACAGAGGTATAGAGTACCAAAAAATTAACAAGACTTAATACATTCTAGAATCCAGAGGAGGGCATCTGCCCCTCTTTCCCTCCCCTGCCGACATCCATGGGCCCATGTAATATGTATAATGACCAGCACAGTGCACATTAACACTATTTTGGCAAAAAAATCTATTTTTGGTAAACAAGATACAGTAGGCTACATTAAAAGTGATTCTTTGAGTTTATTTTTATGGGAAGATGGTACTTTGCGACACAAGCTGGTCCCCTTTCCACACACACTCGCCTGGCTGCTTCCTGTCTGCCCTGCTTCCCCGCATGCCGCCATGCCTGTAGCCGCTGTTCAACCTCAACGCTGGTAATGCATAATTGCAATTGACATGTCACCTAATATTTCACAATAAAAAAAAGACCCTTGCACCATCACATAATATTTCACAATTATAAAAACGACCCTTGCAACAAAATAAGCTATTTCACAATACAAAAATACCCTTGCACCATACATAATATTTCACAATGATAAAATACTCCGTATTATTACATAAAATATGGCTTAATTGATGTAGGAAAATTCCCTTGCACCAACACTACTCTTTTCATAACTAACAAAATATCTCAAAATTATAAAAACAGATTCTCGCGTTAAAACTCACGAAATCCTCCCTATCATAACTCAAATATATGAAAGCTTCCTTCATTACACAACAGTCACTCGTGGCGTAATGGTTAAGACTCCTAGCTATAATGCTAGGGGTCCCGAGTTCAAATCCCGCTTGATCCAAAATTTACTAGTAGGAATAGGTCTCGAATAGGTAGGTAGGGTGAAGAGGAGGTGAGTGGAAGGAGCCGGGAAAGGAAGAGAAGAAGAGAATAAAGAAGAAATAAATTATTTTTTCTGTTTCATCAGTTGCATAAGAGATGGCGCTACCATCGCTGCTAGTAGTTCAAATGCCGCCGCTAGGGGAGGGATTGAGAGTAGGAGTGGGGGACTCAGGTGTGTCGTAAAGTACCATTTTTCCCCTTTTCATTTTATTTAATTAAAATGGTTTAGTCCCAAGTTTTGAAGTTCCAGCTGCCCAGCACAGTTACAGCAACACTGGGTTAATCGAGGCCTTGGAGCCGGTAGTGGAAAGTCGAATGGGTTGTTTAAATATTGCATACCAGCATTACTTATGAAAACTGTACCGGTATTACTGTGCTTACAAGAGATAGTAGGTAGTCCATCTGTTATTTCATATTTGGGACACCTTAGAAAATTTTTCTTTAGACCTACATGCAGATATTCTTTTTCTGTAAATCATGCTAGTAATTGAATTCTCAAGCTGTTCTATCTCTCTCCTATTTCTAAATAAGTTTACATGTCTAAATGCATGTCTGTCCAGGACTGGAATACCTACCATGATATTATCTTACAATCTGTCTAAATACTTTTCCAAATTAACGTTTTCCGAAATATGTCTTTACTGTAAAGAGTATTTGCTATTATGTATAACTTATTTATGTAGTGACGTTCGTTACATGGCTGAAGAAATTTGCTCTAATTACCTGAACACTTTCTGTTCATTGAATTATTGGAGCTATCTGTATCATTTGCCTTGTTTGGATTCAGTCCACTATGCAAATTACTTCTAAACAAAACCCAAAGCAATTATATACTGTTACCTATTTTAAATCATCATTTGCTTACCTGACAATTATGGTTTGCCTTTTTAACAACCCTCTGATTTACTTTTAGTGGGGCTCCATGTAATTTCCAAATGGAGCTACTTTAATTACAGAATTCGACTACAATTAAATATTCTAACAAACAATGGTGAAACTATTTAAATCAATGTTCTTTGATAAATTTCCACAGTTGTGTGTATTTGCAACAAACACAATTATCATCTTTGGATCCCCATTCATCTGCAGGCAAATGTTTTCTGAAATAAATTACATTACTTGCGAATATAATAATTAAGGAATCGCGCACAATGTGCATTATCTTAACCTAAGACTTAACCTACCCAGTCCTGAACCCGGGAAAGGGATTTTTCACTACTGAAAAATCCCCGACCCGGCCGGGAATCGAACCCGGGCCGCCGGAGTGGAAGGCAGGCGCGCTACCGACTCACCCACGGCGACGGACATTAATCAAAATAGGATAAGTGACGATCACTTAGTAAATCTTCTAAGACTTGTTACATCATCATTTGTGACAAATATTGATAATCTTGTTAAAACTTAGATGTGCTACCAAAGTCGCAAAGAGAAATGTGGTGTACAAATGGGACAGTGTCCACAAAGTTCAGCATTCATATAGCGATATACTGTATCTTTAAAAAATATCACTCATCTGTATTCAGAGCAGCACAGCTGCACAGAATAATTAAGGCCTGTACTTTGACAGATAAATCTCATTTAGATTTATCTAGCAGATTTCCATTGAACTGAAAGTTAGCTACTAATCATTAAATATCATGTAGCTTATACATTTTTTCTCTGAACATGCAACTAAAAATGCTATATGTTTATGAACAAGCAAATAAGACTACTTGTGCTGGGTATGAGAGTTATACCTGGAATAGGGTAATCAGTAGAATGAACCATTGTCTTCAGTAGTTTCGAGTGCTATTCAAGCCATTGTTATATTGATATTTATGAAAAAAATGAACACAAAAAATGCCATAATGTTTTTAATAATGACTTAGTTAATATTTAACATTTTGAATTTGACTATGCATAAAAGAAATTTTCGGTCCTATGTAGGCTATATAGGCCTACGTCTGATGAATTGTCGGTGTGAGCAAAATAAATCAAACTGATGATATTTTACAACATAGGCATATTCACATATGTGTTTTTAAACATTAACATTGGTTATTATGTGATATAAAGATTTAAAATTATTGGCAAATAAGCTAATTAGGCCTAAAAAATTGTAAATTGCTCTATACCGTGGATGGTAAAATAGTATGAAATGGTAAATGACATCCATGAACCATACACATATCAGATTGAAGTTGGTATACCATACCGGTTATTATTAATCCATCATCTTAGCCATTGTTGCTAGATAGGTTAAGGATGTTGTGTGGTTACAAGGTTCATAATTGTTTTTATAGGTCCTTTACATCCGGGGAAAATTTTAAAGTTTTGAGAAAAAGTCAGTCTTTCTGACTAGAAAGATTTTTGCTTAATTTGTAAGCCACAGGAACATTTTTTATTCCCTGTCTATAATTAGTAGACATCCCTTATTGTTTTAGAATCTCATCACAAGAAGATGTTTCCTTTCAATTGTCCTCAAGCAGTTATGATAAACATATGCTAGAGAAAGTTATATAGGGAAGTCTTAATTAGGTCGAGAATTGTGGGGTTCGGTTGGGGGCAACAGTGGTAAGAATGTATTGAGTCATCCTTTGTTTAAGCACTTGGTTGCAAATGACAAAAGCCTCATGAACTAATGGATTTCATAAGGATGCTAATCCTTCCAATTTATCTGTGCCCTTGGCATTGAGATAGTAGTGATTGCTAGATGGTTAACGAAGGTAACATTTATAATTATGGGTAGGAAAATATTCATCAAAGTATACTATCTTTAATGTAACTTTAGTTATCTGAGATATAGATGTATGGAGTTGAGGGGAAACATCATAGCAACGGTTCTTGACCTTGTCACCAGCCAATCTTTTCACACCTCTGCCTTCTTTATGAAATTTGTTCCATTCTTGGGGCGCGTGGCATATGCTGTTTTTCGCTCGAACTCTTGAGCAATCAGTTATAAACAGATGGAGAAATTTTGAAAGCTATGACAAAAATGCTTACAATGTTTTACAAGCTCCGAGAAGCAGGAACTGCATTGCCCTCCCAACTTCCCCTCAACCAAATATCGGCATACCAACGAAAATTAAATAACAGTAGCCCTACAGTATTAAATTATACAGGCAGTATGCAGTAATACAAGATGCTGTTATTTCATAGAAACTTTTAAAATTAGAAAAAATTTGAAATAATTGGACATGGGTATTAGGCTAAGTAAAACAAAAAGATCAAGTCTTCCATGTTTCGTTAATTAGTGTGAATCTTTCTTGCAATCTATTCTACTGCATAATTCTAGATGGCTGGGGAACTTTGTATTATCTTACATTGTCCATTATCTTCAATTTTAGAGTTTTCCAGTTGATAAGATAGCTATATACCTATATTTCTGCTACCATGCACTGTAATTTTTTTTCCTTACATACGATACCTAGGTTCAATGTAGGCTGTGCTAAAAAAATACTTTTCATGCACTTCATGTACATGCATTAGGACTATGCTGTGGTATATGGTGTTTTCGGTTCCTTACGTTAACAAGAACAACTCCTTAGCCTTGAGTTAAAATGTTATAAAGGAAACTAGTTGCTGTAGCAACTCTATTTTTATTGGCTACAAGATACTATAAATAATGCTGGGAAGACATCAAAGCAATAGTGACATGTTTATTGTTTGCAGAAAGCGAAAGCATCAAGGTTATGTTAGATCTATGTGGGATATAAACTTTGTTGATCGAATACGATGGTAATATAAGTTAATATTATGCAAAGTATTTAGACTTGTTATAGAAATACAGTACCGGTACGGTATTATATATATATTTTTTCTTAAGAATTGCAATTTTACACATTCATGGGATAAAATTTAATAAGGTAAATGGAATTAAGAATTAAAAGCCCTTCATTTCTAGTTTTGCTATCCTTGACAGTTTTAAGAATATGTTTAGAGCCTAACATTAAATGTGTTTAAAAAAATATCCAATCCATTTCAATCTTTAGTTACATATAATTGTTAAAAACACACAATAAACTTTGTATGGTAGGCTAATTATCCTTAAGTGAATATTTTACACAAAAACTTACTAAGGTTGTTATTCTTCATTGAAGTTTTTTGTGTGTTTTTTAACAATATAATAATATGACTTCGCTGTGTTATACCCAAAATCAGTTATCTATATATTAGTTACTGTACATATTCTTGTTTATTCTGTAATAATTGACTCTTGAGTGATAAGTACGGTATCCTATAATGATGATTTATTGTCAGTTAGCACGCTACAGGCATTGACATTGTCTGAGAGCATTATTTTATAATGTAGTAACATTGTGGTAGTAATTCAGTTTTAGCTCTTTAGATATAACTTGGCATGTTGGTGTTAATGTTCTATAAAAATAAAACAATGGTTTGTTATCTTTTGAAGTAGAATGTGAATACAGCCATGCTAGGGTCTATATAGTGGACTTCATGTTATTATGACTTCTTCCCATACCGTCATTCTCTACAAAAGAATACAATAGGATTTACAGCATTATTTACAATAGCATTATGTACAATATGTATGCTGTCTCCTAACAGTGCGGCCATTTCTTTCCTTTGCGATTTCCTGAATTAAAGTATTTACTGTTGACAGTAGGCTACTAATCACTACACAACTGTATTGGTGTTGGATTGACAAAATGACTAGTTTCTTTATGCTGTTCGTAGTTGGACAAGGGCAAATGTTTCCTGGGAATGAGGTAGTTAAGATCTGTCTGCATGTAATTAATTGAGTTGCTGTGCACTGATTAAAAGGTCTAAGGAGAGCGGGTAAAATATTGTAAGCAGTAATTCTAGGAAAAAAAACTGTACCTATTAGTGAATAGAATAGAATAGAATAGAATAGAATACTTGTAGATTTGTGAATTGTAGATTTATAATATATATGTGAGAGAATCTCACAATTTTACTGTTTTGTAACACATGTTAGTATGATCGGAAGGCTATAGTGAACACGTAAGTTTCTAAATATGGATACTTTAAACATAAGTGCATTTTACACAAAGGACCTTCATTTTAAATAAATTATTGAGGTATGTTTATTTGGACCTGGCTGAAAAGAAAAACTAGGAGTGGTTCCTTATGTCTTACTAATGTAATACAAAAACATCAAATTTATTTTGGTTGTTACACTACTTAGCAGACAGTGTTTAGGCTACTTCTTTGTGAAAGGATGCTTGCTTATTCATAGTTGAATGAACATCTGTTGATCACAGCACAGACCAAACCCCTCTTGTTTATGGCAGTCAAACAGGACAAGTTTGTAATTCAAGGCCATGCAAAGCAGTCAGTCCCTAGCTGATATCTGACAACACTGTAAATCCCACTAGACATATATTCACATTGGTTTCCAAACTTGGTTTTTGTGTCCTGTGCAGAATTTGTGCTTGCACAAAGGGGAGAGAGTGGGACAGACCGACCAGTGTGGTTTCAATCAATACTCATGAAGGGGGTTGCAGGGCTGCACTATTTGAGGAACCACTTGCTGCTTGCTTCCTTAAGGGAGGGGACACGGTTCATAATATTTTAAATATTATACATTTATACAATTCATAATGTTTCAAATTTTATGACTTTTATTATGTCAGTTTAAAACAAAGTTATTCTACATGCCTTTATACACATAATATTTTGATATTATAAATTGTACTCTGTCAGAATAAAACTAAGTTATCCTGCATGACTTCACCTTATTCACATTTGTAAAGACAATTGAAATATGAATATTCTTATACAAATAGGGATTAACCTTCTGATTTTAAAATTAGGCCTACAGCATAAGTCAGAGGCTTTTATCTTAAAATAAGATAGGCCTACATTTTTATATAAATTTTTTCCTCTAAGATCTTGATAATTGAAAATTCATATCACATACGTAGCTCTTGCTATGTAAGAAGTAAAAATCAATACTCAAGTCTCAGTGTACAGGTCCGGTTAAAAATCAGTCAATATATTTTTTATTTCTTTCTTTGTAACCAGTTAACAAAGAACAACTTTATTAGAAAAATAGAATGAATATAGAAGAATAAAAATACCCGTGAAATAGAAGTAGAAATACTTAAGAAAATATCTATTAAAAGTTTGATGACTTCAACTCTTTAAATGTGAAAGATAAGACAATAAGTTGTGCTTGGATTCTAAAGATAAAATGGATGTGTCTTAACCTGTATTAATATAAGATTTATTTAAGTAAGGTATGGTTCAAAAATAAAATTAATTGCAGTTAGTGTTATAAAAAGTTGGTAAAATAATCTTGTAAATTTAAGGTATGACACTTTATAACCAGTATGAGTAAACCTTTTTAAAAAAAATAGCATTATAGTAATTTTATGTTACTTCATACTAAACTCTATAATGCAGTCTGCTTCATTGAATGCTGAGAGTAGACTAGTGTTCATATGAGAGCTGAGAGTGCTAGAAACTCTCGATAGTAATCTCGGGTGGTGTGTCCTCTAGCAAGTGCTAGTCCCAGTGGTGTACCAACAGTGATGGGAGTCTACTCAGTAATCACAATTTATACCATTCACACAGTCTACACAGTACTACAGTAAGCTGCCTAATTCGTTATATTTCTGTGGACCGTGAATAAACTAATTAGTAATGGATTACTTTTTTCATTTAGGATTCACTTGTTTATTATGCATTATGAAACTTTGAATTTTTACTATAAGTTTGCCAGTACTGACAATCCACGTTAGTATGCAATTCTTTTGGCCATGGCATTGAAAAGGTAGCTTATTTTAACTACACAGTTGTGATTTCACAATATTATTTTATGTACCAGACAAAGAAAACCCAAACAGCAAAGATTTACAAAGTAGATTAATAATAAACTAAAGAATACATAAATTAAAAATCTTTCTTGCTTGTTTTGCCTCTGCAGATTTTGTTATTACACTCTCAAATTTGACTCATTTTTGCAGCAGAGTTCTCAATTGGTAGGCCTAATAGGGGCTAAGCTTGACAAAGAGATTGCCCTTAATTGTCTTGCTCCCACCCCTGCCTTGGTACGCCACTGGCTAGTCCATTATTGAGAGTAGCTGAGAGTAAAATTTGTGACATTACTCTCAGAACCTTGTCCACTTGCAACAAAATATCATGCGAGTTTTCATCTCACATTTACTGACAAGATGGGCAAACGATGTATTATTCGTGATATTATAATACTCTTCCATTGATTATGCTTTTTTTCTTCAGTTTTTAGAAAATATAAATAAATGTTGAAAGGAAATAAAATAACTGAATATTTAGGACCTAAGCTTACGTATAATCAATTAAAAATTATTGAAAAAAGATATGTGTGTATATGAATAGACAATACAGTAGAATCTCAATTAACCAAGTTAATGTAACCAAGTTAATGTGAGTCACACAGCCTCAGTTAAGGAAATTCTCAGTTAACATAGATATGTAGTAAAAGCGGATCAGGAAAATAGAATAAGAAAGTACAATCAAATTACAAAAGCAGCAGTATCACTGTATTGACATACATTGATATGAAATAAAAATAATACAGTAACTTATATCTTTGAAAAACTAGAAAAAATTAAACACATATGATAAAAATACGATCGCCATCTGCAGTCTTCACCAGATCCTTAATTTTATTTTTTCCCTTAGTTTAGGCTCTGATAATACGGAACCTCGGTTAATCAAGACTCTATTGTATATTAAATTTAGTATTGCGCACATAGGTCCTGAAAACTACAAATCTTGAAATTTCTTTACATCTTTTCTTATTTCATAATGGCATAGTAGCCCATACATATTATCCCCAAGGAGAGAGCTCTCAGCTGTATGAAACACATTTGTATAGTGCCAGCTGCACTCGAAGATTGATGGCAAAGGCTTGTCCATCTGCGAGTTTACTCTAAATGTCGCTCTCCTTTACCTCTGAGATGCATGTCCACATGCTGAAATACACTCGCAAGAGATTTTCACACTTTCAGCTCTCATGTGGACACTAGCCTTAGCATAAGCTTTCTGCATTAAGAGAATCTAACTACTGTTTTGCTGTTTTCTCTTTTCAGCCAGATTTTTATGAGCAGTTAAAAGTATTTGAAAATTTTGTTACTATTTAATTGCCAGTGAAATAGCTGTTACAAGTAAAAACACAGATTAAGTTAGTGAGCTCTTAAGGAATGTTGAAGAGGTTAGGATAGAGTTTGCTTGTATTCTACAAATTCTTTCCTTTTGTATCTATATTTAAAATTTAGTTTACCAACGGTTGTAAGGTGATGTCAACAAAGAAGAGTAAAACACAAAATTATTTTCTAAACCTGTGTATTTATGTCATGTGAGTTTAGAGCCTAACTTATATGGAATTTATATATACCAGTAGAAGAAGAAACAATCAGCTAATTTTTGTGTTCAGTTAAAAAGGGAAAAAATAGTCCTAATACCTAAAAGCAATCTGAAAATCTGTGTGTATCTGGGAATCTTCTAAACTGTAGGCTAAGTGCTGTCAAATGAAATTATCATAATGGTAGTGTTATTTTGAGATTTACCTGAAAATAGCAAGTAATTACATAATTACATAATAGTAAATGAAACAAGAATCTTGACATATTTTGTCTGTGTCTTGAACACTATCATCAACATTAGCTATTAGACAGAAAGCAGTTGTGAACTTTACACCAATGCTGTGTGTCCAGTTGTTACATCATGTTGTGGTTGTGGTACTGAAGGGAAAGATAATTTTCCAGAATTAGTCATAAAACTCTGAAAGGTATGACCTTGTTGAGAAAAATATTTCAAATAAAGGGGAGGGCTTGGATTATAATGTTTGTAAAATTTCATGGGTGTATATGCTGAAAGATTTGGTAGAACTAAATTCACAAAAATCTAATGTCCATTAAAAATCTTTGCATCTTAAATTATGTGTCTTGATCGTATTCCTACTGTATCTACAGATCTGATCTGTAGCATGTGCTAAAATATTATATTTATGACAAGTTGTAAAGGCAGTCATGAATGTCCTGATGCAACACTAGTTGTCCGTGCTCTGTATGTACTTTTTCTCCTTATTGAGGTTATCTGGTATAGATAATGTTATATAAACATGGGAACCAAACTCAGGGGACTATGCTGAACTATTGTATCATTATACTAATGGCAGTATTAGCTTCCAATTATTTCGGATGATAGGCTATTTCATATCATCAAACTATAGTCAAATGGCAGATTCATTCTGTTATTTACCTTAACAATACACGTTTAACCATTGTATTATTCGGCAAAATGTTATATTTCTAAAAATAATAATGAGATAGGGAAGAATATATTAATGTTGCTTTCAATATAATTTGTTTTCATGGGAAATTGTATTTATACTTTTCTTGGAGGTCTAAAATTAAACTTATTGAAGATTATTCATACATCATGTAGCCTAACCTACAGTCTAACTAAAACTAAACTCCACGATACTACTTTGGACTAGGCTTACCATTCGACCGCTGAGCCATTTATCATTTGTTTATCAAGTAGCTCCTCATTTGGTGTACACCCTGTTATAAACCTCCCTATCTTAGAAAAATCTGAGGAGGTACCGAGGATTGAACCCAGATCTGGGCTGCAATGACTAGCACTAAATACTAGACCATGCAGGCAGTTATTATTACAGTATATGTCTTCTTAAGAACTATAAAAAATATTTTGCACGTAGTTATTAATAACCTGAGAAAAGCAAATTGACAATTTTAGTATAGGATACTGTTTCGGAAGAAGCTAAATTAATTACTGCTGTAATCCTAGTTACTGTCTATTTGTACATTACACACAAAGTTTGTCTTTCTGTTTGCATTATCAGTTTAGAGATTATCTAGAAATTCATACTCTCTAGTAAAATTTAAATGGAGGTGAGGGACCTCACAAGTAATCATTATCCAGTTTTAACAGGATTGTCCCATTCCCCCTTCCCCCTTATCCCAAGGAAAATTTGTTAAGAAGCATTTGTGCTCTTTTTAAAATTTTTGTTGCCTTTTAAAATTTATGATATGATTTCTTATTACATTACATATTCTATGTTTTCAATTCGGAAAACGTGATTATTCGGTATCAGTTTACAAAGGTAAATACATTGTTAAAGGCTTTATAAAGTAATATAGGAAAAAGACATCCACTTCAAGAAACTGTTGCTAGTTGTTGGCTTTATTTTGGCAATATCAGGAATCAATGGAATTGTGGAAATAAATTTTATGTAAGTTCTTTATGGACAGATTAAAAGAACTTTGTATTCATTAAGGCAGTTAGACAGTCATTGAGCTCAAGAAACTGGTTTGTGAAATTTAACGTTAAGTACAGGGCAGAGTTTTCGAACTATAAATCTTATTTAAAACTTTTTCATAATTTTTTTCTTTGATGCTCTTAATCAATGTACAAAATTTGGTAGAGACCAGTTAAGTGCTCTAATCCTGTGATGTGCATTTTTCAGGAATAAATTGAGCTTCACTCACTGATGCTCACAGTGATCAATATTATGTAGTAGCGGCAGTGCTTTTTTTCTAACTAAAAAGGTGGCGGTACTCATAGAAACTTTTTAACTTAATCTCACGGGAGCTCCCACACTTCTCCCAGAAGACTTTTTACTGAGTTAATGTCCAACAATTGGGCTTATCATGGCAAGAAATGTTTCTGCCTTGAATTGTAGTAAAATACCGGTACTTGCGACGTACTCTTCAGATTCAGTTTATTTACTGTTGGCAGATTTATGAGATACTTCAAAAACATCGTCATGCTTTCTTTTATTATGCACTGGTACAAAATAATTACTTATTTTACTCATTTCACTTCTCTATTTATGAACCACGTTCACCCCTTGTTCCTTCAACCTTACTAAACAACTATGAACTCTCTTGCTACTGCAAGAGTTTACGCTTTTCAAAATACATGTAAACAACGAATGCAATTACATTTAACACGCACTAACCCCTGATTAATTACGGTGGTTAGCTACTTACTACTTGTTTGTTACTATGTTAGCATTAACTGCACTTGGTGCAATTATTATACCGTTAGAATGGCCTTGACCACAGGAACAGTTTGCTGAGGCCTGAAAAAACCCACCCCCAACCCTCTTGCAGTCCAGTAGCCACGGCAATTAACAGAAACTATCATGTGCTTGTATGTAGGGTATTATGTATGTAGAAATCTAACAAAACCAACAAACAAGCTTGATTTTAAATAAAACATAACTTTATGGGAATTGTGATAGAAATATTCTGAGTAATATCAGAATTTTATTTTTTTAAAAAGGTGCCGGTACTGCATACAGTCACAAAAAAAAAAAACTGAGTAGCGGTAATATTTCCCTATGATTTTATTAATCTATCACAGGTTTTTATCACTTACCTCTACCGTTTGTTGGTAGGTCAGCCCCTGTGTTGTTTCCCATATGTAAGGAACCAGTTCCTTCATGTAAGAATTTATGAGAGACATCTTTTCTTCTTCCAGTAGCACTGTAGGATTTGTTGGTAATTCGATTCCATTCTTTATTAAGTTAACGATCCCGGGTTAATTTTCAATGCACTTGCCTCTGCTATTGATTAGTCTACTGACTACTGTTTCGCAGGTTAGCGCACAAATTTTCAGTTAATTAGCTTAACAGAGTTGAAACCACGTCTGAATGATTTTGATTACATTCCATATCAGAGAACTTCGAGTCACATTGCTGTTATGTTCTCTACTTGTAAAGGATACATATTTAAATATTCCGCATTGATGCATTTTTATCTCATCTATTGACTCAATTCGGTTTTTGTGTATGAACCAGTAGGGTACCAGTAATGTAGACTTAAATAATGTTTTTTCTTAACATGTAATATTAAAGAAATGCTATACATTTAAACATTTAGCCTGCACTATCACATAAAGTAAATTTTACATTGTAAGATAAGTTGTTTTGGCTGTCCCATCCACTTTGCTTATTCTAATTTTATTATGATAGCAACATTGCAAAAAATTAACAAACTTTTTTCAGTATTGAGCAAATTTTTAACAGTTTGGTCACTGTCACTGAATACATTTTGGAGCTGCTGACATTACTTTTAAAGAAAAGCTGTTGAATTAGAGTGGAGAAGCTACTAAACATTTCTCTAGAATGTGGCCATTGCTTGAAGGAAATTTTGTATCGAGTAAAACAAATGGAATAGAGAGGAAAATAGTACCAGTCAGTTCTTTCACACTATAGGCTATTTTTAATCTGTAAACCATTCTGTTTTCGTTAGAAGTTTTGATTAAATCCTTTAATTTTTTAGGTAGTTTATTTCCTGTATAACTATACTGTATATCTGTTTTTTAATTATTTAAAATTACATTCAGGCAGTTTATTGTGAGTCATATGTTTTTCGAATGAAGTTTCCACTTATTATTTAAAAAATAAACATTTAGTGATTTCATATATAAGCCAGTCATCTGGTTTAATAATTACTTGCATTAATTGTATGATTATGTATTTAATAGAGGATTAATATTGTTTCAGTGACACCCCAAAATCTTCAAGTACAAAGGACAAATCAATGGTCAGTGAGGACAAGAAAGTTCCTGTTCCTACAACTCAGACTGCACCTCATAGCAGCAACAGCACACCAACTCCATCTGTCTCCAGCACACGGTCCACACGCTCACAGAACCCTGAATTCTTGGCACGGCAGCGCTCCTTCTTGCAGAAAGTGCATCTTGCTTCAAGTCATCCGATAGAGGACGATCTGTTGACTGACGATGACGAGAGCAGTACAAAATCAACTATAAAATCTAGTGGGAGTGTAGGGAATGATGAAATGAGTTTTGTGTCAGATATCATACCTTCAAGACGAAAACGTGAACGTAGTGCTAGTAATGGTACAGTGTCTCCTAGGGTTCCTTCGCCAAGTTTTGGCAATATGCAGGGAAGTAGTGTTAGTGGGAACAATAGTGGTAGCAGTTCGCCAGCTGTGAGTCAGATGCAGCCAGCCACGAAGAAACGAAGAAGTACAAGATCGGATTCTGCAGGAATGCAGGTGAGTTATACTCTTTTCTTTGTATCTTATTGTACTCATAGTTGTTTTATTGTCATTAGTGTGTAAGACATTCAGAGTTTCCCTGCTGTTATTTTGTGGAATATTCAATGGTTCAAGTCATGGGTTTGATGTATATTTCTAGTCCCATATATTTAATAAATTAAAAGTTAACACTTGTAAAAAGTGTGTCTTATGGTCTGTAAAATACGGTATACTAAATTTGTACGGAAGGGCTGAAATAATACAAAATGCCTATATCAGGCAGATATAGGAGAGCAATGCTGTTCAGCCTCCTCTCAATAGGTGCCACATAACATGCAGAGTTAATCACGATTTAGGCTAATCCTAGTGTCTTAGTTTCTGCTGAACTATTGAAAACACAGGAATTACATGTAGGCTACCTTTACTTCATTTTCAAAATGCACAAACAGTATTTAAGCCATTGTGTGACTTGAGGCTTTCCCAGTGTTAAGAATATATTATTGTTTCTCGGGCTTCCAACTGGGTGAGTTGAAGGATTGAAGCTTTCAGCAGCTCTCTCCGCTGCTGAAAATGAAGTGGATAGGAAAATATGTTTCATACATATAGGAAAGAAAGTACAGTGAGTCTCAGGCAGATTGCGGCCGCCGCGCGTTGAGTTCCCCTCAGATGACACTCTTATCCCCGGTATGCGGTAAAGGAACTGCCTGGCAGTTGCCTGACTTTGTCTGTGCACGACAATGAAAATAAATTAAGTAAGTTTGAAAATAACGAAAATAGCCACCTACCTTATTACAGGAGATGCTGGAAATGTCCTCCTCCTACATCCACACATTTTTGCCATCGTGATAGGAAATTCTGATTAACATGCATTAATTGCTCTTCCGTTATTGAGTTTATCTCTATCCTAATCTGTGGATGTAGGCCAAAAATGGGTGGATGTAGGAGGAGGACATTTCCAGCATCTGTAATAAGGTAGATGCCTATTTACATTATTTTCAAACTTAAGTTATTTCATTTATTTTCATCGTCATGCACGGACGAAGTCAGGCAACTGCCGGGCAGTTCCTTTGCTGCATACCGGGGACAGGAGCGTCATCTGGGGGAACTCAACGCGCGGCGGCCGCAATCTTCCTGAGACTCACTGTGTATACTAGAACAGGTGGGGGGGCCAAGAGGAAAATTATAAAAATGGAATAATCAGGCTACGGCTCCACTAGTAGTATTCGACTGTTGCCACGAGCAGCATTCTACTGCCTGAAAATGGAACACACGCAAACAAGTCTAGGTGGCTGTATGGGCAGTCATTGTACTGCTCTTAACACAATTACTGCAGCAGTAAAAATTTCTACTGCCACGGAATAGGACATGTTCCATTTTGGTGCAGTTATCTGCCGTGGCAATCTGGCTTCACTCGCTGTAGAAATCTGCTGGCAGCGGCAGTAAGTCATCTCGACGAATGTCTCGAGCACCCTATGCAATTCTGCCTGAGACCACAGGTAGAAGATAATCAAAGGAACCCTCCGACATCCGGTAGAATTCAAAGAAAATTCTGGATATTCCCTAAGTTTGTGATTCATTGTAGGCCTACCAAACACGCCTTCATGTTTCCTGTGACTTAATATTGGATGAATCCACCATTTACTTTTATGCAATCTCCGGCGACGGCGAACCAATAGCAAACATACAATTACTTTTAAGATATACATTGCAGTGGCGTAACTAGACCACTTGGGGCCCGGGACGGATTTATTTTTGAGGCCCCCTCCCCCAGTAAAAGCTACCACACGGCTATTTTTAACTTCTTTTTCTATGGCTAGCTTTTTTGTCTTTCAGATCTTCTCCACGGTCAAATCTATATGAAAAAATAATAGCTCTATTTTCTTCAATTAAATTATACATCTTCTGCTTATCTTCTAGAGGCCTCTCGCGGTCAACTCGTGAACTCGTTTTTAATTTTTCGTGAATGTTAAATGAAATGACATGTTTTATTTTTCATCAGTTAAGTGATACATTTCAGCGCAGTATCCAACTGCGCATCTCCTAGTGATCTCTCGTGACCGACTCATGAGCCTGAGACCAAGACAGTGGTAATTAGAGTCAATTTTTTTTTGGTAACACGTCCAGTACTCTCTATTTTTATTTAATACAAAAATTTCGATGAGTGCAAAAAGAGGTGGAACATTAATTTTTATATTAGGATGGGGCATCAATGGGGGCCCCCATAGTAAGTGGTGCCCAGGGCGGACCGCCCCCACCGCCCCACTAAAGGAACGCCACTGATACAATGCACTCATGTCCACCATTTATCACAAGATATCCTATATTCTATGCATTTAAAGAACCCAACAACACCAACAAAACTGCTAGTGAAGCCGGGTTGAGCAGAGCGGAGCAGTAAACTACAGCTTTTTTTCGCAGAAAATTTACAGCAAGTGAAGCCACCTTCTTGCGGTAAAAATCTAGGCAGTAGAATGCTGCTCGCGGCAGCAGTCAAATACAGCTAGTGGAGCCCTAGCCTTAAATGAAGAGCTCTGATTGGTCAGGGGAAAAAATTAATTTATTGATGTTGTGAGATGCGAAATCGGACCACTCCCAAATAATATAACCTAGTGGTCCTGATGGACCGATTTTGCATCTCAAAACATCATAAAAATTCAATTTTTCCGTTTCGACGAATCAGAGCTCTCCATATAATTATTCCATTTTCTTACATTCCATGTCTTTCCTATATAAGAAACGGATATTTCCGAATCCAGCTCGCTTCTCCCAGAACATGGCAACGGAGATAGCTACCGAAAGTTTGGAACCAATCCTCGAACTCACCCAGTTGGAAGCCCGAGAAACAATAATATATTCTCAACACTGGGAAAACTCAAGTCACACATAGAAAGTTCTTCTTTGATATAATAAATTATTGCTACCAGTAGGCCTACTAATAACAGTTTTGCTTTCTAAGCACTGAAGGCCACAATGGCCTCATATTTGCATGATTATATATATATTTTAATTCAGCTGTGTTTATACTCCTTTTAGCTATGAGGTCATATCAGGAGTTCAGGATCTGTGTGGAACTTTCTACTGATTGTCAAATAGCCTATTTCTATTATTGGGGGGGTACGCCGTAGCGTAGTGGTTGAGGCGCTGCGCTACAAACCGGAAGGTCGCGGGTTCGATTCCCGATGAGGTCGTTGGAGTTTTTCAATTGGCCTAATCCTTCTGGTGGCACTATGGCCCTGGGGTCGACTCAGCCTCTAACAGAAATGAGTACCAGGAGCAATCCTGGGGGTAAAGGCGGCCGGTGCGTAAGGCTGACAACCTTACCACCTTCATGTGCCGATGTCTAAAAATCTGGGAGCCTCAACCTCCTGGAACCCTCTGGGCCTCCATGGCCTGTAATAGGGAACACTTTGCTTTTGCTATTATTGGTGTATTTTATGCAGTAAATTTCAACTGATATTAATTTAAATGGATATGATACACAATGAAATTGTGAGGATGACTCATGGTATGTAAATATCCAAATCGGTATTTGCGTTTACAACTGAAGAAGCCTTAAAAAAAAAAAAACCATGTCAAATTGGCAGGTCATGGAATTTGAACCTGGGACCTCCCGAATATCCGAGTCAAAGATGTTACCATCTCTGCCACCTTGCTCAGTATGATTATATTACTGAATGCTGGTACAGCAGAACATGTTACTAAGCCACATCA
The DNA here is from genome assembly GCA_964059195.1 of Ectobius pallidus. NCBI lineage: Eukaryota > Metazoa > Arthropoda > Insecta > Blattodea > Ectobiidae > Ectobius > Ectobius pallidus. Next base: position 157,304,069 of record CAXKWD010000001.1, on the reverse strand, counting down.
CACTAACTGTCTTGGCCTGGCCTTGGCATACGTTCCGTATCCAATAAACATTATGATTAGCTTATTTATATGGCAAGTGTTGTAGCTAATTGGAAAATTTGTCTTGCTCTACAGGTTTTTTTCTGGTTGGGAAGCCTTCTTAATATATATAGCCTACAGTAGACCATAAAGACATATTATTTTGGAAGGTGGTATTCCGGTTTTCTTAAACAGGATAGGCCTATATTTTGGTTCTAGTGGATTATTTTGTACCATAGTCCTTGATTACCTTAGCTTTTATGGTAGTAACTGGTGGTTGGTTTCTTTACCTTTCACTGAATTTAGCAAAAGAGTAGGACACCACTGATGTCTGATTGTTAGAACATAGAGAATGAAGAGTACTATGAGATATAATTAGAACGCTGAAATCGTGTGCCTGAATACCGCAGTGAGTGTGGTGCTTGCTTGCTGTTCTTGAGCTTGCAGGTTCAATACCAGCCCAGATCAGTGGTATTTAGCCTATGTGGATAAATGTGACTGGCCTGTATCTGTATATTAGCAGGCATGTAAAAAACTCCTATAGTACAAAACTTTGGCACACTTGCAGTAGTCAAAGGCTTAGGTTCAAGAAGACCCCTGTTGTTAAGTAACTGTATAACCAATCAACCAACAATAAAATCCAGCGTTAATATGGGCAAAAACAATTGTAATTTAAAAAAATTATAATAAATTTGCATTTTATGAATTTTTTTTCTCATTGAGCAAAACAGGTTAGGATGTACGCTGAAATTTAATTTTATAATTTAGTTTAATTTTTTGTTCCACATACGGTAACTAAGCCTTTAGAAAATTTTATTTTTACCTAACAAATAACCAAGGTGAATCATACATTTTGGAAACTTTGTTACAGAGTTACTTTCTTCTGACAGGGTAAGGAAGCATTTTATATGAAATTTCATTGCTTTGTGTACACATACATACCGGTATTTGATGTGATTAGACAATCACTTTTGGCTATAGGCCTGTTGTTTTAAATCAGCAAAATAAGAACATGTTTAAGAATATAATTCATTGTTTGTGTATGGTGATATCTGCTTATGGGATTAGGTAGCCTACTTAAGTTCAGCTGTAGGATGTTATGATTGGCTAGTTAATCCTTTTTCCAAGATATTTGATATTACTCTACGTAGGCCTACATTAGTGTCTGGGTGCGATTTCATAATTTTGTAATAGGAAATATGGTAACTGTGATAAAGCATTTCCTCTACAATTATATGAGGAACTCCTAAACCTCAAATGTTGAAGAGGTTATAATTGTGAGCTTGGAAACTAATTTATGGCATGAAGCTGTTCTATGATAGGATGCTGAAAAAATGCCAGGAAATTACTAGAAGTAACAGTTGTGCCATATGTTAGCCTATAGGTATTTATTTGCTACAGAAATGAAAAATTATGGCCTTCTATTGCAACAAATGTGCACTTAGGACTTATTGCAAATAAAGCAAGATAGGCTAAATGATATTATAAGACATAGGGTACTCAGCACCAGTAATATCTTTCGTGAGATTTTACAACTGATTAGGCTACATGGCTGTTTAATGTGAAATGAGAATTTACTGAATCATGAATTTTGGATGGTTTTGTATTCATGCAGTGGTTAAATAAGATTTGTTTCTAGCATTAATATTCAGTAACTTAGATCTTTCCTGAATAATCTGCACACATTGGCTTTCTTGTCAGAGACCTAAAAATAATTCCCTACAGCAGGGGTTTCCAAAATTCAGTTCGTGGGCCCTATCTGCCCTTTAGGACTTTCAAAATTTGTGAAATAAAATAGAAATGATAAAATTTAATTTGTTCCGGAACAACAAGGAATTAAGCTTATTTTGTTGATATGAGGTTCAATTCTCTCAATGGAACCCATAGTTCTCCAAGCCGGAGGACAAATTCAAAGAAGAAAACCTTGTTCAAATTTATCACTTCCTTCCAGATGAAATCTTCTTAAGTTTAAATAGCTAAGTTTTTTTCTCTCTGTAGGCCCAACTTATTTGAGATGCCTAGATAAGTAGACGAGTGAGCGAACTTTTTTTTTTAATTATTGAAGTCCACAAAATCAAAATTTAGAGGTAACCTGATTGACCAGTGTTTGTGAGATACAAGTAGGGCCTACTCACTGAACAAATTACTTAGGCTACTTACTCAATGTCACTAGACAATTCCTAAGCAAGTTAAAAGATTATTATATATTCTATGAAACTCAAGAGGTTCATTGCTATGCTTACATGAGCGTGCCATTCATTCCTATTCTGTGCTATTCCAGTCATCCCCTGCATATCCTGCTTCCCTTAAATCTATTTTAATATTGTCCTCCTACCTATGTGGTCTCCCTAGAGGTCTCTCAGTTGATATTTTTGAGATAAAATGTCTTTCCTCCTCCACGCATGCAACATGTCCAGGCTTTTTCATCCTCCGTGTTTTAATTATCTGTATTGTATTTGGTAAAGAGTACAGGTTATGAAGCTCATCATTATGTAGTTTTCTCTAGTCCCCATTATCATCTCTCTTAAGTCTGACCAATTAGACCCTGAAATTGATCTAATTATGAATATAGAAAGCAAGTTTCTTGCATCACACTTAATATAGCTTATGATTGAGATTTAAACTGCATGTTGCATACATTCCATTATGGATTTTTTCACATTTTGATGCTTTATTTCTGATATAAAGACACAAAGCTTAGGCCTACTGTTGTAAATAATTTGTAGCCACTCTGCTGTAGAGTAGCATACTCACATCATGCTACTGCAACTAAGTACCAAGGAATTTTAATCTATTCTTTTTTTTATTATTGCACCATAACCTATGACTTGTTGCAGTTCCCGAATTGAGCGTCAGTCGTTATTGTACAGCTACAGTAATGGAGAAATTTATATGGTATGATTTTGAACTAGTTGCTAAAGTTGTGAATGGTCATGGTCTAGTGGTTAAAGTGCTGACGATGGATCCATAGATGTGGGTTCGATCCCCAGTACCTCCTTGGACTTTTCTGAGTTAGGGGTCTTTATCACTTGATAAAGAAGTAGCAAATCTGGTTAAGAAAGCCATCGTAATAGCCATGGAAGTCTGCTTACTGACTACATGCCCTCAATCCTCCCTTCTGCATATGGTAGATGACGCAGAAGTCAGAAGGTAGTCCTAGGTCCATAAGGGATGTAGTGCCACAGAGCTTAGTGTAGGCCTACTGATTATTCAGACTCGTGCAACAAGCCCCATAAAGTGGGATCTGAGATCGCTTCATTAATACTTCAGCAAATGAGGACACATAAAGCAAACCTGTAATGGCTGTACATTCACTTATAAATGAAAGAAAGAAGAAAAAAAGACTAAGGGTACTCTTTGTGGTAAGATTGTTGAGCACTTAGTGTTTTACTCCTGCTTGAGATTAGGGAAGCTGAAATTAGTGAAGGGTGTAAGTTAATTAGGCTGTCCTTTTATGGATGATTTAGATAAACCATTCTTTATATCAGGTTCGAGTATTAATTGAAGGGAATGCTGAAATAGTTATGCCTGTTTGACCATCAACAGTTGAGTATGCTATTACGTGTAGAGTTCCCTGGGACAGGTAAGCTTAATTTTTCTGTTCCAGCTGCATTGGCATGAAGGTTAAGGCTCGTTACAGGCTCCTAAACACTCATTATATTGTAATGACTGTATTCAGCTTGGAAATTGCTTGCTTTGTCTATTGTTAGGATCAGATGTGGTGTATTCTGGGCATGATGTAGGATCATTGACACAATATATATAACATGCTGGGTACGTTAGAACATCCTAAGAGGTTTTCTTCTCTGTAATGCAACTTTATATATGAAAGTTTATTTAGCACCCTATTTTCAACATTTTCATTTACATTAAATTGCATAATTTACTTTATTCTGCAAGGATAAATAAAGTGATGAGAATTATTTTGACAGGTGTATATGCGACCTTCAACTTGTTTAGGTAGCAATGTGATTCAGGATAACCTGGCTTTGTCTATACTTACAAAGTACAGGTAGGTAGACAGAGGATATGAGAAACAGTTTTCTTTTTCTTCCTTTTTTATATAAAAAAAAAGTAACCCTAAATAAAATATAAAGCCTTCAATCCCACATAGTACAGGAAGATCCCAAGAACTATAAACCGACAGCACATTGTTTTCCTTTTTGCGATGGTGGCTCGCATTGCCATTTGCAGCTATCGTAGAGTGGTGCTGATGGAACCATACAACAGTTTCCTTAATTATGCTTAAAGGCTTTACTTACCAACATAACGAAAGGGTGTGCTGAAACTGGCCACCGTTGTTGTCCATGCATTTTTTGGGAATTGATGGCAATTTCCTGGCAGATATTTTGTTTTAATTCTTCCAGGTTGTGTTGGTTTGTCTTGTATACTTAGCTTTAATTTACCCTTGAGATACCTCTGTCCTGAAATTTGTTATATATATTATGGATTCTTGTACAACTTGGAACTTTTAACCCAGGAATTATTCTGCAAATCATGTTTGCACTTGAGGAGCTGATTGCATTAACACATACGAATCATACATAAATACATGCTGTACAGTATTAAACGTATACTGATCCATAATTTTCACTAAATACAGAACACAATAATAAATTACTTGTAACAACAGAGGAAAGCTCGTAACAGCTCGTAACAGCTGGACAATTGACAAAGCAAGTGTGACCTTGATTGCAGCAGCAGCAGGTAGCATGTGTCCACATGCCCAGTGGATAAACACTGCGCAGCTGGTTCATAATTCGTTGGGTCACTATGTGTGTTAAGCAAATGCAAACTATTTATTCATTCGATCATGCCTCTTGTTGAATGAGAAGAAATTTATTTCCGTTAGATTAGGAGGGGGAAAGAGATTGTTTTGTTTGGTTATTTTACTGGCGTATAAGTTTTGAAATAATGGAATGGTTGCTTATAGTTTTAGGAATGCAAAGAAACCTGATCTTAAAAGTTACAGAACATCCAAACTGAAGACTTCATTCTTTACAAGCCTGCAGTATGTCACTTTCCCTGAGTGACCTGCTTTTTATGAAATAAAGACGGGAGATGTTGGGGTACCAATATACCTGCTCTTATCCTGGATTATGTTTTTCAAGCATATACTGTAAAATAGTTGGAAATTAAAACAAAGTGAGAATATTATAGGAGAAATATTCCTCTGACACTGGGATTCAAACCCAGGACCTTTGGATATATGTGCCGCTGCGCTTCACAGTGCTAGATGGAATCTCTGTGAGGATGTGAAGTGAACTCTGGCTAGCTCAGTTGGTAGAGCAGCGGCACAGATAGCCGAAGGTCCTGGTTTCAAATCTCTGTGTCAGAGGAATTTTTATCCTATAATATTCTCATGTAGTGTCCAACAGAGATAATAATCTGTGGTTTATGTATGCATATATCTATCTTGAATGTTACTGTACAATAACAGTATAAAATCACTAATAATTAGTGTCCCTCACAGTACTGCATATGACATAACTTGTCTTTCAGTGAGGTAGACCATTAATGGTAATCAGTCATAGGAGAGGGACCGCCTGCATGGTTTCGTGGTTAGTTTCACTGGCTAAGGATCTGTAGGCCTGGGTTTGATCCCCGGTACCTCCTCGGATTTTTCTGAGGTAGGGACATCTGGAACAGGGTCCACTCAGCCTCGTGATACAAACTAAGGAGCTACTTGATAGAGAAGTAGCGGCTCCGTTCACGGAAACCACCATTAACAGCCGAGGTAGATGATGCAGCGGTTGGGTGGTAGGCCTTGTCCCTTCAGGGATCTAGTGCCATGGAGTTTAGTTTAGTTTAGTCATAGGAGAGGTTCCATCTGGCTAGCTCGGTTGGTAGAGCAGCGGCACTGATAGCCGAAGGTCCTGGGTTTGAATCCCATTGTCAGAGGAATTTTTCTTCTATGATATTCTCATGCAATGTCCAACAGAGATAATAATCTGTGGTTCATGAATGCATATATCCATTTTAAAACAAAGTAGTAGTTGTGTGCACAACAACAATTCAGACCTGATTAAAACAAGGGTCCTCCTGATGAGAATAATATCAGGCGATGGCACAAACAAGTTTAATGGTGACTGTACTGTGCAAAAAAGAAATAAAAAATAAAAACAGAAACGGAACATCAGACAGAAGTAGATGTTGAAAGTCCTTTGTTCAGAGTCCTCAAAAGTCCATTTCATGCTGTTGTCTACATAAGATCTGTCTAAGTCAACACTGTAGGCTACTACATCATGTAGAAGAGATTGAAAGTATAAGGAAAGAATCAGACAAGCAATCGCAAGCATTATGCCAAATATCCTTACCGAAGTGTGGGCTGAAACTGAAATGCCTAGGGGAAGCTCTTGATTGAAGGCTACTGTTGGAAAAGTTTTAATGAGATAAGAGGAAGGAGGTGCATAATATGTTGGGTTTGTAAACTCAAACTAAAGAACAGGCTTAAGTTCAACGAAGCAATGGAGAAGTTATGCATGATAAGCATGAACACTCCCAGCTGTTTTGTGTGTGTCTTGAATTTTAATTGAGAAGAGGAAACAAGAAACAAAGGGGTTTCAAGACAGTGTAATAGTAATGAGAAGCTAGAATGTTATCAATGTCAGAATAACCTTGGGGGCTTGGTTTGTATGACCAAGTATGTACTCGTACTACTTGCAGCAATACATTAAGTCAGTAATACTCGACTGGGTTCAGATGAACTGTTCTGTGGTTTGAGCGTAATATACACAGTAGTATTATTTAGAGGTGAGAGCCAAATGTGCATGAGGGGAATTGCTGCATGAGGGAGGAAGCTTGGGAAGGGGTAAGAATATTCAACTGCATTAGCGAGAGGAGAAGCGATTATAACAAGGCCTGTTGTATCTGAACTACATTATATGGTCTTACCGCACTGAAAGCAACGACACAACTTGCCCATACATCCCTCCTTGCGATACGAATCCTTAATGGACTCTTCTTTGTCTACTGCACATCCATGCTTGGACTGTCACCTCTGATGAATACCACTGTACAAAGCAATAGTGTATAGCCATCCTGGCAACTGCATATCAGCACATGATTATGACAACCAAGGAACAGAGTTTAAATCTCATTTAGGCTAGAATCACATTCATATGGACAAAGACAGGAGTTGCTACATTTTTCTTGGGCTTCTCTCAACTTCCAAATTTAATCCCACTAACACTCTCTCTCCTACCCTCCATTTTCTTTTCATCCCAATCAAATCGCCATACCATTAAAAAAAAGTCATCAGATTTAACATCTTTCATGCTGTTGGCAGGGTTGCATGTAGGGTGGCCATTTCTAAAATGTCAGAAAGGAGGACACATATCTTCGGTAATCTAGCATAGTATAACTTCGGGCATGGACGGCTGGACAGCAGATATTACATGGTATAACCCTGACTAATTTTACTTAATAACTGCATTTATATAAAATAAATGATTATGCACTGCAAAAAGGGCTTTTCATATCTATTTATGAATGTACAATACAATGCAATGAATGTACGATACAAATGGAGACTTGAACAACAATCAACAGTATGGCCAATGCCACGTACTGCACCAAACAAATCATAGTACGCTATCATAGTATGGACAAGCGTGCCAACCTTAGGAATAGAGATTCCTTGGCAGGAACGTATGGGGAAAAAAATAATTATCAATACACTTTACCGATCCATCAGTCTCTCAAAAAGGGGGACAAATCAACGTCCGGCATAAAGCCGCGCCGGATGGAGGACTGCTTAGTCAAGAGCCTTACAGTCTGGCCACCCTAGTTGCATGTGAATCCCACACCAACATTCCTCATGGGATCCTGAGCTTTTGGTCAGAAATCTGACTTGTGTTCCAACTTGCTTTGTCATTCCATTCCGAGAATTGGATGTAGTACTGAAATAATGATCATAGTGTGCTTGGAGCTGTTTTCCATTCCTCCCTCGACCTCTAAAAATGGCAGAACTATATTATGTGAAGGCTTTTCTTATAAGTACCGGTACACTTTCAAGAGAGCTTTTATGCTTTGTGCTTCCTACGTCAAGGGTCCACATGATTTCGTGTCAGGAAGATGTATGATAAATGTTGGGGATTAAGTTATATAGCTGGTACTTGGGTCTGATATATTTTTCCGTTATAGTACACTTATAAGTATACTTTCAAGAGAGTTTTTATGCTGTGTGCTTCCTAGGTCAAATATGCATATGATTTTGTGTCGGGAAGATATAACTTATATGATGAAATGTTGGGGATAATATAGCTGGTACTGGTACTTTGGTACCTAAGTATGATGTTCTGTGGTGCGTAAGTATGATGTTATATTGTTCTTCAAAACCTATAGGAGGCGAATGAGATGACAGATCATTTGTAGCCAATTGGAGTGGACCATGTAACCACATGGAGCAACTCTCACAGAAACCAAAGTACTAGCTATAGTAAACCGAAAATGTTTTTTGAAAGGCCTTTCTTTTTTAAATCTTAGAGTTACAGTAGATTCTAATTTTAAACCATGACATTCTACTAAAGTTATTAGTAGACATAATCTAAACTAAAATCTGTGGCACTTAACATCTCTCACTAGGACAGTGCACCACCCGGTCACTACATTAGCTACCTCTGCCTTTGGACTCATTTGCAATGACAGGTCAGCATGCTTACTCCCTTGGTAGTTTTCTTGCCTGGAGCTGCTGCTACTTTAACTAGTAACTCCTCAGTTGTTCTCACAAAGCTGAGTGCACCCCCCCTTCCAGACCTCCCTACATTATAGATCTCAAGAAGTACTGGAGATAGATTAAACCCAGACCTGCAGATCTGTAGTCGGCAGTGCTAGCCACTAGACCAGTATATAGACACTACCGGTAACCTAGTCGTAATAATGTTTTCATATTATTTACACTGCTAAAATTATATTTAATACATATTCAGCATGTCACAAATTAGGTGCCAAATTTAATTTTTTATCCTCTCCAGGGAAAATAATGCTGGGAATTTTCCGTGCCTATATTCTGATGTCCGCATAATTCTTATCATCCTCTTCCAGTAGCACAATAGATCACCAGTTTCAGTTTCAAGGATATAGTGTGGACTGTCTCATGATCTGGAGGCTCATGTTCAACCCCCCAATATCTCCTTGGATTTTTCTGCAGTGTGCTCTAAAATAGGTACACTTAGCCTTAAGTGAAGAACTATTGGTATTGGTAAAGAAGTAGTGGTTTACGCCAAGAAAACCAATATATATAGGCCTACAGTGATGGGAAAAGTACAAAAAGAAAGTAATTGGGCTGAATTACAATTACCTGAGAGACATTTTACTTAGTTACAATTACAAAGTACTTTTTCAAAAAGTAATCAGTAAAATTACAATTACATTTACAATTACTTTACAAAATGGCATTACCTAAAAATTCCTTGTTTTTGGTATGTTTTGGGCACAAGCCCAAATTATTAATGAACAAACAAAAAACATATCAATAAGAATATTTTCGGAAACATTGAGTAACAATTGTAACAATTACAATTTTATTTCCAGAAGTAAATTACAAGTAGAAATTACATTTTTTAAAAAGCATTGATTACAAGTAAATGGGACCAAAAAAGGAATTGTTACTGTAATCGGATTACTTTTACTCAATTACTTCCCTTCACTGTGGTGTGTGTATGATATATGTACAGAGTGTTTAAAAAAAATGTATACACACTTTGAACTGTCATAGAAAATTTATTTCTCGTTCTACAAGATTAAATTTTTGAGAGAAAGTAATGTTATATTTCTTCAACAGATGGCAGCAGAATAGTTTCAACAATCGTCCAATAATCATCCAACAGTGAAAAGTACCTAACAAGGCTTGCTGATTCCATATTCCCTTCCATTCGTGCATTATACGGTTTTATTACCAAATAGATGGCGGCCCACCGCTCTATCACAGGGACGTACGAGCATACCTGGATCGAAATTTTCCAAGGTAGTCGATAGGATGCAGGGGGGCCAATCGAGTTTCCTGCACGTTCTCCAGACCTTACGCTGCTGGATTTCTTCTTTTGGGGCACAGTAAATGATGAGGTGTACAAACGTAAACTACATAACCTAGACACACTTTGGAATAAGATGCAAGCGGTGTGCGCAGAAATCTCTTTGGACACTTATTGGTACGATGTACAGAATCAGTGGTGACTCGTACTCAGAAATGTATTGATGCTGAAGGCCACCATTTTGAATATTTGAACACTTGAAGGATTCCATTTTCATCGGAAAGTCATTTATTTTCAAATTAGACTTTACGCTTTCCATTTCCAGAAATTGAACCTTGTAGATTGGAAAATAGATTTTCTATGACACTTCAAAGTGTGTATACATTTTTTTGAAGCACTCTGTATATAATCTGACATGGCTGACCACATGCCCCAATTTTGCTATTTGCCCAAGTGGTCAAAAGACAAAGGAAGATGATGCAGCATCACAATAATGAAATCATATTATATTGCATTTAATTATATGACTATTGAATGTTGAATGGATTTGGAAATATACAGTTAATACCCATGTGTGGAGTGTTAGAGGCAGGAGGTTAATGTGTGGGAAACTGTTACAGCTTTCTCTTGCTTGGCATATTTCCTCCCACTTTCTACAACACTCACGTTTCAAGTACTCTTGGCCATTCCTGTTGCCTTAAGGGAAATACATAATGGCTACCTGAGAACAAAAAATATTAGGGTAGTTAGTAATCACCGTAATCATTAAAGCCCACATTTATAAGCAAAATAAAGTTAACAAGAAAATAAGTACAAAAAATGTCAGAAAAAAAGCATCAAAATAAGAAAAAACAAATTACACGAAAATCAGATTATTAGTTTTGTAGAAATTTTATCTTATGGCTGTTACAGTATGTAAGGAAGGTCATCCTCAGATTTTATTGTATCAAGCTCCTGCATCTGTCAGTGAAGAACAATTAATAAATTGACATTTTCTTGAAACGTCCCAGGCACATATGAAAAGCAATACAGCTTTTCTTTGCTGAATTCCTCTTCAATGTCAGTTTCTTCATGAGAAACCTTTTTAGATTATTCTATAACCAGTGGCGGCTCGTAGCTAAAATTAGTGGAGGTGCTGTTTCAGAAAATTTTTAGTCTTTGTTTTAAAATTGTGTAAAAGGATACATAGATATATAAAAAGAAATTTTATTCAGAAACTCGATAAAACCCTAAAAGAACAAAATCAAAATTTTTTACTTACTTTAATATATATTTATAGATTGCTATAGTTCAAGCTTGATCTATTTGTTTAAAAATGAAATCCATTCTTGTTTTAATTTCTGCGGAAAGATCAATAATTTTCTCCTTAATCTGAAATGTATAAGTTTTCTGTTAAATAAAAGAACAAAAAAAAAAATGAACCAAATAGAATAGCTGGAAACAAGATAATAATCTAATTCTACACTTATCACATTCAAGAATATAGTACATGGGTTTTAAGCACAACACCCTATGAGGAAAAAAAAATAAAACTTCCTTTCACCAAAACACCGTGGTTGGCACTGTGGAAACGACAGTGCTCTCTCTGTCGCGGCATGCACCTTCCTATGTGGGCATGCACACAACAGTCAAACACCATGCCGAATAGCAAAATAAACGCTATAGAAAAGTTAAATTGCTTGTCAAGGAGTGCCTTACAAAATGTAAAATTGCTGCATGTAAGCATATGAGTGGAGACTTAATACACTGAACTTCACTAAATATTTGTACTAACCTGGACCGGTTTCGGGATTACAACTTTACCCCATTTTCAACGTACTCCGACTGATGTTTGTGTTGTATGGGCACCCTCCCGCGGACGTCCTGTGAACCTCCTGACCAGGTCATCTTCCGTTGGTATTTCAAAGTTCATTAGGCTATCTGCATTCTTCGTGTTTAGGAGTCTAAAAATAATTATGCATTTTGCTTAGAAATCCAGGCTCTGATAATCATGCTTAGTCAATTGGAATAAAAAAAATATTCCAATTAAATTGTTTCAGGGTATAAATTATGTTGAATTTTAGTAACATTTCCTTTAATTAAAATACCAAATAATTTAATTACTGTTAGTTTGGGTTTCCAATAAGAATAACAAAAACTACATTTAGGACAGTTATTAGTAATAGCTTTTTCAGGGAAAAAAGAAAGAAATACCTTTTTCAGAGAAAAAAGAAAGAAAGTCTCACTTTGAGTGGAATAGAATATTTAATTTTATATATACCGTATTTGAAATTGCAAATACCGGTACCCTCCAAACTATAATGTACAAATGCCATATAGATCTGGCAGAATATGCTCTGAGCATTAGCAATCAATTTGTGTGGTGTAGTTTCAATGGCTTTGAGCCTACAATAAAGGAAAAAATAAAGTAATGCTGTGATGATAATGATAATAAAATTGTTTACACATAAACCTCTAAATTAAATTACTGTAAGCAATTAATGTGAAGTGAGGTTTAAGTCTCCAAATACTGTTGTGTGTTTCTCATTTGGATTGAAAAGAGCTGACTAGATAATATTAGCTTGTAGGAATAATTACTGCCCCTAAACTTGAACCATTTATACCCAAGCATTTTATTGTAATGAAGATAAGGCAAGAAAATGTCACATTTTATTTTTTATATGAATAGTACCTGTAAAATTGTAAGGTGTATGAAAAGTCATGTGAGTGTACACATCAGTTGTTTTCTTTGTATCCATGGCCATAGTCCAGCTACAGTAAATGAAGGATGTAGAATATATAATAATATTAATAATAATAATAATAATAGCAATAATGTGAATAATAATAATAGAAATAATAATATGAATAGTAATAGTAATAATAATAGCAATAATAATGCAAATAATAATAATAATAAAAATAGCAATAATGTGAATAGTAATAATAATAGCAATAATGATAATACAAATAGTAATAATAATCATCATCATCATCCTGACACGTAGTAGTCCTGTAAGAACTGTTACGTCTACAAAAAATTTTCCGTCCATCTTTTTGGAGGGCGACCAAGTGATCTCTTCCCATGTGGTTGGTAGTTCAAGATTGCTCTGGGGATCCTGTCTCTGGCCATCCGTCTTACATGTCGCAGCCAGTCCTCCTGATATTTCTGGATGTAGTCTAGAATTGGATCCATTTGGAGTTCCTGTAGTATATCTTCATTTTTGATGTGATCATATTTGGTGTGGCCCGCTGTCCTATGCATGAACCTCATCTCACTGGCTGTAATTCTACTCCTGTCACATTGTCTTAGAGTCCACGCTTAGAGTCCAGAGTAATAATAATAATAATAATAATAATCATAATAATAATATTAATAATAATAATAGTAATAATAATAATAATAATAATAATAATAATAATAATAATAATAAAGCAATTGTAGTAGCATAGTGATGGTGGTCGTGGCAGTAATTCGTTCATTGGCCCCCTCCTTGACAAAATTTCTGTGGACGCCCATGTCAATAGCACCTGACATGTTATCAGTATCATGTTTATGAGAAATCACAAGTGCACTGCTCAAATATACATATAATTGAAATTGCATTTCAGACATAATGAGCATGCGAAGTATATTTTCAGCTATAAAATTAACTGACAGTAATGTCTATGTTATAGGCCCTACACCAAAGCACAAGAAAACATGGAAAAGATCTCACATCATTTTGGTTTTTTTACGTTTGTGCAATAGAGCAAATAAGCTTTTTTATTTGTACTTCACAAGAAAAAATCTGGACTAATTTCATGTCTAACAATTGGACATAGGCTAGTTTAAACTGGATAGGTATCTCCTCTTGTTTTGTTAAACAGTAGGCCCACTCTTCTGGATTTGTGATCCACTGTGAAGTATAAGTAAACCATTCTGATTATGCAAACACTGGGAGCATGTGAAAGCATGCTGATGATTTCACAACATATGGCATAAGTAAATGTTTCTGTCATATTTAGATCACTACTGCTAGTAGTATCTCATATTTCACTTAGCCAGCAGAAATTTCAGAACATTCAGAACCCTGTGCTATGCTTTATTTCTTGTATTTCTTCTACTTGTACACTGCTTATAACTATAGATAAGACTTTCATGGAATAAAACCCCGAAATACGCATGCATTTGTGAGTTATCAAACCATGAAACATGCACTATAAAGGGAATAATGCACTAAAATATGCACTTTCATTTTTGTTCGAAATTATTATTTTTTTTACCTCTTTACTGCAGCAGTCACAGAATGTGACTTCCCCATCTGATTTAATAAAAGTCCTTACTTCGTCCACTGTGCAAGGAGACACTTTTGGAACCTTTTATTGGAGGCATTTTAGAACCATATCAACATACACAAACAGATTAAACGAGCATATAATGAGATTGGTGAAAGTGAAACTCAATTCACCAGCAAGTGTAAAAATGAGGGAAAAACTGAAGATTGGTCGTAACCACATAACACAGGGGAAAAAAGTTAAAATAAGAGCTTGCTTCACTCGGTCAATTACTGTACAACAATTTTAGTGTACTCACACACACATCATGAGTTTCTGTTTAAAATTTTTTTATATGGATCTCCTCTTTAGGAAATTAAAGGGATGACTAAATAATAAAACTCATGTAGAGAAGAAACTTGGCAACTGCTGGAACATAAAAGTAACTTAGCTAGGAATTTCTTTTTCTTTTTTATGTATATATCATTGTTGTTAAAGCAGAAGACAATAACTCCAAAAATGGCAATTTTTAGTTATATATACTACTACATTGTTGAAAGAATGCTTTATAGGCAGATAAGAGCTCACTAATTGATATCCCAACCCAATTCCAAGTACGTAACGAATACTTCTAGCTTCATTAAGTCCATATATGCATTGGTTTATCCTAACTTGAAGACAGCTGTATCTCAAAACTAACATTTGGACTTAGTGACTCCTGCCAGAAGACAATATTTAATAGTAAGTTAATCAAATGTATGTTTTGTGTATTTTTATCTTCTGTTTCTATTATATTGAATAAATGAGTTTTATTTTATCATGAACATTTCTGTAATGTTCATTATTATTTTGAAATAAAAGTAAAAAATAAATAAATATAGAGAATTAATGGAATGGATTACATTGAGCGTACAGAATGTGTCGTTGGTTATGCTGTAATGCTGTTTTGATTTACATATTATGATAGACATAATATTGTTTTGTACATTGAGAAGGATGGAGTATTTTTCAGAATAAGTTAGTTTCTTGGAAATATTTGTTTATAATTTGAATAGATTAATGTAGATGAGAATGAATCGTAAGCAAAGGAAACTAACTGAAAACATTGAGCTGTGAAGAGACCTTGATGATTCATGTATACACCAAACAAGGTTAACTCATACTCCCACTTCCCTGGCTCTGCACAGTAGGATGTGCCAGTGATATGGGAGAACTTACGTGCTACGAGATAGCCTATGCACATGGTGTTTCATTTTACTTGAATTAAAATACAAATGTTGAATTACAAATTTATATATATTAACTTACAAGCTTTTTGTTGGAAAGAAACTGACTTATTTACCTAAAAAAGTAGAAGTGTTCAAGTATGAACCTTCTTTATAATAAATTACTATGCACCTCTCTTATTATAATTTTATTACAAATTTATGTCAGCTGTATATAACAATTGAAAATACCCCAATCAGCCCATGATAAATAAAACTGAAAATAACTGGTTACCTACTCAGAATTATCCTTGAGTAGCCACTTGTTATTCAGTGTTAAAACAGCTGGAAAACAAGATAAACTTTTCTTTCCAATTTTTATAAACTCAAGGCAGGTCTAATCCATCAAATTTTACACTTTCCAGTCTGTAATTCTTATATTATCTCATCACTTTTGGTTTTATCTCGTATAATTAATATAAGCATATACATAGCATTTAAACACATCTGTAGAAATGTTTGAAGTCAGATGGGCTTTGATTTGAAAATTGGAAGGTAATGGTAGCAGGAGATATTATTGATCAAACTTAGCATCAGGTTGTATCATGGTTACCTTCTTGTTTGATCAATATATTTTAAAGTATTCACTTTGCCTTTCAGCTTTATTTATAATGAAAATTACTAGAGATTGGTTTGGTTTTGAAGTGCAATTTGAGTGAATTATCTTACCGTACTTATTTCGTGATGCAGTAATTTTTAGCTATTTATACAAACGACCTTACAATTTTGTTATATTCTAGTTCTAAGTGTAGCAAACTGATATAAAAGGAGCAACTATCACAAGATAACTAACAAACGAAGCAGTGATAAATGTGAATTATTAAACAGTTAACTTTTTTTTCATTAATTTATTTATATGTATCTATTTGAAAACTCATATACTGATGATCTGTGCTACTTAGATCATAATTTAGTTCTATCAATATGTATGTATATGTGTGTGTGTATATATAATCAATATTTCAATATTTGAGCATAAACTACAACTTAAAATGTAGGCGTACTGGTACTGCCATTATAGACTTTTAAACACAAAAGTTTTTTTGGCGTAATAGTGGGTGAATTTCCATATTCAAGGTTTGGCATTTGTATTTTTAATAAACCGGTACTTTTCTTGTCTTTGGCAGCTTTCTCCTACACCATCAACAGACACGATTACAGACCGGTTTTGTTGGCTATGTCATAAGGATGGTGTGGTGATCAGCTGTGAGACATGTCCTCGAGTGTATCATCTACGTTGCGTTCAGCTTGAGAATGCTCCAACGGACGACTGGGTCTGTCCAGAATGCATGACCATCCTCCATGCAGAGAATGTCGACACAAGGTCAGTTTCTAATGTCAAATTATAATTTAAGCATACTGGTTAGTAGACTTTAGAAATTTGTGCACCAGAAAACCTCCCAAGTTTGCATGCTGCTGTGCACTTTGGCTGAAATATGGGGTATTCTTCTTCATTCTGCAAGCTGAATTTTCTTTTTTAGAAACACAAAAAAAGCCATATTTGAGAGTGTAATGTTCTTTAAAACATGTTAAACTTAACTAAACACCATCGTGAAACATGCCTGAAGGGACTGGGCCTACCACCCGACCGCTGCATCATAGGCAGATGGCAGTGTTGGGGGCATGCAGTTAGCATGCTGATGTCCGTGGTCGTTAATGGTGGTTTCCATGACCGGAGCCGCTACTTCTCTATCAAGTAACTCCTCAATTTGTGTCACGAGGCTGAGTGCACCCTGTTCCAGACCTCCCTATTTCAGAAAAATCCGAGGAAGTATCGGGGATCGATCCCGAGCCTGCGGACCTGTAGCCAGCAACACCTACCACGAGACCAGATAGGCGGTATTTAAACCTATAGAATTCATATATAAACTCAGTTTGTTCCTAAAAATATGTGAGACGTTAGAAAAATTGAGCACTTATCTAAAAATGGCGTAATTTGTATTGGTTAATCACAAGATTTGGCAGATGGTTATGATGTGGGGAATGGTATGCAGAATTGATCTCATCATGAAACACTGTAAGCAACCTGACTGTGATGACGGTAGTTGTGTTGCCATTAGAGCTACCTGTCTAATCTAAACTATCCAGGCTAACCTGTCACAAACCTCGCACATATCACAAACTTTGTGCTGCCTGCCAATAACATTGCACTTGTTCTTCCCATGTGTAAAACTATTGGCAGCATTGTACAACACAATCAAAATAAGTCAAATGATCATAACCGCCAATTAGATTGTTGCGAGACACATTATGGGCTGCATTACCCATGCTGCAATACTAATCAGACTTCATGCGGAGCATCAAAGAAGATCCAAATATGCCCTAATAAGAAAATATGTGTAATAATGAGATAAGATAAAATTGAGGCCTAGCATCAGAGATATGTGGGTTGAGTACCATAGTGAAAAAGCAACATGGCTGTGCTAACTTGTGGAGTCATTTACTTAACCTTTTCAGAGCTGATTTTACATTAATATATTATTACATTACATTAATATTACATTAATAATACAATCCACCTGTGCATAGGCACCATCTACGAGAGTGCTCTGAGGTTCAAGAACCCATTGGAGTGATTTAAGGGTGCTCTGCACTTGTTGGATTCTTCTGCGCTACAATACATTTTCTTGTTGATGGAATTTAAAAATCTGCGCTTTACCCCTCTGTATTATCAAAGTATCACTTGTTTATCCTACTTCCAAATTTCTAACAATGGATAAATTATATTCTCTACCAATTAGATTCACAGTGTAGCTGTAAATTGACTTGAATATGCAATGAAATTAATTACTAAGTACTGATTATTTTATCAGTGTCATAGTTCCTAGCATACTGGAAAATAGTTATCTTTTTTAATATACACGAACACATGTAGATGCTCAGCTGCCTGACTGCTGACTGGAAAAGTCCAAATCGAAAGGGGGTGAATGATTGTTTTATTCATCCACCACTTCTCAAAGGCGTTCCCTTCACCCACAGCAAATATTTAGGCAGTTGAGCTAATGTTTACTGGTAGTGATTACATTAATTAAATACCAATGTTGTTGAACTATGGAATACATTTCCTGTAAAACATTAATATACTCCTGTACAGTTGTA
The DNA here is from genome assembly GCA_964059195.1 of Ectobius pallidus. Taxonomy (NCBI): domain Eukaryota; kingdom Metazoa; phylum Arthropoda; class Insecta; order Blattodea; family Ectobiidae; genus Ectobius; species Ectobius pallidus. Next base: position 157,285,477 of record CAXKWD010000001.1, on the reverse strand, counting down.
CAGTCGTAAACATAATATTCGCTGTATTTCCAGTATAATTCTTAACATCCAATACAATGGTGACGTATGCATAAGTCACTGCCTACAGAGTCTCCGACCTGATTTGAATATAAAGAAAGAAGGATGTATCTTTAAATATTGAGTGAATTAAGTCTGTGATTGGCTGATTTCAAACTCATTCTTACGTGTTAGTGGTCCAAATCTAAAGAAAGACATATGAACTAAATAGTCCTCACAATATCTGCACCTGATGAATGCCTTAAATAATTTATGCACTATGCAGTTTAGCATCTTAAAATTATTCTATAATGCTGTTTTGTGATACAGGCCCACTTGTGATTCCATGACACCACTATAGCAACATGAATAACTGGAATTTCCTGTTGCTGGTCTGTAAGGATGTTTATCTTGAAAACTTAGCTTTGAATACGCAATATTAATGCTCTGTGCCTAAGAAAGGTTTTGTTATAACAACTTTTTCACAATTTTGTTATGGAATCATCTGTATGTGCTATGATGCTTGGCAAATTATATAAGTAATCGTCTGTAAGTACTTTCATCAACACATGTATTTTCAAAATTTATGAGTTTGATTGAATGAATTCACTTGTACTCTGAGATTTGCCTTTGTAAATATCAGTGACACCTGAAGAGTCACAGGGGCAATGGTAGCAATACTGAATTACAGTGCTGTCAATTAAAAGAAATACTGATAAAAGACTGGGCATGGCTGATATCATGAAATAGTATAGGAGCTCCAATTTATGCATTCACTTTATGTGTAAACATACTTCTGTATTTTTAAGCAGAAGTTTACCTTTTCATGGAATTGCCCATTGCTTAATTTCTATCTTTATTCGTTCAAAATTTAAAAAAAAAAAAAAAAAAAAAAAAAAAAAAACAACAACAACTTTGAGTACACTGTTGAGGACATGTTAAACAGTTCAGTGCTTTTCTTTAAAAGCATTTATGGATCCAATAAGAGAGGAGAAGGTGTTATTATACCATGATATTGATGAGTTATAATGGTCTAATCCTAATAGGCATAGGCAGTATTATGCCATCAAACCGGATTTTCAAAGTTAGAATAAAAATAAAATCAGGTAAACTGATGTAAAAAAGTGCCAGTATGTTTTTTTTAATCAGTTATGACTCTAATTATGATATGCAGAATATGTTTTTTTAATTGATTTACAAGTTAAGCTCCAGATTTATTCATTAAGCAGGGCTTAGGGAAGAACAAAGGTCTAGTTTTCTTTTTAATCAGATTAAAATCTTCCAGCATCAGCTGAACTGTACAGATTTTTGATATCTTGACAATCGCACACTCACATAAAAATACGAAAAAGAAAGTGAAATTGGCTGGTTTCGGGATTTGAACCATGGAACTCCATAACGTGAGGCCAAAACGTTACCATCTCGGTCACCTGGGTCAGTTTAACGGTCTAGTTGTAAGTTATAAGCACATGTAAAACAATAGTGTTTTTGGTCATAGCTATCTCTATTTTAATTTCCAAAGCCGTAAAATATCACAGTAAAACAATTGACTATGTTGTCATGATAAATGATTTGCTTTTTTTTTTATATAAATTCTTTCAAATACGTATATTATCATAAAATAGGCACCAAATTGAGCATTACTCCGAAACAGGTGAACCGATTTCATCCAGTATCAGTAGACCTCTTCCCATGAACACTATAAATGTGTATACCAAATTCCATAAAAATCTGGTAAAGCGTATTTGCGTTACCGCGTTTTTAAAATAGACACTAAATTGGGTTTTACTCCGGTACCGGACAACCGATTTGGTCCAATATCGGTAGACGTCTTCCCATGTACATTATAAATGGGTATACAAAGTTTCAGGAAAATCCAATAAAGCATATTTGAGTTATCGGGACTTCTCATATATTAACATAAAAGGCAATAAATTGGGCATTAATCCGGTACTGGCCAACCGATTTGGTTGAACATCAACAGACGTCTTTCAATGGATAGTATAAATGCGTATACGAAGTTTCATAAATATCCGATAAGGCGTATTTGAGCTATTGCGCCTTTAAAATATACACTAAATTGGGTTTTACTCCGGTACCGGTCAACAGATTAGGTTCAATTTTAACAGAGTACTTTTCATGGATGTCATAAATGCGTATACCAAGTTTAATGGAAATCCGATACAGCGTATTTGAATTATGGCGCCTTTCTATTAGAAAGGCGCCATAATCTATTAAAATAGGCACTAAATTGGGCATTACTCCGGTACCGGTGAACCGATTTGGTTCAATATCAATAGGGTTCTTCCCATTGACATTATAAATGTGTTTTCCAAGTTTCATGAAAATCCGAAAAAGCGTATTTGAGTTAGAGCGCGTACAGACACACGGACGGACGGACAGACAGACAGACGGACAGACATTTTTCGTCCCCCACACAATCTCATAAAGTACCATACTGGCACTTAATAAATAGATACATATCAACATGTAGCTATATCCTATACTATGTATGAATGTGTCGTGACTCTTGTAAATATTACTTCTCATTTTGACTATCCATGGGTACTATTATTATATTATATTATTGTCCCCTACAAGTTTACAAACGCAAAATAGAAAGAACAAGTTGAAAGAGTCTTATTAGCCACCCCTGTCTCTCCCACTTCAGTGGGTGGGAGCCTGGTTGGGTGGGTCTTCATGCCTGTTGCCAAGCAACCCATTGAGCTAAAAGCAAGGTTCAATTCAGCCTCCTAATGGATGTACAGTAAAGCAAACCATTGCTATGTAGTTTCCTTTCAAATAAAGCTTTCAAATAACATACAAGGTTCTCTAGACCTGTAAGTTCTGTTTTTGCAGAACTACTTGTATTTATTACTTTATTTTCAAATTTTAATAATAGGCCTACTGTGCATCCATGTAATAGAATATCATAATGAAATGTATGTTTTAAACAACAATATAAAAAAAAAAAATATGTACCCTTGTATAATATAATTTTAAAGTGTAATATAAATTAATTAAAGCATCGTGGATAAACTAAGTATAGATACTGTATTTAATCTGCTAATTGTAGATATAAAGACCGTATACAAGGGGTACCGCTTATAACACAGCTTTTCACATAATCATAAAATAAGTTGATTCAGTGTGAATTAAAGCACAGTTAGCATAATGTATGACACTAATGGCACTGAGAATTAGCATAAATTCACAAGTGAATTCCCAGTGGTAGTGAATATGTTGAAGATCCTTGAGGTATTAATAAAAAAGAAGCATTAATTTGCCAGCCTCTGCTGAATTCTAAGTATAATAATTAGTATAATTTCATTTTTTAAATGTAACCAATTATTTCATATAAATCGCAAGGTTTAAATTTCTGATCCCAAATTTCATATAGTCCAGGTAAATGTAAAAATACAGCAAATGTAAATCTAAATGAAAATAGTATGTAGATATATGGAAATATTTTGTATATTTTCAACTTGATGAAACTACTAGTGGGTTCAGTATTGCAGGAAGCAGGATTAGAGGACCTGCAGAGGTCTGAAAGGGATTGGTGCCGAAGAATATAAAGGACCATTCCCTCACTGCTCTCCTACCTCTCTCACTTCCTTTTCTCTTCTGTTTGCCAGTTTCCGGTTTAGTTGAGTTCATGTCGTGAACGTACACAATCTGTGCAGGGAGTTTTGTTTTTGTAACTGTGTTTTCAATTCGTTGTGTTTTGGCTTCTTTTTTCCCCCTTTGGATTGAAAGCGAAATATTGTGGAACCCTACCGGTTTCTATATTTGCAATAAATCTATGTCAGGAGAGACATCAAAAGTGGCCAAGAGATTGAACACTTGTCAGCAAGGAAAGGAAGGATGAAGCTCATATTTTTTTACAGAATGTGGAAATGTCTGAAGTGCATAAAGTATGTTGACATGAATACACTAAGCAGCGTAATATTGAGAAACACATCGAACAGAAAGCTGAATAGGTAGATGATAGAAGTTCAAGGTCATTTTCATCATATACATTCAATTTCAAACAAAAATGTTTCATATGTGCTGAAAATTGTGACTTAGATGCAGAAAAAACTTTTGCAGAAATGTTGAGTTATTCATATCTCTTGCTCCAGAAGACAAAGACGTTCACTTGATGAAAGAATGTAAATAAAATGTCAAGACCTGGTGTTACACTTACAAAGATATACATAATTCCTCACTCATCAATGACTGCAAGGAATCAGTCCTATTTCTTCATGCAGTAAATGGTGTGACACCACTTCAGCCATGTTTGGAAAAGGAAATTGCAGACTTTTCAATTATTCAACTGATCGCAGCATCTTCATGACATTCCCCGAGTTTTTATTGATCCAAGCCGAATTCCTGGGTCATTGAAAAAGTATGAGAAAAATTCATCCTATCTCTGCACACAAAAACATGAAAGCTACTGGTAATAACACATTAAATGATAACAGATTTCAATGTTTTAATGTACTTGATGATGATCAGGCGAGCAATGCTGTCATACTCTCACACTTGCCAGCCATTATTGAGGCAGAATGCATCCATTCCTACCTTGTGTGATGCATTCCAGATGTGGTTTTGGAACAGTTTGGACCCCAGAAACTGGGGATGGAGGGCATGAAACTCACTCCTCTCTCCAATTCATATGAAATGAGCACCAGCTCTGGGAAAGATATTTCTCCTGATTTCATGCGGCTGCACTCAAGGTTGTGGAAGAAAAAATGCAAACGTGCGAAAGGCTGACAAGCAATGTGTAAAAGCTCTTGAGGTCAAAGCTGCAATAATACGACTCACTGTAATTTGACGGAAGAATTTGTGAACAATTTTCTACAAATATTTATGATTATTGTTCAATATTGTGATATTGTGGTTATGTGGGTGTTGTACATAGGCCTAAGATTGTAAATGCATTGTAATGACAGTAATTCTTGATTAATTCTACAATAATATTCTTAATTATGATGCTAAATGATTTTGATTCCAACGTTAGTGTTAAGTTACATAATATTGAACAAATTAATTGTATTGAAGAATTCTACTGAAGCAATGTCACTTTCAAAGAAACTTTACATTTTGGTTTTTTGTACCTTCGGACTTCAGTACTAACATTTATGTGTTATATGTTTACATATGTATAAAAGATAAGTAATTGGGGAGAAACAGGAGGAAAAATATATGAATAAAAAAGATTGATACTACGCCAAACCCATAAATGGATTTTTAATCTTCTTCCAATTGCATTATCTCGAAAACGGTTTCACTTAAAACATGAATAGATTCTTTATTGGGCAGAATTTCATGAGGAATATTTTTTAAAATAATAGTTCCCTTAAAAAAGAATTGATTTCTATATAAATAGAAAAAATTGTAAATCTTGCTGGTGGGAAAGGGAGACCCACCCCATCGAGAGGGGGGAACTTTTCGTTTCTTACTACTACACCCCCTATAAGTGTTTTCTCAAAGTTTCAAAACTTTATAAATCATTTTCCTAATTTGCCTTAACTACAGGTATTTTTCCTCAAAATATGAGACTGTCTGATATGTGTCAGTTTTAAAACATAACATCATGTAGTTAAAAAAAGATTGTTTCTTCTGACGATTGTGATGTTATGCCAGTTTCATTTCAGATTAAATTAAGCAGTAGATAATTCCAATAATTTATGTGTAGTGAATTGAAGATTAATATTGAGATATTTTATAAGCAAGGTTTTGTGTTCTGGACAGAATGAGTTGGAGAGACATATTGCAGAGTGTGTGTGTGATTTGTATTGATTGTTGTAAAGTGCTATTGTACTGCTGTACTTTGAAACTAGTTTAGAGCATGAAACCTGCTAACTCAGGTCTTCCTTCTCCTTCTCTCTGCTTTAGAAAGTTGAGCCTTGCTTGTGCCTTGCATAACGGAAATGTAAAGGCTTTTATCATTCTCTGGGAAACATGCCAAGCTAATGCTAATTTCAGCCAAGTCTCACCATGCTTAATCCTCATTACAATTCTTAGAAAGAATTATAAACTGGTTACCAGTACTCTTTCAGGAAAATGGTTACCAAACTGACAGTATGCACTATTAAGTTTGATGGCATACAAAACGAAATAGGTGATCTTGAATAACAAATTCACACTTCTTTTAATATTCCAGCCAGCCAACCATTTGATCTTCTTGTACAAATCACAATTAAAAACTCCTCATATATGTTTTCACCAGTGTAGGCCTTCCATGATACTTAATTTCACATTTCTCCTGAATTATTAACTTACTGAACTGAAGTGACTGTAAATATTGAATAGAGTTATTACCACATATACTTTAGCTTACAAATTACAACACAAAAACTTCATGCACAAAATGCAGCTCCATGGTGCATGAAAGGGTAGAAAAGAATGCATTATGGGTGGAGATTGTCTCCGAAGAGAGTGGCAGTTCCAAGGAAGGAAATGGATGTATGACTTCTCTTTGTGAGCACTCTATTTTGTTCACGTCGCATGTACATGAGGGCGGGATTTTTAAAATTAGAACAGCAAAATAGGAATTTTTCTGGTACATATATTGCAAACCTAAGACATGACCGTTCCTGGCTATGTAGCCCCACTTCGCTAGCTGCCGCTGCTTCAAAGCAAAATAAGAGAACCAGATTACAACAGTAGGAAGGGCTACAAATACAAAATTAAGGGTTGGCCTCACAAAACAAATATATCAAAGTTTTTTTAAAATTTTTAAAAATTTATTTATTTTTAAAAATAATATAGGCCTATATATATATATATATATATATATATATTCAGTTGGGAGCGCTAGCATATGATTCTGCTACAAGCTACAAGCATTTATGAAGTCAGAAATATAAAACTCACCCACTTACAGAAGATGTTGAAACATTTACCAGAGAACATCTCGTTTACTTACCCTAACTCATCTCCACTATTTCATCCTATATCATATTAATTAAAATTGCATCAGTTATGAGTTGAAATTATCTTACACTATAAATACATTAATAGTAGGAAATAAAAACATATCAGTAGCAAAAGTTACATGGCCTACTACAAGTCTGAAAGGCAGATGGGAGAAATACCAGCTTTCTCCTTGGGTGGTGAATGTATCCAGAGCTGCGGAGAGACTTATTGATGGAACTGTACTTCTGTAATATGGGGGAAATATTAGGTATGACCTTTGAAGTGAAGTGGAAATAGATCAGGTACTACTCATGGCCGTCCAAAAAGGGGGGGAGGGAGCAGAGATTTTGTTTACACATAAATCTCTAAATGACCATAAGCAACTAATAGTGAAATGAGGCTTAGTTTCCACACACTTTAATTATCGTTATTTGGACAAAAACGAGTTGTAACAGCTCACTACCTTGCATAATATGTGCACGTAGGAATTATTACTTCCAGTGAACTTGAATTCATATCTAACCAACATTTTGTTGTAAAGTAGGTAAAGTAGGAAGTATCGCATTATATATGAATATTGTATCCGTGAAACTGTAAGGGGTAGAAAAAATGTGAGTGTACAACATCAGATTTTTTCTTTGTATCCATAGAATAGCAAATCAAGGGTGTGGATTATAATAATAATACTAACTTGCTTACTCAATGACAAAAGACAGTTCCTAAACATGTTAAAGGAATGTTATCTATTTTATGAACCCAGAGGTTCATTGCCGCACTTACATGAGCCTGCCATTTAACCTTATTCTATGCTAACTCCAGGCACCCATCCCTTGCAAATTCTACTTCCCTTGAATCTGTCATAATGCTGTCCTGCCACCTACATCTAGACCTTCCAAGTAGTCTCTTGTCTTCGGGTCTCCCAGTAAATATTTATAAGTTATGTCTTTCCTCCCCCATGCCCGCAACATGTCCAGCCCATGTCATCCTTTGTGATTTAATTATCCTAACTATAATTGGTTAAGAGTACAGGTTATGAAGCTCGTCATTATGGAGTTTTCTCCAGTCCTATTTTCATTTCTCTTAGGTCCAAATGGTCTCCCACTCCGGGTGAGTTGGTAGCGTGGACTACCTTCCACCCTGGCGGCTCGGGCTTGATTCCTGCCCGGGTCGGGGGTTTTTCAGCAGTGGAAAATTTCCTTCCTAGATTCAGGACTGGGTGTTGTGTTTTTCATTCCCATCCCATGAGAGGCAATGGTAAATCTATACTATCAATCTTGCCTGAATAATCTCGGACGTGACGTAATCATCCCACATCTTCATCCTGAATCTGGACCTGCATTCGGGCAGAACAATCATCATCATCATTATCATCATCATCATATTTTCCTAAGATGACATATATTTTCCTAAGCACCTGTTATTGAACACTTTCGATCATGTACTTCCCGAAGAATAAGTGACCATATATTACAACCAGCAGGCTAATTGTTTTATAAATTTTTATTTTTAGATTTCTGGATGATGATGATGATAATAATAATAATAATAATAATAATAATAATAATAATAATAATAATAATAACAACAACAATAACATAATTACGTATTATTAGTACTAATAACATAATAATAAAGTAGTAGTAGTAGAATTAGTATATAGTAGTGGTGACAGTAATTTATTAATTTGCCGAATCTTGACAAAATTTCTGCGAACACCCAAAGCTACAACTGATTTAAGATAAAAGCAGCTTATATCATAAGCATTTGTAACATCACAATATAAGAACAACAAGCCTAAGCATTTAATAACCCTGGAATATTATCCTTATTATGAGTATGATATGTCCTCACTTGTATATTCTAGTAGGTAATTCTCAGAAGGAAATGTAACACTTTCAAGCAGCTTTGCTAAGATAAGTCTGGGAAAACTTCAACAGCAAAAGAGGACAGAGACTGATGTATAACAGATATGCTGAATCATATCATGACTCATAAAATTCTTTCTCATCAACACTCTAAGTGCCACTCTCCGAGATAGCCAACCACTGTCCAAGTGATAGAGAATGGTGTAGTTCATTTCATGACTATAAAAAAAATCAAGAATTGATCCTTGATATTAGGCCTATCTATAAGCAAGTTCTAAAACTGACAGGAGAAGGGCTTCACAGATTATGTATTAAGGGGATGGCTTTGTGAAATGTTAGATAAAATGTTGCAGAACTATTTTTAAAGTGTACATTAAGTACCATCTGACATTGTCTGGCATTTCTAATGCAGCAATATTTTATATTAAAAATTTTAAGGTTCTTGTAAAAAAAAATGTGTAAGGCTAGTTATGAAATTGTCAGATTAGTTAATATATTACAGTGAACTTGTATGGAAAAATTTGATGTATCTACCTTGAAATCATTTGTGTAAGGATATTTCAGATATTTCTTTATAAAAATAAAGAAGTAATCAAATGTCTTAGGTCCCATACAACATACCATATAGATTCAAAGTTTGGTGTGGAGAATGGTAAAACACATTTATTTATAACATGCAATGTTTCAGTATTACATTTTTTTTTAAATTATTTTTTTATATTTTCTGGAGATCATCTCTTTATTGTAATTATATTTATAAACTACCGAAACATTAACATGCAAACATTAAAATTAAACCTGATTAATGCTTTCCATGGATTTACGCAGTTGACAGTACGAGTGCTAGATTGAAAATTTCATTTTCATACTCCTTTTCTTTTTTCCCTTTTATTTTGTGTTACTCACCATCACCCTTTAACTCTGTTAAACCACTACCATATATTATAAGCCTTCTGCAGTCTGTGGTTGCACATGGGTGGTTTTCCCTATCCTTCCTTAGACTATGACCTTGAACCATTTTAAATTTGCTTGATTCAGTCTCTGCCTTTTGATGCAGATGGGCATATTGTCAAACCTCCAGCTGTTTTTAAGAAGTGCCAGTATTATCTGGTCTTAAAATGGTAATATAAGCTGGGAGGCAGTTCTTGGACTGTGAGTGTCTGGATGGACAGCTGTGGGTCACATATAAAGATTTTCCTTCAAAGCAAAAATTGTAATGTAATAATTATGGCCCGGGAGTTAGGCAGAATGCCTTTTTGTATTTGGGTGGATATATGAAAGAGTATATAGATAAACATGTTTCCATTACATTGAGGGATGGTAGGACCAGTTTTTATATGACCTTTCTTGCCTATTTTGGTTTCTGTTTATTTTAAGGTTTAAAGCCTTTTTTCTGCTTATTTTGGATCGTTATGGCTTTTTCTGTGATTATTATGCTACAAATTTTTAAAAAGCACATAAAGAATTTCATTGTATGAAAATGAAAAAAGTTACGTAAATAATGAAGTAACACATTCACATCACAAAAATATTTATGGAAGATCTTGCATAAATGCATTTATTTGAAAACTTACATCCTCAAACGATTCAATTAAAGTCTTTAATTAGCAAAACCTATGAAAGGAATGCAGGGTACTTAAGAACATTTATGATGTAAAAACTGTTCTCGGGTTTCCAGTCCTGAAAGATGAAAATTCTGTTGTACCTGGTATTAGTCCTTCCGAAATAGCTTGTTTTAAATATGCTCCACTCATTTATTAGAAGTAGAATGTTCTTTTACCATGACTCAAAACGTCCTCTCTAACAGGCGGATGACAAAGACAGTTGACTCCTTGAAAAGCGTCTTCTTGTTGCTTATAATCAAGAAAAGTAGGAGTACTGTATATGTTAAATGAATTATTGACCATCTTAGATAGCTATTTTCATGAATAAAGAGTAATATTCTTTCTGTTTTAACTTTTAATAAATGCCTATTTTAATTATATTACTGCCTATTTTTGGTATTTGAAGTACCGTTTTGCCTGCCTATTTTAACCAAAATAAATACCTGAACTTCCGGACTCTAATAATAAAGCTATATACATTCTGGTGTAGTTCTTTCCAAAACATGATAGCTCATACCATTCCACTGCTCGAGGCCTGGGCTAACTTGGTGGATTGATTTCACAAACAGTCCCTACCAGATGAGGGTTGTCTATTGTTTGTTAATTCCAAAGTCACTGTATTTAGAGAGTACACATTCCTCTGATGTGGTGCCTGTGGGCATTTTTACACCTGGGTTAAAAAAAAAGGATGTTATAACACTAACATAGGGGATGCAACCAGGGCCGTGGAAAGATAGCAAGGGCCCCAGGGACAAATTTTCCCAGGCCCCCGTCAAATATTAAATTCACTACCCAACTCGCCCTTTATAATGTATGCAACAAAACGATTATGTAATGATATTAAATAATTATTAAGTGCCAGAATGGTACCGGTACTTTATGAGATTGTCTGGTAGACCGGACTGTCTGTCTGTCCGTGTGTCTGTAAGCGCGATAACTCAAATACACTTTATCGGATTTTTATAAAACTTGGTATACCATTTATAACGCCGAAGCCTATTGATTTTGGACCAAATCGGTTAACTGATGCCGGGCAGGAAACAGAAAAGTGCATTAAAATGTTCCAATCAGGAACAATTTTAACTGTATGTACCAGTTTAATCTTCTGAAAATTATGATTTTAAATGCCGAACGTTAGTTAGGCCTACTGTTGAGTCCAAAAGGATTGGTGCTTCTACTTTTCAAAAATGGCATTTTTCCTTAGAGATTAATTCGTTTCAGATTAACTGATAGTTCCGTGTCACTGTTATACGACAGGACAATGCAGATAAAGTAAACACACAAAACATCTTAAGCTGTTTATTGACTTATAACCAATTTTATTTTGGAGTAAATTTAGAAAGTAAAAAATAAAGCCTGGTCGGCCGGGCCCCTGGGGCTGGAGCCCCGGCTGCCCCTCCCTCTCGTCAGGCCTGGATGCAACTATTGAGTGTGATACATGACAGTGGACTGAACAATCTGCAGAAAAGAAAGAAAACTTGACAGTGTTGCTTCTAGTTCTTTAACGAGGGTAGCCTATTGTTCATTAATTCCTGCAGTTAAGTAGCAGGGGGGAAATGTTATCTGAGAGCTCTGAAGCCTTCATGTTTTGGAAAGAACTCTACTGGCAGATGTCTAGTCTCCTTGTAATATGATGTAATGTGATGATAATGCATTTATATATGTTAATAAGCAGTAGCTTCATTAATATTTGCAGTGTTTTCTGTACCAAATTAATCTGTGTTTGTGACAGAATACTGTAATGGATTGATATTCGAGGAATCAATACCTGATTTTATTATTGGCATTGTACAGTTCTCACTGACTGATTTCAAAGTTTTAATCTATTGACCAAGAGAAGTTCAAGTGAATAATTTTTTCAGTATTTTCTCTATATGAGTACACACAGAGACAAAAAAAAGTGTGGTAGAAATATTGGAATAATAGCATTTGAACGAAGTGCAGGGAAATCTTATTTCAGAGAATTTCTGTTAAAAAAAAATGAACATAATTTCAGAGATTATCATGATGTACTTTAGTAATTTCATGATTAATACGCTTTTAAGAAAAAAAGCATAAATACAATTCAGTTGCTAAATTCAATTTAATGGGTACCGGTAATTTAATAATTACACTACATGTGTTGATATTCTTGTTTGTGTAATATTTATCCTCAGGATTTTCTTATAGGAGTCGAAGAAAGACATGAACTTAGCATAAGTTAAATATAGAGGTGGCAGGAATGTGCTGATTTGTCTGAAGTGTGACTTCCTTGCAGTGCAGAAAACATGGAGGTTGGGTGGGGCAATGCTGGAGGGGTCAGGATTAATGGGGTGTATAGTCGTTTACAGTCATAAAAATGGCTTATATTTGCTTCTGCAGACAGACAAAAAACTTATTACACGTTTCACAGGAAGGCGTAGCCTTGGAGAAAGGAACATTATGGTCTGAGGGTCAACAATCTACTTTTATGTCTTTCCGTCTTGGCTTGAGATTACAAATAAGAGGAAATTCTTTTCAAGCATATTCGTTTTAACTTTATCCATAGTAAAACTTACTTTAAATAAAAAAGTGCACTTAACATGATAACCTTCAAATTAGAGATTTATTGGATATAAACTTGCTAAATTTTAAACTTATAATTGTGTAAATTTTACTTTAGGTGAAATTGTCTTTTGTAGTCTGTCTGTTGGCAGACACTTAGTACTTAAAGTTATTGGTGTGAAGTACAGAAGTTTTTGTCATTGGAGGAGCTAATTTGTTTTACTTGTTTGTGTGTTATAAGGAGTGTGGCATAATGATTCGTTGCTTGTTAGCACCAGAACTGTATGTGAGAAAATACATTCAAATCGCTGTACTGATTAATTGAATGCTTAGCAGATGTGAAATTTAAAATAACTCCAGACAATTTGACGTGTTCATTCCATGCAAAGTGGAAGTTATTTAAATTTAATCAATTTTGTATAAAAATCAATTTAATTTATTTATCTTTAATTTGTTTCTAATGAACGAAATTTAAAATCCAAATTGAACTTCACTCACATGTAACTTAGATGAAAACCTGCATAGCCTTCACAGCTTAAGCCATGTGTTTAAAATAGTGTGAATAGTCAAATGCTTTGTTGTTAGCAACACACAGGAAGTTCTGAATGTGGGTATTATAGTAGCCTAACACACTGTAGACAAGCTGTTCTCTCTTCCATCCTTCCAACCGGAGTTAAATATTTGATCATCTCTTGATTCTTGATAATTCTGTTTATGGAGGGAACGTAATTTTTATGTGTCTTAAAACCCCTAAGCATGTTATTATGTTTGAGTATTCCCTATATTTTTATACTTAGGGTCATTCAGTTTTGTAATGGACTTTAGCTGCTTAATACAATAAAAATGTTAGGACCAAATTTTATGTTTTTGTGTTTGTGTTTATACGAGGGTATCCAGAAAGTGGAAACCGTGTAGGTACAAATCAATCAAAACAGAAGATATTATGTTAACAATATTTATTTATGATACAAGTGTAAAAAAGAGATTTTATTTTGCGAGTAGGTGTGTTTGGGAAACAAGCCCGTAAGGGCAAGAATAGCAATCCTACAAGCAAAATAAAATCATTTTATCATGTGTATCAGTCAGGATTTATAGCTTTGGAGGAGGGAGATGTTCTTTACTTGTGAATTGAAGAGTATTTCACTCTTGTGGCAATAATTTTTCTACATTTACGTTAGATAAAGCAGTTTTCAATATTGGCTAGAGTTTTATTAGCTGAATAGGCCAACTAGACGTCCCGGGTTTACAGGAACAATCCTCTTTGTCACACAAATGTCTCTGTATCCCAAAGTCTTCCAGACACCTCATTATCCCACAAGCAAAATATGGTAAAAATGATTTTCTATTGTATTAAATTGTATCTTTGTTAGCCATGCAAATATTGAAAAAGGCTAGAGATATGTATTTTTGCAATACTTAAGGATCTTTCACCTAACAGGAATGTAATATGGTGAGTTTTTTTCTGCCTGACCGTGCCTAAATGGTCATATTCAATTACTAAATCACTACATAAAGAATCCCCTCATCTGAAGGAATTTTGGTTTAGTTTAAGTAAAGGAGTAAACTGTTTCAGTGTCAGATGTAGTAGTCTATAAAGTCTGATGAGGAAAAATTATAAGTTTTGTTAAATTGCAAGCTACTATTGTAAGAAAACTCATTTTTAGATATGTCAGTTCAGAATTTTGGATTAATGCATTTAACTGCTACCTCTAATTATCATTCATCTAATAATTATGGGAATAAATTCTAGTGTTAAATTTCATTTAATTAATGAAGATACAAGGACTGTAATTCAGTAATAAGCAGAAGTATGTGCACTGCAGTATACACACTCAAATTTATATTGTTTTTATTTTCCAAAAAATACTATTTAAAATTTACTTATCTATTATTCGACTGCCTGCATGGTCTCGAGGTTAGTGTCACTGGTTATGGATCAGCAGGCCCAGGTTCGATTTCTGAGGTAGGGAGGTCTGGAACGGGGTGCACTCAGCCTTGTGATACAAACTGAGGAGCCACTTGATTGAGAAGTAGCGGTTTCGGTCACAGAAACCATCATTAACGGCTGTGGGTGTTGGCATGCTAACCATATACCCCCAATCCTGCCATCTGCCTATGGTAGATGATGGTAGGCCTAGTCCCTCCAGGGATCTAGCACCCCAGAGTTTAGTTTATCCATTATTCAAAATGAATTTATGTTCTTGGCATGAGTGGTATTAAATTAAGGACCGTTTTGACTAAACTCAACATCTCCATTTTTTGCCAGATTCATTTTTTAGTGGTTTTAGGTTATTTGAAATGAGATCTTAAAGGTGGTGAAAAACGAACATAAGAAAAGTCAACATAACCAATTCAGTGTGAAGCCTGAATATGCAAGGTTTCTATCTTCTATATGCTTATAAAAACTAAAGAAACCTTCTCCAGAACAATTTATGTTTTGGCACATGTTGAGTTTTGTCAAAATGGTCCTCAATTATGGTCAGTAAATAATATGAAGATATGCTAAGAATAGTAGGTATTGAAGTGAAGTATAAACTAAAGTGACCTGGTTTTTCCCCTCGAAATTCTGGCCATTCTATTGCTGAATGAAGATAACATTATTGGTAGATTTTGATGTGATTTGATTTGTTTTCTTGCCGTTTTCTTTCTACATATGAATGTAGGAATTATAAACTTTTCCTTCTTAGAAGTTTGATTGTGTAAATACTTTTCCTTTTCTTATCTCAGAAGATAATGTTTACAGTAGCCTCCAAAGACTTCATTACCAGCTGCTAAAATACATTTGATAAATGAATCATTATAGCTTTTATGTTATGAGCAGGATTAGGAAGTTCAATGCATTTGCATATATATTTTTTAAAGATTGTTATTGATAGGCTGATAAATTATTTGTTGAATCACGAGTTTTCTGGTCTAATGAGTGAATTTTATTGTGCACATAAATGCATATTTATGAGCTCCACGAGTTCAACTCACAGCACCAGAAGGAATCTCTGAACTATGATTACCCTTAATGGTCGACCTCACTGAAATAAATTTGCCATATGCTGTGTAGTATTGTGAGCCTCACTAATTTAGTGTTTTTGTGACTGGGTTTCCATTGTTAATATACAGTAACATATAAGATGTAAATATCTATTCAAGAATCCACAGAATATCACTTCTGTTGAGCATCACATGAGATTATTTTACTCAAACTCTGCCTACCCTCAGTTGGTAGAGCATTGGTTCAAATCCCAGTATCAGAGGGATTTTTCTCCTGAAATATTCCCATTATTATTGTTATTATTTTTACTCTAAATTGAAACATAACTTACAGAAAAAAATAGGATTCCAAGTAAAGACATTGGTATCTCTCATTGCATGAAGAGTGAGTGACTGCTTTGAAGGCTGGTTAAGATGCACATGAAATTGCATGTAGCGGTAGAAGTTAGCACTCGCTTGCCTTGCTGGAGCAAATGACATAACAGGAAAGGGTCTAGAAAACAGAATGGTGCAATTGTGAATATTAAAAGTTTGCATGAATGCATTGCTAAAATTTAGAAATTGTTACTGTGTATTATTGTGCATATTTCATTCATTTTTAAGAGCATATTTGCATGAATATTACAAGAGTTTTTAGAGCACAAACTTCCTAACCCTGGTTATGAGTATCTAAACCAACCACTGTTACTGACATAGTTTTGTGTACTGATTTTAACAATGACCAGAGATGCCTCACATGTCAATCACCATAACTGTATGAGCAATCTTGGATGTGTAGTGTAATGAAATTTCACTAAAAGAATAATGTAATTTTAGAGATACAAGCCAGCGTAATAAAATTCAACTAGTCTGCTGTATCTGTAGACTATCAAAATTTTCAATTACAACAAACTCCTGATTATCTGGTTTGTGGATTGTCTGTGCAAAGTTCTTCCTTCCTCCCTTTTTAACTGTTTATGAGTGGAATACATACATAACTGGGTGCGAGAAGCTGTGTAACATTCTCTATGCACCATATGGCAACATAAAGTGTGGGAAATCCAAAATCTCACATCAGATTGTGTCCGTATTCTGCTTGCTAAGGGTTAAAATTTATATATGATGAAAGGAAGAGTGGACTAATGTGCAGAATGTTTCATATAAGATCTACTGTATTCTTTTAACAAGTTATTTGTTATGTGATATATGAATATATGAATATATATGATATATATGAATATATGATATATATATATATATATATATATATATTGTTATGTGATATATGAATATATGAATGACACTTGTTTTTGGTAGAATGTGTTAAACATTACATGTCTGTAGGACAACATATAGCATGCATTTTAATGTTACTCGTTTTGATAAAATTTATTCCAGCAATTTACTTGTTTTGGTAGAATGTATTTCATCATATTACTTGCTCTGATAGAATGTACTTCAGCATATTGCTTGGTTAGTTTAAATGTATTTCAACATGTCACTAGTGTGGATATAGCATTAATTTGTATATACTGTAACCTAACTATACTCTTGTACTTTTTTTTTCTTTTTCTTCTTTTTTGTACCAACTGACGAGTCACCTGTTTACGGAGCATTAGCTCATTACATGTAAGCGTATGTGACAATAAAGCATTATTATTATTATTATTATTATTATTATTATTATTATTATTATTATTATTATTATTATTATTATTATTATTATTATTATCACAATACAATTCACATAGAGAGCACATGCAATCACTGTCAGGTGTATGATAATATTTTGTTTTGCATATTTTATGGTGGTATCCATGCAAAGCTAGGCTTGTTAGCATGTGTCGTATTATTTCAATAAGTGGAAAATGTGTTCTTGAAAATGTCAGAAATTGTGTGGTGCTAGAAACCACACTTCACCTTGTATATTCTTTTTTTTAAATGAACTATAATAATAATAATATATTATTATGTTAATTGTTTATTGTTGTATTTTAGGACCCTAAGGTCATCGACAGTTTTCATTGATTCACATTTAATATACCCAAATATAATATTTTTTCCCTGTATTTCAAGTGGATAAATCTGTGTGTTACTAGTTTTTTTATTTGTTTATAACTTGCAGTTCTTTGTGAAAGAAACTATTTGATAATGTTTTCCTCATGCAATTATCTTGAATTTTTGTTTTTATTTCCGGTATACTGAGACAGAAGTTAGGTTTTGTGTGATTTACAAAAGCAAAAACATTATTTAAAAAATAATCACATGTCTTTCAATAGGATTGAAGCCATGTTAAAATATTTGAAATATTATGAAGCTATAAATTATACTTCATCCTGGAAGTCATTCTTTAATTTTTGTCTCGTATAGCCTAATTATTCTCTTGAATTTTTATAGTTGCAGCCTCTTTTCCCAGACATTGTTTAGTTGGCAATAAACATTAATAGTAACTCAGGGTTTATTAGTTTGTTAATGAGCTTTTTGATGGGTTGGAGAATTAGCTGCATGAAATGAACAGTAGGAGGCAGCACAGAACAAGGAAGGAAATGTGATGCTTCAGCTTTATGGTACATGTGAGTCTGGTAGACGGAGGAGATTGGGAACTGGGCCTTGCTTCCATACAGTACATGTTACTGTGGGATCAATAGTTCAGCAGTGTAAGCACTTGCTGCTGCACACTCACTGAGCACTCACACACCCCCACATACACTCTCTCTTTCCCTCTCTATCTCTCACTTGCACTCACTATTCCCTTTGTTCCCCTTTGAGGGTATTATAATAACACAGTATACTATAGACATTATCTCCAGAGAGGAATGTTCGTATGAAATAAAATAAATGAAAAGAACTGTTTTTAACATAGGCCTATACATGAAGGATTTTAAGAGTGGCTGTTTTGTAAAGAATAAAAATGGAAGAGTAAAGTTCTATCAAGCAGAAGGAGCAGACGGTATCAAGGAACATAAAATATGGAAGGTATTAACCTTCATATTATTTATATGTAATTAGAACATTGAGATGATATTTTGAAATAGAGATGAAATAGAAATTTGTGCACAAGCCTTGTAATTTCATATTTTTATTTTTCATAGCTATCCATGCAATTTCTGACATGATTTGAGTTTGCAGTACTGCCAAATATTTATTGTAGAATAATACAACTTCCCACTTTGGCCACAGTGGACAAAGTTTAAGTACACATTTAACAGACTCGTTAACATTATTGAGAATAATTGATGTATAAAGAAAGAAAATACAGAATTATTCACATATTGCTATATAAGCAATTTTTTGTTTTGTGTAACTTTCCTAGTTGTTAAAAATTGATAATATGAGTTGAAGGATTGATTCTGAGTTTTCTTCTGGAAGATGTGATGAGACTAACCAGAAGATGGCAGTGGAACAGCTGCCGAAAGCTTGGAAACAATTTTCTCTTACTTGCTCGGTTGGAAGCCCAAGAAACCATGATCATTATTTCATTATACTGAAAAGTGATGTGAATTTGAATATGCACTCTAAGTGGCCAGTTTTATAAACTAATTAGTCCGTCGCCGTGGGTGAGTCGGTAGCGCGCCTGCCTTCCACTCCGGTGGCCTGGGTTCGATTCCCGGCCGGGTCGGGGATTTTTCAGTAGTGAAAAATCCCTTTCCCGGGTTCAGGACTGGGTGTTTGTCAGTAGGTTAAGTCTTAGGTTAAGATAATGCACATTGTGCGTGATTCCTTAATTTGTTTATAAACTAATTATATATGTAAGTTAATTAATTTTTTTAGTATTCTTTCTACCTATTCAAATCCCCCCCCCCCCCCGAAAAAAAATTCTGCGTCCGCCACTGATCTGTAGGACCCCTAGCCATCACCTAAAGTTTACTGAACACTAACTATGGCCCCTTGCCATAGTGACTACCTGTGTTAGAACAATTGCACATATGTAGTGAAATAAGAAATTGTTTTTGTATGAGTCAGGATGATGAAATAATTATAGAGGGTGGTAATTCAACCAAGCCTTCATCCTCCTTAACCCTTAAAGAATACACTTATTTGAAGTAAATTGGGTTAATTTTCACCCCCCCCTCAGATATTTGTCTATTTTCCTATTTTATTGAAACTAAATGAAATTCTTTGTATAGGCTGAAAGAGATTCTTCATATAGGCTAAAGTTTTATTGTTTTAAAATTAAATAAAAGCCTTTATAGGCATAAATTTAAATTAAACTTGTTTATCTCATAACTCATAAATTTCAAAAACTCAGTTTTAATGGTTGGTCCTTTTAAAGAAAGTGTTGCTTTGAGAGGAAATACAAATGCTTAATAGTTCCAATTCTAAACCTCATCCTCCTCACATGAATCTTCCTGCTCTGATCCATTAATATCGAAGACATCATCAGTTTCACAGTTATTAACAATCTCTATCAAATCGTCCTTTGTCATTTATATACCCTCTTAGTAGTATGTTGTCATCTTTAAAATACTTCAATGTTAATTTTTTAAAAAGAAAGAAAAAAAAATCAATATGCCAGAAAAAATCACACTGCAGCTAGACTGGATGAAAAATCACCCATGCACTATAAACTAACAGAGAACCTATTTGAACACAACCTAAGTTACCTCAATTGGCACAGAGTGCAGACTTAAGGGGATGGAAGCATACATGGAAAAACAAAGACCAACACAGATTTTCAGCCTAATAGCAAGGAAAGCAAAAATTCCCTCTGGTGAAATTTCACCCAGAGCAACCATTAAGGGTAAGGAAAACCACAAAATCTTCAAGTAGGATTATTTATAACAGTGATCAGACCAGGCTCTCTGGTACAAATTGCTTATATTATGGCTTTCACAATCCTACTCAGAAATTTTGAGTTTAATATTCAGAACTGCACAAATGCTGAGACTGGAAGATTCGTTTTTCCTAAGTACTGTTATAATAAATCCCATTGGCACCTATGCTAATGAAGTAACTGTAGTTTATTTTTTTAAGGTAGTCAGGTGATTGAAAAACACAGCTTTTGTTTGAAACATTATAGAAGAATTTGCTCAATATCTTATGCTCTGATTATTTCAAGCTTTGTTTTTCTTTCTTTTGTCTAGTAGTTCTGCACTACTAGTAGACCATGAATACTTCATGCTGAATATTTTCTCAATCCATCTGCATTTATTATGGAGAGCAATAAAAGTCATAATGTAAATATAAAAAAGAAAAAGATAAATGTTGTCTGGTATAAACAAAAAACTTGAATTTTCCCTTAAAAGTGTAGTATGAAATATGTGCCTGTTCCAAAACAGCATGTCTAAAGCAAAAAAGAGAGAAGAAAATAAAAAGTTGAAAAATATATATTCCTGTGTAATATAAAGTATCCATGTAGATTACAAGTTCAATTTGCGTTTGAAAGGTTGGATTTTTTCCCCTTTTCATAACAATTATCTATAATATGTAATCGTAGGCTTCTGCAGCCTTAGTTAATCTTCTTGGCTTCTGGGTACCTGCCATGGTCAAGAAGATTTTAACAGTTATCTGTTATTTCAAGTGTAGAGATCTGGTTAAACCATGTGGGTACTTATCCCAGAATAAGAACATGTGCAGCCTGATAATTGAATAGATAGATAGACATAAAAATGTTTTCCTAAAGATTAACGAGAACATTTTTCTTAACTTCCAAGAATCAGAGCTCAGATTTTAGAAATATTACCAAGATCCTAGTAAAGAAAACTGGGATCTTTCAGCTAGCCTGATCCTTCCAAAGGCACTAGGCCTCTAACAGAAATGAGTAGCAGGAGTAATTCTGGAGGTCAGTGCATAAGGCTAACAACCTTATCACCTTTATGTACCGGATGTCTAAAAGAATCTTAAATTAATTTCAGTATCCTCCCAACAGTAAATTAATTTTAATAATCTATGATCTGAATTTCTCTCAGACATTCTTTTAATATAATCTAATATTTGCTATTGGAAGTAAAGTTGTATATTTTATAGTACCACTGTTACTATAAAAATGTTACTGTTGCAGGTCGAGAGCAATGCAGCTGCTGACTCTGGACCAGCTGTGCAATCTGCTGAAATATGCTGTGTCAAGGATGAAGTCTTACTCTGGGGTGAGTTTGCCTTTATTTAATATGGTACTTGTAGCTTATACCTTTAATATATATATATTTTTTTTTAAACCATGTGTTGCCATTCCTTTCATTAAAAAAAAATGGTGTGATGATCATATTGTTAGACTCCTTGTAGCTTATAATCATCATCTTAATACTATCATCAATGATAGTGTTTGTGCCTCTGGGATGAGTAGTTCTACTTTCAAGTCCTGGAGATGACAAACTTTCATGGAGCTCATGGAGATCTAGTTTTCATGACTCAAGATGCAATTCAGCTCATGACCCAGTCAACTTGTGGCTTGTTTGTGGCTTCCAACATTTAAAAAACACCCTTGAAACTTTTTCCCACTAAGTTGATCAGCTGAAGAGGTTGAGGTATTGTCAATGACATTTGGGAAGCTATGGGTTTAATTCCTATGGCTGTGGCTGTTAAATAGTGGCTGGTTTAAAAATAGTTTTCTTTACTGGCATTGCTACTTCTTTATTCTTCAACCCCTCAGTTTTTATGAGGAATGAAGATCATTGAATTGAATAAGTGCCCTTTAGGCGGGAGGCGGGGTGGGAACGCCCCTAAGCACCGAAGCCGCAGGCTTATTGTACCTACCTCCAGGATGGAATGAGTTGCGTGCCCATAGGCCGCCCAGGACTGCAGATCCCCCCGCAGGCCCCCACGGAACTCCCCTACATCCAGCAAGCCTTATTACCATGCCACGTATGCGCCACCCCCTTCGGTCCCTCCAACCGGAGCCCCGACAGGTCCGCGACACACGCCACCCCCTTCGGTCCCTCCAACCGGAGCCCCGATAGGTCCGTGGCACACACCACCAACAACCTCTTGACCACAAGCAGCGGGGAGGACGGGAGAGGCCCCCAAAGGGCGCTGACTGCCAAAGCAGGCCCGATACCGGAAGTGGAAACGGGATGATGATGAAAAGGGGGAAAGGTGAGATGAAGTGGAGAGTGTTGGTGGAATGAGAGGGGGAAACGGGAGAACCCCGAGAAAAACCCCCAAGGCACGGCTTCGTCCACCACGAATGACACACCCGCCGGCCCCGAGATTTGAACTCAGGACCGCTAGCATGCCAGGCTCACGCGCTACAGCATGAGCCACCGCGCCGGCAATGAAGATCATACTTGGACTCAAAAAGTGTAATCATGATCCGAATGCTCGGAACATATAGGTGGTTTCTTGGAATATAAGAGGAAACAGTGGTTCTGGGGCTCCAATGGAAAGGTTCTAATTATTTTTCTTATTACAAGATAAGTTCATTTAAAAGAGAATATAAAAGTAATGGAGACAACTCTTATTACAAAGTAATCTGTAGATCCCTTGCAAAGAGAAGGCTTTATTCATTTCATTTGTTAATCTAATGCTTGGAACATAGATGAGGTTTTATAGAACATAAGGGAAAACTATTAGTGGTTCTGGGCTCCAAGGACAGTATGTAATTATATGTGATGTTATAAGACAAGTTAATTTAAAACAGAATATATAATATTAACAGACATAATTCTTTAACTTAATATTGGAAGACAGAGGTGGTTTTATGGTACATAAGAGACAACTGTTAGCGGTTCTGGACTCCAATGGAAAGTCTGTTTATGATGTTACAAGGCAAGTTAATTTAAAACAAAATACAAAATTAACAGAGACAACTCCTATACAAAGTACGTAGATATGTAGTCATGTTCCCATAGATTATTGTTTCTGTTGACATTATTTGAGAATATTTAGGAGAACTATTCTGATACCAGGACTTGTACCCAGAACCTTCGGCTTTCCATGCCAAGGCTGGCAAAGGGATTTTGTTCTACATTTTCTCATGTAATATCAACAGAAAGAATAATCTGTGGAAACATGAGTACATATTATGATCCAAGTCTTGTAATACATACTGTGTGATAGACAGTGGGAACAGAAAGAATAATCTGTGTAAACATGAATACATATTATGATCCAAGTCTTGTAATACATACTGTGTGATAGACAGTGGGAACCTGGTCACAGGAATACTAAATTAGTATGCCTTATAGTATTGTTTATATTTCCGTAAGGTCGACCATTAAGGCTTATCAAATGAGATGGATTCCATCTGGTGCTGTCTCTTGAACCTTTGTTAGCTCAGTTGGTAGAGAATCAGCTTTCCGGGTTTGAGTCCCATTGTCAGAGGAATTTTTCTCTTGAACATTCCTACAAAATAATATACATATTTATGAAACTATTGAGTTTTAGACCAGGGTTTCTTGAGAAAGTTTGATCAGCATAATGTGTAAAGGAATAATGATATCCCTTTATTTTTGCCAAAACATCTGAGGCATACAAATACAACAGCATATCCTGTTCTATTGATTGATGCAAATAAAATTTGCTCTTTAAAAAGCATGTATCTGTTAATTGGTCATTACTCCGGTAACGGTCAACCAATTTTGGACCAAAATCATTAGGGTTCTTTCTTCCTATAGACTTTATAAGTGTGTATACTAAGTTTCGTGAAAATCTGATGACAGTATTTGAGTTATCACATGTACAGACAAACAGACAGACTTTTTTCTCGTTCACCAAGTAATGAAAGTAGGCCCTACCATTATGACAATAAATTTACTTATTCTGAAAATTATGGGTTCCATATTAGAATTGTGAAAAATTCTGCAAATGTTATGTTGCAGAAACTTATGTTACAACTGTAAGGACATGTGTTGAATGTAAAAATACTTCTTGCTGAGGTTGCAGTACTAACTAAGCATGGTACTGCTATGTGAATCATGGTAGTGGGTGTGTCTCACTCACGGCCATTATAAGGGCATGCTCTGCAAGTCAGGTCCACCTGCCTTTGTTTCCCAAGTCATCAACCTGTTCACCTTGACTAGAGATTCATCTCCAACCCTGCCGGCATCACACTTTACCGTCCTCAGCTTCTCAGGACCCCAGCCATGAGACGGAAATAAAAATAAATAAATAAAAAAAATAGTAGGCCTACACACAGTTTATCATGTTTTCCCTCTTCAATTTGATTGTGGAATTTTCTTTAATAAGGCCCAGAAGTTAATGCTTTATCAGAAGACAAAAAATGCATGCAAATATGCTTAACATTTATGAAGTATGCTCTATCATTTAGTAATTTTAATGTTTTATGTTCTCTTGTTAGCTGAATTACATTATAAATTACAAAATAATAATAGAAGTAGTATAAATTACATTACAAAACTTAAAAAAAAAAACATGGTGAATTCATTAAATTTTAGTAATTTGAAAACTAGTGGGATCTCATCACTATAATGTTATACAATTAATTAGTTCTGAAAATGTTAGGCTATGTTGCAGTCAATTCTCAAAATATTCACTTATAGCCAAATATGCTGCAAGTGTTTGAATTAACAGAGATATGCACAATATTTAAAATCTACCAGGAATATGCTGTTAAAAATGTGACAAATTAATAAAATGTGCACTAATATTTTAATATCGAGCAAATATGATGCATAATATGAAAATATGCAACAATATGCAAAATGAATTCTTTCATGTCTAGCATATAATAGAATACGTTATTAAAATAAGATTTTCATAAACTTCGGGCCCTATTCATTTTTTGCAAGGATGGGACACATTAACAACAAATTATGAAAATCTGTATTGGCTATAAGGGGTAATACAGAATGGGAATTACATTAAATTTTATCTTACATACATTTCATTATTAATAACAGCTAAAAATTATGTTTATCCATCTGTTCATTTATTCACTTCAAAGATGCTAAGCTTTTAAGTGTGTTTTGTGTATTAATAGGGCTGCCAATCAATTGATATTATTAATCAATTAAAACTTCACATACTTCACCATGGAGGCTCTGATGCACACAAATAATTAATTACATTTACTTAAATTAGCTTTTATTGTTCTTATAGACTCTAGTCCGCCGCCGTGGGTGAGTTGGTAGCGTGACTACCTTTCACCCTGGCGGCCCGGGTTCGATTCCCGGCCGGGTCGGGGATTTTTCAGTGGTGGAAAATTTCCTTCCTGGGTTCAGGACTGGGTGTTGTGTTGTCCTTTCATTCCCATCCCGCGAGAGGCAATGGCAATTCTCCGCGGTATCACCCTTGCCTGAATCACCTCGGACGAGTCATGGTCATCACCCCATGGCTTCGTCCCAGGTCTGAACCTGCCTTCGGGCAGAACACTCATCATCATCATAGACTCTAATTTTTCTTTTAAATGTTTTTTGTTGTTTTGTAGTCAATAAATATTCCATACAAATTATAATAATAAGTAATATAACCAGTGTGTTTTTATAAAAAAAGAGTTTAGAAAAAACTCTTTCATTGGCAAAATCCTTATATTAACATACTTCTTTCCTGCTCCTTTAACAAGAGGAGAAATTCTTAAATCCGGTTGGAGGAATATTGGACAGGGCTTGGGAAACAATGTTAAGGGGGATTTTCTATCATCTCACCCCATTATATGCACGAGTAATCCCAGTTTAAAAAATGAAATTAGTGAAGTAATGTACACTGTGGTGTTGTTGGTTGAGGCACTGTGCACTTCTTCTCTGGCTTGGGTCTTTGTATTAATTGGAAGCAGTCTGCATTTGTAGTGGCCTTTGTTTCTTTAATCCATGTGGCTAGTATTACTGTAGGTCCTCAAAAATGATTTATATAAGTATGAAATACATTAAAAAAAAAAAAAAGTACCTGCGTCATTGGCCAACTCTTGTGTGGGAATCACTGTAGAACTTTAGAAAGTTTACACAGGGAAGTTATAATTATACAATGCGATAGTTGTGGAGATGGTTTAATACACTACTTCGCTATTATTAATCACTAAGTGATTAATAATAGGGAAGTAGTGTATTAAAACCTTCTCCACAAGTATCACATTGTATCATACATTGTGGTTTTTAGTTGAAGCTTTAGAAAATTAATTTACAAAATTTGGACCAACCTGAATTCTAGTGATTTGTTTCTGAGTAAAAATGGTTTACTGAGAAGTTCACTTCCATAAAGAAAGACTGTTCATAAATTTCATAGGCCTATAGATGGATTGTGTTTAAATTTAAACACTTTTCTCCAAGTGCCTCATAAATTCTCTTTCTTTGGTTGTCTTTGTCAGTATTAAGTCCAAGAAAAAACACGTTTTGTTCAATGCAGGATACTAAATGTGTTTTTGGTACCTTCTGTTGTCACACATAAGGTTGTTATGTATGACAGCACCGTCTATACAAGGTCTGTATAAACAGGTCTAGACACGAATGTCATATTGAGTCTATTGGGCGTTCGTATAGTAGAATTCATTCCGATTTAAGGAGTCAAGTATTAAAAAGTCAAATAACAAACAAACAAAACAAAAATAAAAAATGCTATTGTTTAAATAGAATATATAATTTGGCATCTATTTATATGCATGCCCATATATATCTGCATGTAGATATAGAAATAAAATAGTATATAAAATAGAAATAAAATAGCATATAAAATAGAAATATATTGATGGCATGTTCAGTATTTATCTACATCAACATCATACAAATTAATATTTAAACAGTAATGACAAATGCAGTATTTATATTTTGAAACGTAAAAATAAGAAAAACAAAATTAGCCTCTAAATGAAAAATTCCAGACAAACAGAATAACCTCTAGAGAAGTACAGGCAGTTTTGTAACCATCATGATCTCCTCTGTTCGTCTCTTGGAAAACGGAATAATCTAATCCCGTAAAATTATTTATTCTTACAGTTTGGCGCAGCACAATATCCCATTTTTCTTTCTTTATACAAATACTTACTTCCATTTATACAAACACCTCTCACTGGTTACACCCACAACAGAACAATGTTAAGACCAATATGGCCGCCATCGCAAAAGATTGTGGTATCGTGACCAGACCCATTTATACAGACCCTGCATCTATATACTCTCCTGTAACTCAAAAGTAATTCCACTGGACGGAGTTTTTATTCCCTATTTCTTGCCAAAAGTAGTCAGACAAATAATTTTAGTCTGTCATTGCCAGACCTTGAGCTCTGTGCCAGCAATTGAGATTCTCAAATATAAAAATTAATTCAAAAATATTCTTGGCCTGTTCATTATCCTGGAGCTGAGAATTACTCTTTCTCTCTCATACTCTCCTGCAGTTAAATTTCATTTAGTACTGGTTACTGTTTTGCTCAAATACTTTTCTCTGACCTTCTCAACTTTAATGACTTCTCGGCTATATCTTTTCTTAGGTCATTCTTTTTTCTTTTCTTTTCCCTGTTCACTTCTTTCAAAGGCTATAACACATCTGTAGCTATCTTCACCTTCATGCTAATACACATTAATACATTATTTTGTGGTATGACAAAATATGTGGTATGACAGTTAATCACTTGTTGGAATGTCAGGTTTAAAGTCTGTGCACTTTTAAAAATACATACTTTCATTTTTTTAACATCCTTTTTGCATACTTAGCTAAACTATTTAACTTTTTTTACTTGATACTCACTACTGCGATTAAGCAATGTTAATTGAAGCATTTAGTTTTATAAGGGTCTAAGTGCCAAAATCATGATTGCGTAGAAAACAAGACATAGACCCACAGAAAGGCATGCTCTAGATAGACACAGTGCTATATCTTGGAATTCATTGCTACTAATGTAACTTTCCCTGGACCTTGGGCTCTTCTGAAATGCATTGTTCTGGGTACATAGATCCTTTTAAAATTATCAGCTGAAAAATCATGGTCTTGGCACTTAGACCCTCATAATACTAAACGTTTCAATTACTTGGAGTGCTTTCAACTGCATAAGCAGCCATCTTCACAACTGACTCCTATAGTGCCAATGTTACGGTCAGGAGGATGTTTATGTAGGATTTTGTCGTATAGTGCATTGCCCAAAATTCTATATTGGACAAACAGGCCAGAGTTTCAAAACACGATACACAGAACACATGTGAGCCCTCAAACAAAACACGGATTCGGTTTATGCAAACCACCTAATAATCACAGGACACAAATATGCAGACTTCAATACAGACATGAAAATCCTACACATCAACCACAAAGGCCATATCTCAACACATTTGAACAATATGAAATATACAAACACACCACACAAGACAACACAAACGAACAACTACAATTCAAATCACAAGCACTATTTAAAAAGTTTTCTGAAATGTAATAACCCATTGTAAAGCACATAATTTATTAATCTAAAGAAAATAGTTTTATTTGATTAACTACTATCTTATGATTCTCCTTTTTAAAGATGCCATTAGATATACTAATAAGAAATAATTCATCCTGTAAATTTTTACATCATCATTAATTAAAGGAAGGGAATCACAAATCCATGCTACTATATTCAAGATAATTGGGGTTAAATAAAAATAATTGGAAATTTGTTACTTCTCACAAGGTACATTACTAAAAAATTAATTCAATTTCTATTTCATTGATGTGCATCTGCTCCCATTGTTGTTGCGTTTTGTCTTTCGTATTTTGAATGAGGTGTGAATTTTGATGGTTATGATATGTGAAATAGTGGTGGCAATGAGTTGTGGTAAATAATTATCCAATCCAACATTTGCCATTGTGCTGATAAAATAATGAAAAAGAAGTCAAATTTGCCATAGGATGTAAACCTGGAACTTCCTGCATGCAAGTCTCTGAAGCTACTTCATCAAACAATTCTCTCCTGTAAAAATCTTACGTTTATTATTTTATGAAAAGGCATCAACCTTATTTTTAAAAAACTGTCAATGTTATTAAAAATCCTCCAAAGGTAAAAACCTTTCCTTGTTTGATGTATAGAATTGTTTCTGTTGAGCATTACTTGAGAATATTGTAGGAGAAAAATTCTCACACATGGATTCAACCCTTGACCTTTGTCTTTCCGTGCCAATGCTCTGCCAACAGAGCTAGCCAGAGTTTGACTCACGGCACCAGATGGCATCTCTCTCCTATGATTACCCTTTATTGCCGTCCTCCCTGAAAGACATTTCCATCATAGTGTTGTGAGACAGACTAATTTAATGGTTTTGTATTGGGTTTCCTCTGTTATTAGATTTATCACATGTTACCTACAACATGGCCACTGCACTGAAAATCTTGAAAATTCATAAGATAAAACCTAAGGCAGCCTTCTCAAATATAAAGCAGTGTAAAGTGTAATATAATAGAACAACTTATAACATAGTGTAATTTAATCTGCAATAAATGAAGGTCCGACAAAGTGGTCAAAATTCCTCATGCTCTAAAGTTGTGGAAGCAGAATATTTCCTGATTGTGTATAAAATGACTTATTAACAACAGAAGGTTTCCTTTATTTCAAGATGCAATTGAAATCGAGTAGTGCTTCAACTTGGGAAATCAGTAGATTCATTCCTTCCTAATGAACATATCTATTGCATCATCAGTTTAGCTTTCAAACTGTGCACTTTAATCCAAGATATCCATTCTTTTCTTATTAACTTAAAGTTTGATGGTCATTTGAAGCAAGTAGATGAGGCTTTAGCCAAGTGCAGAGTGTTCTTGTCACTGATGCAGCTAGGGTGCAGAAGAATTGAAACGTAGTTGCTTTAGACGTTCTTAAGTGCATTGTTCTTGTAGTTAACAGTTAATTGAGATCACTCGTGTGTCATGTCATGTGAGGTCATCAATCTATCAAGTCTTGCAATGTTTTGATTTCTATGTCAGGACAAACACAAAGCAGCAACTACTTAGCAAGAAAGCAGTTGTAGTTGCAAGTACTTAGAGCTGAATATTCAAGATAAGATAATTGTTGATATCCAAGGTGTTCTCTTTCCAGTGTTGTCAAATTTTGTTTTGTTTGAAATAAACTGCATTTATATCAGCCTACAGTGGGGAAAGAAAAATGGAAAATGATTTTAAGTTTTATTTGGATTTTGTTTACATCATTTTCCATTGGTGATACAGTGAAACCTACTCTATATTGAAAATAAACAGGATAAGCCCATTTCAGATGTGAGTAAATATCTAAGCAAGACTGTAGAAATTTATACATTTTTTGGTTCGATATTTAGAATTTTATCAAACAAAAATATTTAGTAATTCTCCTCAAAAAGGTTTGAAATTTGTTGTGCGTCTTTTCAGATGACAGGATTGGGGGCATGTGATCAGCATTAATTATGGTTAATTACCACGGCCATTAATTATGGTTTCCATGACAGGAGCTGCTACTTCTCAATCAAGTAGCTCCTCAGTTTGAATCATGAGGCTGAGTGTATCCCAATCCAGACCTCCCTACCTCATAAACATCAGAGGAGGTACCAGGGATCGAACCCAAGCCTGTAGATTTGTAGCCAGTGGCGCTAACCACGAGACCACCCAGGCGGTCTTTACAAGTTCTCTAGTGGTACATATTTTAGTATGGTCTTTGTTTACTTCTTCATCTCTATCCCAGTTGTGAAGTTTTGCACTTCTTGCTTTCCATGGACCTCTTCTCAGCCATGGAGCTTCTTTTAGTTCAGCTTTAACTCATCCGGATCAAAATCGCGTTTGGCTGTTTGGAACAGGTTTTCTGTTCTCCAGTTTGTGGGATCAGTCCCATCCCGTATCCTTGGCATTTATATGTGCATAAATGTTGCAGTCCCCTATCTTTAGTTCTTCAAGCATGTAAAATAATTATTGGAATCTTGCACTCCAGTGATTATTACAGGCCTTAGAAGTAGAACATAACCATTATTAAATAGCTGTAACAAAAAAAACTGTATCTGTAACTTATGAATATTACTAGAAAATAGCTCATTGAAGTGTTGAAATCTGTAGCAAGATTGAGTGTGGAAATATACACACTAACTTCACTGTTAGGTATATTTACCCAGAACAATTCATCGTTGATACTGCAATATGTTGTATGTAAAAAAATTGCCATTTTAATTTTAGTGCTTTTGTGATCAAAATTACAAGAAGGTAGGTCTGATCATTTTGATCACAAAAGCACTAAAATTAAAATGGCAATTTTTTTACATACGATGTATTGCAGTATCAACGACGAATTGTTTCAATGGGTATCATCGTTACTTAATGCTGACTCAGCTGATGATGATGGAGATACCCATGGAAAAAATATACCTAATAGTGAAGCGTTTCCATAATCAATCTTGCTACAAATTATGTCCGAAGTGAAAACAAAATCTGAAATGGTCTCAAATATTGGTTTTATTTGTGTTTGCATAAATTTTCTTACAATGTCTAATTCATACCTCTACTTCTTGGAAAGTTTTACTGTAGGAAATTACTGCATTAATTTTGTGTTTAGATAATGTGTGGGCAAAGTTTTAGTATCAAGGAATCAGTTAAGAAGCAATCTGCAAAGCCATTGGAGACAGAGGACGATAGTATTGATGAAGATGCAATTGAATTAACTTACACGTTCAGTAATAGATATCTGATTCTTGGTTCTAGAGCTGGACTGTAGAGCTCAAAGCAAACTTGCTATAAAAGAACAAACATTACTTCTATTCAGTGCTTTTTATATAACAAATTTATGGGATACTATAAGTGGAGTAATTTTCACAAGGGCACATATAATTTAAAACATGAGAAATAAATGCAGAATAGCCGCAGACAGAATGTCACGAGCAGCAGCATTAGTGCAAATAAATGCAATTTGAAGTCAAGAGAAAAGGGATACAACAAACTCTTGAGCATGTGCTAATGTTGAATCAGTAACATCAGCAACATAGGTATTTAATACTGTAGCGCTCATTTTTTTCCTGACCGCAGCGCTAATGTCAGGCCCCACTTATTGAAAATCATGGTATAGATAACAAACATAGCACTAAAAATAGCTACGATGCAAACGATGCATGTAGTTATTTTCATTATTGTCTTTGGCACAAATTTCTCCAAATTTCAAAATTGTGGAAATGATTTTCTAATATATGAAACTGGAAAATCTTTAAGGGGTATGCGTACCCCTAGGGAAAAAAAAAACAGTGCTTCTATTTAAATTAATCGAATACAGAATATCCAGGAACCTCTATATTTATATACAAACTAGTGAAATATGAGAAGTTCTAGATCCTAAGCATTATCCCAAGCTAGGGAGATTTTATTTTTAATTTTGTGCATCAGATCTTACAGTTGGTGATCCTTTCATTTCATAGTTATTTTGCTTGAAATCCTTCTTTCATTTCATAATTATTTTGCTCGATGTCCTGAAATGAATTGTTAAGTAATTCATAAATTATCTTAAGATTTTCATTTTATCAATAAAACGTCTATTAATAAATTCAAAATAACCCAAGTTATTACTTTTTTAAATTGTGTAATAACAGTAATAATAATAATAATGATAATAATGATATGATGATATGTTGACAATAATGATAGTAATTATAATAATTATAACAAGGTGCCGTAAGATATGGAGTCTTTAGGAATCAATTTACTTATATTATAGTTAGAATTTAAATAAATTGTTGTGCCTGTGTAAATTATCTCTGTTTAAATTAAATCATAAATTATTTCTCTCCTTTTTACATATTTGAACATAATAGACAAATTACAAAAACAGTTCATCTTATATTGTGATAAATTTGCATTTAAATGATTGTTTCGTCTTGGAAGGTCTAAAATACACTAAAGATTGGTTTGATTTGCATGCTACAGAAAGTGTATAGTAGCTTGCCATTTCATGGAATGTCTAGGACCTGGCTCACAAATTAGTAAATGCCCCTCCATGCTTTATATCCTCATGTATGTGCTATTTCAGCTGAGAAAATTTTGACAAGATAGAATGCAGTATCTTTAGCAATTTTTAAATAGAATACAGTCTCTCTAGCAGTTTTTAAACTTGGGGCGCAATATTAATAATTCTGGCTAATCTGAAATAATCCATAAGTAATGTTTTGGCATCAGCTGAGTTTTTGGTTGGTATGGTCATGACTCATGACTAGTAACTAGATTAATAGTTCTTGAAAAAT
Source organism: Ectobius pallidus (assembly GCA_964059195.1). Taxonomy (NCBI): domain Eukaryota; kingdom Metazoa; phylum Arthropoda; class Insecta; order Blattodea; family Ectobiidae; genus Ectobius; species Ectobius pallidus. The sequence continues at coordinate 157,251,601 of CAXKWD010000001.1, read as the reverse complement.
GTTACTTGATTTTAGAGTAACTTCCTGGATAGGGTAGTACATTTCTGTAATTTCTGAAGGGTAGAATAAAGAATACATCAATAAACGGTTCTGTTGGATCTCAATTTTCTAACAATACTAATTGGTGATTTGAAATAAAGCTTGCTCGCATTTCTGTTTTACTCTTATTTTCCTCGATTTTATTTTCTGGCCATTTTGAGGAAGGATATGAATACATAAATAATCTTACTTCTAACTTGAGACTGAGAGCAGAAGGAGAGATCTTTTTAAATTCTTGTGCCACGATTTTGTAGGAGGCACGCTGTATTATGCAGGGAATTTTTGCCTGAGGTGACAGTTTTTGTTATGTGAGAAGGAACGTATTTTTAAAAATAAAGCTGAAAGGAAAACAACACATGTTGTCATAGACGTATTATCCTAACTGACGAAGCAAGTATTAACTACTGCAACCTTCTTTTCAAAAGCTAAGTTACATGATAGAAAACCCAAAAGATTTAAGAAGGTAAAATGATCGGAATCTGAACGTGACCATCAAGGTAAAATAGAAAGTTTGATGATCTAGAGGAGATCAATACAAATTTATTTCCTAGAAAGAATAAAAAATGGCAGACTAATAAAGCGTTAAAACAGAAAGAAACGCTTTTAGTTTTACTGACAGGAAATGAGGATGTTTGAGTAATAAGCGGTGTCCGCCAGGAAAAGAGAAAAAAGCTTGCAGACTAATAAAGTGATGAAACAAACATATCCCATCCAGTTTTACTGCCAGGAAATCGGACATTGAGGTTGCAAAGACCATAAAGCGACAAACCCGAACGAAAAGGGGAAGTGTGGTTGTCTGGTACAAAGCAGGCTTTGTGCTGGAGAGTATTTCTGAGATCGTGATTATTATTTGCAAAGGGAGAGAGGCTGGGCAGATCTGTCGAGATGGGGATAGACAGAGAGGGCAATACAAATCCCTGCTCCTGCAGCTGCTAGCGAGACAAAGCCGACCTAGCCTGTAGCCGTGTTGCCAAGTTTGAGTGTAGTTCATTCCCCTTTTTCCACTTGACATCAATGCGAAGGAAAAGAGCCCCAAGGCCTTTGCCTAGGAGTAAAAACCCATAAATTAGCTTCCCCTCGCGCAAGATTGCTGATAAAAGAAAACACGCCTTAGCAGAACCTTTTCCCTTCTTTTTTTTTATGAAGGAGGGTGTCCGAGTTCAACACCTGCCTTTCCTAGGACTGTCAGGGGCTGTCAAGCTTACCAAATTCGACCCACTGATATTAACCTGGCTAGCTGATAGTAGCAGTACACGTTACTTACAGTATTGTTCTGCTTACAAAAATGAGAAACAGATATATAGTTATTTATTCAATATTCACTTCTTTAATTAATTTGATAATGCGGTGGAAAATTGGTTCCCAAAAATAATTTAATAAAATGCATTAAATTGGTGTGAGTAAAAAAGTGTGCCGCCATGGCCAAGACCGCTCGCCTTCCATCAATGGGACTCAGGGTGATGACTGATGATAATAGGTCTGTTCGCATAGCTAAATCGTCAAGTACCGCGACGCATGCGCACATTTTGAATATACTGGTATATGACATTATGCGCATACGTTGCGCAGCGAGACCGACAATGTGCGCATGCGTCGTGGTCCGTGACAGTTAGGGATTTGCTTTGCGAACAAACCTAATACCATGACGTGTCCCATGTTTTTTAATGATCATGTGGACGAAATAAACTCAACTAGGGATCGAAACTAGGTGGACCCATGTGTAATTTGTGATAAAAAAGTGTTAGGGCTGGTTTTCGCGAGGGTTTCCCCGATTACCCTGTCATATATACGTCCAATGTTGTTCCATTCACCATAAAATGACCATGCAAGAAATGAATTCATATTAAAACAATTATTAAAAGGCCTATTCCTCAGAAGACTTGTTTGTTTTCAAAATTTGATCAGAATACTGTATTAATACTGTTGTTAGTGTACCCCCTAGGTTTTGCAACTGGCTTGATCTCACCTTTTGAAGGGCTTACATACCAGTGTCTGTAGGGAAGGACTAAGATCAATGTCGATTCTAAATAGGACATGAAGATAGGCTTCTCCTGATGAGGGACCAACTGTATGCAGATCATTTAACTAGGACAACACAAAAACGTAGGACAGTGGACATAAACATTCGGGATAGGTGGAAGTAAATTCCAATCCGCCATTCATCTTTGTAAGTGGGGAAAATTCCCCCCAAAAAAACCTCATACTTAGATTGGCCAGCAACGGGATATGAACCCACGACCTCCCGAATTAGGGCTCAGGATTCCTGCTTTTGACCATTTCACTAGGTGACCCTCTAAAAGTAATAAAATCAATCATGACTGTTTTAGCTCAACAGTAAGTGGCTGATAAAAGACAGATGGTTTATAATTTTCTTTAAAGTGGATCAATCATAGTCATAGGAGCTGTTACAGTATAATATTATATATGTATATGTATATATACATATGTATATATATATGTATGTATATGTATTATATATGTATATTACATATGTATATTACATATGTATATGTAGAACGTCGTAAGTTTTAATGCTCAACTTGAGTGCACCTTTCAATTATTATTATTATTATTATTAAAACGTCGTAAGTGTGCAGTAGGTCTGTATGATATTATGTTAGTTTTATTAAATAAATAAAAAAAAATCGTAAGCAGTAAAAGTTTTAATCTTATTAATTATAATTTATAAGCTTGCAAATAAATTATTTAAAGACGTGAAAACTTCATATGGTATTTAATAAGATTTTTTGAAAATGTATTAATAAACAAATAAATGCATAATATCAGCATACACTTGAGGGAAACGAAACAACTGCTTAATATAACAATTTAAGCCTATGTTAACATGTTTTAATTGACATTAGCTCTGATTTTGTTTGTGTGTTATTTCGTTGTTCATGGGTAAAATAGGATAATCATAAAGTGATAATTTAATGCATAGTGTAGACAGTTTTCTGTTTATTCATGGATAGGTGTAAGCCTATCAGTAATGGCAAATATGAATGAGCACAAATCTATGGATTACATTGGATGAAGTGGAATGCCAGAAAATACAATTTGGAGTTACTGAGCTAGTACAAGACTTCTCTGCTTTTACTTCATGGATACTACTATAATACATAAACATAGTAAAATATTATAACTAACTTTTGATTTTGTAATGGAGAACATTATACCATATAAAGGAATTCAGTTGAGTTAATTCTCTTATTGAAACTGAAAGACCAATGAATTTGTTGGTCGATTGATTTGAAGCCAGTTAAATCTTTCACTAGCTTTATATTAATCATAATGAAGTTTTCATTTACTATAAATTTCTTCCTTTCTCCCTTTTTCCTTTATTTCTTTGTTTTCAATTTCTTCTCCAGATGTTTTTTATTTAATGCTTCTATTTTTCTTCTCTTTATTTCATTATTTTTCAGCTAGTTTCCTTTGTTTATACTAGGCAAGAAAAATAATTATTTTAAAAATTAACACATCCTTTTTGGTATTTTGTGCCAGGAAAATTTTTCTCAATTCTATTTTTAAGTTCTCCTTAGGCTGATCTTTTGATTATGGCAAACTGAAAAGTATTATTATGATTCATGGAGAATATTTCTTGCATGTTATGAGCGAAGCATTAGAATGTGAAGGTAGAAAGCTAACTGTTACCTTCATGGATTTCATTATAGATGGAGAAGATGATATGCAAATAATAGAGCAGTACTCCCTCATTGCATTTGATTCTAAAGAAGATTGTAATGTTGTGAAACAAATAAGTAGGTCACAATTTTACCTAAAGCTGGTTGGTAACTTTATTGCTATAATATGATGTAAGTTTATACCACTATATTATGGTATTCCCATTTAGCTAACCACATATCTGGTAATAGGTAACATAGATTTCACTTTTTGATTATTCATATTTAATTTTATAATAGTTCAGTTCATAATTATTCTGTAATAGTTCTTGATGATGACACCTGGCACTTTTGTATGTGTTTATGTGTGAATATTAATGCAGCACTATCAGTGTTAATAATGTAATGGGATAGAAGTATATGGTAAATTAACTTGACCATGAAGGTGCTAAGAACAATAGGGGAAAACTTTATTAGATAAGATACACAATACAGAAATTAGGGACAAATGCCAAATTTAGGACATAACTAAATTTACCAATGACAGAAGAAAATTTTGGAAAGAACACGTTGATAGAATGGAAAACAATCGCCTAGCAAAAAAGGCTCAAGAAAGCAGACCAGACGGAAAAAGATTAAGAGGAAGACCTGCTACGAGATGGAAAGACAGTACACATGACTCATCTGAGGAATATAGGGGAAATAAACAGGATGCCATCCTACATCACAAGAATAAGAAGAAGACGAAGAAGAAGAAGATTAAAATAATCATAGGTATATAGGCTACAGTATAACACATTTGAATGCGATAGAAAAGGCTGTATGAGAAAAATGTGTTGTTGGCTTGAAACCAGTTATTATATTTGAAGAAAACTGTATTCCTGATGTACCCTGGAACTATAGTATGGTACATCTAAAGCGATCATATTTCTGTGAACTTCTACTAGGATATTCATGGGGAGAGAGACCTGTCATTTGTTTCGTGGTTGTAGACAGATTCTCTTCTTAGGGATTGAAAAGTGAACCATGACATTTTATTACAGAATATATTGATAGCGTAATTTTGATTCAAATTTAGTCTGAGTATGTGATAGTTTGATTACAAAATACCCTTTGAATGAGAGTAATGAATAGCTGATATAGATTTTAATTTTCATACCAATACCAATTTTCAGAAGTAAACTCCAATAACTTCAGCTTTAGCTTAATAACTCAGTTATTTTTTTCTTTCTTTTTAAATAGGGACCTGGTGAGCCAGTAGCAAATTATTATCTAAAGCAAACATAACTTTCTAATAGCAAAATAGATTAATAATTGCCATTGTTCCATATTGATATGGCACCATGAAGAAATTTTGGTTAGAGATTCTAAAAATAAATAGATCAGATCTGAGTGTTTGTTGATAACATATCGATGGACTACAAACAGTAAAATATACCAGTTCTGTAAAAAAAAAAAAACAAGTGTTCATTTCAGCCACATTACAGGAATTGACCTTAAACACTCTTCAAGACTCGTTCCATATTGTCCATAAGCATTTGTATTCAGAACTTTTTAATAAATAGGAAGTAAGTCCTTTATTGTTAGCTGCTTTAAAATATTATTATAAAAAATATATAAATATTGAAAATTAGTTAAAAAAATTCTCAGCTTAAAAAAATTGTTAGAATTGTTTTGTTTTGCCTTTGTCCCATTGGGCACCCTTAATTTAAGGCAGGATCCTATAAGGATTTCCTCCAGCCTTGAGGAATCTTCTCTCTCCTGTTTGCTAGGATAATAATTTACAATAGGTACATCCAAAGAAGGCCATCTGATGATTGTACCTAAATGAAGATACTGTAATCCCTGGGTTTCAATCATAGCCCTTACTGTTTGAGATTTGGTTTATGATAACCACAAAGACCATATATTTTTTTGTGTGACATTTTGTGTACCCATGATTAAGTTATAGATTTCTTTCAATTTATTGTACTCCAATAGGGCTACCCTACTTTACTTAACTAAAAAAAGCCTAAAGATATACACAATTTTATTTCTTTTGAATAGTGTTTTGTTTATCTTTTGTAAACAAGTTTACTTGTAAATTTGTATTTGTAAAAGTTAAAAAGCATCGGGTTATAAAGGTGGAAGAGGTGTGGAATGCGTGCCCTGGTTTTGTTCAGCAAACTGGTTTGTTGGTCGTAAATACTTCAGCAATGAAAACCCAGTCATTTCCTCAGTAGGAGGGTAATTTTATGGTCTTAGAACCCTTGTTGTAGGTATGTGTCCATGAGGGCTGTACAAAGTGAATTAGTCTTTTTCCACACAGGTGTTTGTCAGATACCTTCAGAAAATAAATAATACATAAGAGAGGGAATTAAAATCATTAAACCTTTAGGGAATTATGTTTGGAAATAAAACTAATGGCAGTTATTTAATGTACATTGTTTGTGTGTGCAGACTGCAGAAATAATTGTCGAAGTTGCAGTTAATGTAAGATTCTATAGGATTGAGAATCAACATTACATTCTTTAACAACATTTTTCAAAACAGTTGCACAAATTTAATTGAGATGTCATAATTCAGATTACAAGAATGATTCTGCTACTCTAGACGCATAATAAATTATTTAAATTATTGGTTAAAGACTACAAGACATGTCTCTTACAAATATAGGGAACTTTTACTGAGGTATAGATTCCCAGTGGCGGACGCAGAGGGGGGGATTGGGGGGATAGATCCCCCCCCGAAATTTGAAAAAAGGCTATATATGCACTCTAAGTGGCCAGTTTTATAAACTAATTGTATAATATGTAAGTTAATTAATTTTTTTAGTATTCAAATCCCCCCCCCGAAAAAAATTCTGCGTCCGCCACTGAGATTCCCCCCCCCCCTTCAAAAAAAAGTTTAAGCTTCAAATAACTTTAAGTAAGTTTATACTGGAGAGTTTATAAAAGAAAGAACATTTCCTTTAAACAATATTTTTCTTGTCACTTTATTTTCATCCATGGAAATGCTATTGTACTCCCTGAAGTTACTGGAGATAGACATAGGCTATACCACACAGTTTTTTATACCACAGTTTGGAGTCACTGAGGAAGCTGAGGGCTATATGGTTGCAGCTTAAAACCCATTTATTTTGGACATGCTGACCATGTTTTTATTTTAGAGAAAATGTAGTTCTGTTTGTATTATTCAAGGAGCTAGTATTATGTATCTGTTAATGTATTTTTGAAAAGCAAGGTTTAGTTTCTTCAGCTATACTAAAGATGAAGCATGATCAATTGTGATAATATTATAGGAGAAAAATTCCTCTGGATTTGAACCCAGGACCTTTGGCTATCCGTACCAAAAACTCTGGCTTAGCTCAGTTGGCAGAGCATTGGCACGGACAGCCGAAGGTCCTGGGTTCAAATCCTAGTGTCAGAGGAGTTTTTCTCCTATAATATTTTCATGTAATGTCCAACAGAGACAATTATCTGTGGTTCATGAAAGCATATGGTTATATCTATGATTAATTGTGTTTATTTCTATACCAGAAATAGAACTACTAATGCAGGCCCATTCATAGACTAATTCAGGTTTGTCAGTAGAAATATAAACTAAGCCTTATGACTATTTTTCTCATCCTGTTGATTATTTCCCCTGTTGAATACAACCTGTATGCAGTCTGAGATATTAAATTTCAGTGTGTAGTGAAAACTAACACTAAATAAACCGTCTACACAGCATACTGTTATTCTTAGAAAACATGATTCATAAATAATAAATGTTTGGAAGGCATGTCACTCCTTTATATCAGGAACAAAATTAGCTATCTCAGTTTTATTGCTTGGTTCTTGGTAGTAAATGGATAGGCTTACTTTAAATTTCTGAGAAATCCATTGCTGCTTAGCAGGTGTGGGCTTAACAATATTTTTTTCAGGCCCTGACAGGTGTTAGAGAAAGCATTAGAGTACAGAATTAAGAGAGGGGAAAATAAGCAAAGAAACTAGAATGGTACATTCTGTAAGAATATGAGTTAAGCAGCAGATAAATGCTAGGACCTAGATTTATTTATAGAAGTAACTAAAGAAGAATTAATTAATAAAAAGAAAATGAGCCAAAAATAGTTTGTAGGCCCTAGTCTACAATGAAATGCTAAAAAATAAATAACACAAGTCATTCAACATAATAAATATCTGAAGTTTGTGTTTAGGCTTATTCAGAAAAAGGTCATTATATTCTTCATCAGCTGTTTTTTAACTTTATTATTAACAAATCAAATGTTTTATTTATTCAAAATCTTTCTGTCAGTGCAAACTATGAACCCTTTGAAATAATCATGTAAAATTATTCTTACTACATAAGAAGTATTTTTTAAAGGAGAAAGTAAAATCATACTAAAAATAAAATTGTTAAATGGATAAGAATAGTATGAGAGAAAGTGGAATGGAAGAAAATGGTGGGATACAGTGTGCAATTTGTAGGGGGGGGGGGCTTCCCTATACTAGCTTGAATCAACGCATGATAAACATGTTTAAAATTTTTAATTCTGCTAATGAACCTATTAGGCATACCCAGTGGCGGACGCAGGAGGGGCCCCCGAATTTTGAAAAAAAAGGCTACATATGCACTCTAAGTGGCCAGTTTTATAAACTAATTGTATATGTAAGATAATTATTTTTTTAAAATTCTTTCTACCTATTCAAATCCCCCCCCCCCCCGAAAAAAATTCTGCGTCCGCCGCTGGGCATACCCACTCTGGTAAAATCTCAAATCTCACATGGGGAATTAATATTTTGGGTAGTACTACCATATGTAATGAAATAAAAAGAAATACAATTTCAGTCACTTTTTTAAACTGGTATGTGCTGTTTGTGGTAGAATAGTTTTAAAACTTGGCAATGCTGGAGCCCATTGTCTTGAAGAGACACAACTGATTTGAAGAGACACAATAAGACTTGTTTTCACAATAACTTTATTGCTGTGTTTGCTGTTGCTGTATTGTATTCCACTTCCTTTCAATTCTTTTATTTCTCATCTCTGTAGAAAAAATGTTCACTGAAGTAAGTGAAGAACAAGTAAAACCAACTTCTTCGCTCTTATTAGTCATTATGAGTTGTCCTTTCCAAGGATGTTCACTTTTTGTCTTTTAAAGTCCTCTGTATGCTTCAGAAAGTCCACAAATTATTACTGCATGCAAGCAGAACAATAAATTTCAATTTTAATTTTGGAGCTGAAGTATCTAAAGATAATAATAGTTCTGTCAGATAGATAGAAAAATATGTTTAAATTAAACAAAAGATTGATTTATTTTTTTACAAGTTAAAATATTCTGTCCACACATTTAGCTATTCTGCTTGGTTTATTTCATACTGGGATATATTTCAAATATATTTTCACAAATTAAAAATATTCATGGTGTCAACAGATGGAAATAGAGTTAATGTCAGTATGTTAGTTTACAGTTCTGCTATAGGATAGGGTATTATTTCTATAATTGTAACTTGTTGTTTAGAGTTAGTTGTATGTTACTTTACAGCAGTGGCGTTCCTAGGGTGGGGTGGTGGGGGTGGTCCGCTCCGGGCCCCACTTACTATGGGGGCCCCCATTGATGTCCCACCCTAATATAAAAATTAATGTTCCACCTGATTTTGTAAAACGAGGCAGTGAATTTTTCCAAAACAAACACGGCTCTTTTGATCAAACACAGAAATCAGGAGAAAAGTTGTTTTTAACTATTTACATTTCACTTGAAACTTGTGAAAGAAGTTTTTCAAAACTGAAATTAATCAAAAACTATTTGTGCTCAACAATGAGCCAGATCAGACTAAATGGACTAGCAATGGCTATGAAAATAAACTTTCATTAGACAATTAGACAATTTTCTAATGTAAAAGCAATAAAAAGACAATTTTAAACATGACTAGTACATATTCTGAATTAATATAATACAGATTTTGCTAATTTATTTTCCGATTCTCCGAATAAATTAAAATTCTTGTTTGTTATCTTAAAATTTTGTTAACTTAATCTTTTTCCATTTCATTACTTTGTAATTATGCCACACATTTGTATTTTGCTAATCAGTTACCTTAATATTATTGTACTAATATAATAATAAATGAGCACATTAAATGCTGCATGACTTCGCTCCCTTATTCTGTCTATAATTTTTTCGTATAGATTAGCCCATTTAGACGAACTGAAAGAACAAACAAACAAACAAAAAAAGAAATAGCCATAGAAAAAGAAGTCAAAAATAGCCATGTTGGTAGCTTTTGCTGTGGGGAGGGGGCCTCAAAAATAAATCCGCCCCGGGCACCAAGTGGTCTAGTTACGCCACTGCTTTACAGTTCTGCTATAGATCAAGGCAGTATTTCTCAAATTGTAACTTTGTTAGATTTAATGATTTGTCACATGATTATTGTTGTAAAACAATGAAGGCAATAATACAATACAATACAAACTGCCAGAAGAATAAAACATTCTGAAAACTCAAAATTAATGTGATTTACATAGTTGATTTGTCACTATAATAGTGCAATCATGCAATCACAATGTAAAAAAATCTACAGTACCATTTACTTCTCTTGAGATATTTTTATTTTTCTGACAGAAAAATATAACTAAATTATGATTATATCATTGATGCTTTTGTGTTTATTTTTTTAAGGTGTATTTTGTAGTGTGTTTCTTCCTAAAAAAACAGTTTTCAATAGACCTAGTTTTAAGAGTGCTCTCATCTAATAAACCAAATGCAAACAACAGTCATTTCAAGATAGCTATTTGGTAGCTTGCTCAACAAGTCTTAAAGGGATTTAAAATCCCCTGTACCAATTTTTTTTTAAATAAACATTTTTTTAAAATCCCAGTCTCCTCCTTTCAAGGAGTCTAAAAGTAGTGAGAAATATCTTACACACACATATATGTATCAATATATAAATCTAGTAGTTCCTACGAGTCCTTCCATTGCTCTTCCATGCAAAACTACCCAAATGATAGAGCTGAAATTTTGCATGCTCGTACCTTTTATGCCTGGAAAGTTACATATTTTTCGGACCAGAAGACACACTTTCTTACCTTGGAAAGAGAACACTGAAAGTTGGAAGTGTCTAATGGTCCGAAGTGAAAAGGAAAATAAAATATGGCCATTACTCCTAGTAATAGGCCTACAATAATCAAAAACAAGGTGTTGTATAATGACAAAGTATAAAAAGTATAAAAAATTTTCGTTTAAAATCACATTAAATTTCAATGCTAGAACCAAGGTGTGTCTGAAGGTCCGGAGCATCTTATAAAAAATATGGTACATTAGATTATAGTAATTTTGAAATATCTCACAATTTCATGAAATATCAGAGTAATTGTCTTTTGTTTTTCTGCAAATCAGATAAAATACCAAGGAGAAGGCGTAGTAATCTTTCAATAAAGTTTACAGAAGCCAGAACAATGTCATCTATGCGAGAAAATGAGTCTGATCTAACCGGCAGTAGAGATTATAATTAGATACTGCAAGATATTTTGCTCAGCGATCTAAAGAGACACCAGAAGAGTATTAGGCACACATACAATTTGATGCGGACAGGCATCATTCTCAAACTCTGGAATAACGTCAGGCACTTCCTTGTAGTATTCCTCAAGTAACTGTAAAAACTGTACTTTGTTATCCCTGTGGAGAACAGGTAACCAACTTGTATCTTGTTAATTTAAAAGTTAAAATTACTAAAGCAACATGAATTTGTAAACTATATTGAACTCCATGGTGCTGAATTCTGTGAAGGTTATCTGTTACCTCCCATAGCTAATAAGGACAGCTTTCTTAATTGGAGATGCTACTTGAATACCATAACTGTCATCATGAGACTGAATGCACCCAGTTCATGATCTACTTTCCTTGGTAAAATTTGGGGAGGTACCAGTATTGGAGCCCAGATATCCATTTGTACTCAGTAATGCTAGCCACTGATAATAAAGTTGTGGTAGGGTTCTAAAGTTTCAAAATGCCATGTTCGATGTTAGCTTCAAAGTCTTTGAAACAGGAATTTTAGGAGAAATGTATTTGAATGTATTCAGTAAAATTAATCTTGTTATTTTCAGGCTGAGCCATTCTGGAAGGCTGTGGACAAGAATGAATTTCCGCTGTACAGAGAGTATGTGGCTCACCCAATGGATCTCTCCCTACTGGAACGTAATATCAAGAAGAAGTTGTATGGAAGCACTGAGGCATTCATAGCAGACACAAAATGGTTGCTTCATAACTGTATTATATTTAATTCTTGTAAGTTAATTCGAATCGTAACATGCTATAGAAGTAGAAATTGTGATATACAATTTGTATATGAACTGCTAACTGCAGAAAGGCAACAAGTCCACAAATCCTGATTTTACAGGAATGACAAAAAAAAACTGTTTTCACATGTTATTTTCAAACTCAGGTTTTTCAAAGCAAAATTCAAACTGTTGCCATACCTATAAATATGATGACAGACACCCCCTTTCAGCAGTAAACGGTGTGTCTACCCATTTAGAACTGATTTGTTCTGAAAAGTGAATTTGTGAATTCTGAGGACTAGTTGCCTTTCTGCAGTTAGCAGTTCATATATGCATGAACACAGAATTCATATTCATTTAAGAAAATGAAGTGGAACTAACTCTATACATCTCAAGTAACAGTCAATACATATTTCAACCTCAGTCTTGATTATAAATAACTTTTTAATGGAAGTACAATTGGCTTTCTGTTTAAATGTTAAAGAGGCCTATGTTATAAAGTTAGTTATACTCAAAAATTAAAATAAACATACATTTTTTAGACGATAAATCTAGCAGGATCTTTCAATGTTTGTCAGAAAATCCTAAAGAGTACTTTCTAATATCTCAGTTGCCTGTCTGTGAATGATGTCCCTAAAATTATTAACTTCTTCTAGCTTCTCAGTTACGTTGATTATCTATAAAGTCCTACATAGTCATCCTTAGTTTCTGCCAAGAAATTAAGCAGCCCTAAATTTTATTAAAATGACAATAAATTATTCAAAATTAAATTATCTAAATAAATATTAGAAATGAGCAATAATTACAAAACTTCAGTCTGGATTACTTGTACAAAGGGCAAAATGTAATTAGAGAAAAATGTAGCATCAATTCTGGGCCAATATTCATAACTAGGGTTCGGTTGTTTATGACATGTCATACTTTTACCCTGACCTCCGTCCTCACCTCAAACACAAATTAAACATGAATTGCACGCTTGTTATCCTAATCGAACCGTTTTTATTTTGCATATAATGTCATATTTTGGGCTTTTTTGTGGACTTGGTCATATTTTGGCCATATTTGTAATTTAATGTCATATTTCAATTATAAATTCCATAAAAGAGCACAATTGTACAGTGTATGTACTACATGGTCGAGTTAAATTTGAAATGTACTTCATTAATTTAATGTTTAGGCTATGCCAAATGAATAAGTAATTTACATTTTAAAATTAATGCAATTTTTCATATTTTATAGGGACACGCAAGGTCTGCAAAATATTAGGAGTATTTTGAGCTGATGAAGCGAGTAAACAGAGCGAATTCTTTAAAAATAGAAGTTCATTACAAGTGAAACTGTAAATAACCACAAGTGTTATGAAGTGATTATCTGATTGAATTCATGTGATGTGAGAATTTAGTTCCTTTCAAAGTTTTAAATTAGAAAATTTATTTTTTGAAAATACGTTATTTTATCAGGTCATATTTAGGATTTTTGGGTCATATTTCGTCATTTTTAAGGGCATATTTTCAGCTTTTTTAGGTCATAAACATCCGAACCCTATTCATAACATATTCCTTCACTGTCAGAAAAAAAATAAATACATTCTATATATCAGTAATGATATCATTACATAAATTAATATAATATAATATAATGGGAAGACACACATACAACTGATATATTCATAAATATCCATCACATACACAATATTTAAGCCTATAATAGAGAAACAGTTTTGTGCAATGACACTGCGTGTCAAGTGTCAAGGAGTTGGAACCAAATTTATGTTATACCCATACTGAAGAACAGTTAGACAGGTGTTTTCAAAGGCTGATAGGAGTCATAGTCTGACAGGCATGTGTTTGTACTGCACATCAGAATGAAGGCCAGATTCTTAGAAATTACATTAGCATATTTTCTGTACAGAGGCTACCAGGAATTTATATTCATAAACATTATAACATTGAAAGGAAATATGGGTCACAATGTTGGCGGGGTTTATAATGGCCACATCAGGTAATCCAACTCATCAGCGGCCACGTGAGGAATGACACTTTAATAAATTCCACCAAATTGACCACCAGTTAAGCAGATGGGTTAAACTTCTCAGTTCTTTTATATTCCTTAACATTTTTATTCAAGTACTTTATTCCTATCCCAGTTGATTTGCCACTTTATTCAGAATTCCCTTTACATATATCACAGGACTGCCCTTAGTGGAAGTTCGTACAAATTAATAACTTTTACCTCTACGTCACTGTTGAAACCTTTACTATTAGCCTTACTTTCAATATATAAGTTTTAGTTTTAGCAAAAAATAAAAAAGAGAAATCCAATTCTAAGTCATTACACATTTGTAATAAAATACAGATATTTCATTAAATGATATTGAATTTAGTTGTATTTTATCACTAATGCTGCCAACATCCTCAACTTTTATAAAGCAGGAATAAAAACAAAGAACTGAGAAAAATGAATTCGTAGCTTCCAGCAGTTTGTGCTAAAAATTGATTTAAACTAAAACATTAATCACCGTGTGCCACCATTCTTGATCAAAATTTTACTGCAGAAAAGTTTGCATTTTACCCTGTTCATCTTCGCTTTCTGCTGCACCAATCAGGATAAAGTTGAACATGGCATTTGACTGAGTTAAAACTTAACCTTTCTTGAGGGGGCGATTATCTGGATTTGATCAAGGTGTAGTTCGAAAAAAATGGCAGCATGTTTAGATGTTCTTGGTGGAATAAAATAAATTGTGTATGTACATTAATAAAGATCAACGTCAGATTGTGGAAATGTGGGATCCTTTTATAGCCATACAGATAAGTAAAATCCTGAAGAAAGATTTTGTCTATTGAAGGAAATCGTGTGTTTGGTTGGCAAATTAAATTAAATTTCCTGCTAATCTCGTGTCACTTATGAACAGAGTTTTAATAACGCTAAGATCCTATGCTACAAGGATATTTAACACTGTGAATGGTGATGTTTTTAGTGTTCACCGCTCAGCACTACCCATCTATGTCTAACCATAACAAATGTAACTAACCTTCTACATTCTATCCATTTTATCTTTTTATAATGTTATAGATAAATGAATAAAGGAGTGCGGTATAACAAAATCTAAGCACTCAACAATTGAGGAGTGTTTTTTCAAAATCCGATAACTGCAGGTTTTGACGAAATTGAGATGTATATTGTTTCGTATAGTTTAAGTAGCTGCCTTTCCAATGGTTATACTGGTTCTTTCATATTCCGACATCTGTTCCACTCAGAAATAGTAGAAAAACGGTAGTTTTTGCAAAATCCGATATCTACGGTTAAGGCGTTCTATCAAAATCCAATATCTCAAAACTATACTTTATGTAGATATCAGCTTTTGAAAAAAACGCTCTTCAATTGGAAGCAATCTGCTTTCTTTTGACAAAATATCACTCAGTCTCTGAGTTAACCTGGGTAAAGTGGTCAGCTTAATGAGATTAATGGACTGCAAATGCTATTTGCCCACTGTAATAGTTTGACCCTATTCCCAGGTCACTTGGTTATCCTGTTTTTAATTGAGAATGGTGCACATGTCCATTGGTGTTGCAGTAAAGAGATAATAGATCCATCAGAGCTAAAACGTCTAGTATACTGCTTACAGCAAAGCTACATAGTTAGTATTTGTAGTCGGCGTTGTTTGTATGTTTGGTAAAAGTAAATGAGGGCCAGTTTGTGTTTGTAGTGGCAAATTGGGCTGAAAGAGCTTGGTCCTGCAGACGAGCATGACAATTGAGCTATCATAAAAATTTATAAGCATTGGAAATGAGTGCTTCATTGATCATTCTGTTGTTTCAGATCAGTCCCGGTTGACAAATATTGCCAAGGTGCTAGTCAAGATCTGCAGGCAGGAGATGGCAGAAATTGAGAACTGCCCTGACTGTTATCTTAATGCACACACCCGGAAGGACTCATGGTTCATCGAAGTTTGTGTAAGTTATTGATTTAAGTTTATTGGAGATTATGGAGGAATAGTCTCAAGTCAAGAATCTTCTTGTGTTTTATAGTTTGTAGAATTATTCCTCCTGTTCTCTCGAATTTGGTTTTACAAGTGTTCTTGTTATAGCATTAAAATGTTAATGTTTTATAATATTAATAATTTTAGTAATGACAGAGCTATTGAGCTGATGCTATAACAGGAACACTTGTAAAACCAAATTGGAGGGAATAGGTGGAATCATTCTACAAACTATACAACACAATTAATTTATATCCTATCCCTCGTAGGAAAAAGGAAATATGAAATTTATCAGCACAAGAATCTTCTGCTTAGCATGCCATTGGTTCATCAGTAAGATATATCCAGGGACTAACCAAACTCATCCAAATCTTCCAACACGATTGCTGGTAATGTCAAACTGAGATGCTCTCCAGCTACATTGTATGTGTCAGTGGTTAGACAAGATTACAAGAAGGTATTCAAGTGACAAGAGGAAGATGTGGATAAGCTTGGTTACATCCTTTGGTGCTGCTCAGAGATTAAAGGAAAAATATATTAACTGATACAAGTTTATAAAATAATATCTGCCTATGTCTATTTCATCATGACAACTTTTCAAATTGTAGAGGGACAATGCATTAAAAGTACATGTTGTAGGTATAATACAAATAAGACAATTAAGACAGCAATAAGACAAATATTTTTGTTGTGTTGTATTCCTTTAACCTGTGCATTTTCAAAATGTCCCCCTTCTGCCACACTACACTCCCAATAACGATTTAGAACAGAGCAACATACCGCCTGTATTGTTGCTAATGGAATATCATTACAGGCATGTTCAATCTGAACTCTCAATTCATCCTGTGTTTGTGGTTTTGTGTTGTACTCTGTGCTCTTTAAAGTTCTCCAAAGGTAGAAATCTGGAGGGGTTAAATCCAGAGATCAAGGCAGGAACTCCTTACTGGACACAAGAATATGTACAGGTAGGGGGAAAAAAAAGCGGACCGACTAAAATATCTGAGTTACCGATATGAGCCACTTTGCATGCCTGGCGGCATTCACAGGATAGTAGGGAATGTATTTAAATTTGTTCTAGTGTCGACTGTTGACTTAGCCCATTTTGAAACCCAGAATATGGTTTCTAATCGTATAGTTTTATACGTGAATATATTAATTATTAATATTATTATAAAATACTAACACAAATTATATTATATTCAGCTACAAGACTCGGTCCGCTTTTTTTTTCCCTACCTGTACAAAATATCATGCTGAAACTCAAAGAAAAGTGTAATAATAGAAATTAATAACAATAGTTCAGATACCTTAATGCAAATAATTACTGATGTTTATGCACCATTTCCGAACTTTGATTCTTTCCTACCCAACTGAACTGCACTTGTCACTTCCTCAGATACAGACTATTGCTTCATTTTGAGATCCACTTCAACAGTGAAATGATCAGTTTGTTATGGGTTTATAATACCATACAGGAATTTACAATCCATCCATCAGAACAAGTTGCTAGCACCAACGTCCTCATTCTCTATGCAGGTAGCTTTCTCCAGCCCGTTCCAGCTCATCCCTTAGAACTTCAGTTATCCGGATTAATTGGGACCGGACCCGATCTGGATACTCAAGTATCCGTATCCAGATAATTGATTAAATCATGAAAAAAATCTTTTCTTAAAAGAACTAAATTGTACAATACTATACTTAGGCCTACATAAAATCTCACATCTTGAACATATTCAGAGTCAGTTTTTTTAATAATGAAAACTGCACACAGTGTGCATGTTAACCTACCACAACACCCAGTCCTGAACCCAGAAACGGAGTCTGAAAAATCCCTAACCCCGTTGGGAATCAAATCCAGACCACCAAAGAAGAAGGTGGATGCACTACTGAGAGTCAGTTGTTTTGCATTTTTGCAATTATCAGCCTTAAAATACTGTTTCCCAATGCTTGCTGTTGCAAAAAACTACTTGAATACGATCTCAAAGCGATCCGGATAGTTGCAGTTCTACTGTAATATTAAGTAGGTAATTGTAATTTTTGCTTCTCTGTAACGATCTTATGGCCAAGTGCACCAACCTTGATTAGCTTTATCAGCATTTATAATTTCTTCCTAACCTATGATTAAGGAAGGTTATGGAGCATCAATCTTGATCAGTGTCGAAATCAGTGATTACCATTGATTAATCTTAAACAGTTGATTTTGGCGGTTATTGCAGTTGGGTAAAATGGCAGCCAGATTTTCACATGATGACTTTAAAGATGAATTGTTATGTCTGGAATATCTTGAACAGAATGAAAATGAACATAAAAGTTTAATAGTGGAACGAAGAGATCCTTTCGAAGAACTTAAGTGATAGGAAATTTGTTGAGAGGTTTTGTTTATTTAAACAAAGAGTCTTACAGCTACTGGAAATGATACAAGATGACCTACAATTTCCAACACAGAGAAACCATCCTGTTTCTACTATGAATCAGCTGTTGACTGCATTGAAGTTTTACACCACTGACTCATTTAATATTGTTGTAGGAGATGCTGGAAATATGCATAGGACAACTGCAGCTCGAATTACAGTCCTAGACCAAATAGACGTGAACGTAATGTGTGGCAGGTCAACTGAGTAATATCCGCATGGAAAACCAATTCGAGAAGTAGTTTTTGTATTTATGAACTAATTCCATGAGAATATCAATCTCAAATTTGGAATTGAGCTCAACGGAACCATTAGATATCTGACTTCATCTACTTAAAACCATATGATATGCAACTAATAGAATTTATTGATTTTGTTTTAGCGGAGGCCTCACATTCTGGTGTGAGCTCTCTTCCTCTTATGTTCTGCCATGATGTCCTTATAAGAATTATCATTAACAAGAGAAATACAAAATGACCGTTGTACGTGTTCATTATTGTATGCTTGTTTTCTGATTTTATGCTCTGTTTTTAAACAAACCATCAGCTAAAGAGAGTCCTGTAAACAGAGATTACGAATGGCGCACCACTATTCTTTTTAATCAGGTTTCAAATCTTAAATATATGTAAGTAAACATTGTTGAACCATATCTTAATCACAGTTGATGCACTCGGCCATAAATGTAGTTTGATTATCCTTTTAGTTATCATAAACATCCGGAAAATGTAAAAATAGGTAAATAAATAAATAAAATATATAAATAAAAGAAGGAGATTGTTCAAGTACTGTTGACTGTACAGATGACTGAAATTCAGATTATTGACCTTCTACTGTGTTTAACTTTCTGATCACTTTTTGTTATCCCAGTATTGGCAGAGTTGTAGAATGATCTTTTTTGCCATTCTGTAAATGGCTGGAATTGTGGGGATGTAAAATATGTTCCAACAAACAGCTCATCCAGCATTTTAAAAATTGTGTACGCTGAAAGTTAATATCGTGTTGGAAATGTGAGTGAAATTAAACAACTGTGTAAACAACCTTTATCAGATGAATTGCCTTACATTAGCTTCATGGTTGAGAAAAAAGCACTGTTAGATTGATGTGCTTAGAAATGAAGGTCATACCAGTTGGGTGTGTACGACACATGTTGACACAATGACCCACATTGCTCGGAGTCATTTGGAACTGTCACGTGGAAAAACTTAACAAGTCACTTACACCATGATGCCACTGTATCATTTTCATAAGGAGGTTTTACAGTACTGAGCCAAGAAAATATCAAAACTACATTGAACCCCTACAACTTAACATGGATAATATGCAGAATTAATTAATTAGATGCGGTAAAACTATTAGGATTAATATAGGATAATAAATTTACTTAGACCCAACATGTAGAAAAATTTCCAAGTGTCTCTACATACTTAGATACCTAATAACACAATCCCCACAGCAATGGCAAAAACTATTTATTTCTCACTTTCCAGTCACACATTACTTATGAATTAGAACTCTGGGGTTCTACTTCCTCAACTAACTTTTAAAAAAAATGTTTGTTTTGTAAAAAGAGCTATTAGGTATGACAAAACTCAGTCACAATGAGTCATGTGCACATGTCTTCAGAGAATTAAAAACTACGACCATAGTCAACCTATACATTTACAGAACAGCCATGAAAATCAGCATGTTAAGCACATACTGCAAGTCCCATTTGTCAATGAAGTTGAAGTTTTTACTTCGTATCGAACCATTTGGTTCTGTAATGGCTTTTATTTTCCTTTATATGAATTAACAAGCTAAAAGTCATCTGAGCAAATACTTTTTCTGTGATTGAACTTTTTTCACTTTTTAGTTCATGTTTCTTTTCATGAAGTAATTATTATTATTCTTTTGCCTGTGGTCATGACGAGAAACAGTTATTGAGCTCAATGAAACCATTAGATATCTGACTTCATCTACTTAAAACCATATGATATGCAACTAATAGAATTTATTGATTTTGTTTTAGCGGAGGCCTCACATTTTGGTGTGGGCTAAACTCAAGGGTTTCCCTTTCTGGCCTGCTAAAGTAATGCGTATCAACAAAGAAGGTATGGTGGATGTGAGATTCTTCGGTGCACATGACAGAGCTTGGGTCCCTGTGAGGGAATGTTTCCTCTACAGTAAGCAGATGCCTGCTTCTGCTCGGAACAAGAAACGGAACAATTTGGAAGCTTGCATAGAGGTATACAATTATTTTGGCTTGCTGAGATTTGCATGGGAATTTTGAGTTGCCCTAGGTTAGTTAAATGAGGGTTTGCTGAGGTAGGACTTACTTTTAAAAATATTACAGCTAATTGGACTATGAGTTTTTCAGGGTTTTCTTCTCTTTTAAAAGCGAATGCTTCAATGGAATTTACTTTTCACTTAGAAGGGAACTGTACAGATCGTTAAGTTGTAACCTACCCTCAGATTTAGATGTCGATAGATCTTCATTGCAGATCGATGCATGCAAAAAATTAGCTGCTCATATTGAGTGCATGTGAAAATTAATTATGAATCTCATGAATGCAAAACATTGAGTTGCCTCACTCAGCTTGTCAGCGGGAGGGAAGGGTTGCAAGTCTTCCCTACCTACCGCATACCATTGCATTGGCTGTCCCAGTGTTACAAGTCAAAATTCCTGCTTCTGGTATAAGACTTTCTGTATCCAATTGTATTAGTACACTTTAGATAGGCCTGGAGGGCAGGTTGAAACGTTGTGTGTTGTAAAAGATTGTTTTATCCACTATTGTAAATAAGTGTTATTGTTTATATTATATTATTTTTTAATAAGACTTTCTGTAGTTTGCTTTATCTTTCCCTTTCTTTATCTCAATTGGAGGAAGTAATATTATAGTACAGTACTAAATAGTTCCATCTTCTGATGCATACTAGTATACTGGCATGTCTTTTGAAGTAATTAGTACCTGTTGAAGCATTTAGGATTAGCAAAGTGAAATCGTGTGGTGTTTTAATTAGTTTACTTAAATTTATTTACTTTGCCTATAATGATGGGCACAATACATAGTATGTTAGTCGGAATTCTTAACATTTAAAGAGTTTTGTCTGGACAATATGTCAGCATTGAGAATATGCTGATTGAAGCGCTAGTGTTGTGCTTCACTCTAAAAGTGCCTGCCAATCTTTGTTATGCAACGGTACAAGCACATTTTCACCCACTTACAGTTAATATGAGCAACTAATTTTTTGCATGTGTCTGTCTGTAATGAAGACCTACAGATATGCTCAATGTGAGGATAGGTTTAGACATGACAACCCACACAGTTTCCTTGTTAGATTGAAAAATAAATACTGTATATACAGGTAATGAAAAACGAACCTGACAAATGTCAAAGCAATTCAAACTACCGTGCAATCTTTTTTACTTCCTCGTACCATAGGTACTATAGGTAGAGGAAGTATTGTTTTCGACCCCAAAATTCGAAGTTGAGTTATTGGCATATATACACGTTTCAAGGCCCCCTGAATCCAAAAATACTATTTTTGGAAACATGTCTCTGTGTGTGTGTGTGTGTGTCTGTCTGTCTGTGTGGAAGTTTGTGAACAGGCTAGCTCCGAAACGGAGAATCATATGAAAACAAAATTTCGTATTTGGGTCAGGTACCTTCTGAAGATGTGATTCGAAGATCGGCGACAAATTTTCCTTATTTTTAAGGGGACTTTACATGAAGAAATTTTCGTTTTTCGCGATTTTCTCGAAAACGGCTCTAACAATTTTCTTTAAATTTTGCGCATGGATTGCTTGTACCAAGAGCTAAAACTTTTATTTGAAACATTTTTTCGAACAAATTCTCTGAAGGGTAGTTATAAGCAACCCACTGTTAATACGTGCTTTTTGCAATATGGCTTCTTGTAAATCGTACGAAAACAAAATTTTGTATTTGGGTTACGTACCTTCTGAGGCTGTGAAGATTGGCGACAACCTTCTCTTATATTTAAGGGGACTTTACATGAAGAATATTTTGTTTTTTGCTATTTTCTCATAAACGGCTCTAACAATTTCCTTTAAATTTTGTACATGGATTGCTTATACCATTTCAAAAAATTCTCTGAAGGGTGGTTGTAACCTACCAACTTGCCTGGTGAACAACTCAATACTCGGACATTTAAGGCATTTTATTCTATGTAAGCACGTGAAGTGAGAAAAATGTACTGTTGGCCCTGCTTACAGTAAAGAAATATCTGAGGGGAATATTTGATAAATTTCGGAAATTATTCTTAACAGCGGAAAGTTCAATAAACGTTTGCAGTCACTTGTTTTTTCCCCATAGCCTACATTTTTAATTGCAACATTCAAAGAAGGGGCTATAAGATATTTATAGCATAATTAGCGTAAATGCTGCAAACTTTTATTTGGGCAGAGGAAGTTATGTGACTTTCACATCAGATTTTTTTATATAATTTTCTATAGAAAACTAATTTATTTATTTATTGACAAGGGATTATTTGATATTATGTCCGGGTATTTATAGAGATCACAGTACTCAGAGCTTGTTATATATTGAACTGATTTATGTAAATATGCATGTGTTAAGGATGTTCTGATGAATAATATCGTCGCTTTACTGCCTGAAGGTCGTATGTCAAGTTTTTGGTGAAAATGAGTTTGTGTGCTCATTCACTTGAAAACATTGTGAACTATCTTCTGCCAAATGGTTGTATGTTGAAAATGTCCTTTTTTTCAATAGTTCTAAAACTAAAAGGTCGTATTTTGCATATAAAACTTTCTGGCAGAAATGCAAAGGCAACCCTATGGAAGTAAAATGACAATATGCAGATAGAACAATAGTTACCTACTGCAATATGGGGTCCTAAAAGGGAAATATGAACACAGTCAATAATATTACTAATATAAAGTCGTATTAGAAGCAAAATTCCCATTTTTAGGTTCCCTACCATATTGAAACTTGTGTAATGCTTCAGTTTGGGGAAGCATGTGTGTTTCAAAAAGAAATAAATTTCATAATTTTAAGTACCGTTGAATGAAATACTGTGTTTACTCGCATAAAGGATGCCCGTGCATAATGGACGCAACCCAACTTTTCGCGTAAAAAAATAAAAACAAAAAGTCCCCACATAATCATTGCATCTCATTTTTAACAAAAAAATTGTCTTAATAATATCTAAAGTCATAGGATTGGATGGCCTGCTTATGTTTATACATCGTCAATACATCAAAACGGTAATCGTAATTGGTTCTTATTAATGCACACTCAATGATTGTCTCTTAATATCGCAGTATTCTTAGGACATGTGCAGTAGACAGTCTGTTGTGTTGGTAAACTTGTGTTTGGACAATGGATTGGAACCACCAAAATATTTAAGTCATGCAGCGAGTTTTAGGCTGAAAGTTATCAAATTTTCAGAAGAACACAGTAACACAGCTGCTGGGCAAGAATTTTCAGTGTTTGAGTGTAATGGGTATGTTTCTCACTGTTTATGGAACTACAAACTATTGATCGTAATATGTACAACACAATGAGTCGTATAAATAAAACCAAGCAGTGGCTCAAAACTCACCAATTCCTAGCAGTTGCTTGGTTTGGTATAAATAAAACGCGGCTTCCTCAGCCACCTGCCTAGCCGTTGCTCAACGACCTTGACAGCTGAGCCGCGGCTTGGGATTTGGTATAAATAAAACTAAGCTACAGCTGTCTGTTGCCAGCAGCGGCTTGCTTTTTTCTAAGGTACCTCGTTCGCGGACTCAGCTTGCTCAAGTGAAGTTTTTAATCGTATTGGCGGGGTTCATGGGGGTGATTTTTTAACGAATATGAGTAATTTATAAGGAACGTATGGATTATGATGTGCACAGATGTAAAGAACCGGTTGTACAATAAAATTGTAAAACATGTGTAACTTAACTTCGTTATTTTTCTTTTTAATAATAATAATAATAATAACAACCACAAAATTAATACTTAATTATAAGTCTAACACATTCTCATATTTTACTGGTATCAATATGAACTAAAATATTTCAAACGTGATTAATTCTTTTTTTGAACGACGTAACTAATTAGCGGTACTTACGAATATTGTTGCCGTGGATCGTAACTTGACATTCCCGCACGCAATCTGGTTGCTATGAAAACAAAAGAAATCTCCGTGCGGTAAAAATTACAAAAAGCACAAGTGCCGTAAGTAAAATCATCATAATACAAGCCTTTATGGAAGACCGGAACCAAGGACAAATATTCGGTCTCCATAACAACCAACCTATGCGAATCACTTTCTAAAATATAACATCCATCTTCAATAGTGTATATACATAATATTTTCAGCTAATATCTCAATTAATATAAATAAATTGATATAAATATTCATCGTGCAAAAAAACAGTATGCAAGCGCCTAGTTTTTTCAAACTCTTTCCTCGATCCGTATGCACAGCTTACGGCAATTGTATCGCAATATACTAAAATGCTATTTCAAATTGTAATACTGTAAACTAAATAGGTTAACTTCAAATCTATTACTGTATATAGCAAGCAGATTCAAAACGAACGTATTTTATAAATTAATTAATTATGGGAACTAATGAAATATTAATAAAAGAACTACATATATTAATGTGGGACACTGTTAAGTATGAAATGTGTTTATTAGTATAAAATGTTAACTTTTGTTTATTAGAAATAAGTATAATTGTATCTGTCTACTGTTCTAGTTAAATGCTTAATATATTAATTTACAAGGCTAAACATAATTTTTAGTGCCCTAAAATCAAGGTTTGCTAATAAAACATGAATACTAGAGAATATTGTAGGAGAAAAATTCCTCTGACACTGGGACTTGAACCCAGGACTTTTGTATACTAGGCCTCACTCTCTCTTGTCTCTTTTCTTTCTCCCAAAATAGTTTTTCTTTCTTTAAATTCAGTACTTATATTTCTAATTTTTCCTTTTCTTCTCGGGTTCTCT
The DNA here is from genome assembly GCA_964059195.1 of Ectobius pallidus. Taxonomy (NCBI): domain Eukaryota; kingdom Metazoa; phylum Arthropoda; class Insecta; order Blattodea; family Ectobiidae; genus Ectobius; species Ectobius pallidus. The sequence continues at coordinate 157,226,356 of CAXKWD010000001.1, read as the reverse complement.
CCCAATTTTTTTAAGACTATCGGCTTATTCGCAGTGAGTCTCAGGTAGAATTTTACTTTATCCTGCTCTTCAAATTACTAATACTTCTTAAAATCTGGTTTTCAGTTAACACTACGTTACATTCTCGTTCTAGCTGACTTGAAAACAGTTACTGCTAGAGATTTTTTTTTTGCACTCTGGCAGTTGAGCTTTATTCAGTACTCGTTTGTGCATTTTCACAATTTGCACGATCTGCTCTTGAAATACACTATTTTCTTCAACCATTCTGATACATTATAATAAACTTTAAATTTTAAATCGCTGCACAGACAGTCAAATGGCATGTTTGTTTACTCAGCTGCTATGTGTCGTGCGATATGGGATGCAGGTGTCCAAGCACTTGCTACCAGTTGCATGAGCCGCGGCTTGGCAGGGAGGGGAAGTTTTTATTTATACGAAACAGACAGCGGGTGCTAGATTCTCAACCTTCTCATAAGCAACGGCTTGGTAGCAGTGGCTTCGTTTTATTTATACGACTCAATAAATTGATATATTATAAATTTGTCGCTGCCGCTATATCGATACATACCCCTGTTGATCATTAGCTGGTGCTCTTTTAAGTAAATTTTTTTCCCACTGAAATGATTTTCCTGGCATAATGGATGCACCCTAGTTTATGTTATAAAAATATAGAAAAAAGTGCATCTATTACGAGGGTAAATATGATAGTAGATAAAATAATTATGTAATACCTTAATCTTGACTTCTCTTATTTTGCCTAGGTCTTTCAGTTACATGGAACCATTATCAGAGCATCTTATTTTGTAAAGTCACATCTAAAACAATAAAACTGTTTCACTAATGGCGTCATTGTTCATTAAAATCACTAAAACTTAAAAAAATATTCTTAAAACTTCAGTAAAATTCATTTTTGACTCTTCTTTTTTGTTGTGTTCATGCGAGTGGATTTATTAAGACTATTTAGAACATATTATGAACGTTCTGCTCTCACTAATGGTGTCATTGTTCATTAAAATCACTAAAACTTAAAAAAATATTCTTAAAACATCAGTAAAATTCACTTATTGACTTTTATTTTTTGCTGTATTCATGCGAGTGGTATTTAATAAGACTGTTTAGAATATATTATGAATGTTATGCTTTTGTATTTAACTTAGTATGAAACAGCTGAGAGTAGCTGACATCTTGCATCAGTTCAATTTAAGCCAACAGTCTGTATGTTCTCAAGTGTGCTTTTTAACGTAAAATATTGTGATACATATTTTTCATTTATTGATAAGAAAGGATGAACACTTTTAGTGTGAATCAATTGTAACCAAAAGTGATGAAGTTAAAAGAAAGATGTAGTCATTGTTCCGGGATAACAGAGTAATATGATTGGTAGATCTTGAATTAATTTGAATAAGATGTTGATCCTTTTCAGAAGATTAATTTATGATGGATTGTCAAGTTAGTTGTGTTACTGAAAGTAGTAAGTGCTGTAACATTCAAAATCCCATTGGCATACTAATATTTTCAAGCAAAAATGGCAATTTCTTTTACCATTATAAAGAACATCACCTTAACAGGCTTTAGCATGGGAATTTTATTATTATTATTTATAACAGACATTACCTTAGCATAGGCTTTAATATCCTACTGATTGAAACATGCAAAAAATTCTACCTTTAAAAAAAAAAAGATTTTCCAAATGTGTATTCATAATTTTTTTTTGCATATCCCTTACTCATAGTATGTATTTTATTGTGATAATTATAATATAATACGAGGGTGTATCAATAAATAACCGGACTAATTTTGTAATTAACACATAATGGATTTATTTCATTCAAGTTTACTTGCAAACTTTCGAAGTATTCTCCATCTGATGAATTGCAACTATTCCGATTTACCCATTGTTCAAAACACTCACTGAACCCCTTTTTTGACAGTCTGTTCAGTATACCCATGACAATACAGAGAATACAGTGGATGAAGCATGATCTCAATGCCCAATTCTTCGATGACATCTCGAGTTGCACGCGCTCGATGAACTGGCGCATTGTCTTGGTGCAAGATCCATCCCGTCCTGGCAAGATCTGGTTCCTAAAGACAAATGCATTATATCTGTAACCTTCACAATTGTTATTTATTTATTTATTTATTGTACTAAGAATATTACAGGCTAATGCCCAATTACAATATTCTCGCTTACATAATACACCAGATTCAAAAATTCAAGTGATATTCAAAATAATTAAGCTAATGCTACAACAATAAGAAAAAAAAACACACAGAAAATAAAAACAGAAACACAAACAATATGACAATTACACAAGGGAACATAATATGCAACGGTCTTCTTGCACAGTTGTGTCAATTGTGTTGATGTTAACTTCCGTTTTTGCTGTTACGGGACTTCTAGGGCGCGGAGAATCTTGAAGGTCTTCATAACCCTCTTTGAAGTGTTTGTGACACTCAAAGACTTGTGCTCTGCTTAAAGCAGGGTCTTTATATGCTTGCTGCACCATTTCTAAGGTTTCTGTAGGAGTTTTGTCTAGAAGAACACAAAACTTTATCGATGTGCATTGCTGCAATTTCAGTTCCATGTTGGGTACAGTAAACACCACCTGCGATATCCGGGTCTAACTCCTAACTGAATTGTTCTGCATGACTGGGATTCACAGTACTCCTAGACGAAGGACTCACCTTTCTGTGGATAGCACTGGTTTTGCTCCAGGGTGGTTTATTTAAATACAATTAAATCAGTCCAGTTATTTATTGATACACCCTCGTACAGTTGCAGAGAGCTTTCTCCAAACTTAGCATTACATCTTCTGACCTAATAATGCAATGTACCCAAAATATTCCGGAGTTTGAAAGACTCTAGATGTGTATGGAATTGAGGTGGGAGGGTCCAGATGAAATAACGATGGTTGACACACCTGGAAGATGACAGGGCATAAAGGAGCCTCTCGAATTAAGGTATTAATGTACCCATTAAATTTTTCATGATTCAAAGGGTTAAACAGGCATGCATTGTGTTCGTGGCTTACAGCTGTGATGGTGTGTTAATGGGTTAAATAAATGAGTTTTCCATATAAGAAGGAGATAATGGAAAAAGATTATTACAACTTTGTCCTGGCCAAATAGTGGAACGTAAAATTTTACAAAAGAAAGAAAAAACAGTCTGTATTAAAATATAATAACAGTAGAGAAATACTGCAACTTTGGCGGTTACTCATCTAAATAAATTAGTGGGTTACTTCTTAGTGCATTTGACTTCTATGCTCATTTGTTATGTGATGGCTACACCTATTGACCAGTTTGAATTTAAGGCTTTTTCAAAAAAAGGTTGTAATGATTTTCAAGCTTTCTTCCCATGAAATTATTTTTGTAGGGTTATCTATTTTGGCCAGCGTGTGTGTTTCAGTATCCTCTATCTAACTGTACCATAATCTCATTCTTGAAACAAGTTAGGGTTACACTATTTGGCCTGGACACAATCGATTACATCATTGATTATCTCCAGTAAAACTAGGTTATATTTGCGCAGGCATTATGAGTGCCGGTAAATGAACCAGTCCTGTCTAATACCTTGGCAAATCTGTGGATCAAATGAGCTGATGATGATCTCGATTATTGGAGGGTTGCCAAAAATTATTTAGATTGTTTGTAACTTGCCATTTTATACTGCAGTACTACTATTATGCAGGAATTTGAAGGAAGATTTTGGGATGAGGAGATATTGGACTACATCTTATATTTTATAACTACTTCAATCTGTATTTTCTCCTCTTTGCAGGAAGTAGAGCTTCATGCGAAGAAGTTAAAGGATAAATATGGAGCATTTAATCATGCTCCTTTCCGAACACACTTCGATCCTACCAATCAGAGGGAGCAGCTACGCCAGCTTTTGCCAACATACAATCCTGATGATGATCCAGTTAATACCAGGCGCACCAGACAACCATCAATTTACACATATCGTCGCCCTAGTTATGGAGAGAGAGATTCAACACAGGGAGAGAAGGATTTAGTACAGGTGGGTCATTACTTTTTGATAACAGCGATACGTACAGAATTTTACAAAACAGTTTTCCTTAGCTATAAATGCTTAGTATAAATGCTTTAAAATATTACTATTAGGCAAATTGTATCCACAGAATATTACAAAATTTGTTGGATTTCTCAATGTGTAAATTATTGCAAAATACTTCCCCTCCAGGATGAATATTGAGAAATGTGTACAAAAATATGATTTATGATTGTGCTGTTAGCTTTTGTAATTTCTTTTTCATTCTCCTGTTTCCTGTCTCTATGAGTGCTGAGATTAATCATTTAGAGTAATGATTAGTTACGGTATTCAAAAGATTCCATATTTCATGGGGTACTGTTGACATTTCTGCTTGCAAATGTCTATTTCTTTAGTGCACAACACAGTGAACTATTGAAGTACTAAATGTTGAAAAGGATTTACTACTCAACTCCACTATAATACGTTACTGCTTACACAGTATGCGTTTCACAGAAATATATCTGGTTAAAATGAAAACTGAAATATCATAAATATGTTGATTCTAAAAATAAAAGGGCAAACATCCCTTACACAAGGCATACTAAAATATTTATGTTTTAGCTTTCAACAATGAAGCCAAAATTAATTTTCATTGCCAAATAATATTTTATAAATATTTTTATCTTTATTTGAATTTTGACGTAGGCCTATATAGCAGAGTAAGTTATTTCAAGTTTTGCTTTTGGTTGAAATCTTTAAAATTACAAAATATACTGGTAAAACAATATTAGTAATTTCGGGTCTCAATTTGAAAACATAACTGTCGTAATATGCATATTACAGATATTACAGTATAAAACACTCAGGTGTTCTAGCTACTGTGATAAACCAATATTATCTAATAAGATACTGGTGAGTCTATCCTTTTGATAAGATATTAATTTATTGTTTATCTCACTTTTTTTTTTATTTGATTTGATATACCATTATTATAATCAGTTTCCATTGTATGTAAGTGCAAATCGATCATATATTTTTTTTAGTGGGAGAATAATTAATTAGAGTTGCCAACAGTACCATTTCATATGTAGTTACTATGTTGGCACTCCTGATAAACATTGCTTTGGCCAACGAATGGTTTTTTAATTCGTCAGTCATCCTGAATCCATTGGGAAAAATTTGTAATATTCAGCATTCAGTGGGTGGAATCCATGAATTAAGAAACTCACCTAATATATACTGTACTTTCTTAAAATTTGAAATGTCATATAAGTTATAATGCTAATGTGTAAACAGTGCTGTAGTTGGAAAAAAAATAATTTAGAGAGCAGTGAAAATCACTTACAAATGAATTTGGTAATGAAGTGCCTCTTGTGCAACTTAAGAAAATTTATTACACCAGTGTAATGTCATTGATACCAACAAGAAAAATGAAAACTTTTGTCAGGTGCGTGTCATAGTTCTTGTAATATAAAGGAATTTCTTCCATTTAACATGAATATTTTGTTCTAATTGTACGTATAAATGGTCCTTATTACTGCACCATGAAAAACAATATTTCTTTAAAAATCTTTTCACAGTGTTGAAGACACAGAAAACATATTTGACTCAAGTTCTATCGTTTCCCGTTTGGGACCAACATAAAGAACTTGCCCTGTATTCCTGATCTTGGCCAGTTTGTTGACTCATGCATGAGAAAGTTTGAGGGATACTTTGCCTGAGGATATAACATTGCTTGTTACTGAATGTCACTTAACTCATCAAAGGAACAACGGTACTCCAAATTCTTGTGTCCAGCAATCTTGTCTGAAGATCATAATCTGTTAGTTGTCTGTCATCTGTCTTGCCATAGTGGTCTAAATTTAACTCTGAAACCCCCCTTCACATAGGAATTTATGATATGATTAAAATAGCTTTGTGCAGCAGTAGATTTAACAGTGTGAGTGTTTATTTGGAGTTTATAACATTACTCCAGCTGTGATTCAGTTTATGTACAGTGTTCTCTTTATAATCAAAGTTATTTTTAAAGTAAGATTGATAAATATTTATAGTAAACAGCATGAAGAGATATTTTAATGGGTAAAGGTGGAAATTTGTGGAAATCTACAGATGAAACACCTCTTTCCGCGTGTTTCTGTTAACTGAGATTGTATTTTATAAAATCTATAATATTGTATGGTGGACTGATTTTTTTCATTAAAAAAATGGGGTTTTTATTAAAATGCAGTTTGTCTAAAAGAACAAAAATGCAGTGAACTGTACATGTGTGCCTGAACACAAGGGGCAATATAACTAATTTTATAAAATTTAAGAAATAAAAAGCGGGAGTTAGTCCATAAGAACTATGATTATATGTTTATCGAGAGTTTATACCGGTAGAGAAACTACTGTGTCTTTGGCATTGGCCACATCACTAGCGTAATTCACAGTAGAATGCCGAATACTCACAATTTTGTATGACTGCTTGCTTCGACCTAAACTAAAAACATCACACAGCATGTATCTTCTATATATAAGTAATATGAAACATTCAGTATAGTGAATTGTATTGTATTCAGTATGTGTATTGTTATAGAAGACTTGATTATTTCAACAAACACATTTAAAACTAATATTTATAGAGGAGTTGTATCGTAGGTGGAAGATTGTGTGCATACGCTAAGCTTTCTCTCTCTCGGATGGTAGTTCATCTCTTTCTACTTGTTACAGTTTCTGTTGGCACAGATATAGTGTGTTTACTTTACCACAATTAATAAGTTTCACTCATTCTAGATAGATTGATAAAGAATATTTTCTCCACTGTCGTTATTTGAAGTTAGTAGAGGTGTTCAGAAGATGGTTTCTCTTTTTCCAAGTCTGTCAAGTTAGAATTGCTTCATCACTTTTGAAATTGACTATTACAAGGTAGATAATTTTAAATTCTCAAAATTGTAATTCCTTAAAAGCAGGATTTACGTTAAACAGGTGTTCCTTGAAAGTGGAAATTGTTCTTATGGTAATTATACAGGGACTTGAAGTTTATTCAATCAACTTTGTCATTAGGTTTTAGTGAGTGAATCATTCGAATCATTTATGCTCCAGAGCCTTTCTTGCAACACATCATGCACTGTTGAACGTGGAATCTTTAACTGCAAACTAGCAGCATGATCTGATTTTTGTGGACTTCTTTCAAATGCTTTTCTATTGCGATTGATGTTTTCTTTGGAGGTCCCTGGCTTTCCAGGAGATGTTACACATAATGGAATAAGTTTATTGTCCCTGAATTGAATACTTTTTCTTGTAGGAAATTCCTGTACAGACGTAACAGGTTGCAACTCCACCAGCCACAAGAAACACTGAACTCACTCTTGCACTCTTACCATTTTAACTGAAGATCACTGACAGTATGCACATGATACATAATGTGCATCTGTATAACCTGAGCCGTGGAACAAAACTTCTAGAGAGCCTCTTTGTGATGATCTAACTTGACCACAATCATGTTAATTATTTTCTGAGATATTAAATTTTATTTTGGTTAGAATCCATCGAGACACCATGTATATATATATATATTTCTTTTATGCCTCACTCACCTAAAAATTGTGATTCGCAGCTAAAGGGAATTAATTTTAATATTGTTCCTCATTTTTTTAAATTTTAATTCATTTAGAATTGGGAAACACAATGAAGTGTAATAATATAAAATACATTATCACAAAAACACTCGCTACTTCATTAAAATAACTAACTCACTAGTTAGCCGGCTTTCAAGAGGACCTTCCTCCCATCGTCAGACTCCGCCCGCTGTGGGCGGAGTCTGACGATGGGAGGAAGGTCCTCTTGAAAGCCGGCTAACTAGTGAGTTAGTTATTTTAATGAAGTAGCGAGTGTTTTTGTGATAATGTGTTTTATATTGTTCCTCATGTTAACCTTTTAGCACTGAATTAGTGAAACAGTATGTTATTTTAACATTGGCATATACTAAGCTGTAAATGTCGCTATTTAAAAAGATCTAAATTGAAATGACACCTGTGCCTGAAAGCCAACAACTAATATTTTAATAAATACTTTACTTAATAATACTTAATAAAATGCAAAGAAAATTTTACATTCATATAAAATATAGCAATTTCCATAGGAGGTATGAGTTTGGCAAGAATGCTATATATAAATAACGTGGATATGAATAAGAAAGTGTTAATATTATTCTACCACATATTGTTCACCTCCTCTTAAAGTTTGACGTTCCTGCCTTAGTTAACTGTGAGGGGAAAATCAGGGAGTAGAAAGAGAACTATTTTTTCGTGTCAATAATGATGAATACTTTCTGTTTAATTTCAGGATAGGAAAGCAGATGGTGAAGAGTCACTGGATGGCTACTTATCAAGTGACATGAGAAGTAAAGGTGAAAAGAGAAAACTTACTGATAGCGAGAATGAAGATGACATTGGGAAAAGGGCTAGTCGCCCTCGAGCACGTAGTGTAAGTAGAAGCAGAGCTTCCAGGTCGAGTAGTGGAAGTGTAAGTGAAGGGGAAAACAGTGTAGAGAGTGATGTGATATCTGCCATAGAGAAGAAAGACATTGTTGCTAAGAGTGCATCTTTGATAGAGTGGTCAAAATTTGAAGAAACTGCTGCACAGCTTGTGCTGCCAGTTGTAAGTGATGAGGATAAGCAAAGTGTTGCGAGTGATGATAGGAGAGATATTGTTGGACCAATAGAGGAAGAGTCTGAAGAAAAATCTCAGTCTGCTGCTCATCCACATGCTGAGTGCCCCTTTGAAGGACTGAAAAGAGGACTTAGCATTGTTGATAAATTACATGAAAAACTTAAGAGACTTGAGAAGTGCACTGATTCTGATGAAGCAATTTTGACTGATAATGGTGAAGAAGAATATAGTGTTCCTGATGATAAAAAGACTGATGGAGCCTCAACAAATTCAGAAGACTGTGAAAAAAACATAAAAATAGGTGCCAATAAAAAAGAGGATATAAATTGGGTTGTAAGGGGAGATGCTGATTGTTCTGCTTGTTCAGATAGGGATGGATCAGAATCTCCAGTTTTAAATAAAACTTCAACAACAAAGTGCTATATCAAAAGACTTTCTCCAAGAGTAGTTTTATATGATGTTGCTTTATCAAAAAGTAAATCTTCACAGCCAGGAAGCCCATCAACTGAGGTGCCAGAAACGGAAAAGGAAGAAATTTCTTTGAATCCAGCAAGTGAAGTAGCTTTGCGACTACAGAGCTTACTTGATAAGGGTGATAATAATCATGAAACCTCCCATTGTTCTGAGTCATCTAGCTCTGAGGATGCAGAAGGTGATATCATTAATCCAGTAACTGACATGGGCAAGTGCAATGCTAGTGAAGATACAAGTGATAGTGGGGAGGGTACTGAGGAGGTGGATGCTCTGAAAAGAACTCCTGAACATGGTTATAGTAAGATTGAAGAGGACTTAATTCTAGAGATGAATCAACAGCTGAAAGAACAAGATGAGACTAATAAAAGTGAAGTTCAGTCAGAAAAACCCGCAGAGGGTGATACATTGTGTATCAGTTCTACTGTTAGTAAAGTATCTCAAGGTATTGTTGCTCATGACTTGGGAAAAGAATCTCTTTTAGAGGAGTCAAAGAAAGATAATCAAGAAGAAGGACCACGTAATAGTGACAGAGTTTCTCCTTTGCTCACAGAGGACATAACAGGAAACAAATTAAGCATACCAACTCTGGAATCTGAAGAGGAAATGCAAGGAAAACAAGATGAGAGTGTAGCTAGTGAAGAAAAAGAACTTCCAAGTAAATCTAACACAGACAAGGAAGATAAAAATAAGACCAGAGGGGAAAAAGATGAAAATTCATCTTTTACCATCAAAGGAAAAGAAGAACCAAGCAAGTTTATGCAAGAAAAAGAAAGAGAAAAACAAAATGACTTTCTTATTTGTACAGAAAAAGAAGAAACAGAAAATTTGGATAAAGCACCTGATATAAATTCAGATAGTCCACAAACTTCAGATATGACTCCTCTTTTGTCTGAAAAAGAAAAAGAAGCAGAAAAGCCAGCTAAAGTCTCTGTTGTGCCTGGAGAAGAATGGGAAATGGAAGAAGGTGAGGAACAAGATCAGGAAGATGAGGGAGAAGATGTAGCAAATATGGAAGTATTTCAGAGTAGTTGTGAAGCAGAAGATAAAATGAAGTTGGGCAAGGAAACTGAAGAATGTAATATTGCAAACCCAGAGGATATGGAAGTAACAGCTGATGAATCACCACCTGATAAAGTTAAACTCCAACCGCTTCCAAGTCCAGTCTCTACTGAGAGCGGAAATAGGAAACTATTGAATCCAATTCCAAAAAGTTCAGTGTCTGAGGAAGTGCCAATGAAAGAAGGATTTTCACTGAAACCTGAGGGATTACAGCAAAAAAATATTATTCTTGTGGAAAAAGAGAAATTGAGAAGCATAAACTTGATACCTGTAGTAACTGATGAAGTTAAGAGGCTTGAAAGTGTTGAATCTGTTAAGGATAAAAATGTTACAGGAAATGAAAATACTGTTGCAGAAAATAGAAATTCCCAGGAAGGTAGCAAATGTAATAGTGGTGGTAAAGCTGAAACTGAAAGCAATAAAAATAGTGATAATGATACTGAAATAAGCAAAATTAATGATGATAGTAATACATTTCTTACTGATAAAAATGAATGTGGAGCAGACAAATCATATGAAGAAAACAACAATAGTGGCAGTGAATTAGAAGCAAGTAAGAGTAATACAGCAGCAAAAGTGTACCCAACAAAACCTAGTAAATCTTTGGAAAAGAAAATTCAAGAATTAAATGATCTTAGTAGGACAGAATTTCAGTTAGGAGGGAATGGTGTCACTATTACCCCAACAATATCTAAAAGTGTTCCCAAAGAGAAAGCAAAAGTCACTGATAATGTTACTGGAAAGGAAGCAGAAAACACCACTACTCCAAGAATTAAAGAGGAACCTGTAGATCCAGATGAAGTTCTCATTGATTCTGCTGTGTCATCACTTTCAAGTGCTCAGAACTCTGCAAAGTCTTCTCCTGATGGCAAACATAGTGCAGTTGTAAGTGCAAAGAAGTCTGAAAGCGAATTGAATAGAGAAAAGGAGGCAATTAATAAAAAACTAGCGATGTTGGAGGATAAGGAAAGATTAGCCAGTAATGATAGTCCTGCTTCTGTGTCAGATAAAGATGGAATATTTCCGTCACTTTTCTTGGACCCGAGCATAACAATAACAGTGATTAACGATAAACAGGGTGATCTTTTGGATGTGCCAGCAACAAGTAAAACTAAAGCAGGTACCGGTGAAATTAATGTTAATGAACTTAGAGCGAGTGTTAACTTATCAAAGGACATAAGTTTAACAGTGGTATCACAATCTAGTTCTCAAGAAGGTGATGGTGAAATAAACTCTTCTTCTTCCTCTATCGAAGGACAGAAACAAAAGAAGCAGAAGATTGCTAATGATAAGACTAAGGTTAAGAAAACATTTTCGGGCAAACCCACAATGCCTGGTATTAAAGTGAAATCACATCCGGAACTGGTTAATGGTATAGGATCATTTAATAATAAGAGTCCAATAATGAGACGGGATTCTGTTAGTGGAAGTTCAAATAGTTCAGACTCGAGACGTAGCTCTTATGGCACTTCTCCGCATGAAGCGATGGTATCAGGAAGTGAGTCCCGTGGTGAGGGCAGTGCACCAAGTGATAGCAATAACAATAGTAATCGTGGTAGTTCAATGAGTGTGTTGCCTCCGATGATAGGTAATCCTCCTGCTTCGACAACAAACCACATTCAAGCTTTGAAGGCAGTGAATGGTACAATTGGGGCACCTGCAGGACCTCATCTTCCAAATGGTGGGCCAGGGGTGATGCCACCAGCAGGTCAGTGCCCACCTGGAGCGTCAGGTTCTTCTCGCTACCCACCTCAGCTTCAGCCCAAGCCACCAGGTCCTCTGTTGTCAAACCATCCGCCTTCTGTGCCAGCAGAAGCTGGACCAATAACAGCATTACTCCACAGAAACAAAGACAAGGTAAATATGTGATATACAGTAGAATCTCTATCTAACATTTTTCTGACTCCAATTAATTGCAAAATTTTTGGTTAGGCCTACCAGGTTCAGCTGCAACAAAAAATTCGTCCATGAGCAACTTTTGAAATATTGTTATAAGAATAGTAATACTTATATATATATAAAAAAAATACTATAAAAGTCTTTAAATTATTCCACCTTATTCGTAAATTTAAATTGTGAAAAAAATACAAAAATTATGAATATAAAACAAAAACAGATTTTGCTGTCAGCAATCGCAAACCAAGAACTTTGTTCCTTCTGCTGCTTTAATATGCATGCATTCTTTTTTAAAGCGAACCTGTAATGTGCTTTACTAGTGCTACAACATTGCTTTACAACTGCTGTAGCCAAAAAAGAACGGCAAAGTCTATCAGCTGAGAGTTTGCTCAATGAAATCGACACTTTGTACTGCCCTCCAGCATGGTTAAGACATGTGCAAATAACAGTTATTCAGGAATGGAAATAATAATTATTTCACAATATGATACACAGGTGGAATCAAATGGTACTAACTATACTGCAGAAGGCGTTTGTACTCGGGAATTTGAACAATGATGTTAATGCCATCAAGGAAATTTTTGATTAGCACCTACTCTGCCATGACAGTTCATGCAGCAAAACGTTGCAGGACTCGTAAAGCGAGATTTGAGATTGCTGCACTGACTGTGAAGCGGTTGTAAAGCGAAGCTGCAGCGAAAAGTAAAAAAGAACACTTTTGATGCTGCAATAGTAAAGTGCTTTAGCTTCGTTTTAAAAAAGTATGCACTGCCCGTTGTAGTTATGTACTTATTCTACATTTTCATAAGTTCATTAACAGTTAGGAGATTCTAGAAATCTCTCTCATAAGACCAATTGTATTGAGAATCCAACTTTGAATTCAAAATTTGCAATTCCAGTACTTCCAATAATAATAGTAGTCGCACTTCACCCATTTTGACAGGTTCCCAAGAAAGCTGGACATTTATCATAGTTAATTCCACGAGAGTTGACGAGTTTATTGATAGATTCGCAACTGCGCTGCAGCAGGAGCGAATTTATCTGATGGAACTCGTCAACTCGAGTTGGATTTATTAAGACTATTCCATGAATTAAATGTAACAGATTATATAAATAATAATTACTTTCGTGCTTTGTTGTATAAAAACAAAACTAACAGTTGTGAGATCACAGCATACTGTGAATCAACCATCCATAAATCGATTCGAGCTACCCTGGTATAATCAGTGCTACCAACGGTGCATATAAGACATAGGTAAGACATTCAGGTAAGCTAAGCAGAACAGAATAAAAGTACACGAACTGGTTTGCACCGAATTGAAATTGTGTTCTTAATCAATGTACATTTCTGTTATTTCAATTTCCAAACAAGTTATGTTGTATCAGATAATCTGTTTTCGTGCTGCTTAGTGGCAGCAATCACAGCACACTGATACTTACCTGCCCAGTAACGACCAGACAATTTTACCCCGATAAAACAGCCTCCTCGCGATTCCTACAAGAATATTGTAAGATAAACGGCCGTGATTGGTCTATATCCGAGGAATTGCTAAACGTTATTGGTCAGTGTCAAACACGCAGCATATGAGTGGGATAGTCTAAATAATTAAATTCACTCTTACATAATATTATACAGACACTTACAAAATGATTAAAAATGTATGAAAATTCAGCTATGTATTAAAAAGGTTTACTTACTTACTCAATGGCAGTAGACAAATCCTAAGCAAGCTAAAGGAATATTTTCTATTTTAAGGAACCTGGAGGTCCATTGCCAATAGTATATTGCGACACAAGGGCGTAAATGCCTTTACGGTCCGTGTGTTGCATGCTATTTTTTGCACGACGGTTACTTATATCAATTTAATTATATTAATTGTGATATTACCTGAAAATATTATGTAAATACAGACTTGAAGAATGGTGCTTATTTCAGAAAGGGATTCGCATTTGTTATTGTTTATGGCAACCGAATATTTATAAAGCGGGGAGGCCTTGGTCATTTCTGCTCGCAAATAAGCATTTGCGGGCGGTAAAGTAACTTTCCGCCCGTCGCCCCTAGCAACAATTCACTTTCTGCCCGTCGCCCCTAGCAACAAGATTGCGTGTGGTAATGTCAAGTTACGAGCCATGTAAACAACTGTCGTAAGAAACACTTACTAGCTAAGGAGTGCAAAAACATACTTTAGTCTCATTGTCATTCAATCCTAGTCTGTGCTAACTCCATCCAACCATCCCTTGCAAATACAACTTCCCTTAAATCTATTCTAATATTCTCCTCCATCAATAATAATAATATTTATTTATTTATTTATTTATTGGCCATTAAACACTTACATGCATCAGGCTTCGTGCATCATGCATCATGCATCTTCCAAGTGTCTCAATTTTTTTGAGATCTGAAAAAAATGTTTACAAAACTTAATCATTTTTTGTTATTGTTGTTGCAAAGATCCCTTAATCTGTGTGATAAGTAGACCTGGGATTTTAGGCTCTAAAAAAATAGTTTTAGGCATTTAAAATAGGCTTTTAAAACAAGTAAATAGGCTTTTAAAAGAGAAAATAGGCACTTAAAATATGCTTTTAAAATGTGTAAATAGATAGAAAATAGACTTTAAAACATTACAATATACACTTAGACTGTAACATGGTTTTTTTTTCCTGCAAGAAACATGGTGTAGGCTACCTATTCCTAACAGAATTAATTGCAAAATTAGGGATCACTAACTATATTCACTTAAACAGATGTTCTTTCACTGGTGACTTGACACAGCAGTTCTTCCCCCTTAATCCTCCCCCTCCCCCATCAGTCAGCATTCCTTTAGCAACAATTGTTTGGAATAATCAAGTTTCTGTGAAAAACCCACCTCTGCTGTTCTGCTTTTCATTGAGGGATGTCCATTATGAGATAGTAAAAATTACAGAAGTTGAATTTTGTTTTAAATGTACAAAATAGGCATTTTAAGCACTGAAATAGTAAAATAGGCTCTAAAGGTCCAAATAGGCATTTTAGGGCACTATAAAAATCTATAAATGTAAGTGATTTGTCTTGAAGCATCCACATATTTAAAAATTTTCATGTTATTTCATAAGGAACAAAATAGGCATTTGCTTTAAAATCCCAGGTCTAGTGATAAGTGAGTCAATATGCATGAATGAGGTATCAATCAAAACATAGAAGGGGTCCACAAAAACACTCCATGATTATAAACAAGTAAAGCGTTGTTTCTGTGTGTAATAGTTGAATGACTTCATAATGGCACTGTTGGAAGAATTGCTGCGAGACTTGTCAACACTGGGCAATCCTGAGGCGAGAGTCATGGGCTTGCAGATGGAGATGGAGAAACTGAAGTGGAGGCACAACCAGGAGCTCTCGGAAATGAAACACAATACAGGTTTGTTCTCAATAAAATTATAGTGGTAGACTTTTCAATACATAATTAATTCAAATGTTAGAACTTATTTTTTACTATTCTAGCTTCAGGAAATGTTATGGGCTACACATATAATCTAATGTGATTTTAATAGGATGTGAGTGCTACTATGTTTGTCATAATGCTCTTTATACTCGGAGTTTCCAATGAAAATAATAGCAAATATATAAATTTTAACCCTTTACAAGCAAAATACAGATATAAGCTACATAATATTCTGTGTACAATTTAACAAAATCAATTGTGACAATTCAAAATTAAGTGTGGGAAACCTTAAATATCTCATCTGCTTGCAAAGGGTTAAAAAAGGAGGAAGAACATTGGACAGATAATCAGCAAACTTGATAATCTGCCCAAGGATAGTTGCGAGTTTGCTGTGTAAGAGGAATTAGATGTTTTTCAATAAGTTAGTAAATAAAAAAAATACCTTAAAAACTTCCTTTATTCAAAAAACTTCCTTTATTCAAAAAACTTCACTTATTAAAGAAAAATGAGATTGTAAATTTGTTTGCTTGTTTTCTATTTTAATTAAATTGCCATTACTCCATTTCACAATGGAAAAATAATGATACATGTTAATAATAATACATAATGAAAATAATAATATGGTGTCTTCAACGCTCATTTAGTCAGCTGTGGGTTTCATGTCCATGTGTTCACAGAAGTGAACAAGTAGTATTCAACTAGCATATTATGGGTCCTTGTTTACAGCACGATGAGATTCCAGCCATTGCTAATGTTCACAACAACATTATGCTGTCTACTGTAGCTCTCTATTTTCTCCATATTGCTCTGATAATTTTTATGTCAGCATTTGCATGCTTAAAAATATTGAACTTATCTATTTTGTATTCACAGCTCTTGGTATTGACACATAATATAAAAAATCTCCCAAATAAAAGTTAGCAGTATTCACATATCCTTGTACAGAATTGCAAGACACAATTTTACGCTAATTATGCTGTAAATACCTTATAGCCCCTTCTTTGAATGTTGCGACTAAAAACACAGGCTATGGACAAACTTAAAGTGACTGCAAACGTTTATTGAACTTTCCGCCATTCAGAATAATTTCCGAAATTTATAGAATATTCCCCTCAGATAATTCTTTACTGTAAGCATGGCCAACAATACATCTTTCTCACTTCATGTACTTATATAGAATAAGAGGCCGTGAATGTCCGCGTATTGAGTTTTCACCAGGCAAGACAGAGTATCTACAAACAATGGGTAGTTTACAACCACCCTTCAGAGAATTTTTTTAAAAAAAAGTTTCAAATAAAAGCTTTAGCTCTTGGTATAAGCACTCCATGTACAAAATTTAAAGGAAATCGTTAGAGCCGTTTTTGAGAAAATCGTGACAAACGAAAATTTATTCGTGTAAAGTCCCCTTAAAAGTATGGGAAAGTTGTCGCCACTCTTCGTGTCACAGCCTCAGAAGGTACCTAACCCAAATACAAAATTTTGTTTTCGTACGACTTTCCGTTACATGTGGCCGTATTGCAAAGAGCGTGTATTCACAGTGGGTGGCTTAATAACTACCCTTCAGAGAATTTGTTCGAAAAAATGTTTCAAATAAAAGTTTTAGCTCTTAGTATAAGCAACCCAAGTGCAAAATTTAAAGAAAATCGTTAGAGCCGTTTTCGAGAAAATCACAAAAAACGAAAAATTCTTCATGTAAAGTCCCCTTAAAAATAAGAGAAACTTGTCGCCAATCTTAATCTCACATCTTCAAGAAGTACCTGACCCAAATACGAAATTTTGTTTTCATACGATTTTCCGTTTTCGAGCTAGCCTGTTCACAGATATTCCACACAGACACACAGACACACTGACACACAGATATGTTTCTAAAAATAGTATTTTTGGATTCAGGGGGCCTTGAAACGTGTATATATGCTAAAAACTCAACTTCGAATTTTGGGGTCGAAAACAATACTTCCTCTACCTATAGTACCTATGGTACGGGCAGAAGAAGTAAAAAACAGTAAAACCCCTTTTTAACAAACTTAAGAGGATAGAGTTTTTGCTTAATTGGGTTTTTCTGTAGAAGAGAAGAGTGCATCAAATGAACAAAAATTGCGCTGAATTATATAAATATTTGTAATTTACCTTATCTTAACACATTTTGTATGAACACATTTCAGCAAGTATGCTTCGATCAAAAGATAATGAAACAGTGATCAACGAAAATTTAAGGAACCAAAAGTAGAAGTACATTAAGATCAGTGATACGGTTGCTACACCTAGGTTCAATTTTTTTAAATTTTACTTGTTCTCAGTATCAATAACAATCAATATCCTACCTGCTGTTGAATTGTTTGAAGTCTGCAGATGCATTCAGAAAGTGGTTTCTCTTTTCTATTGTCAATGGAATTTTCATAAATTCATTCTTACAAGATATTTTTAAATCCTTATAATATACATTCATTAGAAGCGGGATTTTCTTTAAAATGAGCCCAAATTAAATACATTTTTCTTGTGGTAATTGTTCCATAATTCGTTAAAAGCAGGGATGTTAAAACGGACTTTTACTGTACTGCATATAATTTTAGCATAAAATACCTTGAATATGAAATCACTTCCTTCAAATGTGTTATGTTCTTGTTGGACAACTATCTTCACCAATTTTAGGAGTTAACTTAGTTCAACTATTTTTACGTTGGCTCAGGGCCGTAGCTAGGCAGTGGCTAGGTGGGCGACCGCCAAGGGCGCAGGTACGAAGGGCGCAAAATTAACCATGAAAAATCCCGCTTTTTTAGGCTGGTGCAATTTATCAAGCAATATAAATTCCACGTTAGTGGAAGAAATCTTTCATGTTATTAAAAATTAATGCACGTGAACTATCTATACCTATAGTATTATGCCGATTGTCTACAAGCAAAAAGCAGTCATGCAACGTCCTTTAATTAACACGATTCATATTGACAGAGTAAAACATAAATCATGAACAGTATGGAAAGATATAACGACAATGAAAATTAATATGTACGTTATTATTGTGATGAAAGTGGTTCAACTCAATCCCTTTCCAGCCGATTGTCGTCCTCGGTGCTACTACTGTCGGCAGGATTGATTACAAAGTGATCAACAATGGCATCGCTCATACTGTTACATGCTACATGCAGAAATGACTGACCAACTATATTATTACAACAGAAAAAGCCGAATGCGCAGATCTCAATTCCTTTTGTTATTACTATTTTATTATAAATTAAGTGTGAACTAAAATTTCTTATTTTAAAAATGTTTATTTTTTTTAATCACACAATGTATTAATGCACATTAAAATTAATTTCTGTAACTTTACATTGAATAATATGTGTTGTGATCCGCGGCCGATGCACGCTCCCAGCTGGCAGTACACATGCTGTTTGTTTTAATCAAGTTCCCTTCTAAGGCCGGCGCTGATATTATAGTCGCTGCTATTATTTTTAATTATATTATACTGTATTATTATTAGGGCCCGGATTCAGGTGACCTAAAATTGTATGAAAAATGACCTATAAAATGACCCCAAAATTTAAAGAAAATGACTTAATAATTATAAAGAATGACCTAAAAACTGATATTTTATTTAGAAAAAATTATTATTGTACACACAAAATTATAGAATAATTTGTACATTATTGTTAAAACCTTAAATTCAGAGAGGTTGTTGTACGCCTAAAAAACTTTGATTTTTGCTGTGAATATTCTTTCCTTACGGAAATTTATACTGGCACTGAGGCACTGGCGAGTCAAACTTCGGCATTTCCTTTTGCGGTCTGCCGGATTATATTGTTTATTGAGGTAAACAGTAGTTTGCACTCTCAAATACAAGCAGGTGGCAGACTCTGGTGCCAAGTCAATCTAATAACAACAGTAATGTAATACAACATTTTGGCGTTCCTTTGATTCTCGTTTCCGACTGAGACATGACAACACTTCAACATAGAGTATGTCCTTCTTGCATTAAACAAACACTTCAAAGACAGCACCGCTGGGGACGAAATAAATGCCCTAAAAATGTAAAATTACATACAATGTCAAAAAATGACCTAATAAAAATGCATTTCTATAATCTAGAGGCCATGATTATGATTTATCTACAAATTGGCAATGTCCTTGCAGCATCAATAAAAAAGATGACATGTCATTAGAATCCGGGCTCTGATTATTATTGTATTTTTTAACTAAGCTATTTTTAAATTAAACAGTGAAACAATATTAATGTTTGTGTTGTTTCGTCTCTTGTTGATGTTGGCGTTGCTTCTGTTGTATAGGTAAGAATGATTTCAGTAAAAAAATGTGCCAACTAAAACTACCATGACCATCATAGCTTAGTCTACATTATTAGTTTTGATCTATTAGGCAGTGGTTTTTTAAAGAAATGGGACCAAAAAATAACCTTCTGCAAGCGAATTTAAGAAAATCAGTTTTACAGAAATTTAAAAAAATTGTTCATTAGGAGGGCGCAGATTTGTCAAACTCGCCAAGGGCGCAGAAGGACCTTGCTACGGCCCTGCGTTGGCTACATCTCATGTACCATATTAGTGTATTAACAGAAGGGAAACTAGAGTTTATGGTTGATTTTGATTGTAGATTTGATTGTGATGGAAATGAGAGCGAGTATGGAGAGTGAAAGGCAGCGAGCAGTTGCAGAAACAATAAGGCAATGTGAGGTGGACAAACAGAGAGCAATTGACGAGACGAAGAAGAAGCAGTGGTGTACCAACTGTGGAAAGGAAGCGCTTTTCTATTGCTGCTGGAATACTTCATACTGTGACTATCCATGCCAGGTACCAATACCAGTGAATAATGTTAAATATTTCAATCTTAATATACTGCAATGTTTCTACACTATATTGCATTGTCATAAAGTCAAAAACAAAAACCTCATTTCTCATATGAACCCTCATAACTCTTTATCATTTTTTTCTTTTTTGCTTTGAATTTAATGAATTATAACTTACATCACTAGTTGGTTCTAATTCCCATTCCTTGAAGCATTCCTGAACAGATCAAGAAATATTACAAACACAACAGAATAAATAAAAAGAATAAATAAATAAAAACAATTCTGAGAAGTTTTTTGTGTTTCCTGAAAACCTATGGTATTTTAGATACAAGGTTTGACTTTATGATTCTCAATTTGTAGTAGGCACATTGTTCCCATTATTATGATTGCTTCAAAATCCAGGATGTGATTTTTTTAAACTAACTTAAGTAGGTTTTCCCTCCCTTGAAATTGGTATGTAGTCTTTTGAATAAAAAGTTCATGAAAAAAAGGGAAAGGAGATCTGTAATGTCCTGACAATTTTTTGTGTACATCTTCCTCTAAATGTGTATAGGGTCTATCAGAAATAATGGTATGAATGTAATTGATGAAAAGTATAATTGTAATGGTAGAAGAAAACAGTCTTGGTATACATGTGTTTACAAAGAAACCATTTGCTTCTCACTTTATAAGTATCATAATCCTAGTGGTAAAAATTAACAATTAAAAGCTGTAGCAAATATCGGTTGGGAATTTTCACAAGAACTTCACTTATTAGATATGTTTATTTTAGTACATGATTAAAAGGATGAATGATCATGCCATCCTTATATTTTACCTTCTAAAATATCATTAAAATTATGATTAGCCCAACTTCAAGTATCAATTAATGCTGGGGTTTTTAATCTGGAAAACCAGAACGTTTCCGTGTTTAGACTTTCCAACTTATTGAAGAAAGAAAATAGTACACTGATGAATGTCTTTTGTTAACATGTTCAAGGGAACACCCAAGTGATATTGAAGCTTGTGTAACCATGTTTAAACATTTCTGATAATAATTGGAATGATGCATGAGTCTTTTGGAAATTGGATGTTATAATTTATGTTACATAAACTTTTGCATATTGGACAGCAATGCATTTATTCTTAGCATTATCTTCTGTAACTGATTATATAAAACTGTTACATTTTTTCCTGCAGTGAAATAATTTCATGTTAATATTGCATCTTTATTCGGTTCCCAGCAAAGGCATTGGCCTCAGCACATGGGTACTTGTGCACAAAACAATCCTGGTGGTGAAGGCACTGGTGGAGGCGAGGGACAACGGAACAGTCCCAAGATGTCAGCTAATGCCAGTCACCATAAATCGGGTTCATCCCAACAGCAGGTATGTTTAAGTCAAAACTTTCATGGAGGAAACTGTTAGGCTAATAGCTTATAACTTATTTGCAGTTTTTATGTTTATTCATGTCAGATCTTTAATAACCATGAACCTGTTCAGATTATTTTATTTCACGATTTTAAAAAGTTAACGTTATACAAATAGCAGTGGTTAAGGAAGCTTATAGTCACCATTACATCCCATCATTGCTCTTGCAGTGGTTGCCTTTAAAAACAAATTACTTCCAGCTTCCACTTGTCTCAGCTGGTATAGCCTGGTGAAAATTAACTCCAATTCAACTTCCATCACGTCTCAGTAATGATGCTTTACGTCATTGATGTTGGTTTGGTAATGGTCAACAAATTCCTATGTCATGTTGGCACTATCATGTTGTGGATGCAAATCAATACATTCATGACCTATATTATAGGCATTTTGCCTTTTCTTAAGAAACTTTATCTAGTAGAGACCTCAAATTATAAGGCTGATATGATAACATTTCTTCTGTAAGAGCTGAAGATGTAGAGGTTCAGTTTTTTAAATAATAATGGCTATTTTACTTGTAAGTAGGCTCAGAAACTAAATATAGTTATGTTTTTTCATATAACGCCAAATAGGGAACTGTGTATGTTAGAAAGAAGGGCAGTGACCATGTTCAAGTAGAACTGGAAATGCAAAATCCATTGATATACCCCTTACAATACTTTTAATCACCTCCAGGATGATTGTATTACAAATATGCTTCTGAATTAGGATATCTGTCTATATAGTTAGATATTAAGAATGTTTATAGTGTTCCCATAGAAAATCAAGGTTACTTGTCTTTGATGTAATCATATTGATCAATATAAATTACTGTATTACAGTCTAGTGGTAATATAAAGTGGAAGAATTTTACTGTAATCATTTTCATGGTTACATGGTTACAAGAGCTGTTTCAGTTCCTTAATGTTTTATGAAGGTAATGAGCAATGTTACCTCCAGTAACTGTTTCTCAGGTACAGATATCCTAGTCCAAAAGCATGATTGTAAACTTTTAAGCAATCACTTGTATTCATTTTGGTAATTCTCACCATATTGAAGATTAAACATTTGTGGTCAACTTTCTGAAAGTAAGTGTATGGATGTGCAGACAGTTGCTTTATACAACTGTAAAGTCACAACAGTAAGAAAAATGAAAGATAATAGTACATTATACTAACAGTTTGCAATTGTATTAAAATGCACTTGTAACATATTGTATATATTGTAATACTACTTGAGAACCATGGGAAAAGGCATAATACGTTAAAGAGCTCATCGGACCTGGAACCCATAACTTTCTCCTAGTTGTTAGTCCAATGACCTCTGTCGCAAGCTGTAATATTATGGTTAGCATTGTTATGCAAAATGTATATTTCCAAACTCTACTAAATTTATTCTGTGTACAGAAGTCAGCTTACTAATGTTAAGAGCCAGGAGCTGCTATTATTTTGCATAATATCCTTTCATATGTTCCTTAACTAGCAAGTGCTGCAGCTTCACCCACGATTATTTACTCAATTCCTAGGTGTTTTATTTAAACCATATACTATAACAGAAAAATAATTAAAACATATTTCTTAAAACTGACATCATTTTTACATAAATTACACAAATAAATAATTATATTTAATTAGATTGTTTTATGTAGTAAATGTAAATAATTAAAACGAATAAAGCAAAACTTGTGCTGCTGTATGGGCATACAGATTCGAAATGAAACAATTAAAACGTGCATTTACAATTAAAACATGCATATACAATTAAAATGATTGATTAAAAAGCTAAAAATCCGGCTTTGAGGTGCAATTCACGATTAGAGTGCACTGCTTGGGTAAAAAACTATCTCAGATTCGAGTTCCCTAGCCCAAAAAAACTCCACATAGTGAGTTTTTTCCAAATCATGCAATGTTTTCCCATTTAGGTATGCATTTATAATAATAAAAAAATTAAAAAAAAAGAAGGTTTCTGTGTGTTGTAATGTTATAAACAAATGAATCAAGTAGAGTGGGTTAACAAAATCCAAGCCATTGACAAACTGATTTGTTATATTGTAAAAAATTGATTTCAATAATGCTCTTTTTTCCCGGTTGCTATGGCAAACCAATCAAGACCACCTTCAATTGAAGAGCGTTTTTTTAAAAGCCGATATCTACATGGATGGCTTAGTGCCAGAGGTGACTAAGTGCCATCAAGAAAAGTGCTAATATTTGTGTGTATTGACCAGCAAAGATCGTATTTTACCCACGCCAAACATGACTAGCAGCCATTACTTTGTCTGTAACTGATTCAGCAAGGCTGTTTGTCATGTTTGGCTTAGATAGAATACGATCTTTGCTGGTCAATACACACAAATATTAGCACTTTTCTTGATGGCACTTAGTCACCTCTGGCACTGAGTCATCCATGTAGATATCGGATTTGAAAAAACGCTCCTCAATTGATTTCGTAATTGAAGAAGTCTTGTTAATAGGTGACGGATCTACACGGAAACGTGAGCTCAAATATTATATTAAAAGATTGAAATAAGAGCAGTTAATAGTCTCTATTAGAAATTAGAATAATTTTTTGCAAAACCTTACTGATTCTGTAAAGTATTAACATCATTTCTGTAATGTACAGTACAACTTGTTCAAAACGGGATTGCAAGGGACCAAATATTTTTTTCTGAATGAGACAAGATTCAGAAATACCTAGATCTACACGAATTTTATTAAATACAGTACTATGCATCGTGCATTCTTTTGTACTTACGCAGTAATACATACCTTGTCAGTGAGACTTGCTTTGGTAATACAAATGTGATCCTCTAGGTTGTACAAGTCTACACCATACATTTTACAGTATTCATCAACATTAGGAATTATGTTATTTATTTACAACACACTGCTCTTAGTTGCCAAACTATAGTCACTCTTTTTTGGACATATCAAGAAGGGATACTAGTTTGCATTTTCTTTTTGATTTTTTCAATACAATCTTTACTCATTAATAATCAGACAACTTTTCTGTAAGTGCTTTCATATCCTTCCTCCTCTTTGGTATCTTTCTCGTCCTCTAAGTTCCGGATTTCTAAAAGATCCACTGTTGAAGTAAAGTTGCATGAGCTGCAAGGAGGTTATCACTTCAAATTTAGTCTTCTAGACTGCGTAGAATGTTTTCCAGCTTGTTCAAATGGTTATTGCTGCTGTAATCAATGCACCAGTTTCATGTTTGATCTCCTTTGCTGCCAAACTAACCCAGATTATGGCATATGTGATGGAGATTGATCATGTAACTGATAAATTACTCTTAATTTACAATTACTGAAGTGTTAATTGTTACTCTAACTCTGTAACTTAGTTACCTTTAAAAATAAACTTTCCCAGCTCCTAGTATTCTATTAATGTTCACATAAAGAAATACAAAATAATGAGAAAACATTTTCGCATTATACACTAAATTTTATCACATTTCCGTAAAATTCCTTTCTGTTTTCAAAAAACATTCCATTTTATACAAAGAATTTCTTCATAAAAATGTGTTAAATGCATAGATACCAAACTATTCTTCCATTTTAGGCAGATTTGTGAATTATACTTGTTCCACTTTTAACAGTTTAGCTTTATAGCTGTACTCCAGTTATGCTTCTGTAAACTCTGTGAGATACTGTAGATTGTTCCGCCAATGTCTATTGCATGCATATAATTTACTTGTGCTTTTTCGACAGTATCTTACAACACATTATATTTAAGAATTCTGACTTATAAGACACTAACAAATTGCAGCTATTGTTCCGTAACTTCCTTTATTTACCCTGGAGTTAATTCTGTCTGTGTACACTAAACTGAGGCTTTTTAAATCACATATTATGAATAAAAATATATAAATACGATATGAGCCAAAATATGCAGTACTCGATTTTATGCACGAATGTGCATGTCCATTCGTGGGTGTATTGTTGCATCAGCTTGTTATGAACACTGCCTACAGCACAGTGACATAAATTTTGAAGATATTAATTATCAAACTTTAATTAATAAATAATAGCTCTAGTAAGTCATTGCTTTCAATGTTAGTTTATTTTTGGCTGGAAAAAAAAAAAGAATTCAGTGTCCTTAAAGCTTCAAAATTTTTTGGATTATTTTTTGTCACATATTCAAGTTCACAAGTTCAATTTATTTTTTGTCTGGTCTGCTAAGAGAATGGTTCTGATTTTTAAAGGTGACAGTGCCAAATCATATATCATTCAGCTGAACAGCTGGTCACATGTTCACAGTGAATAGTCCTGGTAACAGACAAACTTGGCAGAAGCTATTGAAAATTGTTCTGCTGGCACAGAACTAAAGCAAAATCCTGAATCCTCTCTAGTCTTGTTGTCTGTCTTAAATACCTTTCATTACATTCCCTATACTTATCTGATGAGTAACTTTCAAGAATTTTTCCTCAGCTGCTAATGAATAGGTTAATACTAATCGTTATTATCCATGTATGTAAATACCACCCTACCAGGACTTCAGGTAATGAAAACTGCCTCAGTATCCTGTATCATTAAGAAGGTGATTAAGCGAGTTGGTCTAGGCCCAGCTCGATGGCATTTATATGTGCATATGTCCAAGCATGTAAAATAACTTTACTTCAGGGTTAAATTCTGGTTCACTGCCAAAGTTACATGCCCAAGAAATAGTACACAATCATCAGTAAATCATCAGGTAAAGGTGCTTCCTCGCATTATTCTGTTGCAAGGTTGCTTGAGGAATATTTGGAATGGGACTAGGCAGTCCTGGGATTCAGTTGGTTTTGATATCAGGGTACAAAGCTGAAAATCCAGGCTTGATTCCCCTCAGATTTCCTGTACAGAGAGCTTACTGCAGTAGAATCTTAGTCTTATGAATTGGTCTAAATCTCAGTTTTGATTAGAGCAGGGGATGTTCTCTTTTAATCTAGCGGTTTAGCAACTTTTTTGTACAAAGTTTAGGAATGAAGTTTGTGTTTTAAACGTTCGACTACTTTTCAATAACTTTTTTGTATTCTACATTGGAATCCTGGTATAGTGGTGACCCTCTATGCATAAGATGTGTTGGGAGTTTGCATAAATCTAATATACTGTACTGTACATAATAAATTTAATGTTCTTTTCTGTGTAAGAATAACATGGTACTGTAAGTGCAAGTAAGTGTTAGATTTATTGTAACAAACATTTTCTTTTAAGGGGGTTCCTTGTGAAAGTTGTAGGGTACTAATCAGAATACATCTTTTTGTTACTGTCGGGTGATTTGGATTCCTGGACTTAGTTCCCTCCTACCATGTATTCAGAGGGCATGTCACAGTTGTTGAACAGGCAAGAAGGTGATAAAAGGCTTGATGTCACACCAAGATGGTATCTCCAGCTTTACCCTCTTCCCTCCCTGTTAACCTTATGCCATGCTTGTATTGTTTGTTTCTTTATGTGTTTCCAGAAATTCACTTGTAATATTAAAATTCTTTTTTAGTACCATATTATGAATCTTAATACTAGGTGGATTCTATTAGAGCTACATGATTACAGAACTTATAGAAAAAATCAACAAAATATAAGTAATATTTGCTACTTATATATTTTAATGTTATTTATTCACATTCAGCTTCCCTCAGTTAAGGGTTGCCCTAAGACAAAGCGTAATAGAAAAAAACAAAATTTACACCACAAAGAAGTGTTAGCAAGCATTTACAATAAACATTAAGAAAAACTCAAGAAACTTATGAAACAACAAGAAAAAAAACTAGAAGACAAATAAATACAAATTAGGAATATAAGTGATTCCTGAGTATAGAGAGGGAACCTTTCAGGGCTGTCAGAGACACTTCTTTTATGACAATGCTGTTGAGATGGAAGAATCTGCAGAAATCCACGAAGAGTGAAGGAATTGTCCCTTTTGCACCCACCATCAGACCAAAGATGGTCAACACAACTTTAGTTGTAGATAAAATCCTTTTGTACGAATGATTTACTACTGTACTTTTTATGGTCTGTTTAGTAATCATCACAGACAGAAAATTGTGATTCCAAAAGTAACAAAAGTATTGGTTAGGTAATTATTATTGAGAGAAAGTCTCAAAAATGATTTGTTATTGCACATAACATACAAGTCCATCACTCTAGGATTAATATCTTAATATGTGTTTTGGGAGATTTTGCTCCCATCTACACCTTATCTTGACCGTTGGATGCTCTGTAAACTCTTTGTCTTCTGTGGGAGACATTTTTTGTAGGAAGATTATGAGATGGAAAGAAGTTCATATTACAAAAACAGGTAGAGAAGCCATAAAAATATATTCTTGAACAAGCATTTAACACCCCCCCCCCCACCCCCCCCCCCACCCCAAAAAAAAATGCACACCTAGGTTATTGAATTTTGATACTCCACCCTAAGACAGTTTGATTGGAAAGTTATGTATTTGCTACATGTTTAACTTCACTGAAAATAAAGGAAAATATTACTTTACTGTATATTTATGATACTTTGATGTTCACAAGTATGGATATTTAACATAGGTTTAAAAACAGGTGTTTTACTTTCACATTATTCTTGTTTGCTTATTTTGTAAAACCAAACCAAAATTATTACCTAGACACAGTGATTTATATATTGTGTGTATGAATTGTTCAACCACATTTATTCACAGATTTGCAGACCTAATTTTAAAAGTTTTCAGAGAGTTTGGATACCTCCATGGAGAAAGATATAATAATGTAGAACGTGTTTTGTAAATAAAGAATTTCTGGAGACACATGTAGAATGCTTGCATGTAATTATCAATTTGTCAGGATGTAAATGTAGATATTTTTTGTATATTTTGCATATTTTGATATTTTGATGTCGTGGCCTTGTTATTTAATAGAGTTTAATTTAAAAGTGAAAGAATGTGTAGAAATTCTTACATGTGATAATTAGTTAAATATTAATGACATTGAAAGGTGCAAGATCTTGTAATGGAATTATATGTTTTTTTAGAGTTTTACAGCGTCTAACAATGGCATGAATTTTTTTTTGTGGTGTCTTTATTTTCTATTAACTTGACTGTTTGTTGTATTTTGTTGGCTCATTCTTCAAACATTTTGGAAGTTTCAAATTTGCTTTGGTTTGCTTTCCAAGAAAAGTGTTGATTTTTTTCATGGCCAACTATAACATCAACTCATTCAAAATTTGAGTGGGTCTGTTGAAATAAAAGCAAGTGTTAAAATAATATAGATGGCAATATATCATAAGCTTCACAACAAAATATCAAAGCTCACAAGCATCTTAGTAAATTTGATTTCCCATCATTCATTTTTCAGCCTCCTCTGTGATCTATTGCATTAGTTTGTTTTGCTGATTAAGGACCTGAAAGTGCTGGCTCTTTCCTGATAAAGGGAGGTCTTAGCCTTGTTATGTAATCTAAGGCTGGTATTCATAGTCGCAATAAGTCGTATTTATATCCAAGTCGAACTTTAATCTCATCTTAAGTTGGGTTTCTGACACAAACAAGTTGGACTTATGGCGTATTTACTTTATAAAGCCAGACTTGACAAAGTCAAGCTTATTGCTATTCATAGTCACTAAAGTATGACTTATTTTTTGAAATAAGTCGTACTTTATCAAGTCAAGGGTCCCCCTGACTTATTTCAGTTTGTCAGAACCATGGACAGTTATTTTGAGGATCTTGGCTAGGTGTTAGCTTTATTTGCGAAACATGAGGAATCCATTTAAATTCTACATTAACAATAAATTTTAAAAGAGGTTTCATTTGAAGAAAACACAATTCTGAAAATACCAATCGGCTTTCTTTCATCAGAATCTCTCTGCTGGCATTTCGTGTCGGCCCAAAGCTTCCTAAGCTGTTTCCAATCTCTCTAGAACTCAATTAATATCGAAATAAATACATAAGCGTACTGGTATTAATTCTGTACAATGTCCAAGCGAAGCGAATACATACACAGAATATTCTCAAGAAACTATTGAACGGTTTACATACACGCTGCATAATATGACTGGATGAACTGGATTTTTGGTTTACAATGCACACCGCCGTCTGTATTTTTATATTACAACAGTGAAATACGTACCTAGATGGCTTTGCAATACAAGAAATCTGAAAAAATCTTAAATACGATTGGCTAATTCAATTGTTATGGCAGTGAACGTGCGATTTTTCATATTATCGAGTTCAACTTTAATATGTAGATTAAGTAGAGCTTTATGAAGTCAGACATAATAAAGTATGACTTTAAAGAAGACTATGAATACGAAAAACATATAAGTCGACTTGTGAAATAAGTTCAGTTTTATAAAGTCGGTTCTTAAGTCCCCGACTATGAATACTGGTCTAAGAGATACTAGATTAATGAAGTAGTGGCCCCACTCTAGAAAATGTCAGTATGCTTACTGTGCGTGTAGATACATGGTGCTGTGGTTGGGCTATAGGCCTTATCCTTCCACAGGTTGTACCACCAACCAGAGAACCAGTATTCATTAATTGTTTTCAGGTTGGTGAGGCATACAATAAAATTAGGTGGAGCTTATACAGTGAAGCAGCTATAATAAACCTACTGTTACACACACTACTAAACGTTTATAATTAATACAACAGTTTTCAGTGATCTCTTGTTAGAAACACATCCTCAAAATATTTTGCAGTAATTTACATACCTTCTGTGTAAAAAGCATGAGTGCATTGATTTTTTACTGTAAAAAACAAATTCGTCTGAATTTTTGTTTGACAATACACTAATCCCTGCATGTTCATAATGCTTGCAACTTTGGTGTGGTGACTGGTGTAGTGTTACTATGGGTCTTAACTGTAAGTGGTTTGGGGTCTTTCCTCTGATTCTTCTTATTCAATCTGTAGAGTTTCTGATATTCAGTATTCATGGACAGGGTTGAACTGGTCATATGGGCATTTGAGCAGATGCCTGGTGCGCCATCCTAATTTTCATTGAAAGGTACCAGTTGACCAGTGATAATATTTTCTTAGAAGCTGAAAAATAGTCATTGGGATGAATGCTGTGTGTACAGATTAAGATGCAATTTGAGTCAACAGAAATTGGAATTTTTATGCTGATTTTCATTGAAATGGAAGTTTTAGAAAACGTGACGTTATTAATGAAAAAAGAGTGCACTGTTGAGGTCTCTTCTATTAAATATAAATACTCACTTTAGTGTTCACAACCTAATGTTCATAAAACAGAGCCATATTGACTTTTTTCAATTACTAAAATGCAGTAACTTTGCCTTGTCAATATTAAAGTCTTTAAAATGTTGAAATATATCTGATTTCAAGATTTTAAAATGTTGAAATATATCTGATTTCAACATTTAAAAAATTTTAATATTGACAAGGCAGAGAACTGCATTCACAACCTGTGCATATATTTTACTGTATTCTTAAACAAGCCTGTCACGTTAATAATTACAACACAGTTTGATAGTAGATGTGTTGGCATAAAACTTTCTATTGGGGTTTTCCTCAGTATAGACTAAAAAAATTAGAATTCTGACTTCAATAAATTCTACTGTGAATACTATAAAATAAGTATAAAAATGTCACGTATACTTTCTCTTGTATTTACCTGTTAACGTTTTTGAAAACATAAATTGACAATCATTTAAAAACACTTATTTTTTCATTTTGTGATGAGTCACAAGGTTTAGAGTAGGGAGTGTTAGAATGGAATGGGTGATTGTGTGGCAGGCGCCTTTCCATCAGCACTGATAATGGTGTCTCGTGTGATGTCAACACTTTTCTCAAAGCTGTGCTTTCAATTTTTCAAGAGATCACAGTCACATGAACTCATATCGGGTAAGTATGGCGGATGTTCCAGTATCTCCCAGTGTCATTGATGAGTGTCCCCATTGAAGCAGGAACCCACGTGGCTATGATCTCTTTTAAAAATGAGAGCGTCACTGTAGGGAGGTCACTGCAGGATATTAACAGAGATGGAGTATGATGCCTGCCACATGTATAGCAGAAGGTAGTAGAAAGGGGAGGAAATTACATTTAAGTAGTGTAAAGTACCTTCCGTCTCATAATAACACTATTTTCAAGAAAAAGCAACGTTACCCAGTACTTGTTATCCAATCCATGTATTTAAACTTTTTTATTTATGCAAAATATATTGTCCAGGCCTTACATCCATTAATTTCTTTAGCATTCCTTAAGATGACAACAGAGTGCAATGTTCAGAGTTTGAATTCATATGAAACAAAGACGGTAATTTTAATTACTGTGTATTATTTCATATATTTTTATTTACTCATCTTCTACACTATTCTATCGGCTTTAAATTATTTGAATAAGTCTGGGGATATCTATAATACATTGCATGTTTGTTTTTAATGAATATTGCATGTTTTCTTTTCAGTATGGTTTCACTTACTGTAATATTTTGTTTTTATTGTTTGATTTTAGCTAAAAGAAAGTTTTCCACGTCATAAGTAAATGAGTGTTAATCTAAATATTTTTGTTATGTATTTATAACTTAAGTAGTAGGTATCCTGGGCTTCTCGTGTGATTATTTACTCAGTTGCTAGAAGTTTGATTTAAATAATTTCTTTAACAGAAAAATAATTAGAACATTATATTTATTAATAACTATCATTTTTATATAAATTGAATGAATTACATAATTTTAGTTATATTGTTTGTCGTAGTAAATATAAATAATCAAAATGAATCTTGTGCCACTATATGTGCATACAGATTCAAAATGAAATGATTAAAACGAACCACAGACTCATGAACCTTACCCCTTACATGCAGATCATGCTTTTTCTAGATAAAACGATTGATAAATAAAAAGCTAAAAATCCGGATTTGAAGTGCATGTAATATTTAAAGTGCGCTGCCTGGGGGGGAAAAAGATCTCAGATTCATGTTCCCTAGCCTGAAAACCCCTGCATAGTGAGTTTTATCCAAATCATTCAATGTTGTATATGAGTTTTCAGCATTAGCAAGCATTTTGAGGATCGTGGGGGGGGGGGGGAACTATTTTTAGAAAAGTGCCTTATGTTGTCTGTGAACAGTGTAACTTAAAATTGAAAAGTCTTCAGAACATTGGGTTAAGCTTCATCAAGTAATGTGATTATTTTCTCGTACTCTTAAAACCATTTCAATAAATAAAAATAATTTTTGTTTACTAGAAATGAGGATGTCAGAATATTATGCCAGAATATTAAGGAAGAAAATTGTTATCTTCAAAGCACTTCTTAAATAATAAGCTTGCTCTACTAAAGATATTGTTTTTATCTCTTGAAGTTCAAAGTAATAGCTAATTTGCCATAAAGCTTTCAGTCGCTTGATGAGTCCCTTAAGATAAAAATTCAGTTAATGAATTTATTACAAAGAGGTTAAGTGTGTGTTTCACTTAAGATTTTTTTTAAAGCTGTATAGATTAATTACTCTCTTACATTATGATAGTGGAAAACGTTATCAAATGTGACATTCTTGCTTTATTGTAGTTTGAATTCTCTTTTGTTTTAATTTTGTGTAGCAATTAATATTTACCCTATTCCTCATCCTTCATTCTTGCATTTTAGCCCTGGCTTGATTCCGTTCCATTGTTTAATCCTGCAACATCATCAGCTTCGACACTAGGTCAAGGGAGCAAAACTGAAATTTCATCACCATCATTGATGGAGGATGACTATGACAGCAACAATAACAGTTTTGATGGGTCTCAGAGAGATGGAAGTACAGAAGTTGATCGGAAGGACAGTTTCAAACTGGGTGAACTTTTAGGAACGGGTATGGAGATCCCTAAAACATACAAGAAAAGGAAGCGATGTGGCCAGTGCACAGGATGCACAACCGTAGGTAATTGCGGGCAGTGTCCACCTTGCAACAGCACAAGAACACACCAAGTTTGTCGACAGCGAAGGTGTATCAATCTAATGAATGAATCTTTAGCATCTGGTCCCAGCATCAAGAAAATCCGCATTAATACACAGGTTGGTGTAGATCCATATGGAACAGTCTGGGGTTAACTATCAAGCCTAATAGACAACTGTGACATTCTTTCTTCCACATATTCATAATTATGATTAACACTGGAGGTTTACTCCAAATGCGTTTATAATATCTCTTTTTCCTTTCTAATCCTGAATCCCTATAATGTTATTGAGCCTTAATGATGAAGTCCTCTATACATTAAGAATCAATAAATTAAATAAAAATATTCATCAAATTTTTGTTCCGAGAACTGTTACTTCCATTTTCAGGTTATCTTCCTTTGTTCAGTACTTGTTGTGACGATCCTTTTGATGGTGAAGGGATTTTAGGGAGTTGAAACTAGCTGTACAATTGTAGGATGAGGCTGCTATCTTTTACACTGTAAAAAGTAATTAAATGACAGTTTCTCTTTTGATGAGAAAAAATACATCTCTCTTCACCAGAAGGGGTACTGGTGTGAAATTTGAGTGTTATGAAAAAGTGCAAGCCTAAGGCATTGAATGACCCAAAAGGTAAGAGAAAAATGCTAAAGGGATTCAAGATAGGGAAGGTTGCAAATGTCTGAAGAAAGTCAAAATGAGGCTTGAGTGAGCCAAAAGCTGAGAGGGCTCCAAGCAGATTCAAAATTATCTCAAATATATCAGATGGACTCTTAAGCATCAGGAGAACTAGGCGGTTTCCGATGCAAAATTTAAAGAGCCTTGGAGCAAATTAAAGGAGCTTAAAAGAGACCCAAAGAGTCAGAAAGCATTGAAAGATGCCTAAAGTTGCTCTATGGGGCTCAATAGGTGATTGGTAGTAGGTGCCCAAAAATAGCTGAAGAGTGTGAAGAGATCAAAGGGGTCAAAGAAACTTCAGGTTACTGCAAAATAGGTTGAATCAGGTCAGAAGGGTATGATGGGTGCCATTAAGATCTAAAGGGAGTGAATATGCTATAATGTGCTGTACTTCTTACTGTTCTACTTTAACATGTAACAGCCCAATTATTCGCTCAGCATGCTCATCTACCTCCCCCAAGAGGCAGTGTTGAATTAACAAGAAGTAAAAATGCACTTTTCTGCACTTCCAAGTGCAACAATTTATGTGCTTGGGTTTGTCTTGACTATAATGCATAGATAGGACTTTCAGTGGCACATCTACTTTGCAAGTAGTTTGGAATGCTTGTGATACATCAACCATGTATTTATTGTTTTATTAGCCTTTTATTGCTTTGTTTAAATTTGTTGGAGTACTCTGATTTGTCACCCTCTTAAGTGATGATGCCAGATGCAATCTGGAATCCCTTCTTGCACCACCACACATGATAGTAATGTTTAATAAAAAATTATATAGCAAAGCTATGCACCAGCTATGCTACCCCGTCCAGCACAGACTTGAAAAGTATTTGTTTCGCCAATCTACAAATGCTTTGGCTATTGTTCCTCTAAATCCAAGGAAGAGACCCGTCACTGAAATATTTTTGAGGTTCTAATATTCTAGAAAGTAAGGTAAATTTGGCCGGCTGGTAAATTTGTTTCCTTTCATGATCTACTTTTTTAGATTGTCCCTTGCTTACCTCAAAAGATATAGTTGGGTCAACTATCTCAGCTTCAGCCTATGATCTGTTAATGGCAATAATATCAATGCACCCTGTACTTCCTTCATCAGCAAGGCAATGGACCTCTTAAATCTCAAGACCTTTCTCTCACAGAGAGGCAACTAACATTGATTGCATGTTGTTATGTCAATTCTCAACATTCCTCCCTTAGGACTGTTCCCCATATCATAGGTATCACAGGTAGAGGAGGTATTTTATTTGTTCATGAAATCAGTGGCGAGTTTTCATCAGAAAACCAAACCTTGAAACCAAAAATACTAGTATTAATATTACTAGAGAAATAACGCTGTGAGGTGTCGAAATATATAAGCAAGATTCAGTACGAAAATGTGCACACTATTCACTATTATGTATATTTATGCAGAACGGTCATTTCAATGGGTGTCCCCATCATCATCAGCTGATTGGGAAACCCATTGACATGATTTTTCTGGGTAAATATACCTAATAGAGAAGTTAGTATGCTATTTCCATACTTAATCTTGCTGACAAAAATATTTTCAGAAAAGTGCCTATTCATGTGTCTATTTTATTAACAGCATAGCGAAAGTGAAAATTATAGTTGTGTTAAGTATCTTCCAGGGATGTGACTTGAAGTTTGCCCAAGACATCTCTTACTATTTCTACCACTCTAGATATAAAAAAAAAAGTTTTTTGTTAATTTCTTAAAACAAGTCTCAGAAAGTTTTATTGGCATTTTGTACACTAATTACTTGTAAAAAGACATCAAACTTCTATTTGATCTATTTTTTATGTAGAGATTTCCTACATAGTAATTATATGCAAGCCATCTCATATACCTGCTTAGACTTGCTTTCCAAACATGGCTTTGCTTGAGGTTGAGACAGATGAGTATGCATTCTTACAATGCAGCCACAGCTGCGGTGTATAGAAAAAGAAATATGGCTATTTATTGGTACTCAAAAAGTTTCTAAATTAATATATTTATTAAAATAATTGTTAGTGCTTTTTTTTAAAATAAAATCTGAATTTGGAGAAAAGCTTTCATTGGAAAACTATCGTTAATATGTTAGTAATAGAATCCACATTCTAGGGATGGCATTAAGAGATAACAAAGTCAATAATTAAAAAATAATTAAATACAATGCTATGTTTACTTGCAGCAGACCTGCACAGACATAATGTATGGAGCGGACAGTCATCGTAATGAAACCACTTTTTCGGATTTTAGGCATCTTTTTCTCAGCATTATCTCAATTTCGATTTTTGTCACTATCACTAAACTTTCACTGTACTATGTATGTGCAAGAAAGTAAAGTGAAGTGATCCCTATACAGGCCATGGAGGCCCAGAGGGTTCAGGAGGTTGAGGCTCCCAGATTTTGGACATTCGGCACATGAAGGTGGTAAGGTTGTCAGCCTTACGCACCGGCCGCCTTTGCCCCCAGAATTGCTCCTGGTACTCATTTCTGTTACAGGCTGAGTCGACCCTGGGGCCATAGTGCCACCAGAAGGATTAGGCTAATTGAAAAATCTCAATGACCTCATCAGGAATCGAACCCGCGACCTTCCGGTTTGTAGCGCAGCGCCTCAACCACTACGCTACGGCGTACCCTGCAAGAAAGTAAAGTAAAGTAAAAAATATATAAATAATGTACTAAAACAATGATAAGATAGTAGCCTCATTCTACAGCTCTACAAAGCAATTACAGCTCACTACCTCACCCCATCAGCAAAACCTTTCATTCAGGTTGGAGCAAATGTTTGACGTAAACTGAAGATGGGAGCAATGTTCCTTTAAATATGTTCTTCGAAATGCCAAATAGATAAATTGTGATAAATTGTATGTGTATTATTCTTATTTCCATTCCATAATGTTCCCTGGTTATTAAAAAATGAGGTAGGATAAGGATTCTGTTCAAAATAGCAATATGTTCTTTAAACTGTAGATAATGAAAAATCAAAATGCATTGTGACTTGATTTAAAGATCATGCTTGCTTGTTATCATTCACCATATAACTTATTACAAAATGAAAGCTTCCTAATTAATGGTATTTTAATACACAAACACTGCTTACACTGTATTAAAATGAAATTACTTATTAGAAAATAGCAAAGTGGTAAATTACAGTATGAACTGTACATGCATAAGTTATTATGTTACTATCCAGTGAAGTAACGTCTTTTCGGTATTCTGTAGAATATTTATTATATATATAAACTTATTTTATAAATATCTCCTAAGATGTGTCATTGCTTACAGAGTAGTCTTTGCAATTGGTGGAAACAAGTTACTACTGAAATTACATGTTTTTATACTATAATAGCTATATTTTGGCCTCTCAGAAACCGAACTGGTTAAATTTGAATTATAAGAGACTTGGTTTAAAACTTTGGTTTATTTAAAAAAATATATATATTATTTTGTTAGGACAAAATGTTTTATTTGTCAGAACAAGAATAAAAGAGTAAGTCACTTTGGCTTGTGAGAGGCAGATTTATTATTATATTATATTGAGATAAATGAAGTTATTCAGCTTCAATTCCATAACTGTGAATAGAAAATTATAATAGGTAATATAACGAGATATCTTTATCTTGAAAAAATCCAGACCTCGAATTATATTTATTGTGACTATTTAGCTAATAAGGAGAATCATTAACATCCTACTTACTTTCTTCTGTTCTTAATAAATATTTTTTATTATTCCTCTCCTTTCGAGTACATATGGATCTTAACAGAATTATGGCTTTCTTTAACCGTGATTAAACTTCTACAGTAAAGTAAACTGTTTTAATTTTTGCTTTTTAATGCTTTACTATTACAAAATCTCGTGTTATTAATGTTGCAGACCTACTTATTATCATTCAAGATTTATAATGCAACACCACGCATAAAATTGTACATTATTTTTATATATCCTTTTGCTCATTGTGCAGTGATAAATTGTTTTTGATCAAAGAAGCTACAGTCATGAAAATGTTTCAGTGAATTTAGAAACTACCTTTAATATTTTAGTAATAGGATCTAAATTCAAGGGATGGCATTAAAAGATAACAAAGTCAATAATCCAAAAATCCAATTAAATACATTGCTACGTTATGAATTGATGAATTTACATAAAAACAACTGCACGTAGGTGCAATAAAGTGAAAGTGTTAAAAATAAAATAGTAAAAACATGTCACTAGACAGTTGTGATTGTTTGAAATTCCAGGAATCTTGTACTGAATTGCTCACTGATTCATTAGCTAGTCATTGTAATAATATTTTAGTTGCATTAATTCTTTTTTTTTTAAATTGAAAGTCAAGTACATTATAACTATATAATGTATAATTATGTATTTATATTAATTTATAAACGAGTTTTTATAGACATGGCTGAGAGAAATATGCATAAATTTGTAATACAAATTGCTATAGTCATTCCTACAATTATTCTCACGTGTCTTGTGAATGAGGTATACACTAATTCCTTATTCTTCCAACAGAAAATGCAACAAATGGTGTCAAATGGACCTAGTGGACCCAGTGGAGGCAAGGGAATGGCAGGTCCTCCTCCACCCTATAGTTCATCAATGATGCCCCAGCCACGTGGTATGAGTGGACCTGTAGGCAGAATGCCATCTCAATACAGCGGGATGGTTCCCATGCCAAGACCAGGCAACGTGCAGGTGAGTGCTTCCTATGTATTGATGCCAGAGATTTTAATATGGGGAGAGGGTACAGGGACAGTTGAATCATGTGAAGAGGCTTTTATAAAATTAGAATTTCATTAGGTATGATCGTATTTTATTTTAGAATTGATCCCAATTTTGTATGAGAATTGCACCAGATTTCATGCTAGTAAATTGGAGTCATTGCATTTTATTAAATTGACATCACTAAAAAAATTCAGTAAAATCTTTGTGAAATAAACATGGTGAAACTTCTTCCATAATAAATCGTTGCTGTTATGCCAAAACCACGAATGTGCAAAAATCCGAAATTTGATTTCAGTGCATTGCTGGCACCTGTTTACATTAATCTTTGTTCTGTAGGAACCACAAACATTGTATTTTCTTTCCTTGGTGAAAAATAGTTAGTTCCATTTCCATTAAAGTACAAGTTCTGCCTTATTTTTTATGCTACAATAACAAATGTGACCCATTTGTGATTTTTTAATTTTTACATATTCGTTGTTCTGGCATACCAGTGACACAATATATGCCTAGAAAAATGTAAGTACTGTAGCGAACTGCACAGTAAACTACTGAAGTAA
Organism: Ectobius pallidus; assembly: GCA_964059195.1. NCBI lineage: Eukaryota > Metazoa > Arthropoda > Insecta > Blattodea > Ectobiidae > Ectobius > Ectobius pallidus. The sequence goes on along the minus strand of CAXKWD010000001.1, from coordinate 157,186,919 downwards.
TTATCACAATCTCAATCCAGAAAATCCAGAAAATTAATTTCTTATTTGAGATAGTTAAGATAATCATAAAAATACCACTATGCCTTAATAGTCCATGATATTCAAATCAAATTATACCATGATAATTATTCTATATCAAGTTGTATTAATCCATGTAAGCTATTTAAAGCTGAAAGTGTATTTTTAGAAGTACGTGTGTGATTTGGTTGTCACAGTTTTGCAATACAATATCTTGTGCGGAAAGTTTCAAAAATGCAACATTGAGCGTATATGTAAGTTAAAATATTTGTGATAGAGTATGATGGCTTTTTGTTGTCAAAATTATGAATTGTTTTTTAAACTTTTAAAATGGAAAGGTTCTTAATGTTACATCATATGTATTTGCATTTTAATGAGACATGTTATCTTCATGCTTCTGCTAAAAATTATTTTAAAACTATTTTACAAGTTCTTGACTGTCTTAAAATAATGTTATCTACAACAAACTGATTGGTCTTACATTTTTTTAATTGACAATTATGTTACTTAAAGTTGCACAAATAAATACTTTTTCTTTGTAGAAAGTATTTATAAAGTGATAAATTTCAGAAACATTAGGTTTTTTTTCGCATTCTAGTCAAATATGATTTTTGAATCAACAGAAGAAAATGAAAACCATTTTTTTTTTTTTACAATGGCAAGTTATTAGATTAATATGGCTTTGCAGGGTTAAATCCTTTAAATATTATAACACTTTACTCCGTTAATAAAAATGTTCTATTAATAAAGACTTATATAATTTCAACATCTAAAGTCACAATCAAAATACTAAAAAAATAATATGAATTTAACTGCTTTTTAAATCTGTTCTGGAGAAGACTATAGGTATAGAAATTGCATAACATAAGCCTTAGTAATGCTTGAAATTGAGAGTTTTAAAAATTGATTGTTAAAGTAGATCACTTTTAAATTATGTTGTTTTGTAGTAATACTTCTGATGCAAAGCATTCATGTAAAATGCCTTTTCATGTATGTTAGTTTTTCAGAACATTTTTTAAATAGTATTTACCTTCAGTATTTTTCATCAATTTATCTGTAACCATAGGATGCCACATGATTAAGTTATGGATTTCCAAATTTACACAAGTTGAAGCATATGTGTTCTGCACTTAAGTAAGTTATTTTATACATTAATACTGTTTACTAAATTGTAAATACCTTTCAGGGTAAGGGCTTTGCTTTCTCATTATCATAATAATTTGCTTAGGAGCTTAGAATTAATGGTTTTGTTTACAAATTCGATTTACATAGAATGAAACTGTCTTTTAAGCTGTGTTGTTTATGTTGTTTTGCCTATATGTGTATTTATTTTGTTGTGTAGTAATTTGAAAGTATGAGAATAGTTTGTTTTTATCAGGTATGGCTTACAGGAACACTGCAAAACAGAAACAGATGCTTTTCATAAAAAGTTCCCAAATTGTTACATATATTTCATGTGAATCTATTTTGCATGCATGATTTTTTGTTCAGTTTTATTTTGTTTTATTTTTGTTTTTAAAAATTATGTTTAAAAAATTAGGTATGTTTACATTTGTTTAAAATGTTGGTTATCCTCTTGCGAATTTGATAAGTTTGATTTTCCTAATATGTAAATAATTTCTATAAGTTAATATATAGAATTTTAGAAAGTTTATACAGGGAAGTTAATATTACGAAAAAATAATATTGAGATAGATAAATACACTGCTTCCCTTATTTTAATTACTAACCTGAACCCAGGTTTCGGTGAGCCTTCCCACCATGTTCACCAGTTATACTCCATCTGACTGTTGGTCTTCATCAGCATCCTCTCGTGGGCTTTTGATGAACTTCTTGACGAGGTCATTTTCCGAGGGAATCTCGAAATTCATTAGATTGTTCTTATTTTTGTGGATGTAGATTTTCTCCCAAACCGTAAGTTGTCTATGTCCCTGAATACATTTTTTCAATTTCAATTTTTCTTAATCATGTCCATTACCTATAACATGTTCACTTGTCATCTACGTTTTTTGTGTGCTTTCCTCTCTAAGTACATAACCAACTGAAATCATTAGGACAATGGTGATTTCTCTGCTTAGAATCTTCCACTATTTCAATTTATATGATGGTGGGAAGGCTCACCGAAACCTGGGTTCAGGTTAGTAATTAAAATAAGGGAAGCAGTGTATTTATTTATCTCAATATTATTTTTTCTATAAGTTAAATTTATCTGGGACAGATAGATAATAATTGTCATTTATTTTTTTAACTTTAATGTCATTACATGCTGTTGCATTTGTCCACTACTGAAATAAAATGGAATTTATTAGTGCTAAAAAACCATTACCACCTTAAGGCGTTACTTATGAGATCAACTGTTTCTGGCCCTGGACACTATTACAGTTGACCTCTATCACATCACATGTTGATCTTTACTATTCCTTCGGTTTCATTATCTTCTGTTTGTCCATTACCTATAACATGTTCACTTGTCATCTACGTTTTTTGTGTGCTTTCCTCTCTAAGTACATAACCAACTGAAATCATTAGGACAATGGTGATTTCTCTGCTTAGAATCTTCCACTATTTCTATTGATTAATCCCATCTTAATCTATAGTTGTTCAAAAAACCCGAACTCATTTCCATTAGTAGACTTGCCAGTCGGTGTCTACTACTGGTTGGTACTTTCAAGGCTGGTTTTTTAGCGAAATAAAATTTATGATTTCGTGTTAACATCCTTCTATTTCGGTGAATATTTTGCGAAATTAGTTATTTTATTCTCCGTTTCACATTGATAACATTTACACTTTCATTTACATTGAAACCCAAATATAAAGCTGAGAAATGCAACCAATGTTATTTCAAAACAACTTCAGACAGTTTTTTGCAAACAGAAATGCCAATTGTGGTCCATAAAATATGAAACTTGTTGAATACCATATATTTTTCGTTTTTTACTCTATTGATCATATATATTGGTAACTTCTTAATAGTCATAGATATGGATAGCATAAAAGGAAAGAGACTGAAATAGAAATAGAAATAGAAACACTAAAAATTATGATTTTATAAATAGATGGAAAAAGGTGGATAAAAATTTTAATTCTCACATAGCATTAAGATATATTCTTTGTATGCAAAATACATTTTCAGACTAAAATCAAGTGCCAAAAGTAGGAAGGGTTTTAAACATACATGTATGAATGCATTGTTGTAATTTTCAACTCTGTTACATTTTTATCGTTGGCATAACACAAGTTAAAGTTAACGTATTATTTTAACATTCAAGGTTAAAACAAGCATGTTGAAATGCGGCGGGGTTCGGTACAGAGGTATCTATTGTCTTGCACCCCTCCACTATCTCCTTAAACTGTTATTCATTGGCATTCACAAATCTTTTGTTGTTTAAAATAAAATACTAAGGTAAAATACCAAATAAAATATCTTTCCATTGATGTGAGTTACATTCGCCAGCAACCTCTTTTTTATGATTTAAAGTTTCAGAATTGGGGTGTAAATTAGATTCGATGGCACATTAGATTCGAGTAAATACAGTAGTAATTCTGAGTTTTCGGCTGTTACTAGCTCTGCAGCTATCTTCTGGAAGCCATCTTCTTCCCAGCTGAAAGCTAGGAATTATTAAATTCATTCACCTGGCTGGAAGCCCGAGAGGTTATCACCCTGAATTATTATTATTTTACTGCTACAGATAACATCAGTACTGCTACATAATGATTTCCATATAAATTATCAAACTATTTCATTTCTAGAAAAGTTCCCTTTCCTTAAATTGTTTCTTATATTGGATTAGTGTGAAACTTCATGACCTTGATGCTATTATTAGTATAGCCTAAAGTACCGCAGGCATTCTCCATTTTCTTTAAATGTAAAAGGCTGCTGTTAGGATAGCATAAAGTACCGCAGGCATTCTCCATTTTTTTTAAATGTAAAAGGCTGCTGTTAGGATAGCATAAAGTACCATAGACATTCCTTATTTTTTGTGTATGCTATTATTAGGATAGCATAAAGTACCATAGACATTCTCCATTTTTTTTAATGTACCGGTATGCTGTTGTTTGAATAGCATAAAGTACTATAGACATTCTCCAATTTTTTATGTATGCTATTGTTAGGATAGCATAAAGTACTATAGACATGCTCCAATTATTTTTAATGTATTCTGTTGATAGAATAGCATAAAGTAGCGTAGACATTCTCTATTTTTATGTATGCTGTTGTTAGGGTAGCATAAAGTACCACAGACATTCTCCATTTTTTAATGTAATTTAACATTATGCATTGCATGATCCCGTTGATAGATGATTTATTGTAAATGTCGTCTAGGTTTGAGCATTATGGCATACTACTTTTTTCTTCTAGAGATAGTATGTTGTTTGCAAATAGTTTTTATTCAGGTGTAAATAAGAGAAGTGTTTGTACTAGAGATTGTAGAATTAGGAGTTTCTTGTATTTGGTAACACAAATCTAACTTTTATATATTAAGCTTTAAAACATTCAACTTCACATAACTGTTGTAAATAAAAACTTACCAATTCATAACGTATGTTCCGATGGGTTCCCCATCATCATCAGGTGATCTTATTTATTCAAACAGATCAAATTAATTACATACAGAAGTTATAGGGGGGTTGGAGGTCATATGAAAGTGGAATAGTGCTTTTTGGGTTTCTGTAAAACAAGTTTATAATATAATATTTGTGACAACTTGCCTTAATGAGTGAATGATTAGCATGTTTGCCATTACGTTATATCCACAGTTCATCGGTTCATCCCTGGCTAATGACTGCAAGGTTTAAAAAGCTTGATTCATAAACAGTAAAACAAATTAAATTAAATTATGAAATTTATAAATTCATAATTTTACATTAAAATTGTGAATGAATGCACATTTAAAAAAACCTGAACAATTTCTGAGTCCCTATCCATTATGTATGGAATTTATGTCGGTTAGGTGCAATCTGGGTAAATTTTATGTAAGCTCTACTGTTTCTTTTGCAATGTTTCATTCTAGTGCTGGCTTCTGTTTCATTCTATGTATCTGCTTGGTTTGTAGCAATAACAAGTTGTATGAATGCTGTGGAGCATTAACAAGTCTCACTGCTCATTCTGTGCATATTAAACTCATTGATCTCTCTCTTCATTTTACATTAATTAACCCTTCTTGGGCGACGATGTTTTATGGCTGTGGGCTGAAGGCATTTCATGCAGAAACTGTTGAAAATAATTTAAATCAGACATTCATGCATAAAAACAACATATACCTTGTATTTTTGTCAAATTCTGTCACTAATCTGGACCAGGAACGATGTTTTATTATTTTGCAAGAAAATATTTATGCAGAAACTAGACAAGTCTCACTGAGCGCATTATACGAGGTGTGTTCAAAAAAAGACCGAACTTTTGCTGTATTTGCTTTATTATTCATTATACAAACTTTTCAAACACTGTCCCCTTCAAAGTACTCTCCTCTACTATCAATGCACCATTGACATCGCTTCTTCCAGTTTTGGAATGCCTGCTGGAATGCACTTTCTGTGAAGGCGCGCAAAACTCTCGTCGCATTGTCTTGAATGTCCTTTATTGTTTGAAAACGACGCCCTTTCAAAGTGGTTTTCATTTGTGGGAAAAGAAAAAAGTCTGAAGAGGCCAAGTCTGGAGAATAGGGTGGATGGGGCACAACGGAAGTGGCATGTTTGGCCAGATAATTCGTGACAAGGAGCGATGCGTGAGCTGGTGCATTGTCATGGTGCAACATCCATGACTGTTTCTCCCACAGTTCAGGTCTTTTCCTACGCACAGCATCTTTCAATCGTGTTAAAATTTTCTGGTAGACTTCCTTCTTTACCGTTTATTCACGTGGTAGAAATTCATGGTGCACAATCCCTTTGCAATAAAAAAAACCAGACCAACATCACCTTCATGTTCGACCGAATCATCCAGGCTGTCTTTGATCGAGGAGAGCCTTTCCCCACCCGTTGTGTCATCCCCGTATGCTTGTTTAAGCATTTGGAATGTTTCGGTAAAACTTTTCTCAAGTTTCACGCAAAATTTCACACAGACGCGTTGTTCTTCCAACTCCTTCATTCTACCTTTATCATTAATCCGACGCGAAATTTGCACACAACCTTACTTAAGCGGCTGTCACTGCACAACTAATGCACCGATCGGAGTCCGGCAACCGGCAACCTATTACCAATAGATGCCGCTAGTGTACAAGGCAGCCAGAGGATTGTATCTGCAGTCGACGGCGAGCTATTTAAAAAGTTCGGTCTTTTTTTGAACACACCTCGTAAGTTTACGTTGGCCCACAGTAGGCTATGATTTTCAATTGGATCAGTATCTATTAAAATAAGAAGGCAGAACTTAGCCTTTTTGGATGATGGGCCTGTATCAGAAATACTCACTTCCATCTAGCGTTGTCACTTATGTTGCTCTCACTCTCAATAACGCTACAGGTAGCGATCTTGGAAAAATTTTGATCCCTATTGCTAAATGATAATTTTGACACTTCACTAATTAATTCATCAGTTTCGGAACCTGTAAGACACTTTCTTTTTTCCATTTTACCAAAAATAAGGGGAAAACACGTAACAAAGAAAACATGTCATTCGTTAGATAAGCATGCTCAATAAAATCCTCTACTAAAACCATACTGGACACATGTATAAGGAAATTCCCAAGTCTGATTAAGAAAACATTCTCCTGCCATCGTTTGAAATTTCTTTGTACAGCCTGCATGAGAAGAGTATTCAGAGAACCTACATACTCAGCCCTTGAGCGTGAGTATAGGTCTTGTATACAGTGCCTCCAGAAAACAACACGATAAATTTGAAAATGAGCTCAGAAATCTGAATCATAGGCTTAACCAGGCCGACCATATGGGGGTTATCCAGGGGTCCTCCCCCGGAAAATTTAAAAAATGAAGATGCAAAATAACAAATTTTAAGCTTCCCATGCTTTATACTTGTATTAAGTAATTTATGGGCAGACTTAAAAAAATTATACAATTTTCCTTTTTTTAATCAATGGGGGGGTTCAAACCCCCAAACCCCCCCCTCGGTATGCCTATGATCTGAAGGACCGTATTTTCATCGCTGGATTTCTGATTGTCAATCTGTATATTGTTAATTAACATAGATAATTCAGAATCGTCTCTCCTTTTTTATTTAGAAAAATAAATCACTACATTTTGCACAGAATGAAGTATGTGAAAAATGCAGCCTAAGCGTACTGGTATATTACTATAACGTATGCATGTGCAAGTTTGATGTTAACTTTAATTTCCGGTTTGACCTTTTTAATTGGCACATCTGTTCTTTTATTATCTCTCTTTTTTTAAGTTTTTTGGTACAATGGTGCATGTGTTGCAGGTTACAGGGTATGCTTCCTCTCAAGCACCTACATCATCAACAGGTTGTTTGTCAGCGCCTCCTACTGGTAAATTTGAATTACTCTCATCATTGACGATACCAGCAACATTATCTGGTTCTGTTATTAGTGGTGAAGGTGTAGGCTCAAGTAGCAACTCTAACTCTGCAAACACTACATTCCAAATTAACAGTGCTAATGTTCAGAAGCCACATTTAAGTGTGGTTACTGTTGGTGAAGATTCTGTCAGTACAGCTTACCAGAATGTTGGACTTCCAGCAAACTGCCCCATTCTTTATTTCCCAACATCTTACAAAAATGTTGTACCATAGTAAGCAAGATAATTTTCCACAACTGTGAACTGTGTTGTTCAGATATCTGAAATGGATGTTTGCCGAGGTATAAGACCAATCATTTTATTTTAATATGTTGTAGTGAAAGTGGAAGTTTCAGTGAAGGTATAACAATCCCTGTGATGGTACACCTTTTCTGACCCCTTTAGGGATAGTTGATTATTGATCCTATGTTTTGCCAAACAATAGACATTCACTAGGGATAATGACCCTCGCTAGCAATTGTAAACCATCACAACCTTGAGGTAGGGAGTGTGAACTAATGTACTGCAACAGTAAAACACTGAAATCTTCCAGAGAGTCAGTTTTATTTTATGATACGCAAAAGTCAGATTTCAGTGGAAAAAATCATTTTAATTCATATTCCTTAATCGTATAATGATATTTATGGCATTCTTTGTTTCTTAGGTTAAATGAAAATTAACAAATATGCAACATTTAAATTATCTAAAGAATAGCATTCTTGTTCCTTAGGTAGAATGCTAATGAACACATAGCGCTAACGTGAACCCTTAGTAATATCTGAAACCGAACACATTACCAATGATGGGCGGTAATATACTTCTGTCATACACATCCACTGACCGGGGCCAGTGATGGTGCACCTTCCCTAGTGTAATTCATGCATGTTATTCGTGTTATTCATGCATGTTATTCACTGATTATTTTAGTGAATACATTCACTAGGGAACTTATAACCATCCACTTTCACTATAACATATATGTATATATATATATATATATTTATATTTTTATATATTCATACATGGTATATGAAATTCATATATTTATTTAAACTATTAGGCTGAAACATGATGCCACCAGGCTTCTGCCATGCATAGCCTTCATCGAGAATCGGGTGGCTTATCACTGCTACAGTTTTTTACTATCTCTGCTACTTTAATTTCACACCGAAGATTCAAGTTAAAGAATACACAAATGAAACAAAAATTTCAGTATTTAACTCACCTATCTTAAAATAGATTTTGAAAATGCTCTCCCTTCTGTTCTGCACATATCTGACAACGCCGTATAAAATTTTGGAATAATCTTTGCAATTCTACTTTGGATGTTTTGTGGATTTTTCTTGTTACTTCAGTCTGTAATTCTTCCAGAGTATGTGGATTATTACAGTACACTTTTTGTTTTAAGATTCCTCGCAGATAAAAGTTATAAACATTCAAATTTGGAGAATGAGTTCCATTTAATATTCCAATTGTAAAAATGTTATAAATCAGTATACTCATTGTATACTTCTTATGACTGTAAATTTATATTGTTATTTGTAGGGCTGTACCGATTAATCGATTAAATATTTAATCATCGATCAATTACATTTTCCGATTAATCGGTTTAGTCGAATTCTGAAAAACGTTTCTCGAGAAATGGGTCAAATGACCAAACTCTTTTCTCAGTGCCGAGTGAGAGATTTTAGTGCTGCCGGTATTATTGTAAACAAGCTACGATCGTGTCTTAAACATTCAAATGTCAACAAACTCGTGTGTCTCAAGTCTTGGCTGAAAAAGTAACCGGAAATTTAAGTTTTGTATATGTTTTTTCACTAGTTAACTATTAATGGTATTGATTAATTCAGTATTTCTTCTGATTAATTATCTGTAGTGTAGTAGTTATTAAACGTGTAAAACAATATTAAATATACACTCTGGTTTCGTTTGAAATACTGACCTGTTTGTCGATTAATGTCGATTAATCGATTAAAATCAAGCATTAACTCGACTAGAAATTTTAATCGACTTTCAGCCCTAGTTATTTGTAATCATTTTGATGTGTCCTCAACATATGGTTTCACTTTTCCATAGTATAGTGACTTCTGAAAATGGATTTGAGAACTTCTTGTGATCTCTGTACATAATAAAATATTGAAAGACTTTGGTTCCAGTGTAAATTCCATTAGTCCACGACTAATTATTCTCTTGTCTTCAAACATGTATGGAGAGCAGACATTGAGTGATTTGCCATGTGGGCTGTTACTCTGTCTTGTTGAAAGTATGTATATTCTTCAGTAAGCATACCTAAAAGGGATCAGTATTTCAGTCACGAAACATTGCTTATTTATTAATTTGTAGTGAAATATTGGACTGAAATAATCTGCATACTCTGGATGAATTATAGACTGAAGTAACAAGAATAATCCACGGAATGTCCAAAATAGAGCTGCAAAGAGTGTTCCATAAATTTATACTGCATTGTCAGATAAATGCAGAACAGAGGGGACAGCATTTTCAACATCTTCTTTAAGATAGGTGAATTTAATACTGATTTTCTTTTTCATTCATTTGGGTATCTTCAGCAGGAGATTAAAGTAGCGAAGTTTGTATAACTTGACAAACATAACACTAAACTACAAATACAAAAATAAGATGCTACAAGAGGAAATGTTATTAAAAATACACAGGCTTTAATGATGAAAAGTTTATAATAGTATGAGTTAATATACATGGGTTCTGAAAGTAATTATTTTTAAAATAAATGCAAAGGTATTCCCTCTTCCTAGATCTGGCCACTAGCTTTTTTCTTTATATCAATACTATTTTCTTCTGGGACTTTTGATTTGGAGTTCTTTGGTGTTCTTCAGTTTCTCATAATTTCTCCATTGCTCTGGTACTCATATCAGCTCTCTAAAATGCTTACAGGCCGAATACCCCGGCAAATTCCATGAGAACTCATACGTAGCTCACAGTTGTTGGCTTCACTTATACTTTCTGGATGACTAATGTATTTTAACATAAGCATGAATGTTATTTTATTGTAGCTTTGTAACATTGCTTCTATGTGTATCTTATTTTTTTAGTATTTATTTCCTTTATAGGTGTTCTCGGTAATAACTTTCTTCCTTTTCAATGAGGGATTTATGCATGTAATTCAAAATACCATCTTATGTCCTCAGGTTTTTAACTATTGTGAAAAAGTCCCAAACATGGATCTTACAGTTTTCTTGCTTAACTTATCAATATAAAGTAAACAGCCACATTGCGAGTACAATTTTTCTGCTGCATCTCTACCCTCCCTATGTAAGGCAACATTATTCTATAATGACAATAACAGTACAGCAAACTCCTGATGATCTGTGGGCAGATTATCCGGTTTGCGGATTATCCGTGCACAAAAATTTGAATTTCCCGCACTTAATTTTGAATTTTCTGCATGTCATTTCCAATTTCCCACACTTGATATTGTCAGATTTTGAATTTCCTGCACTTAATTTTGTCATATATGTGCAATATGGTGACAAAATGCAAGAGATTCGAAATTAAGTAACAGGATGTTAGAGGGATAAATGCCACTATTTTGATATTGGATATGAATATATATTTAACATGTTCTATTTCTTTTTTCCTCTGAGACTAATAATTTTTCCATAATTGTATCAGGTATTTTACTACTTGATGTTTTATAATTAATCTTGACTCTGCAGAAATACAAAAACACTACTACTAGTTCAACAGTCACATGGCATGTGATCTATGTATCACATTGTAATTCTGCTTTTCTTTTGAACTTCCCCAGATTGTCCTCAGAGTAACTAGCAAGCATTTGTGTAATTTCACGTATACTAACAAATGAAAGTGTTCCCCCCCCCCCCCCCAGTTAATTTAACTAAGTTAATTACATAATCTTCAATGACAGTATTTTTTTACTAATGCTTCTAACACTCCTAAACTAAACTCCGTGGCGCTACATCCCTGGAGGGACTTGGCCGCTGCGTCATCTACCACAGGCAGATGGCAGGATTGGGGGCATGTGGTCAGCATGCTGACACCCACGGTCGTTAATGGTGGTTTTCATGACCGGAGCTGCTACTTCTCTATCAAGTAGCTCCTCAGTTTTAAATCACAAGGCTGAGTGCACCCCTGCCAGACCTCCCTACCTCAGAAAAATCCGAGGAGGTACCGGGGATCGAACCCGGGCCAACAGATCAGTAGTCAGCAACGCTAACCACAAGACCATGCCGGCGGTCGCTTCTAACACTATGTACGCGTATATATAAACTGTACATACTATTTTAAAATTATGAAATAAGAAAGATATAACATTTCATTTATGTAATGGGGGTGTAAGATGGTATTGTGAATATACTTTCATCTGAAAGCATTTTTGGTTGTTGAGAATTTTTGCTGTACTGAGTGTAATTCCTTTTGCTATTTTATGTAATGTATCTGCTATAGTTCATTTCTAATATCAAGATAATTATTACAGACATTCAAACTGTAAGTAGGTAAAGTGTAGTTTTTTGTTTATTGGTTTTCTTATTTAATTATCATAAGCATGAAACATGCTGTTGTACATTTAAGTTTCTGTAAGCCCTCCATAAAATTTAAAACAAAAATTCGAATCAATCTGAAATGCTCTCTTTCATTCTTCATATTAATTCCAGTTTCTTATATATAAATTTTAATCAGTAAAGTTATACCCCTAACCTCCAACATGTATACTTGAATGTAAATAAGGTATGGTGGAACCAATCTTTTACACTTCTATGATGCGAAGGAAAAGTAATGTAAAACAATGTAAAGTTATACCCCTAACCTCCAACATGTATACTTGAATGTAAATAAGGTATGGTAGAACCAATCTTTTAAACTTCTATGATGCGAAGGAAAAGTAATGTAAAACAAGGGAAAACATTAATATAATGTAAATATGGAAAGACTTGAGTTAAATACAATTATAATACTGGTACTAATAAATGTACAGTTTTTTTTACTATTTACCATTGCTTGGGTATAATAAAGTCAACTACCAATAAACAAAAATTAATAGTGTACCACTTCAGTAACTAGTAGCATACTTTAGAACTTCAATATTCTTATTTCAAAGTTATAAAAAAGCCAAAGTTATAAAAAGGGACTGAATTGTTGATTACAATAACAAAACACTTTCTCGTTGTTTTAATGTTAGTATGTGTCTGGCCAGGATGTGGCATTAAACATTATGAATCTGATGAAATTTTTGTCATGATAAATGATTAACAGTGAAATAACTTTGAAGTCTAGAGATATTTATTTTTCTTCTCTACTATGTGGCAATTATTGGCAACTTTCTTTCAGTAATATTTCCTACAGCTGCACTTTCATCTAAAGATATTTCAAATCAACCACTATGAACAACCTTTTAATACCTTAAACAGAAACTGAGATTTATATATTTATCTAATTCTTCATAGGTTTTCTTCAGGTTATTATAAATTTACCTGTTTCTTCAGAGGTTTTCTTCAGGTTAAGAGATTTAATCTGAGCACACCTTCAGTGTTAAAGGGATATACTTGAATGTAATAAAGAAACAAGGTTGATACACTTAAACATTTATCTTAGTAAATTTGATATTCAGCATTATAATCTATATAATTCAAGAGAAGAGGCCAGAAAGTATATTTATAAACTGGTTTGAATTTGATACCACATTGTCTTACTGTTAACACTGCAATAATAATACTGAATTGGTAATTACTAGTGTACTCTTAATGTACAGAATCACAATTTAGCTTTCATCCAAGGCACACAGAAGCCATTATGAAGGTCACATGCAGTGATTACTGTTACATTAGCATGTATTATGCTCATGCTTATACGAGATATCAAAGAATGTGAATTTACATTGATTACAGAAAATTCTGAATTTATTGAATTCAGTTTCAACCCTGACAAAGTCTTGCAGTTCTTTTAACCTATATGAGTTTACTTCCATACTCTCTTTCTTAATGCAACCAAAAAAATAGTAATCATAGTGTAATCATCAATCTGAAATAATGTTGAGTGAAGTTTTCTCGGGCAGTCAGCCAGGTGTTTGCGTCAATTAAACCCGACGTTTAAATTGGCACCAGACAACATGAATAGGGACGTGCGCATTAACATCAGCCCGATTTGGAAGAATTGTCTCCAAACTGTTAAGCACGGAAGAGAGCGGACCAATGGGAAGACACAGAGCCGTGCTGACACCTGATTGGTCGGTACGGTCCAAGTAGCTTTTAATATATATACGACCCCAGGACGACCACTCGGCACTTCAACGCCTTTGAAGATGGAGGCAGCGTTGGCCTCCGAAACGTCGGGTTTAATTGACGCAAACACCTGGCTGACTGCCCGAGAAAACTTCACTCAGCTTCTGCGCCAGGAAAACCTCAGATCCTACATCTGAAATAATGTTGTTTATACCAAATAACAAACATATAAACAACATTATTTCAAACGAATTGTGGTGTTCATTACAACTCATCAGAACTGAAGATGGCGCAGAAAATACGCCGAAATGCATTTTCTATTTAAATAATGACACATCTTGGTTCCACACAGAAGAATCCAGCTTTCATCTACATCTTTATATGCTATTTTTGAGTGGATCAAGATAAGTTGTGTGTTGAGGGTTAAGGTGGAACTTGGTTACATTTTTAAGGGAATATTTAGCTCATTAAGAATAAAATTCCCAACACATCCATCTGTAGATATCCTTGAAAGAGGAAAAAGAATGTTTTAAAGCACTCTTTCTGTGACTTTAGTTCTTTAAATAGATAATTTTTTGTTTAAGTATTTGTAACTTTTATTCCCTTAATACAGGCAATATTGCACTTTCACAATAATGTAGGCCTATATTGCTGGGGTGATTTTTATTTATGATCCAGTTATCCATATTTCTTCATAGCTAGATTATGCCAGGCCCCAGTTCGTTCAATTAATTAGAATTCTACTGTAATTCACATTACCAGAATATTAGTGAGTGTCATTATATAAAGTTTACTACTGTGGCAAAGAGGATGTGTTTGCTATTTTCATGCAGTGGGCCCAGGTTTGAATCCTGGTCAGGACAAATTACCTAGATGGAGTTTTTTTTTTCTGGGATTTTTCCTCATCTTTGAGACAAATGTTGGGTAAAAACCCTTGTTTTCACTGGATATCATCTGACTGTCTTATCATCTTCATCCCATCCTCACCTTGTTTAGAGTGAAAATGTGTGAGAAGGTTATGTCTTATCCTATGTGTCTGTGCTGTCTTGGAGGTGGCCCCAGCATAGAACCGATCTCTCATCCAGGGAGGCCCTTTTTGTTCTTATCTGGTCAAAAAAGTATGTATGTATGATCAATAGATAAATAATCCCTCCCGCCAGGTTGCTGCCCTATGTATGGGTACATAAATTAAAAGGTAAAACTACGAGTAAGAAAGAAAAAGTCATTATATAAGGGTTAACAATAGTTAATATTAAATTAATAATGTCACTACAAAATGGACAAGATCGAAGAATATTATTATTTCATAAATTACACATATTCATGTTAAAGCAATTAGCAGTTACATGTAGTGCTTAAGAGCTGTCTAGCAAACACTAATTTTATGAAGAGATTTTGATCATGCAACAAATTATTCACATAAAAAGTCTGTATTTTACATGCAAAAGGAGGTAAGTTGTTTCTGTGTGCTTATTTTATACAAGTTTTATTGGGCACTTTGAATTTATTTATTTGCTTTGTAACATAATAAAATGGTCAGTTTCAAGACATCTTTAAACCTTATGTTATTACAGTGTGGTTGAAGCTACTATTTAACCTTCTAATCCACTTGCCATAAAAATGCATAGAGTAGTTTAATTCTGGATGAGGAAAATTATGTATGACTTTAAATGAAGTCAGTGTTCACATTAGTTCGCTATATAACTCATATTCAGAAAGTCCAGGTTTAATTCCTAAGGCTGGCTAATTTGACATGTGTTTTTTCATGGTTCCCCAGTCATAAAGGCAAATGATAAATTGGATATTTACATCATCATCGCTATTTCATCCTATATCGTATCCATTTAAATTAATATCAGTTGAAATTTACTGACATAAAATACATTAACAATAGAAAATAATTGACGATCAATAGTTTCATGGCCTACTGTTTGGACACAGATCCCGAACTCCTGATATGGCCTCGAAGCTGAAAGGAGTATAAATAATGAATTATATATGAATTCATATTTTAAAAAATCTCACAAAATTATCCTGCCAATTCAAGACAGCACAAAGAGTTCCTCCACATAATGGTCTATTTAAAGATTTGCATGGCATTGCTATATATATTAGCTGCTGGACACATGCTGCGCTGTCAGCACTTTTGTTCCAAAGCTCAGCAATGGCATTATTGCTACCTCAGAACTTAGACATCTGAGATGTCAGCTTGTACAGGTGGTTGCTCCATCCATCAATGAATTTGAGTCACGTAAAAGTATGGGAATTAGCAGACAGTTGGTTTTGTGCAGTCCTGTCCATGATGCTGCTGACTGTCACTTGCTGAATTACAAAAATGGGAATTCTATTATTTCCTGTGTATAGCTTGCTGATAGAGCTACCAGTATGGGAAACAATAAAATTCCAAAGTTTATTGAAAAATGTTGTAATGAGTGTAATAATGACAATGGCATCAAAAACTATATTAAAAGCATTGGCCATAAGTCCTTCTATTCTGTTCAAATTAAGTTAAAAATAGATCGGTAACTATATTTACACTTGTCGAATTTAATTTGGCATGGTATTTTTTGTTTAGGCCTTCCTAGTCTGAAGAAATATCTTATATTAAAAAATAATTGTGACACTTTTGTGTTTTGGTGTCTGGGTTTTGATTCGTGTATGGAGACCTAGATGAGGAGACATTTATGAATATAAATAATAATATGGTAAATGCAATTTTTTAAACCATATAAACATAAGAAAATGTTATAATTTACTTTAGCATTTTTGGCCGGCCGATTTAGCATAGTGCTGGCATACTGTGCTCAAGGTCGCGATTTTGATCCCGGTTCAGGTTAATGGCATTTATGTGTGCGTAAATGTGGCATACTCATGTCTGTCATTATTGCCAGCAACCTGTTGAGAATAAGAATATGTTTTTTCTACAAATCTACCTGTCTGGCAGTTGATGATTTATCGGCTACTCTACCCTCCAGATAGCTACACTGGGGTACATCCTTCCAGATTGCATTGATGGTGAGGTCATGGTGCATATTTTTAATCTAATTTTCTGAACAATGTGCAATCTTAAATCCCCCATTCACTAATACAGAAAATATGCAGCTTGAAATCAACTACTACATTTTCAAGATGCATACCAACAGTCTTTATTTTCATATTTATTATATTTTGTGAGAGTTCTCAGGTCTTTATGGCTAGACGGGTTGAATATATTTTTGTTTTCAGTGTCACAAACATCTTTCTCTGAGAGGGCATGTGCCTAGAAGTTTAGTAGCAGCAATTATTTTTTATTTATTATAATTTAATTGTATTCAGTGACCGACCAGACTTCTTGAAACGTTCTTTGGAATAGTAATTTTTTTAAAAAGTAAATGTTATTTATTCCTAATGTAATCAGCAGAATTAGAATGTGCTGATCATTGAATGTTTGTGTAGGGGCATCACATGCTGCCTACATATGCAATGTACCCAGGCGACTCCCGTGGGGGAAGTTTGGCAGCTCTTCAGCAACAGCAGCAGCGACTTATGGCACCCCAGTTCACAGCGCGACACCCGCACATGGGTTTTACAGTCCGGCCACCCCACTATTTCCTGTGACAAGCTTCAGTGACAAATGAACACTACCGTTTATCCATGGTGCAGGAGAAGTGGACTTATTATAAGTGAATATCTACAGACTTCCCAGAGAAGAATGAGATAGATTGCTAGTGATGCCTAATGAAGACATCAGTTTCTTTAAATGGTTTGTAGAGTATGTTGAGAATTATTTGATGTTTTCTTTGAATAGGGAACAGAGGTTGGTGGAAAACAGTATACATAGTATCAAGCCAGAAAATATGTTTAGCTACAGACTAGTAAAAAGATATTGCGAAAATACCTATGAGTAAATAAACTATTTTGCAAGGTATCTGGGGAGATAATGTAAATACAGAATTGAATTATAAATCATTTAATGAATTTACTTGTTTCAGGTGCATTCAGAGCCATGTTGTGATTTTAACTATTACAATATTTTTTTTCACACTGGTCAATTACAACATACTCCACTATTTTCATCATTTAAATTTGTGTAATATTTAAATTTTACTATACTGTTATTTCTGATAAGTATTTTCTGTTTTGTAGTGAATTAGGCTGTATTTATTTTGAATGACTTCAGTGCACAAAGTTTTTGTGTGATTATTGTCTCGTATAATTTCTGTCTGTAGAACTTGAACTAATACCCATGAATACAAGTATATTGTAACATTTTACTCTGACTTGGGCTGAGCTATTTCCGAACAAACATACTGACAAACATACCTATTCAAAGAAACATCATCTTTTATAATATCGCCAAATGAATGGCGTGCAATGTTCCTTTATGTACTTACCTTGATAAGAGAGGTAATTAAGTGTTGTTTCAGTGGATTTAGAAGCACATACCAAGAACTGCAAAGGCTGCTGCATAATGCCTCTTTCCATCATTGTGAATATTTACATAACCCTGTGTTAATTACCCAAGCAATAATCCTTGATAGTTAGCTTGTAAAAAGCTGAAATGTTGCAATCCATTGCCAGTTACATGCTGAAGGTGACAGTACCACTGCCAGAATATTGAAATAATGCTTACGAAATGAGCAAATTGAATTGTGAGATGAATCTGTTTAAGTTAATAAGGATAGTAGTAAAATTAGGGGGCGATGAGAGAGTCCTAGATGCAGTAAATACTATCATTCAGCACTTTAAAGAGGGTAAACCAATTAATCATTCCACAACAGACTTCATTTACCAAGAGAATATCTTCTTTGTCTGAATAAAGAAAAATACGAAAATAATTTAAAACACATAGGAAAAATTGAAGTATTGTATTAGCTTCTTCTTTTTACATTTTGGCAATAAGAAGTGGAAGAGAAAAAATCTTTGATAAAACGTGAAATGGTTTCAAGCTCAGGAAATATCTAAATAGCATATACATTTTAGTGCAAATAGAATCATAACTGTCTGTTTAACATGGCGTCTTGGATTTGTAAGTGATGTTTCAATCAAATTGCTTTCTTAGCTTAATTTTCCCGAAATTTAGACTGATTGCAATGAGTGGCTCTTTTGTCCACTTTTTAATGTCTGTGGATATGTGGTCAGTCTGTCTTTTATTTTATGGCTGTTAGATCACATAATTTGGTAATAGGTTCCAACTGACTGTAAATATTAAAAAGCGAACAATGGCTATATATCGATCAAGGTAGCCGAGATGGTAGCATTTTGAACTCGCATTCAGAAGGTCCTGGGTTCAAACCCCTGGCAACCATTTTGACTTTGGTTTTTTCATGGTTTCCCCAGTCGTAAAGACAAATGCTGAATTGGATATTTACTTACCATTTATCATCACCACTATTTCAGCCTTTATCTAATTCATTAAAAATTGAATATCATTTGAAATTAACAGTGCTAAACACATCAATAATAGAAAACAGATGCACATCAATAGTTACGCGATGTAGGCCTATACACAGAATCTGACTTGTGATGTGACAATGATGTTCAAACGAGTATAAACTGAATAAAATTAAAATTAAACAAAACTGAATTTAAAAAAAAAAGGAATTAATATGTTAATCACATTCAGTTTTGATCAGCACCCTTAACACCCAGAAGATGTCAGATTGTCAAAATGTTATTCAACAAATCCATGATGCTGTGCCACTCCCAACAATCATTAATTATTGTATTTAGTTAGAGAAGTCTTACAAGTCATAAAGGAAAATAATTTTAAATTAAATTACATTTAACCTGTAACAAGCAGATGGGTTGCAATAATTGTGCTATAATCATTTCATTTACCATGGACAATGAGGCAAAAAAAAAATGACTTTGCTGATGTTACTTTGCAGTGTGGTCTTCCACAGCGCACATTGAAGTATGACCTTGTTCAGTCATTACTTCATATCCCAAACTCTTTTTTATTGTACACCGGATTCCAGATCTGCAACGAAGTAATATTTTTAAAATGTGTATAGAAGTATCTTAGAATCAATACAGTTAAGCTCTATTTGAATGTATAAACCCCTAATAACCTTGCCTTTGTATAAATATATGTTCTTTGCATAGGAAGGCAGCTCAGTAAGTGTTTAGATTATACATGTTAAATAATTTCTACTACAGATTTTAGGTTGTGAGAAGCCGAAAATGGGCTATTAGCAATAAGGGAGATTGTTCTCTCTGTTCACTCTTGTAAAAAAAATAAGACGCAAGATCCAAATAATTGTTTCTTCATTTGATAAAATTTGCATAGCTTTAACTTTCCACCCGCGAAAGGAACTGGCCACCCTATGCAGTATCATCTGGCCTAATGTCCCTCGGTCGAGCCGTGGGCCTCCCTCCCATGGCTCTGTCCCAGGGCAGGACCAGCCTCCGGGCCGAACACTTCATCATCATCATTAACTTTCCAAGTGATAATATGTGTATTCTTTAAAATGTAGAGTCGTACTGTTTCCTTCATTTTTTGAATGGATGTTAGATATCCAAATTGAACAGGAAATGTAACCTTGTAATTGAATTAACCTGCTTGCTTTCAAAACTTCCTACAATGTTTATAGAGCAGTTTGCTGTGATCAGCTTTTAATTTGTGTATATTCCATTATCAGTTTCTTAATAACTATATGTTTCATATTTAGAAAGCATGCATAAAATCTTCTCTTAATAAAAAAAAAAACTTTATTTTAAAATTTAATAAACAATGATACAATTTGTGTGGATGTTTCCTCTTTTTGACATGAAAACTATGAGATTCTGGTATAAAGGTTGGCATTCAGAAATCTGGACATCAAAAATCTGGTTCCTTCAGATGTCCAGGATGGATTTCAGAGCCCATTTTGTAATTTACCGTGTTGGCATACCAGTTTTCTGGAAGCGCCATTTTTGTTTTAATGGTGCTGCACTCCAGAATCAGCTATTGGTTAATGCTTACATCTGCTAACAGGCATTACTGCTCATTCTTTTCATTTTTTCATTTTTTCATTTAATTGCTGCTGTATAGCCTTGTTCTGAATTCGTGTGGTGTCGATCACAGAGAAATCAGAAATGCTAAAAAACTTGATGGCCGCATCTGTGCGCAAAAATCTGTCATTTTTTAAAATCTGGCACTACTCAGGTCTGGAGGTTGCTGGATTTTTGGATGTCAACCTGTATTTCTTATTTAATAAAATGTGTAAAATGGTATTTTTCCTCCTGCATTTTCTCTTATTTTTTCTTTCTTTCTTTCTTTCTGTGTGTGATGGAGGAGTAGGCAAAATAACATTTCAAACTTAAATTCTTAATGATAAAGTCATATTAAAATCATTTAATCTTGAAAACACTCCCCCACTGGCAGGTTTCTTGGAGTGGTTACCATTCACTCATTTCACCTATTCCTTCTCAGTAGTAATAACATTCACTGGATGATTTGACTGCAGCACAGTTTAGAAAGTGGTTATTATTTCCCTGTTGCAAATTGCAGACTATGCAGTTTGGATCTAGCTGTAACATAATTTGGAGCAGATTTTTGGCAGCCAGTATAAAATCTTAATTTCTCAAAAGTGGTAAAAGTGGACATTCTCTCTTAGTGCTAATATCCTTTCATTAACGATGTTGTTATGCTGTTTAGGTATGTGAAAACTGGAGTATTTCTATGTTAGTGAATCAGTTTTAAGACATGTGCTCTCTATTTATAAAAACAGGATCTTTTAAATTCTTTTGTTTGAAAATGTGAATGGAGTGAATGTGAAGCTCGCAGTTTTGATACTGCACCAGGAATTACCATAAAACTCCTTGGGAAAAAATACTGGTATAGAACACTTTTTTTTTTTAAGCAGAAACAGTGGAAAAATATACTTTATCTAAAAGTGTGTAGATACTCTTTCTAGAAGTTGAAATTCTTCTTCTTTATATCCTTAATCTATCAGATTTGTTATGTCTTGTAATTTATGATGTAGTGCAGTATGGTCCAGCTGGCCACATGCAGACCTTAATGCCTTTTCCTCTAGCCCTAAACAGTATTCTTAAAGTACTTTTTTTACTAAACAATATATATATATATATATATATATAATTATTTTAAATTAAAAGATAGAAATATGATTCTGTTTTTATGAATCGTCGGTATTTAATTAAAACAATGTTATGTTCAGGGGTGCCCATCCTTCCAGTTTATCAAAAGTAATCCAAACTTATATCACCCAAACCTCAAGAATAGTATCCCCTAAACAAATAACAGTAGGCCTACTCTAGAACTCCCTCCCAAGGAAAAGGTATTAAGATTTGACTCTTTTTAGTTTTAATATATCATAAAATTATAATTTTGCAACTATTTTGAACCCCCCCCCCCCTCCAGAAATTTCAATGGCACATTCTACATCTTAAAGCCCCTTATGGGCACACCTGTTATGTTCAACAAGTAAGCCAGAACAAAGACTTAGATCAATTTCATGCATTGTCACTCCTCCTCTTTATTGCCTTGTTTCCATTAAAGCTAAACCACTGATTCTTTTATGAATAGTAATAATAATGGTAATGATAATTGTCATAAAACCTCCTAAAGTCTTAAATATTAGCATTGGCGCACTCGATGCCTAGGAAGAAATCTGTCCTGTGACTAAATATGGTATTTGACTATTCAGAAGTGTATTGATATAAGTCACTTATCCTAATTTCACTGCATAAAGCCATCTACGATGTCATCATAGCCTTTCAGTTGATTTACATTGCATTTCAAAAGGTATGATTGAACTCTCACAGCGAAATATAATAACTTTTATTTTATAAGCATTGACTTGCCACACTACCTAATTCACATACCAAGTTTTGTTGGCAGAATGGGTTTCATGTGTCCTTGCCCACATTTTTGGCTACTTGGCAAATAGTTGAAGAGCCCAAAAACATGTTTTTGTGATTGTGCGTGCGTTAGGGTTGCCACCTTTTGGTAAGGCTAAGGAGGGACTCTTATCGAATATATGCAGATCGCCGATCTTCATACCTAAATTTGTACACGGAACAATTTATTAATAACTGAAAGACGGAATATATTACAAAGCCAAAACTGAATAGGCTATGTAACAGTAACACTAATTAGAATAGAAAAGAAAAGATTAGCAAAACAATAAAATAAAAAAAAACCTGGGCAAATTCATTACTTGAAGTTGTATTTCTTGTTTGATTTGGCAGCTTCTAATAGTTGCTTGTTCTGTTTCACCCTCACTAAATAATCTTTGCAGGTATCTGTAACATTTGTAGAAATGATTTCACTCTTTATGAGGTCAGCTGAGCACCTATTTCTGGATTCTGTCCATTTTAGATTCAAGAGAGAGAACACTCTTTCCACAAAGGCATTGCTACCAGGAATGCTTAGAACAAAGCATTTGAGATTGTTCTTTACCAATCTCCTGAATAATTTTCTTCCATTTCATACTCATACTTAGTCTCTCCTTCTGTATAGTTCACTTTAGTAGCATTTATCATATCTGAACTGAAGCAGAATTCCTCATATAGGCCTAACTCATCCAAATTAACATCAGATTCTACATTATGTGCCTTCACAGAGTCTTTGAGATGTTTGAAAGATAGTGAACTCTTAAGATTCAAGTTCTTCAGTGTTCCATAAGATTGTTTTCTGTGAAGTCAAATACTTTCTCTAAGGAACTTAAAGCTTTCTCATAGAATTTAAAAAATAATGTACACTCATAGACATGTTTCGAAAAAATTATGAACATTGGCAATCCAGACTCTGACTAGATAATGGCTTACCACTAGGTTTAGGAATAACAGGATAAATATTTAATTAGTTCCTACTCAACGAACGACACATAAAACACACAGAGAACGTGGATTCAAATTACAACTGATAACACTACACACGTCTTGCTGTGCTATAATTCCAGAAGGAGCTGTACTTGGCAAATCAGTGCAGAGTGTCATATGATCTGTTTTCGGTACTTCCCCGTCGGATCACCAGTTAATGGCTCGCACGCTGGTTGTACAGATCACGGACATACCCCAAGATTGCCCGTGCGACTTATACAAATAAATTGCAAAGAATAACATCATGGGCGGTGATTTCAATGCTGCCAACACGATGGTACGACATCGATATCTTGACCATGAGACGAAATTCACAAAAGACGCCACCAAGAATTGCTGTCTCATATTTTGTTTTGGAATAATTTGGCGTCCCGCAATATAATGCGTCTCTCTTAGGCATAATTCGGGACGCTGAAAATGTCCTTAAAATGCGGGATGTCCCGCCTAATTCGGGACAGGTGGCAACCCTAGCGTGCGTGCTTAGTCAACTCTTTTCAAACAGTGATTTAGATAACTTCGAAAACTGATTACTGTGTGTCAGGACTGCTACTAGTAATTCATGTCACTTACCAGTATCTGAAAACACTGAACTTGATGACAAAGTATTCAATAATTATTTAGATTTTAAAAAGTTTAATAACATGCTTAGCCCTAACTTTTATGAAGTGAATTTGAAAAGTTTTTAAGGTAACTTTGGCATTCAGTTCTTAAGTTAACAAATATCGAACTTTGAATAATAGAATTTCAAAATGATATTTCTTTAAACTCAACAGCAATGAATCTTTTGGAAATTTCTAACATGTCACTTATCTGTTGATGATTTTCATTGTTTTCAGCCATTAAAATGTTAATGGCTTTGGTGTCAGTGCACATGCTATTTTAACCACAAAGGTGGTCCAGCTTAAATTAAACTGCTCTTCTCTGACTATAGTAATTTATTTAAGATAACAGAGTATGTAGAGCAAAATATAATTTAATCCAATGTTTCAAGAACTCATCCCAGTTTGGAAACTTCTCCTGCCTCACTGCCAGTTGAAATATTTACACTTCGCCTGTGAACAAATCAAAGTATTACAAAAGATGTAATATGTGCAAAATACTGCTCCTTCTCTATCATATGTGGTCCCAGTGTCAGAAGTAAAATTTTTTATACCTGTTCGTATGAAGATAAAATCAAAGTCTGACCTTAAATCATCAAAATTGCAATTCTTTGTTACCAATCTTGAATACAGTTAGACACTATTTAGCAATTTCACACCATCATAAATTATATTCTTCAAGTTTTGTTCTGATCTTTTTTATTCTTTATTTTTTAATTTATTTTTTAGGCCAGGGAATTTATTGATTTTGCTTACAAATTACTAATATAAAATACTTGTTACGGATTTGGGTATTTAAATTTATTAAAAATATATTGTGAGACAATTATTTTGAATTT
The DNA here is from genome assembly GCA_964059195.1 of Ectobius pallidus. NCBI lineage: Eukaryota > Metazoa > Arthropoda > Insecta > Blattodea > Ectobiidae > Ectobius > Ectobius pallidus. The sequence goes on along the minus strand of CAXKWD010000001.1, from coordinate 157,161,972 downwards.
TAGATCCTTTTGGGTACTTGGGTCTTTCAGGCAAATGAAAACTAAAATGTTTTTGTGCTTTTGTAAAATCTAGTGTTCATGAAATTAAGAGAATAGGTCTCTAGAATAGGTCCAGTAGCTTTCATATAGCATATTTATTTCAGGCAATGTACTTACATAAACAATAGCAGCTGCATGAAAGATATTAGCTTCAGTATGTATAAATTTAACTCAAATTTGGTAAATCTGACCCACACATTTTCAATATTGTACCCCTTTCCTCATCTCTTCAATAATGTCCGAAGTAGTAGATAAACATTTCACTGTCAGCTTGTACATTGTCTGTCAGTTTTTTTTTTTTTTTTATTTTTTTTTTTTATTTTTTTTTAAGGATTCTTTCTTCTGATTTTCTGTAGGCTGTCCCTTTACTCTTTTTTTAAAATTTTGATGCTATTGTTGTATGCTTTTAATATATTTCCATTTTGATTTATTTAATTTTCTCAAATTTTCTATTTAAACTTGACATATTTGGTCCTAATTTTCACTGTTCCACGTTAATATCTAAAATCCATTAAAAGTAAAATTAGTTACTTACAGTGAATGTAGTATAATAACTTCAAACACAACGTTTCGGCTCCGCCTTCGAGCCTTCACCAGGTGTACGCAAACCAGTAACTGCCTTAATTTCTCATCTCACATTTCTCAGCCGATGAGAAATGTGGATGCTACCTCGTCCAGGAGTGCATTACTTGATTGAATATATCTGATGAAGGCTCGAAGGCGAACCTGAAACGTTGTGTTTGAAATTATTTTAATACATTCACTGTAAGTAATTACTTTTAATGGGTTTTAGGTATTTTCTATTTAAAACTGGGTTTAATAAGTTTTGTCTGTTTGGTCAATTTTAATATGTTTGCTTCTGCCACAGACATGTGCGACTGTTACAAAAGGTCACATGCTTGTTAAGTTAGTTGCTTCCACATTCTACATGTCACTGATATTATGAAGAAATCAAGTGGATGTGTTTGACATGGCTTGTCCTTTAGTGTTGCCAGCGGACCTGTGCACTGGTATTTATAAATGATGCAGTTTTTATTATTATTATTTTTTTATTTTTATTTTTTTTTAAATATTTGCTAGGATATAAAAGGTAAAATTAATAGTGGCAATGAATATATTAAGTGATTTCATTTTGTTAAAGTGAAAGTGTCCACTTATATGTTTTTGAATTAGCATATTTCCCTTCAAGAGCTTTCATATTTTTCACGTTTCAGGTGCTAGGTTGTAGCAGGCAGTCTCCACGTTATTTATGTTGTACAAATATTGTTTCAGTAACCTGTAAGTTAAAATATGTGCCATACATAAAACTTAGCATTCTGGCATTAGGTTCATTCCATTTGTTATGAATAATACGTAAGATGTGTCAGATATGACTATGTCAGTGTGATTCTTGTTCTATGCTTGCACTTCTTGTTACTAGGCAATTATTTCTGTTAAATGTAACATTAATTTTACTACATGACTTTGTAGTAGCTTCATGTAAATATTTACTGCAGATTAATGAGTTTCTTTAGGATCTGTGATTAGGTTTCTTGTTGAAAATTACTCATAGTTTTATGGGCGAAAGATAAGATTAAGTCGCCCCTTACGCTCCGAACAATGCGTTGCTATTGGCGACCACACGCTTGTTATCTCGGCACTCCCGATTGTTCCTTCTCTCCAAACTCCCGATCATACCAAATACCAGCTACCAACCCTTGCACCAAAATTACAACACTCTAGCTCACTCGGCACTCCCGATCAGACCACAATCACCTCTTCACATAGTCTAAATAATGCATAACACTATCCACATATTTAAGTGCGCGAGCGGAGGCGGCAGCCAAAGCGAAGCACCCTTGCATTTTCGAATAATGTACGATACACTGTTTGTAGGTTTCGAAAATGTGGCATATTATATCTTCCAGAGGTTAGTAAGCCTGTCAACTTTTGTTTATCGGTATGACGTCACACTACCAACGTCCAATCATGAGTTTCTACGTAATATGAGGACAGAAGAAGTGGTATAAAAGAAAGTGCATCGCGAAGGAGTGGTGGGCGGGAACATTCATCCAAGGTGCGACTTAAATTTATTTTTTCCCGTTTTATGATCTATTTTTTATGAAGTTCAGTTATTTATTGAATATCTAATTTGCTTGATTCAAACTTACATTTCATGGGTTTGAGTTGGTAACAAAAGTATTTTGTGTTACTTTTCTTTTAGCACAAAGACTGTTATTGCAAGTATTCTTATAACAGTGCATTTACTGTCTGTAATGAAGATATAAGATTGCTCATTCGTAAATTTCACACTGAACGTAACTCACTGGCAGGAGTTTAATAAAACTGCAGTAAGAAACATTTCCTACCAGTGGCGGACGCAGAATTTTTTTCGGAGGGGGATTTGAATACTAAAAAAATTAATTAACTTACATATTATACAATTAGTTTATAAAACTGGCCACTTAGAGTGCATATATAGCCTTTTTTCAAATTTCGGGGGGGGGGATCTATCCCCCCAATCCCCCCCTCTGCGTCCGCCACTGTTTCCTACCTTTTCTGTCCATAGCTTCTTGTATTGAAGCTGCTCTGTTTGTTTCAGTCTTGCTGAGCAATCTTAAGATTGACCACTCACTCCCGTAAAAATCTTATAAGATACCCTATTATTCTCATTATTGTTACTGGCTTCCCCGTCGTAGTTTTTAGGATCTAATAATTAATTATTACAATGTGTGGTTAGCATCTGTACCAATATAAAAATGTAAAATCTCATTACTTCACATTACAACTACATACTATTCAACAAAAGAAATCATTTTGATCTTATATGAATTATCTCCAGATACCATAGGTGACCTGTACAAAGGCCTTGGATGCAATATGAAATCTATTAATGGACAAATACACTCCTGCCTTTTTTTTTTTTTTTTTTTTTTTTTTTTTTTAACAAATACTGCCGAATCTCTGTATAGCAAAGATTAATATAACAATAAACCCGCATTTAGCAATATTTATCTTTGGTCCTGGCAAATTTCCTTTCTTAATAATATTACGTGTCACCCGCAACAACAATGAATCAATTTTGAAGGGGGGGGGATCCTTTTTCAACAATACTTCAAAGTTCAACTGTTTCTGTAAAACCTGTAGCTTACAGCCCTGTTAATGGTAAGATATAGCAGAGTCATGTTCTTCCAACCCAACATTGATTGTTTTCTGCAGGCCTGATAACTATTGTTATTTTTTTTTAATATACAAGTTTAATAAGAGGAAAGGTTATTGCAATATGCACATCATGTTCAGCTAAATCACCATACCAAGCTAATGTTTTTAGTTTTGCCTTAGGTAGGCTTTGTGATGAACGTCTCTTTCTTTCTACTCTCCCCTCTATGAGGTTGAAATTTCTGACATATTATGTATGCTACACTGACCGGCAAAGAAAACCGATCACTTAAAGAAATTTTTACAAATTAAGTTTAAATAAAAATTATGTAGTAGGCCTAGTGCTTGAAATAAAATTACTGCAATTGTATACGTTTTTAAGATTAAAATGTAATGACACATTTCACACTTAATTCCCCATTTTTCCTCTTGCACCGTGGTGAATGGTGAGCCTCTTTATGACTATAAGTTGTACAGGTCCACATTACTTCTGTTAGGAGTTTTTATAAGGCTTATTTTTGTGTAACAGAAGAATATGGCCCGGTTTTATGAAATGATATCCTTACTGAGCTATGTAGGCAGCAGAAACGGGAAGAGTTGACACTAATAGTAAAGTTATTTCTTCGTGTTTGGTTCATTTTTTGTATCACATTCTTGTCGTATTACATTGCATTACCAAATAACATTGTACTATATAAACCAATTTTTAATTGTTATGATACAACTGTTTTCTCCTCAACCTAAGGAACAAAATTTGGTTACGCTTTATAATCTGAAAATTCATAGAACTTGTTTAATTATAAATCCAGTTAATCACACCAAAAATATTACATTACTGCAGTATCTCTATATATATAAAAGGCTTTGTCCTGACTGACTGACTGACTGACTGACTGAATGACAGGAATCAATGTACAGCCTAAACTATAACAGGTAGAGACTTGGAATTTTGACAGTACCTTCGTTTCATAATGTAGGTGCTCACTAAGAACGGATTTTGAAAAATTCTGATTTTAACTGCCAAAAATTAAATGTTTTTGAAAATACTTAACCCCTTTTTACACAGAATTATCCAAACAAATTCACAGAACATATTGTTGCCAGTTGTATCAGGTGGGTTTGGATTAAATGAAATGGATGTTTGACAAATTAGAGAAGGTATCATTATAATTCATATTATCTGTATTAATAAAAGGAATTGTCCTCGATGTCCAGCAAAATCTACTGAACGCAGAGATCTGAAATTTTAAACATAGGTGGGCTGAAGGGTCGGAAAATGCACTTCCAAGCCAGAATTTTAATTTTAGTTTTCGTTCGTGAGTTATGAGTGAAAAACGGGCAAAAAACGTGCATTTTGTGCGTTTTCAAAACATAAGTTTTCAGTTATACATTTCAATGTCAAATCAATTACAGTTGGCTTTGGCTATTTTTGTCATACCTTGAAAATAAAACTTTCGCGATCGCTTGAATGTTGTAAGCCCTAAATATGGTCAAACATTGTTTTATTTGGACGAAACTCACTATACAGGGGTTTTCTGGACCAAGGAACTCGAATCTGAGGTCGCTTTTACCAGGCGATGCTATCTAATCGTGGTATGTAGTCCACGTGATTTAGGTGTTAATAAATATAATGATTTAACTATTATGCTCTTAATTTTTAATTTTTGAAATAATTATCGCGGGCGAAGCCGCGGGCACATGCTAGTAATCTTTATAAAGAAATTTGGCTGGACCAGGAATTGAACCCAGAACTCCTGCACCTTTGAATCAAATCCAGGAACAACCCAAACTTTTCCAAGTCTTCCTCTAGACTGTGTTATAGAAAACTTATAATGTAAGAAAGAAGGACTCTGATTCTGATTTATTATTTGTTTATTCTAAAGTTTTTATAAAGTTTGTTCAATAATAAATGTTCAATTGTTGGAGGAAATTTTGCCCTATGCCAGGAATTTACCCAGACTTTCTAGCAGAATAGAAAGAATTTGTATACAGAAGCAGAAGCTCTAAGGTTCAGTGCTGGGCAAGAGATAGATCTTCCTGTAACAGTTATGTTTATTTTATGTTGTTATTTTCAAGTAGAAAATTATGATGGCACCTTCTTGGGTTATGTATAGTTTGTCTTAATCTTCTATTGAAGAAATATGTCCGCTATTGATAATAGATTTTTCAAACTAAATTAGACATTATAGTGATAAGAAAAAAGTGGTTATGCTGCAGCATTTTTAAGGTATCTATTAACATTTTTCTGCACATACTTGACATTTGAAATACTTTTTATTAATTACAATAATTAATAATTGAAGATATCAGTAGTTCCAGAGAACATAAAAACTATAAAATGAATGGAAATTGTTTAACTGATAGGTACCAGTATTTGTTCTAAGGCAATCAACATATAATAACATATATTGTGTACATAATTATATACAATTTTCCTTTCTTATTTTTATAATATCATTTTCTAATTTCTTAGTGTTGCTGTTCATTGGAAAAATTGGTTACTTGCATTTATTGTTATTTCTTCCATCAGCTGAAGAAGACAGGAAGTTTATTTTTATTTCTTAATAATAATCATTGTAGTATTTATTTTTAAGATCATTGTTCCTTCCATGTATGATATTACTTGTGGACTAGAAGTAAGAAATGATATTAGCAGTGTATAATGGGCGGTTCTTCCTTTGGAGTATATGTGTGATGTACTTTCAGTAATTTATGTTAATTTTATAAGAATTCATGTTGAAGTGTGAAAGAGGTAGAAGATATCATTGAAAGAACAGTGGAAATTTCAAGCTATAAAAATGTAGAAGTGTTTTTTGTATCATATGGCTCACAGTATTATATGTTATTATTTTAACAAAAGATTTAATATAACCTTTGAATCTGTTATATTCTGTATTAGATCTCCTAATTTGTCTATAAGTGCTATAAACACTAAGTTAACTCTACAAGCATATTTTATGATACTAAATGTGTATCCAATTTTGAAACTATAGCCCATGCCACAACTGCATTGCAAGCTGGGGTGAAATTTCAATCCTCACTGGAGTCCATAAGGCATTATTACATGCCAAAGTTCTTTGATACAAAAAGTTGGGTGACAACCATCTTTGACGATTCTTTGAAACTTTCTCCAAGTCGTTACATTAGATGAGATTTCCTGAATCCCTGCCTTCATCCAAATAAATTTGGGTTTACAATGTGGCCTCATTATTTTCCAGCTAATCATAGAGAAATAATAGAACATACTTTTAATGTTACTTTGAAGAAGCTGACAAATTAAAAGGTGAACCGAATTTCATTCCTATCTTCAAAATAATAGTAGCAATGTGCTCAATGAAAAAATAAACTTTAACCATGCTTAAAGTATAAAATAAATAGTTACATTCTTCTTTTAAACAAAGTTCTCTGAATCTTTTGGCTCATTTCTACTGTTATTTCATTTTAGATAGAGATGTGAAATGATTGTACTTAAAAAAAAGTCTTCCTAATAGCTTTCCATTTCATAGGAGCCATATTTTGCTAAGCATTAAATAGCTCATGCCATCTTCTGTTCTAGTTGTCTAAAAATAAAACTAGTTGAATATTGGTGCAGAATGAGGAAGTATTAAATAAAGAGGGACCTGAGGAGGTAGAAGTGTGCATGTTAAGAGCGAACGTGGTTTTATTATTTGTATTTACAATGTCTTTAAGGTGCTCTTTCTAATAAATACTTAACATCTACTTTGTGTTAATTTTTACAGCATTAACTCGCCCAGAATTTAACATCCTCTTCCTCCAAGCTAGAAAGTTTTTTTTTAAACTATTATGTGATGAAGAGATAAAGGAAATTATTTTTGTGTTCATATTTTGCTCCTAACTAGCAGTTTTTTAATTGTGGAAGTCTGTAATATTTTCACAACTTGTTTTGGAACAGGTATTTTTAGCTATGGCAAGCATATATCTGGGACTGTCTGTGTGGTCTCCTGGTTAGCGTTGCTGGTTACGGATCTGCAAGCTTGGTTTCAATTCCTGGTATCTTCTCGGATTTTTCTGAGGAAGGGATGTCTGGAACTAGGTGCACTAAGCCTCGGGATACAAACTGAGGAGCTACTCGATTGAAAAGTAGCGGCTTCGATCATGGAAACCATCATTAACGGCTGTGAGTGTTGGCATGCTGACCATATGTCCCGCAATCCTGCCATCTGCCTATGGTAGGTGTTGCAGCGGTTGGATGGTAGGCCTTGTCCCTCAAGGGATGGTGTCATGTAGTTTAGTTTAATTATACATCTAAAAACTGTGTAAATGGTAAATATAAGAAGTAGACATTTATTTATATAATAACTTTATGGCTTTTATTTATAGGTATTGTCATAACATCTTTGTGCTTAAACAAAACAAAGGAACCAACTGTCTCTGGCCGTCTGTCTCTGTTTAGCTGTCACTTCAATTCATTCCAGAATTAATAAACTAACTGACAGAAAACAGCAACAAAAGTATTACTAGCCTTGAAGAACTCTGTTTAATAATAAGAAAGAAATTATTTTAATGAACTTTTCCTAGTTGTATATTGAATAATTCTCTTTCTGGTTAAATCTCAAAGTCCTTTCCATAATGACTGAATATCCATACCTTGCATGAATCAGCAAGGGTTACCTGAACTTCTTAATTCATTTTTACACAGTGCTTTACATTATAATGTGTTGCAATCTAAAACCACTTCACACATTTTGCAACATGCGCTTTGTAATTCTGTGTGCTCCAGTTTTGGCTTCTCTAGTCTTATAGAAAAACCAACATGGTTTAAAAAAAAATTAGCAGAAAATATCATTTCAAGCGAACAAAATGCATTGCTGAGATTTTCAGAATTTTTGTTTGTTAGAAAAAAAATTCAGTAGCTAAAATATCGAAAATGGCCAAATCACAATTCAGAAAATACCATGATATTAATTCAAGTTAATTAGTTCTAATTGCAGTTAAAATTTGTAAATAAGGCCGGATTCACAAAATAAGCTGCATTGAATTAAATCAATTTCTGCTTAAACTTCTCTATATTTCCCAAAAATAGCCAAACCCCTATTTATTACTGTAAAATTCTATTTGTAAAAATTCTATATCCCCAGAAAAACATTAAATCAAGGTTCTGCTGTATTACTTAGACCGTTACTTACTTCAGCAATATAACAATTATCCATTAAGTGTATCATATACCGGTAACTTATGTCAACTTATTACGATACTGCAAGTGCCAGCAAATATCTTGTATAATTTTCCTATAATTTCTTTGTGTATTTTCATTGTTTTGTTTGAGGGCCTTACAGTACTTGTTTTGTTTTGCAATGACCTTATGTAATATATTGCTTCTGTCATGAATAATCAAGGCACATTTTGGAATGAAGGCTTTGATACTTCTGTTAGAAACTTGAATTCTGGCTCTCTTAAGGGTGTACACATCTTCCCATAAACAGCACTGTCTTGATGGTCTTTTCCCATATGATGAACAGGAATGGCCGGTCAGCAACAAACTTTTTAGGAGGGTGTCCAGTCATTGTATTAATAGTCAGAACTGTGGGTAGAAGAAATGAGAATTTTAAGAAATGCATAATTTGAGTTTGGTTACAACAATTACAATCCAAATTAATAAATAAATTAGTTAACTCCTAAAATGCAAGATTTTGTTTTGTTCAAGATTTTGAAGAAGTCTGCTACTGTAGTACAGTTGGTAGCATGCCTGCCTTTCACCCTGGTAGCCTGGGTTTGATTCCCGATAAGGAAGAAGTTTTTAATCTGAGTATCTCATAAATTTGTAATGTTCAGAACCCGCTCTGCATTTTTATTAAATGCATGTGAAAAGTGATTTCAAGTTTTGTACCTCCTAAGTGAAAGCGTTTAGTAATATTCATCACTGTTTTTCAAAATATCACTAGTACTTATAGTTTAGGAGTATTGCATTTTTTTGAATTCCATGTAAAATTTTACTTTTTTTTGGACATATGGACTTTGAAGCAATGCTCCACTATATGGCTTGTATATTTGGGTGAAATTAAAATCGTTCCAGATATGGAAACTACGATGGGCTGCTTCTGCCCTCTTTAACACCTTGCTGATCAAGCCTGGCCTATATTTTGACCAGCTGAAATAATCAAAATTTGTCTTTTACCACCATATTCTGAAGAAAGATATTGGATATAGGCCTATTCACTGCCTAGGCAGTGATATATTGGTAATTAGGTGATTTAATTTCTTGGCCAAGAACTTCCTGTTTCAGCTGGATGTCCTATTTGCTTATGCAATTCTACGTTCCATCACTAATAAAATTATGGGTGACCATCTGGTGAACTGTGGGATGTGTGCGTTGCCGCTCATGAGAAAAACTACTGTGAGAAATCATTGGTTATACTGCTGACCACAAATTGATAATTTTGAGAGTTTTTCTTTCCTTTCAGGCAAGAATTAAAATTCATTGAAACATGTATTTTCTTTCAGAATAGCTAACTGTACAATAGCTGTGATATCCAAGTTTGATACTCGCCTGAAGTTGCTGCAGCCTCAACTCCAAATTCATCAATCTCAATAAATCCTTTGTGTAATACTTGGCTCACAGATAGTCTGTCTTTGTGGTCTGATATTCCAGAGAAGTCAGCCAGTCCATTTTCGAAGATATCTGTCACTCCCAACTAGAATGTATTTCAAGGGTTAATGGAGGAACTTCAAGAAAAATAAATTAGAAAGGGTCTTATTTTTTTCATTTATAGCTTCACAATAATGTCATCAGTATGATGTACTAAAGAGCACCTGTTCTTATGATAGGAAGAGTCGTTAGGATAGCCAACAAGACATACTCATGAAAATTGTTGTAGCAAAAATTTGTTTGTTGGAACATGTTCCTATATTATGTATTTAAGGTCTTGTTAGAGATAATTATTAGGTGGGGTATTAGAGAAACAGTCTATATTTAAAAACGTTATTAGATTCTTACAAATATTTTTATGTTATCATGAATTATGTCTTCTGAACTGCTTGTTCATAAAATTCTGGACTTTGGACAAACGCCATACAATTCTAACATCATTGTACATAGTAATACAACCATTTTCAAGAACAATGTCTTCATGGTGTCCTATCATAAGAACAAGTGCTCTTTAATGCAGCATTATTACGTGGATTTTGTACTGATTACACAACTGTGAAGCTATAATTGAAAATAATTAGACCCTTTCTCACTATTTTCCTGAATAATTTAATAAAAAAATAGTAAGTTATATTAATTATTGTGGTTTTATTTGGTTTAATTTACGACTAGTAAAATGTTTATGTGCTCATTTACATGTCAGATGTTTTTTCTTAAGATGATGTTAGTATGAATTACACATTAAAAAATGTTACACCATGTTGTCCACAGCAATCCATGTAATCAAAGGTTTAACACAACATCTAAGTAAAGTAAAATATTCCCTATACAGGCTATGGAGACCCAGAGGGTTCCAAGAGGTTGAGGCTCCCAGATTTTAGAATTTGGCACGTGATGGTGGTAAGGTTGTCAGCCTTACACACCGACCGCCTTTACCGCCAAGATTGCTCCTGATACTAATTTCTGTTAGAGGCTGAATCAACCCCAGGGATTAGGCCAATTGAAAAACTCCAACGACCTCATTGGGGATCGAACCCGCAACCTTCCGGTTTGTAGCTCAATGCCTCAACCACTATGCTACAGCGTACCCCCTTAACCCAACATCTAATAAACCCAATTACCATGCAATATGTCTTACCTTCTGAAGGATCTTATTCATGTTAATGGATTTCTTGAGTCTGAATTTTGGAATAGTTACATCAACCTTGAAAAAGTCGTATTCCTTGAAAATACTTTGTAAGTTTGTTGACAACACTTTGCGTTCCACATCTTTTAGTCCATGTGTAGAATCTGGCAGAATAATAAATGCACAAACAGTGCCTTCCTGTGGAAAGAAAAGGATGTCTTTTAACTAGGTTTTTCAAACTGTGCCATAATTTTGTCTTGCATACCTGTAAATGTGCAGACATGGGACTGTCACATCTACACACATATAATTTTTAACTGCTGTAGCCATTACTGTGACAGCAGAAAATAATGTTTAAATCATTGAGGAAAGTTTCAGTGAAATAGCTGTGTTTTGTGAGTGCTGTTTGTATCACAAGGATGACAAATCTTCGCTTATGAACATATAGCATTACTATGTACTTATATTTTATGATTGTTGGCTCTATGTGGACACATTTAAGCAAATTTTCCTTGCAGTCACAACCACAGCATTAAAAGGATAAATACCATCTTCCTGGGTTGGGAGCTTGGGAATATAAGGGGTTTGTCAAGCATAGCTGTATTCTTATGTACCAGTAGCCTATACTGATGTTCTGTAATAAAAAAGTTTTTGAAACAATTAAAATATATCTGAAAAAATGGAACACACCTTGAAGCTTAACTCCAGTATAGCAGCATTCAGATCATCTAGATGCCCATATCTGTAGTAATACCTACTGTGCATCATAGGAATTTTAATCTGTTTCTTTGGGCTTACATGGAAAATTCCAAAATCTGTTCTTTCTGGTGGGAAGACCTTAAACCAAGCTGCATTAAGATAGAGAATGTTGATCAGCACCAACTTCGTTAGAGGATCAAGTCCATCTGAAAAGAAAAATAAGTTGATCATGTTAAATTTCATAAATTTTGTTGTTGTAGGAGTGAAACTGTTACAACAGGATACAAATTCTCCTAAACTATAGAATTTCATTTAAATATAAGGCTTAGTGAATGCAGAATTCATTTGGGTATACACTAATAAATTTCTTTAATGTTAAATCTGTTACGCTTTTTAATTACTGGTTATTTGTTAATGTATTATTGTTGGAAGTGAGAATGATGGCTAAATAAAAGATGGTTATATGATTATTTCACAACAAGGGTGCACTGCAATTTAGTCCTGAGACCATTGTTAATGTTTCGAAATTTTGCCTATAAATCTACGGTATATAGTCTATAGTCACTGTCCTGTTATAATGATGAAATATGTTTTTATGTTTTGTTGCATATTTTGATAAATAAAAATCGGAATCGATTAAAAACATGAGGTCTTCTGCATGTTAAGGAACCATGTTAACACAGCAATGCGAACGCAGATAGTTCATGGGATAGACTGCAGTCAGGGGCGTATTTAGCTACTTAAGCGGCCCTAGGCAGAGAAAAATATTTTTGCCCCCTTATTTCCACATGAATGTACCAAAAAGTAACCAGTAGGCTAATAATAATAATAATAATAATAATAATAATAATAATAATAATAATAATAATAATAATAATAATAATAATAATAATAATAACAATAATAATAATAATAATAATAATAATAATAATAATAACAATAATAATAATAATAATAATAATAATAATACCAGAATGTGAGAGTTTAATCAAAGGCTGTTAAATGGAAAGAGAGTTCCAATTTTATTGACAACAACAATGGAACTAGATCGTTGATTAATTTTGAGCGTTTGTTGTCAATGCTATTCATTTCTATTTCATTGTGCGTTACATTAGTTTACTATTTTGAAGAGTTATGAATAAAATGTTTAATATATTAAAAAAACAGTAACAGCTTAAAAGCTGCCCTTTCAAATCAGCTGCCTAGTCTCCCTAGGCTTAAATATGGCACTGCCTGCAGTCAGCCATCACAGTCAGGTTGTTGCATTATAACGAGAAACTCGATTGATGTGCAGGCAACCAGACATATAGTGCCATTTCTTCCAATAGGCTGCAGCCTAGTGCAGAAAATTTTGAAGGGTGGCAGTTTTACATTTCCATAATTATGAGGACATATAATAATCTGAATAAATATATACCTGATAACAGAACCTCCCTTCTGATGTTGCATTAAGGTGCATTTAGACGTTACAACAAATAATGTTTTTGGGAACCCATGTACTCTTTACTTGCCTCAATATTTCCCGGACAACACATTTTCCGGCAATATTGGCCAAGAAAATTGCGGTAACTTGCTTGCAAATGTATAAGAACAGAATGGTTAGGCAACAAGATATTTAAACAAGCAAGAAATTCTCACTGTGTTGCCAGCCAGTTCGTGACTTGATATTGCAGTTGCAGCAGCATCATATGCAATAATTCCCAAAATAACTGTCAAACAGCTGAAATGAAAGAAGAGGCATCTATAAAATAAGATCGTATTTGGATAAAAGACTTTGGAATAACTTTTTGATTTGTGTCGTGAAATAAGACTTGATAATTATCTGTTTTAAAACTTCACCATGATGCAAATCAGCCGGAAAGTTCAAACAAAGAATACGAATACCCCTACAAGATTAGCCTTGCGAATTAATTTCTCTTTACTCCAGATAATTTAATAAAACATCCATATCAGTCCCAATTTTCACTGAGTCAAATACAATAAAAAGATGTGTTTAAAATTATTACAAAATCAGTGGATATATGTTAAAAAATTGAAACACAACGTTTCGACTCTGCCCTTGAGTCTTCCTCACAAAACAGAATAGCACATTCATGTATATAGCATCTGCAATCTCTATTGTCATGTTTCCCACTTCATTTGGAAAATTCTGCAACAATAAGCAATTCTCAAGGCAACACAAAGGTTGCCTGAAACAGTGTCGGGCTTGTACAGCCATACTTGCTGATATAAATAAATAAAATTAGCCTAGACATCCCAAAGGGTAATGGCCTCCTGTGGATCGCAGGGCTAACTCATATACTTCTCGTTAGGTGAGCTAGTCCTAGCGAGAGTTCTTGTGCATGGTTGGATTGCTGCTGTATTTCCACTAGGCACTTGAGGTGGAGGTTTCTCCCATTTTCTTCCACTCTTTTTCTATTCCTTGCTTCACATACCCCCTCTCTACTGCCAAGCATTCACATGCGTGTCTGACTGATCATGTCATCTCTGGATGCAATCAAAACTTATTTTCTGGTTGAACCTCATAACTCAACGCAATGTTTGTTTAGAAAATCAGGTAATAAACTTTTATAGGCATTACTTTGTATGTACTGTATATAGACAAAAATAGGCAATATTTTTTCTGTACTGGTACTGCACTTTATACTCATTATGCTTAGAGCATAAGGACACTTAAGTCATGGATAGATTACTGTACTGTGAAAGGAATCACTAATAGATGTAAAGTATATTCATGATTGCTTTGTTGAAGAGGGCAATGTTATTTTCTGATTGATGCATATGGAATTACCTTACCTCGTGGAATTATGTTTATAATTTTTTTCCTTGTTTTCTTCTTAACCCAACCATTTATTTTCTTTCTTGCCATTTGGGTGTTATTGGCGAAATCTAAGTTCTCTACTTTTGTCTTAAATACTTGTTTTGCAGTTGCAGAAAATTCGTCCTTTATAGGAAAACTAGACTGTACAAATGCTGCATTAGCTATTTGTATAGTAGTTGAAGTTATAGAGTTCTGTAACAAAGAGATGTTTTATTTTCTATTCTATAAAAAAATAAATAAGTTACAATATTTTAAAAAATAGCCTAACATGTTTTGTTTTGTTTTTCTTGCATGTGGTTCGGGAGCACCACTTAGGAGAGCTATTATCACTCAGCATAGTGCAATCAATTTATAAGTCGCGCAAGCAATTTTGGGGTATGGAATTTATTAATGAAAGCTTTGAAGCGGGTGACTTACCAATAACACTTCCTCCTTCTCCTCGCATAGACAGCTCATCGCTCCACAGAGGTGCCTTGTCTTCCAGTTCAGGAGACACTCACTCACAAAATGCTGTACACACACAGACATGTTCCACTATGATTGTTAGTTTTATTTCTTATACACATTTCACGTTTATCAGTCTTATTCCAGTCTTCTAATGAAAAACAACGCTGTTATCTTTACTATTTTTCTTCTTACACCACATATTTCATGGTCACAAAACACACAGAAAACGTGGATTAAAATTTCAACTGATAACACGACGCACGTCTTGCTGTGGTATGATTCCTGGAGGAACTGTACTTGGCCACTTAGTGCAGCGTGTCATATGATCTGTTTGGTACTTCCCCGTCGGATCACCAGTTAAAAGGCTCGCACGCTGGGTGTGTTGTTCAATGACATACCCCAAGGTTGCCTGCGCTACTTATATTTTGCAGACTAATCAGCTTATTGTTAACATTTTCCTTTTCGGGATTCAGAAATAAAATAAAATATAAACAAAGAGTTTGTAAGTATCTATGAAAGAACTCTCAGCATTGAATTCAATTAATTATTATTTGTGGATGTTAAAAGTAATAGGCCTATAATTTGAACAATTTCTAAATTTATAGATGTGTTTGAAATCATTATTAGAAAGGAGAAAAACTCAATAAAGCATAGTCCCAGGTATATGTGAGAACATGTCAAGTCTATAACTTTGAAATATTAACCAATGACAAAATTGAATAGGATTTTTTTTTTCTCCTAGGAAATGTTATCTATTTTAATTTTGTATGTGGAATAATTTTTGCTAGGATTGATAGTTACAGACATTTATGCAAAAAACGTAGAAAATCCACCTTTAAATAGCTCCCTAACCCACCTCTCAAGCCTATAACTTTGAAATATTAACCAGTGACAAAATTGAATATGACTTTTTTTTTTGTTTTGTTTAGGAAATGTTATCTATTTTAATTTTGTATGTGGAATAATTCTTGCTAGGATTGATAGTTACAGACATTTATGCCAAAAACGTAGAAAATCCACCTTTAAATACCTCCCTAACCCACCTCTCAAGCCCAATATTCAGGGTTTTTAGTATGATGTACCATAGGTACCTAAGAACAACCCTTAGAATCACTTTCCCTGTACATTTAATGTATTTTTTTCTGGTGATCTCACATGTCTCCATCTCAAGGATGGTCGTGTTGTTTGGATTCTGGATAATGATGTAGTGATCACATCTGTAAGAAAACATTTTGCCTCTGCTGGTATGGAATTTTAATGAGTGGCATACAACCCCTTAGTCATGACAGGCAAAAGTGCAGAACAAATGATGGAGACCAGTGGTGATTTTCAAGGGGAGCAGTCCAGTAGGCCTACATATAGGCTACTGTTAAACTTTTACATTGGTCTGAAAAATAATAAAAGTATAATAAAAAATTATAAAAATAAATCACCGATGAGGAAATTTTATGTTTCTGCTTTTGTTACAACGTTTATTTATGTTAGACTCTAATCTTAAGAGATTTGCAAGTTGATTATGATATTTTGGAATCATTTATTGAGATTTTAACCCAAATTGTGCCTAATGTATGTATTGGCAAGGCTGAAACTAAAAAAAACTAAACTCCGTTGCACTACATCCCTGAAGGGACAAGGCCACTGCATCTACCATAGGCAGATGGCAGGTTTGGGGGGTATGTGGTCAGCATGCCGACACCCACAGCTGTTAATGGTGGTTTCAATGACCGGAGCCGCTACTTCTCTATCAAGTAGCTCTTCAATTTGAATCATGAGACTTAGTGCATGCCATTTCAGACCTCCTACCTTAGAAAAATCTGAGAAGGTATCGGGGATCATTAATCAAATATCCCCTTTTTCGTATTTTTCTCTGGAAGAATTTCCTGAAAATCACAAAATAGGCTATGTTTTTTCTTGTAATTTGAAATAATCCATTTTCATTTGTATGGTAATCTAATAATTGGCAATATTGTTAAAAATGGGGCTAACATATTTTGATTTTCGATTTGTCTACACTGTTCTATTTCATTTCCACATAATATGGCCTCTTGTGCTATGTATTGTTTCTTCTCATCATCAAGGAGTACCGTCTTCCTGTGAAACAGCAATAATTATGAACTGTTCAGCAGTACCACTTAATTCTACAAAATCAGAACTCATAGTGACTGTGCTCAGGATCAAGAAACAACATGAAAATCTGTTTTATGTTTTTAATGTCAACCACGATGTTTTAGCTCACTGTCATAATGGTTAAGATTTGCCAGTAGATGCCAGCTGTAGCATTGCACTAGGCTATCAGTTGAAAGATGGGTGACTGTAGATTCACAGGTACTCCCCTTAAAGGTAATGTAGTTTGAAATGCAACAATATTGACTTTTACATTGAGATTAATGTTACATAAAATTCAGTTTTCAGTCTTGTTATGCATTGGTTTCTTTAGTAGAGTAATACTGTAATGAATTCAAGACATGGAAATCACGTGTTCTTCACCAAAAATTTTACCTTAATCTTCATTCGTGACAATAATCTTCGAACACCAGCTTTTAGAACATCTAATTCAATGTTGAGCGCTTGCTTTATTTGTAGTGCTGAACTTCCGTTTGCTCCCACATATGCTAGTCCCATCATAGTTGTTAGGCTTAGTGGAGAGAAGATCACATTGCCATCATCTAGCTCCTATAAACATTGTGATAATGCATGATACATGATGCTGCTGAACTCGATCAAGAAACTTAAATAAAACTAATAATAAATATCTTAACTTAATCTTTATTTTCACCTAGTCTTTTCAGTGTCCATACATTATTATCATTATCAGGGTATTTTAAATGTTGAATATGAGATTTTGAAACATTAAAATAATTAAATGATTAAATTTATAGTGTTAAACATGCTGATAATGGAATTATTGTACTATGGAAACAAATTGCACTATTACGTTTGTCTTCTTGAATTATCTTCTTCCTTGTTAATTGTGTTTATCTTAAATACCCTAATTAACATTGAACAGAAATTGCTATAATTGACTTATGCAGAAAATACTTACTTTGTACACATGACAAACTAACTCATTATTGGTTTGTACTAATGCAGCCATGGCTCTTCTTTTGTATATATTCCTTGAGGTATTATCTGCACCATCTGCCAATATGTAAAATTAAGTGCATAACAAGTTAGCACTGAGTATCCAGTAGCCATCATTAGCTCAATAATTGTCCAATTTTATTTTTGAAAGAGTTTTAACTGTTTAAATCTTATTATTTTTAGGTTAAAATGTCGCATTTGTTTCAAGAATGTTCATACTAGATATAAATTCATTTCTATTAAAAATGTGCATCATTCATTTACAAACATACACATTGGTATTAAAAATTATACACATTTAAGTTAAAGATTATCTGTGCTATGTAAATAAGAGGGGTATGCTATGGCTTGGTTGGTTGAGGCACTGAGCTACAAAATCAAAGGCTATGGGTTCGATCCCCGATGAGGTTGTTGGGATTTTTCAGTTGGCCTAATCCTTCTGATGCCACTGAGTTGACTCAGCTTCTAACAGAAATGAGTTGCAAGAGCAATCCTGGGAGTAATGGTGGCTGGTACATAAAGCTAACAACTTTACCATTTTCACAAACTGAAGACTAAAAATCTGGGAGGCTTAAGCTCCTGGAACCCTAAGGGTAACTATGGCTTGACTTTTTTTTGCAAATGAAAGACTAGCATAAAAATTTCAGCGAATTTCTAGGGTGTGCAGACGACATGTTTTAGACCCAATAGACCATTTTCAGATCTGTGACCTATGATTATTTTTTATATAGATAAAGCCATATTAATTCTTCAGGTGTTGTCAGAGACTACTAGTTTCTCACAATTACAATAAATCAGCTTATTAATCCTGTTATAAATCATGCAGATATGAGGTGAAAAATCTCTCTTTAGGATTGGCTAATCCTAGAGAGTTGGTATTGTAGGTACAGTTCTCAGTCAGTCGTCCCAGTGTTTCCAATCCAGTCTTGAAATTTAGTCTCTAAAGAATTAACTTAATCTTTTGCAGTCATGTAAAAAATTAACATGACTTAATCTACATAAACAGCAACCATACCACAGACCAGAAGATGAACGATTAGGTCTGAAATATGTTGTCTGCACCCCTAAGAACTCAATGAAATTTTTATGGTAGAGTCTAGTTTTCCTTAACCCAGTGGTCAGCTTGGAAGTGGTAACTACAGGATAGGTGAAAATGCAGGTAGGCTAAATTTAAATCAGGACATGATCTCCTAGGCCCTTCAGGCAATGAAATATTGAAAATGAACCAAACAGTGCACAGTTCTTGATTGCTTGAGTAAACATTGAGTTCTTGAGCTTGAGTATAAATTTGTTATCCATACTATTTAATGTGTACTGATGAAAACTGGGAGGAACCAGTTGAAACGTTGTGCTATAATTAATTTAGTATCGAGTTATCCACTGTTTGAAAAAAATTTAGTTTGTCTTTTATATTTTTTAATGATTTATGTGTGTGTGTGTGTGTGTGTATAGAATATGTGGCTAGAATAGAACCTAGAATATAAAAATATTCAGTACAAAATAAAATGAAATAATCCAACTATGCAGTAGTTAATGGGGTCATAACTGTGAGATTATACCTGTATTTTAATACAGAATATTACCGGTATGATTTTTTACTTTCTCTACCATACCATAGGTTCTGTAGGTAGAGGAAATATTGTGTTTAATCCTGAAATTCCATGTATAGTTCAGCATTAATACTCTTTTTGAGAGTCCCCTAAATCCAAAAATACAATTTTGAGAAAAAAATGTGTCTATGTGTCCGTAAACAGCATTGCTTGAGAGTAAAAAAATGATATAAATACAAACTTTTTATTTGAGCTACATATCTTCTGGGGATGTAAGACGAAGTTTGGTGAAGATGCTCTTATTTTTTACTTCATTTTACATGAAATAAAAATCGTTTTTCTCAACTTTCTCAAAAACAGATATAATGATTTTCTTTAAATGTTATACACAATATGCTTATACTAAGAGTAAAAACTTTTATTCATAACTTTTGCCACGAAAATTCTGTGAAGGGCAGTTATAAAGCAGCCATCATTTGCATTTTCAAGCTTTAATCTTGCATGGTGAATAATACAGAAAACATTGCATAAGGCTGAAAAAACTGAATAATTATGCACTGTCTACGATTCGGCCTCTTGTACTACATGAGAGTGTAAAGTGAGGAAGTTATATTGCCCATGCTTAATGTAGAGAAGGTTAAACGAGTGAAATACATAAGATTTTAAAATAAAACGATACTTCTTGCAGTCTACTTACTTCGGAATTGATAAGTCAATGCAGACACTGCAAGAAGCACAGGAAGAGTGCATTTCCACATGGTATAGTGATGTTCAAGTTAACATGAGGTACTCGTCTTTGATTGAACTGAACACTAAGTCAATACAGATATGGATTTTATCATAAGTCTCTTATCATAATCAGTTGCCATACATACAGTCTTGTAAAACCACATGGGAATGGTAAATATTAGGTTCCAATGTAATCTTTATTAGTAGTAAAACATTAGTCATGACGGAACAGAGCATGGAAAGATTATAGCAAGATACATGCTACACTTCCCTGGGAAAATATAATTTATTATTATAACACACATTGTTCACTTGAAAAATCATCTCCATGGATTTACTGTACTAAGTGGGCAGGGCACACCATGCGACTACAACCCACCAGATGGACATACAGAATAACTTCATGGGACCCTAGGACAGGTCAAAGGCACATAGGAAGACAGAAAACACGCTGGTCAGACGACATCAGGCACACCTTTGGTAACCGATGGACGACGCAAGCCAAGGATCGTCAAACCTGGAGACACCTTATAAAACTTAACTTGGACACTATCAAAGACTGATCTCTCCCGGACTAGCTACCCGGGTCTGCAAGAACCCAGCTACCTTTCATAGAAAGAGACCCTTGCCCGATAGGGATGTTACGGGCTAATACTAATACTAATACTAACTATACTAAGGATAATTATTATGGTAAGTAACAATTTCATAAGCAATGTTCAGAGTTTAATCACTGAATAAAATCTAAGAGGTTCACATATTTTCACAGCTAATGTATTTTTGTTCATTGCAGGTTATGGCACAGCAATAAAAATAGATGAATATCATGCAGTGTGCATTGTATGTGGGTCTGCCAACATAATTGCGGATTATAGCTAACTTTCCTTCATACTTAAAGGACCTGCCTATGGAGCTAAAGCATGTCTATACTTTCTGTAATAACTAGAGGGAGTTTTATAAGTTAATCTTGCACCAATTTGGAACGTGTTTACGGGATGTCACATTTGCTGCCTTGCACCTCATGTGTTTGCTGAGATAGAATTCCTTACTGTGGGCAGGATAACTTTCAAGTTTTTTGTTGAAACACATGTTATCATGAGGAGTGAAATTTTAGCTTTTTAACACGCCCTCCTCCAAGTTAGAGTTAATTAAGATAATTGTAGTTAATATTAACTACCATATTTTACGAACCATAAGATGCACATTTTTACTTTGAAAACAGAGCCTTGAAAGTTGGGTGCGTCTATTGGTCCAAAGTACACAAAGCCACAGACACCTGCTAGTATTATATAGATGTTTATAGAGTAAAATATATCAAAAGTTGCGCATTGAAGCACGTTTTCGTCGAAGTGCTTGGCGTTGACGAGTTGCTTTGTAATAGTGCCATATCATTTCTGCAATGAGTAGTACAAATGATGCTGCAATACCAGATCCTAGAATACCGAGAGCAGACATCACATGTCCAAGACCTAGACTGGAATAACCAGGATCTCCACCACAAGATGCAGGTGCCAGCATACTTCGTTTGAGTCCAACATGCAAAATTCCTGCCTCTCGTAGTCGTAATAGCCTGTAACAAAGATTATTTTATGTAAATTTAGCTTTCAGTAAAGTTTTTGTCACTAACATTTCTCTAGATTGGCTAGGTAGAAATAAAAATATCAAGTCTGAATCATTAAGGGGAAAATGGCAATTGATACTTGATCACCTTTGATCAAAAGTATTCTTCTTTTCAGTTTTATTGCAAAAAGTTAATCTAATTTATAGACCTCCAAGGGTTCAGACATCATTGTGCATGGAATGCTTCCTGTAAGTTATTTAAAGTTATCTACAGTTTTCATATTACCGAGATCAACTAGGCTGCTCTCGAAAAATAATTTAGGGGGGAAAAAAAAAAGTGACCATAATAAATTAAAATTAATCCATATTAATTTGTCCAACGTTATGTTATATGTTTCTATAGTGCCATATAAACTGTAGATCAACATTTGTTTTTTATAATGTAAAGTTAACATTGAGCATGAAAGTGAAATTTAAAATTTTTTGTACTGAAAAATCATTCATTTTGACTTATACTCTTTTTCCCATGCAGCCTAGACTTTTATTTTCTGTTCGTTCTTCTAGCTATGGCTAACAATGTAAAATTTCAATTTTTAAAACATTTCAAGTACTTTAAATGAGTTAAACTCGTATTCTTAAGAAATAATGTCCATGTAGCACATAGCAGATATCAGAAAATCCAAAACCAAATTTTGTTTACATACTGTAATTAATTTTTTCTGATGAAACATTGTAAAAGTTAGAAATACTGTCAATGCTAAGAGACTATTGATACAATTTTATAATAATATTCCTAATTTTAATAACAATAAAACATAACTGTCTTAACTGTGATGTGGTTTTTGTGTTTATTTTTAAAATAATCTTAAACTTATAATTATGGAATTGGTCATGAAGACTAATATGCTGCACCCATGAAAAGTTGGCAAGCCTTGCTGTAGAACATTGTTATTACGTTACATTGTAATAATATGCCCTTACCAATAGTTGAGGATGTCTGCATATCGGGATCTTCTGCGAACAGCCCATGCCTTCAGATGACTTGTGCCAGAGACTGGTGACAGAGTCAGTTGGCAGCTAATGTCGGGTGACAGTATAGTAGCCATATAATGTTTCAAAGAGATCTCGCTAGCCATACCCACTTTCTTTTCTCCTTGCAGCTGCAGAAACAGTAGATCCAAATTCTGGACTTTGTGAGTATGCTTGTATCTCAGCTGATGCAAATATAAAGACTGAGCTGCAGGATCTGCGGAGTTCTGACAACACAAAAATAAAAAATTACGATAAACTCTCGATTATCTGTGGGTGGATTAATCACTTTGGGGATTGACTACAGTTATTTCAGAATCATATATTTTTTTAAATTTTATTCCTTGCTTATGAAAAGACATATTTTCTATGATTTTTCTGCTGTGTTATTGTAAACGTACATGTTTTTCTCTATAATTTTTGCATGCATGTGCTGTTTGGGGAAAATATTTTTTGACAAAATAAAGAAAATGAATTGTTGCCACAAGGTTTCAAGTGTTACTAGGAATTGGGACAAAGGTGTAGCCTAGATGGGTATTTGATAAATTGATCAATATAATACAACACATACAGAAGTGTCAAATATCTGGGCATGGATATAATACATTCTCCATAGCGATACAGATAGACCTGTATCAACATTTTGAGTAGGCCTATATTATATAGGTATACCTATAGGTAAGATTTTCTATAATCTCACCTTATGAGTATTTTAAAATATTAATGCTCTCCAGTTTAAAAAGAAGTCAGTTAAGTAATGTAGGTCTATTTATATTACAATAGCTTCACTGTTGTGTACATCTTCATGTACCCAAAAAGTTTACTGGTTTGCAAGCTGGACCATACTGGCATAAGATAAGAAAGATAAGAGTAAGTCGCCCCGTACGCTCCGAACAATGAGTTGCTATTGGCGACCACACGCTTGTTATCTCGGCACTCCCGATAGTTCCTTCTCTCCAAACTCCCAATCGTACCAAATACCAGCTACCAATCCTTGCACCAAAATGACAAACCTCTAGCTCACTCGGCACTCCCGATCAGACCACAATCACCTCTTCACATAGTCTAAATAATGCATAACACTATCCACATAGTTAAGTGCACGAGCGGAGGCGGCAGCCGAAGCGAAGCGCCCTTGCATTTTCGAATAATGTACGATACACTGTTTGTAGGTTTCGAAAATGTGGCATATTATATCTTCCAGAGTTTAGTAAGCCTGTCAACTTTTGTTTACCGGTATGACGTCACACTACCAACGTCCAATCACGAGTTTCTACGTAATATGAGGACAGAAGAAGTGGTATAAAAGAAAGTGCATCGCGAGGGAGTGGTGGGTGGGAACATTCATCCAAGGTGCGACTTAAATTTATTTTTTCCCAAAAACACAGCTGAAACTAGACTGCTAGGCTCCCACAGGACACACTCAGACCCATTTCAAACCTTCTTTTAACTCTGAGAACTTGGGTTTAATTTTTGCATTGAGAAAGCATACCGGTACTTGAAGAAATGTAAAATTAACATAGGGTTGGTTTTCTCCTCTTAAAAAACTTTTCAATAAATTACCTGGAAAAAATCTGGCAAAAGACCATCCCAGGATGCGCAGAAGTCTACCCCCATTTGAACAACATCAGAAAGCTGTAGATGAGTATCTTTTCCTTGCACTGCGAGGAGAGATGTTACTCCAGCAGCAAACCAAGTGCACAGGAGATATGATGTTATGTAGCCAGCCAAAAATATTACTTTGCAACTCACTCCTTCAGGCTCCTTGCTGTAACCTGCATATAAAAAAAGTTATAAACTTCCTGTTTTCTTCCTGGCATTAAATAACTAAATTCACCTCTGATTTTCACCAATCATCACCCTTATGTTTCTTAAAAGTTGAACAGACCTTGTTGACAGGTTGCTGCTACTGCCCACAGTGTTATTTCCACCCAAGTCCAGGATTTGGTTTCGCCTTCTGAATGTTTAGAAGTTTGAAGTGATGCAAAACGGAAGCTAGCAGCCATTAACACAAGTGTTATAGCAAAGCAAACGAGCCATAAAGAGCCAGTGAATGTCAAGAGAAATACATCTTGTGTGAGAGGCAGCCCCTCTGCTCTGTATGCTAGTGATCTCCTAGAAACAAAGTACACAATTTGAATTTAACTTTTCATTGGCCAGTTTGGTCTGTTACTGACTGAAAAGTGAAGTATTTATATGTTATATGTTTTCAATAACCCTTTCACTGATACAGCTGTAAACATACTTCACTGCAAATCACTGTGAGCCTCAACCTCCCTAAACCTAAGGGCCTCCACTGCCTGTATAGGGATCAGTCTACTTTTTGATTGCTTGCATGGTTTAGTGGTTAGCATCGCTGACTGTAGATCCACAGGTCTGGGTTTGATCCTCAGTACGTCCTCAAATTTTTTGAGGTAGTGGGGTCTGGAATGGGGTGCTGTCAGCCTGGTGACACAAACTGAGAAGCTACTTGATAAAGAAGTAGTGGCTTTGGTTCACTAAGCCAATAACTGCCATGAGAGTCAGCGTGCTGATCTCTTGCCCCCCAATCCTGCCATCTGTCTACGGTAGATGACACAGTGGCAGGTCTAGTACCTGAAAGGAATGTAGTGCCATATAGTTTAGTTTTTATTGAACCCACTATGGTAGTATTTAATATGTAATTTTTCTGAGCCAGGTGTAAAAATGGTCGTTTGTGCCACATCAGAAGAATGTGTACTCTGTAAATACACTGACTCTGGGATTGGCAAACAATAAGTGATCCTCATTAGAATGTGACACATTGTAAAACCATTCCTCAGAGTCGCCCTTGTCCTAGGAAAGTGGAGTAAGATGAAGCCATCATGTTTTGGAAAATACTATATATTCTATATAGCCTACTTATTTGCATGTGTCTACAAACCTTTGGTAAATTCACATGCCCACACACACACATACACATATACTGAAACATGTACCATACCTACTATGCAGGGTTGAATGCAAGAAAAGAGCTGCTGTGGTTCTTTCAGCTGTGATGGTGGGATGACATAGGATAAGGTCAGCTATGTCATCTGCAAGGAGACCCACAAGTCCAGCCCACACACCCTCGTCATCCTGTGAGCCCCATGTGTCACTTCCAATGAACTCAACCCTTTAGCAGATCAAAAACGTGATGTAATATTGGTTTCCGTATACAAAAGAATTAACTCTGACAGTGTGAAATGTTTGCACTCTTTTCTATACCAAAGTCCCTGTTAAAGACAAAGGACAACTAGTGCCTGCTGTTGCAATCAAAGGTGCAATGTTTGTAAATCATTTTATTACTAATACCCAAGTGCGTTAGAAGCTGTGTATGAGATCTCTATAAAAATACTGTAGGTGATAAATTCTTAGCATGAAGACAGTGATAAATTTAATCTCATTTTTGCTTCACTTACCATTATTTTGGTATGATGCATTTCAGGGATCCTCATCCACATTTTCAAACATACTATCAACTAGTTGAAATGTGTCTTACCAAAATAATGAAGCAAAAAAGTATGTGTAAGTCAACTCATGTGGCCTAATAGATTAAATTTATTGTAGTCGCTTCAATGTGTAAATTCCATAATATCGATATAAATATGAAGACACTAGATTGCTGCTTTGAAATAAACAAAATGATAAAGAAAATCTGTGTTAGTGGCTATGACTGCAATTAACAATAATCATAAACTATATTTTGTAAGCATCTATGAATATTAAAAGAAAGTGAAAAGATTAAGCAATCAGTATATTATCATAATTAGAATTACTTTGAATGGCTTTTCCTACCATAAAGCCAATGAAAGACTATATTTTAACCTTTTCACTGCTAAGCGATTATTCACAGTGCAAACTGGTGTTGCTGAATTAATTTGATTTTTTTTTTTTAAATCATAAATGGACAAACAATTGCAAATAATTTGTCAGTTTCCTCCTCTGAAACAGGATGTATTTCTTGAAGTTTAAACTGATTTACGTAACTTGGGTATGTTCGCTTGTCGTCAAAACACAGCTGATTTGACATGCATTTCAATTGATGGTGTAATACATTACCCAAAATATTTAGCCATAGATGGCAGCAAATGACAGAGAACAGGGAACTTATGGTGTCAGGAATATGACAACACACGACACTCAATTTGAATCACTTTCACAGAGAATTTATTTCGTCTATTGGAATGCAAAGTGGTGCGTCAGATATATGTGCCAGTAGCATGGCCAGCAGTGATGCACGCTGATGGATATATATGGTTGTAGCAGTGAAAGGGTTAAGTGTCATCTTCTAGATGCTAATTAAGCTTGCTTAGTAATAGTATGTACTTACTTGAACTTCAGATGATAGATAAGTGCTTTCAGGATATGTGCACTATAGCCTTCTACATTTATAATTTGTCCCTTTTTGTCTTGTTCAACTTTGCAGTCAAAGTTATAGTCTGGTTTCCCCTGAAAGGGTATGTACAGCATTTAAAAAAAATTAATATTGAATATGACAATTTTATTCAGCATCTGTTGCTTTTTAAGTTGAATACTAATCCAGCCATCCGAGAGAGTAGATACTCAATCGGATGCCAGCCCCAAGGATAAATGGGGAGGTTGAATGGCTGGTAATTTTTCCTTGAGGGGTGCACTGATATCGAGTAGGTGCAGCCAATTAATCTCAGGAAATGCATCAGTTTGACTTATATCTGTCAATGAGTCCAGCAAGACCTATCCCTTTCAGGGAAAGGCTAGGATGAATGCCTGGTGACTTAAAATTAAGCCGGAAGGCCATGGGTTCGATTCCTGATGAGGTCGTTGAGATTTTTCAATTGCTATGGCCACCTCAGTCACTATGGTCGACTAGACCTCTAACAGAAATGAGTACCAGGAGTATTCCTGGGGGTGAAATAACAGCCGGTGCATAGGGCTGACAACCTTGCCTCCTTCATGTGCTGTAGATCATAATCTGGGAGCCTAAACCTCCTGGGAACCCTAGGGGTGTCCATGGCCCATACATGGGTTGCTTTATCTTTTATAAACAAAATACCTTATTTGGGAGCCTCTCAACCCAAACTTTCCTGGAATATTGCATCATCTGACCAGGAAGATACAATGCTAAGAATAAAAAAGTTCTCTGAAATTTTTTAAATTTATTTTACTTTCTTCCTGAAGCTACAAGATGCCAAACTGACAAAGATTGACATGAGATCTTTAGTTCCTAATAAATGAAGAAAGGTGCAATAAACAAATTACTACTATAGGCCTACAATAATATTAATTATCATAACTTGAAATCTTGCCCTCATGCTAACCTTGCTATACAAATGGTTTTTTAACATAGCAAGGGAACCTGTTAATGCATAAAGTGCTAGTTCTTTAAAATCTTTACAAGAGACACAAAATTCTTTCAGAGATTCTACAGTTTTCAGTGGTATGTCATCAAGATTATAGTTGTCTAAAGTATATTGGCTAAGGTGTGATGACCCCAATAGCAAAATCCTTGAACCTCCAGGTTGGGGGTTGGGCATGAGTCCGACTGCCTCATCCTGTAAAACTATACAGTTGCAAATCTTCAAAGAAAAAAGCCTCCTGAACTTTGGGGGATGGCCAGGAGACTCAAGGGATAAAATTATGAGATGGATTTCACATTGGGATATGGATATACAAACTCAATACACAGGTGGAGTGCTTAGGCTGCTGGAGGAGCAACTTGGAAGATGACACATGACTAGGATGTAGGAGATGGAGCATAGTTGTTCAGAGAAGAGAGAAATGGCGGAAAATCATTTAAGAGGAAAAGGCTTTTCTAGGGCTGTAGTGCCAAATGAACACTAATACTAGGAACTTGGATATATACACATTCATGAACCACAGATTATTGTCTCTGTTGGACATTATGTGAGAATATTGCATATGACATAACTTGTCTGTCAGTGAGGTAGACCATTAAGGGCAATCAGTCAAGAGAGGTTCCATCTGGCACTGTGAAGTGAACTCTGGCTTAGTTCAGTTGGTAGAGCATTGGCACAGATAGCCAAAGGTCCTGGGTTCAAGTCCCAGTGTCATAGGAACTTGATTCTAAATAGTAATTGGGTTATGACTATAAAAAATGAAATAGAATAGAGTGAACAGGTACGGTACTACTATTTGTTAATCATGAATTTAGATAAATAAAATGTGAAATAATTTACAATGGTATGTTTCTTTAGCTGGAATGTTTAGATAATTGCAATCTAGAATTTATATATACCGTATTATAAAATGCACAATTATTGTTTCTTAATCATAAAAAGATTATTAAAAAGCTTATAAAACTAAACTCTACGGCACTACATCCCTTGTGGCTCTGGTGGTCATCTTCCACAGACTTGACAGGAATGGGGGCATATGGTTAGCATGCTAACTGCCATGGCCGTTATTAATGGCTTTCATGAATAGATCCACTACTTTTTTTTATCAAATACCTCCTTAGTTGGTTTCACTAGGCTGAGTGCACTCTGTTTCAGACCTCCCCACCTCAGAAAAATCTGACTAGACCATGCATGCAAGGCTTATTAATAATAATAATAATAATAACAACAATAACAATTATTATTATTATTGTTACCGGTATATAATAATAATATTATAATATATGTTTTTAAAGTAAATCTGATAGTATGGAGGTTGGACATTTGCAAACTGAATAGGCAAGAGTCTACTGTACACAATAACTTAACTTACCACAAGTACCCCCACTCTGAGAGTGACGCCATCTAGATTGTGAGATCTAGCAATCAGTCTGGTCTTAAAAGATATCACAGGGATTTGTGATTTCCATCCACTCTTCTTAGGAGAGAAGTAATACCATTGACCAATGAAATCCAAACATAAAGAGTTGCTGGTCATCTGTTTGTAGACATTCCAAATCACACTTTCAATTTGAAGCCCTTCTTCAACAAGTGTTGAACCAAAGGTTACAATGTTAACATTGCTGGTAATATCTACCTGAAAACTATTAGTGTTGACTATACTGTCAGATTAATTACCATAACGTGTATAAGCTAATATGAAGAACACATAATATTCTGAGAAAAATTCAGATTGTCAGTATATAACCATATTCTGGAGTTTCAAATACTGATAATATTAAAATCATGTTAAAGGGCATTGAGGAGAGGTTGAGGAAACCTAAATTTTGTTCTAATTATTTGTTATTTGTGTCTGAAACTATTCCTGGTATGATATGGAGTTTTGTCTGGCAACAATTCTTTTACTTGCCAGTAAATCTAGAGACATGGCCTGATGCATAAATTTTATCACCCTGGTTTGTAAATGACTCTGAGAAACAAAATACACACAGACACACTTTCACTTAAATCAGGAACTAACCTGAACATGTTTCAAGCGTGCATCATAACTCATCCTCAGTCTACTACATTCCATCTGAGAGTTGTACAACAGCAGCAACTCCTGGTGGGTGTTTAACTAACCTCTTGATGAGATCATCATCTGCTGGTATTTCAGAATTCATCAGCTGATCCCTGTTCTTGTGGATATAACTTTTCTCCCAAAATGTTAGCTGCTTGTGTCCCATGGACACACTTCTTTAATTCCAGCTCCGAATTATTTTGTGATCCTTTTCCCAAACATGTGCGGCTATTGCTAACTTTTCAGTCTGTCCATATTTTATACTTCTGAAATGTTCATATCAGAAGTACCTGTGGATGACAGTCTCTTCAAGATGTTAGTTAAACACCCACCAGAAATTGCTGCTATAGTCCAACAGTCAGATGGAGTATAGCTGAGAATGAGTTGCCTCACGCTCGAAACATCTTCAGCTTAGTAGTTGATTTAAGTGAAGTTGTGTATGTTAAATATCCATCTCAAGCATTAATATATCTTTTACTTATTTGAAATTGGTTGCATTATTAAGTAGTACCATAACAGATTTTACAGCATATTCTTTGTGTGTTTCCATTACAGTCCTTACAATCATGAGGATTATAGATCTGATTGTAATGTTGAATTAAACTTCAAAATTTACCTTAAGGCTGGAGAATTTGTTTAGCACATCACTGCCAGATCCATCTGGCTCAGAGGCAATATCGGCTACGAAGATCCACCATGAAAACATTGTTGTCTGTTGCATGCTGTGGTTTGCCTGATTAAAAAATGTACCAGTACCATAACATCATATAAATTCTTAATTACTAAGTTGTGCCCATATAGCTAGCTTGTATTGTGTTAATCATCATACACATTGGAATTGTTTGTTAATATTATTATAGTAGATTTTCTACATTATGTAAATTATGTTTATTCCCATTTGTAAATATTAGTTTTAAGATTGTATGTTAATGTTGTTTTATCATATTAATACTGTTAATTTCTAGTATCGTATTTAATTCGTTAACATACCATTCAAGGTCACCTATAGGGTCACCTATACGGTATATTGGAGTATCAATAATAATATCATTTTACATGGATTTCCTCTCATTTAATCACTAACAAGCATCACAGCTAAATATATTCAGTTTGAACTCTTTCCAGTAAATTTCACTCCAATTCCAGAAGTGATAAATGTTATTATAGCTTCTCTGAGTAACATTTTGACCACAGCCGTTACTGATCTTGAATGTCGATGCTTAATTATTGTGGAGTATCAATAGAATCATGATATCTTCTGAGGAATAAACACAATTATATAGATTTATCACTAGTAGGTCAGTCTTCTCAAGAAATGTTTATTCAACAAATCCTTCATCTAGCCCTTTCAGTTGTTCAGCAGTCATTGGTTTTAAAATCAATGATGAATATACATCAGCCAACCGTGTTTGTACAAAAGTTCACCACATATCAGAATATTTTGTGAATGCCCTGTTAATGTTGATGTTTAAATTATTTTAACCCATACCTGCATCATGATGCTAAATGAAGGAGAACATGATGGTAGGACGATGACGGGTGCAGGGAAATCTGTCTCATGCCATGTTAGAGGCAGATCTCCTTTCTCAAACTGCACATACGTTAACTTCGATAGATTGGAACTCCAGTGTACAATATCACCAACTTCAAGGAAAGAAAGAAAGAAAGAAAGAAGAATAAAAAAAAAACATGTTTTCATATGTGATATAAGAGACTGAGTTTATTGAAAATATCTCCAGTAATAAATTATTTTTACAGATAGATGATTATTCTGGTAAAATTCATAACATCAAGTGATGTGTAGGCCTACTCTTGCTTTGATATAAACAAAGGATAATTAGATTGTAGAATTGGCTAGAATGCAAGAATCAAAATCAATGTTAATAACGGAAAGTGTATTCTAAAGATTTAACAGGCTTTTCTTTTTTTTAGGTGTGGTAACATTATCATCATAAACTATGCCTGGTAAATGTTCGTTCCAAGAACACTGGTTAAGTGAAGGCGGAAAAGACTGGAAATTGTATCGCTGCTTTTGTACAATCTTTTGAGGCGACGAAGTTATAAGTCAGTAGCAGTGAAAGGTTCAACTAGCCTAGTCTCACAGCACTTTCTTTATATCAAATCAAATCAAATCAAATCAAACTTTATTAACACATACGTTTACATTTTGAGCAATGCTCGTAAACTGGTGTATCGTCATGGTTTCTTAAAACTAAACTTAAAAAGACTAGAACAAAAATACAATTAGAACAAAAGTACATATTACCGACAAAAATACATAGGCCTAATACAGAAACAAACTTACATAATACTACAAAAAATACATAATACAACAAAAGTACAAAATGCATATATATCATATAAAGGATTAGCCTGAAAAATTACTCATATATTCGTCTATTGTGTAGAATTGGTGCTCTACCAAGTATTTAACTACTGCTGATTTAAATATTGCTAATTTAGTTAGAGCTTTGATTTCTGATGGTAATTTGTTGAAAAGTTTGGCAGCCATATATTTAAAACTATCCTGATATATTTTAGTATTTACTCTTTGTATGTGTATATCTGTTCTTTGTCTTGTTCCATGATTGTGTATGTTTCCATTAATGTTAAAGGAATCGCTCTCAGTGTTATAGTTGTTTTTTAGGTATACTACACATCTATAGATGTACATACACGGCAATGTTAAAATTTTCAATTTTTTGAAATATGGTCTGCAAGAGACTCTCTGATTTACCCCCACCATAATTCTTATTATTCTCTTTTGAATTATAAATAGTTTTTTATAAATAGTATAATAATTAAAGTAAAACATAAAACAGATCATTACAGTAATGTAGAGCAGAACTATGAACTACAAGAATTTACAATGGACTATTCTGTTAAAGTAAAATTAGTGTAAAAGGGCGTTGTCCTAAAGCAACCATACGCACGGCTTGTCAAAGTATTTATGTTATTATTTTTTCTATTGTATAGGTGACCTGAAAGCAGTAGTAGGCCTAGAGCTACCACAATATTGCATGTAATTTTCTATAAAATGGCACTAACCTGAACAATAAATAAGAACCACACGCTTCCATTTCAGTAACCGCACCAAATCATCCAAAAAGTTAGTAATTGATTCTTGCAGTTTAGATGCTGCAACAAAACGTATTGCTAGAATAAAAATTATAGCATTGGAATTCATACTTCTCCTATCATACAGATGGTTCAGTCGAATGATATGGTTCTATTCACACAGTGTCAAAGAGTTTCTCATCAATAATAGATGAGACTACATATCACACTGGGTGACAAGAAGTCAATGTCAAATACTGCTTTTAAATATAAAAATGAGTGTCACTTTAGGTCAGATGTGAGCACATTAACTTGAACTTTGAGTCAATCATTTTGTGAAAGGAGACTGAGAAACCTATACTGGTGGTTCAATTTGTGTAATTACTGCAAGAAGGGCTCATATCTCTTTTGTACATTCTTATGCATTCTTCCTTCTGTATCTCTGTCTTTACCTGGTGGTAGATTTATAATTTTTCTGCCCGTAGACCCTCAAAAAATTGCTGCCCTCCTTTCCTCATTTGTTCCTCTACACTTTCATAATTCAAATTGTTAGAATTGTTAAAGTAAACTACAGTATTTTAGCAATGAAATTCATCATAAATTTTGTATAATGTGAGGGTGAGTAATTGGGTCAACCAGGGCCTGCGTTCTGGGTAAACTAGATTTTAAAAACCGAATTTATAAATGTTTAAATGGTTGAATACTCGAATTCCCATATGTAGCCTAAGTGTTTTAAGTAATAAAATAATGCAAATATTTCCACATGGATTTGATTTTGTATGTACCTATATATTATAGTAGATTATTATTATTATATTTATTATTTTTATTATTATTATTATTATTATTATTACTATTATTATTTATTTGACTGCCGGCATGGTCTTGTGGTTGGCATTGCTGACTACAGATCTGTCAGCCCGGGTTCGATCCCCGGTACCTCCTCGAAGGTAGGGAGGTCTGGAACATAGGCGTAACCAGGCCGACCATATGGGGGGGGGGGTTATAACATCCGGGGGGTCTGGGGGGTATATACTCCCTACGGAGAGGGAGGCTCAGGGGTCCTCCTCCGGAAAATTTTAAAAATTAAGATGCACAGTAACAAGTTTTAAGCTTCTCACGCTTTATACTCGTATTAAGTAATTTATAAGCAGACTTTAAAAAATTGTACAATTTTCCTTTTTTAACCAATGGGGAGGGTTCAAACCCCCAACCCCCCCCCCTCATTACGCCTATGGTCTGGAATGTGGTGCACTCAGCCTTGTGATACAAACTGAGGAGCTACTTGATAGAGAAGTAGCAGCTCCGGTCATGGAAACCACCATTAACAGCCTTGGGTATCAGCATGCTGACCATATGCCCCCAATCCTGCCATCTGCGTATGGTAGATGATGCATTGGTCGGGTGGTGGACCTAGTCCATTCAGGGATGTAGTGCCACGGAGTTTAGTTTATTATTAATTAATTATTATCCTTTAATACTTACATTCCTTCAGCACTCCATCCCTTTTCCCTGCCAAATAGCAAACACACAAAGCAGTACAATAGGTTTATGAGGGTAACTACCAGTTAATCAATTAAGTTTGAAATATTTTAGTTCTTTTCTTGCAAGACAGTATCAGGCTTAGGAATTGGTCATTTACCTTTTAATTCACACTTTTTTATCTTCTTCATAAGACAGACTGAAAAACATTGTTCTTAATAAGTAGTCAATTACATGGGTGGAATTATACATACTTATAAAATGATAAAACACACAACACTGAACACTGAATGACTGAGGAATGTAATGTTTATGTCACCCTACCTTCCACTGGCTTCTTCAAGCAGGTACCTAAGGAACTAGAATCTCATAATCAAGGGCGCCCATATGATATTTTTTAGAGGGGGCTAATTTTTTTTAAGTGATTAATTTTTTGTCGCTTTGACTTCTTGGGCCACTTTGTAACATTATATTAATAATATAATAAATGCAACAATGGCATAGGAAGAAAATAATTTCAGGAGGGTCGAAAGTGCCGGGGGGTTTGGGAGTATGCTGTTTTAGCACTGAAAAAAAAGTTAGCAAATTTGTTTACCATACTCTAAGACATGCCAACGTAAACAAGAAATTGTTACCTAGGTCGGGGGTCCACCCCGGAAAATTTTTAAATATTGAATTAATGAAAATCATATTTTATGCTATTTTAGCACTGAAAAACTAGTTAGCAAAATTGTATACCATACCTTAAGACATGCCAACGTAAACAAGAAATTAATCATTACCTAAGTTGGGAGTCCACCTCCGGAAAATTTTTAAATATTGAACTAATGAAAACCACATTTTACGCCGTGGATTCTGCTTCCATGTTGTCGATTTGGTAAAACTTCTGCAAACTTTTTGTGTGTCTACTGACTTATAAATAATTGTCTTGATTATAGAAAGAAAAAAGAAAAACATCTGACTATAATTATTAATATACATTTTTTCCTCTCCCTGAGAGCTGGGGGGGGGGGGGACCGCGGCCCCCTTTACCCCCGGGTATGGGCGCCCTTGTATTTATTATGGTTACTTATTATAGTTTTTTTCGGGTTCGGATGTTTATGACATGTCTTATTTTTATCCTGACCTCTGTTTTCACTGCAAACACAAATTAAATACGAGTTGCATGCTTGTTATCCTAATCGGACAGTTTTTATTTTGCATATAAAGTCATTTTTGTGGTCTTTGTCTTACTTTGGCCTTATTTGTAATTTAACGGCATATTTCAGCTATAAATTCGGTAAAGGAGCACAATTCTACAGTGTAGGCTGTCTACATGGTCGGGTTAAATTAGAAATTGATTTCATTAATTTATTGTTATGCCAAATTAATAGGTAACTTAAATTTTAACATTAATGCAATTTTTCATATTTTATTGAGACACGCAAGCTCTACAAAATATTAGGAGTATTGGAAGTTGATCCTTAAAAAATAGAAGTTCATTAGAAGTAAAACTGTAAATCATCAAAATTGTTAAAAAATTATTATCTGATTGAATTCATGTGATGTAAGAATTTACTGTTTTAAATGTTTTAAATTTGAACATAATTTTTTGAAAATACGTTATTTTATTAGTTCATATTTGGGATGTTTTGGTCATATTTAGTCATTTTAAGGACATATTTGCAGTCATATTTTCCACATTTTAAGGTCATAAACATCCGGGCCCTAGATATTATATTATTATTATCATCATCGTCATGATCATTACCATCATCATCAGGGCCCGGATTCTGATGACCTAAAATTGTTTGAAAAATGACCTATAAAACGACCCCAAATTTTAAAGAAAATGATTTAATAATTATAAAGAATGACCTAAAAACTGATATTTTATTTAGGCCTATAAAAATTATAATTGTACACCAAAGTTACATACTAATTTGTACAGTGAGTTCCACGCAATAGTTGGCCAATTATGCGGGTTTCTGCATCGCGGCGGACACAGCTCCAACTCCCGAGTGATCGGGTGAAATATTTACGCAAATAAAGCCTCGAACGGTCTAATGGTTCAGGTTCTCACATTTACATTTGGAATTACAATGAAAATAACCACATACCTCATCACAAGAGATGTTGGAAATGTTCTCCTCTTGCATTCACACAACACTGGCATCTTTTCACGTAAGTTCAGCTTCCGAGATAGAGTTCATTTCTCTTGTGATATTGTCTTTAAGTTCTTCTAATGTATGGGAAATTGACCTATACACTTTATTTTTCAAGTTTCCCCATAAATAATAGTCACATACTGTTAGAAGAACTTAAAGACAATATCACAAGAGAAATTAACTCTATCTCGGAAGCTGAACTTATTCACGTGAAAGAAAATTTCCTAAAAAGTGCCAGTGTTGTGTGAATGCAAGAGGAGGATATTTGCAACGTCGTGGTTATTTTTATTGTAATTCCAACTGTAAATGTGAGAACCTGAACCATTACACAGTTCGCGGCTTTATTTGCGTAGATATTTCACTCGATCGCTCGAGAGTTGGACCTGTGCCCGCCGCGACGCAGAAACCCGCATAATATATTGGCCAACTCTTGCGTGGGACTCACTGTCATTATAAAAACTGTTAACACAGAAAGGATGTTGTAGGTCTAAAAACTTTGTTCTTTGTTCCTGATTGGAGCATTTGAGAAGAAAACTAATAAAATTGTTTTTAAAGTAGATCCTACAAAAAATGTTGTATTATGCTAATCTAGTAATTTATTTAAATATTACCCGTACAGGAAAAAAAAAAGACGACGAAAAAATTAATATACTCAAAGTAAATGCATGAAAATTACTAAATAAGAAATCAAATGACACGAAAATGACTAAATAATACGTAAAATTGATATAAATGCCCTAAAACATAAAATGACAAAATATGTCCTAATAAAAATGTATTTCTATAATATAGAGGATTTATCTACAAGTTGGCAATCTCTATGCAGCATCAATAAAATGATGACATGTCATTAGAATCCGGGCCCTGATCATCATCATTATTCTAGAAGGAGGAACAAGTGAATTCCGTTCTATTTTTTGCCATTTTCAATTTATTTGTATATTTGCACTATGTTTATCGCGCATATATAAAAATGTAACGATAGTACGAGTATATACACACACATGAGATAATATACAGTCATCACCCCTCGATATAATGCCCCTCTTGACAGTGCCATCCTTGCACTGCGCCAATAAATACAAGTGAATGAATCTTCTTCCATATAAAATATATAAGAAACCTCGTTACTGTGCCAATTCATTTAGTGCCAGTGAATATAAGACAAGATTTTTACAAAATATAACTTGCAGTTTTTTTTAGTTGTAGAATTCTTTTAAAACTGGTGTGAATGTAGGAAGATTATTTAAGAAACATACTGTAGGATACTGTATTGTACTGTACTGTATTGTACTGTATTTCCAAGAAGTGGGTGTAAATGTATTGCAGTGGAGTGAGGAAGCCATGTTGAGAAGTCGGACAGATAGATGGCGTGAGGGTGGAGCAGGTAGAAAGAGCCCCTCATACAATGAGACATTCCAAACTTTCACTTTTAGTTCAGTGTCCATTCAGCTGTTAAACATTACAATGCAGTTCCCCTCAGTTACAGTTAATCACTTACATGGATCTACATGATTTTCAACCCCTTTGTGTACTGTAGCCCTGGACATATACTGAAATAAATTGAGTTATTTTACAGTATTTTATTTTGTGCTAAAATTCTGTATTTGATTTTTAATAATTTTCCCCTACAGTAGGCCTACAATGAATTAATACAGCACTGTATTATGCTATTTTTATTTTTTAAATTAAATTTCGTTTTAGTGCCACCCTCCCTTTATGCCACTAAATGTTAGAGAACGGATGGTGGCATTATATCGAGGGTTGACTGTATGTCGGTTCCTAAAACTAAGTCGTGTACCGTCAGGTACCAAACAGACATTGTGCGCATGCGTCGTGGCACATGGCAGTAGCCTACATGAACTTACTTTGAGAACAAACTTATATTTATACTATTACATAATTTTTAATTAGGATTACCGCCCTGATCATATTTTTATTACGGTTTCTAATATTTTTTTCTTCTTATGAACACATATTTTATAATTTTTCCGCCTAGCAACAGAAACAAATTTTGGCGGAATGAGTCGTTTTGCTATTGGTTATGAAGGGACATGTCCACTAAACGGAATATCGCGTATAATAATTAATGCTACGTTTAATTTTGTATGAAGTTACTTTTAAATTAATGCTTATAAATTTATTTTGTAATAGAAACTAATTTATTAATTAAACTATGCATAAATCACAGAGAATTAAAATTTAAATCTGAGGGAAGAAAGGGGAATTAAAATGGAGGGAATAAAACAATCACGCCATTGGCTGTCAGGACATCACCCTACCTGACGCGGTCACTGGTAGCGGCCTTTTCAGTTTGGTAGTGAAATGAAGATGTTGTGTTTCCGTGGCGATTAGGTAAGTCAAGTATTTTTACAACTTTTTTACAGTATAATCCTTTTAAAGTTTTCCCCATATTGTTTATGTTCTTTATATTGAAGTGATTTAATCTAATTAAAAAGTCAACCGGTATAATAGTAATACCGAAAAGTGCGTGTAAACTTGCGTTCGTAATGCATTGCCATGTGGCTTGGTTTCGTTCCTCACTTTAGTTCCTTCGATATAAGAACAATATCCCATACCCCGATTTTTCTATTTATACGTCAGCAATTTGCAAATGTTTTAATTCATGTAAGTCATTTTATTTGGGATCCCAATTTTGATGTTTTTAGAAGACTGCGTAGTTCCCACACACAGTGTAGGGTGGTTTGGACAAGGCGACCAAGCTATGTGCTTGCTAACGTGCAGGCTGAAGCGATAAGGTACAGAACAAGACAACATAGCTGGTGTAGGGCTGTCGGCATCCTTTGATAAAAGAAACATTCCCATTCGTGTGTAAGGGAGCTTTGTGAACAGTCGCTAGATTTGTACTATACATGCGGGAGAAACTAGAATATGTCGTAATCCTCAGTGTATCAAGGATAGTATAAAATAATCCGATTAAATTCTGTGAACGCAGTTTATATAATTATGTACAGCTGCATTACGGATGTAGTGCATCATCAAGTGGTCACGAAGTGTACGAACAGAATTAGACTTAATATAAAACGTTAGTTTCAGTGCTGTTACGAAATACCAGAATAAGCCATGCAAAGGCTTTCAATTATTCTCAGAATTTTGCATTAAACAGAATGTTAAAAATCCCTTTAGGCAGGCCTACAGGCGGAGGTAGATTTCGAAGTGCTTTTGGTTTAATTTATTGTCGCTGCATAGCACTCTTCTTCTTTAGCCTTGGCATGGCAAACCTGCAGTAAAGAGGAAGAGCCTACAATCAATTGTTTTGACAACAATAATAGGATATAATATTCTGGGAGGCCGTGCGCAAGATCAGCAATGAATAAAATTAGCAAAGCCGCTAAACAAGACAAAATTATGATATTATAATAATTCTTTCAACTGTTATTATTTTCAAACATTAAAATCTCGCGTCATATGAGAGCTATCAAGAAACTATTTATTGATTTGTAGAGTACTCATCAAGAGCTTTTCAACGATACCCCACAAGACGTGGTTTCAAAAGTTTCGAATTTTCATCCCCCACCCCCACCCCCACCCCCACCCTCACTCGAACCCCCGAATCGTTGGTGTCACTGTGAACTCCATAGGGAGTACTCTAATTTATTCAAACAAAGTTTCCCTCTATACTCCATAGGGGCCGAGATATACATTTTTAAAAATTTCAACCCCCTCCCCCGACCACCCCCTTGGGCCAATTTTGCTCATTAACGAACTTGTCCGAACTATTGGGCCTAGAAATAACATATTAAAATTTGGTTCAAATATCTTC
The DNA here is from genome assembly GCA_964059195.1 of Ectobius pallidus. NCBI lineage: Eukaryota > Metazoa > Arthropoda > Insecta > Blattodea > Ectobiidae > Ectobius > Ectobius pallidus. The sequence continues at coordinate 157,121,281 of CAXKWD010000001.1, read as the reverse complement.
AAAATTACGGCCGCTATCGTGTAAAGATATATATATATATATATATATATATATATATATAAAGTAAAGTGATCCCTATACAGGCCATGGAGGCCCAGAGGGTTCCAGGAGGTTGAGGCTCCCAGATTTTGGACATTCGGCACGTGAAGGTGGTAAGGTTGTCAGCCTTACGCACCGGCCGCCTTTACCCCCAGGATTGCTCCTGGTACTCATTTCTGTTAGAGGCTGAGTCGACCCCAGGGCCATAGTGCCACCAGAAGGATTAGGCCAATTGAAAAAACTCCAACGACCTCTATATATATATATATATATATAAATATATATATATATATATAAATATATATATATATAAATATCACAAATTTTTTTTTTGAACGGGCGGTGGTTTCGTACTTAGGGGAGCATGAAACGTAAAGATATGAAAGAATTTTTCGAAAATCATAAAGTGGTATCCATTGCAATAGGTAGATTTTTCTTCGAAAATCTACCTAAAAGTGAACTATTTAGTAGCGTCATTCGTCCTTGCGTGTAGGCTTTGTGAACCCCGTCAAAGCGTGCTTCTAGGAAAGGTAGGCCCTACTGGGGCTGACCAAGTGGTAAGTTTGCTGCTGTGTAAAATGCATATTTAATATTTACCTTTTTAAAATATATTGTCTGCCTTAAACTCCACTATTATACAGCTTATAAATTAAAAATTTGCCAAGTGAAGTGACATTCTTTATACTGCGACAGTAGGCTAGACTATGCGGATGGTTATATACACGCGCCAAAGGAGAGCAGTATTCGATATTTTTCTGCACGGTTGGTTTGTTCTACCCAGGGTTGGTATGTAGCCTAATAATTCGAAAAACTATAAATTCACTGGTCTCGTTCATGTACATGTATGCATAGAGGATAGGGAAGTACATTCATCTACGACCTGGACTTGACATAAACTACCGTGGCTTAGGTAAGGGGGGGGGGGTTCCAGGGATCCGGACTTACCCCGAAATCAGAGCGTAAAATTCCATTAAAGTTACTGAGTATTTTAATTTATTTAATAATAATATACTGAACTTGTAAATGTAGGCCCATTATTTCCACTGTTTCATGGAACTTTTCTTATAAATAGTAATAATTTAGGTAACAATTTCGTGTTTAAGTTGGCATGTCTTAGAGTAGGCAAAAGTAAACTAATTTACTAACTAGTTTTTCAGTGCTAAAATAGCGTAAATTCATTAGTTCAATATTTAAAAATTTTCCGTGGGTGAGCCCCCAAACCCTTTGGGACTTTCGACCTTTCCCGAAATTATTTTCTTGCTACGCCACTGAGCTACAGTAATTCACACTATAAAACAGTTGTTTAATTAGGTAGATTCCCTAAACTGAGGGTTTCTCACAAAGTTGACGCGAGTGAAACTAACTTAATAAAAGCTGTTGTGAACATCAGATTTTGCTCATCATGCAATTGGCAGCAAAGTTTACCACTTGTATGCAATTTATTGAAGAGCACACTCAAGGTCTGCGTACAAAGTAACTCAGATTTAAAAACTAACTTAGGAAAGGAAAATTCTTAATTATTTATTTTTTATATTGCTGCTTTAATTTATGTTTATAGACCCTCAAGAGCAGACATCCTGAATAGTTGGAGAGCACAATAAAAAACAGTACGAACAAAATTACATAGTCTACTAATCCTTTATATAAAAAATAAGATGGGAGTTCTTTCAATAATTCGAATTCGAATTTGAAATTTCCGTAATAGCATAATTCCAGAAATGATGACCAACAAAGTTTCCATCACAGTAGAAGGGCTACTTTCAATGAATTACTTAAGAGTGCAAAGTTCATATCTCCATAGGTAAAGCGATCCCTATGGAGGCCCAAAGGGTTCCAGGAGGTTGAGGCTCCCAGATTTTGGACATTTGGCACATGAAGGTGGTAAGGTTGTCAGCCTCACGCACCAGTCGCCTTTACCCCCAGGATTGCTCCTGGTACTCATTTCTGTTAGAGGCTGAGTCGACCCCAGGACCATAGTGCCACCAGAAGGATTAGGCCAATTGAAAAATCTCAACGACCTCATTGGGAATTGAACCCGCAACCTTCCGGTTTCTAGCGCAGTGCCTCAACCACTACGCTACTGCGTACCCCTCATATCTCCATAACTTATTAAAATAAGACAATTTTATTAAAAACTAAACTCCGTGGCGCTACATCCCTGGAGGGACTTGGCCTACCACCAGACAGCTGCATCATCTACCACAGGCAGATGGCAGCAAGATTGGGGGGCATGTGGTGAGCATGCAGACACCCACGGCTGTTAATGGTGGTTTTTATGACCGGAGTCGCTACTTCTCTATCAAGTAGCTCCTCAATTTGAATCACGAGGCTGAGTGCACCCCTGTCAGACCTCCCTCCTCAGAAAAATTCGAGGTACCGGGGATCGAACCCTGGCTGACATATCTGTAGTTAGCGATGCTAACCACAAGACCATGCCAGTGGTCATAAAATTGTATTACTGTTGCAATTGTGAAAGTAAAAGTAAAGTAAAAGTTTTATCTTTAGCCTACTAAATCTTCAATAAATTGACTCATTGTTTGTCTTTTCTGATTGAGATCAGGTTTAAGTTTGTTTTTGCGATCAGGTTTAAGCTTGTTTTTGGCCGTTTTCTTCAAACGAACAAATTTTTACGAGACAAAGTGAACTTAATTTAGCATAATATTAAAATTGGCAAGAACAGAATTTTTTTAAATTTTAAATACAGGCTGTTTATTATGCAGTTTGCCTTGCTGCTCTCAAAGCATCAAGATCATTCAGTATTTGATAATCAATACCATGCCTGTGTTATAATGAAAATCGGTTTTGAAATGGTTATCAGTATGATACCGTTACTTCACATGTAATAAGCGTATTATATGGTTACACAAAAGATTTTTAGTTGTCCCACTTTTCTATGTCTGCTAACATTTTTCCTCTGTTCATAGGGTTGAACTTTTATCCGGGTCGATTGGTGCTGTTTTTGGAGATGCTGAGTGTCGGCTTCCGAAGTTCGTGTCGTTCATCTGACCTGCTGCCTTGGACTGCCTTAAACTGTAATATCTGATTTAATTATAAATTTATAGTTTGTGACAAACCATACCATTGGTAGTAGGGAATCTGTTAGAGATGTAGCATTCCCAATTAGATCATTGTTCCCTTTCCAGTAAATTACAAAAATATTTGGTTAACATCAAAACTGTTGTTTAATCTTTTCTCTTTTAATGGAAAGGGTTACCAGTAATTTTCTCCAATCCTATTGTAATTTGATAAATGTAATTGATACTACACACAGTAGAGCTAAATATGTAATGCTGGAGTATCTAGACTGGCAAATATGTCAACCTAGGTTCAAATATTCCTATACTTGTTTCTACATTAACCTATAATTGTTAACTCTAAGCTTATTTGAGCCATAGTTTAACCTATTCAAGAATAATTCTAACTGTTTTCACACTACCCCTGTTGTTCTAAATAATTTGCCTTTGTAAAGTTAACTTAACTTTGGTGTGGTTTGTCATGTTAATATTCATAAAATGTTCTATGAAGATGACTGTCCAGAAAAACTTTAATGTCTGAAAACATTGTGGAATTAAGAAATTAAATATGAATTCTACATTAATAACTATCAAAATATTCTGTTAAAGGAACAGTATGTTGTGACATAACTTAAGTAAAATTCAGGGATACATCCGTACAAATTCAATATTAAGTATTTTACTCAAATCTCTTGTTTACTGTCAAACTTTCTGGATACAGTCTCAAAATTGTATTTAAAAAGTACTACTAATTCAGAATTAAGATTTATTAACTTTCATTATGGTGCAATGTAGATCTACTTACAGTACTAGTAGTGCATGTTTTGTAGGAACTTTAATCTTATTTACGTAGTGATTAGTGTCTTATAGTTTGTGTAGAATAAAGTTGCCACCTGCAGGTGTTTTGTAGGTTATTAAAAGTAGTGTAATGGTGTTTGGTAAGATGCATGGTAGTGGTGGTGGATGTTTCAACGTACTACTAACACATAACCTCAATCTGCTGCAGCGTTCATGGTTAAGGTGATTGGTGATGGGCCAACAGTAGACTGCTTTGCACCAGAAAGAATACTTAAGCAAATCTTGATTCTTAAAAAAATTACTTTAAAATGTTTTCATTGTGAAACTAATTTTTTTCTCTTTACAGCTAACCAAAGCATGCACGTTCAAGTAACCTAAAATTTTATTTTCATTAAACTAACAATAATTAGTCAATTTAAATGTGAATTGTCCTTGCATCTATTCCTCCATAAATCTTTCCTAAGGATTAAGTATTTTAACCGGTCATCTTCAAGTCAAGATATAAAGAACAGTTTTTGTTGGTCCGATAAATGATTTGAACAAAATTAATTGTTCTTTATAGCTTAAACTGAAATGACTCGAGGTGAAATGCTCCTTTAAAGGAAAGTTTTAAATTCAGGACTTTCAGAAGATTAATTCATATTTAAATACTGACCACATATTTCTAGTTTAAATACGGATACCAAATCATAGTTATAGGCCTGTCCTATCATTTTCATTTAAAGATCCTTTCTTTTCAATATGGCACGGAAGTTAAAAATAAATTGAATAAGAAATTAAAATTCAAACTAGATAGGCCATGCTTTCCTTCCATTTTTCTCCCATTAAATTTCTATTTTGCTAAGTCAAATAATAAATTTTCCAATAAGTTTGATCTGTCAGGGAGGGCAGAGTCAAGTTATTTTTCCAACTCGTAAAATCAAAAAAATTTAAGAAAAAATTAATAAAACAACCAATAGAGTTATAGTAAGATTACAAATTTTTAAAGGATTAGAGAAAAACTTATTCTAGGCAGGATCAACTTGTTAAATTTTGCTCCTGAAGATAATAACCAGTCCTGTTATATTTCTACAGGGCCTAATTAATTTTTCTCCAGATACAGTATAAACAATTTGTTACCGGTAATACTGGCACTGCTGCTGATTTTTGTGGGCAGTAATAGTATTTGGTCTAGGTGTCAATTTATCAAGGTGTTGACATAGTTTGATATTACTTGTAATCATTACAAATAAAATATTCTAAATTAATTTAATTAAAAGTATTCTAAATAAATTTACAAAAAATTAAAATTAATCTTGTTCGAATCAAAGTTTAAAACTATATACCTAGATAGATATAGTCTTAATATGAAATGTAGACAAAATATACCATACAAAATGAGTTCATTACATCTGCAAGAAACATATAGCAGTATGAGCCTCGTCTAATTTGCACCAGTATTCTTTTGCATTTTTTATTTTAAAATAAATGAAGTAGATTTAAAAAAACCTGAACATCCGATGCATTTCTTTAGGCCACTTGTTTTACTCATTACTTGTAAATAAAGTTAATTCTCTCTGCCAAATGTATTTGGCAAACTTCAAGCAATGACGCATTGCTATCAGATGAACAACTGAAGAAATAACATTTTTATGGAGTTTGTATGATGGTATAAAGCTCATTATTTAAAGTTTGTTTACTGCAGAGCGAACCCAGATACATTGTTTACAAAGTTGCTTTTATTCTTGATGAAAATATTAGTAAATAATAATATATAATTGTAAAAATAATAAAAATAATAATAAATAAGTATTATAAAAATAATAATAAATAATAGTTATAAAAATAATAAATAATAATAAAAATAATAGAAATAATTATAAAAATAATAGAAATAATTATAAAAATAATAGAAATAATTATAAAAATAAAAAGTAATTATAAAAATAATAATAAATAATAATAGTTATAAAAATAGAAATAAACAATAATAATATTAAAAATAAAAATAAATAATAATAATTATACAAATAAAAATAAATAATATTAATTATTAAATAATTATAAAAATAAATAATAATTATAAAAATAATTATAAAAATAAATTTTAAAAATATCAAATTAAATTTCTTGAATCACTTAAAGGAGATGTTCCTTAAATCAAGTGGCCTAAAGAAATATTTGGAACATGTTACTGCTGGTAATATTTTGCAGGGGAACGAAGAGGATTGATGACACATCTAACCAGGATCCACTTCACTGTTGGTGGAAGAATATCAGCATCAGATCAACACTGGAAATGGTAACAGCTGTGTTCATCTCTGAAGACATCAAATGGTAGGATCAAACAGATTTACTGCCGAGGAACCATGCTGTGTGTTAACTGTACCAGACGTGAAAGAGCAGAATGAAATCCCTCCCCCCAAAACAATCTCCAGCGGAACTTCACATTAGGTCCTCTTCAGATTAAAATATGCATAATAGGATTGTAAACAGACAATACTAGATAGGTTTTGAATAGAAGTTAATGCAATAGGCCTATTATTAGGGTGATGTCACAACAAAGCTGGCATTGGATAAGGACATGCGATGGAATTCCCAGCGAAATATAGATAGAAGTTAGTGTAATAGGCCTATTAGGGTGATGCCGCAAAGCTGGCATTGTATAGGGACAGGCAATAGCAAACCTATGAAGATGCAGATAGAAGTTAGTGTAATAGGCCTATTATTAGGGTGATGTCACAACAAAGCTGGCATTGGATATGAACATGCGATGGAATTCCCAGCGAAATGTAGATAGAAGTTAGTGTAATAGGCCTATTAGGGTGATGCCACAAAGCTGGCATTGTATAGGGACAGGCAATAGTAAACCTATGAAGATGCAGATAGAAGTTAGTGTAATAGACCTATTATTAGGGTGATGTCACAACAAAGCTGGCATTGGATATGGACATGCGATGGAATTCCCAGCGAAATGTAGATAGAAGTTAGTGTAATAGGCCTATTAGGGTGATGCCGCAAAGCTGGCATTGTATAGGGATAAGCAATAGCAAACCCAAGAAGATGCAGATAGAAGTTAGTGTAATAGGCCTATTATTAGGGTGATGTCACAACAAAGCTGGCATTGGATATGGACAGGCAATAGCAAACCTATGAAGATGCAGATAGAAGTTAGTGTAATAGGCCTATTATTAGGGTGATGTCACAACAAAGCTGGCATTGGATATGGACATGGGATGGAATTCCCAGCGAAATGTAGATAGAAGTTAGTGTAATAGGCCTATTATTAGGGTGATGTCACAACAAAGCTGGCATTGGATATGGACATGCGATGGAATTCCCAGCGAAATGTAGGTAGAAGTTAGTGTAAGTTAATAGGACCTATTATTAGGGTGATGCCACGAAGCTGGCATTGGACAGGGACAGGCGATGAAACACCCAGCATGATTTAGATAAAAGTTAGATAGTATAATAGGTCAGTGATTGGATAGGGATATGCCACAACAAAGATTGCATAACATGGATAGAAGTTAGTTAGCCTACAGTTGTGGCAAGATAAATATACGGTATATAGATAATATTATTACAGGTGGGATTTAGTGATTTAAGTGATTTTAAGGTAAGTGATACCCCCTCTTCATTCTGTTGTCTTTTATTTCAAGACTGAATGCTGGTCAGCTCAGACCTGGGGACGCCAAGCCCAAAGCTGAACCTTGTCTCTGTAGACTAGGATTCTTTCTTTCGTAGCTGCACTGTCCACAGTGCCACCGAGGCACTACTTGACTGTGTCAGGTAGTGATTTAGATTAGGGAAACAGGTGTAGGGAAACAGATGTTTGAAACATGATCCAGTCTTCAACTGGGTGTGCAGATGTGTTAGAAGTGTAGGGTTAGCTGGTACAGGTTGTGCACACACTGGTCTGAGGCTTCGTCGATGCAGTCATTCAAGCTAACCTTTTCTCTTCACAGAGCAGGGCACCCATTAGGGGTTGGGGTACCAGTGAGGTGATTGACTGCTTAGTTTTAAATTTTTAGTCTTAAGTTCTTAGTCTTAAGATATTTTGGATTAGGGACCGCAAAGGTAGGCGCCACATCCTGCCTCGGCGGGGAATAACTTCCTAGGAATGTGGCAGATTTTTCCCCCTCAACATCCTGTGCCTCAGCGTGGCGAGGGTTGGTGTAACAAAGAATGATGCATGTAAAAAAATAAAAAATTAAAAAAATTAAAACAAAAAAAAATTTTAAACAATAATTAAAAAAAATTAAGAATCATAAGTAGGCTACTTGCAACAAAAAGTCTCGAAATTTAAGTTCTGTAGTGAATGTTTTTATATAAAGTTAATTAATTTGCAGGAACAATGCAGTAATACCTCACTTATTACTATGATATTCACTCGTTTTTTGAAATTAAGCCTATATGTTAATTTTTGTAAGCTCTGACGTCTCTACCTTAAAATTGGTCTGTTCAGTATTTGTTTTGGCATACTATACAGTGGGTCCCGTGCAAGAGTTGGACAATCGTGCGGGTTTCTGCATGTGAGCGCCCCCTTCTCTAAATCCCGAGTGATCGGGTGAAATATCTATGCAAATAAAGCCACTGACGGTGTAATGGTTCAGGTTCTCACATTTACAATTGGAATTACAATGAAAATAATCACGTACCTCATCACAAGAGATGTAGGAAATGGCCTCCTCTTTAATCTACACAACACTAGCATCTTTTCAAGAAATTTTCTTTCATGCACAGTTCTTCTAACAGTATGTGATTATTATTTTTCGGGAAACTTGAATAATAAAGTGTATAGGTCAATTTTCCATAAATTAGAACATAAAGTCAATATCACGAGAGAAATTAATTCTATCTCAGAAGCTGAACTTAACTTATGCGTGTGATGAAAGAAAATTTCCTGAAAAGGTGCCAGTGTTGTGTGAATGCAAGAGGACATTTCAAACTTCTCTTGTGATGAGGTACGTGGTTATTTTTGTAATTCCAACTGTAAATGTGAGAACCTGAATCTTTACACAGTCAACGGGTTTATTTGTGTAGATGTTTCACCAGATCACTCGGGTGTTAGAGCAGGGGCTGCCATGATGCAGAAACCTACATGATTGGCCAACTCTTGCATGGGACTCATTGTATTAGTAGTAACTTTTTTCAGTCCCCACATACGGAATAGTCATTTGTATGTTATCCTTTTTTTCTTTCTTCTTTTCTTTTCTTTCTGTAAAGGCAAGGATTAAGACAATCGTGTAGATTTTTCTTTGTGGCTTTGCAGTAATTCAAAGTTTATGTAGCCTACACTTCTTTGAAAAGTCTTCTACTGCTTACTGTGGCAACAATGATATGGATGGTAAAACTGCCAAACATAGCTTAACCTTGTAAAGATAAAGGTCACTTTTCTATTTATGTATTTGCATTTTTGTTCACTCCTAGAATGAATTCTGAAGTAAATAAAAAGGCCTCTATGTCTCACTTGGGCACATTGCTTGTATCTAAGAATAAAATGTAAATCTTCAGATTTACTTCAGCTTCAATTGAGACAAAACAAAATTTTACATTCAGATGAATCTTATTTGTTCAGTTTTCATCGGCAACGTTTTCTTACTAGTTTTATAAAAGTTGATTGCTAAGCAGATTGCTTCATTATTAATCACTATGCCTTCTAGGCAGTATTTAATGCAATATCATTTCCAACATATGTAAGTAATTATAACCTTTCCCTTTAAAAACATACCAGGTGCATCCATAAATTAAGTTTCCATGGGGCCATACACAGAAACAAAGCACAATATCATGGAAATGTTTATTGCAACAGATACAAGAAGTGTTTAGCATTTTTCAAAATATTTGCTACTGGAATTGAGACATTTTTCATACCGTGGGACCAACTCTCTCTGCCTCTCTGTCATTGTCATGTCTTGAGGTGTAGGAAAAGATGTAAATCACTGGGAGCGAGGTATGGGCTACAGGGTGAATGTTTGAACACGTCCCAGTCAAACTTCTGCAGGAGTCTTGCTGGAAGTTGTTTACAAATTCATCCTACAGCTCGGATCTCACTCCCATTTATTTCCACCTTTTCCTACACCTCAAAAACTAACAATGACGAAGAGGCAAAGATGATTGCCCCATTGATTCAAATCCCAGGTGGAAGACTTCTAAGACACAGGTATTCAAATGTTGAACCCATGGTATGACATGCCTCAATTCCGGTAGCGAATATTTTGAAAGGTAGCTGAATACTTGCTGTATCTGTTGCAATAAACATTTTCATAAAATTGTTTTGTTTCTGTAAACGGCCCTAGGGAATGGCTCTTGTATAACAGGCATTTCACTATATTCTGAAATACTCTTTCTTTGTAAACTGTTCTTATATAAACCAGAACTCTTCTAAAATTCTTCTAATGTAGGCCCATGTAAAAACTGAATACTGACTACCAATTGTTCTGTACCTCATGATTAGTGAGCTTCTGTGTTAATTCCTACATTTAATGCATCATTCTTTGGCTAAACAGGATGGTAAATTTGCAATTTTTTTTCACGACTTAGTCATTAATAAGTTATAAAAAGTACAGTGCAATTCAAACATGAAGTGACAGACTTTTACTAATAGCAAATGCTCTTACCTGGAATTTAGTGGCAAATTACTGCGACAGTTCATAGCTACCTTTTCGACTTCAGTCTCCTGCCGAAGTAAGAGAATACTTGAATGAAAAGAAAAATTTTAATATTAAAACTCACCCATCTCAAAGTAGACGTTCACAAAGCTGTCCCCTTCAATCTGAGATGATACCGTATATAAATTTGAAATGGACGAAATTTTGAACTTTTAAGTTCCTTAATACTGATGTTTGAGAAATAAACTTACTGAGATGTTTAGCACTTTAGCTTAGGACTTCAGATTTTGCAAAAAACAGTGGTTAAAGGAACTTAAAAGTTGACGTCTCATCCATATAGAAGTTCCAAGTCGTTGCAATATGTAGGCCTATAGATCAGAGAGGACAGAATTTTCTAAATCTACTTTAACATGGGTGAAATTAAATACTGTAAAAATTTGGATATTATCTTCGGTGGGAGGTGAAGGTTGCAGAACTGTTCTGAAGATTGACTACCGATTCTTGGTGAAGGCTGTGTGCTATGCACGGTAGATGTCTAGTGGCTTGATTTGATTTTCACTATACATTTTTTTCACTTTCTATAATGACTGGGAAAGCTTTTTGTACAAGCATAAAACTTGTGTGATTAATTGATTTTAAATGCTTATAGTGGTGCACTGGGGTGTGAAAAGAATGTACTGTGATTGTTCATTGGGAAGCTTCCTTTCGGTGTGCAAGATTAACAGTTTGCAGTAGGCCTACTGGAATGTAGGCCTACACAAATGGAATAGGGATTATGTTTATTAAGTGCCAGTATGTTACTGGTACTGGTACTTATGAGATTGTGTGCAGGATGGGAAAATGTCTGTCCATCCATCTGTCTGTGTGTCTATACGTGTGATAACTCAAATAAGCTTTATTGGATTTTCATGAAACTTGGTATTCGCATTTATAACATACATGGGAAGTTTACTGGAGTAAAGCCCAATTCAGTGGCTATTTTATGGTAGGCTAATATATTAGAAAGAATTTATGAAATGCAAACCAGTTATCATGACAACATACTGTTTTACTGTGATCATGTATGGCTTTGGAAATTGCAATACAGTTAGCTATGACAAATAACATAATTCCTTTACATACACTTATCAAACTAGACCATTAAACTGAATGAGGTGGCTGAGATCGTTACGTCTTGGATTCGCATTCTGGAGATCCCTGGTTCAAATCCTGAAACCGGACAATTTGACTTTTTTTTTTTATTATTATGTGAGTGTGCGATTGTCAAGATATCACAAATCTGTATAGTTCTGCTGATGCTGGATGATTTTAATCTGATTTTTTTTCTTCTGTTAATGAATCAATCTCAAGCATAACTATGAAATAAATTAAGAAATAACTTATTTTCTGCATATCATAATTGCAATTATAACTGATTAAACAAAAGCATCTGGCACTTTGTTACATCAGTTACCTGATTTTATTGAATATGAACTTATGAACTTAGAGAGGATCCCCAAAACTGAATTACTTCTATTACTGAATTGAGCTAATCATAGTATATCGTGATGTATGGGTGGAAAGTATTTTAACAGAATAATAATAATAAGAAATAAGAAAGAAAGGTGGAGCCGAGTGGGCAGTAGGGTTACTTTCAGTCCTTGCTAAGGTCGGCCATTAAGATTATGCCGTTGGAGCACTTGGTAGCATGATATCGTTCACAAATCTTTTCACATATCTCACATATGCACGTTTGGTCAGGCTCATGAAATTTCTTATTTTTACACAGTTTGTGATGAAACCAGTGTACCGCAAATCTTGTAACTACGTGTCTTAGGTCCTGGTTTTCTTTAGTCCAGTTTGTCACTACGCCTGTTGCGTAGAACTCTTCTTTGAGCCTTGGCTTCTGTTTCCTTTTCTCCAGCACTTTATTGTATGATCCTATGTATGGAAGAAGGTTCTTTATTATCAGATCTTCCAGGAAAAATGTCTCCATTGCCAGTTTATAAGCCAGTCTCGATGGTGCTGTCTTGCCTAATCTCGTAGCACATTTTAAAAAAGGGCTTTCACCTTTTCTATCCTTTCTAGATCAGTGATAGTTAGCCTTTCCCAAATCAGGTCTATTCCATAAGTGATAATAGGCACTCTTGTTGAGTCAAATAATAGCAGTGCTGTATTTTCAAATTCAAATTCAAATTCTTTATTCTCCATAAATATACAACAGTACATGTGGATTCGTCAGTATTGTCTTACAAATAAAGTAGGCCTATATAATCAAGAATGAAGTATCCAGTTCCATAAAATATGTTAAGAAAACCAATAGGCAACACATAGTGACTCAGAATTATACTCAAAACAATTAGTACAAATATTCATTTATACTATACAGGGCCTTATTTATGCCCTGATAGCTAGCTCATGCAGAGATAATGAGCTAGGTTCTTGATACCATATACCTGGCTGCCACTGTTCTTTCTTGTATTATGTTGGCCAAATGATAAGGTTGTCTGCATGGTTAATCCTACATATTTAACTTTATTTACCACATTTAGAGGCGTATCTGCAATTTTCATATGTTCTTCTGCTGCTAGTCTTTCCCTCTCCGAAATGTCATCAGAACAGTTTTTCTGTGTTTATGTGTAATTTATTTTCTGTAGCCCAATTTTCCAGCTTTTGTAATACTTCTTGTAGTTCTCTGTTCTCGCTTCCCAGCATCATGTCATCTGCATACTTGACTAGAGTTGTGTGCAGAGATTTCTCCAGTATCTGAGTTATATCTGCTACAAATACATTAAATAAGATGGGGCTCATTGGGTCACCCTTCTGAACTGCATTGGTTTGAACAATCTTATTTGATATTGTTATTCCTTCATCTATTTAAACTTCATAACGGAATAATAATAATAAATATCTGTTTGATGTACACAAATAAACAAGTCAATCCTTTCGTGGAATAGCTTACTACACTAGTGAACAAAGAGCTACCCTCTAGCAGGAGGTCGTTGACCTTCATGAGACAAATCATGCTGCTATTATATTATATACACATACCATTGATTTTGCTCATGTTCATTGACTGAATTAAGAAAAGTGAAGAAACTCATCTATACGAAATTATAGAAGGAAACATAATATAATGTAAACAATGACACTTATTTATAATAGTGGATAAAACAACCTTTTTACAACAGACTATAAAAAGGTTGTTTTATCCACTATTATAAATAAGTGTCATTGTTTATATTTGATTATGTTTTAATAAAAGTATAGAGGAAAGAATAGGACCATAAATGATTTTTAATTGAATATAGAAGGGAAAATCAATTTTTTTACTTCTGTTTTTTTTGTACTCTCACAACATGAAAATTGCATACTGTACACAAAGTATTTTATTTACCGTATATATTTACTATATATAGATGCTGGCCATATTTTAGTCTTTAAATTTTATTATGCAAATAACATAGTTGCAGTGTCCATATTGAAACAAGTAAATAAAAACAGACAAAAAACAGCGACCTTATTGTATGCAATCTAAACCATTAGAGGTTCATCTATATTAATTCAATAAGTGCAAGCACATCACACCATTACCTACATAACATGAACAGGAGGAGGATGAGAAACAATATTGTAGAAAAAATAAAAACTCATGCTTTTGAAGAGAGCATTATAACTTTAAAACATTAAAATAATGCTGTCGTGTTTTATTAAACAATAGTTAGTGTTACTATGATAATTGTTTTTCTTACAATAATCATTGTTGTTAGGGTCAGTACTGTTGTCTTTATTGTTATACAAATTATCAGTTAAACTTAAAATAGTGCTCAGGGAAATAAATCAAACATTCAAAGTTATCTTGTCAAAATGCTTAATTAGTTACAGGCTTAGAAATGAACTAGGTTAAATATTTTGTTTACTTTTTTTTTCTATTGAAAATTGTTTGTAAAATTATTTACTGGCAAAAAAATTGTTATAGTTTTAAATAAATTTGTTAGCTGTTCTCAAATATTACCTTTTCCTGTGAATCCTCATACAGATTGACCCTCAGAAATGCTAAAAAGCTATAAAGGCTACAAATAATGTACCTGCTTCACAATTCATCTGATAGTTTATTACCTAGAAAATGCCAAACTAGGGATAAATTTTATGGAATATCAGTTTGTGCGACTCCTGCATCCCTTTCCAAACTTCAGAAATTACTTCCTACAGTTCTGATCGAGGTTCCAACAGCTACAGTTCGTGTCCATGCTGAAGACTGCTGCCTAAGCACTTGAAAGCGCTCCAAAAAAGGTAATTAACTTAGTACCGGTAATCTAATGAGTGTAAAAAAGTTAATTAAGTTCACATTAAGATACTATTGCAGTAACGCTGCTGTAATTTTAACAGCTACACAGGGGTTATTTGTAATGAATTTAAACATTGCTTTTGTAGAAATTGTGGCAGCCAATCAACCGATTAATGCCTATGAAATATTTGCCTACTCATTAGTCAACAGCCTTACTAATAAAAGCTGCTTTTATTTGTGCTAAACGGTTTGGTTGTTCACAGCACAAGTTCTGCATAAGCCGTATTATTAATAAACTCAGTATAACTGCCAAGGGTTTACAGTGAAATGTCATCAAATACGTCATGACATGACATAAGGAGGAACCTAAAGAAGAAGAAAAAGAAGAATTTTTGGGGATCCAGATCCCCTGTGGATTCTGCTTCCATGCTGTCGATTTGGTAAAATGCTGCTGCAAACTTTTTATGTCTCTACTGACGTTTAAATAAATGTCTTAAAAGAAAAACACCTGACTTTAATTATTAATATACAATTTTTCCTTTCCCTGAGAGCTAGAGGGGGGCCGGGTATGGGCACCCATGCTCATAATATCTTTCAAGTCTCTCTAATTAGGTTAGAGTGCCTTTATGCTGCTTTTGTGCAACAAATTAGCCTGTTTTCTCTCGAGTAGGCCAACATTTAATAGCCTGCACTTTATGAGGCAACTTGCTCGACCATCTTCCAGTCTCTATAGTCATATTATTCATTGCATGGCCAGGTGGCTCCTATTGTTAGAAGGATAAGTTTGCCAACAGTTCAACCCATGTCCTTTATTTTTAACGCACCAATCAGATAGTTATTCCAGCTAATCAAAATCTAAGAATGTCCTGCGACAGCTTTGACTGCTACTCGTCAACTCCGCATGGAGTGAAAAGCGAGGTTGCAAGATTAAGTTACAGTAAATGATAACACGTGAGTATTGATTAAAGCAAGGGAAGAACTAAGGTCGGTGATAACAATGAGAGAATATTGCAAAGTTGCTTTTGTTTTGGGTAGCAGAAATCAAGATCGATTTAGTCAAATCAATTAACATAAAGAAACACAGACTTAATGGTTTATTCCTTTGAAGCTGCCTGGTCATGCAATGAATAACTGGACTATACTCCATTCTACTGCTGCATCATGAGATTTTGGAGCTGCCCAAGTATGTGGCATTACAAGTTGATGCACATAGCTGTAGAGGGTATGTTTGCAGCCACAAAAAATATTTTGATGAAGGTATTAGTGTGTGTTGGTTGATGCTGTTTACATTTCGTGGGTGCGCGGGCAAAGAGAGTTAAATCCACCATCCTCAAAAATTGAGATATGTCCATAGAATTATAGATAAAAATGTTCTCTACATTTGTGTTAAGTCCAGTAAGTCATATTCAAAAATGTATGGTAGTTATGGATGTGTACCTCATGGGTTTATCCATCTCTAAAGCTATGTTGGGCTGGTAGAGTGTGTTAAGTCACTCTAATTCTCGGTAACAAGAAAGTGGACTTAACTCTCTTTGCCCGCGCACCCTCGATTTATTTGTTTATAAATCCACTGTTTTGCTTAGCATGTTGTTTAGATAGGTTTCCTTGCACTACACCACTGCTGTTTCATAAGGAAAGATATGGAACTTGCTTGAGAGGAGAAGTCATCAGCAGATTAGACACTGGATTTGCTGCTGGTAATGGTCCTAAAGCTTGAAGTGCTTGAAGATGTGATAAAATTCGAAGGGTTTCTTCAATATGTCCAGGAGGAAGTTGTGAAAAAACGTGGATTAAATTTGGTGGTAACCCCATGCCCAATAGTTGCTTTAGCTCTGGAGACAGTACCTGTTGTTGTCTTTGGTTTGAAGTAGAAACTGGTGCTTTAGTTGTCTGACTGTGCAATCTCTCCTGAGATTTTTTATAAGTGTTGGGATTAGACACGCTTACAGCCTGAGCTTTTATAGCAACCGGTGTCTGTGGTGTTACTGGTATTTGTTGCAAAGTATGACCTTGTTTGAGAACATTGACATGTGTTTTTAGTGGATTAAGTTCTGCTGGTTGAAGAAAACCATACTGGTGTCTGAAATTTTGCTGTTGAAATTTATTTGTTTCAATTCTATTGTCTGGTGGCTCTGAGGCTTCATGTATTTCATATCCTTGATTTGGCATGTAGTTTAACGTGTGGTGCGTTTTGTAATTTTGGTTAGGTGATTCATTTTGTATTGGTTGAAAGTTGTTTGTATAGCTTTGGCTATTATATACTTCTTTGTTTCCATAGCTAGAGAGGCTGCCTTCATCTTGGTTTACATGTGAATTAGAGTTATGCATCTTCTCTCCTTGGTTGGTTAGAATTAGTTGAGGACCCTTTCCATAGGAAGGGCTATCATGCACTTGTTTGTACCCATAGCTAGAGAGACTTCCTTCATTTTGTTTTATGGGAGAATAAGAAGTGTGGATCTTCTGTCCATAATTTGGTGTGATTCTTTGTTTTTCATAATGATTTTGCAGCAGATTTGAGTCATGTTGAAGAGTTTTCTGACCATTATTAATTGGAATTCTTTGCCTATGATGCTGATTCTGCCAGGAATTTGGTTCATTATGGGCAGTATGCATATTCTGCTGATGAACAGGTAGTACTTTTTGTGGATGATACTGTTCTTTCCAATTATTGTGTTTATCATAAAATATTTGGGGATTCTGTCCATAGATGGATGGTATCCTTTGTCCATGATGCTGTTTATGCAAAAAGTTGGGTTCATTGTAAGTAATTTGAATATTCTGTCCATATGTAGATGGAATTTTTCGTTTCTTATATTGATGCGGTTCATTATAGATGAATTGTCCTTTGTAAGGTGAAATATGTTGAATTTGGTAAGGGCCACGTACTGTTCTGGGCACTTCTTGGAGAAGAAGAATGTCTTGAATGCTTTTCACTCTTGTGGTGGAAATAGGATTACGAGTTTCTTCTACAACGAGATCACTGATGAAATCTATTTGATGTGCAGGAGTTATGGTAGCACAGAGCAGAAATATACTTGATACATATTTCTGCATCCTCTGCAAAATAATTAAATACAATATATTAACTATAATAACATTTTAAACAATGTACGACTAACATGCCTTCTGTATGATTAGTACTAGCAGCTGGGTTGTTTTGATTTGATTTGATTTTGAATAAATTTCCGATATTATTATGTGGAAAGTCATCCTCACTGGGTATTGTACAGTAGAACCCTCATTTAACATAACCTCGATTTAAAATTTTCCCTGCATTTTACATCAATTTTTCAAAACCCCAAATATTATCATCGCATATAATATAACCAATGTTTTAATATTTTTAATGTTATTTCTTGTAATATAAAACCCCTATTTCATTTTAAAAAGCCTAGGAATTACTAATTTTATAGCAAAATATTATGTTAGAACAATACTGATAACTCTATAATGTGTAATATATTGTCATGTGACAACAGGAAGTTCTTGCTACTCCCTTCTCTTCACCAACAACCGGTTTCTTAGTAATGACCCCAGTTAATCATTATTGGGTGCTTGCAGTGAGGAATATAGTAATGAATATTGGAAAGTAAGCTTGCAAATTATCGTAGCTTATGAACTAGTTACATATTGCTTTGTGTTTTCAAAACATTCGGTGATGACAATAGAGAGGAAATGAAAAAGTGCATACAGTAGAAGAAAAATCCAGTTAAGATACTGGATATTGCTAGACCCATGGACTGCAATTCAGCAGATACTATAATAGGCTACTTCATACCATAAGTTTTGATCGCAATTATAGTTTTCAAATAAAGCAGAGTTCAGTAAATAAAATAAATGTATGCATAGACTAAGTTTTATTGCTTAAAAATAGCAAAAGCTCAGTTTAGTGTAATCCCCAATTTAAAGTTAAAAAGTTTGTATCCCCCGGAAATAAAATGTTCAATCAAGGTTTTACTGTATTCATCTAAGATCTCGTTTATTAAAGTTCCAATAACTTATCTAGTAATTTTGTTTTCAAACAGGAGAGGAAGAAGCCCAACAATATTTGTATTCTGTTTTGATACAGATATAATCTAAATTATACTGAATTCTTTAAACATTTTAGGAAATTAACAATAGAGCATTAAACAGTATAGCCATTAAGTAATTGTGAAATTTTATTTTCTTGATTTGAACAAAAAATAAACTAGGGAAATGAAACTTAATTTTATTATGAATGAATTATGGATTATTGCTTCTGTTTAAATGTTTAATATGGTAAATTTGAGGAGTAGTAAAGTAAAAGTGAATTATTCCCCATACAGTCCATGGAGGCCATGGGTACCAGGAAGTGAGATTTCCAGATTTTTATTCATTTGACACATGAAGAAGATAAGGTTATCAGCCTTATGCACCCCTTGTGTTTACCCCCAGATACTTATTCCTGTTTGAAGCAAAATCAACCCCAGGGCCATAGTGCTAGAAGGATTGGCAATTGAAAATTCACATTGGCCGTATCGTGGATCGAAAAAATGATCTAATTTGTAGCCCATTACCTCCACCAACTTTACAATGACTTGATGAGTAAATTATTATTAAATCTATCAAAATTATTTATGAACTGATTTAGGGTATTTTGTGGTAAATATATGGTGATCTCTGAAGAAACAGATTCTTAATTTCTTGTTTTTATGAGTTGTAAATACTAAAAGAAACTTTACAGAACTGTTTGATAAAATTAGTTTGAATAATTTGAAGTAATTGCAGCTTATACAATGCCATTTCTTCTCCAATAAAATAATGAATACATTCCTTTTATTACATAAACTTAACATAACCATAAAAATGCAACTGTGCAAGGTGGCCAAGATGGTAGCATCTTGAATTTACATTTTGGAGGTCGCAGGCTCAAACCCCATGCCCAGCCAATTTTACTTCGGTTTTTCCATGATTTCTCCAGTCATAAAGGCAAATGCCAAATTGGATAGTATTTACCACGACTCATCATTGCTATTTCATCCTGTTTCGTATTCATTTAAGTTGATCATCAGTTGAAATTAACAAATGCCATAAACGCATCAACAATAGAAAACAGTTGCACAATATACCGAAATAATTTTTACTGGAACTCTGGAGCTTAAAATTATGTTTTACTGGAACTTCGTTCCGGTGCGAGCTAATCCAAATGCAGCGCTGTCTGTATTGTATTAATACGTACTTCTTCAATGGCAATAGACAATTCCTAAGCAGGCTAAAGGAATATTATTTTTTGGAACCCGGAGGTCTGTTGCGCCCACCATTCAATCCTTTCTTAGCTAACTCCATCCAATCATCGTTCGTAAATCCTGCTTCCCTTAAATCTATTCTAATGTTGTCCTCCCACCTAAGACTAGGTCTTCCAAGTACTCTCTTCCCTTCTAGTCTACCAGTCAAAGATTTTAAAAGATATGTCTTTCTTCCCCCATGCGCGCAACATGTCCAGCCCATTTAATTTAATTACCCTTATTATATTCGGTGAAGAGTATAGGCCATGAAGCTCGTCACTATGCAGTTTTCTCCAGTCCCCATTTTCAAATCTCTTAGGTCCGAATATTTTCCTAAACACCCTGTTTTCGAACACTCTCAGATTATGTTCTTCCCGAAGAGTAAGCGACTTTGTCCACATCCATATAATAAAACCGGCATGATAACTGTTTTATAAATTTTTATTTTCCAATTTCTAGACAGAAGACGAGAAGTTTCTGAATTGCATAAAACAAGCATTTTCTGATTTTCGTTGACACTTAACTTTTGCCTTGATATTATTTATATTGCTCAAATATATTACTTGAATTTCTCCACTCGTTCTAATGTTTTACCGGCTATTCTAATGTTTTCTGGCACATTATTTTGACATTTTATGACGTAAAATATTCTCCTAACGTGTGATTGTTAAGTTTAATGCTTTAAGTGATTAAAGGAATGCATTAATTATTTTATTGGAGATTTCTGCGGACACTGTGTAAACTGAACTCTTCCATGAACAAGCCATCGATCCACACTTCCGCTCTTGGCTATGCTGTCAGTATCATTCAAATTGTATACAGTGTTTAACAATCATAAACATTAATCTCGAAGATCCTTGATTTTAAAATAAGTTGTTACACATTATTGACTGTTAAAGAATAAATCTTACCCACTGATCTGGTGTTGAGCTT
Organism: Ectobius pallidus; assembly: GCA_964059195.1. NCBI lineage: Eukaryota > Metazoa > Arthropoda > Insecta > Blattodea > Ectobiidae > Ectobius > Ectobius pallidus. Next base: position 157,100,391 of record CAXKWD010000001.1, on the reverse strand, counting down.
GAAGTAACGTGGCTTACTGCAGTACTATAAAACATCACTTCAATATATAGATTCCTGTATACCTTATTACCCACATGTTGATACACTCTCACTGCACTATAGGGGCTGCCGAGATAAGTTCATTGTCAATGTAAAATAGAAAGTTTTCAACATAAAATATTCGCTTCGACCAACACTATGGGAAATCCATCCAATCAAACGAAAAATCTTCAATTCATCGTCATCCACATCCAATCAAACGAAAAATCTTCAGTTATCTCAAATCTGATTAGCAGATTCTTTTAAAGTTTAGACTTTTTTATTCTCGTCTCTTATGGAAGTATCCCGTGGAGCAGTAGGTTGAGGCACAGCTCTACAAACCGGAAGGACGTAGGTTCGATCCCTGATGAGGTCGCTGGGATTTTTCCATCGACGTAAACCTTCTAGTAAGTGGCACTTTGGCCACAATGAACAATCCATCGATCCATCCTTCCGTTCTTTTTTGTATGGTGTCAGTATCATACAATTTGTGTACTATATTAACATTCATAAAACATTAACCTCGGAGAACCTTTATCTTAAAATAAGTTGTAACATATGGCTTACTGCAGCACTATAAAAGATCACTTCAATATAAAGTTCATAATTATTCTTAACATTTCCTGCCTCCACTGTTACAGAAATCCGAGTATCATAAAATGAATACTGACTTGGCGGAATATGTTGCAGATGATCGTTAATATCCTTAAGTTTTTTTTTTGGGGGGGGGGGACAGGTTATTGATTTTCGTTTTCAAAATCTTGTTGCATTTATACAAAAGGAATTTTACTTCAGGGAATAAATTAACGGTTACAAGCTAGCTGTACGAGACGCAATTGGCCCTAACCGCATCGCAAAAAGGTTAGTCGGTAGCGCGCCTGCCTTCCACTCCGGCGGGCTGGGTTCGATTCCCGGCCGGGTCGGGAATTTTTCAGTAGTGAAAAATCTCTTTCCCGGGTTCAGGACTGGGTGTTTGTAAGTAGGTTAAGATAATGCACATTGTGCGCGATTCCTTAATTATAAAAAGATAGTTCATTTCCAAACGATACAAAAAATCAGCATTACATTTCCTATCTTTATACTGTTAAATGTCACTCACTACAAAAGAAAATAGTCCATAAACACCCTTCTGAAACAATATTTTTGAAGTTCCATTATTATGGCAAATCAGTAGCTTAGGTCCTATGTATGATAGCAGGTGTCATTAGTAGCCACTAATATTGTTTTCTGCAAGCCTTATAACTGTTACATTTTTAGAAATTCGAAAGAGTAATGTTCAGTAAAGAGTGGAGAACAGGACCAATGGAGGTGCAACTTCCCTTACCAAGTGTGAGTTCGGCTGCTACTTCAGCAAGCACATCTTGTGGAGTTAAACACCAAACCATGCATATGGTTTTATTTTTATTGCAGCTATATGGCAAATTTTCTGTCTTTTTCCCTCTTCCCACTCTCTGAGAGTTTAAAATTTTTTACATATTCCTAGGCTCAAAGCTCGACATGATCCGCGATGTCTTAGTAGACTAGTAATTTTTCTGTTCGCGGGTGTAAAGTTGCTATGGTCACCGCTCAACGTACGCTAAGTCGGTAAGTTTGGAAACAAAATTAGCAATTTTTTAATTATTTGGATTTGTAATGAATTATTTCTCGCTTCTTTGTATACCTGCTCCTTGAATTATCCTGTAGATCACACAGTATTTTCCATGCAGTCTTTCTAATATGTGGAAACGCACAGAATCGTGACCACATCCCAGCTGGATGCAGAATAAGGGCTAAATAACAGGAAGTTTGGGACTTTTTTTAAAACTAGATTTTGGTAAGTCCGGAGATATGGCTTAATTGCTTGGCACTCCGGGGGTAAGGGAGGGCACTAAAAGAAAGTCCCTCAAATCTCAATATAACAATACAATCTGGTAGGGCTAAAATATCGCTGTACTGAGGTTTGAATGTATACTTTTCTCTGTCGGCGGGGTTACACCATTATTGTGCTGGTCCCCTCAATTGCATTACTGAACTGGTGCATGGAAATACTACGGAAATACGAGCGGACCAGACTGGCCGGGAAAGTTATGTGGTGTCTCAAGTTTATGGATGCAAAGAGAATGCCGGAACTGCGAGTGAATGAACAAGTACGAGGTTTCATTGGTTTCATTCACACCTTCGCATTCATTCCGCGTGTCTGGCATACATGAAACCAAATGTGCGTGTCCTATACTATCTGTTATGTGCTATGGGATTATAAAGTGAATATCATGATTGAGAGGAAGATTTATACGTACGGAGATAACCATAATATCGAAAATAAAATGTTAAAAGCGCAGATTATCTGTGCCTTAAAATGTAAGGTAATTTGGGGGAAGATGAGAGTTGGGGGAAGATGAGAGTTTCGTTATATTTCGGCCGTCTGCGTGTAGATGGCATCACTTGCCGCAGTCCTGCATGGGAGAGATTGTGTTAGAAAGCGTGGATCTGTTTTTCCTGGTTTTATCGTCTGTAATCCTGGTGAAAACGACAAATTTCTACTTTTGTTCTTGGTAAGTACACGTTTTATAATATTTCGTTGTTAGTCCTTAAGGTTTAGCGATCGATGTGTAGCATGGAGCTTCATCTGGACTTGATATTTTGTGACACGTTTTCTTGTGATCACATTGAAGCAGGATCCAACATGGCAGGTCCCGTACAACGAAAATAAATTGTACTCCCATCTTCCCCCATACATTGGGGGAAGTTGTGAGTTATTAAAGAATTACAAGGTTCACATTGTTAACCATTTCATAATTGTATCTTACATTTAAAATGTGTATTTCTTATTACAATAATTAATTAAACAGGCTTTAACCGAATTTATTATTAAATTATTTTCAAAAAAATAATTTATTGATATTATGCATATATTTATTTATTTATTTAATTATCCATCTTAGGTTCCAAATCATACTCTATGGGTAGGAATTACGAAAGAAAAACGCAACGTGCAGCATGGTCAGAGGAAGATCTTAAAAGTGCTTGTGAAGCAGTGACAAATGGAACAATCAAAGCATGGGACGCTTCAAAAGCCTATGGAATTCCATACCAAACGTTGAAACGGCGTTTGGACAAAGGGAACTTTGCGAAGGGATCGCTAGGGCCATCAGGTAAGTGGCTTGGAATTTTTTTTAACTTGATCTTGTTTCCTCGATATGAAAATGGCCTATATCAATGTAATTTTTTTTTTTCAGGTTGTCTTGGAATAGAAAACGAGAAGTCCCTCGTTCGATACATTGAACGACTTCAGAAGTCTGGTTTTCCACCCAGCGGAGGAGATATTCGACGTCTGGCCTATTCTTTTGCCGAAAAGAATGGAATATCCCATCGATTTAATAACGAAAAAAAGCTGCAGGATACGACTGGTTGGAATTATTTTTGAAAAGGCACCCTGAAATATCTGTAAGGAAAGCACAGGGAATTTCAATGGCCAGGGGTCTGGGCATGAATCGCACTGAAGTGGAGAATTACTTCTCTGTTCTGCTTCAAGTGCTGGAGGAAAATGAATTGCTGGGTTCACCAAATAAAATTTACAACATGGACGAATGTGGTCTACAGTTAAACAACGAACCTGGCAAGGTCTTGGCTATAAAGGGCTCACGTGACGTACACCATGTTACTTCAGCCGAGAAAGGTGAAACAATAACTTTAGTGGCGTGCTGCAATGCAGAAGGTAAGTTTCTGCCTCCATATTGTGTTTTCAAAGGGCAAAGGAAGAAGCCAGAATTTGAAGATGGAATGCCACCTGGTTCCTTTGTTCAGATGAACGAAAAATCGGCGTATGTGAACAACAAAATATTTCTGCACTGGCTGCAAAATCATTTTATCCCCAGAAAGGAACCTGGAAAAGCATTGCTTATTTTAGATGGCCATACATCCCATTGTTCCGATGTAGATGTGCTTGATTTTGCAGCAGAAAATAATGTTATCCTGTTGTGCCTTCCAAGCCACACCACGCAATATTTGCAGCCACTGGATAGGTCATTTTTCAAGCCACTAAAAACATTTTGGCAGCAAGCTTTGAATAACTGGATTCATTCAAACCCAGGAAGGAAAATTTCCAGACTGCAGTTTGGCTCCCTGTTAAGTGCTGCATGGAATAGAGCTGCCACTGTTGGAAACGGCATTGCAGGATTTTCTGCATGTGGGATTTATCCCTACAATCCCCAGAAAATTCCAGAGCATGCCTTTGCAGTTTCTGATAAAGCAAATGAGGCTGTGCCAGAGGCTGTGCCAGAGGCACCAAAAGAGGTACAAGAGGTACCACTGGCGGTTCCCACAACGAGCAGGAACGGTTTGGTTACTTCGTTTGAAGAACTCAGCCCAGTACCGATCGTAAGGAAGCCGAAGCCAACAGGAAGAAGGAAACAGTCGGCCGAAGTGCTTACAACAGAGGAAAAAAGAGAAGGAATGAAAAAGAGAAAAACTGTCCCATTGAAGCAAAAAGTAAAGAATCCTAAACAGAAGAGAAGGAAGCAGAGTTCATCGTCAGAGTCCTGTTCATCGTCAGATGCAGATATTCAGTTGGATAGTAGTGATGACTCTAACCTTGATGATGATGATGATGACTTCTGTGGTCAGTGCAATGGATATTACTATGATAAGAAAGGACCGAAATGTGATTGGATCGAATGTGTTAAATGTAAAAAATGGGTGCATGAAGTATGCAGCAAAGACAAATTGCACTGTCAAAAATGCTAAGAATAACTGCTACTTTAATTGTTTTAAAAGTTAGGAATTTAAGTTATACATTACACCAACACCTTAATAAGTTACATATTGACGTATTTTAATTTTATTAAGTTACTTTGTAAGTTAGAATGCAGAAAGCTCAATCTACTTCATCCATAATTGAAATTGTGAAAATTATATCATGTTCTAACATCCCCAATATTAACTACCATCTTCCCCCATATCAACTCCCATCTTCCCCGTATGCTGGGGGAAGATGTCAGTTTTGACATATTGAGGTTAATTGTAATTTTTTTCTATTTACACCTAATGCAACTAGTTATTATTTTTGGATGTAACAAATATATATACAACGAATATGTTGACATATTTTTTATATTTTTTTATTTTCAAGTTTGCGTGAAAAACAGGCATAACTGTTAACTGTGTCATCTTCCCCCGACTTACCTTACTATTGTTTATATTAGTGACCGGTCATGGAAACCACCATTAACAGCCGTGGGTGTCGGCATGCTGACCACATGCCCTCAATCCTGCCGTCTGCCTACGGTAGATGACGCAGCGGTCGGGTCCCTTCTGGGATGTTAGCGCCACGGAGTTAGTTATATTAGTAAAAGGTAAAGTGATCCCTATACAGGCCATGGAGGCCCAGAGGGTTCCAAGAGGTTGAGGCTCCCAGATTTTGGACATTCGGCACATGAAGGTGGTAAGGTTGTCAGCCTTACCCACCGGCCGCCTTTACCCCCAGGATTGCTCCTGGTACTCATTTCTGTTAGAGGCTGAGTCGACCCCAGGGCCATAGTGCCACCAGAAGGATTAGGCCAATTGAAAAATCTCAACGACCTCATCGGGAATCGAACCCGCGCCTCAACCACTACGCTACGGCGTACCCCCTAGTTATATTAGTGAACGTCAGAATTCTTTTCTGAAAGATATGTTAATTCGTTACTGTTGATCTGAGTCTTGCATGGCGAACGATACAGGCTGAAGATGAGACAACTGAATCACACTCCTCGCAATACGGCTTCTTATTCTATATCAGAGTATGAAGTGAAAAGATCGTATTATCCATGCTTTTAGAGTAAGAAAGTTGTGTAAGTGTATTACTTCAGATATTATTTGGGACGTGTAGGTACCCTTCAAGGATGCGGCATAAAGGATGGCAACAAATTTCCCTTTATTTTCACGACCACTTTATTTTGAGAAAATTACATTTTTCGCGATTTTCTCGAAAAAATTATAAACATTTTATTTGAAACATTTTTACAATAAATTCTTTAGAGAATAGTTATAAGTTAAGCCACTCATTTAATACACAAACTTGGGGTTTACGTCTTGCCTCGCGAATAATCCACTTTGAAAGAGGCTGAGACAACCGAATGCGAACTACCACAATACAGCCATTTACTCTATGTCATAATATATTAAAGGTAGAGCGTCATAATATATTAAAGGTAGAGGAAGTTATGTGTTTCACATAAGAATGTTTAGACAATATGTTTTGATTTTTTAAATTAAAAAAATACATCTTGTTGGATTAGAATATTGCCTGTTGTATTTAATATCTGTAATTTATTTTAGTGACCGCCGGCGTGGTCTTGTGGTTAGCGTCGTTGACTACAGATCCGTCGGCCTGGGTTCGATCTCTGGTACCTCCTCGGATTTTTATGAGGTAGGGAGGTCTGGAAGGGGTGCACTCAGCCTCCTGATTCAAATTAAGGAGCTACTTGATAGAGAAGTAGCGGCTCCTGTCATGAAAACCACCATTAACGGCCGTGGGTGTCGGCGTACTGACCACATGTCCCCCAATCCTGCCATCTGCCTATGGTAGATGACGCAGCAGGCGGGTGGTATGCCAAGTCCCTATTGTATAGTAATTTACAATAGTGTAGAATTAATGTTTATTTTACACTTATTTTAAACAAAAATTCTTCTAGTTACTAGTAATTCTAGTCTTCTAGTTACCTACTACATTTATTTGCATTACAAACAAAAATATTGAAATATAAAAATAATTCAAGTTCGAAAATTGTAGTTTGAGTTAAACTGACATAGTTATCCTCAGAAAATTTCATGGATTTGCGATGGAACACAGTAAATAGTTCTGCTTATGTGGCGAAAATCTCGTAAGTAAAATACTGTACTGAGTATTTCCTGTTGTTTTAAAATTATTTTCTTTAGGCACGCGAATGTTATCTTCCCTTTCATGGGTCTTACAAAATATATTGAGAAAGCATCTGGAGGGAGATCCTACTGGTAGAGAAAGTAATAGAACATAGGCGATTTGTCGATATGATTTACAGTAAAAGCTCCTTATTCGCGCTTTCTTCATTCGCGTTTTCACTATTCGCGGATGAAAAAAATGCGACCCAATTCCTATATTCGCGGCTAAAAATTTCTTAATTCGCGGATCTAATAAGTACATACAGTACAGTATTTAATTATGTGTGTGAGTAGCGTACGTGATTATGCCGGTGCGTTAAGATGGCTCATGAGTAGGGACCATATTTTTCTCAAAATAAATTGTCTGATTTCTCTGTTAACATCCTTTTATTTCGTGGATATTTCGGGAATTAAATTTTTTTTATACAGTTGCCTTATGGGGATGCTACAGGACTTTGCACGCTGTGTTCTTTTTTTAGAACCACGAAAAATGACCATATTTGGCTTTATAATGTTCTTTAATAGCTATTATAAACTTAATTTGTTGCTAAAAATATGCGAAATGAAAGAGAAAGTCACTACTGTGGATAAAAAACGAAATCTATCGAATCTATCTCTCTTCGCCGCAATCTAACATAGGCATCCCAAACTCAGCACAGGGATAGCAGAAAATGAGTGTATCGTGATCACTGAATACCGTACTTTGCTGTAATCGATTACAAGTGCCGATAACTTCTCGGGAGTCATAGAATAAAAAAAATGCATGCTGTAAGATATGAAGGAAAAAACCACACTAAAATAAAATTATACAATTTGGAATCAAAGTTTTCTGCACATTTCTCAATTTATGTATGGAACGGACGTTTTCTTGCTTATTCAAGCATTTCGCACAATCAAACAAATTTTGCGATATTTCATGGATTCAATTTGTTTAATATTGGTATTTTACGCATATACAAAGCTAAATATAGCTAAGGAAAGCTGTTTTATAAAATTTCGCGCTTATCGATGTTATAAAAAAAATACGGTCCCTACTCATGAGGAGAGTTATTTCACAGATTCTTCTTTCCTTCATGGTTTCGTCACCTACGATAGCACCATGAAGGTGAGGATGAGACAGGTTGGATGTGGAACGACCAGTAGACCTAATGCTGTATTATTTTCTGGGGATTATCTTTCCAATTCATTTGGCTTTTTAAAGCTAAAGCTACGACAAGAAACACATGATTTTGCTTCCTGTCAATTGGATGGCTTGTTGTAAGTTACAATTTTTATTTTTAAAATGACACGACCATTGCTGATGTTATTATTTTATTTATAAATTGTTATAATGTTTATTATTATTACTGGTAGTTCTTCAAACAGTAGCTCTCGCGTAAAAAATCTAAGATCTTCTCTTTATCAGTTAAAACAGTCACCGTCTTGAAAGAAAACAAAAAAGTAAAAATCCGGTAAAAATGTCTTTTGAATGACTTCAAGGTACAAAAACAAAAATGAACAACGTGAAATGTGAAGTTATTATTATGTGAAGTTATTATTATGTAATGTTATTATTATTATTATTATTATTATTATTATTATTGTTATTATTATTATTGTTATTATTATTATTATTATTAAAATCCAAGCCATCATAACTGAATACCGTATCCTGTCCCCTAAGCAAATCGTTACAATGAAAGCATGACGTTCAATGTCATTTTTTCCTAGCTACAGTGAAAGTTTTTCCTTCAGCACAGAGCACCGGACACGTAGAAAAATACATCGTATAACACTCCTGGTTAATTGTCTGACACTGACAAGGCCAAAGAGTTTCATAAGGCTAAGGGTTCATGTAATTGTATGACTTTCAGATACTGATTAGGTCTAATCTAAACGTCAGATGCAGTGATATAGATTGCATAAGACTTCTGCATGGAGAAAATTATTATTAGTAGTGAATGTATTTTGCTGAGTATATTGGCAGTGTATAGGTCTATTCGAATGAGTTTCATCTTGTTCGTTAATTTCATGAGGAATTCTGAAAAAGAAACTTCGAGTATTTTAATAGCACTATTTCACGAATCAGATGTTAATGCATGAAGTCCGTGATATGGCGTATATGGCGTCTCTTGAAAGTCACGGAGCTTATACATTATCTATGTATTCATGTAATTTTAAAATAAAATAAAAAAAGTAAAAAACAAAAAAGAAATGTTAGGTGTCCGAGAGTCACATTCGGGAAATCAGGGGTTCAAACGTCAAAAGTTGCAGTGGCGGGGTGTGAGCGCGCTTTGCAATTTCTTACGTCATTCGGAGATCGAGATTTCAGGTTTTGCAGCATCCCCCGAACAGCCCTGATCTTACCCCTTCGGATTGTCATGCGTTTGGGCCCCTGAAGAACGATTAGGAAGGGATGATGAACAGTATTGAAGTTGGAATTTTTAAATTTATATGCAGGTATTTATTTATTTACTTTTCATTTTATGATACCAAACATTATAGTCAAATTACTTTTTTTAATGAATCACATAGAAATTACATTACAATAAACAATGCACCCAACAATCTACTCTTATACAATTCAACGGTCCTAAATAGCGTGCTTGCTCGCTCGCCCTCTTCGTGAGACATCGGGTATACTCGGCGATGTTCGTCTCTCGCTGTTTAAACTTTCATGACGACTACAAAATTAGGTAAACCGCTATTATATAAGGCCTAAGTGAAATGAACACAATGAACAAATATTCTAATTTTATTTTTACTTACAATTTTCATAGCTCTGAACCACAAACATTTTTAATAATCTACCAGTGTAAATTTCTTAAAAATCCTGGAGTCAATGAATCATGGCGGGCGAAGCACCGGGGGCACCAGCAGTAAAATATTGATGGTTTAACTCTTGAAATATCGCTGATAATAATCCATACAAACCATTCCTTCCCTTGAAACATTATATAATTTCTGAAAATTACACTGAATTGATAAAATAAAATTCGCATCATATTCATGTCAATAAACAGTCGAGAAAAAATACGTATTATGTGTTCACAGGTTTCTTTGGAACTGCATAATCGATTCTGATATAGTTTCCCCAGGGGGCGCTTTCATATCGTGGAATGTACTCTAAAGCAGGAATTTTAGCTGTTTCATTAATATTATTAATGGCTTAGTTTATGAATGATTCGCGTGCAAGTGTTAATAAATATAATGCTTTAATTATTATTATACTCTTAATTTTTAATTTTTAAATGAATTATCGTGGGCGAAGCCACGGGCACCTCCTAGTATAGTACATTGTAGTAAAAACAAAATAATAATTTGATTAATAAGTTTTGTTGTTTAAATTTTGGTCTAATTTCAACAGTTTCAATTATTATAAATGATTAAAGTCTAATGTTTTTACGAATTTTAAGAAAATATATAAATTTCTTGTTAGTGGTACGAGTGTTTCATTCGTTGATGACCACGTCTTCAAAGCTAATATCACTTCCCGTTTCATTTATTATTCACTAGCATGTGCCCGCGGCTTCGCCCGCGATAATTATTTCAAAAATTAAAAGTTAAGAGCACAATAGTTAAATCATTATATTTATTAACACTTAAATCACGTGAATTACATACCACGATTAGATAGCGTCGCCTGGTAAAAGCGACCTCAGATTCGAGGTCCTTGGCCCAGAAAACCCCTATATAGTGAGTTTCGTCCAAATCGAACTACGTTTGACCATATTTAGGCCTATATTGATTATCCCTCTTATAATAATAATGATATCGCATGGTCCACAGTACCTGAACATAACGTATTTTAATTAATTACATCGATACCTGTGATCACAACAAAATTTTCTCAAGCGTGGAAATTATCCTATACCGAATTTTGTATCCTATCGCTTGTACACAGCAAGCCGGGTAGGGGTTCAAATAAGAAGAAACATAAATTCCGGTAACATAAAATTGTATTGTCTTTGCGGAATATTTTATTTCTCATTCTCATGTTACCATAAAACCGTTTTGGGGATGAAATTAAACAGAAATGTAATATCCCTTTCATACTTCTCTCTCCAAAAACCTGCGATATGCTAATATATATATTACCATACCTCGTATTGTTTTCTCTATGTCCAGGGTAACGAAAGTTATGTGATTGCATTATTTTCGTGGATATTGATAGTTCACTAATTTGTCAAATTCGAGTTTAATTTTTTTTTTTTCCAAACCCATCTGAGACCCACTGGCAACAATATGTTTTACTGTCAAATGTGATTTGGATTGGATAATTCTGTGTAAAAAGGGATTAAGTATTCTAAAAAAACATTTGATTTTTGGCATTTAAAATCGAAATTTTTCAAAATCCTTTCTTAGTGAGCACCTACATTATGAAACGAAGGTACTGTCAAAATTCCAAGTCTCTACCTGTTATAGTTTAGGCTGTACGTTGATTCTCTGTCAGTCAGTCAGTCAGTCATTCAGTCAGGACAAAGCCTTTTATATATACCCGTATATATATATATATATAGAGATTGTAGTTCCAGAAGCGTACAGTCATAGGCCGTGAATGTCTTTCATTTTTGACTGCTTAAATTCTGTTTATTAGAAATAAATACAATTTTGAGGGTGTATTGTACTATTTAAGTGCCTAATTTAACCATTTAAGAGCCAATTTTAGATGTCTAAACGTATTTTAGCTCCCTTAAATCTTAGGTTTAGTGATCATACAAAAGCATTAATTTTTCTTAGCATCCCTGCATTTATTGACTGATGTCTGTTATTGGTTCATATCACAATCCTGGCGGATAAGTGACGAAATTATAATTTTATCATAATAATCAGTTAAAATCCGCCGTAACATTTACAAATGGGCTTTATTTCCTTAGAAATTAAATTTATCGTTCCGTAACATCGTTTAAATAGTGACTGGATGAGTAGCACCGAAAATGAATTATTACGAAGTTCAATCTAATGAACGAACCGGACATGGAATAATATTAGACGAAAAAATGACAGTATGGACATAGCTTAATCATTTCAAATGAAGGAAACTATTAAGGAATAGGACTGTGACAGACTTAAGTTTGCACCTATATGTTTGGTGGTTTGCGAAATCTGAGGCCGACAGGCCACGAGCTCCATTTGTTACGTAACACGGTACCAGTCTTTACGGGGACTTTCATGTTTATCATTATCATTCTGACCTTTCTGCCTCAGACAATACCTTTTGCAACTTCAGAGTAATCGTGCAAAAGTATTTCTGTACTTGCACTTAAAGCTTACTCTACGCATTTCAAGGCCATTGAAAGCCGTCTCTAACAAAAGTAGAGTTTTCAGGAAGATTAAAAATATTTTTTTGTATTCCACTTGACGAGTGAGGGTTTTTTTTTTGTCATTATACGCAATTTTCCCAGGTTCAAGTCTGACTGAAAAGGAGGGGGTTTTCGGTTGTCCCTTTGGTCCCGTCTCCAGGTAAAAGCAATACGCTGAAAGCGGGAGTTTTTTTAAAAAGCAAAACCATCGATAATTAATTGCACTCTCAACTTCTTCTTTATTCCATAATTCTTTCTTATGCATTGAGACAGCTGATCTTTCTTACAACTTGAAAGAATGATGGAATTATGGTAGGCCTATTACAGTGGTTGAAGAGACCTTGTAACATCCCTTTTGAAATTTCCAAAATACCTATAAATTAACAACCGTATTTCTATTTTATCCGGGTGATTATCAGAACTGGTGTTGGTGAGCAGGACCACACTATTTACATCTACGTTAACGGTTAGTTTTTATTTTCTCTACCCGTGCCATAGTTGCTACGTATAAGTACAGGAAGGATTTTTAGTAGAGTTTTCAGCATTAATACACGTGTTAATCATCATTAATGTACGCCGAGAAAAATCCAATTAATTCATACTATTCCTTTACGGTGAGTGGACATACAGCAACTTTTCCCAGAGGATGGACACAGAGAGATGGGGTCCGAAAGTTCGGAATTTCATAAAACTTCGATTCGGCGGATAATCCGTGAACAAATCTTCAATAGTAGTCGCCATTTAAATAGCCTAAATGTTTCTTTTGCTCTTTGGGCATTGCACTGTTTAATACCATCTATATTAATAAAAGGAAGTGTCTCTCCTCCGTCTGTCTGTCTGTCTGTCCGCGACGCCCAGCGAAATCTACTCAACGCAGATATCTGAAATTTTATACATAGGCGGACTAAAGGGTCGGAATGTGCACCTCGAAGCCGGAATTTTAATTTTCGCTTTCCTTCGAGAGTTATGAGTGAAAAACGGGCAGAAAACGTGTGTTTATTGAGTTTTCGAAGCATGAGTTTTCAGTAATACAAATCAATTACACTAGGCTTTGGCTATTTTTGTCATTCCTTCGACATAAAAGCATCGCGATCTCTTGAATGTTGTAGCTCACGCTGGTCGATTCATTTGTTTTTAATGTCAAGGCACGCAAACATAATATGACATTTTCAACCTACACCGAAGAGGATTATTATTATTATTATTATTATTATTATTATTATTATTATTATTATTATTATTATTATTATTATAGGGATAATCAATATTAGCCTAAATATGGTCAAACGTTGTTCGATTTGGACGAAACTCACTATACAGGGGTTTTCTGGGCCAAGGAACTCGAATCTGAGGTAGCTTTTACCAGGTGACGCTATCTAATCGTGATATATAGTCCACATGATTTAGGTGTTAATATAATGATTTAACTATTATGCTCTTAATTTTTAATTTTTGAAATAATTATCGCGGGCGAAGCCGCGGGCACATGCTTTCTTAAAATAATAAAAGGACGTGTTTGTCTGTCTGTCCACGATGCCCAGCGAAATCTACTGAACGCAGAGATCTGAAATTTTAAACATAGATGGGCTGAAAGGTGGGCGAATGCGCATCGAAGCCGGATTTTTAATTTTAGCTTTTGTTCGCGAGTTGTGAGTGAAAAACTGACAGAAAACGTGATTTTAGCGCTGTCGAAGCATCAGATTTCAGTAATACATTTCAATGTCAAATCAATTGCAGTTGGCTTTGGCTATTTTTGTCATACCGTGGTAATAAATGCATCGCGATCGCTAGATTGTTGTAAGCCCACGCTGGTCGATTCATTTGTTTAGAATGTCAAGGTCCGTAGACATATGAAATTTTCAACCTACACGGAAGAGGGATAGGCCTAAATATGGTCAAACATTGTTCGATTTGGACGAAACTCACTGTACAAGGAAATCGAATCTGAGGTCGCTTTTACCAGGCGACGCTATCTAATCGTGGTATGTAGTCCACGTGATTTAGGTGTTAATAAATATAATGATTTAACTATTATGCTCTTAATTTTTAATTTTTGAAATAATTATCGCGGGCGAAGCCGCGGGCACATGCTAGTATTGCAATAATGCATAATTCTATATTGTGAAAGGACAGTGTATACTGATTATTTAAAAAGTTAATAGGCCTAGAGAATCAATTTAGTGACATTTTATTCAGTGTATAGTTTTTTTAACTTAAAATTTTAATTTGTGGAACCAGCATTAACAATAGGCCTAGATTTTAAATTATCTATTTGACTTGTTAGATTTATTCCTTGACACCATTGACTTTATTATGTAACACAGTTTATAGTGAAGTTTAGTTTAATGTGTATAACTTTTGAATTTTAAATTGTAAATAGTTTTGTCTACATCTTAGACCTTAAAACCAATTCTATTAACAGGCCTAGATTTTAACTTGTTCTATTTTGTAACAATGTATTATATTGTCAAAGTATTGTTTTAATTAAAATAACACTATATAGGCTAATTGAAGTATCCTGAAGTCATTTCTCGTGAAAACCTAAGGCGCTGATATTTTGTTAACAAATTAGACTGTTTGAGGGAATAAGGTGGTATCTACTGATTGCATTATTATAAATTGCCCTCAAAGGATCAACATGGAATTTATTAATTCATTTAATAACATGTAGCTAGGATGAGCCAATTTTCTGGATTTATGCGTATCCGGTTCACATTAATTCCCTATTAGTTCGAATAATTGGAGCTCTACGTATTTTTCATGACATGGTATGGGTATCTTTATATCTCCATATCCATGTGTTGGCTTACACACTGTAGCAAATAAGCAAATACTCTCAATTGAGTGTGTTTGACTGTAGTGATCGGTGAAATGTGTTCTCATCTTGCTGAGACTGGAACATTGTTTCGTTGGGAAAGAAGAAAGAATATCTTGGGGTAGAAGGGGTTTCAGATTTGCTTCTTTATTGCACTAAGAGTCTCTGCTTGCTTCCATTTACATACTGAGGCAAATACAAAGGCTTGAAATTTTGTTTAATAAGAAAGCACTCGGACGTGAACTTTATAGTATATTGCGATACAAGTGCCGTAAGGCATGCATACGGATCGAGGAAATAGTTTGAAAAAACGAGGCGCTCGCGCCGAGTTTTTTCAATTTTCCGAGATCCGTTATGCGCTTACGGCACGAGTATTGCATGCTGTTTTTTGCACGATGATTATTTATATCAATTTAATTATATTAATTGTGATATTACCTGAAAATATTATGTATATACATTCTTGAAGATAGATGTTTATTTCAGAAAGTGATTCGCATTTGTTGTTGTTTATGGGAACCGAATATTTGTGCTGGGGGGCCTTGTCCATAAAGGTTTGTATTATGAGGTGTGGCGTAATATTCATAACAGCACGGAAACTCTTACCGCACATAGCAACAAGATTGCGTGTGGGAATGTCAACTTACGATCCACAGCAACAATATTCGTAAGTACCACTAATTAGTTAAGTCGTGCAAAAAACCTTTTCTAGGTTTGCAATTTATTTTCTTCACTTTGAATTCTAGTTAAGAGTTTCCGGAACCGGAGGAAATAAATTTGGTAGTTATTCGATGATTCCCTGGTGTAATTAATTTTCTATAGGCTATTATTCTAAAAAATAGGGATGCTAAAACAGCCCATCATACAGTAATGATGTTACGATTTAAAACAAACTGAGAAAGATAAATGGACTAGAAATTATGGGGAAAAGAAGAAAGCACTTGGACGTGAAATTTAAGCCTTTGTATTTGTAGGCTTACAATTAATTATGTTCTCATTGATTTCTAGTTGAGAGCTTCCGGAGAAAAAATCTCGTTATATTATGCCAGTAATATAAAAAAATTCCCTGGTATAATTAATTTGCTGAAGTAATATTCTCACGAACATCATTATAGCGTAGGAAGAAAACAAAGAGTTCCCAACGTGATTCCAAGAACTCGGTCTGATTATAGTTTTAATATGTATGCTTGTTACAACTTTCACGGCTTTACCTACACCTGAAGAATGCAAAATTCTTCTTTACTGAGAGGTGTTGTCAGTTTAAATTTAGGTACCGGTACTTAGGTATCCACTTAAAAAATGTTTTGTGTTGCTAGTGTAGGAGTAAAGACATGATACGGTTATTACAATTATGGCATCAAGGTCATTCTAAGGAACAGCAATCAAAGAAAACGGTTAAAATATGGATTAGCTAACTATTGGCCAAACATTTTTTTTCTTTCTTTCTTTTTCTTAGTTTAACTTCTCCTATTGTAGGGACGTCCGCCTCCGTGGATGAGTCGGTAGCGCACCTGCCTTCCACTCCGGGTTCGATTCCCGGCCGGGTTGGGAATTTTTCAGTAGTAGGATCACCAGGGGTTGCTCGCGAACCTGAGGAATACCTATACTGTAGGGACATTTTTATAGGCCGCGCGCCGCCAGAGCTTTACAGTTCCGCGACAGGAAAGGAATTATTATCTTTGGATCACATATATACCGTTTTTTTTACCAGAAAAGGACATGGACATGGGTGATCATCCCAATGCCGGGTCCACCTCTGAGTCAATACGACAACATAGGACGAGGCACAACCAGTCGCTCACACACTCACTCTCTCTGAACAAGGCGTAGATGGGATGAAGATGATAAGGGCAGCCAGATGATATCCGAAGACCACAAGGGCCTAAAGTTACCAACATTCGCCACACAAGTTAGGAAAAACCCCCACCTAGGTAACTTGTCCCGACCAGGAATCGAACTGCGTAAAAGGAGCGAACGCATCCCATGAACCCAATCGTTCTAATAGCCTAGTAAAATATGTCCCAAATACAGAAATAGGGCTACACTTCCGATATGCCGGGGAACACCACATATCGTAACAGTTAAAAAAAATGTATGATTTTTTAATAGCAAACCGTAAACTCATAGAGTCAATTCAAAATAATTAATTTTCCTTTCTCTGCCGTAGCCTATCCATTTATTTCTGTTCTCGTGACATATAAAGTACAACAACAAAAACTATTTTGATGTTACACAATTTTACAGCTAAGTATCTTGTCCAGTTAAAGGGTATTCTGATATGTTGTATTAGTTCATAAAAAAAAAAAGGAAAACCATTATGGGGCACACCCAGACAAAATGGTTTGTGCACACCTGTGGACGGGAAGAAATAGCATTGTGACTAATTGAAAGTGGTTCACAATTAATTTAAATGGAAAGCTGTACTAACATAGTTCTTTAAGCAGAGGTTTACTACTGTAGCTAATGACAACATATATTTTTAAAATAATTTCATTGTGGGAAAAGAATGTATCCAATGTTGGTAAAGTTGAGCCATATTGACTTATATGCCGTAACTCCACCTTCTCAATATAAAAATGTTAAATGTTAAAAATACATATTTCGATCAACTTGTGGTCATCCTCAATGAATAATTTAAAAGCTAGCTCAGAGCCAAGGCTGGTATATACTAGCCTTGGTTCAGAGCTACCCGACATAGCTGCATTACCGCATATTATTTTGGTTTGTCGGTACTAGGAATTTAATTTTTAAAAAATTATTCACTGAGGATGACCATAAGTTGGTCGAAATATATTTGATTTTTAACATTTTGCACATTTACTAGCTGATTAATCAGGGCTGGGAAAATAATAATTTTACCATTAAGTAAATTTTACCGATACAACTATGAGGTTCCGTAACAGATATGATCGATGCGCGCACAATGCTACAATTTAGCAACACCGCCGCTAGAGTGCAACCTAGTATGCAACCTATACCATGACTGTACAGCACTGCATAAAGCACAACAACAGAATAACCTTAACCAAAATTAAAAATTAAATCTTGACCGAATTGACTATAACACGTAAATTGATTTTGAACAACACGGCTTAAGTATACGACCCGCTTGGTATAGACTGAAGTTGTTTCCATAAGAAGGGTTATGATTGGCTGTTTGCTTTGTTACGGTGCCTTCTGATTGGTTGAATCAGGGGTGAGCTCTGTCAAACATCCGGATGACAGAGGCTGTGTAAAGGCTGACTGACTGACTTGTTTCTGTAACCCCTATGGTGGAGCATAGTACCTCCAAGTGAAGGTTTCATTACCTATACTAATTTTGTTACGCTGAGGGATGACAGAGGCTGTGTAAAGGCTGACTGACTGACTTGTTTCTGTAACCCCTATGGTGGAGCATAGTACCTCCAAGTGAAGGTTTCATTACCTATACTAATTTTGTTACGCTGATTTTTCGAAAGAGGGCAGAGGGACAGGTGGGAAGCCCATCGCCTCTCAACCCCTCTCCGGAAACTAAGGCATTACTTGGACGTGATAGGGCCGAGAAATTTTGTCCAGAGGCTCTAATTTAGGCTTGGAGTTCTTTTACGTGCCGTAAATCTACGACATGAGCCCCCCCCCCAGCTTAAAGTCCAGCCGGGTTTGATCCCGCAACCTTCGGATCTAGGGGCGGGCACGCTACGTCTAGACCACCGCGGCCGACTGTGGAAAGACTACATAAAGAAAATTGTAAAAGTAATGATAAAACACTATCCATACCATGGACACATGACTGCAGCACAAAAATGACAAAACACTACTGTCAGCACCAAAAGCACAAAAAAATAAAAATAAAATAAATTAAATTTTGACCGAACTGACTGTGCTATCAGGATAAACTTTTCACATAGATAGGCCTACTCCCAGAGCCATAGAAATTTTCAGACCCCTAAAAGGGCCTCGGAGGAATTCGATTACAAACACACATTTTAGGGCGTATTTGTAGTATACTATTGACAAGGCGGAGTTACCGCATTTTAAAGAAAGTATCCTGAAACTTGGCCTACGGAACTCCCTATAGGCCTATTTTCTAAGTTCCTAATGGCTTTCCTGCGTCCATCTCCTGTTGGGCTCTACAATGGCAAGGCTTATGCAGCCGTGGAGTGCAACTTTATACACTATTGCGTGGACCGGTTTGATTTCTAGAGCGTTGCCCCACCCAGACTTAACTTACTCCTTTCCGCCCTTTCAATACCGAAAATTTCCTCCTCATCAACTTCCACGTGTGACGTCATTTGGACTCCCCTATAAGAAAGCGGCATGAACCTGCGGCCTCAGTTTCTTGTAGCAGTGTCCCGAAGAATCATGGGATTCAAGGTAGGATCTGTGTGAATTTTAGTGTTTCGTTCATAGTATTTTACGAGACTGCGGTAAAAAAATCATCATAGTGCTCACAGGCTAGTTAATTAAAATAATAATAATAACTTTTTAAAATTTTGCGATAATTATTTCGAATCAGTGATGTTATTCAGTCACTTTGACACTCTGAACTAAACTCTTGTTTACGTAAAACTTGTAAGACTAATTTAATGGCGTATAAGATTTTTAAAAACTTAGTCGAAACAATAACATTTTCATTCTTATACTGTTTATAGTATTACTTTTCTTTTATACTGTTAACTAAAACAGTTTGTAACCAATATCACCTTAATAACAGTACTAATATTAATATGACATAAAAACTAAACATCTACAGTACAGTAAATTATTAATAGATTATAATTGACTACAATAGTAAAAAAAAATAGCGTTGGTGGTCCTAATATACATAGCCTAAATAGACATCGAATTGTATATCCTCAAAATATTTTCTATCGGGACAAGTTGAAAAGCAGCTTATAAACAATTGATAAAAGAACTATGATTATACAGCATCGAAAGTGTTAAATTTTAATAGTGCTTTGGAAAGTTTAATTCTAAACTAAGTAATAATAATCATCACTGAACTCTCAGATACCCAACTCTCATTAAATATAACAAATTTAGCGATTTAAGGTGAATCCTTTTCACTTGTCATTGTTCATGGTATTTTTACCATTGTTGTTCCGTTTTCGTTTTCATGTTGTTGTTTATTGTTGTTAAACGTAGCCTAAGTGTAGATAAATTTATTGGGTTGTTATGGTTATTAAGTTAATATAAAAAATATGATGTTTTTCAGCTACTACCTCAAAAGTATGTCACTCTTGAATTGATTTTGGTTACGAAAGTTTTTCGTGCAAAAATGATTGTTCTCCCACGCTATTTATTTATTTGTTTATTTATACGGGTATTACCAGGGCAACGGGCCCTAGCAACGCAGTTTTCATTGAACCGATTCTTACTTATCTCTATCGCTAATTATCAGGAATTCTCAATCATTAATTCATATCAGGAATACTTTGAGGTAGGTCACGGAAAAAAAAATGTATTCAACTCATATAGAAAGCATATTTTTTTTAACTTGCGAGTTTTCAGAACGAGCCGCCGTTAAAAAAGTGTCGCTTTCTACACTTGTTTCATAATAACTATTTTCCAGTATGCGTCTTCCATATCCACTATGCTAATGGTGTAGCGTTCTTTGCTTTAAACTAAAATTTTTCCAATAGTCAAGGTGACCCAGTAAGGTTGATAATATTTTTCAGAAGCAACAGTAGCTAATAAATAAATAATTATTAATGTAGACATATTTTTTGGTACTTAGATTCACTGAATGCTAAGAAATAATTAATTCGTTGGCCTAAAACTGTACAAGAAATCTCAGAGAATGTCAGGAAAGTAAGCGAAATGTTTTAAACAGAGAACTGTTGATTTAAAAATCAGTACATACCGGTACGTTATAACTTTTGCCACTAAGTGTTGGGTATTTATAATGTTACAATAGGTCTGCAGTTTTCTAATTACATTATTATTATTATTATTATTATTATTATTATTATTATTATTATTATTATTATTATTATTATTATTATTATTATTATTATTATTATTATTATTATTATTATTATTAATATTGGGGTACGTAGCGTAGCGTAGTGGTTGAGGCGCTGCGCTACAAACCAGAAGGTCGCGGGTTCGATCCCCAATGAGGTCGTTGGAGTTTTCAATTGGCCTATTCTTTCTGGTGGCACTATGGCCCTGGGATCGACTAAGCCTCTAACAGAAATGAGTACCAGGAGCAATCCTGGGGGTAAAGGCAGCCGGTGCGTAAGGCTGACAATCTCACCACCTTCGAGTGCCGAATGTCTAAAAATCTGGGAGCCACAAACTCCTGGAATCATCTGGGCCTCCATGACCTGTAATAGGGAACATTTTACTTTACTTTATTATTAATATTATTGTTATTATTGATTGTGATTTTTTGTTTTGCGAGTTTATTAAATGCCATGTATCGCTTGATGAATAAAATAGAAATTTACTTGTTCAGGTAGTTTTTTCACCTCTTTCGTGAGAGAAATTTCACATCTTTATAAGGACACAAAAATGAACATGCAGAACAAGCTAGTGTTGCGAACCACGGACTCTTTCCATATGGAGCCGTCACGCAATTGAAATCAAGGAAGCTCTCGAAGAAGCCTCAGGCACGCCATGATAACGAGAGACGTAGCGTAACATTGCTTACAACCGATTCTCACACGTCAATTATCTCTGGTGAGAAACCCTCTCATTATCCGATGCTCGCTTTCATTGATTCCAGCGCCTGTTGAGACAAAATAATCGAGGGCCGTGCTATTGTCAGAGAATGTAGGTCGGCAAAAATTAGATCTTACACAACGCAGTGTGTGCTTACACTGAATAGCTTTTGCTAGTTATAGGCCTACCTAAGACATGGAGAAAATATTTAGTGGCCCAATGACGTTCTGAGGCTGAAACCTTAGTCCTATTAAGCAGAAAAAGGAAACTATTCCAGCGTAAAATTTATGAGTATTTAATGATGATGAAAATATAAATGGAATGCGTTTATAACAGTTTCCTTTTTCAATTGAATCATATTACTGCACCATCGACATAAATAGGAAAATTTCATTCAACATAGCCTATGCCTGGCGAAACTGACGCTAAGTGACTGAAGTGACTTTAATTTTTTTTAGTAAAATGCTCTTCCGTTTAACATATAGATGGAATAATTACAATAAAATATCCATTGATACATTGTAGGTTATAGAACATTTTATTTACAGCTTCAGAATTATTTCAAAATCTACGAAACTGTAATTCCATGTCGATTTTCTTTTATTCTGATGCAGTGGGGACGCCAGATTTTTTTTTAACTGGGCCATGAGTGTAATATGTATTTGTAGTCAAATTTATATTTCTAAATTGATAAATAATTAAATTAAATTTGTATTGCCATAACACAGTTTAAATATTTTTCATTGTTATGGTCGAAGAAGCAATTTAAAAATCTGTACAAGAAGTCTGGGCTCTGGATTTGATTTCTCTCCCAGGAACAATTCTGGCACTCGGCACCCACGCCAGCTCTCGTTTCGAGATATCAGATAGCTCTCTTGCGGAACTTTTCAAAAGTACACAGAACAACACATGTTTTTATAAAAGTTCGTTTAAAAAACATTTTGGTCGGATTTTCTTGAAAGTTAGCATGAATACTCTCCAACACAAATCATGAAACACCTTTTTTTAGTAGGCTACTTTCCAAAATTGAACCCTAAGAGGTCGTAAGGGGGGTCGAAGTTTATATAAAGAAGCATTATATAGACCTAGTATTCTTACACTTTCTCATTTACAGCATTAGTCAATAACTGAACAAAATTAATAAAAACTAAAGATTGGAGTACCGAGGAAAAATTATTTGTAACAAATCACGAAATACACACAATCCAAGCTGCGGGCAACTTCTAGTTTTGTATAAAGCGTTGGTGGGCTGGGTCCCACCCAAGCTCCCTGTGGCGCCGCCCCAGTTCTGGTGCGAATCACTTTTAAGAGAATTGTCACAAATCAGCGACAGACTTATAGTATAATAGATCAGTCAATTTACTGAAAGCAGTTAAATCTTAAAGTATGACTTCTAGGTTCAACATCTTGAGGACAGACATTGAATGCAAGTCAACTTTGTCTAGCTATTATAGAGAACCAGTAAGCCCTTATGGCACTCAGGCCCCAATTTCAGGTACTTTGCACCCTGGGCAAAGCTTTTATAACTGCCCCTTTCGTTTTTTAAAATTGTTACCCCCTACCCACCCACATCTCTCCATTATTATTAATTTAGTGTTAAGTTCGGGTTTTACTCAAGTATCAACTAATAGTATTCCGATAGTAATTTTATTATTGCGAGTAATGAATTAAGCCTATTACCTAGGCTGGACACCAAAAAGTAAAAATATTTTTTCCAAAATAAAAGTAACTACGTTTTGACGAAAAATGCATGAATGCTATTGTAATTAGTTAATTACATTTACAAAAAAAGAATTGCCTGCGTAATATGTAATATAGTCGATTTTGAATTTTTACGAAATATTTAATATATTGTATTCTTTAATGTTAAAACAAATGCTGATTATTTAAAGGTAGAGTCAGACTGAAAAATTCAATGCCAAAGTCGGGATTTGAACCAGGATCTTCGGCTCTCCGTGCCGCTTTTCTTCCATTGAGATACCATGGCAACATGTCGGTACAACTAGAACCGAGGATCCTGGTTCAAATCCCGGCTATGACATTGGGTTTTTCAGTCTGACTCTACTTTTCCACTTTAGCCTACACACGGCCAGTAAGAAAGAATTATGATTCCATTTTCAAAATATGTTCATAAAAATATTTATTACATGCATATTAAAACCAATATTTTTAGACAAGAATATTTTTATAGTATTAATTCTACTTTACTCAGGAACTGGTTACAGTCTCAGAGACTTCAGCTTTATTATTTTAACTACCCAAGTCAGGAGCTCGTGGACCCTCTCTGCATGCATAATCAACTCAAATCTCAATCATCAATTTTAATAACAAGCATAATATACTAATTAATCGAAGGCTTCTGTTTAAAAACATTATAAAACATTTCAATAGAAATCGAGTATTTATCAGAACTGACTGAGATATCAAATTCCACCACTACTATGACTACTATGGGTTCCCCCAAGGCATTGTGAGAAAGTAATACGATTTTTAACGCAAAACTTCAGTGGATTCCAGTTTCACGTGAGACTGAAATAGAAACGCCTTTGAAATTTACTTTCTCGTGCGGAAACCGGATTGTGTGAATTCATAAACATCGCTATTAGCATGCGTGTAGAAAGGGTTCGATTAACTGGAGGGAAAGTGACAGAACGAGCTCCATGAAATAATCGCCTAGGTCAGGAACTTGGCTCACGTGTTTGGTAGCAATCATCCGTCAATGTCAATTATATTTTAAATTAATCTTTTAGTCTGAAATAAGTTAGGCCTATTTTAAAGAGAGGAGATGAGTGAGATGAATGACATTTCTGTTTAAAAACTACAGACTTGAAATTTTCCACGTCCATTATATATATACATACATACATACATGTACACAAATGAATGCCATTAAATTTGCTGTGTTAGTTTTTATTAAGGGTTTACAAGATTGTCTAATTGTATGTGCTTCTACAAAGATAATTATGCAACATGTTTGACTATTTCTTCGTAAGATCTCTGGTGATTTTAGAAACAAGCTATTTACATTTTATTTTATATTAGAAAAATTATACCTATTTGTGTCCAACTTAAATTGAAACTTTAGTTTTGGAGAGTGTAGGCCTACATGGTATAGCTAAATTTTTATTTGACCTATTTATTTCAATTAAAAATTATGCAGTTTCGTCAACTATATTTTACGATACATTCATCCACAACATGAAGGTTTTAGGAAACTTCCCATTTTTGACATTTGAAAATACAGGCCTAATGAAACTGAAAATGTGAAAATATTATTTCAAAAGTTTGCATGAAGGAGGATTTAAGCAGTCAAGCAATTTATATTATATAACTATTGCCACTTCCGGATTTTCAATCTTTCTCAAATTTCCAAATTTAAATTTTTATTTTCAAATACTATAAAGTATACCCGTATGAGCAAAAGCTGATTTCCTTTTTTATATAAATATTAGTGCTGTGTGATGGTAGGCTATATCTCAGTATTAGTGCCTAACCTCTTTAAAAACTGGCGATTGCTTACACGTCAAATGTTTTTCAAGAAGGCCAGTTATACCAAAATATAACAGGACAGAGAGCACAGAAAGTTTAATATTCGAGGCGCGTTCATAAAGTAAGTTTCCCTGGGGCCGTTTATAGAAACAAAACGCAATTTCTTGGACATATATATGCCAACAGATACAGCAAGTATTCAGCTATTATTCAACATATTTGCCACCGGAATTGAAACATTTGTCATACCGTAGAACCAACTTTTGATTACCTGTGTCATACAAGTCTGCCGCCAGGGATTTGAACCACTATGTGACGAACATCTCCTCCTCTCTGTCATTCTCTGTCGTTCCCTGTCATTTCTTGAGTAGGAAAATATGGAAATCACTGGGAGCGAGGTCCGGGCTGCAGGGTGGATGTTTAAACAGCTCCCAGCCGAACTTCTGCAGGAGATTTGCAGGAGACTCTGTGTTCTGTGATCAGCTCTTTAAATGAGAGTGAAAATGATAAACAATCAAAAACGGGAAAAAGTTACTAACCTACACTACATTCCACATAAACAAGTTAATGCAATAAAGCTGTCATTAGGAACTGCAATCTCGAAAATAACATACATCAAACTATCGCAGTGTAAAGTTTTGCCTTTCACAAGTGTAGCAATTACAATGTCTTGCAATATTGTAGCTATTGATTTCTAGTGAAATCAAGCGTGAACTTTAGCTCAGGTTTGAATTTATTTGCGATAAAATCTTTCATTATAAACTTGTTTAAATATAGGACAATTATTTTAAATATCATAGAAACTGCAGGTCTATTTAAAATATTACAGTGAATTCATATTTTATATTCTCAGGTCAATGCGTTTTGTCTTTTCATTCATTCTGTTCGTTAAGCTAACTAAATCATGAATTTATTACGTTACTAACGTTTTCATTTTGTATACTTTATGTATTTATTTCCATGAGCATGTCGTCTGTAATTATTTTTATTTATTTTCTTTATTCCTCCAATTTCTTTTCTTGTTATTGTTCTTCTTCACCGTCGTAGTCAACACCACCATAAAAACAACAACGACAAAATATGCATAATAGTAATTTAATAATAATAATCAACAAATAAAAAAAATAATCAGGGGTCCAACGATAGATGATTTATCTATTCGGAATTTTTCGAAAAAGTTGAAAGTTCCTTTTTAATCAAAATTGCTAATTTTATTGAAAAGATGTAAAGAGATGAATAACATTCAAATTACTAAATTACAATAGACGATTCCTAAGCAACCTAAATGATTATTATCTATTTTATAGAATCCGAAGGTTCATTCCGCGCTTACCTGAGCCCGCCATTCAACCCTATTCTGTGCTAAAAAGAGAAAAATAACGCTTATTTAAATTATACTTTTTTATTAACGAAGGCTAGTTGATAGAAATTTGTCACTCTAATGGAAACCATGGAAAAAATGGTTAGTTGATAGAAATTTGTCACTAATGGAAACCAACTAATATGTTTGCCTATAGTCAAGTGCATGTTTTTAAGTGTAACGCTCGAGATGCTAACGCCTGGTGATCTGGCATCTTCTCGGGCTCGTGAGCTATGTGTGAAGCATAAAGTTCGGGGCGAACTGAAAGGCTGGTTCTCGAATCATGTTAATTTTGAGACGGAGTTAAAATATTTTTAACCGACTTATAAGTTATGTCATCAATAGTTCATTTGAATTACACCAAGGTGAGCGAAATTATTTATAGAGGTAGCGTACATCTTCGTAATTAACACCGTCTTGCACGAATGTGAAATGTGTCGTGCTTGAAGGGATTTTCACATCTGCAATAATTTTCAGAGTTTAATATATTGCGATATAAAGTTTTTAATATTTATTATTTTTACTATCCCCTTATGATTATGTAAGGCTTTAAGGTGATTGGTACAGTCATTAATATTTTAAAAATCTTTTGCGTTTTGGTTTGTATTTTCTTATTTTTATATTTTATTTGAACCAGTAAGATATTATTAATATGAGTATGATTATAGTTATTATTATTAAATACTATTAATTTTATATTATTATTATTATTATTATTATTATTATTATTATTATTAGTATTAGTATTAGTATTAGTATTTGTAGTAGAAGTAGTAGTAGTAGTAGTAGTAGTAGTAGTAGTAGTAGTAGTATAGTAGTAGTAGTTGTAGTAGTAGTTGTAGTAGTGCTAGCAGGAGTGGTAAAATGAACATTCTCACAAGCCTTCGAGGTCTTTAGGGTTACTGGAGATCGAGATTCCAGATTTTATACGACCAGAAAATGATGGTAGTAAGGTTGATCAGCTTTACGCATTGGATATCTTTACCCTCAGGATTTTTTTCCGCTATTAATTTCTATGAAAGGCTGAGTCGACTCCAGAGTGCTAGCAAAAAGATAAGGCAAATTGAAAAGTGCTATAGTCGATGAGGAAACATTTTAGACAGTGGGATGAGTAGGTATTGTCCGTTCGCTCTTAGAATGACATTAAAGTAAACAAAACAAATGTGTCTGTCTCACTTTTAAGTAGATACGAGTAATGAGGTAGAGTGAGACAGATTTACTTCTTTACTTTAGGGCCGATTTTAGAGCGGACATAGTCTATCCATCCCATAATCTAAAACATTTCTGCGCGGACTATATTACCCCATCGCGTTGGAATCAGTTTGTTGACAGTGTCTCAACCAACTGCGCTGCTTCTCACCCTCATAGAGTTTTTTTTTTTAATAATTATGAATCATTGTTATATTAATGCAGATTGTGACGGGAGTGCTAGCACTGGTAGCGGCAGTGTCCGCTTACCCCGTGACGTATGTGCAGCCCGGACCACAGCATGGACAGCAGACTGTGTCCCCTCAACAATACAGAGTCCTGCTTCAGCAAGCTCAGCCCCAGGTGGGAGCCGCCCTTTCAGGACAGCCCATATACCAGACCCAGCCTCAGTCCGCACCCCAGTCTGTCGTCTATCAGCAACAACCTCAGCCACAGCAGCCTCAGCAATACGTAGTGCCCAGGCTGAAATCTCGCCCCCTGCCTCCTCAGCAAGCTCCTGGACAACTTCAGCAGGAACAAGAAGACTATGACGTGAGTACAGGCTTATCTTTTCATGTAGTCAATAAAATCTTGCTTTTATTGTACCATTGTGGCGTAGTCCCAATGAAGCTACCCCATCTCGCGCTACGGTGGCTGGTACGGACGCTGAGGTGTTTTTTGTTGTTTTTATTGTTTTGTTTTCTACCGAAGCAGGATGACCAACTATACTTCTTCTAGGTTACTGTTAGTGACATGTAGTGATAGTGATAGTTTTAGTGATATTAATTTAGGAGCGGAATTCTGAATTGCGCGCGTTTTGTAATGTGCCATGTTTAATTTCCCCCAGGAATGTCTATATGGTGCCACGCAAAGCTAAGAAGAGGAAGAGACCTTACGAGTTGGAGAAAGAGTAATGTTTATGGTTATGAGCATACTAATGGCTAAGCGAATCGTCGTGAAAGGTCGATCGTGTTATTGTTTGATATAGCCTATTGAATCACAGAAGACCTCGACTCTTGCTTAGGCACGATGTTAGACTTTATGATTTGAGTCATAGGTCAATTTGCTTCTGGAGAAGGTCTTGTCGTGTAGCAGATAAAGTCATCTTAAATTATGTACCCTAATAGTTCATAAACAACAAGATGATTTGTAATTATTTCCACAGAGTATCCAATAAATGTTATCCGTGTGTTCTTGCAAGACGCACAATTCAAATTTCGACATAAACAATTAGTAAAGCAGCTGGACGTTTGCGGATGTAACATTGCTGTTATTGCGCTTAGGAGGCTATCATGACCATGAAGCACGATGAAATATGATTTACTGAACTTGTGATAACTTTTTCTACAATGTATATAAGATTGTGTCCACCGCTGTGATGCAGAGAATGCATTCGTTCCCGTCGCGGGTTCGGGTTCGACTCCTGGTCGGGCAACAACACAAACTTGTCAATTCATTTTAGTCGGTTTCCCCCGGTCCTAAACCATAAATCCTTTGTGTTTAATCTATGTTAATTTATTCATATTTTTTTCATACTACGTCTACTATTTTCACCTTTTCAACTTGAAAAATTTGGGTTGGAATTCCCTCTTTCAGTGTTCTCTTGATCCTGAAGTCTCCCTGCTGCCGCAGAATGTGCGTGGAAATTGTTCTAATAAAAAAAATAGTCGACTTTGCATGGGAGTATCCTCTTAAAACCATTTACGAAAAAGGACGACAAAAAATGTTTCTAGTAATTAAACATGTCATTTGGACTAAAGTTCGTATACGAAAGTTTTGTTGTGCTGTTCACTGATATGCTTTCCTGAACATTTCATTATTTTTATCATATCTTGAAAACTATTTACTGTCACCCCAGCTGCTTGCTTATACAAACAGATTTCCGACGGTAAGGTGGATACGTTTTTAAACATTTTATTACATGAAACAATTACTCCATTTAATCCTACAATAACACTGGAAATCATCAATTAAATTATGGAGCTCCACTGAAACTATCGGATAAACGAGTCTAAACTTATGACATCCACTTGTACTTAATCCTCCACACCTTTGGAAAGAGCGATTGAGTAATAGTACTAATAAATCAGATCGTTTCAATCTGTCTCACCAATTTCTTTCAGTCCATATGTTCTCTTCCTGAAATGCTGGTTTTTTCGTCGTTTCCTTATCGTAGTCATTTTTTGGGCCTACTGCAGCAAGCGCAGGTTCTTTGCTACCTTGTAGGACTTTAGGTGGAGTTTTCGAAGATTTCCTTGTTTTCCGTATCACACACAAACACCCATGCCCGAGCCGAGACTCCAACCCACAGTCACCTTCACCGCGGCTCCAAAGCAGCATGGCTTAGCTACCACGGCTAAGGGGACCTTTGACGGTTAGTATATGGTTATTTAACGGCGGAGATGTACTGCAACTTAGGCCTGTAACCGTCTCCGGTGTGGCGGAATTTTGTCCCGCAGTAAATTTACTGACATGGGCCTGTCACATTTATGCACACATTAATGCCATTGACCTGGGCCGGGATCGAACCTGCAACCTTGGGCACAGAAAGCCAGCGCGATACTAACTGCGCCACCCAGGCCCCTATCTCACCTATGAGACGAATGTAGGGTAACTTTAGACCCTTGTGGTCCCCGGATATCATCTGGTCATCATTATCATCTTCATCCCATCCGCGCCTTGTTCGGAATGAGTATGTGTGCGATTGGTGTGTCTGGTCTTGCGTATTCATGTTGTCTCAAAGTGGCTCCGGCAATGAGCTCATCACCCATCCGGGGAGGCCCTTCATGTCCTTGTCTGGTCAAAAAAAGTATGTCTGTGATCCAAAGGTCGCGGTCCTGTTAGGCTCGGACGGCGTGGGTCGCATGAACATCCCTCCAACGGGGGAGGTAAAACTGAGAGAGAGAGAGAGAGAGAGAGAGAGAGAGAGAGAGAGAAAGAAAGAAAGTGGTGACCTAGGAGCTAGGGTAGTAAAAACTTCAGCTAATGAGATAAATTAGAAAAAAAGTTCTCCCTTACAAACATGGAACTATTAGATTTCTTGTATAATAATATCAATTCCTCCATAGTTTGAACTTGTTACTCATGTACGACCGGGTTATTTCCTTCGGCTGTAGAAAGTGGATCGCAAATGATCAGCTATAAATTGAATTTAATTGCATCAGCAATTTGGCACGGTCCGGAAGGAAGTGTTCACAGGTCAGTGGAATTCATAAACAATAATAAACAGGTTCGTGAGAAAGTAGATGACTTCTCTTTAAGGACAATGAGGAAGTCGGCCTTCAGGTGTTAAGTCATCAGGCTGCTTTTGTGGATAACTTGTTCTGTTAAGTAATACAATCACTGCAGGTCACGGACGTGGTACAGTACCAGGATTAATTTTAGCTGCAGTGTGTCAGTACGTTTAATTGAACATTGATCAATGCTCGAGAAATTCTATTAGTTCGCCACCAGTTGCACCGTTGCGAAAAGATTGCACAGTCTGTCTGAAGTATATTTTACTTCAGTAAACCCCTTCCTGTAGGCCTATATAGTGGATTTTATTAGTTTATTTAAAAATAAATAAAAACAAGACCGTTTTCACTTTTATTACAGTAATATCTGTTAACCATTTCCTCGCTTCAGCTTAAAAAGAAGATAATTTTCATTTTTGTAATAGTAATATTTAACTGCTAACAGTTTGCTGTAAACATTGTCATTAAAATAATTAAGCATTAAAATCACGCCAAATAATAGGCTAATAATAATAATAACAATAATAATAATAATAATAACAAAAACAACAACAACAACTAGAGTCCGGATTCTTAGGTTTTAAGCTGTTTTGTTCCTTGCTAGTTAACTGTGATATTTTAATCATTGTCATGGCAGTCACATAGTCCAATCTTCTAAAACCTAAAAATGGCTAAATTAGATGTAAAAAACTAAAAATGGCTAAACTGCTTTTCAATTAAAATACGATAAAATAACAATAATAATTATAACAATTTAATCTAATTGTTATAGTTCTTCTAAAAATTGCCATTTAAATACTGAATAAGTGAACCGAAATCCCCGTTTCCTTAGAAGCAAATTAAATGCATTCTTAAGAAGCTTAGACTTGCAGTTTATCACAGTGTTTGCTCAATTAAGATATTAAAGTAAAGTATTCTAAAAGTTAATTGATTAATTGAAAAACGTGAGTTGTAGTGGAATTGGAAATGACAGGGTTAATTCTAAAACTAAGCAGAAAGTATTCCTATAGTTTTGTGGTTCAGATTTGTGAAAATTTAAGTAAACATAAAATGAATTAACATATTTTTCAATGTATTTATTAGCCTATACTTATTAAAGTGAAACTAAACAAAATTGTCTGAGAATGGTAAAAGACTAAAATAAAACTATTTTAATATGTTAAAAAACTAAAACAGGGTTTATAAAAACCTAAACATCCGGGCCATAATAATAACCAAAACAAGTTTCACATAGATTCAAATACTTGCCATTTTGAACAACTTTTAACAATTAGCTTGTTAAAGAATTAAATTGCAAATTATTCATGCAAGAGGAGAACATTTCCAACATCTCTTGTGATGAAGTACGTGTTTATTTTCATTGTAATTTTAACTGTAAATGTGAGAACCTAAATCGTAACACCGATCGCGGTTTCATTAGCGTAGATATTTCACCCGATCGCTCGGGAGTTGGAGCTGTGCCCGCCGCGCCGCAAGAACCCGCGTCATTAGCCAACTCTTGCGTGGGACACACTGTATAATAAATGAGTGGATTTGGTTGTACAGATTAAGTGCTATGTTTATGGCTGAATTTCTGTGCAGATCTGTGCTTACCGGTATTCGAGGAATATCATTATAACTTAATATATCAGTGGAACAGTAGGTGTCCCCACAGTTTCAATTCAAAAGGAGGTAAGCCTTCTGATAACGAATCAGCCCAGCTGTACAGTGTGCATAACGAGGTTCAGGAAGTGGCAGAACGTTTCACAGATAGTGAAATTACTTTCTCGATCGGTGTGAAGGTGAAAGGATGGAGATCAGAAGCGGGCGTTGCAGACAACTGTATCACTTTCACCTGGATCCGTCCTCCAAGCGACTTCGCCCTTGCTCTTGTCACAAAGAGTTAGCAAACTCTTACGTAAATATCGGGTGTGAAACAATACACCAGCATCCACTTCTTATGTGGTTAGGGCGTCTCACTATAGTCCCGTGTTTGCTCCCGACCACTCCCACTTAAAAAAAAAAAATTATTTCTGGGAAATAGAACAACTGCTATGAAATCCAACATTGTTCAAATTGCAGAATTGAGTTACGAATTTAATGATTAACTGACGAAGAAAAATTAATTTAATGTAATTCTTAATTATTTTTTCTTTCTTTCTTTACCTTACAGTTAGTTTTACCTCTCCTTTTAGGGGCCTTAAGAGCTTTTTCACACTTGGTCACTTGTGACGGTCACCACGGTGACCCACCCAAACACAAGTGACGCTGCAAGTGTCTACTCCGTACACATGTGACGGTCACTTGAGACAGGTCACCGGCGAAGAAGCATTGGTTTAAATGAAAGCGTTCACACTGGGTCACAAGTGACGGTCACTGCATTTTATGATTACTAACAATGCAAGTTGTATATAGCCTAAAATCCCCTACATAATTCAGTTGTATAATAATAATAATAATAATAATTTTATTCATATTATAAACATGTACAGGGTACATATGATAATGGACACGTCAGAACTTACATGCTAAATATTGCTTACATCTGCATTTATTCTCATATTCACACTTATGCTTATATTAATTAAATAAGTAAATAAGAGAAACATGAAACAAGAAAATTTGGCCTTATAGGAGAGTTAATTACATACAAAGCAAGGGAGGAACAGGCATGTTTCTATTGATGATTGTAGGTCATATATTCATCTATTGAATAAAAGGCATGTTGTAGTACAAAGGTTTTGACTTCATGTTTAAATTTCGTAATCGATTGCTGTTCTCTAATTTGGTATGGTAGTTTGTTAAAAATTTTGCTTCCTATGTTTGGTACATTGTTTTTGTAGATATCTATTTTACAGTATTGGAAGTGTAAATCAAACTTGTTCCGTGTATTACTCGTATGTTCATGTATATCTGAATTGATTTTATGTTGTCAATCAATAATCGAGCTCAGCGAAACTAGTTAACCAGCCGTGAGTTTAGATTTGATTAGGCTAAAACCGAAGATTTTATAAGTGAAGTGGACCGTCGACCTGCCATTTGGGATGTCAAAAGCGATTACAAATTGTTTTATCATGTAGCTACTATTGGCAATACTAGCGGTGACCCAGGTTGTGTTCACTGCAAAAACCGATGACCGTCACATGTGACCAAGTGTGGAAAGGCCCATAGAACAACTGCTATGTTATAAGCGACTATCTGACTGACTGACTTCACGGCATTACATCCCATAGGGGAACAGGGCCTACCATACGACCGCTTCATCATCATTTGTTTCTATCGAACTTTTTGGATCAATGCACTTTCAGGGTATACGTGGTCAGCTGCTTTAATGATTTTCTTGACCGGAACAGCTACTACTTGTTAAAGAATAACCCTTCATATGTGCTCTCGAAGTTGAATGCACTCCGTAAAAATATATCTCTTCTTCGGAAAAAACTCAAGTAGATAATTATAGGGAATTCAACCTGGGCACAACTTCTAAATAAACAAACAAATATTTTTGTTTCGTCGAATTGTATCACATTAAATGTTCAATTAAAGAAGGTCTATTTCCTTAATTCTGACCAATATTCACTTGATTTCAGCATAACCCACAATACCAGTTTGGATTTGACGTCAGGGATGATGAGTTCACAAACTACCAGAATCGCAAGGAGCAGCGTGAAGGCAACAAGATCTCCGGAAGTTACAGTGTTGTTGACTCCGATGGCTTCATTCGTACTGTTAAATACACTGCCGATCCCCTTGAGGTAACGTCATGCCATGTTTCATTGCAATAACCTTTTCACTGCTGCTGATGTATAATTGCACCACTTCGAACAAGTTTTTAAACCAAAGATATAAGATTAATAGTCTATTTATTTCTGTAAAATGTGAGAATTTTTATTCACGTGGTAACTTTGTTGTTCAGGGAGACCGGCCATTGCACTGAAATGTTCTTATTCATTTGAAACTTAGAGCTCACTGATGGTTTCACTTGATGATTGCATATATATATAATATATTATATCCT
Source organism: Ectobius pallidus (assembly GCA_964059195.1). Taxonomy (NCBI): domain Eukaryota; kingdom Metazoa; phylum Arthropoda; class Insecta; order Blattodea; family Ectobiidae; genus Ectobius; species Ectobius pallidus. The sequence goes on along the minus strand of CAXKWD010000001.1, from coordinate 157,065,491 downwards.
GCAATATAATCAATATATCCTGTATGCTAATCAAATATTTTCCTTCAATGAACGATCCTATGAGTTCGTACTTGTCTTTATGTATATTTATTATTATTTATTATCCAAGTTTTAACCTTATTTTACCCGAAGGTGTCTTTATGTATAAAATTAATTAACCTTCATAATACTATGTTATTTTTGTTACAATATTTCACTGAGGTCATAAAGATCTCAAGTAATTTACTTCGGTTATATTGGTAGTGTTGCAATTGTATTAATGAACTGGCGTAAGACATGTTTATGTGAATATTTCTCCTATATATATATATATATATATATATATATATATATATATAGGCTATATAATTACACAATGTTAAATTCAAAGAAGAAGAACATTACCACAGTAGAATACATTACAAAATAATTATGTAGATACATAATATACTTCACATGTAATACAGTATTTGTGATGGTGGATTGATCCTACTGAAGCCGTAATAATACTGTATGTATATATAGTAAATATATAATACAGTATATATACATTATACTAGTATATACAGAGTTTATTTAATGACTTTTCTTGTTTCACAGGGTTTCAAAGCTCAAGTTACGAGGGAGCCGACCAATATTGTAGTGAAGATTCCTCAGCCACAACCACAACCAGAACATGCCCAACAGTACATTACTGTAAGTTCATGAACACTGTATGCCGAGAAGGTAGAGCTCAACTCCCAATTGCTATAGGCCTCTTAAACATATTAATTAGATTTTATATAGAGACTGTACAGATACAATAGTAAAAAATCGCACACGACCAAAATATTGTTCGAGATGCTAAAGAGAGTTGTCACTTGTATAAACTAATCCTATATTTCCCAAACTTAGTTGATTATGGGCCAATGGTTCAAAGATGGTTGAAGTTCATCATAACTGTCGACCAGGTTTTTATTACGCGACTGCTTAATGAGATACTTGAGTTTTAATTTTTAGATGATTATCATTGACGGAACTTTGTGGAAAGCAAGACGTTGTTTAGGTTGAGTTGATACCAGACTTCTTTTATATTATGAAAAGAATTAATATGCGTAACCATGGAGTCAAAATGCCTGAATTACGTGTAAATTTGAATTTTCATTATTGGTTATGTCGTCGTTTGCGTCAGGCCGATTTAATTGTTTTGTTCTTATAAAAAAAAGACTGATAAACAACACATAAGATGTAATAAGGTTTTGAAATATGTAAGAAAACCGTCAATCAATGCTCAGAGAATTTCATTTATTGTTTTGGATAAGTAAATCTGTAGCAAGAAGAAGTTTAGCCTAATATTATTGACACTGTTGAAACTAGCGATTCCTAACATGAAAACTTACCTTGACCATTTATGGGTGCGTATTTATTATAATTTTATTTTACTATATCGGTGTTTACATATGTCTCTGTAACAAAATTATTTTACAATTATTTTATTTCAAAATTTGCTTTAATTAAGGAAATATGAAAAATTGGGCAGTTTTCCTATAACAAGAATCTTTTTTATGCCCTTGCTTAATATTAATTTGATCTGTTAAGTACACATGCCTTTATTAAAGAACGTCATCACAGCCTGAACAAGTGTAATGCACATCCTCTTCCGCAAGCTTCCATTGTATTGATGGCTATTCTAGTTTTCCTGCATATGAACTGAAGGATCTCTATGATGTGAAGGATTTAATGAGCAGAAGCCATTCTAAGAACTTCTTAAAGTTTTCTCCTGATACTCCACACTGTTTAATACATGCAACGTAAACACACATACACTATCTCTTCCTCACACACATATCCAATTAAAAGGAGAGTTCAAAGGAGACCTAAGTTCACAGTTGCATAGGCGGGTGCAGTACTCAAATCCTGCCTGCGTCCCCCACAAATATCGATACTGGATTTGGTCTCAACAGAGTGGTATACGCTTTACTCATGCGGTATTGGTAAGTAGTGAAATTCTACTTCAGTGGTATTTTAAAGGCTTAGGTGCCGACCCTTTTAACGGGGGGGGGGGACATAGCTTTTGGTGAAATTCATAGGTAAGAAATAGGCGAAATTCATTATTTTTTTCTCACCAATGATTTGCTCTATAATCTTGCAATCTGATATACTCTTTATCGACTACTTCTACAATTGTATACTATTTTCAAAATTAATCAAACTGTTACAGTTACGGGTAGTTATCTTTTAAAAAATGGCACCACGTTTCATGCACTGAAATGCCGTTTCCTTGATACCTTCCCCAAATATCAATATTTCTGAGTGATTATTTTTCTGTGTATTTGTTAATATCATATGAACAACACTATCTACAATCATTAATTTAACATTAATAGTTTATTTTTTAAATATATATTTTTTAAAGAAAAATTTTACAAATTGATTTTTAAAAATACTTATACTGTAGATAGTTCAAAGATTGTAGACGATGTTATTCATATAATGTTTTCAAATAGATATAAAAAAGAAACACTAAAAAATATTGTCATTTGTGGAAATTATCACGGAAACGGCATTTTAGTGTACAAAACATGGCTGCCATATTGTAACGATAATTACCCATAACTGCAACAGTTGAATTAATTTTGAAAATAGTATGCAATTGTAGAAGTAGTAATAAAGAGTATGTTAGATTGCAAGATTGTAGAGCAATTCATTGCTGAGGAAAAAAATAATGAAATCACCTGTTTCTCACCTATGAATTTCACCGAAAACTGTATGTCCCCCTTAATCGGTAAGACACCATTAGCACTACCCATTCATATCAGTGAGTAATTTGAAAGTGTCTTCGACTCTTTTGATGCCTCCTCTGTGACTTTATGATGGTACAAAACGGTTAGCTGTATTCAGGTAAAGCTTTCAGCATTTCCACTTATATTTTCCAGAGACCTGGTCCAGCCCCAGCACAATCACCTGCACGACAGCCGTATGCTCAAGTGTACAGCAGTGTGGCATCCCAGCCGTCCCCTGAACAGTTGTCCCAGCTTCGAGCTCTCGCAAGACAGCAGTTCGGCAGTTCACCTCAGCCACATAGCGCTGCTGCTGGACCTTCACCAGTGCAGTACCAGGGAGTGCAGCCCCAGATTCAGTATGCACCACAACCCCAACCTTCAAGGCCTAAATCCATCAAGGCAGGACCCCTAACATACGCAGCCCAGCAACCCGCAGGACAACAGGTGATATATCAAGCTTACCAGCAGTAAGCGATGTGAGATCCATGCACACTAACAGAATTGACTGAAAGATGACTTATCATGCAGATCAACCCTTAATTTTTCGAAAGAAACACTTTTTTTTTTTTTAAATATCTAAGTTGTAGAAGACGCTAGGGCATAGTACAATGCATTTAATCTTCTTTTCTTCTTCTTTTTAATTTTCTTTCACTTTATCCTGTCAAGTATCAGAGTTAACGGTTGGCTATAGTATCAACCCAGAGGTTAAGAGGGCTTAGATTAATAATTTTTCGTGATTTTCTGTCAGAATTTTCTTCCACTTTGGTAATTTATAATTTGGAGTGATTTTTTTTGTCAGAATGCATTCCTTATTATTTTGTGATAACTCCATTTGTTCTTATAATCTTCTCAGTATCCTTAAAAAAAATGTTTCTGGGGTAAAATATAATAAAGTAGATTTTGAAAACGTCTTCATCTCATAAGGACACCTCTATTCAGTGATTGATGTACCGCACATATCTCATTGGGTACCTTAAAAATAAAACTGCCTTATTAGAATATATAAAGTATAGAAAAAAACAAGCTATGGTAAAATGTTACTTCCGTACTACTGATTATATATACGATGGATTGATGAAGAAAGAATTGGGGCTTTTTTGATCTGTGAATAACTTCTTTCTGCACACGGAATGCCATATATATTTGCTAATTTGATATGAATCGATAAAGTATTTATGATATATAAATATAAAATTGTAAGTGTAAGATGTTTCAATTTGATTCATTTCGTTCAACTGGATTTGGATTTTTATATTAAGCAATTCATATTAAATTACAATAATTTTTATTTGTCAACATAATTTTCAAATTGCCATAGCTGTTGCATAGCCTACTTCATTTAGCTAATAATTCTGTTTTTACTTTCATGATGTAAGTCATATAGAAACACTATCCGAACTTTAACAGTTATCCTTTAATGCTTTTTCTGATATTAAGTTTATGGAAAACTGATTAACACTTTAGATCTTTTATTAAGTATTTTTTATAAACTCCTAATTTTATAAAATTTAATGAAAATTAAAAAAAAAAGATGCTTACCGTGTAAGTTGTAGTATTTGTTCTGCATAAGTTCCGGATAAAATCTGTTAGTGTGCTGGTGAGTCTCAAAGGAGGACGAAACAGTTCCATACAATATATTTTCCAATAAACTATCATGTTTGGAAATAAAATTGCCAACAATTCCTGTACTTATGATTAAATGTCTTCCACTTCAGTATAAATGGTTATGTTATAAAACCGTTACCTTTATTTTCAAAAAAGATAATTCAATAATTTTATTGGTCTATTAAAAATCCACATTTTTATCTTAATACTAATATTTTTAGAACTAAAATGTACTATACATAAGAATTGGGTTAAATAATCAAGATTAGATGATCTATGCATTAACTAAATGTATAAGATTTAAAATCCTTTTTACGAACGAAATAATGCAGCGGAATTTTCAAAAAAATCCTCAATTGAAATTAAGTAAGTCAAAATGACTTAGATAATAACATTACAATACTGAAGAATTCTAACGCAAATGGAAAAGATATGAAAGAATTAATTAATATCTCTTTATTCATATGTTTTAGATCTCGTTTAATTGTCTACCAAATACGAGACATTTTTTGTTCCCTACGTTGAAGTTGCTATAATTTGGCGACTGGTGGACAGGTAGACAGATAAGAAGTATTGTATAAACTTATCGCTATTGAACAGAAGAGGTAATTGATTTTCTTATGAGTACAAAATAAACTTGTATTTGCAATTCTTCATTACTGCTAAGTGCCTAGGAGATACATTGTAAGATTTTGACCTATCTTAATTAATTAGTTTCTACAGTATTTTTGAACAACGGGGTGAAAATGTGATTCTTGATGTAGTTTGTGCTTTCCTATATTAGCTTGTAAGATGTTTATTTGTTGGATGAGTGTAAGTTGCTCCAACTGCAACATTTAGATTGAGTTTATTTTTTAGCTTCCTTACAAATGTAAGGAAGATTTTTATTGCAAAAGAATTATGTAAAATCGCAAATAAAAATTAAAATAAAAAACGTCGCTTTATTATTTTTCAGTGTAAAGGTTGTACTAACTGAATGTTTCTTTTTATACAAAACAGTATTCTGGCTTATGCCTCGACCGCAATACTAGATTCGTCCGCTAAAGCCTCATTTTGCGCACGTGATATATAAATAGCTATTTTCTACGACAGTGTTTTTTACTACACCTAGTGCCGGTAACCTAACCTACCTGCGTCTTTTTGTTTTTTTTTACCGCACTACTTATCGCAAGGGTGCGTTATTACATCAAAACCTATAACTTTCAATGGATCTGTGATTGCAGACATGGAATACAATTATATTTACTAGTTGAAGTTTAGAATTTCATTTTGACCTGACTTTACTTCCTTGCTTTTTTGTTTTTCTTTCTTCTTCTTCTTCTTCTTCTTCTCAATATTGGCGTACGGTAATTCATCAGGCATTTTGTCTTGGTATGATGCGACTGCTTCCGCATTCGCTCGAGTAATCGATGTATGATCTCCTCCCAGATTAAATTATACTAATTTATAAGGTTCGTACCGTACCCAATCTATCGAGAGAACAGCTGTTTGTAATTAATTGTCGTATAAAAATAGTGTGTGATATATGTGTGTGAATTGTGTAACAGAATCTTGGAAATAGATAACCTATTCTCGATTCTGTTAAAGCACGCTTCCCACCCGATCATTACGAAGGTGGTTACAGAATTTCTGAGACTGACTACAAGCTTTGGTCTTTTGTAGTGTATTGAGGAATGCGTTGCCATTAACTTTTTAAAGATAAAGGATTATGAAACAATGAAAAGCCATATTAAAATTCAACGTTTATTAAAAATAGTACAAACATAACATAATTATATAAAACACAAGTACACATAAAAACAGTCATTATCCTGAAATTATTATATCGAGTGAACGAGATGGGTTTTCGGGATATAACAATAAATATACATATTCTATATTCCATTAAATATAAGTGTTCTGTGCTAGACTGAACAACGTTATTAAACTCGAAACATCTACCGCAAATATGGTATAACAGTAGTTGATTGTCTGAATGACAGCTCTTCAAGTTACATGAAATTCCTCTTAGCAAGTTCAAATACTAGAAGAAGTTACACAAAACATTTGTGCCAATCTGATTTTAACGAAGTACAGCAGCCTAACTTCCTACATACTTTAGAGGACTAGAAAATCTAGTTCAACGGTTGGAGTGCATACACTTGCCCAGTTATCTCATCGACGACTTGCCCAGTTGCTAAGTTAAAGAAAAGTCTTGGACCATCGTCGATGTTCTTCTGTCTCTTTGGACGTTGTTCTTCAGTGGGAGGAGGAGACTGGCGTTTGGCTGTCACCTTTCCAACTGATGGAGCATGATGGTGATGGTATTGAGGTACTGGTTCGCTATATCCTCCCTACAACACATATTACAAGAAGAATTGGTCATTTTTTTTCGTGTTACCAATTCATTACATAATTATGCTTCTGTTTTTTCTTGCAATTTAAGTGGCTTTAAATAATATATTATATTTTCGCAGTGGTATTACTACAAGATGACAGATCAAGAATGGCAGAGCATGTTAATTTAATTAATTAACATTAATGATTGCCTTAGCATTTTTCTAAGTAATTTTCTGTTGATGTTGCAGTTGTTAGATGTCTTAAAATATGACACATCCTTATTCTGAAAAACGAACACTAGCCAATTAGACTAAATGCATAGTTGACTACTATATGAGGATCAGTGTGACTGTGGGTTCTAGGAGAGTTTTCAGTATAATAGGCCTACCTATTGTTCTTTGAAATTAACATTTACTTAGTTTCCTAACGACATTTTTAATAAATACACTGAAAATATTCCACAGCAAATTGTAATAGGTATTAAAGTTCTTTTATTTAGTAGGAAAAATTATGATTGTAATCTGACAAAGATAGATAGTAATGTAGTAATAGCCTATGTTTTGTACATATAATTATATTTTAAATTATTTAAATTATATCTATATTAGTATTAGAATTAAGGCTCTTAGATTTAAGTGACGAAGCCATACATTTGTACAAATTCTTCTGGTGAGTTAAAATTACTATGATCATGATTATTATTCAAGCTCTTGGCGAGATTGCCTAGTTAATGACCGTCAGTCAAATGATATTGTATCAAGTAAACGAAAACTGAGTTTGAAATTAGAAAAATATAAAGTAAACATCCACGAATGTGGTTTGGTTTGATAAACGAAGTATATGCAATTCATTATTAGACGTAATGAGTTATCGGAGACCATTGGCTCATTATATCAAGGTGCTCCGACAACTGCTACTGCTCCTACATCAAACGGGATTAAATAATTCATTAAGATTTAAAGCTGGGCAGCCATGCATCATGTCTTTTAGTAAAAATATTATGACTTGGGCTATATGGGGAAAATAGAACATCTGAAAATTTCACCTTGTGTATTGGTATTTTCTTCGGTTATTCGGAATGGGTGAAATAGACGCTAAGACAGTGGGTTTCTGTTTTATTAAGTTCGTGGGTTCAATCGTAGCCTAGGTCGATGGTATACATCTGTGTGCGGGTCAAAATTTCGGTAAAACGGCGACTGTTTCAAGCGTAAGTAGGCCTACCATTACATAAACTTCATTAAATTATCACAGCAAAACGGATCGTCTGATACTAGATATAGTAATAGACTCATAAATAAAACTAAGAATCCATTAGATGGTTGGTGAGTGATAGGGTTTTAGCCTCTTATATCACTATAATCATAAATGTATGAATAGATTCACTGCGGTGCGATTTTACTTACTTCACTGCCACCTTCTTCTCCACCTTCCTCTCCTCCCTGTAAGAAGAAAAATTATAATTAGAGAAAATATTTTCCAGACAACTAAAATTTAAATATTTATGATTGATTGGAAACACCTACGTGTCCGGCATGGTTGTAGTCCCAGAAGTGCTCTCCATACCCCCCGTGCTTATCTCCCCAGCGAACCTGTAATATGAGTCCATGGTTTAGTTTATGAAAGACATCAATATCTAGATATCAATTAAAAGAAAATGGTTATTTATTAGGATAATCCAGGTCTACTATGCACATGATGTGATTCGTAGCTAGTCAGTGAGCCTCTACTGTCAAGCAAGCACACTTCTATTGCGAATGGACTTGTGGCGAACCTTAAGGTTACAAAAGCGAGTTTTGAGAACAACTCAGGTTGTGTGCTGATCTCACAGGAGACGGGAGACCCCCAACTGAGTCGCTAAGTCATATGTTAGTATAAATTCACTTTGTTGCGCGAGTATCCAAGGACAAGAGAACTGTTATTCTGTCTTTCTTTTTCACAAAATTGCATGGTCCAACTCGGAACTTCCGGTCAATCACATGACCACTCAGTTCGTCCCTTAAAATTCCAACTAAAAGTTCTTTACTGTCATTCGTTCTGATAGCACTACTAGGCCTACTTTATTATTTAATTGGATTACCTTGTTATGAAACATGCATAATTAAAAATGCATTTATATAAATGAAGTAAATTCAGAAATTACATCTCCCCACCAGCTAACTTTCAAATAATTACAAAAAAATCTGAAACACAACTTATTAAATGTTCACACAAGGAATGTTGGAAGGTATTATTCATATAATATCTACATAACATTAAAACATTATATACATATATAAACTGTTACATACCTTATTTCAATTGCATTCTCACCCGAATAAAATTATAATTATTACATTCTTTCCACAAAATTGTAGATTTCCAGAATAAAAAAAATATATATATATGTGAAACATAGCTAACATAAAAGAGTAACATTTGATTCTACATAAAAGTAACAAATTCAAAACATTATTCTAAGCGTTATTAAAACAAAATTAAATGTAATATTGAAATTAATATTGAGCAATATTTACACAAAGAAAAGAAGTAAAACAGGACATAAGATAAGCAATATTGGATTGTTCATGCATGGAACGAATGCATAAGCGGGGAATTTATATACATCTCTACTGATGGGGGTGAAGTTGCCTGTAGCAAGGCTTGTAAAGTGGAGAAACCAGATACGCCACTTGCAAAAGCGCTATAATTTTAAGTGCCACAGCGATCGGGCTAAATTTTTAGATGTTAAAATTATGCAGGCTTTTTCTACTAACTCAAGTGAATAATTCCAATTTCTTCTAAAACTTGTCATATTATGCGAGTTCGAGTTCTGGTGTCAGAGGAGGTTTTCTCCTAAAATATTCTCATGTTTTACCATATTTTAAAGGCATTAAACTTGGAAATTCAAAACTGAAACATTACAGGTATTAATATTTTAAAATGTTTTATATTGTAAGCCTATATAATAATTATATTCTGTTATATAGTTAAATATATCACAAAGCGCATTTGTAAAAGGTTACAATTATATACTGTATATGAAACAAGTACTGTACCACTTATGTTTATTTTTGTTCTCGCTGCTTAATCTGTACACTGAGCACATGTACTGCTTGCATTTATATTTAATGTGCAGTTAACCTTGGTCTTTATGTACCCCGAATGCATTCTCCGGTAATGATTTTTATTTTTTTTTAAATTTCATTTTCAAACACCCTATATACCATATAATATATAAGTGCATGCAAAAGAAAGAGTAAAGATCATACTTTGGTCTTGAAGTGGCCTTCATGAGGTTGCGCTTTCTCATAGCGCTCCTGAAAGTGATGCTCATTTCCTCGCCGGTATCCAAACTCGTAGTGATCTTTCTCTGGGTTATGTTGGTACCTATAGAAAAGCAGCCAAGTCCCAAAGAGTTCAGAGAAGTCCCAACAGATAAGAAGGTTTTAAAGCGTGTCTGAACATTTTAGCCTAGTAGGGAAAAATCAAATATAGTAACTCTGTTCACCTGCATAGAAATTCTGGTAACCCCCCCCCAAAAAAAAATATAGGCCTACAATGGCATTAGTTTATTAGTTTTATATAAAACTAGTGGGCGCTGATGTGCATATGAGTAGGAGAATGCAGCTATCGCTTTTTCTACGACATTTCTTACAAATACCAGTTCAGTTGATCATTTCAACTGAGACATGATACATCTGCCCATCTCCTCCGGAAGTATAAGGTAAGCGAGAAAAGGCCTGTAATGTTGCTCAGGATCACCTGTCTCGGATTATATCGGATGGTGGCATTATGACTGCGAGTAAGTATTGCCATAAAATAGGACCTAAAACAGCCTAGACTGTTCCTAAAACTGATACTTTTATAGGACCTAAAACAGCCTATTTTTACGTTAGAGCCTAATATTGCCTTTTTGCTTGTTTTTCCTCTAAAATTCAAAATAAGTTTCTTTTTGTTATAAATTCTAGCATTTATTTTCAGTTCGTACTAAATATTTAGCTCGGAATGTGCAGTACACGACACATTTGTGACGTGGTTAAACAGTAAGGAATGTTTCGTCTTCAGTAGAAAAATTCTTTGGATTCTCAAGAAAATGTAGTGTTTTTCTCCCGACTCCCACACCCTGGAATAAAAAATAGTAGTTCTCTGAATGACTGAGGGACACAAGGGGTTGAATATGGTAGGTGCGTATCTTCTGGGCGCAGGGATTATGTTTTCACTGTTATGGTAGTACTACAGCCCCTAGTAATAGGTCTATATAATTCTGTTTTATCATGATTATTGATTAATGGTGACTTCAATAAATATAATATTCTGCATTGCAATTGAGATATTTCAGAAAATTGGCAACTTAACGATTTTATAAGAGACTATTTTACGATTTTTAGAACCTATTTTCCAATTTTTAGAGCCTATTTAAGTACCTAAAACAGCATTTTTAGCGATCTAAAAGTCCGAAGTCTAGTAATGACTAATGAGATAGTTCTATAGAAACTCGAAAGAAATGTACTGGAACTAATGTAGACACTGTTATACAGTCACATTAGGAATTTGAAATTCTAGTACAGAAAGTACAATATATTCTTTCTTGTTATCTTGTTTGAGATTCATCAGCTAAAGTGGATCAGTCAGGTCTTGCTGAAAGAGATCAATGTCAATCCTTTGTTGTATTGTGCTGAATCATTAATGTGTTCCACATTCTTTTCACTCTGAAAACAGCTAGTCTACGTACAGGCCATTTCTCTATATACTACAGTATTACGGCTGCACATCTTTTGAAAACATGTGATTATTTTAGTTTGCTGGTCCATCCTTTCGTGAATGGTTTAACTATGGAAAAATAAAACGCTGAAAGTCTTTATTTTCAACAGAGTGTAACTAATATATTCCATTCGAAGTTAATCTTTTGTGGATTGATTTTGTACTTCAGGTAAATTATTTTTTCGACACAGAAATTCTTTAATCACACTTTAGAAAACACGATCTTAAAAATGACAGAAAACTTAAGGTGAAGCCTACTAGGTACTAAATAAACGATATTAATAAGAATAAGCATAAATATGAGCTTTATATTAATGCAAACGACACTATTAACATTCAACTATTTGTTACACAACGCTAAAATCGGACACAAGAATGAATTAAAAATTCATTTAGTGACCTTTTTGTGTAGTAACATTTTTCATATGAATTTCTTCACTATCAATTAAGCAGACCCACCGAGAAATTAAACATCAGAATGAAGATACACCGAGAAAGACAAATAAGAGGAATATATTTAATAAAATCCATTTCCAAGATTCAGAAAGGAGAAAAGAAAGAGACTGATATGAAAGTGTGAACAGAAATAGCGAAGATCTAAATTTGAAATAAATATGAACCACCAGCCCCGAATAAGAGAAATCCTCATGACGCAAGCTTGAAAAATATAGACAGAGTAGGTCTAAAGAAGATAAGTTTATCTTGTTATAGGCATTCCAGAAGTAGTCATCAGATAACACTCTTAGACAGGTAATGACATATTGCATATTAGGTATTAGCCGACATTAACAGTTAGTTGCAGAAAGTCAGCCCATAAGACCTCTATCAAAGCGAAGATAACATGGCCTTTGGAAACAGGAGTATACCTGTCCCTGATGGCGATGTTGGCCCAGGTCCTTCCTCTCGAAGCGTTGTTCCCATTCGTGAGGATTCTCACATACGTGACCAAACTCTATCTCCTCAGGGCTCGACTGTTGAACATAGATGTCTCTGCCAAACGCAACTTATTACAATGAATCATAATTATGTCTCAGTTCAATGACTTTATAATTAATGTATTTATGTATAATATATATTAAGTTATAACTTAATTCTGAAAGAGATACTATCCACTTGGGAAAACCTCAGTTCATTTTTGGTACCATAACCCAAGCAAGCAATATAGTTCATCAGCAAATAAATTCTCACTGTTGTGAGCTGTAAAATCATAACATGAATAATTAACATATTGGATAAATGTTTGTATGACTTAATAATAAAAATAATTATACGGACTCTGGATGAGGAATTGTATTATATAATTATATAATTGAGCTGAAATTATGTTTTCATATAAGCAATCATCAAGTAAAATCATCTGTGGGCGTTAAGATTAAAATCAATGAGAGGAATTTTAGCAAAATACGTACCTGGTATCTATAAATGACAATTGTAACAATAAGATAAAAATCCTTACTTTTTATACAAAACATTATTCTAATAGTTTTAAAATATGCTTTTATGCAATTTTTCGAGATGAATTTATACGTCAGTAGTAGTGAAAAAGGTTAAGTTGTAGCATTTACTGCTCTCTGCACTGTAATGAAGGGGGTTGACGAGCTGCGTCCTGTTACAATTGTGTACTAACGAGCCACTTAGTATTTCCCCTATAATTTGAAACCTGGTGGAAATCGGCAGCCCATGTACAGTTTTGATAATAAAAAATTAAAGGTAAATTTTATCAATTTTTTTTAACCTTAAAAGCAACAACCTGAACGTAAATCGATGGATTTGGGACGGATTGAATGTTTATCCAATATTCAGCACTAGGATTCTATGATTTGCCCTGTTAATTGAACATTAAACATTTAATCAATGTTCTATAACAAATAAGACGCAATTATTAAGATATGCAAATTTGTGTTAAATAACAAAATGGGGTAGACCACCAGGAACTTACTGGAAATATTTGCCGTGACCTCCAATTCCCGCCGCTCCGAATCCTGTTTCTGCTGCGTTGTGGTCGGCTTCAGATTCTATAACTGCTCCTGTAATTATAATAATAAAATAATAATTTGAATTACGTAAGAAGAAATCTTGAAGTTAAAGACAGCTAAGTCCGCATACTTCAAATGAAATTATTTGTATGATTTTGAAGATTCAAAAGAAAGAAAAGCGATAGTAATGCAATAACACTAATAACAACTTAAAATTATGCTTACAGCATCTTAGGATGGTTATCTGGAAACCGAAGTGCATTGTCCATCTAACGTCCTAACACGATAATATTAAATTACATATCATATTGTATTTGACTATGTTGACAAGAACCGTTCTATAAGACAAAACAAAAGCTGTTGAGTATTACTGTAGTTCTTACCTAACGACTTGTACTTTCGTCGTTAAAAGCAATCTGCTATATACTGTAAGTACATCTTTTTTGGAATGAGGGAGAGAGACGGTAGATAACCAAGGCGGGAGTGTCAGGGACTCACATGCGGAATGACTCGGGTACAATCCCCGTGGACCGTGGTCGAACAACCCGAATGGAGTTTAATAATTTCCTCCACCTGCATAGGCGAGTTCCGGATTGGAATTTAAATACTCATACTCTATCTTTGGAATAGATATCCGAAAGAAAAAATGCCCTGATTGACCTATTGAAAGGCTTTTAAGATTAATAATAATAATAATAATAATAATAATAATAATAATAATAATAATAATAATAATAATGTTTGATAAGTTCACTGACAGAGCATGCTATACTTCAATTCAAATTCACTTAAAAACAATATTCTTGAAAACAGTAGTCTATATTCAAATTATATGTTATCAAAACATGTTTTCGAAATATTTCGGTAAAATGAAGTTTATTTTTCAAGTTAAGTGGGGTTTTCCAGTAGGTCAGTTCAGAATATCTTGCCACTAGTTCCATTAAAGATTACTTACTTTTATTAGAAAGGAAGTGTGAGCTCATTTGATCTCTCTATTTTGTTTTCAGCGACTAAAAATGATCCATAAAATCTTGTTAAGATCTCCATTGTCTACCATATTTTCATGAAGTCCATAGATGTTATTAAAGTAACTATCATACCCAGCTATTCCTTCAGCTATTGGAATTAGTACAACATCTAAGGACAGATGAGTCTGAGATACAATGTAGCGACGTTTCCATCTGACACAGAAAGGAAGTGAATAAAAAATACTGTGAAGTCACGTTCTAGGAAAATGTTGCGGTTACTCCAGTATTGCACCGAACTAATCTAAGATGTAATCAGACAATCCATGACCAGGAACTGAACTGAATTCCATCCTATTGTTCTACTTACTCTTAAATATTCATTGACAAGTCCATTATCATGTTCGAAGAGATAATGCTGTATTTATAAAGAAAAATCCAGCAGAACAGACAATTCTGCAAATTATATTTAACTAACATTTTCTTATCACTCAATAATCTTTAAATTCTTCAGTAAGCATGAACAGTTATTTTACACCTTACAAGCATTTTATTGTCAATTAAATCTTATAAGCCGGTTTTTTATCTTCACAAGAGATAGTAAGGCAAAAAAAAAAGTTAAAGTGATCCCTATACAGGCCATGGAGGCCCATAGGTTGAGGATCCCAGATTTTGGACATTCGGCACATGAAGGTGGTAAGGTTGTCAGCCTTACGCACCGGCCGCCTTTACCCCCAGGATTGCTCCTGGTACTCATTTCTGTTAGAGGCTGAGTCGACCCCAGGGCCATAGTGCCACCAGAAGGATTAGGCCAATTGAAAAATCTCAACTACCTCATCGGGAATCGAACCCGCGACCATCCGGTTTGTAGCGCAGCGCCTCAACCACTACGCTACGGCGTACCCCAGTTAGTAATGTAATATGATCAAATTATTCCTGATGTCTGAATATCTGCTAGGCTATCTACTGCTATTGACGTATTAGGTTTATTTGTTTTTCAGCCCACCGGTAATTTTAAACATATGAATGCATTACATTTATAAATTCAAGTTTTTGTATTTTAATTTGGTAATATAATTTGCCAACCAAAGCAGAGGAGCTAAGCTGTTATATGGTTTCACATTCAACGTGATGGACATTTAGCTTAACAGGATTAGTCAACAGCACGTGCTAACCTTCAAAAGTCTGCAAAATACTGATTGGAGAAGAAATTCGCAACCGACACAAGTAAAGCAATGAAAAAATTAGGAACTTTTCCTGTCCAATAACTTTTAATTTATACGGTTCACAATGCTTTGTGCTATGGAATTTATCCCGCATATGTTCGATACATATTTTTCTGTAAACCCGCATACATTCTTCTTTCGAAGGGCCTACACACAATTTCGGTAGGGGAAGGAAGAAATTCTGGGTCAACACTAGTGAGGACATGAAGGGTCTCCTTGATGAGGGACGAACTCGATGCCGGGCATCCTCCTTAAGACGAGGACATTCGGGGTAGACGCAAAGTAAACTCCAATCCAAAATGCAATTGTACGCAAACCATCCTTTGTACAAACTGAGGCTTAGGTCTTCGTGTAGGACAATATACCTTTGCTTGAGGGTGGAACAACTGAATTTTCCCTGCACTTCCTGTAAAACGACTTCCTATATCAGAGTGTGAAGTAAGAATGTAGTATTGTCCATGTTTAGGGTATAGAAAGGTGTCATCGGCACACTTAAGTGCCAAAAACATTTTGAAGAGTGTAAATGTATAGATGATAAATTTTCTCACTTGTCCAAGGTTATTTTCCTTAATTTATACTTCGATCATTAAAGGCATCCGAATTAGATTTTGAATTTCCCTATTTCAGTATGTAGAGGTTCAGATATTATATCATTAAAAAGGCGCGTCTGTTAATGAGCTTACGAATGTGAATGTGGACGAAGAGTAAATTTCTTGATTTCAGGATAGTGATCACACCTAATATGCGGCTAAATATTATCTGAGAGCTATACAGCTAGAAATCCACATCTTAGGAACAAATATTGGGTCTGCAAATAATCTTCTTTAAGAGTTCTGATTACATTACTACGCCTGAGGTACTTAATAGCTCATTTGGTAAAAATGTTTCTGTTTTGAAATGTGAAAGTTCGACGATTGTTTAATATAATTATCGAATGACATAGAACATTTAACATAGCTTTTAGTTCTGTTGAAAAACCCAGTTTTATTCCAAATTTATGATACGAGTATATTATAAATAAGTAAAAAAAGCCCAGAGGGTTCCAGGAGGTTGAGGCTCCCAGATTTTTAGACATTCGGCACATGAAGGTAGTAAGGTTGTCAGCCTTGCGCACCGGCCGCCTTTACCCCAGGATTGCTCCTGGCACTCATTTCTGTTAGAGGCTGAGTCGACTCCAGGGCCATAGTGCCACCAGAAGGATTAGGCCAATTGAAAACTCCAACGACCTCATCGGGAATCGAACCCGCGACCTTCTGGTTTGTAGCGCAGCACCTCAACCACTACGCTACGGCGTACCCCATATTATAAATAAGCCTGTGATAATACAATTTATGTATTTAGAATACAAAACCAGACATGCGTATCGACTACAGAATTTTAACATAACCATAAAATCTTGGAAATCTCTTACCTTTGGTATGAACTTGCTTTGGTATTCTTCTTCCACTGCTGCCATCTCCAACTTTTGCGAGGACTATTGGCAGCAGCACCAGAATTACAATGGCCACCTGCGAATTTACGTGTATTTATTATTGTTATGATTATTATTGCTGTTAGTGTAAAATTGAATAATTAAATTGACATGCTGATTCTTTTAGTTTCAATTTTACTTTTTTGACAATGTATTATTTCATTTAAATGCACATATGGATTGTATTGCAAATAAAATTAACGATGCAAAAAATTTACATAATTTAAGAGAAATGTTATGTAACATATTTAATTATAAGCAGACCCATGCCAGATGCGAGTATTCTCCTATTTTAAATATGCAATATTTTTATGGGATAGGACGTTTAACAGTAATAGTAGAATATTCACTGCACAGAGAAGAGTTTTAAGAACTATTTTAAATTTCAGAAGTAGACCAAGGAAAATTAATTAATTAATTTTCGTGTAGGCTTAATTGCATTTGCAGATATTTGATTTTTAAAAATACAATGAATGAAAATTATTTAGTAAGCAGTCTTACTATACTTTAGCAGAAAGTCATAGTTGATAAGACTATACTTTAGAATTTATGCAACTTGTGAAAAATTACCGTCATATTATGACACATCTTGTACTCGTAATAGATTGCTGTAAAATTTTAAAATATTGCCTATTAAACCTTTAAAAAATATACGTGAAGATTATGTTATTACTCAGTTATAAGCTATATGACTTATCCTTGGTGATTTATTTTATCTACTTTAAACCTGCATTTATGCACTTACTTGTATATTGGAGCGATTTATTAATTTATTTGACAAAAAATAAGAATATAAATAAAATGATTTTCCAATAATTCTAAAGATGAAATGAAATGAAGTAAATAGTTTTGTATAATTAGATGAATCCACATTTTACCAGCATCTTAATGAATTTTCAATTTTATGGTGTAAGTTGTGGATCAATTAAATTATCATTTTACCGGCAATTTAGAAAACGTTGTGTGATAGTTTGGAATAACTGAATATTAACTCATATTAAAAATGTTTAAGTCAATACTGAACATTGTGAGTTATAAAGTTATATATGTGTATAATTATACATTATATTAATGAAAACTGATGTGACTGGTAAAAATCACTGGCAGTTTTCTATCATTGTTCATAGTCCATATATTTTACAATTTCTTAAATGTAATAGGACTGTAACATTTGTACGAGTATTAATTTATCTTAAGGAAAATTATGGGAGATTGTAGCTACTTAGATTTTTTAGGATTTTGTTTGGAAATTTCAATCATTAAAAGTATCCGTTAATAATTTCGGCACTACGAAGTATGAACTCGTTAAATTGATTAGGATCAATACAATTATTTTAGACAAAATTAACTCTGAATTTTTAAAATCTAAGATTTATTCATGTTAGCTGTTTGAGTAATATCTTTCATGTATCCTTCTTTGCTAAGTAACTTTCTGAAGAATTTTAATTCGTAGCGAATATTGGATTCATATTCAGTTGTAGAATATATTCTTTATGATTTGGAATGCACTATGAAATCGCTTTGTAATTAGAAATCTCCTTTATATTTTTCAAAGACGGAGACGAATTAGTTAACATTGACTTACCTGAGATAACAACTGTTCCTTCCTCATGGTGGCTGATTGAACTGTCAATGTTGATTGTATCACAGGCATGGTTTATATAGTCCACTTGGTGTCTTCGCGCCTCGGCGGTCACGTTCTGTCCAAGGCACGACCACAGCAAAAACTTCGAACAGCGCGAGCTAGGACCACAGACCTACATTCCAATTAAGTTATGAGTGTTTCTTGCAATGTACCATCCTTTTCTGGATCCATCTCCAAAAATTAATTTTCGTAAATTTCATGTAGGCCTACTGGTATTTCTCCCGATATAATATGCGGTTTTGATCCCCTAGGGAATATATTTTGTTAATTCTACAAAATATTCATATTTGTAAGTGTAGATTAAACTATTATTTCCTATTCCTACATCTTTGTAGACCCCAGGTTGGGGCATAGAGCCTCCAAGAGGAAGTTTCGGGACTTAGACTAATTTGGTAACGCTTATTTTCCGAGAGAGAGCAGAGGGGCAGGAGGTAAATCCATCATCTCAAAACCCTCGCAGGAAACTGACGTAGTACTTGGACTTGAAAGGGCCGATATATTAATATTATTTTTTAAAATTATTCTTTAAATAAAATAAGCCGATTTCCCTAACTGTATTAATTGAAGTGATCGCCTGCGTGGTCTAGTGGTTAGCGTTGTTGACTACAGATCCGCAAATTCTGGGTTTTATCCCCGGTACCTCCTCGGATATTTTGTCTGGAACGGGCTGCACTCAGTCTTGATACCCTAGTCCCTATTGAGCAAGACGGTTAGGGCAGATTACCTAAAATTTGCCTTGGAGGCTGCAGGACAGACTCGCAGCAACCGATCTGAGTGAGATTTTTGCGGGTTTCCCTTCACTCTACTAGATGAATCAGCTCGGGGACACGTCCCCCGCGACAATTGACAGATGGACAAGAATCAAATTATTTTAATAAAATAGCAAAGAAAATTTACTAAACCTTTCACTGTGGTCTATGTTCAAGAGAAGGTGACGCGATGATCCTAGAATAAATTGCGAAATCTGTTGTTAGACCGGAGATAGTCTATAGCCTATAGCTCAAATAATCTGGGAGTGGAAGCCGGAGCAAAACAAAATAAATAAATAAAAAAAATTTTAAAAAATGCAATCAGCCTCGTTATGACAACTGAGAATCTACGTCTTGTTAACGAAATAGCAGATCCGGTCACGAAACCCATCAATAACAACCGTCAACATGCTGACCACATGCTCCCCAAATCCTGCCATCGGCCTATGGTGTATATTGTTTTACCATATTATTGCTTTAGTTGCATAGTCTTTGGAATTATTTTATGAGAAATAGTGATACAATCTGTCAAAACAAATAAAATAAGATCGGTATCGATGCCAATGAGCTAATGATGTTGCTGTTGAATGACAGAGTTTTTTATTTTTATTTTTTATTTTATTTTATTTATTTTTATTTTAAAAAATTCAGCTTCATTTATACTCTTGAACATCGAGGTTATATCATGAGTCAGGTTCCGTGTGTAGGCTTTACCAGTAGCCATGTAACTATGGATGTGTATTTACGAGGGGAATCAAATGAAAACTGCAATTAATTTTTTCCACTATTTTACTGCAGGAAGAATGTTTGCTTGTACATTATTTTTATACACAAGCCCCACCTAGTTCATCGCACTTAAGCCATCGAATAGAAAGTCCTTCGATACCGCGTGAGAAAAAATCTTTCTTTTGCACCGCCGATTGAACGTCTTCATCAGACTTGAACTTCTGCCCTCCAAGGTGATCCTTAAATGAACCAAAGATGTGGAAATCCGATAGTGCCAAAGGGAAGGAGATTGCTGAGTGCAGGTGTTTTGCTTCAACATGGTAACGCCCGTCCTTATGCTCCTCGTGCAACAATGAAAACCGTCAACGACATCCGCCATAATCACCAGATTTGGGACCATCAGATTTCCACATCTTTGGTTCATTAAAGGATCACCTTGGAGGGCAGAAGTTCAAGTCTGATGAAGATGTCCAATCGGCGGTGCACGAATGGCTACAACTTCAACCAAACTAATTTTTCTCACGTGGTATCGAAGCACATCCTATCCAACGGCTTAAGTGCGTTGATTTAGGAGGGAACTAAGTAGAAAAATAATGTACAAGCAAACATTCTTCCTATAGTAAAATAGTTGGAAAAAATTAATTGCAGTTTTCATTTGATTCTCCTTCGTATCTTCTATTGTTATAGGTTATGACTTTCTGTTCATTTCAATTGATATTCAATTTTGATGACTATAGTACAGGATGAAATAGCGGCGATGAGTCATAGTAAGTAGATATCCAATTCAGCATTTGCCTTTATGATGGGAAAACCATAAAAAATACCGAGTCAAATTGTCCGGCTAAGAGGATTCAAATCGGGGACTCCCGAATGCGAGTCCAAGACGCTACCATCTCGGCCACCTCGCTCGGTGAGTGGTTTTGTAGTGAATAAACCTAGTGATAATTTATAATTTGGAGCGCGTAAAAATCTCTAAGAAATTTATAATAATTAAAACTATAACTTACTTACTTACTTACCGTACTTCAAAATAGGTTCCGTGCTTCTGCCATGTCTTTTGTTCTGTCGAAATGAGGCATAACTTTAATCAAATGAAGGCTTGCAGAACAAAGCCGTAGAACCAATTCGCAGATTCCATTATATGCACAATGAAGCCCTAGTATATTAGAGTGCGCCGTGGTAGTATGCAATATGCAGAACTAACGATTGCAGCCGTTGTGTATCGCCGAATGACTTTACTAAAATGTCAAGAAAGAGATGGTTCCTGTTTAAAATATGTAAGTAAGCAAAGTTATATCCAATCACAGGTTTTGGAGAATCTTTGAGGTAAAACATTTTCATTTTTACAATTTGAATACATTATTTAGAATGCATTTTGCTTTTTCAATTAGGGAAAAATACTGTATTATAAAATTTCAAATACTTTCAAGTATATGATTTCAAACATACGATAGGCCTAAGTGACTGTCACTAAGCTTAAGCAGGCTTAAGTGCCTTTAATAATTAAATTTAACTCTTCTACGAGTATAGCTTACCTACATCGGTAAGTTTGTAGCTCGTTTTCCAAAAGTTTTATTTTCACACAGCTTTTTCAAGAGAACTTAGAATTAATATAATATATTTAAAGTATTTTTTCATTAATTACAGTGAAATCTCATTAGAAAGATTTTGTACGGGCCATACAAGAATGTTGTACAGAGTGTTATTGTTATATCGAGAATTTACAAAAAGTGTTCTAGCTTTGATGGTTTATAGTGAACCACTCCTGTAATTGAAGTTAAAAAAAACTATTTAGGGAAAACTAATGTAATTTCAGCATATGAAGTTCTTACTCTAGCCTTAAATTAATAAAATAACACTACCACGCTTTATGTCCGAACACATTTTACAATACAGTATCAGTCAAGGAATACGTGGTAAGCTATGGGCCTAAATTTTATTTTTGACACTCTTTAAAAGTGGGATATGACAGTCTGTTTCACTTTCTTCATAGAGAGGGAAATACACAAATACCTTATTGTGACAAGGGTCACTAAATGACCTTCTGGAATACACGGACAATTGATAGAGATTTCTGCAAGAGGCAGTGATTTCTAATGTGGTTAAGGCAAGGCATTAATTTTCGAGGGAAATATCCCTTTTATTCCAAGGGTTTGAGCCCCAATTTGGGCTCTTGTCCCTACATTTATAATCATTTGATATAATTTGCGTTTTGTATATCGTATATTCCTAAAGGTTATTTATATGCTTGGTATGCTTATACTAACGTTACTTAATGTAATGTATTAAGGTTGCGTTTTACATAGTTAGTCCTATTTGCAGACTATTTACATTTTGGTTGGTAGATTTACATTTTATTCTTCCTACTCTTCTTTGCCTTCTTCCGCCTGCTTATTCCGATTTACACTTTCGTGACCTATTTTATCGTTGTACCGGGGAAAAGTATATTACAGGGATTCTGAATGTAATGTAGATGTACCAGGCAGACACAAGATGTACTCAACAATCTTCAGGAAATTTGATGTGCCCATATCACTAGCTTTGGGATAACTGGATAACCTCGCCCACTATTGGGATAAATGAAGAGTTCTCAAATCAGTGATTACTTCCCAGTAGAACTTTTGAAAATCGAGGACAATCGTGAATTTTAAAAATTTGCTCCCGATTTGTAAAATCGAGAGGAATTTTACATTATTTTAATGGAAAAATGCCGGAAGTATAATATTTTAACGTTGTACTGAGTATTGTCGTTATATCGACAATCATCAAATGGAGGTTTCACTGAATAATTTACAAAGACCTAGAAAAGTCTTGTGACCTTTAGTGGTCGCAATGCAAATGAGAAAGTACTCGATGCAAACTTAAAAGAGCTCTTCTTCCGTACCGACTGAAAAGCTACTTCCATAACAGCTAGAAAAAAGCTGGGTTACAAAGGGAAGAGGAACAAGATAGTACGCCATTTATGTTTTGTTTCTAATTTTCTCTTCCTGCTTGAAGATTTGCAAGCGTAATGGTGCGGAAAGGAAAGTGACTTATGGCATTGAGGTTATAAAAAAAGAACTCTCCTAACTATTACGGTAACCTTGTTTTATTCACTTACACAAACAATTACAATAAGGTAAACAATCTTATGGATTACATTGAACTCAGGCGAACGTGCAACCGAGGAAACCCAAGATATCATACCACGAAACAATCGATATTACTTTGTCGGATTAACTCATCACAATTGACCAAAGAAAGGTTAGAATCGATTGGATGGGAGGAGAAACAGAATAATGAGAATATACTGAAATGATGACTTGTTACATTATTATTCCTATATACACTTAATTAGATATGTCACTTCTGGCAAGAGCATTGCGTTAGGTTTAATCTTTTAGAGTGCTAACTTGAAATTCTACTTGTCTTTTCACTTTAGTTGCTTCTCAAAATTTTGATTTACCTAATTGCTACCATTCCAAAAGTTTCATCTACTGGTTGCCTTATTTATGTTATTTTTATAATTTTTCTATTTTTATTTGTATTTAATATTTTTGTTTTGGACCATTTTACTAGAGGAGCTATTGTACTGGTTAAAGACATTTGGTGTTTTGAAGTTATTTTGATTGGTTATGTAGATATTGTTATTTGTTCTTAGATATTTGCTTACAGAAGAAAGACTTTCTGGTAGTGTTAATCTTTCTTTATTTATCTATAACCAGTAACTAAGAATTATCACAGCATTAACCATGACAATGGATAAGGTCTTCTGAGTTTCACCATGCGACCAATTCCCATATTTATTTTTACATTGTCAGAGCAACGTGTATGAGAATGGACGCAGCACAAGAGACTCTACTAATTACTATTGTCATAGCAGTATTTCACCATGACAATGGGATGCAGTGGTTCAAATCGCTTCACCTGCCCCAAAGCGACTATCGCCGGGCATTCCAAAGCCACGGAGGTTGTTGTGAAGGAGGTTAGATGGTAATCTATTTACTCGGGCTCGTTCAGGCGAAGACGGGCGAAATCTTCGAAGACGATGTTGTCTTCGTCGTCGGAGACGTAGCGCGAATTCTCGTAGCGAGAACGGTCAATGCTCTTGCACTTCTTCAATGCATTTGCCTTCTCCCGCTCCATCGTGCCTGCAATGAAAAATATCATGATTAAAATAAAAAATAAAAAATATATGAAGCAATCGAATATAACTTTTTTGAGTGACCTCGAATAAATATAATCCTCTATTCCCATATTTTGCGCATTTGTGCAGGTCTTTTTTCTTACACCTAAGGTATACCCTAAGATTTTTTTCTTCTTTAAAAAATACACGTTTTACAGTCAAGACACGCATAAACATAATTAATTATTTATACATATAGTATACTTATATATTATGTTGGAATTTGTATAGATAAAGGCCTATAGGCCCTATAGCCAGCTGAGTATTGGTGGAGTACTAACTCAATTCATAGTGAGAGATACGAACTTAGATTGCTGTTGGAATCTGTGGACTGCACACTTTCTAAGCCACTCACAGATGTTTTAGTAAACCGTAAATCATATAAATACTTTATATCATTTTTAAATACCATATTTCCAAAGATAAAATTGTACCAGTAGTTAAGTTCTATAGTTAGAAATGTATATCAGATACTGTATCAGCAACTACGTTAACTATTAGCGTATGTTGTTAACCATTTCATACACTATTTCTAAATTTATATATTTGTTAAAACTAGACTTTAACCAAATAGTGTTAGTCATCTCATGTTAAATTGTTAGCCATCTCATTACTCAATACTCTTGTATATATATATATATTACTTTAATATTTAGAATGTTAAGTGATTGTTAATAACTATAACCTTAATATACCTTCGGGTAAAATAAGGTTAAAACTTGGATAATAAATAATAATAATAATAATAATAATAATAATAATAATACTAACTCAATTTTTTGTAAAACAATAGACTGCGTATATTTCGAACACTCAATTAAGATACAGGGCATCTGAAAAGAGTCGGATATTTTTATTAATATTACCATTAGTCCCGTGAAAAGTAGATCTCTCGTAAAAAAATAAGGTCTGTTCTTCATAGCAGTCTTTAAAGGTTTTACAAATGTCATCATTCATTTGAAGACACCATTTTTTACAGGGGAACCATTTGGCTAGAATCGTTGAAAGAAACTGAACATAGCATGAAACGGAACCATTAAAATGGTCACCACCTTGGAAAAAAAAACTTGCACGTCCGTACGTCGTTTTTTTAAATGACTTTAAGGGTCACGATAGGAGTCATCAATGATGCAAGTATTCTCGATTGCTAGATTCTATATTTTATAATGAATGACAATAGGTTAAATAATTCCAATCCGGCATTGACCTCTGTGAATGGCGGAAACTCTGATGCCGGTACCCTACTCACTAAGTCGGTCATAGAATTTGAGACCGACTTCCGAATGGAGTTTGCGTCATATGTTTAAGATTTTTAGCCAATGAGCTCATGAGCTCTTTATTTTTGCCAGACCAGCACTGCCCAGGTTTGGGAACATTAAAAAATAAAAATCCTCTTTCACCGATATTCGAACACGTAGGCCTAGTTTATTTCGTGATTTGTACCAAACCTTGATGCAAATAAAATTAGCACTTTTGTAATATTTCATTAACAAATATTATGACTGTTCTGAAAGTTTACGTTATGGACTTTTTATGATCGACGGATCTCTAAAACATTAACTCACCAGGGGCGGGGTGCAGAAGCTTGAAGGGTACATCTGTGACGAGCTCTCCTCCCAAGGTGCCGCAGTTGACCTTCACCCTAACTGAGTATGAGATGATGATACCAATGGCTTCTGCTGGAGACTTGCCATCAGAAACCAGCGTGGATGATGCTAGGTTCACGTCGTCATCCTGGACATATAAACATCGCAAATAATTATTTACAACATTAAAACTGGGTACCTATATTGTAATGCCCTGTTTTAGTATAGAGTTCTGTCAGAAACAATCAGCCATCTTTAATTATTATGGAAATGAGAAAAGTACATTTTTTAGAACTAATCGCAAAAATAGTATAGGCTATTTTTGTATTAATTCTTTTTGTTTATTTCTGTAATGTTTTTATTTTATTTGAAAAGTTTTGATATTAACATACGAAAATAAATTACGAATATAAAAAGCCTATGTTCTCCTCGAACCTCCCTAATTTTGATGGCATCTAAAAAGTTTGTGATGGTCACATTGTGTATAAACTTCTATTGGTTTCAGCAATTAAAAGGCCACGACGTTTAACCTCCATTCATTTCATTGAAATGCTTAAAGAAAAAACATAATATATTACATTAATTAAAAATATATATTATAAAGTTCTCTTGAAAAGCTAACCTTCAAGGAAAATGGGTTAAGTAAATGAACTAAAAATAAAATATAAATAAATGCTAGCTCTTTCGTTGTTTCTGTTTATGTATAATTACTCTGTTTTTGCTTATGTATTAAGACTGTAATACATTACCACCAGGCTACGGCCTAATTGTAGTAAATAAATACATACACACAAGATGAGATCAAGGAGAAATGCTTCAATGTCCATTGATTTACTTAACAGAATGCTTCATTGAAATGAATAATAACCTTTGTGGTAACAGTTTACTTAAAAATACATTATCTAAAAAAAAAATACTTAATTCCATTTTACTTGAGGGAATTTTTCGTATACCTTTTGACAGTCTTCTTCATCTCTATAATTTGAAAATCCAAATTTTTTATTGGTTTCGATGTTGATCTAGCTGCTATCAAATTCTGATATCATTATTTCCCATATTTCAAGAGCTTCGAATCTCTTTCCCCTGAGCAGGAAGGGATATTTTCATAGGAAAATTAACTGGGTAATCATCAGAAAAAATTTCAGATCTAAATGATAAGTTATAAAATGTTTAAGAAAATTTATATTACCTTGAGATAGCCGTCCAAAGCGATGCCATGACGGACTTTGTTGCTGGCTGCAAGAGGCACCAAGTAGAACACCTTGGTGAAGGAAGCTCCTGGAGTGATGGGACATCCCTCCCTGGTCTCCAGACTGGCAACGTGGCGGGAATATTGCGCATTCACCATTGTGACTTCGCAATGTTGCACCACGTACACCTGCAAACAGTTTTCACATTGTAAGTTTCGAAACCTGTTCGTATTTTTGCAGCATAGTGTTATATTTTGGGAGCAGGTTTTAACTAGTGCCAACAGAAAATAGATAAACATTAATCAGTTTTTTATATCCATGGGAGATTAACATAAATATTCAAGTTCAAATAAAATATTGAGCAAGAAAATGGATTTATTCTCAGGCCTAATCGTGTTTATAGCAAAAAATATCACAGTCATTTACCCTACGTTCAAGTCTTAGCCATTTTGTTGAGGGAATATGTGCAACTGTGGACTTCCATGGTGCCTCTGGGGTTGCTCCTCTGAGCCGGAAATCATGGGTTTAAACCCGGCCGAGGTCATTGAATTTTCCTGGGCACGAACTCCTTTGGGTCTGTGGGTCTCTTGTTGTAGATTTACGGCACATTAAAGAACTCCTAAATAAATTAGAGCCTCTGAACCATATTCCCGACCCATTCACGTCCAAGTAATACCTTAGTTTCCTACTAGATGACCGGCAAGGTGATGGACTTACTATGTATCACTCTGTTCTTTAAGGGAATATACTAAATTAGCCTTCGGTAAATTAAACTTCCCCAGGAAGACCTATGCTACGTGCGCGGAGTTTGCTCTGGGGGAAAAAAAAAGTTATCAGCTAACAAGCCTTTCTATGTAGGCTATATCCCTTCGTGCGAGTCCCGCTGCTCCACGTGGAAAAACTGGTATATCCCTCCAACCTAAATTGATAAAATACACCGGGGTAGCCTACGTAGAGTAAAAGTAAAGCTCACTATGGTAGCTTATCAGTTGTACAGAAATAGCTTTATAACATCACATCTTTAGATACCTACCTTTATGTTTCGGACAGATTTTCTTGAGTTGTTGGAAATGATGACGTTGGCGGACAATTTCTCGCCATGATAGTAAGTCTCCCTGTCCAGGGTCACTTCGAGGTTGAGCTTGCCCTGTGAGAACGTGAAGCCCTTGCTCACAAGAGAGCTTGGGAGGCGGAGGCCTCGAGATGGTGGAGCGAATTGCAGCTGAAATAACAAAATAGCGAACATCAGCACATTGGTTTATGAAATGTCCAAATAATTCAGTTTTTGTTGATTGTAAATTAAACCATTCAATAAACGTGCAAATGTCATCCTTCTATTTTACTAACAGCCTCATATGGTTCATTAATTTCATTACCTTCTTAATGGCAAGAGAAACCGACGACCTCTTGTGTCCTTTGTCGTCTCCATTTTCTCCAACATAAGTCTTGACGTTGTATTCGACACCAAGAGGCTTGCCAGAGTCGTCCTCTCCAGGCTGCAGTGTCACTGAGCAAGGGGCATTGGGGGGAAATTGAAAC
The DNA here is from genome assembly GCA_964059195.1 of Ectobius pallidus. Classification (NCBI taxonomy): domain Eukaryota; kingdom Metazoa; phylum Arthropoda; class Insecta; order Blattodea; family Ectobiidae; genus Ectobius; species Ectobius pallidus. The sequence goes on along the minus strand of CAXKWD010000001.1, from coordinate 157,036,848 downwards.
GTGAAGGGGAATGCATTAGGGCCTAACTTCTTGATGAGCCTCTCCTGTAAGCAGAATTGCATCATAATCAGCAACAACAAAAAATAAAATGATAGTAAACCCTACCAAGTATGAAGACCGATACCAGAAATGAATAGATTCGGTCAAAGAATATGGTATATGAAATTGACAAATTTATCATTTAATTTCGTTATTTTTCTGTAGTTTATACACCTGTTTAAGCTTAACAATGATCATGTTGATGATAATAATAATAATAATAATAATAATAATAATAATAATAATAATAATAATAATAATGATAAACTATAATTCATTAATGAAGTACAAATCATGTCAGAAAAAAAAAGGTCAGAAAAAGTCAGAAAAAATAATACCTCAAACGGCCTAGCAATTGCAATATGCCTTCGTGGTCCTGAACTTACCAATCATGAAATAAATTCCACATCAACTTACCTGAACAGGAGTTAGTTCCTTCTTCTCGTTGTTCGCTTGTGGGACAATCTGCTCTCGGGCAAGAACTAATTCCTTGCTGAATTTCACGCCCATGACCTCATCTTCCTCACGTCCATAGCGGTACGTGGTTGTCACTTGTCCGTATAGTTTACGACCTCTGAGGTAGTCGTTGTCGACCACCACGACGCCGTCGATGGGGTCCACATGGTCAAGATGATCTATGAAGTCTCGTTTGCCTAGGTATACTGTGACCTTGCCTGAAATCGGGATGCTAACAATTTAGTGGCTGTTTGATAAAACATGCATCTATGCGCACATTTTATTAACCTTTTCACTGTTACTGGCGTATCAATTCGTCATATCTGAAAATTGAATAAAATAGGATTGAATAAGATTAATAGGGTTATGCTTTATAAAGAAAGTGAGGATATTTATCTTCTTGATACGATTGATACGAGTACCAACTATTTTATTGAAATTTTCCTGACTGATTCCAAGCTTAGACAATTGTTCATCTTTCGGGCTGTATGTCGTGGTCAATGGCTTCCAAGTTCTAAGGCAAGTTAGAAGCCATTGACCACGGCCTACAGCCCGAAAGATGAACAATTGTCAAGACCCCGGCCGTGAAAGCCTTAGGATTACTATCCAAGCTTAGAGTCCAGTGACGGTTTCACTTGATGAGTGATGGTATTTATATAAAAATTTAGCTCTGAAAGGATTAATTAAAACTTTTTTAAGATTATTATAAGGGATGAGTTCAAACGTTATGATGCCAGAACTAGTGTAAGCTTACATAAAATATTTTTTCATCACTTACACAGACTTTTTTAATTTTTAGAATTGGGCTTATGATAGGAGCCAGAGGCACTATTCCTAAATTGTTACTAACTTCGCGAAAGATTTTAAAAACCATCCATTATTGTTAAAAAAAAATTTAATTGGAGGCTTTAAATATTCTATGAGGACATTTATATACACTTAACTAAAGACATGTAGCCTAATGGTTGAACAAGATTATATCTTATCCCGAGAAGACTGTATACCACTGATATGTATTTATGTCTTGTCAGTTAAACAAGTTCCATACTTTCAAAATGGTAGTCTTATCCCATGTCAACTTTGCGAAAGGAAATTGCTCCTTCGGGCTTGAATAAACAATGTAGAGAAAGACCATATTTTTATTTATTCTTGCTGGACATTAGATTACATAAGAAATATGACTTTTCATGTATTAATAGCTTTTGGTTCTATATTTCTTTTGTAATTGGGTTAATACATTTGCATTATTTATGTTAAAAATATATTTTAAAATCTTCTTATCTTTTATTTTTATATATTTTTTAAAATATTTTACGCTTCTCTATTTAATTTGGAAGTAACATAAACTCTGAATGAACATTTTAAATACATAAGTAAAAATTATATGTGAAGTATTACAAATGAATCGACTGATAATAATTAATCAAGCCTCATTTAACTGACATTTGTTGTAATCTCTCTGCTTAAAGAAAGGATACACATGCATACAAAAAATTACATAGAACTTTCCTTTTTGCTGAAATAAAAATAAAGTCAGGATTCTATATTTCAGTGTCGGAAATTTCACCTATTAAATGCAGTAAATTATGATGTAATGTTTTTTTCCAATCTGTACTGCAGCAAAGCCTTGCCTAGCCTTCTCTTCGGCTAATTTGTTTGTGTCCAACATTCACCAAGAACTTAATTAAAGATACTATTTTGTTTAATGTAGCTTTATATTGTACCATTATAGTTTATAGATATGAATCAATAATGTATCTATTCACAGTAATTTTCTTGTAGCACTCACCATTAGGTGTTGTTTTCTTGAAGACTTTGACGGCTACGACGTACGCTAGAAATAGTAGCGGAAACATCGGTTTTCGACGTGAGGCGTAGTTGATGAAGATTCAAAATCAAAGCTGTTATAGACTTTGTAGATGTTGGTTGTTGAGTGCTGGAGGAAAGCAGAGTTCCCACCAGAAGTGATGTCATATTCTTACACAGCTTCTGTTTTATACTACTTCACGAGGGGCTTCGCTAACGAGATCAGCAGCACATAAGTACCACAAATTGAATTACACAAGGGGCGAGAGCCAAGAACAGACATAACCTCATTTGCAAGCTAAATCGAGCCTTATACCTCTTGCCTATTGGTCAATTCAGTCGCTCTTTATGGAAGAGGAAATATCGTAAATGTCAATTTTTACGCACTTGTAGTGAAACCATATCCGCAGCCACTGATATAATTACCACCATGTCAGAAATATTTTCTGCTTTCATCGTTAGGAATATAACAATCCTACTACTTTCTTTGTTTCAAATCGACTAAAATTGTGCCAGAAAAATTATAATTAAGCACCTGTACATCTTTCATTTTTCTTTAATATCAGTAGGTCTTGCGAGTTCCTATTTGTACTCTCTAAACTGACACCACATCACAGTCTGTATATAGGCCTATCAGCGATTTTATTGACCTTTGGTGGAATGCAAGAGCACTTCCAGTAGTTTGGTTTGGAGTTGCACTTACCCACTTTCCGTATTTCACCTTTCTTTAAATTGGTATCGTTTGATTCAATTGAAGTAGATTTTATAAAAGCCATTTACAGTGCATTACATTAGGTCACTGGTTAGATACAGAAGGTGTTTTGTCATGTGGCTATTTTAACGATTGGGGTGTATTGCAACTTTAGGCTTGTGGCCGTCGCCGTTGGGCTGAAGTTTGTTCGCAGCAGGAGTTTCTTTTTATATGCCTGTGTACTTATATGGGTGATTCTTCAAATACGGGATAATTTGGAGTGTGTAAAATCCAAATTTTTTACTTTGTTTAAAAAATCTAAAAAAAAAATCACTAAAATACTTCAGGGGTTACTTGATTATAATATGACACCAGCAGAGCTTAAATGTTTATATTTTTATTTATTTTAATTTCTTTATTTTTTTAAAGCCATGTGAATGACATTCGTGTACATGTGGATGGCAGAACGCCACATTAATGACTAACTTTGGCAACAATCTGCTTTTCTTTATGTGATTTCATATTTTTCTCAGCATACTTCAGTTGATTTTGCACCAAATTTGTAAATTTGTGTGCATACTCCGGAATTAATGTAATTTTAACGAGACTGTGTTTTTATGGTTTTGGGGGAGGGGGGAATCAAGCAGAAATTCATTTAATCAGTTTTAAGATCTTAAGTACAGGTCACAGACACCGCAAACACAATAGTATCCTACATTTATCATCTACATGACTTGAGAGTCATCCACATACCCCTTCATGAGACATGAGTGTGTAAAAAAAAACAAAAACCAGGCATGTGGATGACAAAAAAGGAGTTTAAGTGGTCTCAGCAAGCCATTTCTAAACCTCTGTAAGCTCAACATCAGTCAAGTACCTACTTTGAATTGGAAGGTTTATCATAGTGCATAATCAAAATTAATAAATATTCACTTTCTGCCTACTTTCTAGAAGCCATGTTAATGACTGGGAATAAAACGCTTTCCTTGAAAATGATGCAAAGTCCTTTGTTAATCCCAAACTGTTTGTAAGCAAGCAAAATTCAACCACAAGCTGCCCGGTTGGCTTTCTAACACTGTTGCCAGTTATACAAATTTCTCATTTCTGCAGAAAAAATTCCATTCTTTTCAGCCATGTGGATGACCAAAAACCCTTGGGACATTCTTTATGTTCATTAGGTGGGGTGACAATTTTATTTCATTTTGTTCTTTAGGGGTTAATATTCTTCACACATTCATACTCATTGACAGGAAAAAAGTTGAAAAGGAAATAACATTTTGTTTTGTGGAAAAATGCATTAGAATATACAAAACTGAGGTTTGGGACAGGGCATGTGGATGACATTTCATTGAATTAAATTCGATTTTGGAATATCAGAATTTAAAGTTAGTGACATTTCAAAGTGATAGTTGTAGTATGGAAGTAGTAGAAACAAACTTTTATTTTAATTTTTTTTTAAAGTTGAATTTGAACTGAAATATCACTCCGGAACACAAATTTTCCCGTATTTGAAGAATCACCCATATATCTGTGTGCCTGTCACATTTATGGACACAAAAATGACACAGAATGCAAACCTGATAACAGAAAGCCAGCGCCACATTTATGCGCTACCCAGACCGAGGGTAAGATATAGAGTTACCATTCTAATGACCCGTGTTCGAACCCGTTGGATGGAATGCTTTTAGTTATTATGATATGAAGCCTTCGATGGGTTAAAAATTATGTAACAATCATTACTAATTCGTATTATTATTATTTTTTAATTGTTGCACTGTTCAACGTAATCTTGTGATTACCAATCGTAGTATAGGCCTAGAAAGTAAATTTACATAAATATGACATAATTATGTATTTTTTATCAAATAGCTATGACATTTTACATAAATTCCATTGTCGGATTAACAACATCAAGCTATACTACGAACAGATCATGAAGTTCTGGGTTCGATTACCTGTCCGGCTAAGGGGAATTTATCTTTCATAGATATATGGTATTCCTTTGGCTGGCATGGTTTAAAGATCTCTATGCTATTCAATAATCCCCATTTAATATCATTTCATCGGGATAATGTAGTTCCGCCTTAAAAAAATCTGATGTGAAAGTCACATAACTTCCCCTGCCCAAATAAAAGTTAGCAGTAGTCACATATCCTTGTACAGAATCGCAAGACACAATTTTACGCTAATAATGCTATAAATACCTTATACGCCCTTCTATGAATGTTGCGACTAAAAACTCAGGCTATGGACAAACAAAAAAAGAAGAAAAAATAAGCGACTGCAAACGTTTACTGAACTTTCCGCCGTTCAGAATAATTTCCAAATTTATCGAATATTTCCCTCAGATATTTCTTTACTCCAAGCATGGCCAACAATACATCTTTCTCACTTCACGTACTTATATAGAATAAGAGGCCATGAATGTCCGCGTATTGAGTTGTTCACCAGGCAAGTCAGTTTCTACAACAGTGGGTGGCTTACAATCACCCTTCAGAGAATTTTTTTATAAAAAAGTTTCAAATAAAAGTTTTAGCTCTTGATATAATCACTCCACGTACAAACTTCAAAGGAAATAGTGAGAGCCGTTTTTGAGAAGATCGCAAAAAAAAAAAAAAAAAAAAAAAAAAAAAAAAAAAAAAATTAAAAATCTTCATATAAACCCCTTAAATATAAGAGAAGGTTGTCGCCAATCTTCTTGTCACAGCCTCAGAAGGTACCTAACCCAAATACAAAATTTTGTTTTCGTACGTTTTTCCGTTACATGAGGCCGTATTCATGTTTTTGCCCTGGCTGAGTGGTAGAGAAGGCCTTATGGCCTTAACTCCGCCAGGTTAAATAAATAAATAAATAAATAAATATTGCAACGAGCGTGTTTTCACAGTGGGAGGCTTATAACTACCCTTCAGAGAATTTGTTCGAAAAAATGTTTCAAATAAAAGTTTTAGCTCTTAGTATAAGCAACCCATGTGCAAAATTTAAAGAAACCCGTTAGAGCCGTTTTCGAGAAAATCGCGAAAAACGAAAAATTCTTCATGTAAAGTCCCCTTAAAAATAAGAGAAACTTGTCGCCAATCTTCGCCTAACATCTTTAAAAGCTACCTGACCCAAATACGAAATGTTGTTTTCATACCATTTTCCATTTCGAAGCTAGCCAGTTCACAGATATCCACACAGACAGACACACACACATACACACACACATACACACACAGACATGTTTCCAAAAATACTATTTTTGGATTCAGGGGGCCTTGAAACGTATATACGGTATATGCTAAAAACTCAACTTCGAATTTGGGGTCGAAAACAATACTTCCTCTACCTATAGTAGGCCTACCTATGGTACGGGCAGAGGAAGTAAAAAAATAAAAAATAAAAAAAATAAAAGAGTCCCAACTACGATAGAGAAATGGGGTTATATTTCCACCAAGTGGTTGGGTTAAAAAATATTCATGACTTTCTATCACGATGTAAGTGCTGTAAGTTTATATCAGAACGAAGCGAGCGGATCCAGAAAAAATAAAGCTTCTCGTAATATGTATTACTTTCATACAAAGTAATGGGGGGTACGCCGTAGCGTAGTGGTTGAGGTGCTGCGCTACAAACCGGAAGGTCGCGGGTTCGATTCTCGATGAGGTCGTTGGAGTTTTTCAACTGGCCTAATCCTTCTGGTGGCACTCTGCCATTGGGGTCGACTCAGCCTCTAACAGAAATGAGTACCAGAAGGAATCCTGGTGGTAAAGGCGGCCGGTGCGTAAGGCTGACTACCTTACCACCTTCATGTGCTGAAGTCTAAAATCTGGGAGCCTCAACCTCCTAGAACCCTCTGGACCTCCATGGCCTGTATAGGGAACACTTTATTTTACTTTTACAAATTAATGTCTTTAAAGACATAATGCATAGTTATCAAATAAGTTTAATTGCATAGCTTATAGCGTACATAATATTATATATCCGTCATTATTATTCAGAAAATATAATAAACTGCCGGAAATTTAGACGAAAAACAGAAAGTAAAGTATCCTGACGATTAAACAGGCATATTCTTTTATTTGCGACTGGAAAAAAGTTCTGAAGTAGGCTCTTAATGCACCAAATGGACTACATAATACAGAGAGATAATTTTTTGCGATGTGCCGAGAACGCTCAGCTCGGCGGCGTGGAAGCAAATCATCGACCGGTAAAGGCGCTTCAGCGGCACATCGCAAAAATAGCGTCTCTGTATAATGTAACATAATACAATACCAAAAAATAATATGCAAGGATGATTGTGTTTGTACGACTTTAGTGCCATTAATTTCTCTTAACTTTTTAGCGTATTTAGAATTCCTTGCCTCGTTTTACACATTAATCTATATTAATCTTCCTTTTGATTGATTCATTTTATTAAGTATTTTCTCTGACAAAACATTCTTTTGTATAATAATAATAATAATAATTGCGGAGAATATGTAAAGAATATAAGTTAAGTGAAGATTAAAAATTGTATTATTGTATATATAATTTGAGGTCACATTTAATAATTAACATTTTGATGATTTATAAGTAACTATATAATAATAATAAAAAACTTTGTACTTGCTAGTTTTTTTTTCAAATAACAAGACAAGACAGGATATAAATAAAAACTTACATTTTGTAAGGATTCAGTGGTTAAAAAGACTCATTTTCTCTGTGTAAATCATTTTACATCTTACACTTTCATTAAGGTACGGTATATAAAGCTACTATAAAGCTTAATTTTTATGGTTATATTAGCAATCATGAAGTAAAACCATCAGTGGGCTCTAAATTTAAAATTAATTTGCCAAATTTGAGAAGAAAAGTTGGTTTTCATAAATAATAGCCGCAATACGTAAATAAAAATCCTCACATTTTTCATAAAGCATTGCTCTATTAGTCTTATATCTCTGCTTTAAGCAATTGTTCCACGTGACGCATTAATACATCAGTAGCAGTGAAAAGGTTAATAATCTGGAGATATAGGGAATGAGTTTCCTATATTATTATTATGGCACATGTAAGATATATTCAAATAAAGTTGTTAAGAATGGAATCAATGTTGTGAGATCAGTTGGGTTTTAGCAAAAAACTTGAATAAATAACGACTAATAAAATTTAAAGTAGGTGGAAAACTCATTCCATTGCTCGTTGATTAACTTATGTAATTTATCAGTGAAATGGACATTGCTATGGAATTTATATATGCCAAACTGTAACTCTTGAGAAAACTTACTTAGATCCAGAGCCGACTCGTACATATAGGCAAACTAGGCAGACGGCTAGGGCGCGAAATTTTTAGAAACATTTATGGCTGCAACATTTAGATAAAAAAAAGTGGAATTTCCAACGCGACATTGAAATTAAAATAATAATAATAATAATAATAATAATAATAATAATAATAATAATAATAATAATAATAATAATAATAAGAAGAAGAAGAAGAAGAAGAAGAAGAATGTTGTGGAGTAAGAGTAAAAAGGGTCGCAAATTATAGAAATAAATTAAGTAGATTATGCCAACGTATTTATTGGCTTCGTTAAGAACACCCCTGCTTCCTGGAGGAAAGAAAAGAAAGAGAAAGAAAAAAAAACAAAACCATCTATGATGTAGCTTCTTGTTTGTTTAATGTAAATATAAAAAAGTTATAACCTTTTCAATTAAATGGTCATGTTTATTTAATACCCATACTATTTAGATATGTTATAACGTTTTCAAAAAATATAGAACCCTTTCTGAAATTAAGCCATTTCAAATCAAATTTATTTAACCACTTACCAATACCAGGCTGGAGAAAGGGAAATTACATATTTAATCAAGTGGTAAAAAATTAAATGATTGTGGTGATCATTTAGGAGGGGGGCGCCGAAATTATTTCTCGCCTAGGGAGCCAAATTACCTAGAGCAGGCCCTGCTTAGATCATAACCACCCCGCCAAGAAGCTGATTTATGGAAGTTCAAGGTGCAGCGTTATCCCTATTTCAACTTGTCTGTGGCGGTTCTCGTCTCAAAAACTGCACTCGGAAATGGCTTCTCGTAACCATTTCAATAGGGAATTACGGGAATTTTTTTCTTTCGTTCGTTACAAATTGAATAATACATTACAATTTCAGCATCAGACGATATTTCAATCAATTCCAATACAAAGATTGTGGGAAGCATATACTTTCAGATGATGTTGATGATGATAATGACTATTATTACCGGTATTATTATTATTATTATTATTATTATTATTATTATTATTATTATTATTATTTTATTATTAAATATAAAAACATAGTCATTTCGCCTTCTAGCTGTGAGTGAATGGAGTTATAGACTCGCATTTCTGCCAAGTTGAGGGTTGTGGTGTTTTCTATTGCTTCAGTAGTTCAGGACAGCTTACGTCATTCGTCCTCTATATTATAAACTTAATTTCATCTGATTTAGAGGTTATGGGATTAAAAATCCTCTCTCAAATTATTTATTAGGTTTATTATTACATTATTATTACTTTTACTATTAGCTTAAACTATTGCAGCTTACAGTCGATCGGATAAGTCGATTGGACATTTCGGTCATTAAATCCATTACACTTATTTCGGTGTGAAATAGATGAATGTACTTACATTGTTTTTAATTATCAATATTGTTATAATTGATCCTATCGTATTTACTTTCTCATTTTCTGGTCTATAATGGTGTTATTTAGGCAGGCTCTGCATGATAGAAGCGTTTGGAGGAGCTGGTGGTGTGCTTTATGTTCAGAACACCGTTTCTAGCTGCTAAGCTTTTAAGATATGGCACTAAAATCTTCTTTACCTGAGTTTTACCTCCCCGTTGTAGGTACGTTTTCGCCGACCTGGCCTTACAGGACCGCGACCAGTCGGGAGAGGGATTTCTGTGGATCACATACATACTTTTTGACCAGTCAGGGTCAAGGAAGGCCTCCCCGGCTGAGTGGTCAGCCCAATGCCGAGGCCACCTCCGAGACAACACGAACACAAAGGACAATACACAACAGTCACACACGCACACAGGCACACATGCACTCATTCCGAACAAGGCGAGGATGGATGAAGGTGATAATGATGGCCAGATGATAACCGGGACTTAGTTTCCCATTCGTCTCACAGGTGAAAAAAACCCGGGGAAAACCCCGAATAGGAATCGAACCCGGGCCGCTTCGTGAGGAGCACAGTGGTGGACTTATTATGGTCAGAACATTATTTCTAACTCCTTTTCAATTTTTAAGATGTGGCAATAAAAGCACTTTTTGGAAATTATTTTGAAAAGAACTCACATATTACATAATAAGTAATTTTAAATACATGCTTATCGTTAATAGCTGCGTTATAGTTAGTTAAAAAACGCCATTATTGCAATTTACGGCAAAGAAATATGAGCGTGTTTCACGCAGAACTGTCTGAAATAGGCCTAATGTATAATTCGGTGGCAGTGCGTCGTCAGTGTAGCTAATATTTTATTTGTGATCAAGATATATTATATAACATGGAAGCTCTAAACCAGCTAAGTGCCATTTTCATGAGATTTTAGTTCTGTACGTCAAAAGAATCTATGTACCAAATCCAAGGCGAATGTATCCCAACCACCGGCTAAGCAATAAGTAAGTAGTTCGTGTTCCCGTCCGCAGATCGTAGAATCGTAGAATCAGTACAAATTCAAAACAGATTTTCTTCAATAACTCAGCTGTATGGTATTGACACTGACCAGGTTTAGAATTTTCATGCCACATGAAGTGAACTTCCATAACGTTCTACAGTATTCTGACTTGTTTTAACCTAATTTTATGGATATTATAGCCCGATCCCAAGCAATTAGTCCTTATATATAGGGGGAGCAATGGATGTAGATGTAGATGTAGTTATCTCGTTCTGTAGATCCTGTGTTGAGAGGGACTCAAGGATATAGAACACGTCAGATTACAATACACAAGCAAATAATAAATAATAATATATAATATACTACACTGTAAACTTATTCAAACTGGAAATACTCATCCATATTGTAGAAGGTGTGAGTCATTAAAAATTTCTTGAGAGATCCTTTGAAAGATTTGCTTTTTTTTTTTTTTTTTTCGAATACATAATAATTTAATGTTGTTTGGAAGCTTATTGTATATCTGTATTGCAGAGTAATAAGCGCCATTCTGAAAAAAGTTTTAATGCATTAACTGGTCTATGTAAGTCATTCCTGTTTCTAGTAGTATGTTCATGAACACTGCTATTAGTTTGGAATCTCTCAATATTATCTACCATAGCCTATAACACATAACAGAGTATATATACTCCCCTGTGAGAGTGAGGACTTTTAATTTTTCAAAGAGCGGTTTACATGATTCTCTCTTTTTCTTTCCACACATTATTCTAATTGCTTGCTTTTGTAACTTAAATATTTTTTCCCTATGGGTCGAGTTACCCCGGTTGCGCTATAGGGTAGAGAAAATAATGTAAGGGTCTCAGATTTTACAGTCAAAATATTTTTGTAAGACATACGAATTGGCAATGTTACAGTGTGACTAATTACTTTCTTATTGTCATATGTCTAGTGGTACTGAATCTGATTTCCCTTACAAAACATCAGTGAAAGTACTGCATGCACAAAAACAAGAGAAGTCTCTAATGATGAACATAACGTGTCTGACAAACCACAACATACATCGCGAACACGTGTGTGATGGTTCTCTCCTGACAATAAAACATCATGCACAATGTAACAGAACTTTGTAATCTAGTGACTTGGTACCCGTACAATATAGCTTATTAGCTTTCTGTTAGCTACTTAGAACCAAACTCCATAGTCAAGGCAGACCAAGCTTATTTCGTGGCCAATTTTAATTTTAATTGACAGAGCGAAATATGGTCCTTTTTTATTTCGACTGTTCGGTATTTCATTTGTCTGTGAATTGTTTGTTAAGCAGTCACGGCCAAACGCTTTGTTCCATTTTCTTCCAATTTGGTATGAATTTTCATTGAAGTCATTAAAAAGTCGTACCCTATGTGTAAGGATTTTAATTTATCTTTCATTTCAAAATGGTGGCCGTTTTAATAGTTCCATTTCATGTAATGTTCAGCTTCTTTCAACGAATCTAGCCAAATGATTCCGTGGAAACAATATGTCTTCACAATGAATTACATTATTGTCTAAACCTTTAAAGTCTTTGATGAAGAGCAGATCATAGATTTTTGGTCGAAAGGTCTACTGTTTATTGAAGTCATTAAATACGACGTAGGCCTATGTGTAAGAATTTTTATTTTTTATACCGTTTAGAGATGATGGCCGTTTTACCTGGTGCCAGTGAATATAAGACAAGATTTTCACAATTATAGCTTGCAGTGATTTTTTTCAGTTGCAGAATTCTTTTAAAACTTGTATGAATGTTAGAAATAGGCCTATTATTTATGAAACATACTGTACTGTATTTCCAAGAAGTGAGAGTTCCCCTGCCACTAACTGTAAATGTAGTGCGGTGGAATGAGGAAGCTATTTTAAGAAGTCGGACAAACAGCCTGCGTGAGGGTAGATCAGGTAGAAATACATAGATTCATACAATGAAACATTCCAAACTTTCACTTCTTTTAGTCCAGTCTCCATTCAGCTGTTAAACACTACACTACAGTTACTCGTAAGATTGTTAAAATGAAGAGAGCTGTTGTTACGCTTCAAGAGAAACGAGAAGTTTGTGAATACAGTGAAAGATTTCCTGGCTACTGCATAATATTTTTCATTATTGTAGGGAAAAACTGTTAGTCGGAGATGCATAGGCATATTGTGAGTGAGAGAGAAAAATGGTTATTTGCCTTTTATTTAATTTTCTTTCAGAATACAGTACAGTAAATTAATACAGCACTGTATTATGCCATTTTTATTTTACAAATTAAATTTTGTTTTGTTGCCACCCTCGCTTTGTGCCACTAAATGTTAGAGAACGGATGGTGGCATTATATCGAGGGTTGACTGCATACACCGTACATTGGCCTATCTAAATTCTTATACATACAATTAAATATTTTATCTATTCCCTCCACAAATCCTTATCTAAAATATCTTGTAGTCCTTTCAGTACCAAACATTTTTTCACTCCATCCAATTTTCGCTTGGTCTTCCTATCCTGTTTCTTCCCACCATGACCGATCCCACCGTATCACTTCATCTTGGTATCTTCCATCTTTCATCTTACTGACATGCCCATAGCACCTGTAATTTTTTTGTATCAATGTTTTCTATTATGCCCTTCTCTTTGTTCGTCGTCTCTATTATTTCTATGCTTTTTTATATATTTTTTCTCCTTTATTTCCTGACAGCTCATCTCCAGTAATCCATTTCTGAAGTTTTTAAATTTTCTTCTTGTCTTCTACTTACCGTTCAAGATTCTGCTCAATATAGTATTAAATTTCCACTATTCCCAAATATGTTATTTTTTGTTTATGCCAAAAAAATACTGCTCCACAGGACTGAATTTGACTCTTTTCGTTTGACATATCCACCTATTAATTCTAATTTTGATGATCCATTATACGAATTATAGAGAGCATTTTGAAATTCATTAAAAGTAATGTTAGCCTTCCATAGTCGAATTTTCCTTATTTTTTGTTTGTTTACTGTTTTCTTTGCCTAGTTTTTTTTATTTTTCTTATAACTCACAAGAAACCATACCCGAGGCGGGACTTGAACCCGCAGCCTCCTTCACCACGGCATCGAGGTCAGCATGCTTTAGGAGGTCGGCAAAATGTTTCAAGTGTTTTTGGAATATTGGGAGCCTCGAGTCCCTTCGGGTCACAAGCCACGAACTACTTTATATAGCCACTAGCATGTGCCCGCGGCTTCGCCCGCGATAATTATTTCAAAAATTAAAAATTAAGAGCATTATAGTAAAATCATTATATTTATTAACACCTAAATCACGTGGACTACATACCACGATTAGATAGCATCGTCTGGTAAAAGCGACCTCAGATTCGAGTTTTTTGGCCCAGAAACCCTCTGTATAGTGAGATTCGTCCAAATAAAACAACGTTTGACCATATTTAGGGCTTACAACATTCAAAAGATCGCGAAAGTTTAATTTCCAAGGTATGACAAAAATACACAAAGCCAACTGTAATTGTCAAACTTCCATTTAATTTAATTCCAAACCCATCTGAAACCCACAGCCAACAATATGTTTTAATGACAAATGTGATTCGGATTCGATAATTCTGTGTAAAAAGGGATTAAGTATTCTCAAAAACATTTCATTTTTGGCAGTTAAAATCAGAATTTTTCAAAATCCTTTCTTAGTGAGCACCTACATTATGAAACAAAGGTACTGTCAAAATTTCAAGTCTCTACCATTCATAGTTTAGGCTCTACGTTGATTCCTGTCAGTCAGGACAAAGCCTTTTATATATATATAGAGATGAGCTCCTTCGGATCACGAGCCACGAACCTCTAATTTCCCCACGAGCTCCGTGAAATCGAGAGGTCCCTATCAGGATTAGAACTCGGGACTGCTTGGACCCTAGGCGCAAAATATGCTAGCTTTGAGATGACTGGGACCTGCAATGTGTGTTGTTCTAACCAAAATAATATATCCTAGACCTTAAAATTAGGCTAAACATGGTTTATTTGTATTGTGGTTTATTATGTATTCTCGTATTATAATATTGTCATTGTCTATACTAGCATTACATTTTTATAATTGTTTTATTAAGCATTACATTTCTATAATTGTTTTATGATTCGACAACATAAGTTACATTTAAATACTTGAACATTGTGCGCTGTTTCTTTTTAATCGATCCATTCGAGGTTATCGATAGCCACATTTTAAGAATCGGTGATATTGCTTGCAGTCGATAGTCGTAAAATCGTAACTCGTTTGTGATTAGAAAATATTTAAAGTAATGTTTGGATAATTAGACCATGTGATAGTGAAATCTGTATTTTAATAATTTCACACCATAAAGAAAGAAAAATCGGCGCAAGCCATACCGATGATGTAATTCTGAGCACACTTGGTAAGCAGTTTCTTCTCTGTTATGTATTATGTTTACACTTTTAGAGGTTAAGAATATAAATGTCACAGTTGATTTAGAAATTGTTGTTTTTCCAATATAACTTCATTATCTTGAATTTAATTTAGTTTTATTTAACGTATTTGCAACTTGGGCTCCCGCAACTTGTATTTACATCTGATTTATACTTCTGTTGAAGTCCTTGTATTTTCCACAGAAGAAGTCCCTACTAGGTTTACAAAAATTAAGAAGTTATAATCTTACCCAATCGAATATGTAGTTCCATGAACATATGATCAGTTTTGCCCTGTTCAGAATTGGGTTAACAGTAAGATTTGTGTGTATTGATAATTCCCTATTAATCCTTAATGATTTTCTCATAGGATATTTAAAATCTCTCTTTAGAAGCAGTGAGTAGGTCGATATAGCTGTTTAATTCCCTTTTTTATTCTTTTCCTCAAGGCTTTGCTGTGTCACAATGCCAACATTCCTGACACCCAACCGACATGGCTATTCTGTACGGTTTTCACCATTCCAACCAGAGCGCATTGCATGTGCCACCTCACAATACTTTGGTCTTGCAGGTAAGTTGCTCATGCATGTCAGTATCAAGGTGAGGCTTCATTCTTCATGTAGGGGTCACTCCATTCTGTATAGAACTATCCTAATTGTCATGAAGGGAAGAATTAGACTTACTGAGATGGTAACCTCTTGGACTCGCATTCAGGAGGTCCCAGGTTCAAATCCCATGGCTGGCCAATAAGACATTGGTTTTTTTCATAGTTTCCAGAGTCGTAAAGCCAAATGCCGAATTGGATATGTTTACTTATCATGACTCATCCTTGCTATTTCATCCTGTATCATATTCATTTAAATTAATATCAGTTGAAATTTACTGATGCCATTAAACATACCAACAATAAAAAAATAGTTCAGGATCAATATTTGCATGGTCATTGGTATAGGCTACACACAAAGAACCTTAACTCATGATATGGTCTCGATGCTCAAAGGAGTAGCCTATAAATAAAGCTGAATAATTTAAAAAAATGCTTTTTGGTTGAAGATATGTCATGGCTTCTTCATAAAAGGATACTTTTAGACCGATGATGGTATTGTTGTTGACCTCATGGTGGCTGTTCACTTGCCACTATACTTGATCCAAGATGTGTACAAAGCAAAAGTAAACAACTGAATGTGAATTATTGGGGGAGAGGTTGGAAATCTGGATATTGAGGTTATCCTAGAAGGATTTATTACTAGTATTTTTGGAACTAATGAAGTTGCACTAAATGAACACAGAGATCGTCCGTTCGATCGTAGACCTTTAAACAAGAGAGCAAAATTTTCTAAGGCTCAGGGGCTATTTAGGAAAAACCCCAAACTGATTGTTGAAAGAGCCTGTCACGATTTGGACATTTTAGGTGATGTGGACAGTGATGTCCGCCCGCCTTTAACCGAATTAGTCCAAGTTTACTCTGATCTTTGGGGTAAGGATACTACTGCAAGGCTGGATGGCATAGAACAGAGGGGAGTGTCGGGTTACTCGTTGAATAATTTTGTTGCCATTACCCCTGAAGAGGTCGACGCTAAGATTCGGAAGATGAAGGCGTCGTCCTCGTCGGGTATAGACGGTTGAGGCCGGAGACACATTCTAGGATTGCACAGATTAATATCCAAACTCTTCAATGCAATCCTTGTATCGGGGCGCTACCCTCCTGTTTGGAAACAGGCACGAACAACCTTTATACCCAAACAAGGTAAGGACCTTGGCGAAGTAGGAGGGTGGAGACCTATCACGGTTATGTCGATCCTAGCGCGCCTATTTTCCAGCACTATTGATAGCCGTCTTCGTAAAGTTGTCAACTTTTCGTTAAGACAAAAAGGCTTCATCAAGGAACCAGGTTGCCAAGTCAACAGCACCATCATTATCGAGCTCCTTGAATATGCTAAGAAAAACAAAGGAGCATGCTTAACCGTGGTAGACCTCGCTAAAGCGTTCAACATGGTCCCTCATACGGCCATTGGAAGATCTCTGTTGGCAAATGGTATTCCTCGGAATATTGCCAACTTAATCATGTCTGGATACATGGATTGTAATACTACGCTTCAATCGGGTGGCGCCTCTATCCAGGTTAAGAGAGGAATAAGACAAGGTGACCCGATATCTCCTCTGCTTTTTAACCTTGTTATTGATAATGTTATTCGCGATATTGAGTCGGCAGGGCTGGGATTTTCGTGGGGAGAAGTGAGAACGGGAATCTTAGCCTTTGCTGACGATATCGTCTTGCTAGCTAATAATAGAAATGATTTGCAGAGCGAACTGAACACCTTGTTCGAAGGTCTGACCAAAGTAGGTTTGGAAATTTCGGTTAGTAAGTGCTGTGCCTTAGAGATCGTTGCCACCAGAGATACCTGGGTCTCAGTCGACCCTTTAGTAAGGGTGGGGAATTCAAAGATTAATTTCTCACCTCCTGGAGAGACCTTAAAATATCTAGGAATAAATGTAGACCCTTGGAATTTTAGAGGGGACGGCGGGGTGCTTGGTGATAGGATTTTGAGGGCGGCTCGGAAAATTCACTCTTATCCCCTTAGGCCGGCGCAAAAGCTCAATCTTATCTCCAGGCACCTTATTCCGAAATTCTTATATGGATTAGTAGCCAGTCCTCCGAGTAGGACTCTATTGGTTGCCTTTGACGATTCTCTTCGACAAATACTCAGGGAAATTCTGCACCTCCCGGCGCAGCTCACATCCGGATTTTTCTATGCTAGGTGCCGCGATGGAGGCCTTGGTTTTCCAAAATTAGAAAATATAGTGCAGCTTGCTGCGCTCAGGTTAGCGTCCAAGTTGCACTCTAACAATGACCCCATCGTTCAAACAGTAATAGCCTCTGAAGACTTTCAACATAAGATTTCTAAGCATGCTGAAAGACTCGGTTTGACCTGGCCCTGCTCGATTAAGGACATTGAGAGGAAGAAAACAGTTCTCAAAGAGAACGATAGGCTAAAGTGGGCCTCGTGTATTTGGCAAGGAAAATCAGCCCCTTCTTTCTATGATAATAGAATAGGAAATGAGTTTTTGTACGACAAAAATCGGCTTCCATCAAGGTTACTCATTGAGGCTATTAAACTTCGCACTAATACAGCCCTTTGCAGGGTCCTTGAACACCGCTATAGACCCGAGGTTGACCCCATCTGCAGAAAGTGTGGTATACTTCCCGAAACCCTCGGGCACATTCTCGGTCAGTGCATGGCTAATAAACAACCTTGTATGAGGCGCCATGACCGGATTGTGTCCGAGGTGTTCGGGAAGATGGCTGTAATACCTAATTCCGAATTGTACAAGGAACATAATTTCCCCATTTCAGCCGGCGTATTTCTGAGACCCGATTTAGTTTTAAAAGTGACTAACAAAGTATGGGTTTTAGATGTCACGATTAGATACGAGGATGGGGACAGCCTCTATATGGGAGCCAAGGAAAAGTCTGATAAATATGAACAACTGAGGGATAGCTTTCAAGCTAAATGGCCGAATACTGATTTTGAAGTAAAACCTCTTGTGTTCGGATCTTGTGGGTCTCTGCCCGAAGCCACAAAATCTACTATGCTATTGTTGGGTTTTAACCGGGTGGAGTTAACTAGGATTTGCTTGGAAGTTTTAAAATCTTCAATTTTTATGATGAATTCATTTAGAGACAACAGATAGTTATTTTAAATAGTTAATTTTATTGTTATTTGTATTTGGTGTGATTTAGTGTTGTAATGGTTTAATTAATGATTGTACAGTAGCTGTTGTCTGGGGAGGGTGGGTGCAAAAATTACCGATAGGTCTCCTCCCTCTCCACAGGAATTGCCTGGCAAGCGTAAGAGCGCATTTTCAAATTCAAATACAAAGCACAGTTCACAAGAGTTAGTTTTTGAAACTGATTAGTTGGTTACATACGAGTAAAGTCAATTTGTGTTAAACTTTTTTTAGTTTAAGTCTTGTGATTTAGTGGTTGGTATTGCTAGATACACCCCCAATATGTTGATTTCTTATAGGTAGGGAGATCAGAGTAGTCATTAACACTCGCCAGAATTTTTTCACAGTTGTATTTCATTGTTGATAGCACATTTTATCCAGTCTTCTGTGTCATTCACTGTTGTCTTTGATTGTGGTTTAATTTTGACCTGTGACTTGACACCTGCTGCAGATCTGTAGGCCTATTCTTTAAGGACATTGAAAATCGCACTTGAAGCTACTCCAGTGGATGATGCCACTTTCACTCCTACATCTTGCACAGTTACTTCAGGATTTTCTTTTACTTTTTTAAATAATGTGTTGTATGCATTTACAATCTGTATCTTCTTGCCGCTGGACAAACCTTTTCCTCGCCCGTGTTTTTGTATTGATGAAGTAAGTTCTGAAGGCCCTGCTCGGAATTTTCTTCTATAATACAGAATTACTGGAGACTAAGCTTATCACTTTTACTAACAAGATATTGTGGTGTAGGCCTACTTCAACTCATATTATGTAATTGAAAAAATACGAAATAATTAATAATGTTAGAAAATACGTCTTCCATTCAGTTTCTCCTGTCACTTATTTTTCTTCAGAATCAACAAAGTTGCTGCAGCAATGATAAAAACAAATGAAATTTTGTTTGCTAGAGATATTACGTAAAACATATAAGCCTATGATATAACTAGGAAAGCCAGCAACTTACCTAACAGAACTTGTGTTCTCACATAAGGTACAAATAGCCTAATTTCATGATGTGTATGGAGTGGAAGTATACATCTGACTGAGCTTGTCGCAGTTAGTGAAGTATGCGCTGGTGCGATTATCCAATGAAATGACAGGACACAGTTGGTCAAGGTAAGTCTGTTGTTTACATTTGCTCCGTACACATTGTGGACTAAGTATAGTGACTTTGCTGTTGTACCCGTATATGCACGAAGCAGAGGCATAATATTGTACCTTCTGTGTGTTACCAGTAGGCATAGGCCTACAATCCAGAAGGAAGTATACGTTGAAGAGTTGAGGAACTAAGTTATACCTTTGGTGATATGCCACCCCTGCCATGATATTTGCTTAATGCTGCTTTTGCGACAAAGATTTATACTATTGCTGCAAGTGAATATGAGCTCACTTATGTACCGGTATGGCACTGGTTTCATTATTGCATCAGTATGAACTGCTCACAGGCCTAAGTTGCAGTACCTCCTTATTGTTAAATAACCATAAAACCAACCAACCAAGGACAGACATCAAGGATTTTTCTTTATGGATCACAGTTTGATAAACCCTGTATAAAGAATACAACAGACATTACGTGCTGTATGAATGAAGAGCAGAGATTGAAGCATGTTTATAGCATTATTTTTGTACTTCAGATGTATAGTTTTGGAAAACATTAAGTTTATTATCTTGATACTGATTTTTTTAGCCTTTTCACAGATGGTTTGTTATGAAATTGAGATGAACTTTGCTTAAAATGTATTGCATTTGTACCAACAGGTGGAGGGACATTGTTTGTCCTGGAATTGGTGCCTGATAAGGGCCTAGTTGAAGTTGCATGCACACAGTGGTCAGATGGCTTATTTGACGTTGTCTGGAGTGAAGTAGATGCCAATGTCATTGTGACTGCTAGTGGAGATGGAGGCCTTCAGCTGTGGAACATGAGCTGTCCAGAGGTAAGCTTACGATTTGCTTTAGGTGTTTACGTTAAGAAGAACAAACTTCACTTAACAATTGTCCCTTTTGCCAGTATCTGGACTGGGTGCTCCATAGAAATGTTGCCTGTTTGTATAAATGGATATAATTTTTTAAAATATTCATATAAGCAAAATACCTTATTTGAGATATAGGTATGGTGCCCCAGTGCCTAACTAATGTAAAGCAATTTATATTCCTGAAAGCGTTGGGCTCTTGAAAGGGTTCAAATGATAGAAGTATCAAGGAGATTTTAGTCTTATACCCTCAAAATTAAATTAATAAGATGCCGTCAACCAAGGATGTGGGGACAACCTTTTACAAATATCTTATTAAGTGATATATTTGGTAAGTCAATAATTTATTAGAATTAAGTTAATTACATGTATTGAAAAAACTATACCTTACCAAATATATCAATTACTAAGATATTTGTAAAAGGTTGTCCCCACATCCTTGGTTGACGGCATCTTATTAATTTAATTTTGAGGGTATAAGACTAAAATCTCCTTGATACTTCTATATTTTCCCTCATAGAAATCCAAGATGAAATTTATCAATAATTAAAATGATAGATTGAACTTATTTAGGTTAAGAGGAACCTTTCATTATATTTAAAACTTCCTTCTGCCAAACTATGATGTCCCTTGGCTCTGAATGTCCATGAATGATCTTCATCAATAAAATTTCAATGTCTTATTTAAAGAAATATAACTTTATTAAAACATAAACTTCAAGTTGAATTTCCATTACTTTTTTCAGTCTCGTTAGACATTCGGCAATGTTTCATCCAGCATCTAAGTTTAATCTCTGTTGCCAGGCTTAATCAGACTCATTTTCTAACACAGGTGACATTGCTCTGGCTTTTGATCAGATATATGATAAGCATACACATATAGAACAAATATTGAAATAATGCTGCAAAAATAACACATTGCGACTCACCTGAGCCCCCCACCACTACTCTCTAAACCTAGCGGCGGCATTAGAACTACTAGGAGAGTAGCGACGGTGGCGACATCTAGTAAGGAAATGGTGAAAGAGAAAAATAATTTATTTCTCCTTTATTCTCTTCTTCTCTTCCTTTCCCGTTTCTTTCCTCTCTTCCTCTCACCTCCTCTTCACCCTACCTACCTATTCGAGACCTATTCCTAACAGTAAATTTTGGATCGAACGGGGATTGAACGCATGACCCTTAGCATCGTAGCCAAGAGACTTATCCGTTACGCCACGAAGGACAGTTGAGCACTGAAGGAAGTTCCGGTATATTTTAGTTATCTAATTTAGTTGGCGCTAGCGAGTGTTAACGCAAGAATCGGGTTTTCTAATTTTGAGATTGTTTGTTTGTTATGAAAAGAGTAATGTTGGTGCAAGGGAATTTTTCTGCATCAATTAACACGGCGTTTTTTAAAATTGGGAAATATTATGTAAATTTCGATTTTATATATATATATATATATATAATTATGAAATATCCTGTTGGCATGAAATATTAGGGGAGATGTTTGGTACAAGGGAATTTTTTTAATTGTTCGACATTTTCTATAATTTGTGATATTTTATTTTGTTTTTTATAATCGTTTTTAAAAATTGTGAAATATTATGCATGGTGCAAGGCAATCATTAGAGTAAGCTGCGGCTTAACACAGGAAGCTGCATTACCGGCACTTAGTAGCGGCCGGCAAGAGCAATAGCGGGGTAGATGCGCGCGGGACGATGCACGGTAGGCGGAGGGGAAGCCTGCCTGGCGGAGAAGGCGACCGGGCCGATGGAAAGGGGAGCCAGGTGGGTCGCAAAGTGTTATCTTGCCAAATAAACAAATAAACTGATTCAAACTCTGGAAGAATATCAGGCTCACTAAAAAAACAAAATACGGTTCTTCCTCTGATGTTTCTTGGGTAACTGTGCAAAATACTCTTTCACTTGTACTATGGATAGGTAGCAGGCTAGTATTTGTATAATAAACTTAATTATTTTTCTAAATTTGAATTGTTCCCCTTAATTCATTCATGGTTATTTTTAAGAGGGGGATTGAATAATCTGGGACCAAACCTAGAACTGTGTTTTAGACCTGCAGATTTAAAACGTTTAAGTTCAGTTAAAGGATTCGTTTGGTTTCATCTTGCATTGGATGTATGAGGGTGTGGATGTGATCTAAAGCTTGTATTTCTATTAACTAGATGACTAAGCCCATTACATAGGTTGGGAAAATAGTAATTTTAGCATTAAGTGAATTTTACCGCTATAGCGGTAGAATTTTAAAAACTGAATTGCAACTAATGACAAAACACTAGGGTTCCAAAACAGGAATGATTGATGTGCTCAGAATGCTACAACTTAGCAACACCACTGCTAGAGTACAGTCGGTCAAATAAAAAACGTCAGGACTCGTATGCAGTTAAAATTAAAGTTTTTAACGCATTAGTTAACAAGTTTCCTATAAAAAACATAAAATACAGATCATATTCGGAACATACGAGGCCATGCGACAGGAGGGAAAAATTGAACAACGCGGAAAGCGCAACACACGATATTCAACTTTATGTATTGTCATAATTCATTTTGCTTTGTGTCATCGCGCCAAATACAAATGCTAGCTTGAGAGAAAGTGTAGTTAGGGCTGTAATTGACCTGCATTTTTCGGCCTCTGAAGTAGTGAGAAGGTTCATATTTATGAAAGAGCAGCTCAGAGGTGGGAACTTCACTCTAATGCGACCGGAAGTTTTCATAGGAAACGTGGATCTGGCCGGCCGCGTATTTCGATGCTAGATTGGGTGCAGAAGTTGAGCGTAAGTTATTGATTTTGCACTACAAGTACCGGTATTATAAAATAAAATCTTTAAAAAATGCTCTTTGACTAAACATATTCCTCGCGAATTTATTCATTATTATTATAAGTACTTCCATGCAAGAATAAGGCGGATTTGAGGCATATACCACAGCCTTCTATACATGTTTGTTTTGGAACAAAACTGACTAAATAATCAAGAAAATACATGGAGAGACAAGAGGCAGGTGTGAACCTTAAGTCTTCCTGTACATGCGCATATGCTCGTTCGTGATACTTTATCAAAAATCGCCTGACGTTTTTTTATTTGACCGACTGTACATTGTATGCAATCTTTACCATGACTATACAGCACTGCATTAAGCACAACAAATTACCATAAAGAATATTAACAATTAAATTTTGACCAAACTGACTGTATAACAAATAAATTGCATTTTGAATAGCATGGCTCATGTACACAACTCGATTGGAATGCATGCTTGGCAGAGACTGAGGTTGTCTCCATAAGAAGGGTTCTGATTGGTTGTTTGCTCTGAACATTCGATGTAACTTTGTAACGGTGCCTTCTTACTGGTTGGATCAGGGTGAGATCTGTCAAACATGGCCTGGATGATCTTGCAGGTGACAAAAGGCTGTGTAAAAGCTACAGAAAGAAAGTTATAAAAATAATGACAAAACACTATCCATACCATGGATACATGACTGCAGTATAATAAAAATGACATAACTGTGTTAATACCAAAAGCACAAAAAAATTATAAATTAAATTTTGACTGAACCAACTTTGCTATCAGGATGAACTTTTCACATAGACACTCCTCGGGTCATGGAGAACTTATGGTGAAAATTTTAGATCGCTAGGTCAAAGAGTCTCAGAGGCGTACGCGTACATTTTAGGGCACTTTTAATATAGTATAGGTATAACTTAATAAACTATACTTTCTGTTTTAAGTTTAATCATTTCTATTCACAGTAACCATTTACACAGTTTATACTGTATAATAATTATGCTTGTATTGCGGTATACTTTGTTAATTTGGGCACCCTACAATTGTAGGAAGACTCGTATAAAATATATAAATCTGATGGACAGTATGTACATTAAGTTCAGAACATATACACTATTGTAGTTATTACTACAATAACTAAATAGTTATTACTACAGTCAGGTAATGTTATCACTTTTATGAAGTCCCCTACGGATTAATACTGATACATTGAAAAAATGTTGTTTATTGTGATCAAAGATTCGGTTTATGTTATCACATTTTCCTTTAAGCGACTTTATTTCCAGGTACTGTACATCATTCAAAATTTCGTTTTTAAGGGTTTCGTTTCTAACTCAACTGAATTGTGTTGTACTGGCAGTACTGTTCCCAGCTCACAGGATGACCAGTTTGAGGGAGTGGCATTACTAACTTTCTCTTTTAAGCAATAAAACATGTTTCACCCCACAGTTAAGCTGCAGCTTTTGATTTATGGAGATAATAGTGTTGATATGCAGTGATGGCTAAAGTGTAACATGAAAAGACTTGAACAGACAGGTGTTAGATGTTTTGCTACCTGGTGTTCACCACAGATCAGTGTAGATTTCCAAATACACTTATAACTCATAAGAGTATGGAGTATTGGTTAATAAACTCCTAAAGGAAAGTTTTATATTAAAAAAAAAAAAAAAAAAAAAAAAAAAAAAAAACTCTCTTTGTTACTGGTTGAAAAAATAGTTGCAGTTTATTACTGTATTATGAGTGGTTCAATGATTCACAGTTATGAATTATTTTTTTAATAAATATTTTTTATTCTGTTTTGTAGTGTATTAGGCTATATTATATACCGTATGAATAAATAACCTTCATTTAATTCCTTTGGCAATTGTTATCATTCATTTAATGTTATGAGATTAGCTGCGTCCCAAAGTGATCACAATAAACGACATGCACTGTATTTCAGAATTAATATTTGTGAACTCTTAGGGCCTGTATTACCACCTGATGACAAATCCTCCAGATACGTGACTTCCAGATAGCTTAACTGGAAGATGCCATGTAATACCACCGCTGAACTGCTACTGGCAAGGACGCAGTAAAAATTTGTAAAATGGTCCTTACCTCGCTGAGCAGAGAGGTGTGTTTGTTGTAGTTCGGTAGTCCTCCGCTAGGTGCGGCAGCTCGGATTTGTATTTGTACAATTAAATTACATAACAACATATCGTTTTAAGTGCATTAATCTATTTGTTAAATTCTATTTCATTCATATGTGAGCATAAAATGACAATTTTATGTAAATTAAATCTTCCGGCATCAGTTCTAAAATGCAGGTGGCAAAAAAATTTCGCCGCACTGCCATCTTGTTTCAACCAAGATTCCAAGTTACAGTTGGAAGCTTGTCAAACACTCCATCCTCCTGCTAGCTTATCTGGAAGTTGTCTTGCCAGACAGACTTTGTCAGGAGATCACAATACGCAATTATTGGCCAACTTCCAGATAGGTTCTCTATCTGGCAGATAAATATGATATCAGCAGGTCGTCATACAGGCCCTTAAACTATTTTAATCCTTAGAAGTGAGAACTTCTTTAAAATGGAGTTTCTTAAAAGCAAGAATGAAAGACATTGTTTGTATGGTGATAATGCAGGGAATTCAAGTTTTGTTCATAAAATTTGGGTCTTTAAAATATGGTGTTACCGTAATTAAGAAGGGGATCTGGCAAAATGATTGTATGCATTATTATTGTTGCAGCTGCCTCCACAGACATTTCGGGAACACAAGAAGGAAGTGTACTCAGTTGACTGGAGTCAAACTCGACAGGAACAGTTTGTGTTATCAGCATCGTGGGACTGTAGTATTAAACTGGTGATCTTAATTCATATTTCTGTTAAACAAGACTAAAAGATATTCTTATGGGGTCGAACAGAGTATCCCTGTTCAATATTTTACAAAAGATATTTTTTCAGTTAGCTTTGTGCCTTATTGTAAGAATTGTCATATTATTAATCTGAACAACTGCACAACTCCACTTAATGATGTTTCTAAAAGCAAGTGTTGTATTAAAGAGTTTACGTTGTTCGTTAGTGCAGTGGTCACCAAAATTCAACTACTTTACTCAACTACCCTATGCTCATTAAGAGTTGTCACTTCTGTGAATTACACCTCACAGCTGGTTAAGGTAGAATATGTGTATTCAAGCCACCTAAATTAATGATACGTGTTAATTTTCTTTATTAAGTTTGATTATAACTACAACTCTGATAAACATTTGTAAGCTAGGGTTTCTTCTTAAGAAGATTCAGTAATATTCTAATATTAATGGTTGGACTTGATAGCCAGTTATTTTTTTAATCTTCTTTTTTACTTCTTTAATGTAAAATTTATCTCTATGATCCTGTAAGTGGGATCTCTGTCCCGGTAGTTGTGTATGAAATATGGCTATAGAGTAATCGCTCTGAATTTTTTTAAGAGCTCTATAAATATGGCAACAGCTGTAAAGTGTTTTCCTTAGCTACCCCCTATATTCACTGTATAATTTCCAAGCATGTGCAGTCATTAGTTTGGCTATGTTAGTGATTACAAGAAGATCATGTACCCAAGCTGCGTTGGATTTGTCCTTCATTGCCTCCACCGACTTAATCCTTTGAATGCAGACTTGATCTTTGGTATTGTAAAAAAGTTGTGCTAGGCTAGGTCTGGTAGTACGTTGATTTTACAACACAGGAATCTTGTGCTTTGTCAAAAACTGCTTCACTATAGTGCGACAAGTTAATTAAAAAACATTTGATAATTAAGGTTGTTATTGGATTTTCCAGCAGAAAATATGGTCACATTATTGTATGTCAAGAATATTATCAAGAATCAAAATGTTGGGATTTTTCAATTAGAGTAATCCTTCTGGTGGCCCTATATCCTGAGGTCACCATAGCCTCTAATCAAAATTAGCTGACCTCAGTTAATAATACAGACAGGCATGTCTACGTATTATGTCCTTTGTAAATGAATACATTTAATAGTTAAGTTAGGTGGTGACTTCATTGAATGTTAAATATCTCATTAGTCATTACTTCACTTTGGTTCCCTTAAATAGTGTTTGATTATTATTATAAATGTGTCACATGACTTTGGTCATTTTTATGATGGTTTGGAAATAAACATGGGAACTAAATAGAAAGTAGAAAATAGATTTTTCTTTTTGTAGTTGTTTGAACCTTATATTATTCATATAATCATGAAGAAAAACTTTCTTTGCAGTGGGATCCAAACCGGCCTAACTCACTGAACACATTTTTAGGACACTCGCAACTTGTTTACAGTGCCATGTGGTCTCCTCATGTTCCAGCTTGCTTCGCTTCTGTCTCTGGTGAGTTGAAAATAGTGACCAGATGATTGTGTGATTGGAACTACCATATTTACTCGCATAATGAACACCCCTACATAATGGACACACCCCATCTTTTCACATTAAAAAATAAAAATTCCCTGCATAACAGTCACATCTCATTTTTAACAGGAAATCGTTAATATCTGAAGTTGTAATATTGGATGGCCTGCTATCTTTAAATTCAAGTTTTTAAACAACAATGCATGGAAATAGTAATTGTGATTGGTTCTTATTAATGCTCAAAATACCGATATACTCAACGATTGTCAATTAATATCGCAGTTTTCTTAAGACATCTACGGTAGACAGTTGGGTTGATAACTTGTGTTTGGACAGTGGATCAGAACCGACCGAAATATTCAAGTTATACAGCAAGTTTTAGGATGAAAGTTATCAAATTTGCAGAAGAACACGGTAACAGAGCTGCTGGATGAGAATTTACAGTGTCTGAGTGTAATGTGCATAAGTGTTTATCATCTGTTTATGCAACTGCCTACTATTGACCATCATATGTGCAATACAACCAATATATAAATTAGTCATGGCCGCTATATTGATACGTATGCTATCTATCGTTAGTTGGCGCATGTTTTAATACATTTTTCTTTTACTATTCTTTTCCTCACATAAAGGATGCACCCTAGCTTTTGTTATAAGAATGTGAAAAAAATAAGTGTGTCTATTACATTACTTGTAGACTCATCAAATTCCATTCAGTGTTTATCAAAATATTTTTTATTTTCTATTCACAGGAGATGGAACATTGAAAATTTGGAACAGTCTCATGCCACAGCAACCAAGCTTGTCAATCCGAGCACATGATGCTGAAGTTTTAAGCTGTGACTGGTGCAAGTATGACCAAAACATTTTAGCTACAGGTGGCTCAGATGGACTGATACGTGGCTGGGATGTGCGCAATATGACTGGTCCAATGTTTGAACAAAAGGTTATTTTGTCTTATATTCTTTGCATGAGAAGATGATGCTAATTTCGAACTAATAGTCTAATAAATTGAAGAAATATGTGATTTAAAAACAAGATGTGTTCTGCCTTGCAGGGCTGTGAATATGCGGTTCGTAGAGTACGCTTCTCCCCTCATCACCTCTCTGTTCTGGCTTCGGTGTCTTATGATTTTACCACCAGGTAGGTATTATACATTGCATTTGGAAAGTTGCTGTGCATTTACAACTTATGTTGGAAATGTTGTCCACATGTGGATATACACCCTGAACCCTCTTAATTTTGTGTATTCCCTCTTTTTTGACGATAACACGCAGTTATGTTTGTGATATGCTTCCATAAGTCACATAGTGTTGTCAGCTGTGTGCGACATCTGAGTTCGAACTTCCAGCGTATTCCTTAGCCTAAGTGCACAGTGACTTTCCTAATGCACTGTACATCAAAGTGTAAAACTAATAGAGGTATGGGAAATAATGAGATCAAAATTAAACATTATAAGGTTATCTGATTTCTGTGCAATTTATCAAGAGTATTTTTTAATAGTATTTTTGTGTTCAGCCTAGTGTGATTTTACAAATAAGGGTAATACACGCAAAGAAGAAACATGATCCAAGATTTCTGTTTTAGTTTTGACCAAATTAACAAAGGAAAACCAATTTTTTGCATACTTTCTAAAAACTAATTTTCTTCTCCTATACCAATGGATAAGAATTAAAGCTCCATTATTATTAAGTGCCAGTATGGTACTTTATGAGATTGTGTGGGGGACGAAAAAATGTCTGTCCATCTGTCTGTCTGTCCGTGCGTCTGTACGCACCATAACTCAAGTACGCTTTTTCGGATTTTCATGAAACTTGGTATAAACATTCATAATGTCGATGGGAAGAACCCTATTCATATTGAACCAAATCGGTTCACCGGTACCGGAGTAATGCCCAATTTAGTGCCTATTTTAATAGATTATGGCGCCTTTCTATGAGAAAGGCGCCATCACTCAAATACGCTGTAACGGATTTTCATGAAACTTGGTATACCCATTTATGACGTCCATGAGAAGTGCCCTATTTAATTTGAACCTAATCTGTTGACTGGTACCGGAGTAAAACCCAATTTAGTGTATATTTTAAAGACGCGGTAACTCAAATACGCTTTACCGGATTTTTATGAAGCTTGGTATACACATTTACAATGTCCATGGGAAGACGTCTATTCCTAATGGATAAAATCGGTTGATCTGTTTCGGAGTAATGCTCAATTTAGTGCCTATTTTATGGCAATATACGTATTCGAAAGAATTTATAAAAAAAATGAAAATCAGTTATCTTGACAACATAGCCTATTGTTTTACTATGATCTTATAAGACCTTGGAAATTAAAATACAGGTAGTTATGACAAAAAACACGACTGTTTTACATGCGCTTATCCAACTAGACCGTTAAAATGACCCAGGTGGCCGAGATGGTAGACCTTTCTTCTTCCGTAAGCCCTGCTTAATGAATAACTCTGGAGCTTAACTTGGAAATCAATTAAAAAAAAACATATTCTGCATATCATAATTGCAGTCATAACTGATTAAACAAAAACATACTGGCACTTTTTTACATCAGTTTACCTGATTTTATTGAAATTGAAATTGTCTTAAGTTATCTCTTTTCAGAATCATGTTCTTTTTTCT
The DNA here is from genome assembly GCA_964059195.1 of Ectobius pallidus. Classification (NCBI taxonomy): domain Eukaryota; kingdom Metazoa; phylum Arthropoda; class Insecta; order Blattodea; family Ectobiidae; genus Ectobius; species Ectobius pallidus. The sequence goes on along the minus strand of CAXKWD010000001.1, from coordinate 157,006,359 downwards.
TATTTTTCAACTAACTTATTCTTAGATTAAAATCTTTATGAACATAGGTTTTACATTATGGTAATTGCTAAAAATTCATATAGATGTTATCGTGTTCATTTCTTATAGGATATGGGACTTCAAAAGTTCTACAGATCCGCTGGAAACTGTTAAACACCACTCAGAATTTGTGTATGGACTGGACTTCAATAACCACATACCTGGGCAGATAGCAGACTGTGGATGGGATTCTCTTGTACATGTGTTCTCACCTCGCTCTCTGATGTCTCTCTCATCACCGTTAGTTCCTCCTATCAAGTGATTTAGCAATGAACAGGCAAGACAAAACAAAACCACTTTATTTCGTAGTCACATGTTGAATTTACACCAAGTTGCTGGTAATTTGTTTGTTTCTTTTTTAAGTATTTTCAAGTAATTTTATTTTTTATCATGTTTTCAGTCACCAGTCATGTTCAAACTTAGACAGTAGTTAGATTTTCTGTTTTGTAGAAGGTGGTGGAGTTATATGTATTCAGAATAATTTTAGAAATAACATTAATTCTGTAATGCTAATATGGAAAGGAAACACTTTCCGTAACTCCTTAATAATAAACAGTGGCGAAGTGAGATGATAATATTTGGATAAACTGAGAGCTCATGAAAAGTTAGGTCTATTTAATATCAAATCCTAATTGATATATTTTTAATTTCTTTCTATGATAGCAAACTCAATTATCTAAGTTAATTGAGACTGTGACATGCACGAATAACCAAAATACACGGATATTTCGAATATCAGAATTATTATTATTCTAGCTTCAGGCAATGCTATTTTGGGCTACACATATAATCTAATGTGATTTTTATAGTTTGTAAGTGCTACTAAATTTGTCATAATGCTCGATATACTCTTGAGTATTTGTTAACAGTAATATTACATAATATCTAAACTTTAACGTTTTGCAAGCAGAATACAGATATAATCGGGTGCGAGATTTTTAATTTTCCACATTTAGTTTCGAATTTTCTGCACGTCAAGTCACCATATTGTGTGTAGAGAATGTTACTTGGCTTCTCTGGAAGTTATGTAACATTATCTGTGTACAGTATTACTAAATAAAGTGCGGAAATTAAAAATTAATTGCGGGAGCTTCCATGGATAATCAGCAAATTGAATAGCCTGCAAACCACCCATGGATAATTAATCGGGATTGTGCTGTATTTGACAATAAATTATCATTACATTGTAACAGTAGTTGAAAATAATAGTTGGAATTAAATGCATCACACGAGTCTCCCATGCACCACTTGACCACTGTTTTCAGTATAAAGACGGTGGGGTTAGCTAGCCTATCTGCATTCTCCTAGGAATGCTCAGTAAACTTGCATCCTGGTTTCTATGGCTAGTTCTGGCTTAGCTGGGCTGATTGAGTTGGTGATTTCAGCTTAGGCATTCAACTGGTATGCTCGCAAAAAATATCGTAGCCTTGTTTTAGAAAGTTTTAAGTTTTCCTCTATTTTATCTTAGAGTCTTCAGAATTTTTCAGGGATAGCTGAGTTCATCCAGACTATTCTGATGATAATAAAGAAAAGTTGTTGGTATGTGGTTCCAGGATGGTAATGTGAGCAAAGCACTTCATTAATTCACATATAGGCCCTTAGCACACATGTTTGATGTAAAGTGTTCTTTTTTGAGGCACACACAGACAGGCAAATTGTCTCGAAAACAAATGTTCCTGATGCTGCATTAGGCATCTCTTTCCTTAGGGACTGTGCAAATTTACCACTTGAAATACATGATTGGATATTTTATATAAGTTATTAGTTTGTGAAATAATAAAATGCCACAAGTGATGTCAAAACGTGGCTTATTCAACTTGCCAATAATAAGAGATGGAATTATGCAAAAAGAAAAAAAAAATTACCAGGGTCCATGGGCGACATTGTTAAATGTCTTAACTTTTCATTTTTCATACACAGTTGAATGTGTCGCCATGTCTGAAGGCTTGCCTGCCTGAGTCATTTCAGATTGTTTTCTCCGATTTCTTCATATGTTTTGCCAGTTTGTTGTTATTCATGAACCCACACAATATCGATGAGATATTCCTCCATTGTATATTTTCTTGTATCTGCCATTGCTTACAACAATGTTTCTCATAGACAAGGATCACCTAATAAACCTTCATGCCGGGAAAAAAATCTGGCTTGCAATTGAAACTTAACAATGCCCTCGCTCCATTGGAAAAGTGACAAACCAATATTATAAACAGTAAATGAAGGGGGGAAAACATCCCTTTCAGCCTAGAAATAGTTTGAATTAGTTTTCACTTTCTGTTGTTATTTCAATACAGTCAAACCTACTTAAATGGCTATCGTCAGTTAGCGGTCATCTCAGTAACAACCATTTTCCTGTGGAAATGATTAATTTTCCCATAAAGCCTGTGTCAATATGCCCTCCCTTTAACGAGCACCTCACACCATGGTCAGCAGCCACAGAAATTTCAAAAAATTTACTTGTATTAAATGACCATAACCACTACAAATATTTTTTTCATCCCTAAAACCATCACAAAGGCTTGCCAATGATTTCTGGAAGTCAAAAGTCTGTTAACACAAGTGCAATTCAGCAATTTGATGACTGTAAACCATTGTTATCTCTAAAGAAGGGTATTGCAGCTGTCTGTACTTACAGCCATGGTGTTACGTCTTTGATGAAAAGTATGGGGAGAATAGTGTCTCGCATCTGAATAAACTTCTGGAATCCTTTGCAACATGTGCCGTTAAAAAGAGATGTGGAAACAAACCACACTGAAAGATTTTTTTAGGATAAAGTAAACTTGCAAAAATATCTGTCTGCAGTACAGTACTGTAATTTCAAGTGACCTGCTGCATAATAATATTATTCCTCTGTTCATATAGACATAACGAGGTGAAGTAAATACAGTATTATGTACAGTATGTTCATTTTGTTTATTGTGCCGTACATAAATTAAATAAACTGTTAATCAGTCAGTGAATAAGTATGTTTGTTACTTTTAATAATATTCTGTTGGTCCTGCTGCATCTAATCATAGATGAAACAGACCTCTTCACCGATTTTGAAAATTTGATAAACTTAATTTAGTGCTCACTTGTACTAACGACTATTTTTCAGATTAACAACTGGTGACCACTTTAGGCAGGTTTGACTGTATTAACATTATCCAATCACAAATTTTGGCCCATTCTAAATAACCTCCTTAAATGATTAACTTGTAGCACTTAACTCCCGAGATTCACATTAATGTTACAAGGCATTTGGAGTTTAGTGGTTGGTCAGCAACTGGTATTTATTAAAGGAATTTAAAATAATATGTGTATCTTCAGTCATGGAAGGTCAAGACCAGTTAATTGAATGCTGGCCTCATATCCAATTGCATTGACAGAGGTGGATGATCATCCAGAAAACATAGGGTGCTGTGCAGTCAGTAGATCAAGCTCCCAGCTGTTGCTGGAGTTCACATGTTTATGTTACCTACATACTCTCCATCCTTTCCTGTGAAGTTATGGTATCATCAATATTATTACAGTGCCTAATCTCACGAGAAAGTGCTGTTTCCCACAGAACATGAATAGGTTGTGTCTTGTTGATAATATGAAACAATTACATATTGTTATATAATTTAGAAGAAGAGAGCGAAAAGACACAAGAATTCTGAAGAGTTCTAGGTGGAATATCCTTCTCATTATGACTATTTGTATTTGCTCTTATTCCATCGAATTATTGAACTTATTATATTGTATAACTTCAGATTAATTCTGTACCCTCAGACATGTTTGAGCATTATTATTCAGCAGTTGTTTGATTTTATATCTTTTTTCAAATTTAGCTCTTTATATATTGCTTATTTTGAACAGACTGGCTGGTGTAAATGTGCAGAAAGTCTTCCGTTTAGAATCTTACTTGTCATGATAGGATGTTTTGTATTGTCTTGTCTAGGAGGATAAGTTGAGAAGTTAAAAGTGAAGCTAAGAAAGACCCTACTAACTTTGGATCAAAGTGTGCAGCCATTAGGTCATGATTCTTATTGATTTATAGGAATTTATTAAAGGATGGACATTTATTTGTTCTCACTTTTAATTATTACTACTCAACTCATTATAATTGCAGTTTAACAATATGCAATTGTTGGTTCAATTTGATATTCATTTTTATTTAACATTAAATCTTCATAAAGAATAACTTTGAAAAACGGGGAAATATCTGGAGGCGAATCTCCATAAAAGGAAATTTAAAACACCTACTTTGACTGAGTTTTGGCTAATTACTGCAGAAGATTTAATCATTGTTATTGCAAAGAGTACTGAATGTCTAGTTCTTTACCATGAACAGATTTGTGCGAATCCACCTTTTCTGTTCATGCTACAATTAAAACAAACATGAGTATAAAATAAAAGTTCAAAATTATCTTCATTGGCAATCTCAAATAAAAATCTAAGAGGGAGAAATTAATTCTCAAAATTCAACTTCAGATTTGACAAAAGAGCTTTCAAACAAAGATTTTGCAATAGTTATTAATGTTTGGGCTTGCCTTCTGGGAATGCCCTGGATGATTGAGTCACCAAAAGTTTGGGAACCTTTGAGCCAGGTGCATGAAAACCTTCAAGAAAATAAAAGTTTTTTTTATTAAGTCTTAGTGTTTTACACCCAATAACTGGATGTATTTTTTCTGTACATCGTATAATTGTTTTAAATTTTTTAAAAAATTGTAATTATAAATGCATGGTGATTCATAAGTACCTGCACAAACTTCATAATACCAAGAAAATAAGACTATAATTTTCCCACAAATGCTTCCTTTTGGAGTTACTTTGCATAATGTCCTATCTTGCTAGATATAAAAGAAAGGCAGTAAAGCCTTCAGATGCATCAAATTCATCTACATAGGATTGCAATACGTATTTATTATTCTTATACCCTCACTATTTGATTTCAACCAAAGAGGTCTTTGTTTAGTTTACATAAGTAGATATGTATTCATGATTTCACTGAATATTGTTTCTGTTGAAGATTACATCAGAATATTTAAAGAGAAAAATTTCCCCTACACCAGGACTTTAACCTATGACCTTCAGCTTTCCGCGCTTTTGCTCTACCAGCTGAGCTAGCCAGAGTTTGATTCACAGCACCAATGGAATCTCTCTCGTATAGTTATCATTAGTTGTCGACCTCACAGAATTATCACACTAATTTAGTGATTTTGTGACTGGGTGCCCACTGTTATTTTATAGTAACATTCCATATATAGATCTGTATTCATGAATCCACAGAACGTTGTTGCTGTTAAACATTAATTTACATAGATAGGCCTATTTTTACTTGCATGGTGCTGTCGTAGTTCTAACTAACAGTACATATTTTAAGTAGATTTCAGTCAGAAGGCAAGAGCCTACTTCAATGTTGTGTATTCAAATAAATGGATAGATTGTTCTGGATCAATTGCTTGTCCGTTCAGAGCACTGAACCAAAACCCCCTGGACTTCTATCATAGGAGTCATTTGGAGTTGCTAGTTTATGCCACTGAAATTCAGAAATTCAATAGCAGATCCAAAATTGCTGAGAAACTTTTCAGAATGAGTTGAACAGAGCTGAGATCAGTACAATGACAAGCAAATCTCTTCCTTAACTTTCATGAAAATCACTTTGAACATGCTTTGTATGCACTGTCCTGGTGTGATCTCTGTGAGGAATGCATTTAGTGTACATAGTTCGCGTTAAATAGATTTGTGTTTTTAACTGTGGGAGAAATTAATATTGTTGATGTTGCTCTTACACTGTCTATTGTGCTGCATAGCTCTGAAATAAAGCGATGTCAGAAAAATACTTAATTAGCATTTTAGTCTTATTTTTATCTCTACATTACATGTACAGTGTTGTACATGTACTTATAAATCACTCTGTATATCAAGGGATGGATGTAAATAATTAAGTGTAGTTGTGTTAATTACATGACCACTTGTATCATGGTTAGCATCACTGATATCGGATCCACAGGCCCAGGTTCGATCCCTGGTACCTTGGATTTTTCTGAGATAGGGAGGTCTAGAACGGGGTGCACTCAGCCTCATGATTCAGACTGAGTAGCTACTTGATTGAGAAGTAAAGGCTCCAGTCTACGAAACCATAATTAATTAATGGCCATGGGGAAATTATTCATTTGTTTCTATCACACCCCCCCCCCCCCCAAAAGGATGTACATTGTTGCATCAAATTATCTCTCTCAATCTATTATGACTATAATTAACTCAAAATAAATATGTATTTATAATGATATGCTATGTTAATTGTTGAAAGAAGGCCATACATTGAAATGCTCATTTCATATTTGAAGAATAGGTCTGGCCAGTCAAAGGAGTAAAAGGTATGGAAAGAATACAAGGCATAATAAATCTGTTCTCTTATAACTCTAATGAAGGTACCACCACAGTATAAGTATTAATACAGTAAAGAAACTGTGTGTTAAAAGTCCTATGACAACATGTTGGCTGGATGACACTAGCGCTCCATGCGGAGATTAAGTAAAACTACATTCTCATCATATCAAATGACTTGGGAAAATACGTAAACACATCGCAAAATATGTTATGTTAAAAGAGAAAAATACAGAATAATTTTTATTTAATGCAAACCTAATTTTAAATTTAAGAAATAATAAAACAGATACTGTATTATATTCTAATTAAGAAGAGGTAAACAATACCTAAATAGGCTACTGTTAAGGACTGTATCTAGGCCTAGTACTTTCCTTTAAAATCATTGCCCTTTAATATAATTTATAATTCAAATTATATTAAATAGCCTACGTATTAATTACGTAAATTATATTATAGGTCTGTCACGTTGTTCATCCTGCATGTCATTGTTGAAAGTGTATTTTGATTCTTTGCCTTATATGGCAATATACGACTTCAATTTATTGTAGGTCTATGTAGCATCAATTACTGCAGGATGGACTTCATTAAACAAAACAAAAAATTCTGGAGCATTTGGAATTGAAGACACCGTCGGTACAGCAGTTTTAATTAACGAGTTTTTATAGGAATTCATAAACTGTCTGTTTTCGGCGTGTGTCAAGCATTGACGGTAATTTTTACTCAAATATTTTACATATTTTGTTACTAGGTTTTCTTGTCGACCATTAATGACCTATTTTATACACCAGAAATCATTACAACAGAATAAAATATAAAAATATTACATTAAAGTAACTTGAAACATAACCACACCAGAATCACGAGTAAGCCAGTAGGCCTACAATAAATATTACTTATTTTCGTTCTTACCTTTCTGGATGTTTCAAGAAAGTGAAGAAATACAATTCAGGATTTTGTCTTATTATTACTGAAATTTACAGCAGAATAATAAGGTCCTTTCAAATATCGCGTGTTCTAATAAATACAACACTCCTATTTATTTACATACTTCCCGGAGTAGTTTCTGTAGTCTTACTTTATGGCCGCTACGATCGCTAGTAAATGCGTGCGCATGCTCGTCTGGCAGAAAAACGGACTTAGTTTCTGTACTGTATTAATACTTATACTGTGGTACCAGCCTTACCATTACAACGTTCCTTGTGCAACTGTTAATAGCACCAACGAGTATTAGAATGTGCAGCTTGGCATTGAATGTCTATTCTTTATAAAGTTTGAGTTTGTTTTTAATATGACTAACAGTTGTGTAAATAAAGGGAAGTTTGTTTTAAACAAGGGATTTTTATATGTATGATGGTTGTGATTATATGTTTGTTGAATGGAGTATATTCTGTATATGTGGTTGAAGAGAATAAAACATTCTGCCCTCATAAGTCTAGTCCGTGGTATTCTTCAAGAACCTGAGACTAGCAGCCAGTGTCATCTACAGTGAGTCCCACGCAAGAGTTGGCCAATGACGCGGGTTCCTGCAGCACGGCGGGCACAGCTCCAACTCCCGAGCGATCGGGTGAAATATCTACGCTAAAAATGCCGCGATCGGTGTAATGATTCAGGTTCTCACATTTACAGTTAAAATTACAATGAAAATAACCACGTACCTCATCACAAGAGATGTTGGATATGTTCTCTTCTTGCATCCACACAATACTGGCACCTTTTTAGGAAATTTTCTTTCACGCACATAAGTTCAGCTTCCGAGACAGAGTTAATTTATCTTGTGATATTGTCTTTAAGTTCTTCTAATATATGGGAAATTGACCTATACACTTTATTTTTCAAGTTTCCCCATAAATAATATTCACATACTGTTAGAAGAACTTAAAGAAAATATCACATAGGCCTATCACAAGAGAAATGAACTCTGTCTCGGAAGCTGAACTTATGCGCGGGAAAGAGAATTTCCTAAAAAGGTGCCAGTATTGTGTGGATGCTAGAGGAGAACATTTGCAACATCTCTTGTGATGAGGTACGTGTTTATTTTCATTGTAATTTTATTTGTAAATGTGAGAACCTGAATCATTACAAGGATCGCGACTTTATTAGCATACATATTTCACCCAATCACTCGGGAGTTGGAGCTGTGCCCGCCGCGCCGCAGGAACCCGCATCATTGGCCAACTCTTGCGTGGGACTCACTGTATTTCAGTGTGGAATGAAGTAGGAATTAAAGTCTGTATATAGACAGATGCACATTTCCCATCAAATTTTTCCATCCCGTAATTTTTACTTCCTTTGCCCGTACCATAGGTTCTACAGGTAAAAGTATAGTGTTCGACCCTGAAATTCAAAGTTGAGTTTTTAACATGAATTTAAAAAATGCTATTTTCAGTAGTATGTCTGCATGTGAGTGTCTGTAAACAGCCTAGTTCCAGATCGAAAAATCATATGAAAACATTTTGTACGGTATTTGGCAGGGGCAGCCACTCCATATGGTGGCAGAGTTACACTGCCCACAAGCATTTTCCTCATGAAATTACACTTTCATTTCAGATTGTAAACAGTTTATATTCCATAAATATTGTTACTTTAGTAATGCGTGCTCTATAGGGAATGGGGTTACAATCGACTGCTGGAGTCTTCTATAGTTAGCTGCATGATGTGAATGAGCTTGCTACCTCAAGGATTGTGAGTGCAGGGCTCCTTCGGGGTTGTGATGCACTGGTGGGATAGAGGAGTGGTATAGTTTGGGAAATTTCAATAGTAGTGCATATACTCTCTTCTCCCTCCACAATGCATGGTGTGACAAAACGGATTCCCTCTCTGTAATGAATTTCTTCGGACAGGTTCGCCAACCTCATTCAAGGTACTTGGAAATTGTGCTATTGTCGTAAGTTTGGACTAATTTTTAAAAAAGTATCTCAAGTTCAATATGACTGTGGTTACTTTTTGTTGTTTGTTGCATGATAATTCTCATTTGTTTAACGTCATAAGTAATAGGCCTATAACTATTGTTGTTTTGCCCAGCAAACCCGACCTTATCGTTTTAAGTTCTTCTCTACAGTGAAATTGTGATGTTGAAATTTTAAATTTGAAAATAGTTACTAACTAAATATTGTTACTTATTCAGTGTTGTAAAGTGTTGTGTGCATTTGTGGTGATGTGTTTAGTAATGCGTGTTTTTAGAAAACAGGTATATTGTGATATATTTAAACATGAATTCTGTCGTGAGTTTACTTTTTCAGCCTTTCACAGTGTGAAGTATTTAAAAAAAAATATTTTTTTTATATGATTTATTTTTTGTTGCTTTGACTCATGGGAGTCTAATTGCGGTATTCAAGAGAAGTTTGAGATTAAAAGATTAGGTTGATGATCTTTGCCTAAGTTAAACTTATTTCAAATAGTCAAAACAAGAAAAACACCATTGCTTACCGATGCAATATGAAACAGATTGAAGAAATAGCTAACACTAGATACATATTGAATGAACATGGAATTAGCATTAAAAGGCCGTGACCCAGGAATATTCTGAGCATTAATTAATAGTGCCCTTAAGGTCCATTGGGAAAAAGCCACTGTTTTCAAGGAAACTTCTAAAACTATTCAGAATGAGTTACTGCAGTACATGTGAGAAGTGTGCCAGGAGGAAATAACTAGAGAAATAAGCAGTGTGGATTTCTACTCCAACTGTATACCACCAAGGTTAGAAGTCAGGAGCTGCCATTGGTACCTTTTAGAGATATGATACTAAGATTGGCAACAGATTGATCTAAGATTGATCTTTTAATTGCCACTTTACATGAAGAAGTCGGCCGCGGTAGTCTAGGGGTAGCATGCCCGCCTCTAGATCCACAGGTCACGGGATCAAACCCAGCTGTGGTCGATGGATTCTTCCGGACGTAAAAATCCAGGCACGGAGTCCTCCGGGAGGGACTTTAAGCTTGGGGGCCCGTGTCGTAGATTTACAGCAATTTAAAGAACTCCAAGCCTAAATTAGAGCCTCTGGAAAAAATTTCCCGGCCTTTCATGTCCAAGTAATACCTTAGTTTCCTGGGGGGGGGGGGTTGTGAGGCGATGGGCTTAGCACCTGTCCTTCTGCCCTCTCTCGGAAAATAAGTGTAAAAAAAATTCACATAGGTATCAGAAACTTCCAATTGGAGGCCCTTTGTCCCGACACTGGGGATATAGGACAGATCTGTCAGTCAGTTACATGAAGAAAATGTAATTTTTTGTGATTTTTTAAAAATTGCTTTAATGATTTTGTTTAATTTTTGTGCATGAGCTGCTTATACTAATAGCTAAAACTTTGATATGAAACATTTTTTCGGAAAAATTATCTGAAGGATACTTGTAAGCCAACCATTGTTTGTAGAAACTTAGTATTGCCTGTGAACAATAAAGCTCTCCTTCAGGTTAAAACATCTGAATACCCGCTCTTTGCAATACGGTCCCTTATTCTATATCAGAATATGAAATGAGAAAGGTGTATTGCCAATGTTTGGGATAAAGTAAGTTACGTGAGTGAATTAATGAGATTTTATTTGGGTTATATATCTTTGGGGATGTGATTCGAAATGTGATAACAACTTTCTCTTCATTTTTACAACCAATTTACATGAGAATTTCATATGTGATAATATTATACTAAGTTGCGAAAGTTTTATTTGTACAGAAGAAGTATATGTTTCACAGCAGTTAAAAAAAAAAGAAAATTAAAAGCCCTCTTCGTCTCTTCAGTATGCAGATATTCAATTGTTTGTAATAATTGCACATGTAAATTGTTTGATACATAGTTGGGTATACAAAAATTAGAAAATCATGGCTATCATAGAGGAAGCTATACTAAATAAAATTAATAGAAATAAATATAAGTACTTACATCTTATACAAAAGTAATGTTACATGGTTCATGGCCCATGTTAAATCCTAACAGCCCTTGACATATAGGAAATGGTTAGTGCATTAAAGATTTCCCCTATAATTTTCATATGTAACTAATAGCTAATGTTGATGATTACTCAATTTACAGAGGGTTGGTGGTCAGGTTATTTCTATTGGCTCTAAGATTGTATCTTTCAGTATGTCTCTGTCTGTAAAATACAATGCTCATGTGAATTTTGAGTTTTATTCATCAATATGATCATTGAAATTTTTAAAAATCGATGACTCATCATACATATTGAGACAGTTTTTATATGTGACTGTATACTATTATATAATAGTATTTAATTAATTAGCTAAATGCCCACTTTTCTTAAGTATATATCAAAACGGTGAATCGTGAAAGGTTTGCATGAGTTTACTAGTAATTGTTTATTTTTAATTTATAGCAGTAGTTTTTATTATTTTGTGTTTTTGTCGTTGAGTTGTTGGTGGTGAGGTTTGCAACCAATAGCAATGAAAGTATTTTTACTAATATTTTGGTGAAGGTAATTTTTATAGCATTTGATTACTGTATTATGAGTAACAAGTTTGCCAGTGGCTATGTAATGAATTCTGAAAGGAGGAGTGATTACACCTCTGCTAATCCTAATACGTTTTTACTTATTTTGGAGAACATATTATGTTTAATTGGTACTATGTCTTTTTTTATGGTATCACTATCAGTGGTCAAGCCTTTTACTACCAGGATCACTCAATCATATTCAGCCAAGTGTATTTTTTTTTAATAATTCTCAAAGTTTACTTACATTACAAAGATCCATGAACATTTAATGTGGAACCCCATGTTACACGACACATGTCACAGGTGACAGTCAATTCACGCCATATACAGGCTAGCATGTTCACATCTATGGATTCGATGGCAGTAACAATACGCTGTCGTAGCTCTGGCAGATTTTGTGGCATGGGCGATACATAGACAGGATCCTTCTCTTACCCCCACAGAAAAAAATACAAGGGGTAAGTTCAGGTGAATTGGGTGGCCAACTGCAAAATTGTAGGTCAATAGCAGTAGCACGGCCAATCCAACAGTGAGGCAGATGTTCAAACAATGCCTGTTTTCATTATCTTCATTGTGATAATGAAGTGGTACCCTATCTTGTTGCTAACAACACACACTTTCTCCTGCTTGCTTAACATTTTTTTGTGTTTTTGCAGCAATAGGCCTCTGACCAAGCATAAGAATACATAACAATTACAATAACTACTGATGTAAACTTTTAAAGCTTTTCTATCCGTTGTTGCCTTACACGCTTTTCTATCATAAATAGGTCTTCTCAAATAACATACAAATTAGTTCCACTCATTTTTACTGTATTGAATGATCAAAGGGGGAGTTTATTTCCAGCTCACCAAATGTAATTAAGTGAATCACTATAATTTATTGCCCAAGGTTGCGGGTTCGATCCCGGCCCAAGTCGATGGCATTTATGTGTGCATAAATGTGACAGGCCCATGTCAATAGATTTACTAGCATGTAAAAGAACTCCTGTGGGACAAAATTCCGGCACACCGGCGACGGTCACAGGCCTAAGTTGTAGTACATCCCCGTCGTTAAATAACCATATACCAACCAACTATAATTTATAATAATTTTATTCAATCCTTTCGGGATTTAGCTTTTAGTGACACGCGTATATTTTTATAAGTATGTAAATTATGAAAGTGCATTTCTTCCAATAATATGGGCTCAACCACCAGGAAAGTAATTTGCATAGAGGAATATAACGAAACCTTTAGAAAGGAAGAATCGATCGTTTCCCGTTTTTTAGAAACCGGAACATCATTTTTTAGGTTAATTCATAGGATTCTTATTTCAGCTGTGTGTAATTTTATGCTTACAAAAGTAGCCTATTTTTAATGTAACTTTCTAGACTATTCTTAAGCCCAGTTGATAGTTTTCCATTATTCCTCGCAGAAAAATAAATAGGCACATATAATATTATGATTAAAATAGACAGTAATACAGTATAATACCTAAGATGAACAGTTTTTACTCAGTATTTATTTATTTACCCCTTCCAGACATTAAAAAATCAAGCGACCATGGTCACTTCCTTCCAAACCGGTAATTCGCAAATCGTCAATTTTCTGAGTCCAATAACCTTGAACAAAAAGAATGGCACTTGAGAGAAAGAGGTGAACAGCTATTCGAGGCATTTGACAGCGTAATTTCAACCATTATTCTTCTAATACTTTGTACGAGAAGGATCGCACCAGAGATAACGAAATATTCGAAGCACTGGCCTAATTCAGGTGTGTCCAGTAGCAATGAATAAATATACTATTTACGCAGTTCTTCTTTGTATGTATGGCTTGTACAGAATAACTTTTCCTGGGATATTTCTTTGAGGCGCCGCAGCATCCTTGAAGTCATGAAGAACGATTTCGTTGTAGCACATTAAAATTGTTTTCTGCATTTTTTTGACAGTTGTAATGCCCAAGTTGACGCCGTTTCCTTATAAAATGTCAAACTTATTTGCACACCGAATTTAACTGCGATTTATTGCATACCTATACACGACAATTTTCAGTTTGTTGCCGAGGACAGGTTCGTGTCTTACTCGTGTATCTATATTTCTTTCTCAACATGCCTGTTGTGGATAAGGAAGCATACTATTTAATTATATTTTTGAATTATGAACTGTTTGGGCACGTATTGTACCCCCTAGAATTTGGTTTCTATTATTAAAATATTAAGGGAAATTTTAATGAAATAATTTTTCAAAGCATTGATTTTCAAAATTTATAACTACAAGTAATAAAACAGCTATGGACATTTTTCATTGAAAATGAATTAGTGGCAATTTAATCGTGTTCGTTTTCGTTTTTCCTTGGTCATCTAAGCTATTGTGGAAAATACGTGAAAAGTTTGCAAAGTTAAGTTATAGAGACAATTAAGTAAAATTTTTTTACCAAACTCATGTCTTTATAAATAAACATTTAATTACCAAGTTTCACAATACCGCAAGACACGAATTATTTCCTTTATGAATTTATAGAAAAGGAAAGCTAAGATTAATAATATTGTTGTGATATGTATGATGCTCATGTCAAATGCACACAATAAACTCAAACCAAAGAAGCTGGACGAGACAGGAACGTCGCTGGCTCTCATTCGGAAGGTGCCTACTTCGCAATTTGACTTGGGTTTCCTCTGTTGCAAAAAGAGGGTGCATATTATTATTATTATTATTATTATCCACTAAGGACTCTGATTCTTGTTTATTGTTTATTGCTGGAACGATAACAGTTCAATCGATAGTTTGTGTCGACTACATTATGGCTGATATTGGTTCACATTTAAAGACAAACATGAATTATTGCCAATCAATTAAATAAGCCTAATGATGTTGCTAAAATATAGGCCTAAATAGAAAAACATCGACCAGAACTTCAAGTCACAAAACACTGTTTTTGTAGTTATAAACATTTCGGTATTTCAGCACAATGAGGAATGGCGTCGCGCAGGAAATTTCCATTATTGCCCATATTGCGCATGTATGTGATAAGTAATTTATACTTTAGCTCGTTATTTTTCTGGCTGGACACAACTGCCGGGAAATTTCGCTGAAACATCTGTAATGACGAATTCGCAGTATGTGCGTGCGTCCGGCGTGTGTTAAGTTTCTCAATGTTATCGGAACAAAATGGTTATACAGTACAATCCCCCATTTTAATAATCCGATTTTAGGTTATGTAGATGGTGATTGTCTGTTGGGTGATGACACCAACACAATCAGAGGAAATGCAGAAAGTCTTTTCGATACCTGCAGGAAGGTTGGATTGGAAATTGATACAGAAAAAAAAAAAACTAAGTTTGTTGTCATAAAACATCAAAATTATACGCTACAAAATATTAGAATAGACGGTAAAACATTCGAACAAGTGGAGAAATTAAAATATCTGGGAACAATAATTACAAATACAAATAATATTAAGGTAGAAGTTAAGTGTAGAATCAAATCAGGAAATGCCTGTTTTTATTCAGTTCAGAAACTCTTATTTTCTCATCTTCTGTCCAGAAATCTAAAAATAATGTATAAGACAATTTATTCTGTCGGTTGTATTATATGGATGTGATCCACGGTCCCTTATCCTTCGGGAAGAACATAAACTCAGAGCGTTCGAAAACAAGGTGCTTAGGAAAATATTAGGACCAAGAGAGATGAAAACAAGGATTGGAGAAAACTGCGTAATAACTGCATAACCTGTACTCTTCACCGAATATACGTGGTAATTAAACGGAGGAAGAAATGGGCTAGACATGTTGCGCGCATAGGGGAGGAAAGACATCTAAAAAATATTTACTGGGATACTCGAAGGGAAGATACCACATGGAAGACCTAGACATAGGTGGGAGGGTAATGTTAGAATAGATTTAAGGGAAGTAGGATATGCGAGTTACCTCAAAATAGGGTTGAATGGCGGGTTCATGTAAGTACGGCAAAGCATCTTCGGATTCCGCAAATATATAATGATATTCCATTAGCTTGCTTACGAATTGTCTATTGCCATTGAATAATTAAGCAAGTACTCCCCTATTTTATGCAAAATGCTTGATTGTCTGCGGGCCCCGTTATACAGGATTTGAGGGATCTTAATTCCAAGGAGACCTGTGTCGTTTTGAGAAAAATAATCTTTCTGTGTGTGGGTGTGTGTTTGTGTATATGTGATTGACTGAACAGCATAACTTGAAATGAAAGAAATCATATAACAATTATTTATGCATCTACCGGTGGTGGGACACGAATCATGTCTACTATTTTCTCATACTCTTACCACAACTTTCTTTTTTCTTGCTTCTTTCATACAGGCTCTGGAGACCCATAATGGTTATGGAGATTGCAGTTTTTGGAATTTTAGACAACACGGGGAGACGGTAAGATTGTCAACCTTACTTATCGGCCATCTTTATTCCAAGGAAGGTTCCTGGTTCTCATTTCTGCTATTTTCCTGGTGCTTTCTGGTATGTAGCGCAAAATTCTCTAATACTTTTAACGATTTACAGTAGTTTAAATTTGCATGGATGTACTTTCTAAGTGGAAAAGGGTGAGACTAAAAATGGTAATGGACAGTTAGTTTTTTTTTGTTTGTTTGTTTGTTTTTTTTTTTTTTAATTTTGAGACGAAAAGATGTATAATTTACTAGCTTAAAAGACCCAGCGTCGCCCGGGTTTTGTATTTTGTAATTGAAAATTAGCTTATGAAGGATTTTCAATTTTAAATTCTAGGTCCTTATATAGGCATTTATAATTTGAAATAGGAAGAACGACTTATTACACTCAAACTATTCCCTCAGAAAACGCTTGATATAGTTTTTTATGGCTCATAGAGGATCTAGAATTTTCCATCCCATCGCTTGTACAGTGCACAGCAAGCCTGGTAGAGGTTTAAATAAGAAGAAACAGAAATTCCTGTAACATAAAATTGTAATATCGAGGCGGGAAATTTCTCACTCTTATGTTACCATAAAGCCGTTTTGGGGATGAAATTAAACAGAAAGCATTATCACTTTCATACTTTTCTCTCCAAAAACCTGCGATATAATATAATAATATACACATTACCATACCTCGTTTTGTTTTCTCTATGTCCAGG
Organism: Ectobius pallidus; assembly: GCA_964059195.1. NCBI lineage: Eukaryota > Metazoa > Arthropoda > Insecta > Blattodea > Ectobiidae > Ectobius > Ectobius pallidus. The sequence goes on along the minus strand of CAXKWD010000001.1, from coordinate 156,989,428 downwards.
GTAGAGAAAGTTATGTGATTCCATTATTTTAGTGGATTTCATTCTGTAATATTTATTTATAACATATAATATAATAATATACACATTACCATACCTCGTTTTGTTTTCTCTATGTCCAGGGTAGAGAAAGTTATGTGATTCCATTATTTTAGTGGATTTCATTCTGTAATATTTATTTATAACATGAATTATTTTGATAACTTCTCTTATTTGTCAAAAGTGCATTTCATTTGTTTTTTCCAAGCCCACCTGATACCATTTGGCAACAATATATTCTGTGATTTGGAATTGATAATTCTATGTAAAAAGGGATTAAGTATTTTCAAAAACATTTAATTTTTGGCATTTAGAATCAGAATTTTTCAAAATCCTTTCTTAGTGAGCACCTACATTATGAAACGAAGGTACTGTCAAAATTCCAAGTCTCTACCTGTTATAGTTTAGGCTGTACGTTGATTCCTGTCATTCAGTCAATCAGTCAGTCAGTCATTCATTCAGTCAGTCAGGACAAAGCCTTTTATATATATAGAGATTACAACAATGGTAAAAAATGGCACTAATGATTACCAAAAGAATACTAAACTTAAAAAAGCAAAAAATAGCTACCCTAAGAAAGGACGCGAATTACTTTAAGAATAGGGCCTAATAGGTTTGAAGGCTGCCCATAATTTGTACAATATTTACATTGAACTGCGTGAACACAGGGTAGGCTACATTTACTTAACAAGAAAAACATCATATTGACGAATTGTTTCTGGCAGATATACACATTGATTTTCTGCGCACTATTTTCTCCATCCTCTACGGTTCACATGAGAGCTATACCTAACGTGGACGACTAACTGGATTACTTGACTTGCTCGCTATGAGCATCCACTAGCATATATAAGTATAGATATAAAATAGTTTATAAGTGCAGTATTAGTAATTGGGCAGCCTTCAAAATTATTCCACCTTAGTATATTTTTTTTTTTCTGTTTGTTTAGGGATATTCTTTTCAAAGCGATTTGTTATTTTTGAGGTACTTGTATAAAAATATAATTTCTTGTGGATCTACAAATAAGAAATCTGCAGTTATTTAGATGGAAACATACAATTCAAGCGTGATTAGTGAGGCCATATTAGGACGACATTTACCCATACAATTGCTTTTCTACAAGAAAATACGTTATCATTGTTTCCTAATCCGGTAATCTATACTGACCATGTACAGGTGTTGGAGTAGTCACTTTGCAGTGTTCTAATATTGCCGATATTTCTGCTCTTTGCTATTTCTGAGGAAAATAATTTCTTGCAGACAATAGATGACCACTTCCTCTCATTCCACTGTGCGAAGTCATCCAGTATTATTGTCGGCTCAAAAAGAAGATCGACTTCTTTATACTGTAAGCTGGAAGGAGGCAAGTGTTTCCTGAAACTGAGGACATTACGATCTGCTTGTACTGTACAGTGTTGCAGGACATAATGATCTTTTTCCATAGAATCCTGATCACAGCATTTCACTTATTCGCTTAGATCTCAGTGAGTAATAACTTAATTGGCTATAAGCTCATGCTTCTTAACGTCCTCAGCCACAAGTACTATTACAGTATAATGAAACGGATCCTTGTTGGGAGCCGACAACTACACAGATCTCGAACTGTATAGGAAGGACAGGTAGTTGGCATTGTTCACAATAAATACGTCGCTTCAGAAATCACAAAGAGTACAATTGCTGGCAATATTAGGACATTATTAAACTGTCCTGTACATAATCATTATTGATTTTCGGATTATAGATAACTGTGCTATTGTATACTCTTGAAGAAAAACTATGTGTAAGGTCGTCATCATGTGGCCAGTGCAATATAACATTTAATTACAGTTATCAATGACCATATGCGTATAGTGAAAACCTGGTTTACTGGAATGTAGAATAGGGATACAATGTACAGCCGTCGGATTTGTGTGGAGCAGAGCTCTCATCTTCACTTGCCGTCCCGTATAAATTACCAAAAACGAAAATCTCTCCTACCGAAATGCCACTGATAGAAAAGTGAATTCTCAGACTTTTATTCATTTAATTAGGAATGATGATCAAACGGAGGAAGCAGAATAGTGAAATATTCCTACGTATAGCTTCAAACTTCTAGTGGTTCAGAATAATTATTAAAAAGGTCACACGACTCGAATTCAGAGAACAATGAACCTTTATTTCGAGTGACCACAATATTCTAATAAAATAAATTTCCATTTATTTTTTGGCCTTTTGTACTAAGTTAGGTACAAAATTATTGTTAAATTGGTTTTGCACTTTCCGTATTCTACACGGATCTTACTAAACAGTCTAGCACCGAACGATTTTTTGGAGTATCGGGTCTGGACTTTTGCGTCCCAAAACCACTAAACTAGGACTTTTGCGTCCATAGATCCTCAGATCCAATGACCACAATTTGCGTCCCGGGTCTCTCTAGAGCAATGACCAAAATGCGTCCCATGGAATACAGGCAATATTAGTGATATTAGTGTTGGTGACAGGTTCTGTTATGAGCTATGAACAGTGATATTAATTTAGTAAGGCGTTCTGAATCATCCCAAAATTGCAGTTTAGTGGCAGTTAAGTTAGGAACAGTAATATTAGTGTTAGTGACAGGTTCTGTTAGGTTGTGAACAGTGATGTTAATTTAGTAGGGCATTTTGAACTCCCGGTTCGTAAATGTGCCACATTACATCTCCCGCGAGGTTTGCCGTGTTTTGAACCTGTTTACCCATAATTCTAGGTGCTCTGGTAATGTGACATCACACCTCTAATGTCCAATCACGAGTTTCTTCATCATAGGGAGAGAGAAATATGGCGGAATTCATGCTCCTTTTCACTAGATCGTGTTATAAAAGAAAGACGGGACGCACGAGGGTTGATTACGTCAAATTGCACCGGACGCACGAGGGTTGTTTTGATGAAGCGACCACTCGCTTTGGGACTCAAAAGGGTACGACCCATCCTTATAAACTTCTAAAGCACAATAAACATAGGCTACCGGTAGTTCATTCTAACCAAATCTTGTGATCGGCATCGAGGTAGTTTTTCTCACAAATGAATAACTTTTCCTAAGGCTTTTTTGGAAACGATTATCAGCATTTCCTAACAATTTTGTAGCAAAGATGATAAACTATCACTTTATGAATATAAGCCAATGCGTAATCGATTATTGATTGATTGATTGAAAACCTACATCTTCAAACGAGGTGATAATTCCATATCGATAATATTGTAGGAAACATGCCTCTGGTGGATTGGTTACTAACAAATTGTTAACACTTTAGTCTCTCAAATTGTCTGATGTCTATGACTGATACAGCGACTATACTATGGTAAGTAATTTCTAAAGCGCAAAATGAATGAGTGGGCCGGGCACTATTATTAATGAGATCTCATGGGTTGGTAGACCCCTTCTACCGCGCATGCGTTCATTTGAAACAATGCAATATGGACACTGATCTCGGCTAAGAATTCGTGTATTTAGTGTGCGACCTTTGCGGGAACCATAGCTCTGTGAGGTTACCATGGCTTGCCAGGTAAGTGCCGCAGTCTTACTACTGAGACCAATCATTCAACAGGTCCGACGATGGCAACGCCTTGCTGGTGGTCCTACGCGCTCCCGTGATGTTAATTAGGCCCACAATATATCAACAAAAGAAAAATTCAAACAATTTCCAGCAATGTAACTTGGATTAAGGGATTACCGAAGTGTTGAGAATGGTTTTCTAAACTACTTGGCATAGAGACTTTAAACTTTGTACACTTAATTAAACTGTAAATCAAAATTAAATTTTAAATTTTCATTTCTGTATCTAAATTTGTTTTTGAGATTTTAATTAATTAAATTATTTGTTAAAATCAAAATTGAATTCTATCTACTCAGACAGATATTAAAATATGAAACTGAATTTTTTTATGTAAGATTCTTTGATGCTTGCTTTACAAATTTAATGACGATTTTTTTTTAAATTTTTTGAACTTTTTGTCTAAAATATATTTTACCCACAAAAATGAAAAGTTAAAGAACTCACCAATGATTAAATTAAATATTAAAAAAAAAGAACTAAGCCTTTACAACAAAATGTTAGACGTTACATTGCACACAATATAAAGTATATCATGAAACAATTTACAGTCGTATCTCTATTTTTGTGAGAGAAGATAGATATTGAATGTGGCAAAATAACATACAAAATGAAACTGAGAAAACGGCGATTTAGTTTGCATGCACTGACATTTGTAAGTGCACTGAAATTTAAAAATTGTGTCAGCAGCATCTGTACATGTGTCCAAACGGTATAGATTTTGCACAAGGTATGCTTGATTTTTTATACTAACATCCAAAAATCGAATTTAAAAAAATGTCTAAATCAACACTTTTGGTATCCCTAAAGAAGTAATGCAATTGAATAGACTCTCGTGTCTAACGTTTCCGATAAGACTACTTAGAGTAAATTATATTGTTTGATTGTCAATAAAATCATCACGACTTAGCATCTCAAACCCTCAATATAGTAGTATTCTATAAATTATTATTTTCCTGGTTAAGGGGAAAACGAATCCTTAGGATATTTCAAGTCTTACCTCAGTGATAATATAAATCATATTTGAAAGAGATATTCTCGCTCCTCGCCTCATCTTAACGAGGCAATGATGTTTAATAATCTATCATCTCATTTCCAATATTAATCTAAAGCAATAGAGTAGAACATCTCTGTGCAGTGTGACTCGCGACGTTACCTGAGGTCATTTTGACCCCATATCACAATCAGTTTTAATATTTACGTATGGTTCATGTGAAACATAACAGGAATCTAGGTATGCTCTTCATGGACATTTTACTTTCGATTACAATAAAATTTAATCTTTAAAAATGCTATACTAAATCATTACTTTTAAATTTATGGTCTGAAGTAGTTGAAGTTAAATGTGGTCCATATATTTTTTGCTGCAATAAGAAATGAGACTTCAATAATTAATTCTAAATTGTGTAAACATTAGAAATAACTCGTTTCAGAAGGAATATTCAGTTGTTTTTTGTATGAGGAACAAACAGTTTTCTTTGAAATTGAATAAATCAAGAAATACCTTTGTACAGTATAAAATCGCATATTAAATGGATTGAATTAATTATTTGTTTAAACCTAATAATTAACTCTGGGTGCATTACAAAGTTTGTTTGAATTTAAATGTAAGTAACTTATAATATTTATCTAAAGCCATAAGAAATTATAATTATTTATATTAAATATTCTGACCTGTGGTCAAAAATAGACTGCAGATTAGTAACATGGAATTCTAAAGCAGGATTAGCTAGGGTTAAAGTAAGTGCATATTTTATTTTATTTTAATACTGTAATAAATTTAATTCACAAAACACCTCAATTTTTGTATTAAAAGGTGTTAGAAGGTTATTTATAGGAAATATTTATGTCTCGATTGTGAAATATTATCATTTTGTATGTATCTACTACTCAGATGCCCAGGCGAATAAAACATTTTTTTCTGAGGTATACTTCAGAGAGAGATAATCCTGGGATAGCTCTGCGGGGGAAAAATATGCGAAAGATACATGAATGTATATTTTCCCTTAACTTTTCCTTTCATATTTGTCTAAAGTCTTCAGACTCTAGGGGCTCGCGTGTCTTTTTTTAAGCATTGTGATGTATCAACTATTCCGGACGGAATTATCGTAAATTGTTAAATGTTCGGATTTCGTACACGCTCGATGCTAGCTCATACACAGCGTGTGCCTCTATTGCCTACCTATTAGTGCTTCAATCACGCCTAAATAGCTGCATGAAAGTCCATATTTTGAGTTTATTTAATGCCAGTGGTCGTCAACTTCTTGTAAAGAGGGTAGTACCAGCTCGCAACACATTTTCCAAATAAGTTGAGAAAACTGAATAGGAACATTTATTGTGATAACTGTAATGCAGGTTGTTGACGACCACTGGTTTAAGCTAATATTTTATTTATTTATACAAAAGCAAAAAGAATTAGGGATTACAAGGATAATAATAATTATAAAAAATGTTTCGGTTAGTATTGGTTTACTAATTCGTTTACTAATTCCGAAAAGCTATTTTGTTCACTTTATCTAAAAATTTCGATCAAATCGAAATCGGTGCATGCATCGACGCATGCAAAAATGTTAATTTTGTTTTGTCTCATATTCCATTTATCGGTACCATGGATATTTTAATTACTGGCTGAAAACCTAATAAAAATATGTTGAAAGCCTGGCAACAGCTGGCGAAAATTATTGCAGGTATCAATTTATAAAATAACGTAGATCCTTTCAAATTTTAACTAAGAGCATGGTCAATCTTTCTGATAGTGTTCACCTTTCTTGGCACTTGTACGAAGAAGATCTCTCTCTTTTTTTTTAGTAGTGTTACAAAATTGTTTCCGCTTAAGTGTACAATTTTTCTTGACAATCGATGCGTCGGGCGTATGTTACGGTGATTCCAATGCAAGGTTTAGCCACGAACTCTTACTATGAGTTATGAATTACGATGCTCGGGCATCACGGTAGTTGTTTCGCTTTATTAATATTCAGTTGGCATTGCGGTATAGAATGACATGTACAGTTGTGTTTTCATTTGTTGCCCATAACAAAGTACACGATCGTTCCCTTGTCCAATTATTATCATTGCCGTAATTCTCAATAACATTGCCTGGTATCATGGGGGATGACCTCTTTTCTATAGTTGCATAACAGCATGTCATACAATATTAAGATTTCTTTAACGGTAAATGTAATACCTATCATAGGTGTTGCAAAATCACAACTGTTTGTTGCAAACACAATAATTACGTGTTGGACGAAGCTATGGAACTTATGAGATTATATTTTATGGGACATAACATATTATTGTTGAACCACGTTACTCAGTAGTCGTATTTTCCTGCAACATTTCAATCTTTTGAGACTTATGAAGATCAGATAGTGTTACAGTTATTTTTTTATTGTGTAGATTTTGGATAAAAACGTCAGACGTCTGTGATACTAAAAAAATAGTCTTTTTTTGCAGGCTTAACATTTTTAAAATTTGTATGTTTTATTTCTGAAAAAAAAAAACTTCTTAAGACACTTTCTGGTCCCTGTATTCTTTAATTGTTGTAATTGTAACAAGATTATGACAAAAATATAGAAGGACTCTTTAAAATGGGCTACTCTGTCCATTAGTGTTTCTTTTTGAGGACCATGAATACAAATGGTCAGATTTTAATTTTATCAGAACCACATTCTCAGCTAAACTCCATAACATAGTCTGATACAAACTTCAGGATTGGTATAAGGATTTATACAAATCTAAGGAGAGGAACCACTTCTTAGACCTCTGGGTTGTCCTTAAGATCCACTATGTGGTGCATCAACAAACCGAACAAAATAATAGTTACATTCGGATGGTCAGTAACTTGTCAGGGGTTTTGAAACAAGTGTTGTGGTATTACAGTATTATATTAAGGCTGGTGGAGTACTCAGTCACGGCATCCCGATAGACCCATACTAGGAATTTCCCAAACCGGCCTTGGGCCGGTATTCCACTATCCAAGTTATTTGATCAAATCGTCTAGAAAAAAGAAAATGGCCACCCGTTGCTTCAAGGAAACCGTATTGGACGAGCATTTGAAGACTTTCTGCATGTCGTTACATTGGATCAAAGATTTCCCGGCATTCATAGCATAGGGGTTCAAAATGGCGGCTAAACATCGACTGTTTTGAGAAATAAACTGCACCAAAATAGTTTGATACCACATTTTCTTCAAGTAGGCCTATATATGAATATTCAGTATTTAATCCACATTTAAAAAATGATGTACCGGTACTACATGCTATAGTAGTAATATAGGGATATATTTTAAAAAACCCTGCAAGCTAACCTAAACTCGTCTCACATAACCAGTGTAAACAATGATTCAGCCTGATTTTGTCATTTAGATACTTCTCAAATGCGGGGTCACTGCTACAAAAACATTTATAAACTAATAAATTTATGCCATTATTTATACTGTTTTACGATTCACCATCGAAAATCAAGCCTTCTGTATATAGCCTGCATTTTTTACTTGTATTGAGCAGACCCAATGTATGTCCGCATTATAAATCACAAACATTCAAACAGTACTTTCATGGCAGAGCATTTATACTATTTAAGCCACATTTCGAAAGCGACATACCAGAAGATATAAATATTGGCATTGCAAGCGAACCTAAACTCGTGGCATCGTTAACCTAACCTTCAATTTTTAAAAAGTAACGATTCGGCCTGACTTCCTTGTCATTTAGATATTTCTGCAATTATGCTACAAAACATTTATATAAAACTAATAAACTAATGCCATTATAAAGAATTTAATCTTCGAAATTCAAGCTTTCCCTATACAGAGAAAACTGGTTTTGGTCAAAGTTATTGGATGTAGTGTACTAACGTATCTTTGATTCAAATATCGCCTGACAAGTTCTTCGTGAAGTTCTTGTCCAATGAATTGGATAGTGGAATACCGCCCTAAAAGTTTCGGTGCATGAGATTTAAGTGGCTATTGCGATGTAAGATAAAAGGATAAAACGATGATTGTTTACTCTCGACGCTTGTTTTCACCAAATCCTCACAAGAATTAATTTTTTGATCTCCCATTCAACGAACTTAGTAGCCAGTAGGGGGTAAAAAAAGAACGCGATCTTAAGTGTAACGTATAATAATAATAATAATAATAATAATAATAATAATAATAATAATAATATTGATGATAATAATAATAATAATAATAATTATAATTATAGTAATATTAATAATAATAATAATAATAATAATAATAACAATAATTACAATAGTGAAAATGAGATAATAATAATAATAATTAATAATAAACGTGTTTTCCTTTAAAAAATTCTAATTTTGAAATCTTTAAATGCTTTTTTCGTATACCGTAACTTAATTTTTTTAAACTGATGCTCTTTTTTCATTCAATTGTCTTCATTATATTGTTTTCAATTTATTATTTTAATTGCGGACTTCTAATGAAAAAGAATCTGTATGGAAGATAACTGTTAATTTAGCTGCGATTATGAATAGTGATTAATAATTAGCTAATATTTAATTTTTCGAGTGCAATTGTGTTTTGAGAGCTTGTTTTGCATATAGCCTGCTATTTTTATGCGATGTAAACTTAAATGATCGTTTATTGCTCTATTTCATGCCTTTTCAGGTGCCAAAAATACTACTCTTTAGTGCCCTTAGTTCCGACGCCTAGTAGCCTAATAACTTAATTGATAGGTTAGATTTTCGTCGAAGGAAGTATTGAACATTTAAATTTTTATTTTCCTTCTACCATTGACCATGGAAGTAGGAGTAGCTTCCATGGCAGTTCACCATACTGATCGATACTTAATGGCTGCTTGTAAGATGAAAACGTTAGAAATATTGTGTTTAATTGACATATTTTCGTAAAAAACTACTTAGATACTTAAGCAAACATGTTATTCTTGTAGTAATTTTTTTCTGCTGGACAAATCCTTAATGAATATGTAAGCAGAGTAGGACTGTAGGCATTACTGAAGATACTGTTTGTAGTTTGAGTATATCACTGGACCTCCCACATACGCACGAGAGCAAGTTATTAAATTCAGTAGGAAGATCACTTTAGAATCCCCGACAGCCATGTAATGAGGATACGTGAAAGTATGGAAACGCCCCGAGTCCAACGTGCCGACCAACTCAACTTATCTGATCAACTTCTTCTCAAGGTCCCTATATTTCAGCCAAATACTTTAATAGGATAATAACTACATACAGTAATTATTTCTGATTTTTATCTTTCATGCGATCAAAAATATGCTATAAATGTCTGAATATTTAAATCTTACTTGACTGGTGCAAAGGCCATCGACAAAAATAATGATCGATCTCATGGCCTGCTAGATCCTGATGATAACTCGCAGGATTACTGGTCGGGTGCACAATTTTTTTGTTAGTAATGTGCACCCGGAGGCTGAAACGTCATTCTCAGTGTGCCATAAAACGCAACTGAGACATGAACATCTCCATTAGTGAGATGTTCTTCTCGTTGAAAGTTACTTTGCCGGACGTTACCTTTTTGAGGCTGACAACAGTTTAATAAAACTCGATAGAATTAATAAAACGGTTCTTTATAGAAGAAACATTTCTATCTAGTATTGTCAGAAATTCTAAACCTACTGTGCAATTTTTACTTAATAATGAAGTTAGCATTTGTGAGAAAATGTAATATTATAACAGAAACTTTTGTGCTAGTTTACCACACTCCTTTGGTTTACTCGTTTCTTTGATTATGAATACGTTAACGGTAAGTTATTACCAGGCTTTAAAACTTAGTGCCCGAACCCACAGAGGGAATTGATTCCGGTTACCAACAACCTGAGTATAGGGGGTGGAGGGTGATTGCGTAGGCTGATAAGACAGTCATTGATAGTAATACTGAGAAGTGAATACTCTCGTAGTACGGTGCATCTCAAATTCGTCAACAGTGTACCTTGTCATTGTGCGAGTTTAAATTTATAATACGTGTTCGGCATGCCGAAAGTAAAGTGTTCTAAAACGCAAACATATATTGAAACATTTGGGAGGGACAAACAGGAGAAAGTATCGTTTTGCATGATTGTAATGTGAGTTTAGATAATGATAAGTTATTTTGTGGTCTTCCTATATCTGTATTACGGTTTGTTTACTATCACGTGAACTAGCATATGGTAGCTAGGGCATACGCCGAGCAAAGTCTGTACAGTACGGTTGCTGTTAACATATTCGATCGGGCACTAAGTTTTAAAGCCTGGTTATTACTATAAGAAGATAGCAATAGAAAAAAATTAGGGACAAAAATAGCATAGTTATTCTGAGCTAATAGACTAAGTAAGAAACATAAATAAATTACAATTAATGCGCCCGCGATATCTGCTTAGTAACCATGGACGGAAAGACAGCAGACCGAAGTTACATTGAAATCTCTTGAAAACTTGTGCGAACTTCTTTGTTGTTTACTTATATAGTCTTCTTTTTTGTCTAATATGTTGAGCAAGCTTTATTATTATTATTATTATTATTATTATTATTATTATTATTATTGTTTTTGTCATCATTATCATCATCCATTAGCTTATAGGATTCCTGATGATTGAGGCTTATGCATCTTCAAAACATCGGCAAATAGAGGAGATACGGTTGTAAGAACTCCTCTTCGGCGTCTTAACCCCCAGTAATGCTTTTTAGTATTTATTTATGTTAAAAAAAAGCTCAGTCGATCTTGTGCCACAGTCCACCAGAAGGACAATAATTGCAATTCCGAATTATCGCATGAGGGACCAAATTCGCAAACGTCTAGTTTATAGCACGAAGCTTCAACCAATTGGGGCCTACCCATCGAGGATTCCATTCCATGTAAGCCTACATAATTTATGTATTAGTTTATTTATTTATTTATTTATTTACTAGCATTACTTTACTGGTTCGAGTGTTTATTCATTTCCGTCTTCTGTGTGTTATTTAAATCGTTATTTCCAATCGATGTCTACTGTTATGTTTTTCTTATCCTGCCTGAAATGTTTTTTCCAAAAAACTTAGTTTCTTTAACCTCTTCCTTTTTTCTTTTTCTTGTATGCCAAAAGTCCTTCACCAGTGGTTTAATGGATGATTCGCAGGCCCACTTTAATTTCACGCTAGTCACTTGACAAGTTGGTTCACGGTCGGAGTTTAGAATTACCCGTTCGAGGATAACAACGTTGTTATTCCTCCGGTAAATCCATTAGATCATATTGCAATATGCCAGATAAATTTCATCCCGTTTTACGGCGAATGAACGTCAGCCCTCCTTTAAAGATGAAAACATGCTCTGTGATAATTGATAACCGACATCAATTTTCTCGTAACGCCTTCTAAGATTAGCCCATTAAAAATATGTTATATGGGTGGATGAATATAAAAGTATTCGTGAGAGCGAACCATGACATCATTCTGCTTTAAGTCATCCATTAAAAGATCAAGATCAATTAACGCTATTTCTTGTGTCATCTGCTCAGTAGACAAATACTTATAAAGTATAAAAGGTCTTTCTGTTAAATGTTTTAGACTAATACATTTTCATCTTACTTATTTCAAAACGTAACCCTGTTCCATTAATTTTGGATTTAGCTAGGAAATTATAAGAGTGGTTGGTCTACCTTATAGGACCTCTTAATTTATAATCAATTTCTAAGCGTTATTTGTTTTTTTTTTCATCCTTAACTGCCAGATAAAATAAAACACTTTTTGTTCGATCATACTAGACCTACAATACGCTTAAACAGCCTGTATTTAAAATAAAATCAATTCTGTTCGTATTAATTTCAAAATTATGCTAAATTGAGTTCATTTCCTCTTGTAAGAAATATGTTCGTTTCAAGAAACCGGCCAAGAAAAAGCTCTCGAAGAAGACAACAACTACGTAAACTTTCTATCAACTTAAAGAAGCGGTCAGCATTTTTTTTTTAGGATTCTAAAATATCAAAACTTAAAGATTTAATTATGGTCGAACAAAAACAGTCGTATGCAACGATGACATTTATTTAGATACGAGTATATTTATGAAACGAGCCAACCGCGTTTCATAATTTTCACACTTTCAAATGATTTCTCAATTTTCACACTTTCAAATGATTTCTCAATTTTCACACTTTCAATTGATTTCTCAATTTTCAAAATTTGCCTATAATGGCAATTAAGGTACTCGCGTGAAAATTATTTGCTCGTTTCATAAACAAACTCGTATCTTAATAAATGTCAGTTTCTTTTTAAAATATTGGAACTGAGAAAAGAAGGTAACATGAATGGATAATGGATTAATTGATAATACATAAATACAGCGATCTGGTTTTCTAAATCATTGTATCCAGCATATGGGATATAACATAATCAAGTAGGCTTATTAGATTGACTGATTGCGTTTAGCCTAAAAAAAGTAAGATGCTTTGGAAATTTTAAACAAACCGAGCATTTCTAATAGGCGTATTAGAATTATTTGTTTACTTCATTAAAATAAATTATTTCCTCTCCCTGGGAGAGAATCAGATGTTAACTTCCAGTCTTTTCGATTATCCAATTTCCATTCAACGAGAAGTGTGCGATGTAAGATATGGAAACATTATTGCAAATTACAGTACGGTTTCGCGATAAAATCTCTGTTAACACAGCTCTTTACTATTGAAAACAACATGATATTAGAATCTGAGGTTGTAAATCTGCTCTTAGAATCAGCAATTACCCTCAAGAAGTGCAATTTAAACATTCGTGTTCAGAAATTATAATTATAATGAGCTGCATTGTGATTTACAGATACTGTATTTTGTTGGTTGTCTGAGATGACGGTAGCCCACATGAATATCATTATTTTAGCTTAGTGAGTTCAGTATATACATTTCACATAGTTCTTTATTGGATATTTTGATCCTTTCCTAGGCCCCAAAATTTCTATACTCTTAGAAAGATTTGTAAATACAAGCATTTCGGCGAGTAAAAATATTTTCGAGAAAAAAAATACTTTGCAGCTTAAACCCCTTTTCCGGTGAACATATGCAACGTGAGGAGTGAAATGGTCATCTCTCTTAGACAACGTCTGAACTATTTTATGTTCCTTTGACAGTAAAATTTAAAATGCATATTGAAAGAATCGACACAGTTTTTGTTGCTACAAAACGTCCTTCATATATTATGTTCGTTAGTAAATATAGAAAATATTTTCCTGGAATTTAGGACAAAGGATGAGAGGTTTTTGTCCGCTCGATTTACTGAGATATTAACAGGTTTTAATATTTTATTTAGGAATGTTCTTCCTACAAAATACCTAAACCGAATAGTGGTTAAGAGCCAGCCACTCCTTTCATTATAAATGATAGTGATCGCCAAAGAATTCCCTAATTGATTGATTTAGTGGTGTTTTTTATTCCATTTTTCTGTAATTATGGACGTTAACAAGGAAACGAAGGCACAGCCTTGGAATATTGATGTTTTATACCAGAGAACATTTGTTACTTTCCTTGATAATGAGAGAGTAATTTTCATGCTCATATATGCAAATCTTAAGTTACTCATTACTCTTATTTGTTACACACGTCTGGGCAGATTACTTAATTCTGAAATAACTTCTTCACTTGGTGTTTGGTGAAAGCCGCAAGCAATCGACTTCTAAAACAGTTACCAATTTAATGTATGATTGTTTACATTTGGTACAGGTAATTGAGCGGTAATTATTTTTAAGCTCAAAGGACTAGAAGTCAAAATCACTTTTGATCAAGAATTTTGTACAAGATACAGAATTTAATTCGTACAATTAATAGGGCGGTAGCTATTTTTAAGGTCAAAGAACTAGGCTAAGTCAAAATCACTTATGTTCAAGAATTTTGCACAAGGTACAGAATTTAATTCACGGTGGCATAAAACTTCTGTTGAAGGTTTCTTCTCAAAGAATACTTGTTTCTGAATGGCATTAGATCTGTAGATGATGGGAAAAAAACAGTATTCAATGTTGTAATGTAATACACTCAATAAATTCACTACGCATAAATTCAGTATAGTTGGCCAAGGTTAAAAAAAACACAGGTTTTATGAGCTTTTACATAGATGTACCCACCCTCTGACAGTTTATATCTAAAATTACAAAATATAATCGGTTCCCGCAATATAAAACTTGTTATAAAATGAGTATAGTAATGCGTAAGGTTTATCCAGATATGAATTGAAATATGTAGATATTTTCATATAGAGTATTTCATGTAGAGTATTGTGCTTATGGAAACAATGAAGATTAGTTGGTTTAGAGAGAAAAAGTGACAAGGATAGGTACGATGCATTTTCTCCATAGTCTTCAAAATATAGGCTAATAGTTTCAAGCTAAGCTGTTAGAAACTAAATCTCAGAACTAACCGATCAGCATTGCCTTTATATGTTTAATACTGTTGCGTAATTGTGAGCATATTTTATTTACTTATTTATTTATTTATTTACACTATCGAACATGTACGTGGAAAAGGGATAGGCCTAATCAAGCATAATTTCAGTAACAGTACAAAAATCATTAAATAAAATCAGTTTCCAGATATTCTTTAATAGTATAAAACATTTTTTTTTTTGCTGCAAAAGTAGATAAAATCTTAATCCTATACCTGAAAATTCTTAAATTCTTTAAAAGCTATTTCTAATTTCTAGACGCAGTCGTTATAAAACTTAATACCTAAAACATTATGACTGTTATATCTACACCATGGAACAAGCAAATTATATCTTCCTCTAGTATTACGGGCATGCAAACCTGGAAATACAAGTATTAAGATAATTTTCATGAACGAATAAAATAGTTGACAGCACGTGACATAGAGCGAAGCCACAATTAAAATACTAAATTAATCGAAAATAGGATTGCATTGCCCGCATAAATCATAGCCATTCAAAATTCTTAGTTTGTTCTTGTGCACATGTACTGTTGCCCCATAGTAAAATGTAATAATTCAAGAGTGAATATAAGCCTAATGGACCACTGGTTTATTTTCAAAACACAGTTTTAGGGATAAAACTAAACTGACAATTTTTTTACGAATCTACATGAAAAATATTGACAGATAAAACATATTGCGAGTTTTAAAAAAGAACCAGTGCTTATAGTATCAGATTTAGTAAAACAGTATTGACATCATATAGTATACATATGGTATACATGGTATATATGGTATGGTATGGTATACATATTCATAAAATAACAATAACAATAAAATGTTTCATCTTTTCAAAATGATTGCAAATTGATTGCAGATGCTTGGGAAATAAATTACTGTGTCATTCAGATAAATAATTAAGCTTTATTGCATGATATGAGCTAAAAAATATGTATACATATAGTGTTATTATAACTTCGTATGACACAGATTGAGAATTTACATGATGTCAAAATGTTGTGAATATCCAAAGCCATAAAGTAGAGAAGTCTTAACGCACAATATTTATATATTTTTTTTTGCTTATCGCTGATTGTTTGTTAGTCTGCTCTGGACTAGTGAAAAATGCCCATTATAGATACGTGTTAGGATGTTAAAGCACAGCTTTAAAAAAAAAGCTAGTAGAGTGGTATCATTATTGATACTTCTTGCTGAAACGACATGAGCGTTTTCGGCAGATAAACAATCACCCCAAGATGTACGGCAGAGACATTTATTGCGAACTGCTTTACGTAACTGAGAAAAGATTTATGTATAGCGTAGAGCTTTATCACTGGTACTCACTACTAAATTGCGGTATTTTGTTACCTGTTGGAGCGCTTTCAACCGCATGGAGCGGCCATCTTCAGCAACTGACTTCCGTGGTGTTGTTGTTGTTGGGAAGACATTTCTGGATAACTGTATCGTACAGCGCGTGCGATTTGAATTGTAACTGTTCGTTTAGGATGTTGGTGTTGTCTTGTGTGGTGTGTCTGTATATTTCATATTGTTCGAGTGTGTTGAGTGTGTGACCTTTGTGGTTAATGTGTAGGATTTCCATGTCTGTACTGATGTCTGCGTATTCGTGTCCTGTGGTTATTATATGGTTTGCATAGGCAGAGTCTGTGTTTTGTTTGAGAGCTCGTATGTGTTCTGTGTATCGTGTTTTGAAACTTCGGCCTGTTTGTCCTATGTAGAATTTTGGGCAGTCGTTGCATTTTAGTTTGTAGACTCCTGGGTTGTTGTATTTGTTTGTGTGTTGTTTGTTGTCTGTGGGTTGTATTTTGTTGATTGTTTTGTTCTTTGTTCTGAATGCTATTTTGTATCCTTGTTTCCTGAATTGTTGGGCGATTTTCTGTGTATGTGTGTTGAAGTATGTGAGTGTGATGTATTTGTCTTTTTTCTTTTCTGTGTTTTGGTCATTTTTCTTCGTTCTGATTTTGTGTAGTAGGTTGTCAATGACTGTGTGGTTGTAGCCATTGGTAATGGCTAAGTGTTTTATGGTGTTAAGTTCTTCTTTGTGGTCTTCAGCGGATAGTGGTGTGTTTTCAAGTCTGTGGAGCATGGATAGGAATGCAGCATGTTTGTGTTGTGTTGGGTGGTTGGAGCTGTTGTGTATCAGTGTGTCTGTCATTGTGGGTTTTCTGTATATTTTGAATTTATGTTTCTGTGTGCTGTCTTTTGTGATAGTGAAATCTAGGAAATTGAGGGTTTTGTTTATTTCAAATTCTGCTGTGTATTGTATGTTTTTGTGGATTTTATTGATGTGGTGTAGTAGTTGTGTGCATTGTCTGGTGTTGCCTCTGTATAGTACGATGATATCATCTACGTATCTGTGCCAGTAGATTATTTTGTGTGCGTGTTTGTTGTCGTGGAGGATTTTGTTGTGTTCTATGTGTTGGAGAAATATCTCTGCTAGTATGCTGGATATGGGGGAGCCCATGGGAAGGCCATCTGGTTGAGTGTAGTGTTTGTTCTCGAAGGTGAAGTAGTTTTGTTTTGTGATGGTTTCTAGGATGTTTATGATTTCTGTTATGTGTTGTTCCGGTGTGTTGTTTTCTTGTAGTGTGGTCTTTAGGATGTTCAAGGTTTCTGTGATTGGTATGTTTGTGTATAGATTGGTGATGTCGAAGGATGCTAGAGTTGAGTTGTGTGGGATTTCAATGTCTTTGATTTTCTGTACTAGATCATTGCTGTTCTTTAGTTGTGTTTGTGTGTTCAGTTCTATGTATCATAAACATCCTAGAAACCATCACAAAACAAAACTACTTCACCTTCGAGAACAAACACTACACTCAACCAGATGGCCTTCCCATGGGCTCCCCCATATCCAGCATACTAGCAGAGATATTTCTCCAACACATAGAACACAACAAAATCCTCCACGACAACAAACACGCACACAAAATAATCTACTGGCACAGATACGTAGATGATATCATCGTACTATACAGAGGCAACACCAGACAATGCACACAACTACTACACCACATCAATAAAATCCACAAAAACATACAATACACAGCAGAATTTGAAATAAACAAAACCCTCAATTTCCTAGATTTCACTATCACAAAAGACAGCACACAGAAACATAAATTCAAAATATACAGAAAACCCACAATGACAGACACACTGATACACAACAGCTCCAACCACCCAACACAACACAAACATGCTGCATTCCTATCCATGCTCCACAGACTTGAAAACACACCACTATCCGCTGAAGACCACAAAGAAGAACTTAACACCATAAAACACTTAGCCATTACCAATGGCTACAACCACACAGTCATTGACAACCTACTACACAAAATCAGAACGAAGAAAAATGACCAAAACACAGAAAAGAAAAAAGACAAATACATCACACTCACATACTTCAACACACATACACAGAAAATCGCCCAACAATTCAGGAAACAAGGATACAAAATAGCATTCAGAACAAAGAACAAAACAATCAACAAAATACAACCCACAGACAACAAACAACACACAAACAAATACAACAACCCAGGAGTCTACAAACTAAAATGCAACGACTGCCCAAAATTCTACATAGGACAAACAGGCCGAAGTTTCAAAACACGATACACAGAACACATACGAGCTCTCAAACAAAACACAGACTCTGCCTATGCAAACCATATAATAACCACAGGACACGAATACGCAGACATCAGTACAGACATGGAAATCCTACACATTAACCACAAAGGTCACACACTCAACACACTCGAACAATATGAAATATACAGACACACCACACAAGACAACACCAACATCCTAAACGAACAGTTACAATTCAAATCGCACGCGCTGTACGATACAGTTATCCAGAAATGTCTTCCCAACAACAACAACAACAACACCACGGAAGTCAGTTGCTGAAGATGGCCGCTCCATGCGGTTGAAAGCGCTCCAACAGGTAACAAAATACCGCAATTTAGTAGTGAGTACCAGTGATAAAGCTCTACGCTATACATAAATCATTAAGATTATCGCTACAGAATGGACAAAACTCAAGAATGAGAAAAGATGTTATGTCACGTAGCAGATAAGCTATTTTGGCTGTGTGATTTGTAAAGTAAATTTCGGATTCCAGGAATTAGTGAGTGGGATGGCGAACATATGTCTTATTGGGACAATTTATCTTGAAACTTTACTGATTGCACTCGGAGTTCCGCCTGATCAGCTTGTTCTGATAGCTCTTATGCTGGGAGGGGTGCTAAATATTTGAATCGGTTCCATAAAGAAAGGGCTTTAATCCATTTTAGCTAAGTTTCGGGAAATGAAAAAAATCTGGTGTCCTTACCATGATACCAAAAATGTAAAAACGGTTAATATCAACGGATTGAGATTCCTCTGAGTGTGTTTTATGCGTTTAACATCAAGAGTTGAAAGTCACTGATTGTTTAAATCTCTTGGACTGATGGCGCTCTTATTTACATAAAGTTGACATTTTTGACATTCGTCTTATTGCCCGATTTCGTATATTTCGCGAAACACTACAATTATTTTTTTTATTCATATTGGCTAGAAAAGTACTCGCAAACATTTTGGGTATATTTAATAAGAATGATGTATAAAAAATGTGATAAACGCAGTGCGGATAGCTTACGATGTGACAGTCCCGGGCTCGAGTTCTAGTGGGGACCCGCAAATTTCATGGAGTTCCTGGGGGAACTAATATTGTGTGGTTCATGGCTTGTAGTAAATCTCTTTCACGACCGCTTGCTTCCCTCTTCCAGTGAATAACGTTTTCTGATTAGTTTCTGGAAGCGGGTTGGAGCTCCTAGGATTTTTTAAGTAGGGTATTTTACTTAACGCCATGAAGACAACTAAAGAGGCACTTAAACAAAGAAGGAGAGACTGTGGTCAAGAAAATCATCAATAACGGTCATGGTATACGGCATGATTCCATATAATTTCAAACCTACCACCTTCCAATGAAGTCGAAAGACGCATGTAGTCGATAGAGCTGCCAGTTTGTGGGATTTATCTTTTCGTGGGATATAGTATCACATATTTTAGTTCCGTTGGATGAGCTGGGATAAAATTACCTGGATCACCTAAAATGGAGGGTTCTTTGAGTGTAAGAATTACAATTTAGTTTGTTTTTAAAAAGTTGATATAAAAAGATGCTTTCTGGAACATATCTAATATATTTGTGATATTCTTATTACCTGATAGTAATAAGGCACGAGTAAATAAGCTTTACTGCGAACCATTCTCGCGTATAGTGCGTTAATATAGACCGCCATAAATATCTTGAACCGGGGGGGGGGGTTGTCTAGGATGGTAAGATTGTATATTTTGGTTCTTCAACTTGTTTTGTAGGCATTTAACTTGCTTGACAGACAATAGAATTTCGTTCGCAACCAATAACAACATATTACTTAATTTTTAACACTTAAGCTCTGCCTCCACGCGGAGTGTGAAGACAGTCTGTTTCCCTAGTAGTGCCGCTTTCCCGTTCCACTCCATTAAGAATCAGACAATGATTTATTCTTTAAAAGATGCCGATGGTTAACGTGACTTTAGAACGCACTATACCTAGAGAAAAGATTGCACGTTGCGGATAGACTAGTTATTTGGGCTGAGTAAATTTCGGGTTCCAAGAATACAGTGGATGAATTTGCGAGATAATAGCGAACTGATGTCTTGTTCGGAGCATTCTCTGTTTGAAAGCCCATCAAGTATTGAGTTTAACATTATCGCACTCTGCTCTCCGCCCTACCAGCTTGTTCTGATAGCTCTTATGGCGGGATGCGTGCGAGCGGACATAAGTGTGGTCCATATTTGGAGCGCCAGAACACACATAAATATTAGCGCCACCTACAATAACTTGCGCTTATTTGGGCGCGTCCATTGCGGATCTTGATATATCAACACGACGATCCCTGCCGGCAATTTCTTTCGCAAATTGAATCCGTCCTCCGAAGATGGCTTGCTGCAGATATTGTTCACTGATATTGTACATAAAACAAAGCGGTGTTCCACTAGGGAACTTGGCATGATAAAATATCTGCATTTCCATAATTGTAACATGCGTTCGTTAGGCGAGAACACGACAGGCAGAAATAATATAATGTTATTTATTGATATGAGCTTCGTTGGCTACTGAAGAATTCAAGCTGCAAATCATTTAATACGAAACTCGAGATAGGTGTACAGTATTTTGGTAGCATAATTTATGCATTTTGGTTTCGTTTGGTTCTAACATGCATGTTATTTAACGTGATTATAAAAGGGCAAGCATAAATTAATGGAACTAGTTTGCATATTATTTGTGAAGACACTACTTATGTATATATGTATATACATATTTAAGTGTGAGGCAACAACAGATAGAAAATCTCTCAAAGTTTACTTACATTACAAAGGTTCATAAACATTCAATATGGGAACCGCGTGCCACACGGCATACGTCCAGGAGAAAATCAAATTCTTGCCATACACGCGCTAGCGTGTTACACCTGTGGATTCGATGGCAGTAACAATATGCTGTCGTGGCTGTGGCAGATTTTGTGGCAGGGGTGGCACATAGACACAATATTTCATATATCCTCACAAAAACACATGGTAAGGTCAGGTGATCTGGGTGGCCAATTTCGAAATGATGTGATGTTAGCAGTCGCACGGTCAATCAAGCGGTGAGGCAAATGCTGATTCAAATAACGCCTGTTTTCTTTGTGGTAATAGGGTGGTGCCTCATCTTGTTGAAACTGGTAGTTGTAAGAGTCATCATATAATTGCGGGATTAGAAACTTCTGCAGCATGTAAAGATAGGCTAACCCGCTTACAGTTCCTTGTCTGAAGAAAAATGAGCCATAGATGTTCGCTTGTGATAGCCTAAGGTGCAAAAGAATCCCGGGCAATGGAATGATAATTCTTTCACACTGGCTCTCCGTGCCGCTGCTGTTACCAATTGAGTTACCCTGGCATCACGCTGGTTCAACATGTGAGTAAGTTGGAGAATTTAATGTTGTACCGGCATGTTCCCATGTTAGCTCAAATGGTAAGAGCAGCGGCACGAATAGCCGAAGATCCTGGTTCAAATCTCGGCTATGGCATTGCATTTTTCAGTCTGACTTCACCTTTCCAATCTCGGACAAGCTCAGTGGTGGGTGGAAGGTTCTCTGACCCCCAATCACTTCGAACTGATGGTAATAACGGTAGTCTTTGTTTTATGGTGGTGGATCTTTACCGAAACGTGTGCGGAAATACCGTTTAATTGAATTTGTTTTTGATAGCTCCCCAACATCCACTTGTTCCTGGTTGCTCGACATTTTTGTGTTCCAGCCATAATGCCCCTGGCCGAATGCAAGAATGCTGCTGCATTTACAATATCTACTGATGTAGGTTAAACTTCAAGAGTTTTTCTACCAATTGTTGCCTCGTACGTTTTTCTATCGTAAATAGCATCTTCACAAATAATATGCAAACTAGTTCCATGCATTTTTGCTTGCCCGCTATAACGACTTGCTGTTCTTGTAAGCTCTACAAATGATCTGTGCAGTAACGGATAATGGCATCAGTGGATTTATTATTAAACTGTATGAGAATAAATATAATTACACAAATTTCCAAGCGGGAAGACCGAGGCGATAGCGTCGCAAGTTTCATCCAGGATATCGTTGCTTCAAAACCCTGATCGGCCAATCTGAATGAGCATTTAGAGACTTTCTCCAATCACATTCGTTATTGCTAAATTGAATTTACTTAACCTTGGCTTTAAAATATGTATGTATAATAAAAGATACTGGGATCGAATCACTTGTGACCTGAAAATGTTTATAACATATCTTTCATTAACATCATAAAACAGCTTTAAATTTTAATCTGAACGTTTTCTGCATTGGGTTTAATTTTTAACTTCGGTCTATAGGCCTATATCCTCCATTTTTACATAAAATAATTATGTAAAATTTCCGCGACAAAGCCAATACATTTACAAATATTAGTTTGCAGGAAATGCAATAACTTGAAATACGTTAAAAAAATACAGAATAAAATAGATTCTAAATATTATTGGTTGATCAAGTTAGAGTTCCATTTATGTTCCTATAGAGCTTTTGATTTTCTAAAGATTGGAGTTATTGGTTTTCGGTCATAAATTTTCACATTATCTTAAAATGTAGGCCTGTGTTAGACTTTTTAAGTGTTACCCGAAGAAGACAATGTTAACTTCTGCCAGTCGCACTGGCAAATCAGCTCTTGTACCACACATTAGAGAAAAATTGGTGGAAATTATTCCAAACACTTCAGACAAAATAGTAGCCCACTTTCCTTTCTGCTCTTTAAGCCTTCAAATCGCACAATGGATTAATCACAAAGTATTGTGCTAGACATTTCTCATAAACCTAATAAGGTTTAAAATCTCTGACATATTTTCCACGCCCAAAATATCAGATAAAGCTTTTTCTCATGGCGGAATTCCAAGTATTGGAACCCAGACCTTCCGTAGTAAGTTATAAATATGTAAATCTAGCAAATTCAATATTCATCCTCTTCGGCGATTTAAAGTGGTTTAAAGCAAACGGGCATATACATACGCACAAATTACACTTTTAAAATGTCAAACGACATGGGGGTTTAGAAAAACCGCCAATGTAAGCTAGCAATAAACATTTCATGTGCAGCCAATAAAATCCTTTGGAATGCCTGGGGATCGAACCGCTCCCTAATACGTAACATTGCGTATGAGAAGAACTACTGTGCAAAACTCGAAACTGCAAGGTCGCCCACATGATTCGAAAAACTGTAACAAATAACTCGGATACCCTACCGAGACAGTCATGACCCTCAGAAAAAGTGGAATTCCTGCTCTTTGATTCAGTACCCTTTTACAGATTCGGATTTTTAAACATAATTTACAAGTTTCTTAATGCATTGACATTATGAAAATGCTATAGCGTACGGAAATGTGTTAGATACGAAAGCCTATCAATATACACGAGATGATAAAAAGAAGCCTCTAAAGTTCTTCTTTCAGTAAAAAAAATGTAAGTGTACGTATGCAATAATAGATTTTTAATAGTCTGATGTGTGATACAGACACGACTTTCCCTACCCTACGATTTTCTCGCTTAACATTCCGGCATAGAGCAATACAGACACCTAGAAAAATTGTCCGTTGAATCGAATCATCTCTCAGGCAACTCTGATTTGCCTGTGAAATGGATTCAATGTTTTTAGTGTTTTCGTCAAAACGGGCTATTCTTCCGACATTTTTATTATATAAATAAATGGTAGTTGACGTACAAAATTGAGCTAAAATTGTTCGATTTCAAGGAAATAGTAAAAAGAAGAAATTTTGAGAGTAAAATGGTAGCAAGGATATGAAAAATCGTGTAGGCTATATGCTTTGGGTCATTCCCGTGGAGGATGATTAAGCCTACCAGTATTTCGAGTATAAACAAGTAGTTTCGTTCGATTTTTCGTTTTTGATGTATGCTGTTCACATAATATACTTTATAACATTCTCAAGATTTCATTTTTTTAAATTCAGACGTGCGCGTTCAGTTGTCTCAGCCTCAATAAAAGTAGCATTATTCACGAGGCTATACTTAAAACCTAATTCTTTGTGACCGGGGTACCACCGTTATTGTACAGTAACATTTAAGATATAAAAAAACCACTAAATTTGGGTACCTAACATTTACTATAGAATTATGACGCAATTGTCTATCAGCGAATTCGACAGTATTAAGGATAATCATAGGAGAAAGATCCCATCTTACTCCGTGAATCGAAATCTGGCTAGCTCATGTGGGAGAGCATCAGCACGGAAAGCCGAAGGTCACTAAATAATTATTCATGAATTAGAATGTAATATGTGCTCGGGCACAAATTATACGCAAGCAGCCTGAGTCGCAGATAGCGATACGTCCTAAAAAATCCAGTGACCGCGACCGGGTATGATCCCGTGACCCTTGTATCCAGAGGCAGACATTCTGCCTCTGCACCTTCGTGGCCAGCGGATTCGAAACTGGCAGGAAATAAATCCAATGGTTATAACAAATAAGATATTGAAACGATAGAAATAAACGTAAAGTATAATAACTCTATAGGCTAATATACTGTAGATGCAAATAAAATAAATCTATAAAATTCACCCCATGGACCAGGATGTTTATATTTTACTGCCTTAGAATAATATCAGTAGAAGATAGTCTAATAATAGGCCTAGCGATAAAACCCTACAAATTGAAGTGGATATTTCAGAGGCAGGGAGTTCTATTTAAGTATAGAGAGAGACAAGAGCGAGAGAGAAAGAGAGAATAAAATATGTTACCAGTGAGCAGACTGGCGTCTTTTCAGCATTATAGGTGGATTTTGATTGAAATCCTTTTTTTGTAGTTAATTGTTATCAAGACCATCTTTATAGCTAACATATGCGATGGTCACGAACTCACAAATATGATTTCAAGTTGAGACGGTAGGAGGAGGTGTAAATTAAATAAGGCACATGACATTGAAATTGTAACTTGATGTATACACAAAGCATTCAGTTTTTACCTTTCACTAGTTCCGTGTCTCTACCTCGAAAGCAAGTCCTTCGACGTCTATTACACGTCGTTTGGCCAGTTAAATTATGTGAGACACAAAAAATACTTGTCATGAACGATTTATAAAAATAAATGAGAGTTAGAAAAGTATTTGTAAACTTTAATATCACTAAATTATATTTTAATGTCGCGACGTTTTGAGGCAATCAATTAGAAATCTCTTTCATGATGAAAAATATATTATTAGTTCATTAAATTTGACATGTTGACGTGCATGTAATTTCTGCCTATTACATGACCCTCAGCCTTGAAACCATGAATTTAGAAATTTGAAAAACATTTCAGATGTCCTAAAAACTAAAATTGAGGAATATTTTTTCTGATCCAAAAATTGAAATCTGGACCTCCAATATTGAGGTGGGCATTTCACTATAAATTACAGTTCATTTTGTTAGAACTTTATTATTAATCTTTGACTAGGTTGGTTGGTCTATCTTTGGTCTGCACAAAAACACAAAAGACTTTACCCTGACTTACATATCTCGATCTGTTGTATTTAAAGTAATCTAAATAGCAAACAAACTAAATTTCTGGGCTACCAAGACAATTTTCTGGCACTTCCATCTGAGTCAAACTAATACAGTGCCACGAAGAAGAAAAATATGTAGGCTGCAGCCATGAATAAATGGGGCTAACCTTTATTTGGAATTGTTCATTTTTAGCGCAGTCACTATAGATTTTGTTTGTAATTTGATGCGGTCCAATTGCTTTTAATGATATAAACAACTTGGATTTTTGCTTATTGTCAGAAAAATGGTTAGGCATAACAAGGTTTGAGTTATGCAACCTATTGACTACTATCTGACATCTGACTGACGACTCTCTGTTTGACTCTTGGCGGTCTTGATTATGACAGAAAATTGACCCGTCTTGTCAGCTGGTGGATTCAGACCGTTAGACTTAAGTTGTGCCCTCGAGATGAGGTTGAAGGTCGGCGAGTGCAGGCCAGACATGGTTCCGGTTCCTACAAGGCCCCAGACACCTGCGCGCGAGCCATACCCAACTCCTCACAAAAACCAACATTCGGGACTACTCCTGTTTCCAAATGGAGCTTACTTAGAAAGATTTACAGGAGGAATTTCATCTCATCAACTATATTCCGAAAATAATGCTTATAATAAAATTAAACAGAAGGGGCAATTTTGGAAGATAGTTAGACCAAAGAGGAGATCACTATAAAATATGTCCCACAAGTTACGTTTGTCCACACGGATTAGATTAGATTTGAATACTGATGAGGGACCTTTCTGTCGATATACTACAAATGCGGCTAAAAGAAAAGTCTTCACTGAAAGTTACAAAATAATTAGACATTGGATTTCAAATCATATGTTGAATAATAATAATATCGGTTTACCCATAAGCCTATAGAGGATTTCAAGTGAGTAGGGAATAAATTAATTCCATTAAGGAAAATACTTTTTTCATTTGGCATTCACATGTTTATCATTCACGATTTTATCATAAGTTTGCTTAAAATACCAGTGCCAGTCCTGACTTGTGGCCGAAGAAAATCCACGTAGGTATGCAATCCTTTAGTCATGGCATTGAAAACTTATTTCAACTAAATAGCTGTGATTTCACATTACTATTTTATGTACAGATCAAAGAAAACCCAAACATCAAAGATTTAAAAAGTACATTAATGATAAACTAAACCGTACATCATTTTAAAATCTTTCTAGCAAGCTTTTGCCTCTGCAAATTAACTCGTTTTGGAACAGAGTACTCAGAGCTAAGCTTGACAAACGAGATTGCCCTCTCTTCTCTTGCTCGTCGGGGCTTATATTATTTTATTAAGTAGGTCTACGATACTTCCGATTTGTTTTTTTTATATTTAATTCCACGTTTAAAAATGTCTAATGTTGTTTGATAGAGAACTGATTATTCACTCAAACCGAGACTCGTCATTGGTCTGGTAAAAATAAATAAATACCATTTTGGGCCTATGTTCAAAGCAGGACCCGGGCGGACAACCCCTCCCACCCCCGCCTTGGTACGCCACTGGATTTGAGGTTTTCCCGGTGTTAAGAATGGATAATAGGTTCTCCAGCTTCCAACCGGGTGAGTAGGAGGATTGATGGGATCTTCTCAGAAGATGGCAGCGGAGCAGTCTGCCAAAAGCTCGGAAGCCCGAGGAACAATTATAAAAAAATATTTCTCTGCTTGACAATTAGACCTATGGTGATCATATTTTCAATTCTAATCTAATACGTCCAGAATTCAGTACGTATCTTGTTTTCACCGGAAGTTCTAAGAGTGGTGGTTGAATTCTTTGTGGCTCTTTTTCTTTTGGAAGAGTTACCGTCTTAGGCTACAAGTAATTATGTCTTCATCAACTAGCTTCATTTTATAAATTGCTTTCGCCTACGAGAAAGACGGATGATAGAAATACGATGTGGTACTTGCCGTTTGTAGCTGCTGTGAGACAGTTGCCTAGCGAATAAAATTGCCAGGTTACATGAATAATGCATTTTTATAACGACCATGACTTTTTCAAATAAATCAAAGTTCACAAGGCATAAAGCTTCAAGATAAAATTTAATATTACAGCGTATCATGTGTCATTAGATTTGAAACGGAGAACGCATGCAACTGTATTTCATCTCTTAGGAGATAGGCCGCCCTCGTGGTTGAGTGGGTAGACCGCTTGCTGGGACCCGGGATCGATTCTCGGTGGAACCATGTGGAATGGTGGACAAAGTGGAATCGGAGCAGGTTTTCTCGGGGTGCTCTTGTTTCCCTTGCCATAAATTCCACAATTACTTCATTCATCATAACATGACCATTTGGTTGCAATAGAGGAATTATCTCTTGTCGAGCGGATTGGAGATTCACATCTAGAGGCTAGATGTCATGTCGGCTAAATTTGACTGTATATCTTTCGTTGGTTAACTTTCCGCGGGGATGAATCATCGGAATTTACTCATCGCTTGGCATCGGAAGTTAAGGCACTAAAAATAGTATTTTAGGCTTCTAAGAGGCGCCGAAAAAGAAAAATATGGCAATAAACAACACTGAAATTATATTGCGCAAAAATGTCGGATATGCAAAATACCTTTCCTAACACATTAGAGCCCTAAGAATTAAATTATAGCAATTTATTAATCAGTATTCATAGTCACATTAAATTAACCATTCTTTTCAACACAGTTTTTGTTTCATTTAGAAAGGCAAAAAAGTACATGTTAAAAACAAAATAGGCCCAAATGACAAAAATGGAAAAAATAGGCAAAACAGGACTTCACCAGAAAGATTTATTTGTCATAATTTGGACACTCTACTACCAGCCTCTAAGTAAATACATTCAACAAAATAGGCATCTTCCTAAACTTCCGATGCCTACTCATCACCTGCCTGACTGTTGCTATTACTTCTTAAGAGGATATGTGATAATTGCTTGTGAATAAAATATCGGCCCACATCCAATATGCACCTCTCTTCAATAGCCAGATCTGTACTTGCTTATCATTCGAAGATAGATTGAAAAGTAATATTTTTAATGCAAGACTAACTTTTACTCTCAACTGTTTTGACTTACGTGCATATTGGTATACTTTCTTCGTAGGACTAAGAGAACCGTGATAGGGGATAAGATGTGGTATATGAACAACTGACAATGAGCTCAGAAATCAAACGTTACAAATAGCAGGCCGGCATTTAATTGACCTAAAAGATTTGAAGATTTCCTTTCTATAAAATGTATCACCTGCAGAATGGTTTGAACCTGGAGCTTTCGGTTCAAAGACCAACATGTAGTATACCTGTGATTATAGATAAAGGAATGATAAGAATTGATAGAATCGTGTATGTACCTATTTTGGTAAGAAAATGCTGTTTTTGGATTTTGTCACAAATTCAAGCATACCCTAACGTATAACTATGCAAAATTTTATGCCGTTTAGGCGCTTGGAACAGGTACTGCTGACGTCACTTTCAAACGTCTTTGGCTTTAAACTGCCAGTACATGCAAACTTTAATCGCCTGTGAATAAATTTTTCCCGGGTAGACAGCCAGGTTTGAAGATCAAGTGTCTCCGACGTTTCAGAGGCCCACGCTGCCTCCATCCTCAGGGATACTGAAGTGTCGAGTCGAGTCGACACTTCAGTATCCCTGAGGATGGAGGCAGCGTGGGCCTCTGAAACGCGGAGACACTTGATCTTCAAACCTGGCTGTCTACCCGGGAAAAATTTATTCATACTCTTCGCCAGGAAAATCTAAAATCTTACTTTAATCGCCTGTTTTCTCAGTTTTAATTTGAATGTTATTTTGCCACATTCAAAAATAGAGTTACGACTAAACTTTTTTTTTCACAACGTGCTTTACAATATTCATAATAAAATATCCAATAACATTTTCTGTAAAAGCAAAGTCCTTATTAAAAATATATTTAGTATAATCATTGGTCAGTTTGTTTTACTTTTCATTTTTCTGGGTAAAATATGTTTTTAAAGAGAAAATATAAAACAATATTAAAAAATCTACTGTACATTTGTAAAATAAGCATCAAAGAATCTCACCAAAAATATCAGGTCCGTCTATTAATATTTATCGGAGGAGGTAGATTTCAAATTTGATTTTTAAAAATCAAAATAATTAATATCGCAATAACAAATTGAGATTTTAAAATGAAATTTCAAACTGTAATTTCGGTTTATTTTAATTTAATGTCCTAAATTTCGAGTTTTTAGGAAAAAAATAGTTTAGGAAATCGCACTCTGCACTTCGGTTATCTCCCAAAATATCTGATCCCATCTATAAAATGCGTCCTCAAAGTGTACTTTTTTTCTCTCTTCCACGACAGCCTACCTAGCCTAGATAGAGGGGGGAAAAACTACGATTTTTTTTCCTTTCGTAGTATCTCCATTCCAGAAGCAAAAAGCCAGTAGATCTTTTTGATCTGATTAATAAATCACGCTGGAATGAGTCGGCACCTTGCTGGTCACAGCACAGTAGTGAAACCAAAACATCGCTATCAAGATAAACTTGTCACGACACTAATCTGATTAATACGTGAGCCAGTGCAAACTCGATACTCCTTCAGGTCTGCTTTAATTTAAGCACTCAGATAAACTGTAACTAGCAAGATATTCGAAGTAGCCCTTTAAAAATATGTATGCGATACCTGAATTATGGCAGTAGTAGCCTATAAATAATGATGTGGTTTTGTGAGTCTCATATCACTTTTGATATAAGTGTTGTTAGAATAATTTTATTGTTTCTCTACTTTTCATCTTCTCATTGATGTTAAAATTACGTTCCTTCTTATGTTTTTCTTTATTTTAGTTCATTTATCGCATCATCGAGTTCTCTTCCAAGACTACTATACTACCACTGCTATTACTGTTACTACTACTCCAAGCCTAAATTGGAGTCTCTGGACTAAATTCCTTTGCCCTTTCACGTATGAAGTAATACCTTAGTTTCCTGCGAGAGTTGTGAGGCGATGGGCTTACCATCTGTCCCTCTGTCCACTCTCTCTCTCGGAAAAGAAGCGTAACAAATTCAGTCTAGTACCGAAACCTCCAATTGGAGGCCCTATGCCCCACAGGAAAAAGTAAGTCAGTATATTACTACTACTAGGCTACTACTAAAAAGAAAGTGAACCCTATACAGGCCATGAAAGCCTTTAGGGTTCCAGAATGGGAGGCTCCCTAATTTTTAGAAATTCGTCGCATAAAGATGGTAAGGTAATCAATCTTTCACACCGGCTGCCTTTAACTCCAGGATTGCTCCTGATACTCATTTCCTTTAGGGATTGAGTAGACCCCAAGGCCTTATTTCCAACAGAAGAATTAGGACAACTGAAAAAATCTCATTGAGCCCAAAGAGAACCAAACCCGCGACCTTCACGTTTGCGACCATCCGCGCCATGCATTCGCCTTACTAATACAGCTATAAATATTAATACTATTTACACTACTAATACTAATAATATTACTAATAATACTACCTTCACTGCATAATCTTCTATTTAGTTTTTTTCTCATGTATGAGAATCCTCATCCTCATCGTTTTATTCTGTACTTCTTCTTATTCTTTTCCTCTACCTCTTCCTCCTTGTCCTCTGAATTTTACACCGCTGCTGCTGTCAAGTTTCATATAAGGACTCACGCCACTCAGCAACTCCGAATTTCCATAATTCTACAATGTGCATTTGTTTCTACAATGCTCAAGAAAACAGCCGAAGAGATAGGATTTAACAATACAGGTTACCCGTACTGAAAGATCTCATACCTTGCAATCAGAAAAATTGATTAATTAAAGGAATTATCTCAAAAATATTCTTCAGCAGTGTTGTTCAGCGCAGTGACTACGGTCGTAAACACTATCTACATTACCACTTTATCTTCCTCATAACCTCTTCAACTCTTTCTTGTTTTCTCAGCTTCTTTGATTTTACGAGTGTATTTGTCTCGGGGGTTTTCGTAGAGTTTGTCATAGGTAATATATATATATATATATATATATATATATATATATATATATATATAAGGCTTTGTCCTGACTGACTAACTGACAGGAATCAACTTAGAGCCTAAACTATAACAGGTAGAGACTTGGAATTTTGACAGTATCTTCGTTTCATAATTTAAGTACTCACTAAGAAAGGATTTTGCAAAATTTTGATTTTAAATGCCAAAAATCAAATGTTTTTGAGTATACTTAATCCCTTTTTACACAGAATTATCAAATCCAAATCACAGTTGGCATGGCAACATATTGTTTCCAGTGGTCTCAGATGGGTTTGGAAATAATTGAAGTGGGACTTTCACAAATTAGAAAAGCTATCAATATAATTCATGTTGTAAATAAATATTAAGGAATGAAATCCACTAAAATAATGCAGTCACATAACTTTCTCTACCCTGGACATAGAGAAAACAATACGAGGTATGGTAATATGTGACTTATATTATTGTATCGCAGGTTTTTGGGGAGGGAAGAATGAAAATGATATTGAATTCCTTTTTAATTGCATCCCCAAAACGGTTGTATGGTAACATGAGAGTGTTAGAAATAAAATATTCCGCAAAGACAATACAATTTTGTTACCGGAATTTCTGTTTCTTCTTATTTGAACCCCTACCAGGCTTGCTGTGTACAAGCGATGGGATGCAGAATTCTACATCCTCTATAAGCCGTAAAAAGTTATATCAAGCGTTTTGTGAGGGAATAGTTTGAGTGTGATAGTCGTTCTTCCTATTTCAAATTCTAAATACCTATATAAGGACCTATAATTTAAAAATTGAAAGTCCTTCATAAGTAAATTTCCAATTACAAAATAGAAAACCCGGGCGACGCCTGGCCTTTTAAGCTAGTACAGTATAACGAAACCACCGTTCAGATTTCTTTGATCTGCTGAGATATTACATCTAATTAAATTGATACTGCTAATATCGTATACTAACAATCTGCTTACACTTGCTTTATTTGCAGTAGAGTAGGCGTTTAGGACGTGATCATCAGCATATAAGAGCACTGTAGCAAACATGAAATGGTTTTTATCTAGATGCCTTATAGCAATCTTTATTTTAAATTCATCTTTCTCTCATAGGCATAAATCTTCGCCTTAGCAAAGAGTGGGAACACATACATAAAAATAGTTTTAGTATCTTTTGATAACATCTACTATAATTGTAGATTTATATGTTCCTCTTAACAGCTGTATGTTCGCCTGAATGTGCAGATAAAATCTAGACTGGAGAGGAAAGGAACACCATTGTCAGCCAAATATGCATATTAACCAAGGTCAGAGAGTGAGAGGGGTTTTATAAATACTTCTGCGTTTTTTTATTGGTCCATAACCAGGATAATTTAATATGTTTTTTCCAACAAAATAGAACATTATTAACATCAGGGCAAAGAAATTCAAATCTTAAGATAGTAGCCAAAACATAAAAATGTTTGTTGCCATTATTTTTACATATAGCGTGATACAACTTTACTAGCTCAGTCGGAATTAAGAACTATTAAGTTCTATACATTATATCACTTGTATATATAAAGAAGAGTTGTGTGTTTGTCTTTTATACAAATCTACAGTTTTATTCAGATATCGATGAAATTTTGGGACTTAGCCTTCAAAACACGAGGAAAAGCACTGTGGACATTTTATTTTGAAAAAAAAAAATCTCTTATTCAAGGCCCTTAATATTACATAACATAATGCATAGACCTAAGCCTTATGCGTTTTCTATGCGTGGACAAATGACAATGCATAAACAAATGCCATTGAGGGCAAATGACAATGCATAATGTGGGAAAGAACGATTTCGTTGCTTCTCCCTTTGTTGAACTGTTCCACCTACTCTGCCATTGGTTGAGCCCGGTTTCATTGATTTCTGTTCGAATTGTTGTTTTTGGAATTTTTTCATAGATAAATTCATTTTCTCTGACAGCCGCTTGTTTTGCTAACTTGTCTACTAGCTCATTTCCAGTAATACCAATATGTGATTTGACCCAACAGAAGTGGACTTCCCATTTTTTATGCTGTATATATATATATACATACATACATACATACATATATACATACACACACAAATATATAATCATTAATATTCAATATTAGTTAAAAAAAATTTTTTATGTATTAAATGCCAATCCAACATTCCTGCATTTCTCTCGATTGTGTTTATGTCATCCGCCCAACAGACAAACGTCATCTGCATAAGCTAAAATCGGGTGACTGCCATTTATTTCTAGGCCTACTTTGTGTTCTTGAACATTCCTATTGGCATATTCCAAAGGGAAATTAAAAAGTAAAGGCGATAGGCTACTGCATCTCCTTGCTTCAAGTCGCTTTTAATGGCAAACCTATGTGAAATAAGTTTCTCTACCTCGACTCTGCTATACGTTTCATTTAGACACATTTTGATCATCCTAACTATTTTGTGGTATCCCAAACTCAATGAGGAAATTGTAACTTGTCTCGTCTAACTGAATCATATGCCTTCTAAAATCTATGTATAGCTGGTGAACAGACTTATTATATTCCCACTTTTCCTCCAAGATTTGGCGAATATAAAATATTTGATCAATGCTTTTGATCTATTTCTCCTAAATGCACATTGGTGGATTGGCGATGTTGATGATGATGATGATAATAATAATGATTTGTCTAAAATGACTGACTGACTCTGTCCTATATTCCCAGTGTCGGGGCGAAGGGCCTCCAATTGGAGGTTTCTGATACCTATGTGAATTTTGTTACGCTTATTTTCCGAGAGAGGGCAGAGGGACAGGTGGTAAGCCCATTGCCTCACAATCAAAAAATCAATAAGATAATTAAATTATACGCCAACAATAATTTTTAATTATTGTCATCTGAATGTGCTATTAAAAATGTTGATGTCTAAAAAGTATTGGATGACAAGACAAGCTGTAAAACACTTAAGTTTTTACAACATAGGTGACAAATGGGTTGAAAAGCCATAATGTCAGGTTGTCTGGATGTAACAGTTCATCAAGTGGCTGATGTAGGTGCAGTGTTCAACCTCACCCACATGGTTACTCATTGGAATTCTTCGGTCCGATGTCCCCAGTGTGCAGCCAAACTGTCTATCAGTCTAGTTTGATATTCCGTGTTGTTTACTGTCAGAGGTACCTGACCAAGATCTCAAGGCAAGTACTGTACTACTACAATAACTTCCTATCGACGTGACGTGACTATTAAAACCAAATGCTTATTAATAATATAATAGGCTTATTAGATTTTTCTATGTGCGATGGTTTCTCAGGCTTCCAACCGGTTGAGTAGGAGGATTGATTTCGAGCTTTCAGCAGCTTGCTCCTCTGCCATCTTCTGGTAGCCCGCGTTTCACTCATTTTTTTTAAAATTTCAGCTGTGTTTATACTCCTTTTAGCTTCGAGGCTAAATCAGGAGTTCGGGATCTGTGTCTGTACAGTAGGGTAGGCCATGGAACTATTGCTTGTCAATTGTTTATATTGTCGGTGTATTTAATGGAGTAAATTTCAACTGATATTAATTCAAATGGATGATACAGGATGAAATGGTGAGGATGATTCATGGTATGTAAATATCCAATTCGGCATTTGCCTTTACGATTGGCTTCGAGGTGCATTCGCCCACCCTTCAGTCCATCTATGTTTAAAAATTCAGATCTCTGCGTTCAGTAGATTACGCTGGGCATCGCGCACAGACAGAAAGACAAACACTTCCTTTTATTATTATAGATACTGTATTATCCTTGGTCGTTTTCTTTGGAGGAATCTGTAAAAGTAAATAGAAATTATTACTGTTGGGTACCTTTGATTTTGCCTTTCGGCGAGCACTAAATTTTTGGAGCCCTTCCCACTTTCCACCCGCCCACGTGGCCCATACTTAGGACACCCGCTGGGGAATCAACCCATATATTTTGCGATAAGCAAAAATGGGTTAACTTTACCCTATCGAAAGATAATGTGATACTCAATATTCATAATTCAGATGTCAAGTAAATCCATTCCTCTCATCTTAGCTGCCCACCATCTGGGTTTTGCGTATTATGAATTCTACTGCATCATCCTCGGTAGTTTTCTTTGGAGGAGTCTGTAAAAAATAAATGCGAATTATTATTGTTGGGTATCTTCGATTTTGCATTCCGGCGAGCACTAAATTTTTTGGGTCACATATTTAGAATACCCGCTGGAAAATTAACCCATAATTCAGAGCAATAATTAGTTAACTTTATCCTATCGGAAGGTAATGTGATACTCAATATTCATAATTCAGACGTAACGTAAATCCGTTCCTCTCATCTTAGCTGTCCACCATCTGGGTTGCATATTATGAATTCTGCTGCATTATCCTCGGTAGTTTTCTTTGGAGGAATCTGTAAAAAATAAATGTGAATTATTATTGTTGGGTATCTTCAATTTCTCATTCCGGCGTGCACTAAATTTTTTGGGGCACATATTTAGAATACCCGCTGGAAAAAGACCCATATATTTTCCTGTAAGCAATAATTAGTTAACTTTATCCTATTGGAAAGTAATTTGATACTCAATATTCATAATTCCATTTCTCTCCTCTCAGCTATTCAACATCTGGGTTGCCGTTAATAAATTCTACTTAACTGCTCCATGTCATCTTACGCTCGCATTAGTGTCAGCCAATGGTTTCTTTCCCGAATATTCCCTAGTTGCAGACAGTTTTCTTTGATGAACCTGTAAGACGTTTGTTACATTTTATCAATCACTCAGTACTCAGTAATCACTGAACGGCTGAAAAATACCATTATAACCCACCTCTTTTGGTCATTTGTAAACAAGTATTTCCTATACCCAGCAAAGTTAAAAATTAGGGATATTTTTATAACTGGTCAGGGAATGATTTTTTTTTCTAGAATTTATTAAGTGCAATAAAGGAATAAGCTTAAAACGGAAGTTTATAGGGCAAAGTAAAAAACCACTTCATTTATTTCATTTTCTGTGTATTATAGAGTATATTTCATTAGGCCTATCCTAAGTTTTATAAGTTAACATGTTAACTCACACAGTGCAACTGCCAAAATTTTACTTTCGTCAAGGAAGAAACCACAACGTTAAGGGAAAACGAACATGAAGCAAGCGAGGCTCAAGATAAGTTTGTAAAATCAGCTGGTGGTTTTGCTAAACGAATTTCTTAGGCAAAAACATGTAAAATACTTTAACTTTACACTGGAGTTATTAAAATTCGTTTTAAATACTTTAGGACTACTTACACTAGAACAATAGGCCTAGGCTATTTTTATCCTT
Organism: Ectobius pallidus; assembly: GCA_964059195.1. Classification (NCBI taxonomy): domain Eukaryota; kingdom Metazoa; phylum Arthropoda; class Insecta; order Blattodea; family Ectobiidae; genus Ectobius; species Ectobius pallidus. The sequence continues at coordinate 156,952,107 of CAXKWD010000001.1, read as the reverse complement.
GCCCGTGTAGATTTTTTTGGCCGGATTCCTTCTTCGTTCTGCAATTTACACACACTCGTTGCTATGCAACGTACATTTTTATGTTTATTTCATGCAACAGTGGTCTAAATTATAGTATAAATGCGGTTTGTTGTGCAATGCATTATTATTAATATAAAACAATATGATTGCTTGTTATAAGTTACTTCCTTAAAAAGAGAAGCACAACAAAACAGGAGGAGGAAATGCTGCTGCGAGACTTACTGACAAAATTATAATACTATTGATGAAGCTTTTGAGCTGGTACGCATTCCAACAACAGAAAATATTTCACAAACATAATTTGAATAGCCCTGTCTGTTCTTAGCATTACGGAAAGCTATATCGGAGGGAATATTCTCGCCTTCCACCGCTTAGACCCGCGATCGAATCTCGGTGGATCCATGTGGAATTTGTGGTGGACAAAATGAGGTCGGGGAAGGTTTTTTTTCAGGTTGCTCCTGTTTCCCCTGCCATATATATTTCCACCAGAGCTCCATTCATCATACTATGACCATTGGTTGCAATAAAGGAATTTATTTATATTGGAGGGAGTATGGGTTAAATTTTAACGCAAGTGGGATTTCTGCAGCAAGTGTGCGGTCTATTAAATGTTACCGTCACGGATTTGATATTTACAGTGTGTCCGAGATAAATCAAATTCGGCCTATGTTTATGTTCCATAACGTACTACAGTGGAATTCCCATTATCCGGATTAATTAGGGCCGGAATCGATGCGGATAAACAGATATCCTTGATAGTTTTATAAATCATGAAAAAGGCCACTTCTTTAAAACAAAAACTAAATTGTACAGTAATTTACTTACATAAAGTACCACATCTTGAACATATCGCTCAGATTGAGTTGTTCTGCTGTCGATTTTGTCAACTAAAAGTATTGCTTTTCTGCAAATAATCGGCCCTGAAAGAGGGTTTCCCATATGCTCGGTGCTGCAAAAACCACCTGAATTCGGCCTCAAAGCGATCCGGATAATTGTTGATCCGGATAATTCTTGATCCGGATTGTTGGAGTTCGGATAATTGAAGTTTAACTAATTGTATATCTGTATTTGATTCGTAATGTACAATCAACTTCTGAAACTGTTGCGCGATTTCAAGCGGATTTTTTAAGAAGAGTGGAATCTTAGAACTACGACATATTACACTAGTACATGAAACAGTATATTCATGGACTGAACCTTAAACTCGTTCCGCTAATATTATGAAGTTATTATGTATGAGTTGTGTCTAGACTTGCTACGTTTGTTCCGCTTGATAATCATAAATCTCTGCACAATGAAACAATTTGTTAAGGCTTCATAAGAGTCATGTATTTATACTATAAGGTTTCTATTTTAATGGCATATGGTGGGGAGCGCTTAATATTCACATGCTCTCAAATTTATCTGACCGAACTGAAGTTCGAAAATAGGAATGGCTCAGATTTGAAACGTTGTGGCATTTTTATTTTTAAATCCTCAGTTATGTTGTTCTGCTCGTTACGCCGTCAGTTTTATATTTTATTAACTGGGTATGTGTGCAAAATTTCGTACAAATTGGTCAAAAAATGTAGAATTGTATAGGGAACATACATACATACATACATACATACCCACATATCCACACACTTTCGATTTTATATATTAGATATTTCTGTAGTGACCTTTATTTGTCTGAGTAAACTTGGGAATTTGAAAATATCAACAATTTCCCATAACGGGTCTATTAGGATATGAACAAATAACACTTCCACATTAATTATCAATATTTTCACTACCACAGACGTCGTCCATCTTACAATTTTTATAAAATCAGAAATCAGATGGAGTATTTCTTTGTATAAAATGTGAGGAACATTTATCTATGTTAGGATTGTCATTTACGGAAACCAGATGTTCCACTGAAAATTTCTTCCACAAGGACTTAAAGAGTCCCGAAATTCCCCACTTGGAGTCGAACCCGGTCCGCTGCGCGAGGAGAAAGAACATATCCCCTATGACAGCGTTTCTCAACCTTTTTGAACCCGAGGACCTCTAAAATGTCTAACAAGTTTTACGGACCCCCACATTTAAATCCCATTTTTAAAAGTAGGCTATATGTAGGCCTATATTCTTAATATTTGGGGTATTAATTATAGGTCAATATAACAAATAAATCTAAATACATAAAACCCTTCTTAAGAGAGCGCCTCTAATAACAAATACCGACAAAGTCTTATTTTTCAGGGTTTTGAATGAAAGAGGGAACCATAAACGTCAGTGCATCAGGAGTTTCAAACTGTGGTTCGTAACTGCAAAAGTAAGGAAACTTGCAATACGACCAGTATTTTCGAAGATTTTAAAAACTTTGACATCTAGTGTCCATTTTATGTGAAAATTTTTTACTTCTTTACTTTCCACTTGCTTTATGATATTTTTCAATTATGTCTGCGGACCATCTGCACCATCTTCACGGAGCACCAGTGGTCCGCGGACCATAGGTTGAGAAACGCTGCCCTATGACACAACAGTGGGCATTATTAACGTAATTATTGATAATATTAATTAGTGCTGTTGAAGGAGAGAAAGAAGAAAAAAGTATGATAACAAAAGGGGCAGTGCCTGCATTTTCTGAAGAAACTAATCAAGAAGCTAACTTATGTAGCAGATCTTGCTATTCGGGGACATTATCTTAATTGTCCGAGGTAAACCTGTGGCATGTGAAGAATGCTACGTCTTGGTATACGAATTTCTCACAAATTATGCCGGCAGACTTCCTGCGGCGAACAGCTTTACAACATTGTACAAGACTCCATCACGTTGTAATTAAGCCGACCCGTGCTATGCGGGGAAGATTGATTGAAAACTCTCAGCTGGGGGCTTGAACCGCACTAACGTGCCCAATCAACACTCATGTTTGAGAAATCCCAACTTCCTGAGCCGTTTAAACTAAACTAAACTCCGTGGCGCTACATCCCTGAAGGGACTAGGCCTACCACCCGACCACTGCGTCATCTACTACAGACAGATGGCAGGATTGGGAGTATGTGGTCAGGACATCGACACCCACGGGCGTTAATGGTGGTTTCCATGACCGTCCTGAGCTGTTTGTCTAAATTAAATACTTTCTTTCAATGCAGCTTACCTAGTATCGCGGAGTAACTGTGCCAGGTAACTCTTATACCCAGGGCAATAGTAAATAATAAATTCCTTCCTCGGGTGTAGGCTATTCGTTGCTAGGCAATAACGTAATCCTGTTTTCTGTTTTGTTCATTTGCATTGTTATTGCCTTTAAAAAGTGTGGAACTTTATGATTGATAGGTGAAATATTCTTCTTTTTCCTTCAATTATAATTTTGGCTTAGGATAAAAAGCACAGCAGCTTGAAATTACTTTGAAAATTATACATGAAAATACATGTAATTTAGGCATATAATGTTATGCATAGTGAAACATTATGAGTTACCATGTGTGCTAATAGGTAGAGAACGCATTGTGTTTAACCCTGAAATTTCTTGTCGACTTCTCAACATTAATGCACGTCTTAAAGGCCCCTGAATCCCAAATGATATTTTTATAAACATGCCTATTTGTTTATGTGTTTATAAACAGCATAATTCGAGAACGAAAAATTTGGGTTAGGTAATTCTGCCTATGTGACGCAAAGATCGGTTACGACTTTTATTGCGTTTAATGTAAGTTTACATGCTAAAGAAGATTTTGTTTTCTTTTTCTACTGGAAATACATAATATGCACAATAAATTATAATGAATGTTATGTGTTACATTATGTGAGTTAAATTTTTTATTATGTTGAAGAAAAATTCAGGGAATCAAATTTATTTTAGAAAGAATGTTTACTAATTTTTGGTATATAGTGGCTGCTATCTATAAAATTATTAAATAAAATTATTTTCAAATCAATTAAATAGTTTATTTTTGTGAATCATGTTATTAAAACTTTATATTTCTAGGAAGGTCTATCAAGTTTGTCACTATCAGGGGTTGGATCCAGAACTTACTGAAGCGGACGCGACATAAAGAAAAGATTTCAAATACTGGGGAGTGGGAGGACCCAAGAACAGGGGTTCGGGGCACCCCGGAAAGTTAAAAAAAGATTATGTGTAATATGATAAATTTTTAGGTGCTCTGAGTGTTGCCTCCAAATTTCTCAGCACACTAAAATTCATTTCTCCAGGATTTTAGTTCTTTTGAGAAATTAATTAAATACCAAACTTATTACCAACTTTAGGTAAATGCTGGTCTGAAATAGTTCACAAGAAATGAATTAGTCGTTTATAATAATAATTAAGGATAACGAACTCGAACAACTGATCTCTTGTGGATTGTCACAGCTAGTCTACCAGAAGTCTAGAATATACAGTAGAGTCGCGATAATCCCAGTTAATTGGGGCTGATGGTACTTCGGATTACATAAACTCGGATTACACGGAAAAAAAGGAAAATAACAGAATTTTAAACTACATACATATGTACATAAAACGAAGTCAAATTTAATGTGTAGATATTATTTATTATTTATTTTATTTTATTTTATTTGCTTTCTTGATTACAAGATTGCCTGAATGACAAAGCTTACTGTGCTTCTATTAACAATGAAGTATAACACACCCAACAGTTTGAGAAAAATTCAACTTAAAGTTAGAAGTTACCAGATATTACGAATTCAATAATTGTATCATAATTGAAGTAGATAATGCATAACTTTAAAAAAAAATCAATTATACAAGTGATGGCGCAATAATGAGACAGATCCCTTCAGTGCCAGTTTCGAAACTTGTAGAATGGTGGAATTAGGAATCCCTAGTCTCTTGCACACAGTCACGAAAAAAGATGGAATGCTGCCCCGTGCTCCAATCAGAAGACCGATGACTTCTATTTTTTTAAGTTTGTATTTGGCCATATAATACGGTGTTGTAGGCTGATATATGGCTTGCTTCTCTTCATGAACCTCCTGAGGCTGATTGAAATGAGATTCCATTCTTATTGTTGGGTCGAGGATGTAAGCAGCAGCAGAGTTCTCTTTGTAGGCAATAATGTCAATACGTCGAACACTTCCTTTCTCTGCTAAACCATGAACTTCTTCATGGACTACATAGCCAACTTGCCGGAGACCGTTTGCAATGACAGTCCTGATGGAGTGGTGTCTCGCATTGCGAAGTGCATTACCATGGTGACAAGAACCAAGAACATGAGCTAATGTCTCGATCTCGTTGTGACAGTGTCGACAACGGTTATTATCTAGGCTCCTACCAGGAATGGCACGCACTGCTGTTACATTGCCAACCATCTTAATTGCATCTCTCCACTCCGAACAAGTTAAGCCTTCGTGGTGGTAAATCCATCTGTTAGCTGGAGTACAGATACAAGCCTCCCTGTATGTTGTCAACGATAAAGGTACTTTATTTTTAAAAATTCTCCTTAAGCCTTTGTATATATTTTTTTTAATTTCCTGTTTTTTGCATCTCGGATTATCGAGGCTCGGATTATCGCGACTCTACTGTACCGGAAAATACTATTCATCTTAGGCTACTTTTTACAATCCTCAGGTTGAAATTATGTGCCGAGCACTTTAAAGCTTTTACTTTATTTAGTTTCGTACTTAATTAAATTTAAATGTTATTTTATTAGGTAATTATTTTCGACGAATAAAGAACTCCAATCAACGAAAAAGAAAAATCAAGGGGGCGCGGCCCCCACGGCCTCCTCCCTGGATCCGCCACTGGTCACAATCAGATTATATTTAGAAGATGCTTTCAATTATTTTTATGCCTTATGGTTGCCCTACACGAAGCAATTCCGCTAAGGTGTTTTTATTCTGTTTGAAGGCAAAGAACCGCGTAGGCGCCATTAGATTTATAGCTAAAAAATGTAACTTATGAGTGTGAACAATAAATTAGTTTTCAAAGCAACTGCTAAATTTTCTTCATAAAGCACAATAGTTCCGTTGTTATTAATGACCAGTTGGATGGTAAACAAAAGAACAGTGCTGTGATCACAGTGAGCAAACTTGTAAATTGCTGGATGACTTAATCTGTTTATTCATGAATCGGGATAATTTGATATAATGCATGGCCTGAGAAACTTGCTCACCCAACATGTTATAATGCTAATTACTGTGCTCAGGGTTTTTGCTGAGAGGTTTGTTCAGCGTTTTCATGGTAGCATTCGGTGACAATAAAACAAAGTTATGTGCCTGTGGTTAACCAGTTCGGTGGTCAGGGTTACGAACATCCGGTTTTATTAACTTCAACTTGTTGTTTAAAGGTTATAAATTATAAAGGAACAATTCTTTGTTTATACAGCTATAAGAAATATCAAGTCATTATAACAAATTAACCAGGCCCCGTTCCTTAATAAGTACTTAGCTTATGCTATTAGTAGGAATTTCTTATGAATTTATAATGGGGAAGGAGAAAATAATTTAGTTTAGAGAACTTGTATTTGATGCTGTAAGTGTAGTCCCAGAATGTTGAAGTTTTGGAAAACTTTTAGTGGGGGATCATATTTTGATAATGTTTTTTTCACAGAGATTATAAATAGACAATTAGTTTCCTATGGTTTCTGAGGAAAAAATATCAAATTGTTATGCTGACTTCCACATGAGTTAGCAGTAAGAGAACTTACAATCTTACTTTTCTGAATCCAATCTCAGCGTTCTCGTCACATTTGCATTCGCATCTTCTTTGATAATCACACGGCCTTCAGAAAATCTTTTATGCCAGGCATAAACCTGGATTTTCCATTGCTCCTCCACAATAAGCATCTTGAAGCATTCTTAATATCTCCGAAGGCGATTGGTGTAACAAAACACAAAATTTGACATTTGCGCTTTATTCTGTTCTCACATTCTAAAATTCGACGAACAACTGTCACACAAAAAGCAAAAGCCAGTTGCCTGGCAATAACAACAATGACTCTGCCTGTATGCTGTTAATTTCATGAGAGTAGTGGTCAGACCTTTCACTTCCTTCAGGAACGACTCGGGTAGGAAAACCTTAACTACTTTACATTTTCAAGTCACATCACGAGCTAACTAGATAATTATATAGAAATAAAATAGGCCTATGACATTTTATGAATTGTTGTATCAATAATTTTTTCATAAAATAGTCAAGTCTATTAAAATATGAATTGAGTGTGTGAGCATCATAATTAAATTTTCTCCCACCGTCGTGAGCCTTGAATTTATCAATTGATTCTTAAATTCTCATGATATTTTCAATTCTTTTTCTTCCAAACATTTCGCCACATTTTAGAGCCTCTTCATCGGTCCCAGTGGAGGTAGAAGATTCTGCTATTCAGGGATGTCAACTACCAAAGCGTTAATACGGTATCCGGAACCTTCTCTCTCAACCACGATGGTTCCTCCATACCAGTAACTGTTAGTAGTGTAGGTAACCGTCATTCTTCCAAACTCTATTCAGTTGTACTATTGCTTAACCCGTTGGTTGTAATTATTCATTCACAGAGTATCTTGTACTATATCGAATGCTAACTGACCAAGAGCGAAAGTGATTCCTAGTATTCAGTGATTACAGAACCTTACTGATTATTCAGTCATCAACTCATCAGTAATTTCCCCCGGTCAAGCTTCGGAAGTTACGGTTCCAGGGGCACTAAACTTGTAACTTAATAGAATAAAGGAGGTCATGATCCATTATCAACAGATGCTACCGGCAAGAAGTTGCGACCTTCTCAAATATGCCAACATACGTACCACACCTATTTTCGGAACAGGAGAACCGGAATAGCTTCCGGAAAGATTAATCATTTTTTCCATTAGTGAGAAATAGGATTTGGAAATCTGTAATGACCTAAATGTTTTAGTTATTCACCGGCATCATGGCCTAGTGGTCACGATTTCTGCTCAGTAATCATGAGGCATTGGGGGTCAAATCTCGGTCTTGCCATTGGCCTATTTTCTTTTATAGATTGACTCCCGTCTCAGTCGTGTTCTAGTTAGTTTGCAAAGATTAGCTTAAGGACCCTCTGGTACCTACATTGGTATTCAAAGAAAGAAAGAAAGAAAGAAAGAAAGAAAGAAAAACCATTCGTTGATAAGTAATTTTGTCTTCTTTATTGAAAAAAAAAGACGTAACGGAACATAGTCCTTTATTTTGTAACAGTATCAATAGCAATACTAGCGATGATAGACTGAAGAATAAGGTTGGATAGCCTACAACAAGCATTACCTAGCTACTAGTAGGTGGATGTGAAGGTATCATCACTGACTCGCATTCCGGTTGCCCTACGGATCACCAATCATTTGGGATCTCCATGAAATGTAACATTTTCTATAAATTATTTGTCAGTGGAAAGAGTGCTAGTGTATTCTGAGATGACGTATTTTGCTAATCATTTGTTGTTATTATTAATATCATTGTTATAATTGTATTTGAATAATTATTTGCTAACCGCTTTTATCTTAGAAAGTTATAACTTATAACTTCATCAGCTTCTTATAGAATAAAAGCGCAAGTGAGTGTTGTCGTATGGTCCTACAAAATACTTAATTTCTCATAATTTATTAAAGAAAATAGGTAATGTGAAAGATTACTGACTGACTGACTGACTGACTCTGTCCTATATCCCCAGTGTCTGGGCGAAGGGCCTCCAAGTGGAGGTTTCTGATACCTATGTGAATTTTGTTACGCTTATTTTCCGAGAGAGGGCAGAGGGACAGGTGGTAAGCCCATCGCCTCACAACGCTCCAGGGGACGTGAAAGGCCGTGAATTTTTTGTCCAGAGGCTCTAATTTACGCTTGGAGTTCTTTAATGTGCCGTAAATCTACGACACGGGCCCTCCAGCTTGAAGTCCTTCCCGGATTTTTACGTCCGGAAAAATTCATCGACCGCGGCCGGGTTTGAGCCCGCGACCTGCGGATCTAGAGGCGGGCACGCTACCCCTAGACCACCGCGGCCTACTACAATGATTACTGGTTTCTTTAATTGAAAGTGATAGTTAGAAGTAATGACATTTGCGAAATCGAAGTTAGCGGATAAGCCTAACTATCGTGATGGATGGAATAACTGGCGTTACCTATCGGAACCTTTTTGTCTTCTTTTTATTTTTCAGCGTGGATTGGTTTCACTTCATTAACCATGCACACAGTGTGGTGTACCAGATCTATCAAATTCCATGTCCTCGAGGATATTAACTGTTTATATTTCAATTTCACCTGCGCGGTTTCTTATTCATTGATGTTCTTATAATAGTATTCATCAGAACCTTGGTTCGAAATGTTAATAAACTGGTCTGCAGGATTTTGATGTGCCCATCCATCATGGGGAATATACAGTACTGTGTTTTATTTACCCCTATTAACCACTGGTTGCTTCTGAATGTGGATCTGGAGTTCCTGGTTCGATCTATGTACCATCTTGGAATTTTCTGAAGTGGGGATGTCTAGAAAGATATAGCCTACATAGAGGAGCTACTTGATAATGTCACTATTGTGACCGCGTCAAATACGGCTGCGGATTCGGCACCCTGACCACACGCGCCATCAATCCTGCCTTCTACCAATAGCATTTAAATACTGATGTTGAGAACTCACCGGTTGGATGGTAGATTCTGTTCATTCTAAGGAGAAACGAGGGTGTATCGAAAAGTAACGCACAATAATTTTTTTACAAAAAGTTTAATAGGTACAATTACAAACCATTGCACACATGAAGGCACATGTTTTTTCTATTTTTCTATATAGTCGCCAAGTTTCTCAACACATCTCTTCCATCGTGATACCAGTTTCAAAGTACCCTGTTCATAAAAGTCCGTTCGGTTGAAGTATAGCCATCTGCGGACTGCTGTTTTCACTTCTGCACCTGACGCAAAGCTTTTACCGGGCAGAATTTCTTCATGGGACCAAACAAATTAAAGGCCGACGACAAATTTCGCCCCTATGTTGCTGCAGCTGTTCGTGAGAAAATCAACAAATTCTGTTGGGAGGTGCTCGAGCATCCTCCATACAGTCCAGACCTGGCACCGTCAGACTTTCATTTGTTTGGTCCCATGAAGAAATTCCAGGCCGGTAAACGCTTTGCGTCAAATGCAAAAGTGAAAACAGCAGTCCGCAGATGGCTATACGCCAACCGAACGGACTTCTATGAACAAGGTATTCTGAAACTGGTATCACGATGGGAGAAATGTGTCGAGAAACTTGGCGACTGTATAGAAAAACAGACAAAAGATGAACCTTCATGTGTGCATTTCTTTGTAATTGTACCTATTAAAATTTTTGTAAAGAAACAAAAAATACATTGTGCATTACTTTTCTATCACTACATTGAGCTCGGGTTTTAGTTTATTCAGGGATTATGCCTTGACATTGTTATTTTCAGTAAAGGCTAGTTTACACGATGACACTAGGTTTCGTAACCACTTTCATGAAAGTGATTTCGTGAAACTAATTACACACGTTTTCTTTCCAATGCAACCGCACATTTCATGTTATTTCTGAAGTTCAAGTTGTTAAAAGATCATATAAACGTTTGAAACACGTATGAATACAGACATTCACAATTTCCTCTCTTCCCCATTTCATTTTACGAAATGCGAACAAGCTAAATAAGCGTATAATCTCAAAATTACGATTATAGTTTCGTGAAAAGTTGGAATCAGCCGAAACTGCGTAGTGTCGTAACCACTGCCTTCTAGACTGTGTCGTAACTCATTGTCGCAAGTACATCTAGCGCTTGCGCATTCAAGTAAAAAACAGTTGCGAAACTCAGTTACGAAACCTAATTTCGTCGTGTAAACTAGCCTTAAAGTCTTAAAAGCTTAACATTTCGTTATTAATCACTGCATAGGGGACTTAGCAGAAAGCAATCATTCTGTGTAGAATGATGATACCCTTGATTCACTATCATTCTACTTAGAACAACTTTCCTCGTTTTAAAATTTCCCCAGTATAGGATTCTCTGATTGATGTCAACGTTGAATACGTAATTCTTTCCCAGCGGTGAAGGAAAGACTTTATCTATGTTTTCATATTTATTTCTTTTCCCTTTATTACTATGAAAGTCAAGCCTCTAACAGAAATGAGTACCAAGAGTAATCCTGGGGGTAAAAGCGGCCGGTGCGTATGGTTGACAACCTTACCACCTTCACGTTTCCGATTGTCTAAAAAATTGGGAGCCTCAAACTCCTGGAACCCTCTGGGCCTCTATGGCCTTTAATAGGGAACACTTATTTTACTTACTATGAAAGTCAGCGTCATACAGACTTTGCCACTCAGGCCGATGAGACAGATAATATTACTATTATCAAAAGGAGTTACTATTAGAAGTATTCAAAAAGGACGACCTCGGAAAGAACCGAACACGGATCTGGCTGGGTGCGAAGGCTGCAATCATTGTCATTTTATGCTTGGAGTCAAGCGATGCTGCCAATCATTGGGAGCAAGGAATACCACTACACCCTGCGATTAATAATCGAGATCTCTGCAGGGCCACGAGCCGACAGAGGCTGATTCATAGCACCGAATAACGTTGTTAATTCTGCGGTTATCTGTGATGTACGGTCTTGGTTTCTTGACAAGTGTCCTCAGTGATAACATTTAGCCCGTACAGATCTCATTAGCATATTCATAGTCACAGTGACATTGGCCTTTCATTGATGGATGTATTCTTGTGTCTACTTTGAAATGAGTTTGAAGATTACTAAGAGGTATAGCTTTAGTCATGGAGTTCTTTTGTCGGGTGGAGTTCTTGGGTTTTCTAGGACCATGATGCGCCAAGATTTTAGACTTCGGAACATGAAGGTGGTAAGAATGTCAGCCTTACTCACCATCCACCTTAATCCCAAGGTTGCACCTAGTAATTTTATTTGTAAGAGGTTGTGTCAACCCCAGGAAAATATTTCCAGAGCTGGGAATCGAATTAAAACCGTTCTTGTTGGTATCTATGGTTATTAAGTAACAGATGTGTTATTGCTAATTTCTAGGGGTAGGCATTTAATGACCATAAAATAGTGAAAAAATGCAAAATAAAAAATGCATTTATGTATGTATTTATTCAATGCAATTGGGTTATTACCCGGTGGCAGCGATTCCTAATACAACAAAACTACAACTGAAACTATATTAACACTTTAACGAGTAACATACACATTTTCAAGGAACATCACATGAACATATAACATTTCATAAAAACAAAACAAAAACACAAAAAACCATTACATAAGAAGGTAGACTAGCATTACTTAGTACACAAAGACCTTAAGTGATTCTTAAATTTCTTCAGGGAGGGAGGGTTTCCCTGAAAAGCTGCTACAGGCAAATCATTCCATTCCCCAATGGTTCTATTTACAAAGGAAAACTTTCCAACATCTGTTCTATACCTTCTACCCTTGATTTTGAGGGAATGGTCACCTCTTCCATGATATGATGGTTTTTCCAGTCTTTTCCCAACGTCCCTCCATGCCCTAGAACCATGATAAGCTTTGTATAAAGTACATAACCTATATATCTTACGCCTGTCTTGCAAGAGTTCCCATCTTATCTCCTGTCCACAATATTTACCTCTTTTTATGAATTTTATGACCTAAAGAAGTGAAAAAATGACACATTTTTTTTTACATTACCCTTAGCGAAAAAAAATTCTTCCTGAATACGCGTGCCAATCAAATTGCCCCTAGCAAATTTGTGTCATTTAAAAATAAAGTAAAAAAATTCTTTATTGCTACAAGACAAACTGTTTACAATAAACCTGAACTAAAATGAACTATGACACTTGGCGGAGATTCTAAAAAAAAAAAAAAACGATTGTCTGTTGTCTGAAAGTAATGATTTGCATAGGGAAAATCTCCTTTTTACAGCCACTGAAACATGGCCTAAAAACGCCGAAAATGACCTAAAAATCGCACCAAAAATTACCTATCTCTTGAAAATGACGAAAAATGCCTAAACAAATTGGCCTTATTTAATCAACTATTTCATGATAAACATTTCTATGTACTCAAGCTATCTTTTAGCCTTCATATAAAAAATATTAATCTTTTAAAATATTCTGTTAATATGATAATAACCTTATTGAAGTATACACCCTATATACGAGTATAATATGTTATAGCACTACTATAAGCTACTCAGCTACTATGTGGGAGTGAAAGTTCATTAAGGGGAAAGAAAAGATGGGTGATCGGTAAATGGAGTTGTTTTGAGAAAGCCGCCTATTCTTTCTGCCTCGACTTTAATAAATAAACTTATTATATGAATAATTTGTGACCAAAAGGCAAAATAATTATTGCGTGAATTATTTTGGTTTTCTAGTATAATTTGTATCTTTGAGCAGAGTCATGCTTTTAGCATAGTTCCACTAGGCGGTGTTTTTAAAATAATTTTCAACATTTTTCTAAAAAATAAATTCCGTTATGGCGTAAGGAATGAATTCGATCTCCTCAAGCAGTGAGCCCGGGTTCGATTCCTGGTCGGGTGGGGTTTCCTCTGGAGTTTTTCTCACGTGTATGACTTGCCGAGTATCTTTAGGCCCTTGTGGTCCCCGGATATCATCTGGCCGTCATTTTCACCTTCTTCCCATCCTCGTTCAGAGTTTGTGTGTGAGCGACTGGTGTGTCTCGCCCTAGCTGTTCCTGTTGTCTCGGAGGTGGCACTGGCATTGACTGATCACTCGTTCGGAGAGGTCCTCCATGTCTTTGACTGGTCAGAAAAGTATGTATATGATCCAAAGATAATTGCCCTCTCGACAGGTCGCTGACCTGTTAGGCCATGGCGGCGTAGGCCACATAAACGTTACTACAACTAAAGAACTAAAAGAAAGAAAGAAAGAAAGAAAGAAAGAAAGAAAGAAAGAAAGAAAGAAAGAAAGAAAGAAAGAAAGAAAGAAAGAAAGAAAGAAAGAAAGAAAGAAAAAAAATAATAATTCCGTTATGGAAGTTCATGCTGACTATTTCTTCATGTTTGTAGATAACTATGTTTAGACAGTTTTACGCCTATATACTCCATTCGTAAACTTCTAAATGGAGTTTCTGCATGGAATGTAACACCTTGCTTGACAAGGCTTCTTCGTATGTCCGATGAACTATATTGCAGATAAAATCGCTACAAGACGATCTTGGTCTGGTGCAGTGATTCTATTCACAACTCCTTTTTACAAACAAACCTTATCAGATGATCCGATGACATTTAAGAAACAGAAGCCTTCTCTCTCACACTGTACTTTATTACAAACCAAATGACCATGCCATGTTATTATCATGACCTCTATTGTGTTCTTTATTTGCCTATCGGGTTTTAATATCTAAGTGTAATTGAATATGTCGGCTCCATTGTGCTTAATACACTTCAGGTAGCACAACACATTCAGATATCACTTTTTGGTAGTGTTCAGTAAGAAATAAAAACTTGTCGTTTAAGGACGAAATTTTTAAAAATCTGTATGACTACTTTAATTTTAAAAAAATCCTTACTTTTCAATTGAACCACTTTTTCATTAAATAATATTATTAAAATCTCATCTGCAATGTAGTTTTGTAACATCGTTATGTGTTTTTATTATCGATTCGAAAATCAGGCTAGAAACCTCTCATGTCGACCTGGAGAAGGACTTTCTTTGAACCAACCATTCCGTGCATTCGGGACAGCTACAGTATTACAACCGATTATTTTGGGCTGGCAGGCTCGTAGAATAATTCTGAAATTCTTTATTGACATATCTTACTTTAATATCGTGCTATGTCACCATGGTTTATTTAATTTCTTTTCCGCGTCTGTAATAAACTAATCAGACTTAATATTTGATCTTGTTGTCATATTATTAAAAAAACACAATGTTCGTTTATTTCCACTACAATATATATTATAAATAATTTGGCAGATGAAATCGTCTTATAAATCAGAAATTAGCACTGAAAAGTAAGAAATTAAATAATGATTAACATTTAGGCTATTGATATTTTTCATTCAATTTGCAACATAACCTTTTTCAAAGCAGTTTTTGTCAGTCTCCTTCAGTCTGCCTTCTTCTTCCTCCTTCTCGACCCTCAATTCAACACTTCTGTTGTAATTCTTCTGGCGTTCATGTTCTTTGGTCGAATTGCAGTCTTTCTTTCTCAGTTTCTTGTATTACAACCTTCTGTACATCCACTACTTATTTTATTGTAGGTCTAATGTTTCACATTCTTTCTTTTCTTTTGGCTGCATCGCCGTTCTCCACTAGTCCATCCTGAGTAGTTCTTAATTTGCATTATTATTAAATACCTAGGTATAATCAAACGCAATGTGCACAGAATTATTCTATCGTATATGTGAAGTCACTGACATTCAATTTCTGCATAATGTGAGATTGGTAGCGTTCTTTTGTTGCAGTCGAACTGGTGATATTCTTGCAGAGTTCGCGTTTTAAATTGTATTGATATACAGTATTTTTATGTCCCTATATTCAGCCAAAATAGTCATGCACATATTTTGTACAAAATTTCGCCTGATAATAGAATTTTAATTCCCAGTGGAAAATTTAAAACATAGGCTATTTTAAATAACTTAATTTCCTCTACCCAAAATATTCTAACAGCATCTGGATAACAAATGATTCATGGAATCTTTAGCTGATTATTACTATTACAGAATTTAATTGCTGTCATTATGTCGTTAAATTATCTTAGCATTAATAGAGACTTTACAGCCTTGTTTATTTTGGAACGTAATAACATACAATTTTCATCATGTAATGCTAATTCTCAGTTGAATTATAGGTTTTAGCTCAAATTGAAATACTATTACCTTAGGATTTATGTAATATGCACAGTCATATTTTGGCACGACCGGTTTTTATTTACACTAGAGGTTACGCGTATATTATGCTGTATTAACTTCACAGCAATAAATGTTAAATTATGTGTGGCGTGCAGTAAAACGATTATGAAGAACGTTTCCCTCCCACGCAAAAGTGTTTCGAGTCTATAAAGTAGCGGTATACAGTCGTGTCCTGCATATTAACAAGAATTGTCTGTTTTACTCGCTGTGAGCCTTCTGTGGAGGTAATCTTTGTTACTTAATTGTAGAATGGATCATCTAGATATATTAATTTATTTCTTCTGTAGTTACTTTTAATCACAAAGTTTCGTCTACATTGTCTACACTATTCACTGCAGATATGAGCTAAGGTGTGCAACTCAAAATAAAGAATGTTTACAGAAACAATTACAGGAACTGTAATTAAGTTGAGATGAAAACTCAAACGAATGTGATAAAACAACAAATATGCTATAATGACATACACACTTCTTCCACAATCTCTTAATCTAACTTTAAATGTGGAAATGTTTGAAAAGAAGTGTGATTATAATCCTAGAAAGAGCTGTCCTTTCATATGAGTATGATAAATGTAGTTGTACATTAAAAAGAAAAATGACGACAGGAGAGTAAAAAGTAGTGATATAATCCCGCGCCTTTGACGTTGATAAACAGGGCAGTTAAACAACAATAGAAATAACAGCTTGCACATGAGTGTGAAAACAAGGTTTTCATGTATTTCGGCAGTTCATAACCTTTGAGACGAGATGGCCGCCATTTAACACTTTGCTTTTTCTTAGTCACCTGTTATTCATCCTGTTGTCAAAGCATCTACCTGTGCCATTTCAAGAATATAAATGACATATTTTAGGATTAAGGCAGTTTAGATACTTGCTGTTACATTAAGCTGTAGGCAAGTAGTAATGCTGATCTATTGGGCGCTTCCAGGATTGATCCTCGGTTAGCTCTACGCTAACATTTGTGCCTACGGTGAAAATGGTCCAGGGTTCAAATCCTGCTGGGAGCCCCTACATTTCATGGAGCTCACGGCGGATCTAGTAGTCGCTGTTCATGGCTCATGTGGTACTTCACATTACAGTCAACTCTCGATATAATGCCACCATCCGTTCTCTAACATTTAGTGGCACTAAAACGCAATTTACTTTTTAAAATGAAAATGATATATTACAATGCTGTATTAATTTACTGTACTGTATTATGAAAGAAAAATTAAATAAAAGATAAATAAAGAACTTTAGCACAAAATAAAATACTGTATAGTAACTCAATTTATCACAGTAGGCCTATATGTCCATTGCTAGTACACAAAGGGGTTGAAAATCATGTGGGTCCATGTGAGTGATTAGCTGTAACTTAGTAACTGAGTATAGTGTTTAACAGCTGAATGGACACTGGACTAAAAGAAGTGAACGTTTGGAATGTCTCATTGTATGACGGGCTCTTTCTACGTGCTCCACCCTCACGCAGGCTATCTGTCAGACTTCTTAACATAGCTTCCTAATTCCACCGCACTACATTTACACTCACTTCTTGGAAATACAGTACAGTATGTTTATTAAATAATCTTCCTAACATTCACACTAGATTTAAAAGAATTCTGCAACTGAGAAAATCACTGCAAGCTGTATTTTGTAAAATTCTTGTCTTATATTCACTGGCACTAAAGGAATTGGCACAGTAACGAAGTTTCTTATGTATTTTATATGGAAGAAGATTAGTACACTTGCATTTATTGGCACAGTGCGAGGGTGGCATTGTAAAGAGGGGTATTATGTTGAGGGTTGACTGTACATGAATTGACTATTGTAAACGCTATGTTCGCAAGACGCAATCTCAATTCTCTGGGATATTTATTGATAATAACTAATTTTTAAAATACTCGTAATGTTAACTACGGCTATTATATCAGGATGAAAGAATGTAAGCAATAGCCTTATAAGTTGCAATATTCAGATACCTTCGTATTATTATTTTATTTTTTAATTGATGCATGGTAAACTTAACCTTGCTGGTATAATTTACCCAAGCAGTAAATTTGTTTTCCCATCCACTTAAATAGTAATACATGTCCTGCTGTATATTTACTTATATCGTGCATTGGTATTACGCAATGAGGTTCAAGTTGTATGCTTCTGTCTTGATTACAAGCTCACATTGTTACTTTTGCCTTTACATAGTTGCTTTTGCACTCTTCATCTCTCCTTGACCTCACAAACGCCCTAACATGAGTTAATGTATATTTCTTCATGACCCTTACTTTTTCTTGTGGATTGGCCAAGGACATTTTGAATTAGATTGCTTTTCATTTTATTTTGAGCTGCTGCCGTGAGTGTGAAGGTCCCAACAGGAAAGAAGTCTCTCTTCCGTGCTGAAGTTCCGGGGATCAAACTAATCGGTTCTAGTACAGATTTCCCCAAAATGCGAAACTTTTTTTATAGTTCAGTTCTGTCCTACAGTTTAATGAGTCCCACTTTGTTAAGGGGGTGGGTACAGCTTAATACCTTCAAAAAATATATTTTTCAAAACATTTTTAATTCAATACTTCAATTATTATTTAAGTTCATTTTGGTAAAAAAAAATATTTAAATATCTGCACTGGTTTAAAGTTATGATTTAAATACCCAGCTACTGATTTTAGTCAGTGCCAAAGGATGGAAAGGTACAACATTTTATATTGTATATTTAAAGCTTACTTCCCATAAACTAAATTTTTCAAAACTTGATTTCAAATAATTCAGAACCTACTGAGAAGATTCGAATTAATTTTTTGTGTGCATACTAACATACACATTACCTAGGGAAATGACCAGAATTGTGTCCATCTGTTTGATATATTGTCTGATAAATAATAAATTATAATCACAATTCCTAGGAAAAGTCTTACGTCAACTTAAAAAAATAAATTAAAAATATGATTTATTCAGTTATAAACCTGATTATGGTCATTTACCTACAATTAACATAACTATTCAAAATAAAAAAACCATAATTTTAATATCTTGAAAATTAGTCTAGTTACTATTGATAATCTTAATTCTAGCATAGCGGGTAGCCGCCATTTTGAATAATTTAATTAAGCATTTATTTTCATTTTAGGAACTTGAAAGTTGACTCATTACATTTAAGGAATATAACGTTTTTAACTGCTTAAATATTAATTTTATATCACTTATATATTACTGAGGAAAAAATTCAATATCTCTAATTTATTATTGAATATCCTGTACTAGATGGCACTTTCAATACTTATGTCCAGGGTTCGTATGTTTATAACTTCTCATATTTTTGTCCTGAAAAAATTAAACACGAATTGCTCGGTTATTATCCTAATCGGAACGTTCTTATTTTGCATATAAAGTCATATTGTGGTCGTTTTCATGATATTGATCATATTTTGGTCATGTTTGTAATTTAACGTCATATTTCAGTTATAACTTCGGTAAAGTAGCCCTATTATAACTTAGAGTATATTCTCTAAATCGTCGAGTTAAATTTGAAACTCATTTCAATAATTTAAAGTTTATCGCCAATTAATAGGTAACTTAATTTTAAAATTAATGCTCTGTTCAGATTTTATAGGGACACGCATGGTCTAAAGATTTTATTTGGAGCTGGTGAACTGAGCAAAGAAGAGCAAATTCTTAAAAAAAAAAAAAAAAAAAAAAAAAAAAAAAAAGAAGTTCATTACAAGTAAAACTGTAAATCACCTGTAAAATTGTTATAAAGTGATTATCTGATTGAATTCATGTGATGTAATAATTTAGAGTCATTAAATGTTTTAAATAGGAACATTTATTTTTAGAAAATTTATTTTATTAGGTCATATTTATGTTTTTTTAGTCATATTTGGTCCTTTTTAAAGGAATGTTTGTAGTATTATTTTAAACTTTTTTAGGTCATAAACATCCGAACCCTACTTATTTCTATAGCGGCAACCGTTATTTCACAGAACTGTCATGATCTCCTTCAGTTTTTCTTCAAACAAAGACTTATTAAAGTCAAGAGGAATATTAATTTACAACTAAGCATTTTCGACTATACTTGAAAGAATGGAAAAAAAAAAGTTGTTAAATGCGGCAAATCTTTACAAATTTCCAAACAGGGTGTTGTCATGCGTTTTAATGGGCCCACACCTGGGAAGGTATTAACAGTGAAGCTATTAAACCTGCAACTACTTGCTAATGAGGTTTATGGAAATAAGTGAGTGGTCACTTTGCGGGGAAACCTGTTCCCATTAACATAAACTGATACATAGGAGCTTGTGTCTTGACATTTAGAGTTGCTCGTCCCCTCCCTCACCGGCCCATGTAAGTTGTAAATTATCCCAACAGAATTCCGTTTAGTGTGATGACAACATTATGATGAAACTTAGGCTAACAGAGACAACAGTTTTGTCAGCATAAAATAACATATTGCTGTAATAAGCGTATTTCAATTTATCAGGGATGTTAAGTCATAAAAGGCTATGTTTTTATTCACATGTTTAACTTTCCCAACATTTGAAATAAATAATTTAAATGTGATTAATAATAAAGTTAAAGATTTTATCGTCGTTAAGACCTCTTATTCAGTTGATGAATTTATTAGATAAGCTATAAACCTATTTGAATTACTACAGGTCATAATAGTGTTATGTAAGCAATATTTAACATTAAATTGATTCTTATTTAATTACAAAATTGTAGATGTGTCATTTGAAAGCAACGGATTTTTTGGGGTGTAATTAACTGTATAATTATTTTTGTCGTAACGAATCCGAGGTAAGTTTTCGACTCTTAAAAATTGTTATATTTCCTGTTTATGTATTAGTATACAAATATTATACATATAAATTTCCAACATTATGTTATATCATGATAATGAATAGTGTACACTATATTATGTGTTAACACTATTAACCTTTGTCAAGTCAAGTGGACGAAAACATTTTTTATGAGATTTCGCTAATTGTTTGGCCCCTAAACTAATCCATAATAGCTAGAAAAATGGAAAGTTTATCTTCTTCGCAAATGAGCAAGACAAGTTTTGATTTTTAGATTAATCTGTTTAATGGATTCTATAGAATAGGAGTATTATATATTTTTTTAATAGAGAGCAATTTGAAACTCTGCATTCGGATAACTCCCACGTGCTTCATTAAGTAATATTAATTACTACTGTATAAGCGAAGAGTTAAATAAAACATTTGTTTTCACACATACAATTCAAGTAGTTTGTGAGTCCCTTTTTTCCATCTTTTCTGAATAAATCCTAACGGTATAGAAGTATTTATTTTAAAGAGTTAAGATGTGTAAAGCAGTATGATGATTAAGGTTAAAGAAAATATTCCAAATAAAATGTAAAATATTCTACAATATTTATAAAAAATAAAATAAAATCAAAATCATAATTATTGTGACAAACTTAGGACTGTTAAACATTCAAACACTGTAGGAAACGAATGTTAATTGCCGACACTCAGAATATTACATTAATTTAGCTAGGTAGATAAGAAACCGAACGGTGATTTTTATCTTCATAATTTTATAACTCAGTAATATGTTATTAATTACGTGTTACTTCTTAGATGTGTATTTGCTAACACATGAATGGAAATTTATAATGAAACTTCAAGTTTTAAATCTAGGCTTGTTCCTAACTATTATGCTTAACATAAACTTGATTTTTTTTATGATATGGTGTGGTTTAATGTTTTACACTTGGAAGCGAGGAAACGATTAATAATCCGCACTCATTAGTTATATTGTTAGGAATGGTCATGAGGACCCCCCGGGAACTCCGCGTGCTGTGGAAGTAGGCTAAGGAAGTGTGAGCACTGTGACCTTTTCAGTGGGCAGTGCCCCGCAGTAGGACTCAGCATTGAACTTTGCGATGAAGGCTGTTCACTCCTGTTTGTGTTATAATTATTATTCATACATGCGTATAGCGTTTCCACGTAGCTAATATTGCTGAGCTGAATCAGATACGTAATGGTTAAGATTCAATGTTTACACTTATTATTTTGATAATAATATTAAGCTTCTCAAGAAATATGAAATCCATTCCTTGACTATCCCCCAGACTGATAGAATTTAAAATAGAAAAATAAAATGGTCTGTAATAGGTCTACTAAAACAAGTGCGTCACGAAATACTTGATAGTAATTTATTTAACACTTTAAATCAGCGTTTCTCAACCTATGGTACGCTGGTGGTCTGCGAAGATGGTGCAGATGGTCCGCAAACATAATTTAAAAATATCATAAAGCAAGTGGAAAGTAAAGAAGTAAAATTTTTTCACATATTTCGTTATAATGACCTATAATATTAAAACCTCAAATATTAAGAATATAGGCCTTCTTTTAAAAATGAGATGTAAAATTAGGGGCCGTAAAATTTTTTAGACATTTTAGAGGTCGTCGGGTTCAAAAAGGTTGAGAAACGCTGCTTTAAATCATAGTACAGTATGCTAAGTCAAAAAGTTTACAATACAAATTTATGTAAAACACAGAGAAATAGAATTTTCCATGTAGGCCTACTCAGTCAAATTGTACAATGGATTATTGCACAGCGAAATATTTACATGAGATTTAACTTGGGCCCGAAACTTTCAATTTATAAAAATTTCCCGCGATAAATTGCTTTTCTGGGCTTTGAAGTCACTTCTGAATGTCGATATTGCATAAAAACCAATACCAGTAGCAGAGTTTAAAATATGGCCACTTTACGAAGGCAAGGGACGATAATAAGACGTGCATATGGTGCGATGTATGACAGTAGGATTGAATAAGTAGTTTTGAAGGCACATATGTTATTAAATTCCATAGATCTGGTAGTAAGTATTGAACAAAAATAATTTTGACATTCCTGATATGGAAACTATAAGACTTCACACCATACAGCAATCAGCAATAGGAAGCCCGGTGGAAATATTACTTCCTTTAATCAACACAGATCACATAATTACCATATCTACATTGTGGATCACGTCTTATGGATGATGAAATAAAAGTAGGTTGTTCCTTTGTAGTTTATGATAGTGAAAATGAAATTTATAACGAACAAATAAAATTGTAATCATATTGTACTGTGCTTTAAGCTGAAGTATTTGCTGTATCTAAAGCTGGTGTATAAACAAAAATCGAGTGCGTATATTTTGAATGATTCACAAGCAGCATTGAACTGCCAAAGTACATCTCTATATATATATATATATATATAAAAGGCTTTGTCCTGACTGACTGATTGACTGAATGACAGGAATCAACGTACAGCCTAAACTATAACAGGTAGAGACTTGGAATTTTAACAGTACCTTCGTTTCATAATGTAGGTGCTCACTAAGAAAGGATTTTGAAAAATTCTGATTCTAAATGCCAAAAATTAAATGTTTTTGAAAATACTTAATCCCTTTTTACATAGAATTATCCATTCCAAATCACAGAATATATTGTTGCCAAATGGTATCAGGTGGGCTTGGAAAAAACAAATGAAATGCACTTTTGACAAATAAGAGAAGTTATCAAAATAATTCATGTTATAAATAAATATTACAGAATGAAATCCACTAAAATAATGGAATCACATAACTTTCTCTACCCTGGACATAGAGAAAACAAAACGAGGTATGGTAATGTGTATATTATTATATTATATCGCAGGTTTTTGGAGAGAAAAGTATGAAAGTGATAATGCTTTCTGTTTAATTTCATCTCCAAAACGGCTTTATGGTAACATAAGAGTGGGAAATTTCCCGCCTCGATATTACAATTTTATGTTACAGGAATTTCTGTTTCTTCTTATTTAAACCTCTACCAGGCTTGCTGTGCACTGTACAACCGATGGGATGCAAAATTCTAGATCCTCTATGAGCCATAAAAAACTATATCAAGCGTTTTCTGAGGGAGTAGTTTGAGTGTAATAAGTCGTTCTTCCTATTTCAAATTATAAATGCCTATATAAGGACCTAGAATTTAAAATTGAAAATTCTTCATAAGCTAATTTCCAATTACAAAATACAAAACCCGGGCGACGCCGGGTCTTTTAAGCTAGTACAATTATAAATGCAAAAAATAGGCTACAATTTGAACGTGCTTGTGGCAACAAACAGAAACAGAGTTTAAATTACTGTATAACAATCGTATCAATTTTCAGTGAGTAAGAGGACACTCAGGTGTGATAGGAATGAACAAGCTGATCAAGTGGCTAAACTTGCAGTAAAATCAGACTTAAATGCACAATATGACAAATATCCAATATCGCATATTAAAAGAACATTAAGCAATGTAAAAGTAAAGTGCCATTCAGGCCATGGAGTCGCTAAGGGTTCCAGGAGGATGAGGCATCCAGATTTTAGACATTGGGCACGTGAAGATGGTAAGGTTGTCAGCCTTACACACCTGCCGTCTTCATCCCAGGATTGGTCCTGGTACTCAATTCTGTTAGAGGCTGAGTCGACCCCCAAACTATTTGTTTTTCATTCAACACTAGTAGCAATGTATAGCGCTACAGATAAGCTTCCTCTGGTTTCGAGTTGTGATGAATTGATGGCTTCTGGGGCAATATGTTTTTACATGCATTTTTTTCTTCTGAGGCAGTATGTCTTTACATATATGTTTTGCCTTAGGAAGAGTCCGTCACAAATTGTCCTGGTAAAATTATAGTTGTGGAGTTTTTAAGCTCTCAGAAATATAACAGTCTCTTGTCTGATAACGAGCTATTCCTGGATGAGCAAAAAGTCTGATCTATCATAGCTTGATTCAACTTTTTCAAATTGGAGTAATTAGTTCTACAATTCTTCTCAGTCTTCTCTTCGTACAATAACCTGTATGAATGATTAATGCGCTGTCCAGTATCTTATTAATTTCCCTAAGAAGTTTCTACTGTTGGATTATGATCATGTTATGCAACGAATCATTCTTATTGTTCACGTCATAAGCCCATACTAGGCCTATATGTAAAATTTTATTATATTAACCCCTACCCCTAACGCTACGTTATAGATGCTTAAAGTAATTTTTGAATAGCTTAATGGTATCGCCCATAACAAAAGAACGTCTTTCTTGGCAGATTGAAAATTAGCTTCAAAATGGTCCTAACTCTTCCTCATCACCCGAAATTGATATTTTATATTTTCTATTTCTTCAGTTTGTTTTCTGCACTGTAAAACACAACACCTAAAGATTACTAAAGTTATGTGTGGGCACCCATAATGCTCAGCTGTTAAGTATTAAAACAGAGTGACTTTCTGTTATGGGGACATTTTGTTCTATCAGGTTGTATATTTGAACGATCTTTGATATACTTCAACAGGCGAGTTGTAATAAGAGATGGTAGATTATTTTTCTGAATGACAATTAATTAAATAGAACTTGTAAGTGAAACTAGATCCACTGTATCTAGCTGTCAGTCCAGGGTGTATCTAGCTGTCAGTCAAAACCAGATGAGAGACCTTGCGAACAGTATCTTTATATCAATACGTGTGTGGCCCATTCATCGTTTAGGAAGCTATTGCAATTCAGTATTAATTTGTTCAACAGAAATATTACTTTTATTTTTACTAATAATATCGATGGACTTGCATGTAGCTTGTGAGGTTACAGTTTTGAAATAAATGAGTATCCATATAAATTGAGAATCCAGTCTGATATGCTGATTTGTAACGGTTTTTTTTTTTAAATTTACATAAGTAATACAACCCGTGTTTCACCTCAGGGTATACCACGGGATATTTATTAATTATTTACAACACACATTTTTTTTTAAACTGTCATTCTTTGAGATAATCAAAGATGGTATTCAGGAAGCTGGTAACGTTGACTGTGTTGATATGACATTGAAGCACCTGATGCAGTGGTAGCCTTTGAAGTACTGCAGGTCTTGCTTTGGAGAATAAGGTACAGTCTGTGAGGAGGTGAATTGCTGTTTGTACTGCTTTTTCAGGACAGTCGCATAGTGGTGAAGGAGCTTTGTTAATTTTATGAAGGTAAGATCTGAAATTTCCGTGACGTTTGCTCAATATTTTCGCATTAATGTTCATGTTAATGTTCTTAGACATACTAGTATAACATAGCACTATATTATTTTCTTTATAGATCTCAGTCGTTATTTAGGAAGATACATAGTGAGAAGTTCTGAAATCTGATGTCCCTTAAGGTGGTTGCAGAAATATCACCTCAAAGGCTATATTATGCACTTGGCTGATACATGGGAATCCCCCAAAAAATAACAAGTCATTGATGAGTAAGGTAGCTTGTGAACACTTTAATCGATATTCGAGATTCGAGTTCGAGATATTCTATGGTTTTTGTCAGAAGTTATGTAGAACTTATTTAAAACTAGGCTAAATATAATGCAACTTAAATCTACATTCAGCTGTGACGACATGTTTCCTATGCTTTCATAAAGCGCGTTTTGAACTTCAGTATACAGAATGTAAAAGAAAAGTGTATAAAATACTCAGAGAATGGATGTGTAAAGAATCGAAGTGCAAGGGATTTATTAAACATAGGTTAAGTAGTTTTAAATGGCCTCATGCCCAAAGCTCTTCTTTGCGTCAGATCTCATCATTTGAGCCCACTCTTTGCCAAAGAAAATAATTGTACTATAGTAGAAACTCTTCGGTTTGTAGCCAGGTGAGAAATTTGCCCTTGTCCGACGTTTCAGAGACCTTCATCCTCATGGATCACACTTCAGGATCCCTGGTGATGGGGGCAGCATCAGTCTCTGAAACGTCAGACAACAGCAAACTTCTCACCTGACTGCAAACCCGAGAAGACTTTCCACATATGATACGCCCGAAAAACCTCAAATCAATTGTATTATTGCTAATGCTACCGTTATTGCCATTATTACTTAATAAGTAAGATGACAGACAGGCGATGACTATTTTTGTTAATTCACAAACGAACTATTGCGGATGCTCTATTTGGCGGCCGTGGTGGATGAAAGGGCTAGTTAGTGGGATAATGATAAAACTGAACGAGAGAGCCCTGACAAAACCTAATAATAAGTACCACGTGTGCCCTCCGCCATGGATGTAGGCCTATAGGTAGCATACTTGCCTTCCACCCTGGCGGTCCGGGTTCGATTGCCGGCCACGTCTAGTGGGTTTAGTAACGAAAACGTCTAGTGGGTTTTCAGTAACGAAAACTCCCCGGGTTCAGGACTGGACATCACCCTGGAAAATTATAGGATATATTAAAATGCCTTAAATTAAAGTGGTGACTGCTGGAGTAGGGTATAGATCTATTGAGGTTGCAGTGTTGAGAAGCGAAGGGCTTACACTACCCTTCAATAATCGTATATAATCTAAGCCCTACGTGTTCCACTATATAAAAAAAATCATTCAAGATTTAAACCCACAAGCAAGTTTTTTGGAACGCTGTCTGCGAATACGTCTTGGGATGATAGAGACTTATAGAATTTGGCAGTGAAGGTGATGAAATATTCCAAGGCCCGAAACAGGATCTTGCGCACTAGCTCACCTTCAACAGAAGCAGGCAGGGGTTGAAATGATTTCCGTATTATTGTAGATAAGACTGGAGATTCCTACAAGAGGGCGTAAACCGACATTGTCTTCCTCCGCCTCGCAGCCTTGCCTCTTTGGCCCTGAATGCTCATCAGAACCATTCCTAAAATATTTTATGCTTATAAACACCAATGATCTTCTATATAATTTAATCGTCCTAATAAAGTACATTCTTTTTTGAACATAGTTAAGGATTGCGGCAAAGCTTCAGTTTAGTAAACAACTTCTAAACATTTTTTCGAGGACTCTGGAAATCTGTGCGATTTTCCTGGTTAGCATATTCTAAAGAGAAAGTTGTAAATAGCTACTAGATGTCAAGTGACTCTGATATTATCCTTTTACAATGCTACATCATTGGCAAAAAAAATAAAAAAAAAAAAAAAATCCCTGGTCAAAATTATTAACTTACTTCCTCTGCCATTATCGTAAGAACTACACGTAGAGGAAACATTGTGTTCGACTCGTAATTCGATGTCGTGTTTTCAACATAAATTCACGTTGGTCTCTTGAATCCAGGAGCTGTGTATCTGTGATCAACCGGGATAGATATCTTTTATGTGATACGAAGATTGGCGACGACTATATCTTCCTTTTAATGCTACCTTATATGAAGAAAACTTCATTTTTGGCAATTTTATCATAAAGTCTTTCATGTTAAAAATTAATAAAAAAGTAAAATAAAAATTACATGAAAGGTTGTTATAAGACATCCATTGTTCGCAGAAAATCAGGCTGTAACGCTTTAGTGGCAAACAATATAGGTTGAGGATGAGATAACGCACGTCTTATATCAGAATGTGAAGTGAGGGAGTTGTATTATTCATGTTTAAGACAAAGAAAATTATGTGAACGCATTTTACCAGAATTTTTTGGATTATAGGCTATATCCTTCGTGATTCGGGTGTGTCTCGTCCTAAGTGTTCGTGTATATCCTTCGTGACCCGGCATAAAGCTATCACTCATCCTGGAAAGCCCTTCATTTCCTTGTCTGGACAAAAAAAGTATGCATGTGATCCCTCCCTACAGGTCGCGGTCCTGTAAGGCACGGGCGGCATGGGCCGCCCAATCGTTTCTACAGCCGGGTACCTCAATGGTTACAATTGAGTAAAGTAAAGTAAAGTGCTCCCTATACAGGACATGGAGGCCCTAAGGGTTCCAGGAGGATGAGGCTCCCAGATACTAGACGTTCGGCACGTGAAGGTGGTAAGGTTGTCAGCCTTACGAATCAGCCGCCTTTACCCCCAGGAGGCTGAGGTTGAGTCGACCGCAGGGCCACCACAAGGATTAGGCCAATTGAAAAATCTCAACTACCTCATTCGGGGATCGAACGCAAGACCTTCCGGTTTGTAGCGCAGTGCCTCTTCCACTACGCCACGTCGTACCACTGTTACAATTGAGTGTGATTTGGATTTATTTTTAAACTAAAAAACATGATTCAAAATTGATACGCACTAGAACGTAAAGCGATAACTGCAAATCTGGTTTTGGAGGTGGAATTGCATTGCAGAGTACTGGTAAATGGAGTAGCGCGAAGGTTATCATAAATTGGTCGAATTGTAGTGCACAAAAGGCGAACCACTTGCAAAATTCCCGCCAACACTGCAATCATCATGTTGCTCACGTACGTTAAAGATTTAGAGATGAGAATCCAAGAAGTCAAGGCTTCTGCACGAGCGAGTGCAGTAAATTGTCTGACAGCAATTCATGCAATACAATTCACTTTATTCTTCAACTTTAGCAGCAGTAAGTAGTGGTCAGGAGAAAATTACTGTATTATTTACCGGTACTTGTTTGTTGTACGCTTCTGGAATGGGATGCAGAATTAAAAAAATAATAATATAATCTATTGAATGGAGCGTGCCTGGTGCGCTTCAGGCAAAGTTTAATATTTAAAACCATAAATCATCTCAGTAGGCATAATGCTCAAGTTGAAAATTTTAATAATTATTATAATTAGTAACTCTTTCTATGCAATTGTAAACCCTTGTTTAAAGAAGAGAAGATGTTCTATCTTTCTTTCTTTATCTTAGTTTTACCTCTCCCTTTTAGGATTTAAGGGACCCAAGCCGCCCGGGCCAAGAGAAGATTTCAACAGTAGTAAATCTTTACATATTAGAATGTTTACTAACAGTTAAAAAGGGATTGGGAACTTATAACAGTGGTCGGGTTATGCATAGCTACAACGCAAGATATAACTACTTTATCTCTAGTCTGAGCCTCTGGTAAGATTATCAAAATCGAAAAATTTGTTTATTTCAGTATCTTTGAATCTTTTCAACAAATTACCTCCAGACGCTTACAATGTAAATTTTACTAAATTAAGAATTTTTTAAGCAGATGGCTTGCTGAAAATCCTTTCTATGATATGGACGAAGACGCTTACAATGTAAATTTTACTAAATTAAGAATTTTTTAAGCAGATGGCTTGCTGAAAATCCTTTCTATGATGTGGACGAATATTTTGAACTTGTACATCACTCAATTTTTTATATTTTTATATTTTACTATTTGACAATGTCCATAACGTATCTTCTGTATGTTGATGACTGCAATTGATTAAATTAAATTAAATTAGAACTCTGTGAGTCTGCCGCGGTGCCGGCCTCTAGATCCGGAAGGTCGCGGGATCAAACCCGGCCACGGGGTTTTTCAGGACGTAAAAATCTTGGGCACGGAGTCCTCCGGGTGGGACTTTAAGCTGGAGGGCCCGTGTCATAGATTTACGGCACGTAAAAGAACTCAAAGTCCCTGGACAAAATTTCTCGACCCTTTCACGTCCGTGTTATACCTTAGTTTTCGGAGGGGGGTTAAGAGGCGATGGGCTATCCCTCTGCCCTCTCTCGGAAAATAAGCATAACAAAATTAGTATAAGTTATGTAATGAAACCTCCACTTGGAGGCCCAATGCCCTACCATAGGGGTTACAGAACAAATTCAGTCAGTCAGAACTCTGTGAACAGTAGACCTTGTGTCTCCCCAAAAGATGTAACGTCTGCACTTCATCTTGAAACGGATTCAAACAGTAAAAATCCTTACAAATAGTCGTTTTTAATGACTTCAACAAACATTCTTGCCTAATTGGAAGAGAATCTAACAAAGCCTTTGGTCGTTACTGCTTGAGAAACAAATTTACAGAAAAACAGACGAAATACCGGTAGCCTAAATCAATAAGAGTTACGTCAAAAATATATTGGAACAATGTTGTAAAAAATTGTACCCTCAAGGGTGGAAGTATTTTTCAAATTTTTATAACATGAACCATTTTTTTTTAGAATCGTTGAATGCTGTGCATTGGAATTGGTTGTTAACAAACCTATCAACTAATAGTTATAGGCCTAATAAGTACAGGGTGTTAATTAATAGCACCGAAATATTTTACCTGTCTATAGAGGGGACATAGACAAGCAACTTTTATTAGGAGATGTTTGCTCTATGGATTCAATTTTTCCTGTTATAGCTTAAAATCTCCTAGGGTCTCTCAGGGCCTGGCCGCCACTGACTTCTAACACTTGAAAAAATGTAAAACAAAAGAACTATGTTGTTAACACTGTAATTATGAGAGAAAAAACTAATGCAGTGGCGGCCAGACATGTGATTAGTCTGTAAATTTTGCAGATTATGAAAACTCTAAAACATGATACAGATGCTGATGAATGATTAAGAATCAGCTTTTTATCCATCACTAAGAAGACATGATGTCAATTTTAATTAATGAAAATTTTAACCCTATTTCGTTTAATTATTGACTTACGAGCACCAAATTTTAATAGCTTTAATGCCCTGTACCCAGTGCTTTAGTTGGGCCGGTACGCACCGGTACTGCGTACCAGTATAAAATGATTTTCCTTCTACCATACCGGGAAAAATATGTGCTCCGGTACGTCGTACTGGCAGTACAGGAACGATATTGTCCTGAAATACTTATTAAATGTCCAATTCACGAGAGTGTATTTGTTAATAATGACAAACACTATTAAATTCGCAATAGATATGCGTTCTAATCTTCACCTTCGTGCGCATTTCTACAATAATTACTTTCTCCTTAGATTACATGTTGGCTATCCTGATGAGATGCTCAGTTTTTTAAAACTCTTTTGTATGAGGCGATATGGAAAATTTTGAAGTAAGGTGAGTACCCCCATAAAATATTTTCCAACTAAAGCACTGCCTGTACCATACACGTTTTACGTCATTGAGCAATAATCTCCTAATAAAAGTTGCTTGCCTATGTCCGCTCTAAACACAGGTAAAAATTTTCGGTGTTATTTATTAACTCCTTGTATACAGTAGCAAAAGTTTCTGCCTGTATAAAGTTATATAAATCAATTAAATTCCTCAGAAAGAGTCTTAATAGTTCAATGCTAAGTACCTTCTCCTTAATACCTTACAGGTCATAATTTTATTAATTTTCTTCGATAATCTGTAGCTTGTTATTATACTAATATTAATATCGTCATCATTCACGTTTTCTCAAACTCCCTTCCCTTCGTGTAGTCAATTATCTTTCGCAAGTAAGTATTGTTCAAACGTCAGATTCGACATTACGTAAGCGCCAGTTAATATTTACAAATACATTTGTTATTTAGCTACAGATGAATGAAGTTGTCGCAAATAAATTAAGATAAAAAAACTTTAATACTTTGTAATGACTGCTGTAATATCAAGGTCATATTTTAAAATCTAATTAACTTTTACTGTTCAACTTGTGCGTCCAATTTAAAGGACCCTAAAATAGAGTTTCCGGTCTAATGGTTTATTTCATATTCGAAATATATTACATTGCTGTAATTACATGGAAATGTTCGTACTCCCGGTTTTGGGTTGTGATTTTCGCACTGAGGAGTTGGCTCTTATTACAGGTTGATGTAGCCTTTAGTAATTGAGAAGAATATTCATTAATTATTTTTTCAATTTCATACGCTAAGGGAACTCAATAAGATTTCATCATAACAAATTATGTATTTTTAAATTATTATAACGCTTGAACATCCTATTTTCATTTAAGCTATAGTAGGCTACAGACAGGGCTGTGACTTTTCAAATGATCGTCCGTTGGTCCGTAGTTATTGATGACCAAATCTTTAAACTTGCTTTCTAGGAAATTGTAGTTTGTGGACGTTTCATTTTTTTTTCAAAATATTTCACCCTTAGTACCTCCCCCGTTGTAGGAATATTTACGCAGTCCACGCCGGGCCTTATAGGACACGACCCGTCGGGGAGGAAGTTTTTATGGATCATATACATACCTTTTTTACCAGTCTTCACTCGGAGGGCCTCCCCGGATGAGTAATCAGCCCAATGCTGGGGCCATCTGTGAGAAAACATGAACACATAGGACGATACACACACACATTCATTCTGAACAAGGCGCGGATGGGATGAAGGTAATAATGACTGTCAAATGGTATCCGGGGACCACAAGGGCCTAAAGGGCCCAAAGTTCGTCTTACAAGTGAGGGATAACCCCGGAAAAACCCACCTAGGTAAGTTGTGCCTACCAGGAATCGAAGCCTGCTGCGTGAGAGGAGCATACGCTTCCCCTGCGCCAAAGCGGGGACAAATTAATTTTTACTTGCGGAAAATGGTAGGAAATGGAAATTATATATTATCGAGTTCCTTTAAAAAAACATTCTCTTATATGATCAATCCGCATTTTATTGCTTCAATTTACAGTATAAATAAACTAATCTCAGTCACAACCCTATATTTTAGTATCAGCACTGGTATTGAACGTAATATCGATGGTATCAAAGTGATCGCGCAGAAGCAAATCTTATGCTAGTTCGAAGACCTTCCTGCATGAATCTGGAGAAAATTATGCACCTAAAAATCGCATTCCATGTCACAATATATCAATTATTCATAATCTGTAATTAATATAATTTGTTTATTGGTTTCCATTACAACACTTATAGACAATTGTTTCTCAAAATGGTAACTTTCTGGCGTCATAAAGGTGTCTGAAAAGTCCCACACCATAGGGAAAATAGTAAAAATGTTAAATGGATGATACAACATTTTTCATTTTCGCAGGATTTAAATCCGACGGACTATGTTTTTTAGGGATGTGTTAAATCTTATGTTACCCTCATGGCTGAGTGGTTAGACCGCACGACTTCCTCCCCTGGGACCCGGGATCGAATGTCGGTAGATCCATGTGGAATTTGTGGTGGACAAAGTGGGATCGGGGCAGGTTTTCTCGGGGTGCACCTGCTTCCCCTGTATATACCATTCCACCAGAGCTCCAATCATCATACTACGGCCATTGGGTGCAATAAAGGAATTTATTAAATCTTATATTATTAAAATCTATTTCCAGTTTTAATCCATCCACTTGTACCCTCTTTGATCTTGTTTATATATATATGTTTCTTTTTAAAGGAAGAATTGTTTAAGATATTGATGCACGAGCACATCATCTATCAGTTGCGATCTAAGTACAGTACATTGTGATTGCCAATTCTGATCCTCTTGATATTCTAATGTATACAGATATGAAAATAAAAAAGAGGCATACCATACGTTATGTACTGATTTCTATTACTCTGCTTGATATTGGAATACATAAGCGTACCAATAGAGGGTTTTAAGACAAGTGTCTTCCTACGTTTCAAAATATTTATGTATTTTCAAATGTTTTGTGTTGTAAATTAGAAGCTTTACTCTGCTTGAGGCCGAAGAAATTAAAGATGCAAATTTGAGTGCTGAAGGTTTCATTTGCTGGAGAGATATACATGTTTTCTGTATGGACACTGCCAAATTTATTACCTGGCAACTTGTTAGAGGCGCGGCATGTGAGACAAAATTACGTTTTCTGAAAGGCCAAAGGGTATTTGTGTAAATGTGGTGACTTGGTATTTTGACAGTTATTGTCATCGCTGCTATTTATTCCTTCGCCCGCGGTTGATCAAGACTTACAATTAGTATGCAGGTTTCTTATAGATTGAAACAAATTCTTACTGCAGAGGTAAATATTCAATGCTCTTATTAACCTTCGTAATACCATTGGGGTCAATATGGCCCTCTTTTGGAATAAATACCTCCACTGGTTTTAAAAATGTATGACATTTTCTCTTTGCATCGACTATTTTACTCATTTTGATATTTTCAATACATTAAAATGTAATCGTTTTTGCACAGAGTACCATTGGGGTAAATATGACCCCATTCAAAATTTACTTTCTTCTTGGAATTTAACATTATGTACAAATACTTACATACTTGTCTTGTTTTCAAGGTAAAAATGTGTGTTTTATGATAGTTCATTAAAAACAATTGCAATACTACCAGTATATCCCATATAAATCACTTGAGGCTTTTATTATTTCTGTGGTTTAACAAAGATAACCTGATAGTAGAAAGGTTGCCTTACAAAGGCAGTATCGTTCACCCGAATATTTTATTAAGAACATATTAAATCAACAATATTGTAAACCTAAATTCATATATTGATATCACTTGTAGAATATGAAGTAAAAAGTGTTCCCTGTACAGGCCCTAAGGGTTCTAGGAGGATGAGGCTCCCATATTTTAGACAGTCGGAACGTGAAGGTGGTAAGGTTGTCAGCCTTTACCCCTAGGTTCCTCCTGGTACTCATTTTTGTTGGCGGCTGAGTCGACCCCAGGGCCATAGTGCCACCGGAAAGATTGTGACAGTTTGAAAATCTGAACTACCTCATCGGGAATCGAACCCGCGACCTTCCGGTTTGTATCACACTACACCACGGCGTACCCCCTAGATTATGAAGTACTCACAGTAAAAGATTCAGTTTAATTGAGGCTAGTTATAGAAATTGAAAATGTCATTATTTGGATCCTTGAATCAATAATTGTTTATGGGCAGTAAAAAATAATTTCAGTCTGAAAATTATTCTTGCGCTAACCTTCTAACGTTTACTGCATATTATTCCTATAAAAGACTCGACCATGTTTATTTTGAAGTAATTTATTCGCTGCAATACTTAGAAGAAGAATTTCGAAAAAAATAAAAAAATAGGCTATTCTCGATCTTAAGCATGCATTTTTCAGTTTTCTTTTTATTATGACACCGAGTAAGTAACCACTTTGTTCAGATTTATTGTTCGCTAGACACTTAAATAAGTTTGTGAAAATAATCTTTCAGAAAATTTCTGCGAGAAAATTATTTATAAAAAGGTTTAGAATACAAGCAGTTCTTACACAATTATCGGAAGAAAATTACAAAATTTCACATTTATTTAGGTACAATGATAGCAAAAGTAAGAAAAAGTCGTTGACACGCTTCGTGCCAAATCACATTTCTAACTAAAATAAAAATGAAGTTTTTATGCGATGTTTAGTGTAAGAACTACTGTTCACAGGTAGACAAACTCATACGGAATAAATAGTATATTGCGACACAAGGGCGGAAAGGCACGTTTACGGGTCGAGGAAACAGATTGAAAACCCGAGGCGCAGCCGAGGGTTTTTAAGTTTTCGAGACCCGTAAATGCCTTTACGGTCCGTGTGTTGCATGCTATTTTTTGCACGACGGTTACTTATATCAATTTAATTATATTAATTGTGATATTACCTGAAAATATTATGTAAATACAGACTTGAAGAATGGTGCTTATTTCAGAAAGGGATTCGCATTTGTTATTGTTTATGGCAACCGAATATTTATAAAGCGGGGAGGCCTTGGTCATTTCTGCTCGCAAATAAGCATTTGCGGGCGGTAAAGTAACTTTCCGCCCGTCGCCCCTAGCAACAATTCACTTTCCGCCCGTCGCCCCTAGCAACAAGATTGCGTGTGGTAATGTCAAGTTACGAGCCATGTAAACAACTGTCGTAAGAAACACTTACTAGCTAAGGAGTGCAAAAAGGTAATTTTGGACTCGAGGAACATGGCAATTTTAAAATTTAATTTAAGGATTGAATATGATCTTCCTCTACCTGTAGTAGGCTAACCATGACACATGGCGAGAACATTATTATAAAATGAACTACGACGAAAAAGGAAACGAGGATTCTTCTGCCGAGAAGTTACCTTAACACAGCAGCCGAAGATAAGTTCCTTTTAGAGAAAGGTGGTTTAAAAAAGTTTGAATCAACTCTTTAGAAAAAAAGTTAAAGTGATGGTATCCTTTTAATTCTGTATAATGACATAGTACCTGAATCAGTCACAGAATCCTATGAAATTGAGGTCCGTGATACATGATGGCAGGATGTTATGCTCTTTTCAGTACTTCAGGTGGTTCACCTTGTTCCCTGTTAAAATACTTGCGCGGTGAGATATTACGAGGGCCTTGGCTTAAGATACCATTACACAATTTGCTGGGCGTAGTAAAAAATATTGGCATCTAATTGGTGTTCCTCCCGACCTTCAGATCACGTGCGATTATATATACTTCTGCTAGAATACTGACATATTCTCACCTGAGTATTGGAATTTACTAACTTCACTGATTGCGAAATATGGAATAGTCTAATGTACACGTAGGGGGAAAAAAGCGGACCGACTAAAATATCTAAGTTGCCGATACGAGCCACTGCGCATGCCTAGCGGTAATCACAGGATAGCAGGGAATGTATTGACAATGTAGACAATCAATTGAGAAATAATTTCACGTAATTTGCATTGCTTGTGAAAACAAACGTTTCCGTTACATCTCTTACATTTATTTACGTATCACAAGGCTCTGAAATCAGCTACAAGAGTCGGTCCGCTTTTTTCCCCTCTACCAGTACATTTCTCTTAGTTTGGGTATACACGTCATGTGCATATGCCGCGAAAATAGTTTTCCATCTCTAAATACCGAAATAAAAGTATTCCATGTGAATCTCCTTAGAATTCATGGTTTCTTTCTTGGTTTTGTAGATTTGATCCTGATGGACATTGTACAGTCGAGACTCGAGAGCACGGAATTTATCTGATATGATGCTCAGTGGTTTATGTTCGTAGGGGAATTCTAAACCTGCTCCACCATGCCAACTTCTCACACCTGCTCCTCCCTTTTTTTCGCGATGGCGGATACGGCTAAATTCGTTGAGACAACATAATGATTTCAGAATTAATCTTAACCTTGTTCGATAAGGGAATTAACTTTCTGTTTGTTGTCCATGTCCTTTGATCACTTCAAAATAACCGTAGGTCATGTGTAATATAGAAGACAAGGCAATATCATCCAACCCTCCATTTAATGTGTCTCTTATTCACCCAAATCCTTCACTCCTGAACCTGAAACCGACCTGTGTTCATAGGTTAATATTTGAGTGCCTGACTTTTTGCATCAAACCAATACGAGTTGAGCTCATCCAGTGGCAGGTCTCTCGGCCTCTTTCACCGCTCACCTAGGCCTGAGCGTTGTTAATAAGTCTTTAATACATGTGGTCGGACTTGAACTCAAACCAATAAGAGATTGGCTCACCCAAGGCTGGTGTCCACCACAAATGATAAGGTGATTCAATGCCAACTTTAAATAAAGGAAAACACTATAAGAAACCAGAAGCATCGGAAACTTTCCGTGCACTAGACTGTACACTCTAATTCTCTAATACTCTTCATGCCCTGAAATTTAATCGCTGCACACTAACCTAGCCGTACGTAAATGGGAATCGAAATCGAATAGTTTTGTTTCTAAAATAATTGCTCAGAAATTAATCATTGCGTCACATTGTTAACAACTCCTCGCGCAGAGATGCTGAAAGGTTCGGCAAAAATAATTCAATTGCTAGGCTATGAATTAACAATAGTCAAGAGGCTTGCTCGATGCAATCAAATACCAAAGATCAGGGGTTCAAATCCCAACTGGAAATTATCTTCAATCAGCAGTGGTTTATCATTGTCCCTTGTCATGAAGTGCCCGAGTCTTTAGTTTATGTTCTCTCTGACATCTCTCTATTGTTTAAATATAACCTCAATCTCGTTCTCATTCTCTCTCTCTCTCTCTCTCTTCCTCATTCTCTCTCTTTCGCATTCTCTCTCTCTCTCTCTCTCTCTCTCTCTTTCTCATTCGCTCTACAATTTTATTAACTTCATAGAAGAAATTTTGTTCTTGTTAATTGCTTGGACCATGGTATAGCTAAACGATGTTTGAATATTCAAATTTGTTTTAACTAGCCTTTAATACTGATGTAATGTCTTTATTACCAAACAGATGAGTCAGCATCATTACACTGTCCATTAAAAACTTGATTCCAATTTCATCAGGTTAATTTGCATATAATGAGCATAGAACATAATGAAAGCTTGTTGATACTGTTACACATGCCATTTTCCTTCATTCTTAGAAATTGCTGCCCTACCGGTATATCATTTAAGCTTAGAACAACGCAAAGGTGATCATTATATCCCTATATGAATCATGTACATGTCACACCCGTTTAGACAATTTTATTGTGACTGTTTCAAGAGCAAGCTAACAACTTCCTTACAGGTGTTCACTTTTCTCTGAAAGTTCCTTAAAGCGTTGCTTTAGTGCTTTCTTTGTGATTTGGCAAGAAATATTTATGAAAGGAAGAATTTTTTTTTAAATTTCAGGTTTAGCTCTACAAATTTACTAAAAAGGTCGGTTTTGAAACTGTTATTTCTTTTTATTCGGTGATTCTGTTTCTGTTTTTTTATTTATTTTTTTACATATGGGCTATCTTATCATCCTTTATTAATTGGTTATGTAGCTCATTTAACGTTTTTAGATGCTGTAATTTGACTATCGTGGGTATTCTGTACAGTACTTGTTATTAATCTGAAATACAAAATGTTATATGTTATGTGCATGAAAACATTCAGCAGAAAAAAATTATGGCATTGGCTACGTTTTTGAAGCGAAATTTATTCACGAAAAAGAAAGATTTCTGGGAATAAGTAGGCCACGATTTTTAGAGATTGCTAAGAAATATCCCTATTCTACAAAAATCAGTGTATCGAATATAAATATTATTCTGAATTAAATTTGGTTAAATTTGTAATTGACCAGATCAGACGATATAAGTTAACT
Organism: Ectobius pallidus; assembly: GCA_964059195.1. Classification (NCBI taxonomy): domain Eukaryota; kingdom Metazoa; phylum Arthropoda; class Insecta; order Blattodea; family Ectobiidae; genus Ectobius; species Ectobius pallidus. The sequence goes on along the minus strand of CAXKWD010000001.1, from coordinate 156,912,850 downwards.
GAGGTTTTATTACCGGTATCGAATTTCTGTTACCCATAAGACATTAACTTAAAGAAGAATCATTCTAATCTGGGGGACTGTGACACTTGGCGTTTAAGGCGGTATTTTTTTATGTAAATTACACATTATGTGTTCGTTCACAAGAAAAAGTACAATTATCTTAGAAGAAAATTACTTAAGAAAATGTTAGTTTCATGCCTCCTTGTAGGCCATATGGTTACCCACTTAAAATTACACGCCAAAAAGTTCTTAAAACAAAATAAAGACGCAATAATTTAAAATATATTACACATCTTTGAAGAGCCTCTAACAAAAAATTGCGTTGCGCTTGACGCAATGGCGGAATCAAGGGAGGTGCCGTAAGGGCCGCAGCCCCATCCTTGGTTTTTGTTTTAATTTATTTTACTTTTTTATTCGTCGAAAGTAATCATCTAATAAAATAAGATTAAAATTTAATTGAATACAAAATAAAATAAAATAAAATAATTATGTACTCTTCCGATTTCAACAAGAGGAATGCAAAATGCAAGTGGAATAGTAGGCTTCTTATATTCTAGACACCTTGTATCAAATGCATATAACCACCCCCAAGAAGGCAGCAGCTGTTCGAGTTCCATATATTTAATTGTTATGATATAAATGATTTCTTGTGAAGTATTTCAGACCAGCACTTACTTTAAGTTAAAGGTAAAAAATTAATATATGAGTAATTATTTTAATTTGTATGTTATATTTAAAACCGACAAATTTCACAAGAGAACTCTAGGCAAAAAGAGAGACTGCTGAGAAATTTAAAGGAATCACTCAGAGGACCTAAAAATTCATCATTTTACACTTAGCTTTTAAAAATCCCCGGGAGAGGATCCCCGAACCCCCGTTTTTTCCCCCTTATTCCATGCCCCCACACCACAACAATCGCAAATTTTTGTTTATGTCGGCCCCTCCCTTCAATAAGCTCTGCTTTGACCATATAAATTAATTTTCGCTCTCTTCACATTATTTCAGGAGTGGCATTTTCTCACGAAACCTTAAAAAAAAAGACAATTTTTTATCTTGTGGCTTAGATATTCTATTCACTGATTTAATGCAAGTGACCTTCGCCTAGTATCATCCGGTAGGTAACAAATTGACATTTTCAGATTGCGAGATATTTTAGTTCGTTTAATGAAAAAAGGAGGCGGATCTGTCAACATTATTGTAACTCCTGCTGATTGGTTGTTTCCAGCATCATTAACGCCCTCTCCATTTGTTATCAACACGCTCAAGGTTGAAACCCTAATTTTATCTTAAAATCGTCTACGTTTTATCTTTTCTTAATTTCTTGTTGATGAATTCATTAGTCTTGCTGTCATCTCTAATCTATTACATGTACTCTAATTATTTTTCTCTCTTTCGGAAATTACCACTTTATAAATAAGGAAACCAACTTACCACTATAGTAACTTTGCAAGTATAATTCCCTCATGATTTAGGTTAGATTTTTCTTATTATTTTGTGCAAATACTCGATATATAGGCTATTTATATATATATATATATATATATATATATATATATATATATATATATATTCTATTTATTTATTTATCCAGTATTATAATTATATGGTTATATTATACGCACAATAAGTAGTGAACCCAGTCCTGATTCATATTATATAGACAAGGTATTTCGGTGATGACATTGCGAGCTCTCAGGGATGGTGGAGAAAGGCAAAAGCCTCAATTTGAGATAAGAACTCTGTCCGGAAAAGCCTCATTCGGAAGTTATAAACAATACCATTTTTGGGTATCTATGTAATTAGAGAAAGAGAAATAAATATTTTTGTTTGTAGACTTAACATTTAAATTACCTTCCTAGATTTGATGCATGCAAGAAAATTTTGCAATAAACTTTGTGCACCCGGACTAATATCCCTCGAACCTCTCAAATGATGTCACAGGATTTTTGCAATAAGGTTCTCTTCATTGTCTACTGATTTCTCGTAGGCAAATTATTTATTTTAATTTTTAAGTGAGAACTTAATAATTAGGTTAAGCATTCGATAGCCCTCCCTCTTACCTCTCATTTTGAGCCCTTAATTTTAGTAACCCGCGGAGCTACAAAGTCTTAGCTCAGAATTCTTTAGTATTTCGCTTACAGTAGTAATGAGTTATTTAACTCATTCTTATCAAGGTACCGACAGTCCCGGATATGAATTTGGCAGTGGATTTATGGACGTTACCAGAAATACTTGCCACTCCTAAGTGGCCTCGAGTCGCGCTTCCTGCAATAACAGACTACTTAATTTGGTTGAAATGCTGCATAGAGATGCAAGGCCGTTCCCATAGCATTCGATCTGATTACACTGCTAATTGTAGCCTATGTCTGCTAACCGCTTGCGAATCTTTCTTCATTCCGCCTGCTGTTGTCACATTTCCTAAAATAAACTAGCTATGTTCAACTCATTAGACTATTGAAGGGCTTTTTGGAAAAGTGGCTATTCGAATAATGTTAAGCTCTTGCTCTTGTTCCGTCGAATTGTTGAGACAGAGTGATTAGTTGATGACCAATGTGTAAACTGAATAAATTTAATTTGTTGGTGATATTACGTAATTCATCAAGATTAGTTTAAAGTGAACTTGTAAGAGAGCCGTTCCCAGCGTTTGTAGATAGGCCTATAACTCGCTTCCCTCATTGGGGCTCCGCCCCCAAAACCCCGCTGATGTTCTCGGGAAAGGTTTTTGAAATTTTCCTGTGGTTTACAGCCTAAAAGCTATAAGTGTACCAAATTTCAAGTTTCTAGCTCATCTGGAAGTAGGCAAACATTAATGTCAGTCAGTCAGTCAGTCAGTCAGTCAGTCAGTCAGCCGTGTGGCTTTATACTATAGGGATGTGTTTCACATCAGATAAAAAAAATAATAAAATTCGCCAATAATGGTAAGAAAATTTGTATCCTTTCATAGAATTTCGAATTTAAAGGGAACTCACTGAGCCATAGCTTTACGAACTAGTATTCAGGAGGTACCGGGTTCAAACCCACGTTGTACGGCTAAATTTGACTTGCGTTTTTAATGGGGTTTCCCGATCGCAAAGGCAAATGCAGAATTGGATATTCATTTACCATGACTCACCGCCGATATTTCACCTAATGATATCATTTTCAAAATTCCTATGTTATTTGAAGTTTTCCAGGCGTAAAATTTGAATAAGTTTGGCTTCGTTCTGGTTTGAGATTTCAGCGAAATTTCGTAACCTAGAAGGGTTCTACGTGCCACATCAGATCTGTAATGTATGATCGACCATTATGTAGACATTGTAATACACTCTCTTTTTAAGTTACTTTCCCAAATATCTTTATTGGTATAAGCTTCATTAAACTAAATCGAATCACTACAACTATGTTATGAGTACCAAGAGCAATTGTGGGGGTAAAGGTGTAAGGCTAACACCCTTACCACATTCATATGCCGAATTTCTCAAAATATGGGAGCTTTACAATTATAATTATGCTACATGTATTGGTTTTATTAGGTCCAGTTCAACGTTTACGAAAGGACTTAATGAGATGAAAGATTTTCCTCAGAGACTTTCTATTTCAGTGCATTCATTAACATGAATTGAACCTTTTTTCATTTACTTTATGATAGGAATCATGCTTCGACGTTTTATGCTCTAAAAACGCATTTGTAAACATTTTTGCACACCCTATTATTATTATTATTATTATTATTATTATTATTATTATTATTTAGTTTTGGGGTCCCTCGGGTTTCCTGGCAATTGAGGAAATGGAATTATTAAATAATTACAATCGAAACATAAAGATGCTGAGGCTGTCAGCCTTGCATAACAACAGTCTTTATACTCCAGAAGGATTTGTCCAATTAAAAATCTCATTGATCTCTACTTAAGTTATTATTATTATTATTATTATTATTATTATTATTATTATCATCATCATCATCATCATCATCATCATTCATCATCATTATCATAATATTCTGCTCAATGGCAGTTCCTTGAATTTGGACTACAAACTTTGGTCTCTTTCTCCTACTATCCTTTTCTTCCTCTTTCAGTAACCTGTATTTTCTTTCGTTTAGTAGCCTTTATTTTCTTTCACTTAAATAGGAAGCCAAAGATCGGATAAGACTACTGCCTTAAAGTCGGCCACAGTTGAAGGTCTAAATATAAAACGAATTATGAAACTTTAAACTCTTGTTATTTTCTTTGCAGAAATAAGAAACTAATCTTACATCGAAATCTTAAAAAAGTCCTTTATCATTGCTCACCTATAGGCCTGAAACTAGCTATGAAGGCGGTCTGAGATATTAGTTTATTGTGCAAGTCGTTCGAAAAGGCAGGACTTCTAATAGTTAAGGACATGATGTATTTGTCACAGTGGAGCTAATGGATTTTACGGTTAATTGATTTACCTGCCAGATGAGAATCACTTGAAATTGAACATTTATCAAGTCTTTAACTGCTGGGATAATGTAGAAATGCCAGATCGTTCCGGTTCAGGCGTCTAGGCGATCAAAATTAATTTTGTAACGGCCATTTTATACTAAAATTTATTATGCAGTAGCTATTATAGAACATAAATCTCCCACCAGTTTATACTCCATTCGTCTTATGGATCAAAGGATCTCTCTTTTTTGTTTTGCCTATAGTAAAATTGCATATCTTTGAAATGACCCAGCTCTCGATTAATTAACAATTTCACACTCAGCTTTTTAATAATAGAGTGACATTGCATTTCGATTACTTCTAGGAATTCTTATAAGGAAGAGTTCGTCCATCCGTCTGTCATACTTTTTTTTCTCTCCACGATGGTTGCTAACTCACTGGCACTCAGTTTTCAGCACACAGTGACATACATTTTCCACTTTTTACTTTACCTGGTTCCTTTTGTCGAATTTGCTAGTTTGATTTCCTTAGAATAGGCTTTTAGCATTGCCCTCCCATCTATCTAGGTCTTCCTTCAGATCTTTTTCCATTAATATCTTATAAGGTACTCCGCTATATTCCATCCGAGCTACATGCCGTATCCTAGTCAGCGTGATTTAATAATTATTGTAATAGATGAAGAACTTGAATTCCGACATGAGGAAGTATTCCCCATTGTCCTGTGAGCTCATCCTATCGAAGTCCGAAAATCTTTCTTAATACTTGCTCTGGAATATTCTAAAATTTTAAATGTTTACTGAACTGTCGAAGAACATACGTTTCCAATCATACAGGACTACCGAAAGTACGATTCTTTTAAATATCCACAATTTCAAATTCTTAAATTTTTACTCATAATTTAAGAAGATAGGAAAATATTTAGACCTACAGCTTAATAGCATGGATTTTCTGAATTTAACCTACCTATAACTTCCATTTATACTTGGTTTTTATGTGTTAAAATGGAAGCAATGTATTTAATTGTATTGAGATTTTAGCCTATTGTCGTTAGATATTAATCCTGAATTATCAGCAGTTATGTTTTTCAAAACTTCTTATTTTTTTTATTGTCCATCTTCTGCGTAAGTCAAAAGTTTAACAATACCGTTTAACTTCACACTATTTCCAATGTCTACCAGAGATCTAGCCTACATACTCCAATGGATAATTAAAAAGTAATAGAGATAAAGCATTTCCTTGTTTCAATTAGTGAATGAAGGCTAATATAGACTCAAAATTCCCGATATTGTAGGCATACACAGCTTATTTTCCCGCAGTATATGAAGATCAATGACACAAATATCCATGATTCACTGATTACGGGAATTGGTCCGAAAAATAAACATTTGTCCACCAGTGGTTTGTGAGGCGGAGAAGGAAACTTTTAGGAATTCTTGCAAAATATTATAATAAGCCTTGAGACTGTTTCGACGCTGATTTTTAATTAACCATAGTTTCGCAGGCTGTAAACCATTAATTCTAAATGTTGAATCTTTTTTGCGGTGTCGCGAGTTGTGGAAATTCCCGGACCCTAATAATCAGGGCCCGGATTCTGATGACCTAAAATTGTTTGAAAAATGACCTATAAAATGACCCTAAATTTTAAAGAAAATTACTTAATAATTATAAAAAAAATGACCTAAAAACTGATATTTTATTTAGAAAAATTATTATTGTACACACAAAGTTATAGACTAGTTTGTACATAATTGTAAAAACAGTAAATAGCTGTAATGTTGTGAATGTTCTTTTCACACGGAAATTTATACTGGCACTGAGCACTGGTGAGTCAAAATTCGGCATTTCCTTTTGTGGTCTTTGTGGTTGTTTATTGAGAGTAAACAGTAGTTTGCACTCTCAAATCCAAGCAGGTGGCAGAATCTGGTGCCAAGTCAATCTAATAGCAATAGTAATATAATACAAAATTTTAATGTTTCTTTGATTCTCATTTCCGACTGAGATTTGACAACACTTTAACGCCGAATTTTTCCTTCTTGCATTAAACAAACAACACTTCAAAGACAGCACCGCTAGCGACGAAAAAAAAATTAATACACTCAATGTAAATACATGAAAATGACTAAATAAGGAAGCAAATGACAAAATAATTACCTAAAATTGAAATAAATGCCCTAAAAATATAAAACTGCATAAAATGACAAAAAATGACCTAATAAAAATCTATTTCTATAATCTAGAGGCCATGAATAGGATTTATGTACAAGTTGGCAATGTCTATGCAGCATCAATAAAAAGATGACATGTCATAATAATATAATTATTTTGTTTACAGATGAAGCTGCTGGTGCTAGTGCTGTCACTGTTGTCTTTAACAACGGAAGGAAGATTCTTCTTCGATGGCTTCTTTCCACCATTGTTGCTAGCAGAGCATCCGTATGCAGTGGATCGGGCTTTGGCTACAGTACCGCTGGTGCTCATGGCACAAGACAGGTTGCAAGTCTTTCCAGTCTCTGATGTGCAAATTGCTGGATTCTCTCTCACTCAGCCCCTCGTCACTCTTCAGGCACCAAATGTAAGAAAAAAAGGGGGAAATTAAAAAAAAAAAAAAAAAAAAACTTGTAAGTACATTAGGGTGAAATTAATTTTTATAATTTACTTAAATAGCAGCAGAGGCCATACAGTTGTAATATTTTTCAACATAGCCCCGCACTTTTCAGTACGCTTGTTCCAGTATTTCACTATTTCACTATTTTCCACAGAAAAATGTTTTTGACTGAGCAGCAAGCCAATCATGCACTGCCTCCTTCATTTTTTTTAGTCTGTGTATCGACGGCGTTTCGATGCATCTTTAAGTGGACCAAGAAATGAAGTGAGATCTGGACTGTATGCATGATGGTCCAATACCTCAAATCCAGAGGTTGTCGACAGATGTTCTGTTGCTGCTTGACAATACCTACCCATACAGTTCAAACTTCGTGAAACAGTACTACACTTAGTATTTAAAGCAATTTTAATTTAAAGACATTATTTTTGTGATGTGCCACTGGATCGCGTTTACTGGCCAATGACTTGCTTCCAGGCCACTGGACCATGTGTTCTTGGCACATTGCAAAAATAACCTCTCTGTATATGTTTTACTCAGTGAACGATTTCCTATTATTTCACGTTAATAATTTTTAAGAATGTGCATGAGTTTTCTTGTTTTGATTTATATCATTTATATTTCCTATATATTCTCTATGTATTAAATTTGATATCTGTATCTTATGACTTACTGTCTTTTGGGATTGTGTGAAATGCATTAATACATAATATAAGAGATACTGCAATCACTATTTTAAAATATACGTTAATAATTTTTAAGAATGTGCATGATTTTCGCGTTTTGATTTATATAATTTATATTTCATATATATATATTCTCTTTGTATTAAATTTGATTTCTGTATCTTATGTCTTACTGTCTTTTGGGATTGTGTGAATTGCATTAATACATAATATAAGAGATACCGTAATCTAATCACTAAATGTAAAGATATTCTGGTGATACTGTGCTGTAGATGAGGAAATACCACCCACAAAATAGTCAATAGTTTACCGAAGTATATAAAATTGTATTACAGAAGTTTCTTTTAGTTTATTGTTTTAATACAACACTAAAGCCAGATAAAAGCATGGAACTCTATATATATATGACATAAAAGTGTTTCAGTGAGGTCGACCATTAAGGGTAATCACAGAAGAAGGAGCCCATCTGTCACTGTGTACAAATTGGCTAGCTCAGTTGGTAGAACATCAGTACAGTTAGCTGAAGGTTCCAAGTCTTACTCCTGGTGTCAAAAGAATTTTCCTCCTAATACAGTGCGTTTCACTTAACAGTTGGCCAATCATGCGGGTTTCTGCCCCACAGTGGCCACAGCTCTAACTCCCAAGAGATCGGGTGGAATATCTATGCAAATAAAGCTGCTAACGGTGTAATGATTGAGGTTCTCGCAATTACAGTTAAAATTACAATGAAACTAACCATGTACCTTATCACAAGATATGTTGGAAATGTCCTCCTCTTGCATCCTCACGATGCAACTTTTTAGGAAGTTTTCTTTCACTCACATAAGTTCAACTTCCAAGATAGAGTTAATTTTTCCTGGGTTATTGTCTTTAAGTTCTTCTAGCAGTATATGACTGTTATTTATGCGGGAAATTGTAAAATAAAGTGTCAAGTTCAAACCCATACATTAAAAGAATTTAAAGACAATCTCACAAGAGAAATTAATTCTATCTATCTAGGAAGCTGAACTTACACATGTGAAACAAAATTTCCTAAAAAGTTGCCAGTGTTGTGTGGATGCAAGAGGAGGACATTTCCAACATTTCTTGTGATGAGGTATGTGGTTAATTTCATTGTAATTTTAACTGTAAATGTGACAACCTGAATCATTACACCGATCACGGCTTTATTTGCGTGGATATTTCACCTGATCGCTCGAGAGTTAGAGCTGTGGCCACCGCGATGCAGAAACCCGCGTAATTGGCCAACTCTCACGTGAAACGCACTGTATAATGCTTATCACTGCTAGCTGCACCTACTAATATGTAACATTTCTCGTAGGAACCCGAAGCCATGCCAGCAGTACAAGTAGCGCTGCAGAGACCATTCTGGGTGTCAGAGCCTGAAGTTCCCATTGGTTTCCCATCGTCGTTCACCATCGTGCATGATGGCATCTGCATGCCCATTCCTGTGGGAGCTGTGGTAGCTCCAGTTCCTCCTGGCACATTCATCTCGCCAGCACACCCCATTCCTATCACTGTAGTATATGCTATCCCCACAGGACCCCTGCCACCACAATACCCTCTGCCATACCCTACCAGGTGAGATACATTAATACATATTGATATTATCAAACTTACATAGTGAAGCAGCTGTAATAAATTTAATCTATCATATAAGTTGACTTACACACACTCCTTTGCTAACACTTACTATTGTTTTGGAATGATGCATTTCATGGATCCTCATCCTTATTTTCAAATGTACTGTTAACTGCCAAATCTTTCTCAGGAAGATACTGAAGCTCACTCAGTGGACTTTTTTTTTTAACTTCATCATCAGGATTATATTTTTCGGGTATATCAAAATTTACCAATGACTTTTAATGTTTTAATACAATAAATTTTTCCATATTTCCAGATTTTTTATGTTTGTTGACCGATATTTTTCTTTACAAATTTTCTATTTTGCTTCTTTACAATGTTCATAAATTTTTTTAAGGAAGCAAAATTACTAAAATCACTCAACAAATGTAAAGATCTGGAAATATGATGCAAAAGTTTATATAAGAAAATTTGAAAAATAATTGGTGAATTTTTATATACCAGAAGAAGATAACCTGATCAAGAAGATCATAAAAGTCCACCTGGTGTGGTACAGTATGTTCATGAAAAGGATTTGGTAGTTGACATTGCATTTGAAAATGGGGATGAGGATCCCTGAAATGTGTCATCCAAAACATTGGTAGAGAGAGAAATACTTTATTCAAGTCATCTGCCTGGCAATCCAGGTGACCATACAGATCCAGAACAAACAAAGAAAAAGAATCATACATTACATAGTAACATGAACTGAATTGAAACGGAACATAAGAAATGTGTTAATAAGTCAACTCGTATAATAGATTAAATTTATTAGATTAATAGTTTTCTAATCTCTATAATAATATTTCTTTGTGGAATTCTTATTTGTAAGGGCTTACAGTATTTTAAATATTGAATACCCAAGTGGAAAAACATTGCATGCGATAAATTGTAAATGTTACAGGAAGAAGATAAAACACCTGATGCATATAGTTTTCTTGGATTTCACATACCGGTAATTCATGAACAAACTCTTTACTTTAGACTTTGTCCCTTTTTCCAGGTGCCCAGGAAAACTTGACAATTAGTTAAGTAAAATAAATTCTTAACACAGTTGTATAGGCGTACAGTCTCATATTATTAAAAACTGAAAAATATATGCACATAAATCAAGTAGCCTATTCGAAAACGTTCATAAACTTTTTGATCAATATATATGTGTGTATATACCTCTCGGTACATATATATATATATACATATATAAAAAAAAAAATATATATATATATATTGATATATATCTATGTTTTTTAGGTTATAAAGTTCACTTAATCGACACTAAAGCAAGTCAATATGAAAGTAGATATGCTTATCATTGGAAGCTTATATGTAGAGATATTTACTGAACATACGAGTGATGTAGCCAGACTAATTATTTTGGCTGAGCCCCACACATATTACAAGGTTTAGAAAAGTACCTTACCCATATCTTGATGCTCCACCGCTCCATCAACTCTCATTCTCGGAAATCCTATACATACCAGCTTTCATCTACATATTATGTGACCTTTATATGTGACAACAATATTTTGTGTCTGTCTTATAAATGCTGTTTTTGAGTGGATTCAGATAAGTTGTATGTTAAGGGTTAAGGCTGAACTTTATTATAATATATTTAATATTACTATACATACTAATAAAAAGGCTTTATAAGGTGAACAGAGCCGTCAAAATTTCCTAGCAACGAATCTGTCAATCACTGATGTTGGGTCCTTCAATAGATCCCAAAATTTCTCGATGAATGGAATTGCTAGATTACAAAGCCCTGTGCTTTACCTGGTTGTGCTGGTGTAAGTTTTTATTCGTCATAATGCAGAAAAAGTGCTGTTGTGGTGGGACAGATCACAATAATTTGTAAAACCTGCAGGAGGTCTTGGAAAGCCAAATGCATGATCATGCTCTGTACTTCAAAATATAGGTCACACACATGTTTTGATTTGGGTTTTCATCATCATCATTTTTTTTATTTCTTCACTGTATTCTATCACCCTGTAAGTTCCATTGAATCTGACAGATTCTATTACAAACGGTCACCACCATACCCGGAACTAAACAATGAACTAGTAATGAGTCATATGAATAATAAAATATAATTAACTCAGTGGTGTTATGCTGAGGCTGAGGCTGAGGCTGGGTTGACCTCAGGGTCATAATAAGAAGTAAAGAAATAAGTCAATCAGTAAATAATATTACATGGAAAATATTTTAAATTATTTAGCATTGTTTATTTTCTTTAAAATACAAACAGGAGACCCAATGTGACTGCAACAAAGGATCCTGAGCGTCTCACAATACCAACTCGTCCCACAAAGCCTCAGCTAGTCACGGTCCTCGACTTCCCTACCACAGTGCAGACTCCACCTGTGCTAGTCTTCCAACCAGATTCTGATGAAGAGTTGGAGAACCGGAACCCACCACAAGGAGTGGTACCAGCAGGCATCGTACAATCTGCAGCCCCTACTCCTAACCTCTCGGTGTTTGTCAATTCAAAAGAGTCACCCATTCTCCAGCAACTAAGAGACCAAGCAGCAAACCGCATCAGATTTGCACGATCCTAATGCATGCACATCGAAAACAGAATCGTAGAGTTACCAATTTCCCAAATAACAATTAATAATGTTTTACCACATAGCTCTTTAGGTATATAATACATACGTATTTCACAACTTGTGATAATGAGAAATCAAAATTTTCTACGAAGATGTCAATATTCCTTTCCTGCATTTAGAAATGTTGTGACAGAAGTGATTCACATTTTAACCCATGAGTGTGCAAATACATGATTGAGATTTGATTAAATTAATCGGTAAAACATTATGAAATGTCAATGTTATTCATTAAACTTTAAGGCATTCAACTTCACATGATTATTGTAAATAAAATCTTACTAACAGTTAAATCTCGTGGTTTCTGAACTGGTGGTAAAAACTATGCATCCAGAATAACAAAGATAGACTTATACATTTTGACATCACTAACGACTTTTTTTTTTAAATGTGCCCACCCTTATCCCCGGAGTGCCCAACAATGAAGTTGATTACCTCCAGTCAAACCAAATTTTTGTAACCATTTGTTTGACGTGTGTACCTAGGGTTGCCCATTTTTCATCCTTATGGGATATGTGGTGTTTATGGGACGTTAGGGCTGTGTACTTGTTTCAGATTTAAGTGGCGCAAGTTTGACTTTCTCGCAGTAATATCAGTTTTAGCTTTCTCAGTGTGTTGATTGTTTTGTATGGAGATGACCTCATTTCAAAATTCATACAACCTGGAAACATGGACGTCCACAGAAATTTTGTCAAGGGGGGGGGGGGGAGCAAATGAACAAATTACCGCTGCCACCACCATCACTATGCTACTATTACAACCACTTTGTTATTATTATTGGTATTATTATTACTATTGTTATTATTATTTGTATTATTATTACTATTGTTATTATTATTATTATTTGTATTATTACTACTACTGTTATTATTATTATTACTATTATTATTACTACTATTACAATCCACATATTTGATTTACCTTATCCATACTTATGACTATGGATGCAAAGGAAAACATCTGATGGAGTACACTCACATGAAATTTTCTTCAATTTCACAGGTACTATTCATATAAAATGCTATACTTCCATTGTCTTACCTTCATTACAATAAGATGTTTGATTAGAAATGATTTCAAGTTTAGTGGATGTAATTATTCCTACATGCTCAAATCTAAGTTACCAAGCAGTTACAACTCATTTTGTCCAAACAGCTTCAACTACAGTATGTGTAAATTTAAGCCTCATTTCGCATTTAAGCCTCATTTTGCATTAGTTGCTTTTAGTAATTTAGTTTAGAGATTTATATGTAAACCAAATTTCCAGGAGGGGGGCAGCGGCCCTACCCTGTCCCCTCTTCCAGACGGCCATGCCTGGAGAACATTTGATGGGCAGAGAAACGAACCTATCAGTAGATCTGAGCTGATGATGGAGGCAAAAAGGAGCCTTTGAAACATATGTTCCAAATTTGTAAGATTTTATGTGCAATAAGTATGTGAAATTGAAATGCCTTAAAGTTTAATGTATAACATGAATGAGCGCTTACTTTATACTCTACCTCTATGAAAGGTTTACAATTTTTTCAAAGGTATTTTACAGCATGCATAATTGATTACTGGTACATAAAAAATTAGGGTTATATTAGACTGCTTTGTTGTTCCTTTGTCTCTCTTTTTTTGAGTCTGCACTTTCATTTGAGTGATGCATGAATGAGAATGCGACAAATTTAACTCCTTACCTCAAAATTGTTATTAAGTAGGTCTGACTGAATTAGGATCAACTTGCCCTATGCTCCACCAGGGAGTGAAAGGAATTACTACTACTTTAGTAAAATGGATAGACCAAACACTATTTTATACTGCATAACAATGGACCCTTTTTCTCAGTAGAACAGCTAGCCAGTTACATCTGAACCAGTTAAAAAGTTCCTAGATTTTATTTACAAATTCTTTGTTTATTCTACTACCTAGAATGTCTTAAACCACAATCAATGTAAAAATTTACGTAAAATTTACTCAGCAAATATTGTTTATGTCCTAATATTTTCTTAGCTTATAGGACATATTGGGTCGATTTGCTAAAAAGGAGTCTTATTTGCGGTTTGAGGCAGAGATTTTCAAACCATGGCTGAATCTCGACTTGATTTCTAAAGCAAAGACCAGGCAGGGTCTGGATAGAAACCTAAGTCTTTTGTTTTACAACTGGAAACATAGAAAAAATTTATATTTCTTACTGTTACGTCAATATATTGTCGCAGAAACCAAACACTATGAAGGCCTAAAATATTGTTGTTTAAGAAATTTATTCATATCAAACTATGAAATAACTCAAAATATATTAAACACAACCGCATTATATTATTTCTGCGACTCTAGCATTATGATTTAGCATTCTTGCTAACTCTGGCATAGATTCTTTCGATTCTTTCTAACTTTCTTGTAGATCTGATCATAACTGCAATCAAATAATGAATTACCTCTGTCCACAGCATTTTAAGATGCAAATTTAATGTCTGCAGAATATTAATTTGCCTCTGATTAACTATAAGCTGATTGAGTATGTACAGGTAGGGGAAAATAAGCGGACCTACTAAAATATCTAAGTTGCCCATATGAGCCACTGCGCGTTCCTAGAACCTGCTAGGCAAGTGCAGTGGCTCATATCGACAACTTAGATATTAGACTGCACTTGCCTAGCAGGTTCTAGGAATGCGCAGTGGCTCATATTGGCAACTTAGATATTTTAGTAGGTCCGCTTTTTTTTTTATCCCTACGTGTACATCTTGAATATCTGCAGCCGAGGTTTTAAACCTACCATAGCCGTGGTTCGTGTAGACAGTCTTGGTTTCGAATCGAGGCTCAGAAAAATGAGAGAAACTGGATTTTAAGAATTGAAATGAGGTTATAACCATGGTCGTGGATAAAACCTTGTTTTAGCAATCGACTTATTAACTCTGGACAGGTATGGCTTATAAAAATCATGAGAGCCCATAAATACTGTCCTCTTTAGTTAGGATTATGATGGGCATTATGCAGTGAACATATGAAGATATCTTTGTATCCTTTGCAAGCAATCACACTATTTTCTTGCCCCTCTATATATGACGTCATTTTAAGTTTAGGGTTTACAGATGGAAGTATGATAGTGAAAACAAAGTGTTGTATAGAATTTTACTAGTATAAGTTATGACTACACAGAACATGTTTCAACTGTCCCTATTAATAAACACAGTATAGAAAGCCCACTGAAATCTGAGAAGATGGACAAAATTCCCAAAATCTCAGGCATTTATAAATTGAAATACAAAGATTCGCGGAAAATTTTATATCAGAAAAACAAACAGAAATTTTGGTTAAGACAACACAAGGAACATCAAGTGGAAAAGAAAAAGAAAGAAAGAAAAAAAGAAAAAAAGGGGGAAAGAAACAAAAAATATGCCTTAGCTCATTATTTATATGGTACAGTGTTAATGAATTCGAAGATGACATGACACTATTATTAAAAACTGTGTAAAAACCAAAAGAATTGACTGTCTGGGAAATATTCTTCATTCAAAAAATAGAAGTATTTTTTAAAATTTTGAGATTCATCACTAAGTTGATGTTGCTGACAGAGACATCTGTCATATCAAGAACCTCAGATGATGTAGACAAGTATGTTTCTGAAACATGTTCCGTAAGTGATGACTTATATTAGTGAAGTTGAGTGGAAACCCAGTTCAGTCGCTAAATATTGTTACCATTTTTTATGGTAAGACAGCCTTTGGAAATGATACTACTAGAAAAGGAAAATGTTAGAATGAAAGTATGAAGCTTTTCATTATTGGAAGTAAGTTTTGGTTTTCTTTAATGCATATTGGTAATGAAAATTACCCTATTTAGAAATATATTTTAAGATCATCTAACTTCTTACAGTTTATAAACTAAATAGTGAAAGGAAATTAATTACAGGTAACTGTAGTTTTCAAATTTGAATTGAATTCTAGAAAGAAATGATTAGTACTGTATGCAATTGTAGATGGTGGTGATAACTTGAGATTGTAGTTAATTTAAAAGCTACTTTAAATCTGATTAAGTTTAAATCTGATTAAATCTCAGATTACGAGCAAAGAAAGGCATAAGATGGATTTACATCTTACTATAGTGATACCCAAGTTACCATATCACAAGTGCTTTGTAATTTTTGTAATGTTTTAGAAATAAACATTTTAACTTTATAATCTAGAATTATTTCAGAATTTGACATGGAACCACGTCTTTCCTTCACTTCTGAAGGTAGGTTTGTTGCAGTGTTTTCCGTTCATAAATCAAATAGTAAGCATACTAAACACCTAAAGACAGCTTTTTTTTTATTTATTTACAGGAATTTGATCCATTTGCAATGAGATTTGAGCAGTGGAATGAACAAGATCTATTCAACTTCTAGATCCAAAAGCTGGCATTTCTTCACTGGCTGTGGTGGCAGTTCATATGCCATAACATTTTGAACGATGTATGGGAATGGATGACAGTGTTAAACTCCTTATATACTGTACTGTCTAGCGGGATACTAAGGGCCGAACAGATGTGTCCCTCTACTTCTCCCATTCCTTACCTAGTAGACGAGTGCAGGTTGGCGGTGGTAACAGAGATGTGCAGTGGCCAAGGAAATCAATCATATGACCACCAGTCAATAAGACATCAGTCCTTGTCTAGCCACCATGTTACATGTACACCATGCGTTACATTGTAAGTTACCGTATTATACAATTTTGGTAGTAGTTTGCAATAATGATAAATATGTTTGTTCCAGAAAGTGCTAAACTTATGGTTTTATACGGACTATTCCATTCATGGGACATGTGTTCAATTGACATTGACCACTAATGTTTAGCAATGCCTCAGGTACTGGCCAATCATGATCCTTTATCTTATAATTTATTTTATAATTATTATATATAATAATTTTGTTTTGCAAAAATCCAAGGGTTTCAAGAAAATGGCCAAGAAGAAGCTTAGACTTCCATGGACGCCATCAGCTGCCATCTGTCGCAGAAGACAAGAACTATGTAAACTGCTGTGAACAGAGGGCAGCCGTCTCCATTTGTTTGAGTGAATCTAAAATCTCAAAACTTAAACATTTAATTATGGTATATGTTGGTAATTAAATACTCATATGGAAGTTATGAAACTCGCTTTGATCGTTTAATAAACAAACTCATATCTCAATACAAGCCATCATGGGCTGATTGCATAATGTATTAATAGATGATCCTTGCTACTATTTTGGTAATTTCAAATTGGTATTCTAGTAGTTTTCCTTCACTCTTTTGAAGGTTGTAAGAAATTGTGTCAACCTGTATTTAGCACATGAATGTAACAACATGAAGTTAGAAAGTAAAATGAGATGTTTATTTTACATCAGTTATCACTTACATTATGATTGGACTAGTTTATAAAATAGAACTATGAATTAACAGTACTTAATTAAGATAACTTTGGAAAAGAATTCCATACCAGCTGCACTTGGTAACTTGGTTTCAAAAGCAGACCGATCTTAAAAGAAGAAATATTTCAATTACACTGTACAACATGAAAAATGTCCTTTAGATGAAACTATGTGTTTCTTGTATAAATTTGGCTGAAAATAACGAATCTATAATTTGTTTACCACGCACCATTTTCAAAGAATCCAATTTTTTGCTCTTTACTTAAATATGAAAAGTGTGTCTCCTACAAAAACAGTAGGTGATGGAACATTTTGGTTTTGAGATATGAATCAAGAACCCTTTGTTTATACAGAATCACATAGTTTCATATAAAGGACAGAAAAAAAGTTCAAATTTGTTGTACAGTGTTATCAGATATCCACCAATTTAAGTTAAAGTTAAGTTAAAAGTATTAACTTCTCCATTTAATGTTTCTGCACTTATCACATAGTGACATCTGTGTGAGGATTGCATAAACTTACTTGTTTTTAAACCATTTTTAAAGTTTAAGGTTTAAATCATAGAAAAATGCCTCTATTCTTTTTAACATAATGCTTATTTATTTAAGCTTTTGCAGCAAACAATTATTATTCATATTCATAAAATTATACATATCCCTATTTCTGCATACTTCACACTTTATAAATTTCTTTGCTTTGTACAAACTGTATATACAATTTTCTGAGAACTTTCCTTAACCTTAGCATTGTGTCTTCCTCGCCAAATGATGCAATATTCCCAGAAAATTTCAGAGGTGGTGAGGCTCTAATTAAGGTGGGAGGGCCCAGGTTAACAAGCAGCGGTTAGCATGTCTGGCGAACAACGAGGCAGATGGAGCCTTTCAAATAAGGTAATTTGCTTATGGGTATATTCTTTAAAAAAAATTTATTCAATAAAACAATTGAGATACAATTACAATTATAGCTGCAGCAATTTACCTATTTCATTAGCTAGGACTTCAGCATCTGAGTGTAATGGTTTGAAAGATGAAGATGTAATTGCCAATTGCTAAATGCTTTTCTTTCTGCTGAATAGCTGAATTTGCAGACCACCTCCAGCATTGCTGGCTGTGAATCCACAGGCCCAGGTTTCATTCCCAGTAGGCCTACTTCGGATTTTTTCTGAAGTAGGGAGATCTGAACTGTGCACACTCAGCCTCATGATTCAAACTGAGGTACTTGAGTAGCGGGTCCAGCAGCCACAGAAACCATATTAACGACCATGAGTGTTGGCATGCTGACCATATGCTCCCCAATCCTGCCATCTGCCTATGGTAAATGATGCACCAGTTGGATGGTAGGCCTAGTCCCTTCAGGGATGTAGCACTATGGGGTTATAGTTCTTAGCAGCAGCGTCACCAGGAATTTTACTAAGGGGGGGCAAAATCAATTTCGGACCTCAGTTTCAAATGATTAGGCTAAACACATTAATATTCACTTAGTTAACCGGATCGTTATTTTGAATCCAAGCTGAAATCGACGAGGCTACAAAGTTTTTTAAGTTAACAGAATACACTCTTTTGAGCAATGGCCTTGATGAGATATTATTATAAATACATATTATAGTTATAATTAGTTAATACTTGCTAAACTCATTATAAAGTAATTCTATTTGTTTTATTCTCCATGCTACAACTGTAGGTTGACAAAGAGTACCACAAATAAATTAATCCATAAGGCAATCCAGAGGGGGGCAACCCTGCCCCCCCATGCCGACGCCCATGGTTCTTAGTTGAATTTGCATAGTTTGTAGGTGGTGGGTATCTGAGAAGGTGGCCATTGCTTCCACACAAGTTGCAGTTTTTTCCCCGAAATTAATATTTATTTTATTGTGAAAAAAAGTTTATCACCTTATGTTTATAACCCAAGAGGGTATGCACATACTGCTTTTGAAACTTAGCACCTCAATTTTTATGTTACATGTTCAAAGTTAATTCCACGTAACTCTTTTAAAGTCATTGTGCTTATTTTGTTCATCCGTGAGATAGTTGGAGTTCTTTAAACTTGCTATTGGAAGATTTTATGTTGACTAAGAGTTCTCAAATACCAATACTGATTCAACAAAAGAAAGTTTAGATTAGAACATTTTACCCAATAAAGAATCTTCTTGTAGACACTTTTTACACTATTTTAAGTATAGAAAAATGTTAGCAAAATTTATACAATAATATTTAGAAGTCATTTCCTAACAACCTGTTGTACAGAATGAACAAAAAGTTTCAATTGTTGCGGATTAGCAGAGCAAATTGTCTCTTAACAGCTAATTTGCCATTATTACAACAATCCAAACTTTTTTTGATAATGGGCAACACAACTCTCCACATGGAGAATAGAGAAAACAACACAATTTACCAAATTTAGCAGAATTGAAAAAAGAGGCTCTGGAAAGTCTTATCAATATTAAAAATGTTGATTCCAGTGTTCCTTTACTCAGAGAATGTTAAAACTATAAACAGTTCAATCTAACAACTGTTAGATTTGTTTAATATGTCCATTGTACATCAGAACCTACATTTCCTTTATATAAATTATAGGTCTATGTTAAAAAACAAAACACAAAATCCCAATGATAACCCTTTGCTGTGCTAGTGGAGTGTGTGAAACCCTACGTCTCCTTTTTCTGTGATATTTCAAGAATTGCAACCCTGATATCATTGAGGCTTCTTGCAATCTCAGTGCAGATTGTGAATTGATCTGCATTGTTGCCGCACAGATGTGAAATATCACAATTTTTATCATTTGGATCCCACCTGCATGTAAGTGTATGCATTTTTTTCTGTTGCTATGTGAATCAATCTTGAATTACATAATCTAACTCAAGGTTTTTTCCTGTTTCAGGGCAATGACTTCCATAAACCATCTACTAGGCCCCCAACAGAAGCTGAAATAGAGAGCATTGATAATAATGATCCACACTTTTTTAATCAGATGATGAAAGAGATGCTAAAATAAATGAATTGATTACCAGCGAGCATGAATCAGAGTCTGCAGCATCCTCAAATGGACTTAACTGGCTCTAAAAAATGAAGGGTCGCAGCAAAACCTGCGACCTCTGTGAGTAGAAAACCTGATATGATGAACAATCATAATACTGCTAAAGGTGGTGTTAAAAGCTTGGATCAACTTTCTGCTAACTACTCAGTATCTAGACAAAACCATGACATGGCCAAGGATCATATTATTTGCCATATTGAACATTGCTGGCATAAACAGTTTGAATGCTTTAAAGTCTCTTGAAAATCCCAAGGAATGAAGCGTAGAGAAGCAGAAATGCAGCTTGGGAAAGTTCTTATTTACCCACATACGGAATGCAGGGGTTTGAAACATTTTCCTCCAGACTTGCAATCCATCATGTGCAAATTCATAGGGATACCTATCTTCAACGCAGCCTCAATGAAAAACCACAAAAAAATCCAGATGTGAAATATACTCAAGACAGGCAGACAGAAAACTAAAAATTTATCCAAAAAGTGTGCTATGCTCATTTTGTATATGAAAATTGTTAATAAACTTATCTCTCCAAAAAGTGTACTATTTTTTACATATAATGGCGCAGCATACGCCGAAATGCATTTTCAAGATAAGTTGTGTATTATATGTTAAGGGTAAAGGCGGAATATTGTAATAAATATATTTAATATTAACCCTTATCTGTTAAAAATGAGTTATTTTAATAATTTTGGTTGTATTTGTCAACAGACAGACAGAAAATTAAACACAGGTGCAAAAAAGTGTGATATATTTATTTGTGGCCTATTTGCCTATTTTGTATGAGAAAATAGTTAATAACCTGCCTTACAAAACTACATAGTATTTTCTGATATTTTGTTTTATAAATAACATTGAATGAATTTTTACACTT
Organism: Ectobius pallidus; assembly: GCA_964059195.1. Lineage (NCBI taxonomy): Eukaryota > Metazoa > Arthropoda > Insecta > Blattodea > Ectobiidae > Ectobius > Ectobius pallidus. Next base: position 156,891,676 of record CAXKWD010000001.1, on the reverse strand, counting down.
AAAAAAAATATATTTTGGGAAATATAAGACTGAATGAAAAAATTGGACTTATTCAATTCTTGAAAGTTTTCGAGATATCAAGAATTATATAAAAAATATTCAATTAATCATTTGAATGACTTAATGCTAGGGATTCTCGCACTGTCATATCTCGTATCACTTTGGTTAACTTCATTAAAGAAGTATAAGTTTTGTAGACGAGAAAGACATATATATGAATGGACAGCCACATGCACGTAGGGCAGTACAGTGTTGCCATACTGCCGATTCTTAATAGATCATCCCAGGAGAAATGAGACAGCATGAATCTTTACTCTGTGAATGCTAGTAGTGGAATGAGATTAATGCATTATCTGACGCCTGTGTGAAACTAATTCCTATTGGATTGTGGTTCACTGAACGGGTGAGCCACACCCATTGCGGGAACCAATATATAAACATGATGAAATTGCCAAACTGAACGTTCAAATAACGATTTGAGTTACCAAGCGAGTCAGTTTTAGTCGTTCTCACTTCTCAGCTTTCGATTTGAGTTCTTTAATCTCGCATTGTGAGTTGTCCGATTCTGCTTTCATCCAAGAACTTTTTCATTTGAATGATCATACAATTCTTTATATTACTCGAGAACAGATCACTTGATTTTTAAATTCATTCGATTCTGCCCAACATTAAGACTCCATCAGCATATTAGTGCAACTTGAAAACACCAGCTTAGTTAAGGATTAAAATATATACAAAACACTATTCAATTTATCAAAGGAAACTTTGGATGAAGAAAGTATAACTTATGAGAAACAGGCTTTAGAATTGTCAGTGCATTTCAAAGTCATGTTATTGAATTTGCTGCAAAATAAAATGTTCCCATTACAGGCCATGGATTCCCATAGGGTTCTAGCAGGTTAAGGCCATCAGATTTTTAGTCCATGGGGTGGATCAAGTTGTCAGCCTTACACACCAGCTCCAATTTAACCCCGCGATTATTCCTGCTAGAGGTTGATTTGACCCCAGGACTGTAATGCCCCCAGAAGAATTAGTCAAATTGAAATACCGGTATCTCAATGACCTTATTGGGGATCAAACCCACATCCTTTCTGTTAGTAGTACAGCATCTCAACTAAAGGCACCATGGCAACCCTTTTAACTTATTTGCGCATGCCCTTAAACCATCTTGTACAGTGGCTTCAAGAACTCTCTCCACAGCTCTGGTTATGTTTGCCACCCATGCAAAGGTTGGTATTTCTCTCTCCCTTCCTTTCAGACTCTAGCAGGTATACCAGAGTAGACCATGGAACTATTGATGTGCATCTGTTTGCTATTGTTGAAAACTTTAATAAATATTATTACATTTGTGACGAGAGCAACTTTAATTATAGTTTCCGGAAATAAATTGAAACGAGTGAATTTATGTTGTCAAGGAAATGATTAATATTGCTAACATCATCTGTAAATAGGCAAGTCAGGGGCGGATCCACGGGGGGAGAAATGGGGGAAATTCCCCCCCCCCCAAAAAAATTTGTAACATTAAGCACAAATTATTCAAAATTTATTAGAACATAACCCAAATATTTAAATTAATGCAACGACATTGATTATTTTGAAATACCTTTGTAAGAAAATGCTGAAATGTTCATTTTATTTTCAATTGTGTACTGGGAATAATTAATTTTTATGAGTAAAAACTTCCCTCTCTACTTTGGTTCCCCCCCCCCCAAAATGTCTCTCTGGATCCGCCCCTGAGGCAAGTTTTATGTTACTTTGATTCCTTAGTTCATAAACGATTGTAGTAGAACATTATACCCATACACTAGCGCTGCCAACTGAATTCAATTTCTTAGCAGATTCATGCCTGCAAAAGTGTTGTGGTGCAACTTCTTGATGGCACTGTACCAATAGTAATAAATAGTAATAAACAATGGAGTTTTAATTATACTGTATACATTTAAATATATATTTAAAGATCTATATGTATACAGTATATAATTTTATGTGAGAAATGGAAGTTCTATGACAGAAACAAAAAGAAACTATGCAATTTAAACTTCTCCAGAGCCTCATAAAACAGTTTAATAGGTAATATAACTTGCAGGATTTCAAATTTCAAAGCATTGGTTCATAATTATGGCTTCATGAGTTATCAGCAGTGTCAGGATTATAAAACCCAAGCTTTCGGATATCCTTAGCTGTGTGTCCTTAGCAATGTGGTCTTATTTATACTTATGTGGAGGAATTAAATTAAAGTTTCCATACCAATTGGCTGGGACCAGCTTCGATCTTTGATGTCAAATCCCCTTGTCCCCTGCTGGGACACTTAAATATTCCAGTTTTTAGAAATAAAATTGGATTCCTGGTCATTTGAAGTTTCAACATTCAGTATGCTTTTTATTTTTTTTTTAGAAATGTCAGTTATGAATTTAGTTCAGTACCGTATCTTCATATTATGAAATGTGTTCACATGCCTACTTGATGATGCATGATGTATTTAAGTTCAAGAGCTTCAATAATAATTGCACTGAAGTTGGTATTACTAAGTTGGATGGGGTGGGTATAAATGTTCAGCATTTCACATCCAAACAGATATTTTATGAAAATATTTATAGGATTGGGGAATTTATGTTAAGTCTTCCCAGTACAAGCACAGCCGAACAGGTGTTTTCTTTTATGAATAAGGCATGGGTAGCTGAGAAAAATAAAATGAAATTAAACAGTTTGAAAGCGATACTAATGGTGCCGTAATTTGAAGTACAGTTGTTCAGAATTCTATGACTTTTCAAAGGGAAGCAAACATCTCCTGAATGAAATTCATTCTTAAAAAATAAATATTGGGGAATTAAAATCTATCTGTACTTATCGACAGAAGTATTTTTCCTTGTGTAATATCCATTATATGCATTATTATATAGTATCAATGAATGTGCATATGTTTTAGATTATGTTTATGTTATGTTATCGTTTGGTATCCTTTTATTCAGTTCACGTAAGATTTAATAATGCAGACTGGTTACTGTGCATTGTTGCATTACAGGTGCATTTATCTGGTTCCAGCTTAGGCTCCCAGAAGTATGGTCACATTTATTAAATCGATCAGGTGGGAAAGTCTCTTAGCTAATCATGGAATACGATACCCTATTTAACTCCTCCACATGAGTAGAAATAAGCCCACACTAGTTCCATTCCATCATATTCTGATGAAGATTACAGAGCTAAAGATGGCTGTAAGCTCAAGTTTTATAATCTTCTGACATGGCTGATAACCCGTGAAGCCATAATTAATTACATTATACAGTAGAGCCTCGGTAATTCGAGCCCCGGTATTTCGAGGTTCCGTGTAATTCGAACTGGTCATAAGAATATTAAAATTTTCCATAAAACTAGAGTAAAATCCCGTTTTTATACGGTGTCCGCTTGTAAGTTTTACGCACTTTCGAATGTTTTAGATTTTGAGCTTTATTTCAATTTTTCCATGTACAAAAATGCAGGTAAAACTGTCCCACTTAGAGGTTTCGTTCATAATACACAGAAATAACCTTGGCTTCAGACTGCTAATGCATTTCTATTACAGATTGACAGAAACCAAGGTTTGATCTTTCTTTGTTGGGACCTCATGTCAATCAATTGTACAGTGCATACCATCTTTTCAGAAAAAAAAAAAAAAACTTTATTGTTTCAGTAATCCCTCCTCAGCTACAATGGTAACTAAAAGTGTTTTCCTAGTAGCGCCGCTTTCCCGTTCCACTCCATTAAGGGTCAGACAATGACTTAATCCTAAAACGATGCCGATGTAGAAAATTGAAAATGTTTGCCAATGTACATACAGGCGTAACACAGATGTGTAGGCCTACTATATATATATATATATATATTTTTTTTTTTTAACCATTATTGTGCTCATTAAACATTTATTTATGATTTACCCATTGATTAAGTGATATTTCCGTATAATCCGAGTATTTTATAATTCGAGGTAGCCTCAGCCCCAATTAGCTCGAATTATCGGGGTTCTACTGTAAATAGTCTGATTTCAGTAATAATAATCAGTCCTGAAAAGTGAAAATGTGATACCAGCATTTCTCCTTGTATAAGGATTAGCACAGTCTTCTTTCAGAAATTATAAAATTCAACAATAATAATAGAATTCACTGATACAGGGTTTCAGATTTTCCTTGTGTACCATATCTAGAAATTCTTCTCAGGTTTGCAGCCAGGTGAAAAGTTTGGTGTTATCAGACGTTTCAAAGGCTGATGCTTCCTCTACAGAATCTCTGAAGATGGAGGCAGCATTAGCCTATGAAGCATTGGATAAAGGCAAACTTCTTACATGGCTACAAATCCAAGAAGAATTTATAAATTAAATTCCCTGTTTTTGAAAACACTGACTTCTTTGTGATTGATTCACAATCTCAAGAGATTATAACCAGCTTATTCATTAGTTTCATTTCACTTGACTTCAGGAATATCAGGTAGCTTTTGTCGCACAGGGGTTTCAGTGGGTGTTGGAGTTATAAGTCCAGGAGCTCTCATAATGTGCCCCGGGGCAGAATGTCTCCTGGATGATGCTGGAATGTGATTGTGACGTAGGCAAGGTGGATGCTCGGTGATTACAATCTGTGGAACTCCATGTGCAAAACCTGTGCCAGGGAGTGCTTGTTGAATACTTCTGTAGCATATGTATCTTGGTGCAAACATTTTGTCTCGCTGGTGAGGTCCCAAAACTACTTGCGGTATTCTGTTGGGTGGTGGAGGAGCATCTGGGCGTCGAGCAATCTGTCTGTAGTAGTAGACCTCTATGGGACGTGGACCCCAAATGCACTGACCACTGAATGCTGCAGCTGTAATCAGGGAATAACTATTATACTTTCAAAAGTCTATAGATTAAAAGGTTATCTCTTTAACTCCGTCCCTCTTTTTAATTAAGATGTCAGTAGGGCTATCCTATTATGAATTATTATATTTTCGTTTCAGCAAGAATTAGTTTCCTTCATATAATTTTTTTTTTTAATTTAATTGGAAATCGAAAATAAAATTCTGTGAATTAAACTAGTCCATCTTGCTGAAGCACGAAAAATAATTCAAAAGTAATTATTGCATTCTAAAGCAGTTTTAAAACGAAAAATGTATCGAATTTAACTATGAACAAATATATATTAACACATTTTGAAATTTCAGCCAGAAGGGCCATTATTCACATTTATTCCAAACTTTCTCCATATTTTTATATCTGTTGTTTGTTTTGTACTTCTTTCGTTCTTTAATATATAATTTCTATAACTTATTTCATTTAGAAGTAGATTTGGGTTATAAATATAAAATGATCTTACATACCGTAATGAATTTGAAATTTAAAAAAAAAAAAAATTGGAAACATAATTTTGTAAATTTTGGCATATCATAACATATACCGTCTCATGTCAACATATACTAGCATGTAATAAATATATAAAACGGGAGAAGTGGTATAAACAGTAAAGCTATTGATTCATTAATTATAATGGACAATTTTTAAACACTTGTAGCTCTACTTACGTCACAATTTTCGGACTAGTTTCGGGGAAGACTTTCATCCCCATCATCCGAAAATTGTGACGTAAGTAGAGCTACAAGTGTTTAAAAATTGTCCATTATAATTAATGAATATACTAGCATGTTTATGAATGAAACCCTTAATAAATGGATTTACATAATTATGAGTGAATTGCTGCATAAATTCATCATAATTATGCAGAACGTAAACAGCAATGAAAATAGAAACACCTATAACTATCAAAATTCAATTAATAATTTATTTAACACACACCCACACACAAACCCAAATATAAACACATTATATACAGAACTCAGAATGAGATCAATTATTGTCTTTTTTGTTTACATAAATAAAAAAGTCAATTATTCCACTATTGTTTGTGCTTAAGTATTATAAAATATGGGTCACAGTAAAGTAAAATGTATAAAAAGAAAATTTAACTTTAAAAACAGTATACAGAGTTATCTAGACGTAAATAGTTCTCTAAGGTTAAACTTTTTACTGGGTCTACTGTTGTTAAATTTTTATTTTCTTTTTATCCAATTTACTTAAGCAATACTGTGATTTGTATTTTATAATACTTGTACGAATGTATGAACTATGGTGAAATAATTGTGATATTTTTAATTTATATACAGCAGCATAATGGTAAACAAATAAGACAATAAGCTATCAGCAGTTGATTTATATTTTTTACCTAAAAGTAATTTACTGGCCCAATCTTCCAATTCCTAATGAGTACTGTACTTACGTAGTTTTGTATACTTGGTGCACATTGTTTGTGGTATTAATGGAGGCACTTCATCAGGATAAGGCAAGGTTCCTTCTTGTTGCAACTTAGAGAATTCCCTATGAAGAGGCACTGTTCCTATTAACAAAGGCATGTGTAGCTCTATGGGGTTGGATTCTCCAGCTATGTCTACAGTGAACTGTGGCAAAAGAAACAAAGAAATAAAATCTTAACATGTGTCAGTGATAATCTGTTAATAACTTACCATATCTACTTGAATCGAATGTGCTGTCAAATTCAACACGCACCCAAATATTGAAAATTTAAATCATAAAAAAAGTTTGTTGGTGAATAAAATATGCATCAATGATACAATATTTTATTTGGTATTTTATCTTTGTATTTTATTTTATACTACAAATGATTTGTGAACGTGAATGAATAAAGGTAGGTATAATGGTTTAAGGGGATAATGGAGGAGATGAGGGACAATAGATACCTCTGCATTGAATCCCCACCACCTTTGAATACACTTGGTATTAAACTTGAGCGTCAAAATAATACGATAACTTTAACCTGCTTTTTTGCATACCAGTAACACCGACGTCATGGGTGAGTTGGTGGCCCAGGTTCGATTCCTGGCCGGGTGGGGGATTTTTTCAGTAGTGAAAAATTCCTTTCCCGGGTTCAGGACTGGGTGTGTGTGTCCTTAGATTTAAGTAGGTAGGGGACTGGTTCACCCTGGTAACAAATCCGCTGAGAATTCCCCTTTCGGGATCGCCAGGGGTCGCTCGCAAACCTGAGGAACACCTTTTTTTTTTAACAGGCAACAATAATTAATGTAACAAAGTCGAGAATTATAACAATGCATTGTTATGTAAGTGATCAAAGGTACAGCAAAGTTACGGAATGGATTTGCACTCATTTCTAATGCACATCCCAATTTTGAATGCTAGAAATGGACAAGAAAGGTGCACATTAGATTTGAGTAAACACAGTATCTAAGAACTGCTTCACCTAGAAACGCTATTGCAATACATCGCTGAAAGATTTAACCTCTCCATCATTCATCATCCAAATCCCCTCTTTGCCAACCTTAAAATCATTTCAATTATTAGTAATTTAATAATATATCTTCAGTGAAGAATGTCCTCAGAGTAGTGAAAAGGAAACAGACTACCACAAGTCGGATCTACTTTCAAGTCATTAACATTGAAAAGGGAAAAGCCTCAGAAAAGAGGTTGATACTTATTGACCACTTTTCATGTAAATAAAAAAAATAAACAATTGTTGTACTGATATTATTCCTCACTTTCCTGTAAGAGTTTACAACTTACTATGATAGCATACTACACGTATGTTGTTGGTCTCGGCAGGGCCGTAGCTAGGCGGTGGTGAGATGGGCCCCCACCAAGGGCGCAGGTATAAAGAGGGCACAAAATTAACCATGAATAATACCACCTTCTTTAGACTGGTGCAATTTAACAAGCAATAAAAATTCTAGATTTTATGAATTAATTATTTTTTAAGTAGTTCAATCATCTGAAAAGTCCAACACTTAGTTCATTTTCAAATTAAGGTTTAGGTTTTCTTTGATAATAATAAGTGTTTTTATATTAAAATAATGAAAAAATTTACAGAAATTTAAAAAAAATTGTTCAGACCCCCAGTATTGGAGGGCGCAGATTTGTCAGACTCGCCAAGGGCGCAGAAGGATCTTGCTATGGCCCTGGGTCTCGGTGGTGTAGAGGTAGTGGGTCTGCCTCTTGATCAGGAGTTCACAGGCTCAAACCTGACAGAGGTTGATTGACTTTTCAGGATGTAAAAATCCTGGGCACATTCTTCTCCAGTAGGTATTATAAACTGTAGGTGAAGTGTCATAGAGTTACAAGATCTCCAAGCCTAAATTAAAGCCTCTAGACAAAATTCCTAGCCCTTTCACATCTAAGTAATACCTAGAGACATTGGCCCACCTACATTTGATGTGGTACCACTTGAATAGCTCAGACATTTATGACATGAAAAACCTACAAATTTATTTAATCACAGCATACTCCACACAAAATTTTACCTTGAGTCACACAATTATGCTATATATAGGCCTATATAGCTTAACTTATTATTAGTTGACAAAAATAAATAATTCAGTCTATCATTTTCCAATTTAAGGGATCTTTGTTATTTAATTTATTTTTACTAGATTCCTCTGTCCTTTTGTGTGAAATGAGGAGAAAATAATTTTACATGATAAGTAGGCCTAGACCTGGGATTTTAAGGCAAATAACTATTTTCTTCCTTATGAAATGACATGAGAATTTTTATATATGTGGATGTTTCATGATAAATCACTTACATTTATAGAGTTTTATAATGCCCTAAAATGCCTATTTGGAACTTTAGAGCCTATTTTACTATTTTAGTGCCTAAATTGCCTATTTTGTACATTTAAAATAAAATTCAACTTCTGTAATTTTTACAATTTTATAATGGACATCCTTCAATGAAAAGCACACAAAGTTTCACAGAAACTTGATTATTCCAAACAATTGTCGCTAAAGGAATGCTGACTGACGGGAGAGGGGGAGGATTAAGGGGGAAGGACTACTGTATGATGTCACCAGTGATAGAATATCTGTTTAAGTGAATATAGTTCTAGAAGCCTAATTTTGCAGTTAATTCTGTTAAGAATAGGTATACCACGTTTCTTGCAGTAAAAAAAAGACCATGTTACAGTTTAAGTGTATATTGTAATATTTTAAAGTCTATTTTCGATCTATTTACACATTTTTGAAGCATATTTTAAGTGCCTATTTTCTCTTTTGAAAGCCTATTTACTTGTTTTGAAAGCCTAATTTAGGTGCCTAAAACTAATTTTTATAGAGCCTAAAATCCCAGGTCTAATGATAAGAGATCCGGACACTTACATCTAGGCGATATTCTATTTCCATCAATTTGCAGAAGTTCTCGAACTTGGAAGTTGGTGGGAGTGGAGGAACTTTGACATGAATTCCATCCCATGTATCAGAATCTCCACAAAGCACCCGCCCTCTGTAAACCTGGGTAATCACAACTTCATCTACATGACTTCGGAAGCCCTTGTTTGAAAAATACGTCACTACCTGCAATAAAAGAAACACATCACAGGATTATTATCATTACCTTTCACCCTAGAGCTAAAACATTGAACCCAATATTTTTATTTTACTCCTGTTTCTTTCAAACTACTTTTACAGAACCATATTATTTTGTGTTATTGTCTTTTCAATACTCTATGAAAAAAATACTGTCATAATTTGTTTTAATGTTTTGACTATAGCAAATAAAAATACTTGTGTAGGATCGAGAGAACCAAAATGGAAGAAGCAAAAACCAAAAAGGAAAGGTACGATTTGAGCAGCATGTTCCAGAGGTCACAAAATCAGATTAAAATGATTAGAAAAATAATAAAAATGCTAAATTTCCTCACTTAGCCATTTCATTTAACCATCTGTGTGGTCTCGTGTTTGTACTCAGCCTCATGATACAAGCTGAGGAGCTATTTGATTGAGAAGTAGTGGCTCCCATCATGGAAACATCATTAATGGCCATGAGTGTCACAAGCTGACCTCATGCCCCCAATCCTGCCATCTGCCTATGGTAGATGATGCAGTGGTCAGATAGTAGATCTAGTCCCTTCAGGGATATAGTGCTATGAAGGTTAGTTTTAGTCATTTCATTTAGTGGTTTTAATGAATCCCGAAACAATTTACATAGAGTCCCACTAATGAAGACTGGGTGGGACCGGACCCTATCTTGATCACCAAAAGTCCAGTTTAAACAGAATTTGCCTTAAAATGCACATACTGTAATACTTCTTTCAAATGGGTAAAACTATAAAAATATATTTTTTGATAAATATAACTTTTCCTACAACTTAATTTTAGTTTTAATATTACTGTATACATAGACCTACGTTTTTAGCCTATGAGCTGATGAAGTTTAACAAAACATCTTTGCGATTAAAATAAAAAAATTATTGATTGTTCAGAATAAAAAATCCATTGAGAGTAAATGGAGTCTGGATGAGCAGGACTCTGCTGTATATATTTTGCCAAAGTTGCATGCTCTCTTGCTTCAAGAAATGATGAATGCCTTGTAGCTTACTTTTGGGAACCCTTCATATTATCATCTCTCCTCTGAAATTCTTAATCTCATTATTAGCCTCCACCTTTCTAAATTCGAAAGTGAAAAGTAGAATTTCTCATACTCACTTACTTACTCAATGGCTATAGTAAATTCTTCAGCAAGCTAAAGGAATATTATCTATTTTATGCAACCCGAAGGTTCAATGCCGCGCTTACCTGAGCCTGGCATTCAACCTTATTTTATTCTAACTCCATCCAACCATCTCTCGCAAATCCTACTTCCGTTAAGTTTATCCTAATATTGTCCTCCCACCTATGTCTAGGTCTTCCAAGTGGTCTTTTCCCTATGGGTCTCCCAATCAATACTTTTGAGATAGCATTTCTCATAATTATACATAATATAGCTGTGCATACTTATGAATTAAAACTATATGTATAATACTGTGTTAAAATTATTAATGAATATACAGTAATGTAGATATTTCTGATATCTACCACCTTGCTAGTAGGATGGGAAGAGTCCTTAACTTACTTGAACAAGCTTGACACAGCTTCTATGTATAAGAGAGTTACTCATGTTGAGGATATCTGCATACACTATGATATCCTCTCCGGGGACAAAAGCTCGCCTCTTTAAACTAGCAGATACAATGATGGTACCCTTCTGACAGCAGAAGAGGCAGGAGTTCGTACTCCGCTGCTCACTCACCCCACTCTGCAAGCAAAATGTCCCACATGTATTTGTGATGCAAAACCACTATTCATTTTCTTCCATGCTATGTCTAATTAGGTGTGGTATTATAATATTCAGGACTGTTTATCTGAATACTTATTGTCTTGTTACTGTTTTGTCAGTACAATATACCTTCAATATTACGCTATGAAATATTTTTCAATCTCTGTTTCACGTGTTGATGGGAAAAAATTTAATGAATTTAAGAATCATGTCCTCGATTAATATAAAGAATTGAATGATCGTTCGAATGAAAAAGTTCTGGATGAATGCAGGATCTGAGTACTTCTCATGATGCAAGATGTGAGTATTCCAGTCTGTATCCGAAAACTAATAGAGAAAGACTGACTCGATTGATAAATCATTCATCATAAATCATCAGATGTGGCTCACCCATCCAGTGTCCAGTGATCCACCCACCGATAGGAGTTAGTTTCATGCATTGCTGACAGATATTGTGTTAACGGCATTCTACTACAAGTGTTCACAGAGTAAAGGTCCATTTGATACTGGGTGAAGTGAAAATTTTGGGAGGCAAGGAATATTTTATGTTCATAAGTGTATTCATATGTATGCCTTTCTTGCCTGCAAAACTTATACCGCTTTAACAAAGTTAACCAAAGTGATTTGACTGCACAATAACTCGAGAACTTCACTCACTTCAAGTTTCTCGTAGCAATGAATCATTTGAATGATGATTGAAATATGTTTTAAATGATTCTTGATATCTTAAAGACTTTAAAGAATTGAATAATTCTGATTTTTCACGTTCCCATCCCTAGTTCTGATGTATGTTCTCTAACTTGAAAAAGAATTGTTTAGTTTTGACCAAATTTAGCATGCCTGATATTCTCTGATAGGTGTCTAACAGCAGTCGTCTTCAGCGCCAAGCCGTTTTTTATTTTGTTTATTTGTTTATCTATAAAGACCCAAAGAGCAATAATGCTCATAACTAGGGGCAGTATGTTATAATACATAGAGAACAATAATATATTTACTAATATCTAGGAAGAAGTATAATTATTAAATATATTCTAATGAAACATAGCACATTACTAAGAATATCACAGAACCAAAACTTTTAGTTTTAATACTACTGTGTAGGCTGCATAGCCCTAAGTTTTTAACCTTCGAACTAATGTAGGATTAACGAAACTAAACATCTTTGCAATTAAAATTTTAAAAAATTATTATTTATTGTAGGCAATATTTTAGTATATGATGACAAAGAATTTGGTGGAATATTTCACAATTGCTAATGGAACATTAAGAAAAAGTGGTAAATGTAAGAAAATTTTCAGTTATGTAATCCAAAATGTTTTATGTTTCCATTTCCAAGTATTTAAGTTGTTAAGGAACTATTTGTACAGTCTTTTAAATTACAAACATTGCTTGTAGGTATCAGTAATAATCAAAGAATAAGGAAAGTCTCAGGACAATGTCAGGTTCAATATGCTCGGAGTATTTGTAAGAGTGAGGTTTCACGTAGAAAGCACACTTCTTCACTGGTATAATCCGGTGGAAAATAGGTGTGAAGCCTTCTCATACACTTCTCTCATAGAGTATCATGATATGATTATCTTCTATTATGTACTTTATGACGTACAGTAGAATCCCGAAATAACGCGGTTGCTGGGGGACATGCTTTACCCCCGCGTTATAACCTTGCCGCGGTATATCGAAATGTGACCGAAGAAGTGACAAAAATCGACCCCGTGGAGGGGAACATTGGTTCACTAATAAATTACAATGTTATACAGCAATATAAAATACAGTAGTTTTAAAAATTACTCACCAATTAAGCTATTTAATCCAATCCTGTAACTGATGTCAATTTACGGCTCTTCTTTCGCAGATGGGGCATGAGAATTTTTCTAATTCCCTAGAGTAATGTACAACATTTACTAAAACATACACTGTAACATTCAGGTATAATAATCCCGTTTCCCCGTTTTTTACACGATCAATAATTTTCAGTTTATCTCCTACTGAATACGCTTTCCACTTCTGCGACATTTTGTATTCCGAATGCATGACTTTACAATCCAAATGCGTGATTCAAACTAAAATCATATTTCAACTTTCCTAGGTTTAAGAATTTCTGGCAGGTGCAAATTTTTATTAATCCTTATAGAACTACACTGTTCATTCCATGTCCCGTTACTTCTGCTAAATCCTTTGGAATGTGGTGGTGACGGTCAACTAGCGGGTGAGGGCGGCTCTAACGGTAAAAAAAATGTACTGCAGAACCCCTCTTTGGATAATTTTTACTGTTTTAACTCAACTTCCAATATAAAAAGTTTATTTATAAAACTACGGTATATTTTTATTGGGGGACATACTTTCCCCTGTGTTACATCTGAGTCCGCGGTATTTTGAACTGCGCTATTTCGGGCTTCTACTGTACTTGCTTGTAAACAACATGGTCTGAGCAGTAAAGAGTTGAGTACCGGTACTTTTGTGCTCTAATGCATGCGTACTCTTATTTCAACTGCTGCAGAGCAAACCATTTGAACTCGATTAACCATATCAGGTAGTGCTTTAAAATGGGGTGAATAGGAACGAAACTTCTTGAAGAAGAATAACATTGCCCACAGAAAAATATTACTCTTTTTAGAGATGTTTAATTTTTTCCTCTAGGCTAACATGATAATACATTAGGAAATCAAATTTTGTGTTGTTGTCATTCCTGTTTTCGTATATATGGGAATGTGATCAATGGCATTAAAAATCACATGTTTTTGGCATAGCCAAAACTTCTACTTCAAATACAAAATTACTGTTAATATAGATGTAAGACTATTATTTTCCAAATTCCTATATTTAACATTTCATAACAAAATTTCCATTTCCTTTTCACATTCAATGTGAAAAACAAATACTAGCTCTGAGGCCAAAGATTTGTAATCTGTGGGTGAATAGGAACACAATGTTAGAATTTAAAATATTTGTTATACCAGTAGGGGTATGCCGTAGCGCAGTGGTTGAGGCGCTGAGCTACAAACCGGAAGGTCACGGGTTCGATCCCCGATGAGGTCGTTGGAGTTTTTCAATTGGCCTAATCCTTCTGGTGGCACTATGGCCCTGGGGTCGACTCAGCCTCCAACAGAAATGAGTACCAGGAGCAATCCTGGGGGTAAAGGCGGCCGGTGCGTAAGGCTGACAACCTTTCCACCTTCACGTGCCGAATGTCTAAAATCTGGGAGCCTCAACCTCCTGAGACCCTCTGGGCCTCCATGGCCTGTATAGGGAACACTTTACTTTTTTTTTTGTTATACCAGTAAAATTTTTACACTTTAAGCACGTGCTGTCAATACTTTAACAAATCTAACCTAATCCATTCTAATAAAGAGCTCACACACAAGAAATCTGCCACATGCATAGCCGGAGAGGTTTTAGTGTTTGTGTTCACTCCACAGATATCAATGTGTTTTTTATTCCTTTTATTTTATTTCTTTCATGATAACTGTGTGTTCCTTTACATCCCTCACAATTAGTGGTCATTCCAGTTGACCCTACGCTTGTGCAAATACCAACAAACAAAGGATTTAGTAGGTGTTCCTATTCACCTCTCTCTATGGGGTGAATAGGAACACCATGTTTTTTTTTTTTTTTTTTTTTTTTTTTTTTTTAATAAACAGTTAACTTTAAAATTTTCTAGTGTATTGATTTCAAAAGAAGAAAGCAAGACCCAAATAATTGGCTAGAATCCTTTTACTCGAGAAAATATTTATTGTGGTTTTTTAAAATTCAAAGTTGAAAAGTGTTCCTAGCCACCCTATTTTACGGTATCTTTGACCTCCCATCATGCATTAGTCCTACATCATTGCAGTCTAAGCACAGTGTAATTTAGTTTCTGTATGATCTTGGCTTGGAATAAACTCAAATAAATCTTTTGAAAGGTAGAGTTTATAAAATATACAATGAGAAAAATGTCATATGCCTACTTACATCTGCCTTTGGGTCTGTGTTCACATCTGCTGTATTGCTAACACTGAACATTGTTCTGCACTGAACATTGGGAGATGAACTTCTTTCCAGTGTTGCCTCACAGAAATAGCGTATGTAGCCCAGGCGGCCATGGAAAGAGGCTGGAAGCTTGTTTGGAAGAGTGTAGTGGAAGGGAAAAGAGTGCTCTCCTGCCCACAGCCGCTCACGTTTACCTGGGGAAATAAGAGAGCACACTTCCACAATATTAGTTTTTATCACTGCCATAGACAACATTATATTGAATACAGGTTAATCTCAGTGATGTAATTTCTCATAATCTGAAGCTGACATTTTTTTTCATAATTATAATTTACAAACAGGTTTAAATTGAAATAAAAAATAAAAAAATGTTATAATAATAGGCATAGAATGAAAACCTCGTATCTCATAAAACACATACGTGGCTTTGTCACTTAATAACGCTTCCTAGCAATACACTAGATTTTGTTTTTCCTCTCTAAAGGACAGCACACATGTTATTCTTGTAATATTGGCTGGCAAATAGTTGAGATACATGTTTTTCTATCTAATAATAAATTTAAAGTACTATTGCTTCTGTTTTGAGATACGTGGTTTTCATTCTAAGGGGACGTTATACTAAATAGTATTACATATATATTAATTTTTTAAAATTTTAAATATTAAGTTGTTTTTTCAAAACACATACATTGCAAAGACTGTCAGAAAGAAAGGAGAATTTAGAGCTACCAGTGCATCTTCATATTACAATAATATGAACTTAACATAATCTTTCACCCCTCCCTAGGAGTTGCAAGACCTTATCGTTGGTGGGAGGGTTTGCGTGGTCTGAGGATCCTTTGGGCTATGCCGGCAGTAGCATAGCTACTGGTAGGGCCTCCCAAGCCGGACAGGCCAAAGGTGAAGACCCAGACAAAGAAGCAACTCAGAAGAGGAAATCCAACGGCTCTAAAGGCGGAGGAGGAGTGAGAGTCCCAACGGCGGAGGAGGCGGATGAGATGACCTAAAGTTAGGGAAGGGCAGATCAGGCTCTGAAGCTGAAGTGGAAGCAGCTGATCTAGGAGACGGAAACCCCAAAATCAAATGACCTGGTCCTCCAGGTTGGAGGTTGGACATAGGGCCAACAACCCTATAGCCTACTGTAAAAAATTTTAACGTTCAGAAAGCCAAACTAGAGATAGCCTGACGGATTACTGGTAAACGACCCAAGCGCTACAATGGACATGAATTAAAGATAGCCACCTGGAATATGAGAACTATGTTGGAATGTGGAGTTTTGAGGAATTTGAAAGAGATAATGAACCAGTACATAATTGGGATACTTGCTATACAAGAAATGAGATGGAAAGGGGAAGGAATGTTGACATCCAGCAATTTTACTGTATTTTATAAGGGAGGACAGCAGAATATGTTTGGTACTAGTTTTATTGTAAATAACGGTCTTAAAAACTGTATTTTAAATTTTGAAGGTTTTAATGAAAGAATCAGCTGGATAAGACTGAAAGGACTCTTTTTTAATGTTACTATTATCAATGCCCATGCCCCAACTGAGGATAAGGAAACAGAAATAAAAGATACATTTTATGATACATTGGATACTGTATATAATAGAATAGCTAGGATTGATGTCAAAATCTTGCTGGGAGATCTGAATGCCAAGGTCAGAAGAGAAATTGAGAACCAGAAAATAACGGGGAAATACAGTTTGCACGAAAAGAGTAACGATAATGGTACTAGACTAATCGATTTTGCTAAAGAGAAAAACCTTGTCATTAAAAGCATGATGTTACGGAGGAAAGATATACATAAACAAACCTGGATCTCACCTGATGGACTGACAAGGAATCAGATAGATCTCGTGCTGATTGAAAAAAGACATACAACAGATATCAGAGATGTGAAGAGAAGGAGAGGAGCAGACTGTGATTCAGACCATATAATGGTGCTTATCCATTACAAACAAAAGATAAGGAAAGAAAAGTTTACTAAAGGGAATAAGAAAATTCATTATCAGAATGATAAATTGAAAACAAAGGAAACGGCTAATCTTTATGTTAAAGAAATGGAAGGAAGATGGTCAGAACAAACAGAAGCAAGGGAGGAGGAAGAAGAAGGTATAGAAGATCAATGGAATAGTATTAGAAGAGTGGTAATGGAATAAGCACATAAAGTACTTGGAAAGAAAGAAAACAGCAAAACTAAAGACTGGTATAATGAATTATGTGAAACTAAAATTAAAGAAAGGAGCAATGCAAGAATAATTTGGCTACCGATGTAAACTAGAGCCAGTAGGGAAAACTTCAGAAGGAAAAGACAAGAAGCAAAAGTGACGTGTAGAAGAGCCAAGCAGGAATATATGAGGAGTATGATGGCACAACTTGATGAATGGGACGGAAATGAGACAAGAAAATTTTATGGAAGAGTTAAGAACTTTGAGAGGGGATACCAACCGAGACCAGACTTATGCAGGGACAAAAATGGGAATCTGTTAGGGGGTAAAGAAGAATTCAAAATCAGATGGACAGAGTATTTTGGAGAACTACTAACAGACAAAGGGAGGAGTGATGAGACAATCATAATACCTCAGTATGCGGGGGGACAACAGTTTATACCTGAAGAGAACGAAATAGTAAATATCATACAGGCTTTAAAAAATATAAGGCACCAGGAGAGACTGGCATTATGGTTGAATTACTAAAGAATGGAGGAAAGGTATTAGAACTCAAAATAGTTAAACTCATCTAAAGAGTATGGACAGAAGAAAGAATGCCAAGAGACTGGGGAAAAATCATCTTCCAATCAATCCACAAGAAAGGAGACAAGACCATATGTGAGAACTATAGAGGAATAGCATTACTGGAAGTAGTGTATAAAATTTTCTCTAAAGCAGTTGCTGATAGAATGACAAAAATAATGGAAAATACCGTGGGTGAATACCATGATGGATTCAGAAAAGGAAAATCTACGGACGGTCACATATTCATGTTAAAAACAATTATGGAAAAGTGATATGAATTTAACATCGACTTCCACCTGCTATTTGTCAATTTTAAACAGGCATACAATAGCATTGATAGGAAGGATCTCATAGAAACCCTCATTGACTTGTATGTACCTAGGAAATTGATGAGATTAATACAGATGACCCTAACTGATAATAAAGGGAAAGTTAACATCCAAGGTGAGACCACAGAAGAATTTGATATTATTAAAGGGGTCAAACAAGGAGACTCAATCTCAACAATATTATTCAATATTGTACTGGAGAAAGTGATTAGAGGCATTGACATTAATCCAGGCGGGACTATTTATAATGGAATGGTTCAAATTTTAGCCTATGCAGATGATATTGTGATTGTTAGCAGATCTGTACAAGAACTCAAAAACTGCTTCCTCCAACTAGCAACCAAAGGAAGAAAAGTAGGATTAAGAATTAATGAAAAGAAAACAAAATATATGATCAACTCCAGAGACAAAGATAAATGGATCTCTACTAATATTATCCAAATAGGAAAACATAAATTTGAAAGAGTGGATAAGTTTAGATACCTGGGCTCCTTGGTAACCGAAGATAATAAAACATCAGAAGAAATTAAGAGAAGAATTAAAGAGGGCAACAATTGCTACTGGTCCACTTCTACCTTTCCCTTTTACCCGGCCTTCCATAGTCTACAAGGTTTTCAGCAGAATCACAAGAAAATCAAGGAACAGCGTCTTCTTCTGTCATATTTTCTTATGTATGATCCAAGCATTGGCTGTGGTAATCACTAGCAGTAAATCAGAGTAACGGTCATCATCACTACTAGAGAATGGGTCATCTTCAGAATTATCTGACTCCTCTAAAATGGTAAGAATATCCTCTTCTCTTAGAGCTTTGTGATAGCTGTAAAAATCCATGAGCCCCAAATCTCACTATACAGCTAATGGGATATGCAGTTCCCATGAATAAAACAATTAGTAACATTTAATAAAATCTATAAAACTACAGTAAAATTAGTTTCTCATTGTTCTATCTGTTTCAAATAAAGTCTTGTATGTATGAAATACTTTGCTACTATTATTCAATAACAAGAACAAAATTATAATAGCTTAACTTCTAACTCAGTACAATATCTTCAACAAACACTTCCATTTTCATTGTTGCCTACTGAGAGTTGTAGAATACGAGTAAAACGATTGGGACAGCTACAATGTTAAATAATTAGTATATTATAACTTGTAGCCTATATTAACAGAAGATGGCCGGATGTTATTTCAAATGAAGATCTATGGAAAGAAACAAACCAGCAACCAATTGAAATACAGATTAGGAAGAGGAAATGGTGTTAGATAGGCCATACTTTAAGGAAACCTGCTGGAGCCGTTGAAAAGAAAGCACTCGACTGGAACCCCCAAGGGGCCAGAAAGCGGGGCCGTCCAAAGAAGACTTGGAAAAAGACTATTGAGGAGGAGTGCCTAGAAATGGGGAAGACTTTGAGCGAAGTGAAGAGGTTGGCCAGCAATAGGAACAGATGAAAGTGTTTTCACGGAAGCCCTATGCTCCAAAAGGAGCAACAGGAATTAAGTCAAGTAAGTCAATTTGTATATTATTGCCATCAGGGTTTTTCTAACTTGTAATGGAACCAGGCCCAACGAGATGGGGGGGGGGGCAGCTGGGGCTGTTTTACCTTCTAAATTTACTCTAACATAAAATGGATTATAAGTCAATAATCAGGTCAAGTTATGTTTTATGTGTTTATTTTTATTTGCATTGCCCTGTCATATAATGGTGACACGGAATTAATCATTTAATCTGAAATGGATTATTCTTGAAGAAAAATTGCTATTTTTGAAAAGTAGAAGCAGAAATCCTTTTGGCCTGAACAGTAGGATTCACTAACGTTCGGCATTTAAAATAATAATTTTCAAAAGATTAACTTTGGTACATACAGATAAAATTCGTACGTACAGATAAAATTGGTACATACCTGTGTAAAGTTATCCCCGAGATTCCTTTTGTTTTGCTATTTTTACATAGTTAGATCTATAATTTAAGTGTTTTTATTTTTAGTAGAAAAGTCAAAGACACAAGTTGTACACTGATTAGTTTTTATGATTATTGATAGCATTTTGCCAAAACACATATCTGTATTATTATTACCTCTTATGACAGTTATGAGCACAACTGAAAAGCTTTTAAACTTATATCGTTTTATTTTTTTGTAAAATATTACTAACTTTTTTAGTGACTAACAAAAATATAATGTCTTCAAGTAATAGGTAACTTACATAACATTACATATATAATAATATTATGTAATATCTTTGCATAATCTTTTTGTTGCATACATTAAAAAGAACGAGGTTGTGTTTCCGTGGTGAATTTATTATTTGATGGGGGCCTGGGAAAATTTGTTCCTGGGGCCCTTGCTTTCTCTTCACGGCCCTGAATGGGACATATATGCCTAATTGAGCATGTATCATGAGAATCATTACTTGATCCTACATGTTTTATGGCTTATTGAAATTTGATTTATGTACACAAATTCAGACAATAACATAGTAATTTTTCTCAACTTACTACTGTACTTGTGTCCGAACACATACATCTTATGTTCAAAGTACTTCTCATGAGATCTGAAAGTCATATCTTTCTTTTCTATTGACCTCCTGGGTCGAGGATGTTCTTTCCTTTTTGGCATCTTGGTCCAGCCCTCCTCCATAGGAGAGCAGTCAGGAGAGTCTGCTTCAGTCCCACAGCATGAAGGTGCTCCACCAGATACATCTGACAGAGACGGACTTCTGCAATATACAGATAGGATTGGATTAATGTTTTTTCTTCTAGATGTACATATGGGCAGACCTATTTAACACAAGGGAATCTTTATGGTATGATAAGCTCACAAGTGTACTTCTTCCCAAGTCTAGACAAGCAGCTCTAAGATTCAGTAAACTATATTCGTTACATAATGATTCTCTCAGATAACTTTCTTGTTTAATATTTCTAATGAAATCAATCAGTACTTAGAAGTAGTTTATACCAAAGTAAATACAAAAGAATGTTAAGAAGCAGTGTTAACTTCTACCTAAAAGCCTTTGTAAAATTGATCCCTTAACAGTTTTATTTCTTGCAGTTCATAAAGAGTCTTCAACATAAAATAACTTTACTTACATTCTATTCTTATTACACAAGTTTCGTCTAATTCCTGATATGCGTCTCACACTCCATGGAGAAGTCTCCTTTTGCTCTGGCACACAGACGTATGCTTCTCCCACAAACCGCACAATAATTCCTGTAAGCAGCATCAAGAAATAACACCCATCCACAAGACTTTCTATTTTCTAAGTGATCATTACTAAAGTACAAAGGATAGCCAAACCCTCTGAAGAAAAGGTCATATACCTCTGGTACATTTAACTTTAGAAATTCAAAACAAAAACTACCAGAGAATCAGCCAAACCAAGGCAATAATCATTTTTGCTCTTACATTGGACTATAACATTGATAATATATGCATTTATTAAGACATTAACAGATAAGTACACAATTCGTAAAAGGGGTAAAATATTCTGGGGTTTTATAGATTTTGAAAAAGTGTTTGATACTATTGAAAAGGAACAATTATTGTATAAATTAGAAAAGTGCGGGATAAGTCCAAAATTTATAAATTACATAAAGGCAGTTTACAAGGTTTCAGAGTAAAACTACAGCACGAGAAATTATCAAAAGGAAAGGTGAAAATTGAGCCCTTTCCTATTTAATATTAATATTATTGATATTTTCAATAAATTAATAAAAATAGATTGTCATAGCTTACAATTAAAGAAAATAAAATACCTCCTCTATTATAGTAAGAAGTTTATTTAGCCATAGGAGCTTTTATAATAAGAGATCTCCAAAAAGCACTGGATAAAATTAATAATTAAGCAAGAAATGGAATTTAAAAATAAACATTAAGAAATCATTTGATCTGTAAAAAAGGAGGCATCAAAAGTAAAAAAGGAACATTGGTGCTCAACAATACGGATAATACTAATCAGAAGTGGGAACTGGACGGAACTTATAAGGGTAATTTTACTAGGCGAGTCAGAACTACACAAAATTATAGAAGTAACAGCTTTCATGCGCTGACCACTAAATTCATGTGGAGTACAAAGTACACTTTCTGTTTATAAGAATATTTTACCAACAGACAAAAAACATTTATGTCCGAAAATATTTAGAAATACATCATAATTTGTAATAATACGGACTGAAAGCAATGTACACCCTTCAATATATGGAGAAACATTACTGCTATAGAGTGGTAATAATATAATAATAATAATAATAATAATAATAATAATAATAATAATAATAATAATGCTACGAATTAAATATTTAAAAAATGTGAATTCGAACGCCACCCGAAGAAGCAAAGCTTGTGCTAAAGGTTTGTTTGTTTGTGCATATTTCCTTGCTTACATGTCTTCACCCTACCACTCGTACTCAGTACATGCTCTTAATGTGAAGTTATACCTTGCACAGTGAGGCAGCCAGCTAAATCCACTAAAACTTGCCCACTGATTTGTTCCCCACAGAAGAAAATGTGGTCTGGTTGTTCCAGAATTACATCAAACCGTCTAATCTCTTCAGGTATCTGACGGCTACAGAAGAGCTGAAAAAGAGGGAAAGAAGCAAAATTTAAGATTACTATGAGGAATAAATACTGTGAATGTTAATTATAGGAAAGAGAAGATTGAGAGTGGCACCAAATCAACTGTGTATTGTAAATTCATTGTCATTTTCAAAACACTTGAAGCTAATTTTTAGAAAAATATAGCTTGTTAAATTGTTTGCTCTTTGATCCGTTTTGAAAATTGTTCAGACCTTACAGGGCCGCCACATGTCGGGAAAGGAATTACATATATACTTTTATGACCAGACAAGGACTAGAAGGGTTTCCCTGGGTGAGTGATCACCCCAATGCCGAGGCCACCTCCAAGACAACACGAACACATAGGATAAGACACACCAGTCACACACACTCATTCCAAACAAAGCGTGGATGGGATGAAGGTGATAATGATTGCCAGTTGATATTCGGGGACCACGAGGATAGTGGTACGGATATATATTGTCCACTCTAGAACCGGTCCTAAAGTGAACAAGTAAGTCTGTCTCACTCTATCACATCACTAGACCTGGGATTTTAGGCTCTAAAAAATTAGTTTTAGGCACCTAAAATAGGCTTTTAAAACAAATAAGTAGGCTTTTAAAAGAGCAAATAGGAACTTAAAATATGCTTTAAAAATGTATCAATAGATAGAAAATAGACTTTAAAATATTACAATATACACTTAAACTGGAACATGGTCTACTTATTTACTGCAAAAAACAAGTTATACCTATTCTTAACAGAATTAACTGCAAAATTAGGCATCACGAACTATATTCACTGAAACAGATGTTCTTTCACTGGTGACTTGATACAGTAGTCCTTCCCTCTTAATCCTCCCCCTCCCCCCGTCAGTCAGCATTCCTTTAGTGACAATTGTTTGGAATAATCAAGTTTCTGTGAAAAATTCACCTTTGCTGTTCTGCTTTTCATCGAGGGATGTCCATTATATGATTGTGAAGTTGAATTTTATTTTAAATGTACAAAATAGGCGTTTTAGGCACTAAAATAGTAAAATAGGGTTCAAAGGTCCAAATAGGCATTAAGTGTAAGTGATTTATCATGAAACGTCCATATATTTAAAAATTTTCATGTTATTTCATAAGGAACAAAATAGCGGGGTAATAGTAAACATGTTGGAAAAATCCTGTTGTTGCAAAAAAAGGTGATTAGAATAATAACTAGCTCTCATAAAACTGAGCATTGTAAACCTTTGTTTATTAATCTCCAAATAATGACAATTGTTAATCTTTATATCTTTACAGTTTTATTACATGTAAAGAAAAACCATACAAACTTAAAATTAAGACAAGACACTCACACCTATAACACAAGGAATTGTAATAAAATAGATGTACCCTTCCTAAGACTAAGCAAATCTATAGATAGCTATGAAATAATTGGTATGAAGCTTTATAATAAGCTACATCCTGAGATAACAAGAGAACCATATATGAAGTTTAAGACGTTAATTTATAATTGGTTAAACTTAAACCCTTTTTATAGTATAAATGAGTTCTTTGAAAGGTGAGCGTCTGAAGTTGTATTTTAAATGAATTATTTATGTAAGTTTATTGACTATGCATATGGTATTTTAGTGTTATGTGTATTTATAATGTTGTATTGCTCTTTCTGACACTACATAATATGCATTATGACCTAGTTTTATATAAAACTTTTACTTTGTTGTTTTTAAGTTAGTTGGCTAAGACTGTGATTGCATAAGTTAGTTGGTTGAAACAGAATGTAACTAAATGAATGATGTTGACTTTGTCCATAGTTCTACTGAACTTGATGACAATAAAATTTGATTCATTGATTGATTGATAGTCATTTGCCTTAAAATCCCACGTCTACACATCACACAAACGTTTTTTTTTATTTATGACCGTTATACAGCGGATACTACCTACTCATCCCACTGTCTAAAACATTTCCGTACCGACTACACATCTGGCTTGCATACCCAGGTCTAGTTGGACTAGCCTATCGGGTTGAAAGACGCTAGCCATTTCTCAACGTATTGCATTAGCGGTGTCGTAAAAACACGCAATACCTTCTTACAACTTTACAAGAAACTTGTGTCAAAAGAGCTCATAAACTCTTAATGCCGTGTGTCATTACTACATCTTTTAATAATATACTGTATTGTTATCTGAAAGGGGTGGGACGCCGCACGAAACCTTAACGAGGTTAATGCACCCTCATGATTTTCTTAAGTACCTACCATTTTATTTTCCTAAGAAGTTTTTGTTGTGTGGCAAGAAAATAAGGAAGCATATGTGGAAGACGGAACTGAATCTAATGGATTTTTAAATTGCATTAAACAAACTTTGATTTAATCAACAAAAGGTAGTTTTAAAAAATAAGACCACCGCTGTGGCATAGGGGTTGGGATCGCTCCCCTCAGGCAGCGGGCCAGGGTTCGATTCCTGGTCGGAACAAATTACCTAGGTGTTTTTCTTCCCCGGGGGGTTTTCCTCACCTGTGAGACAGAATATGTCGGGTAACTTTAGGCCCTTATCGTTCCCGGATATCATCTGGCCATCATTAACATCTTCATATCATCCGCGCCTTGTTAGGAATGATTGTGTATGTGTGACTGGCGTATCTCGTTCTGTGTTCGTGTTGTCTCGGAGATGGCTCCGGCATTGGGCTGATCACTCATCCGGGGAGGCCCTCCATGTTCTTGTCTGGCCAAGAAAGTATGTATGTGATCCATAGAAACTTCCTCCCCCGACCGGTCGTGGTCCTGTAAGGCCCGGGTGGCATGGGCCATATAAACGTTCCTCAAGGGGGAGGTAATACTCGGCTAAACAAGAAGAAATAAAATAAAATAATTAATTTATACCACGTTACTTGAATAATTACCATAATCATCCTTTTTGCTTTATGTCTGTTTGAATCACCATCATCCAAGTTGGTGCTTCTAAGAATGCCACTTAGTCGCTCCGACGGTTCAGTAAGAGACAAAATTTCGACACACTGGCGACCATCACAGGCCTAATTTGCAGATCTCCTTTGTTAAAAGACCATAAAAAACCTTACTATTCATGTTAGCATTCAAGCCATTTCACCGAAGGTGCACGAGTTCAAAGATGGAGAAGGCGTAGTCTTTCGGATGTGCTTTCTTCGGAAGTGAAGTAAAACCGTTGATGTTTGTAAAGAGAAACCGTGCCCTCAATGATAGATTGATAGTAAAATTACTAATTATTTACTCCCCTCTATTGTATTTCAATAGGCAACGAGTTAAGCTATAAGCTGCTGGTTCATAGGAGAAGGATCCATAATGGTGCACCCAGAGAATAAGCAGCTTACTTGCCATTACTTCGGAGTGACGAAGATACAATCCGGCAGTGAAAAAGCGTGTTTTATGGGCGTGAAAGCCTGAATGTATGCTTTTCCTCGGAAGGATAAAAAATTATAGTACAGTAGTAGATTACTTGATGTTAAAGAACCCCACACCTTGAAAAAGAAAATGCTGAACAAAGTCACGAATTGCTTCACGTCGAACTTTACTTCTGTGGGCAAAGAACAGAACAATAAACACTGCCATCTTTGGAGGAATTAGGGAAATATAGGATCAGCCTGATTTAAATGGGAGGCCAAGAGGAAACTTGATCAGGCTGGTACAGTATTTTTTTTCCTTCACGAGACTGGTGAAACGTGTGTTAAGGGAAGGGCATTCAGAGATGGGAGTTGAATTCAGAGAGACAAACCATTTTCCCTTCCCGCCAGTCATGACAGCCGTAGCCGTATACCTTAGTTAACGTGACGTGACTCCCTTGAAGACTGGCGTACTTCAATGACAATATTTCGATAGTGGACTCGTCCAGTTGCTTTTAAGAATAAGAACGCACAACACGTCTTGTGTTACATTAAAACAAACTTCGTAAAATTGCTTACCCAATAACAAAGCTGGAAGCTATGGGCCTATCGTTGGTCGATTCCCTAGGGATTATTGAAGATGCTCAAACGCATTTAGGATCTGATGTGGATATGGCAGCTAAAGATAAACTGGACCAAGTTATAATTGGACATCCTGATTATGAATTTATGTGTTCCATAAATTATATATATATAAGCAATTTGTGGTGGAAAAGTTGAAAACAAAAAATTTGGACTCACTTTGTTTCAAATATAATTTGAGTTTGATCTGTCACTTCTTGTGTCATAGAGCGGTTACTATACGAAAACATTTTGACAGATAAACGCATGAAATTGACGACCGAAAATCTGAATAGACTGTTAGTAGTAGCCTATATTGTGCCACTCGAAAATAAAATGTAAGTTTTAATATAGATAGTGCATATTTGTAATGTAAATCTTTCATTGCTTAAGTTATTTGGTCATTTGATAGTGCCTGAATGGATGCACGTTTTAGGATCTGATAGCACACGGAAATCTTGTCTTCAGACATAAGCAATAGGCTTGCAGAAAGACCAATCATCTTCAAGCAGATTGGTTCGTTGGTGCACGGGTTACTCTTACTCCTCTTCTGTGTTGTAAAAAAAGCAATACAGGGTGTTTCAAAAATACTTTTTCAAACTTCGGCCATGGGTTCCTTACACCAAAAGAAGGAAAAAAGTTCATATGAACATAGGTCCCATTATCCTTTGTTTTCTCGTTATGAACTGTTCAACACATTGACACACTCATATCTAGACTTCGGATTTTAGGTAAAAACCTATTTTAATCCTTAAGTGATATATGGACGAAAATGTGTATAGGCCTATGCATGTTTCATAATTGACTATGCCTAAAACTGATACTTTTATAGGACCTAAAACAGCCTATTTTTACGTTAGAGCCTGAAATTGCCATTTTGCTTGTTTTTCCTCTAAGGTTCAAAATAAGTTATTTTTTGTTATCAATTCTAGCATTTATTTTCAGTTCGTACTAAATTTTTAGCTAGGAATATGCAGTACATGACACATTTATGACGTGGTTAAATAGTAAGGATGTTTCGTCTTCAGTAGAAAAATTCCTTGGAATTCCCAAGAAAATTTTGTGTTTTTCTCTCGACTCCCACATCCAATAACAAACAACAAAAAAAGTAGTTCTCTGAATCACTGAGAAATATAAGGGGTTGAATATGCTAGCGTGTGTAGCTTCTGGGCGCAGGGATTAGGTTTTCACAGTTATGGTAGTAATACAGGCTCTAGTAATAGGTCTATATAATTCTGCGTACCATAGGCCTATATCTGTGTTTTATCATGATTATTGATTAATGGTGACTTCAATAAATATAATATTCTGCATTGCAATTGAGATATTTCAGAAAATTGGCAACCTAACGATTTTATAAGAGACTATTTTACGATTTTGAGAACCTATTTTCCAATTTTTAGAGCCCTTTTAGGTACCTAAAACAGCATTTTTAGCGACCTAAAAGTTCGAAGTCTACTCATAACACGTCAATACACAAAACTCATAACCAGGGCCCAGATTCTAATGACATGTCATCTTTCTATTGATGCTGCATAGACATTGCCAACTTGTGGATAAATCCTAATCATTGCCTCTAGATTGGAGAAATGCATTTTTATTAGGTCATTTTTTGTTATTCTATGCAATTTTATATTTTTAGGGAATTTATTTCAATTTTAGGTCATTATTTTGTCATTTTCGAGTCATTTGCTTCCTTATTTAGTCATTTTCATGTATTTACATTAAGGGTATTAACTTTTTTTCGTCGCTACGGTGCTGTCTTTGCAGTGTTGTTTGTTTAATGCAAGAAGGAAAAATTCGGGGTTAAAGTGTTGACATGTCTCAGTCGGAAATGAGAATCAAAGAAACGCCAAAATTTTGTATTATATTACTATTGTTATTAGATTGACTTGGCACCAGAGTCTGCCACCTGCTTGGATTTGAGAGTCCAAACTACTGTTTACCCTCAATAACAATATAATCCGGCAGACCACAAAAGGATGTGCCGAATTTTGACTCTCCAGTGCCTCAGTGCCAGTATAAATTTCAGTGAGAAAAGAACAATGTTCACAACATTACATTTATTTACAGTTTTTACAATTATGTACAAACTAGTGTATATCTTTGTGTATACAATAATAATTTTTTATAAATAAAATATCAGTTTTTAGGTCATTTTTTTATAATTATTAAGTCTTTTTTTTTAAATAGGGTCATTTTATAGGTCATTTTTCAAACAATTTTAGGTCATCAGAATCCGGGCCCTGATAATGACACCTTTTACCGATTTGCTTATAAAGTATTTTTTAGAAAGTAGGCTTATAAATACTTTCAGATAATTAAACAAAAAATCAAATAAAAGGTTAAACTTTTAGTATAAGCGCCTCATGTACAAGATTTAAACAAACTCGTAAGAGCCGTTTTTTGAGAAGATCGCGAACAACGAAATTTTCTTCGCGTAAAGTGGCATTAAAGTAAGAAAAAGTCAACGCCAATCTTTAGATCCCCATAAGATACCCTACCCATACACAAAATTTTGTTTTCCTACTATTTTTCGTTTTGGAGCTACGCTGTTCTCAGACAAACACACATGTTTCTGAAAATAGTATTTTAGGATTCACGGGGCCTCAAAACGGGAATTTATATTAAAAACTCAATTTCTAATTTGGAGGGGGGTCGAACACTATACTTCCTTTACATATAGCAATGCCGGATCCAGGGGAGGGGCCGTCGGGGGCCCCGGCCCCGATAGTTTTTCTTTTTATTTGATTTGACTTTTTTTATTCGTCGAAAGTAATTGCCTATTAAAAAATCTGATGTGAAAGTCACATAACTTCCTCTGCTCAAATAAAAGTTTGCAGCATTTACGCTAATTATGCTATAAATATCTTATAGCCCCTTCTTTGAATGATGCGACTAAAAACGCAGGCTATGCGGAAAAAAACAAGTGACTGCAAACGTTTATTGAACTTGCCGCTGTTAAGAATAATTTCCGAAATTTGTCAAATATTCCCCTCAGATATTTCTTTACTGTAAGCAGGGCCAACAGTACATTTCTCTCACTTCACGTGCTTATATAGAATAAAATGCCTTAAATGTCCACGTATTGAGTTGTTCACCAGGCAAGTTGGTAGGTTACAACCACCCTTCAGAGAATGTTTTCGAAATGGTATAAGCAATCCATGTACAAAATTTAAAGGAAATCGTTAGAGCCGTTTATGAGAAAATAGCAAAAAACAAAATATTCTTCATGTAAAGTCCCCTTAAATATAAGAAAAGGTTGTCGCCAATCTTCACAGCCTCAGAAGGTACCTAACCCAAATACAAAATTTTGTTTTCGTACGATTTACAAGAAGCCGTATTGCAAAAAGCACGTATTCACAGTGGGTTGCTTATAACTACCCTTCAGAGAATTTGTTCGAAAAAATGTTTCAAATAAAAGTTTTAGCTCTTAGTACAAGCGCAAAATTTAAAGAAAATCGTGAAAAACGAAAATTTCTTCATGTAAAGTCCCCTTAAAAATAAGGGAAATTTGTCGCCAATCTTCGAATCACATCTTCAGAAGGTACCTGACCCAAATACGAAATTTTGTTTTCATACGATTCTCTGTTTCGGAGCTAGCCTGTTCACAAACTTCCACACAGACAGACATAGGCTACGGACACACATACATGTTTCTAAAAATAGTATTTTTGGATTCAGGGGGCCTTAAAACGTGTATAAATGCTAAAAACTCAACTTCGAATTTTTGGGTCGAAAACAATACTTCCTCTACCTATAGTACCTATGGTACGGGCAGAGGAAGTAAAAATACATTCATATTTAATGACATACAACAAATGAAAACATTTATGTACTCACCCTATTTCAACAAGGGGATTTTAACTTGCAAGTTGAATAGTATTTATATTCTAGATGCCTTGATACAAATGCGTAGACTACCTGTGACAACCACAAAACAACAGTTATTCGAGTTCCTTTTCTTTAACTGTTATTATGATAACCAGGGCCCGGATTCTGATGACCTAAAATTGTTTGAAAAATTATCTATAAAATGACCCTAGATTTTAAAGAAAATGACTTAATAATTACGAAGAATGACCTGAAAACTTATATTTTATTTATAAAACTTATTACTGTGCACAGAAAGATATAGACTAATTTGTACATAATTCTAAAAGCTGTAAATATAAAAAGGATATTGTAGCTCTAAAAACTTTGTTCTTCATTGGAACATTTAAGAAGAAAAATAAGAAAATTGTTTTTAAAGTAGATTCTACAAAAATGTTGCATTATAGTAACCTAGTGATTTATTTAAAATAAATGCATAAAAATGACAAAACAAGGAAGCAAATTACACGAAAATGACAAATTAATGACGTAAAATTTAAAAAAATGCCCTAAAAATATAAAATTGCATAAAATGACAAAAAATGACCTAATAAAAATGCATTTCTATAATCTAGAGGCCATGATTAGGATTTATCTACAAGTTGGCAATGTCTAGGCAGCATCAATAAAAAGATGACATGTCATTAGAATCCGGGCCCTGATGATAACAGTTATGAATTGATTTGTTATGAACTATTTCAGACCAGCACTTACTTTAAATTAAAGGTAAAAAAAATTAAATTTGATTTAATATGTAAAACCGACAAATTTCTCAACAGAACTAAAACTGGGGGCAAAAAGAGGGTCTGTTGAAAAACTTGGAGGAATCACCCAGAAGACCTAAAAACTCATCATTTTGCATTTCGTTTTTTTAACTTTTCCGGGCGAGGACCCATGGACCATTTTTAAAAATATATTATATTCAATATCGTACATCCCCAGTAATTACGAACTTTTCTTTGTGTCGGCTGAACCTTTCGATAGGTTCTGGATTTGCCCCTGATCTATAGTAGGTTTACCTGTGGTACGGGCAGAGGAAGTAAAAAATTATATTGTTCGGATAAAAAAAAAAATAACAGAAAGCTCAAGCACCTGTGGCTCAAGGCATTACATATAGATCACAGCTTTGGATGATAGACTCAGATATGTCTTTCGGGAAAGAAGAACATTTTCTTTAATTGCAATTTTGTGTTATATAGTTACCGGATTGTATAAATATTTCAGTATTTTGAAATATTATATGGTGATAAATTTTGCCCTGTATTTAGATAATTATACCATTTCATTTATTTATAAACGATTAATTGTTTGCAGAACAAAATACCTAAAAACTCGACAGTGAAATTACACAAAAAAGCGTACAAATTAAGCTGATATAATACTATTGCCAATTGCAATACGTGGTCGTTACAAATTGTTAATGAGGCTAATTTATTTTCTGCATATAATGAATTCAATTACCACTGATTAAACAAAAGCATTCTGGTAGTTTGTTATATCAGTTGACCTGTTTTTATTAAGTGCCAGTAGGGTTACCATACGTACGACTATTTCATAGAGTTGTACGACGTGCGACGCAACCATGAGTCGTACGTCTATTTTTAACATAGAGTTTTATATTATTTTTAATTAATCTACTGATGAATTTTAAATTTTGATATATATATCCAGCTCTTTGTTTTCTCATGGTTTTAGTTGAAGTCATTTTGCTAATAATAATGCTATGGCAATCACTGTTTATTTAATTTTATTGTATGTTATCCAATTTAGCGCATCGGAAGATAATTAAACACGCCTAATCATTTACAAATAAGATGATTTATTAACAATTGTATGATATTTGTAAGGTGTATAATACCGATTAATAATAATAATAAGTTCATTACACTGAAAAATCATAAAATATACGACCTTTTAAGTAGCATACGACTATTTTCGAATATTGGCACCACTATTCTACATTTCTGATCTGGTAACCCTGAGTGCCAGTAAGGTACTTTATGAGATTGTGTGGTGGACGGAAAATGTTTGTCCGTGTGCCTGTACGCGCAATAACTAGAATACGCTTTAACGGATTTTCATTAAACTTGGTATACGCATTTGTAACGTCCATGGGACGAAGCCTATTGATTTTTGACAAAATCAGTTGACTGGTGCCGAAGTAAAGTTCAATTTAGTGCCTATATTAATACATTCTACAGAATTTATCAAATGCAAATCAGTTGTCATGAAATATTGTTTTACAGTGTTCACATACGGCATTGGAAGTTATACTTATCAAACTTTAGACCTTTGTTCTTCCGTAAGTCCTGCTTAATGAATCGATGTTTAGATTAACTATGAAACTGATTACAAAAACAGCTTATTTTCTGCAATTCATAATTGCAATTATCACTGATTAAACAAAGCCATTCTGGCATTTGTTACATCAGTTTATCTGATTTTATTTACTGATTTCATTTCTTTTATTTTAGTGGCAGTACTTTCGGGAAAGGTAATTCAACTCATAATGAAATAGTAACTTATGCGCCTTTTTTCTTTCTTTTTTTTTATGTAGAATCAGGCAGAGTATGTCATAAAGGTAATGGTCCATACAGCTGTGTGTAATATTTATTTGCACAACTTATACTCACTACGCCTACATATCTCTATAACAGAACATGTCTGTTTCATATACTGTAGTATATATTGGCATTTGAGAATGCAGGGGTGCCCACAGAGGGGGTTAAGACGCAGACTGCGTCATTGAAATTTCTGGGGGGGGGGTAAAATATTATCGTTTTATGAATTTTCTGGGGGGGGGTTGAAAATTGTTGCAAAATTAGCGTTTTATATGTAAAAATAAAATTGGTCAGGTTTTATAACTTCAAAAGGTCTCTTCTAATTCTTTAGAAGTGAATAGTCAATAAATTAGCGAAACGCATTTTCTTGTAAACAACTGCCGCTCCAATGAAATCGATCACTCTGTGCCGATAGCGGCGACTGCGAACTGAACCATTGTTATTGGAGTATTAGTTCTTACTGGGTTATTACCAGGGCCCGGATTCTAATGACATGTCATCTTTTTATTGATGCTGCAAAGACATTGCCAACTTGTAGATAAATCATAATCATGCCCTCTAGAAATACATTTTTCTTAGTCTTTTTTTTTTGTCATTTTATGCAATTTTATATTTTTAGGGCATTTATTTCAATTTTAGGTCATTATGTTGTCATTTTCGTATCATTTGCTTCCTTATTTAGTCATTTTCATGTATTTACATTGAGTGTATTTTTTTTTTCGTCGCTAGCGGTGCTGTCTTTGAAGTATTGTTTGTTTAATGCAAGAAGGAAAAATTCGGCGTTAAGTGTTGTCATGTCTCAGTCGGAAATGAGAATCAAAGAAACGCCAAAATTTTGTATTAGACCTATATTACTATTGTTGTTAGATTGACTGGGCACCAGAGTCTGCCACCTCCTTGGATTTGAAAGTACAAACTACTGTTTACCCTCAATAAACAACAATATAATCCGGGAGACCACAAAACGAAAAGCCAAATTTTGACTCGCCAGTTCCTCAGTGCCAGTATAATTTCCGTGAGAAAAGAACATTCACAACATTACAGTTACTGATAGCTTTTACAATTATGTACAAACTAGTCTATAACTTTGTGTGTACAATAATAATTTTTTATAAATAAAATATCAGTTTTTAGGTCATTTTTTTTTAATTTAGGGTCATTAATAGGTCATTTTTCAAACAATTTTAGGTCATCAGAATCCGGGCCCTGCTCATAACAAATGCTCGAAATGTCCTTCTCTTGCTTCTAGATATGCATGCACTCGTCGAATCGTGGACTGTCGCATCCCGGATGAAGAAACTTTTCATCGACGTGTCATGGAAGCCTGCGAAAGCATTCGACACCATCCCGGAGTATTTGAAAGGTACAGTCATTGTTCATGTAACTTTAGTTCAAATGGTCAAACGATGGAACTTATTCCTGTCACATGAGTCATGACGACTCCCTCCTTCTCTTTAACACGGGGCATACATATTCCGACAGATACAGCAAGTGTTCAGCTATTTTTCAACACATCGCCACCGGAACTGAATCATTTGTCATACTGTGGAACCAACTTTTGAACACATGTGTCGTAGAAGTCTGCAGGCAGGGATTTGAAACACTGTGTGACAAACATCTCCGCTTCTCTGTCATTCTATGCAATTCCCTGTCATTTCTTTAGGTGTAGGAAAAGATGAAAATCACTGGGAGCGAAGTCCGAGCTGTAGGATGGATGTTTAATCACTTCCTAGCAAATCTCCTGCAGAAGTTAGGCCGAGAGGTGTTTAAACATTCACTCTAAAGCCCGGACCTCGCTCCCAGTGATTTCCATCTTTTCCTACGCCTCACGAAATGACAGAGAGGCAAAGGTGGTTGTCACACGGTGGTTCAAATCCCAGGCGGCATTCTTCTACGGCACAGGTGTTCAAAAGTTGGTGCCACGGTAAGACAAATGTTTCAATTCCGGTGGAAAATATGTTGAAAAATAGCTGGACACTGGTTGTGTCAGTTGCAATAAATATTTCCTTGAAAATGTGCTTTGTTTCTGTAAACGGCCCCAGGGAAACAATTGTGGACGCGCCTCTTATTACTGAAATCGTTTATAAAAAAATCCCTTTAGGCAAGCCTACAGGCTGAGGTAGATTTCAAAGTGCTTTTGGTTTAATTTACTGTCGCTGCATAGCACTCTTCTTCTTTAGCCTTGGCATGACAAACCCGCAATAATAATTGCAAAAAAGAGGAAAGAGCACTTTTTCAAACATTCAAATCTCGCCTTAAATGAGAGCTATCGAGAAACTAATTATTGATTTGTAGAGTACTCATCAAGAGCTTTTCAATGATACCCCACAAGACGTGGTTTCAAAAATTTCGAATTTCCATCCCCCCACCCCCACCCCACCCCCACTCGTATCCCCAAAACCCCCGAATCGTCGGTGTCACTGTGAACTCCATAGGGAGTACTCTAATTTATTCAAACAAAGTTTCCCTCTATACTTCATAGGGGCCGAGATATAAATGTTTTAATATTTCAACCCCCTCCCCCGACCACCCCCTTGGGCCAATTTTGCTCATTAACGAACTTGTCCGAACTATTGGGCCTAGAAATAACATAATAAAATTTGGTTCAAATATCTTCAAAATTACGGCCGCTATCGTGTAAAGATATAAATATATATATATATAAATATCACAATTTTTTTTTTTTTTTTTTTTTTTTTGAGCGGGCGGTGGTTTTGTACTTACGGAAGCATGAAACGTAAAGATATGAAAGAATTTTTCGAAAATCATGACATGGTATCCATTGCAATAGGTAGATTTTCTTCGAATCTACCTAATAACATTTTAGAATACTCTGTAGAATCATCATATTCCGGGAAACAGAAGTGTGAGGAAATGTAGGACAAGTCCAGATAGTCATCAGGTTTAAAAGTGGGGTAAAAAGGGAAACGGGAGTGTTTGGGCCTGGAAATCACGGTGACATGTCGCGATATACGGTACAGCATGCGTGAGGCACAGACTACGCCCTGCCGAGTGCTACATGACAATTACAATCATTTTCATCATATCGATTCTCTCATTACCAGCCTTGTGCTACTTTTTCCTGCCATGTATCCAATTTTTCCTCCATTTAACGACCAATTCATTATACTTTCGCTTCATTCAATTCCACAAACCAATTCATTTCAATTTCAGTTCGTCCAATGAATCTAATGTTTTCTTTAACCTTATAAATTGAGAAATAATGTGACATACTTTCATTCGGGAGGTCAAGGGTTCAAATTCGACCACTGGCTAACCTAAGTGTGAGTTTATTTGCCCATCGGCAAGGGTGAATGTAGTTTTGGAATGTATTTAGGTTCAGGGCCGGTTCTAGGTTTTTGGCGCCCTAGGCGATAAATAATTTCAGCACCCCTAAAATGTCGCCTGAATCACTCCAGTTGTTACTGTTTGATTAAACATTGACTTTTACGTTCTCTAGCCTGGTATTGGTAAGTGGTTAAATAAAATTGATTTGAATTTACAAAATTTTAGAAAAAGTTGTATTTATGTTATAACATATCTAGGCAGTATAAAAATAGATAAACATACGTTTAAATAAAAAGTTACAACTTTTTATATTTACATTAAACAAATAAGAAACTACAGCATATATATAAGTTTTTTTTCAGGAGGCAGGTTTATGTTTTTAAAGAAGCCAATAAATACGTTGACGTAAACTGTTTACAAATTTACTATAATTTGCTGTCCTTTTAATGTCGCGTTGGAAATGTAAGCTTTTTAAAAATCTAAATGTTGCCGCCCCTAATGTTTCTAGACATTTCCGCCCTAGGCGTCTGCCTAGTTCGCTTATATGAACGAGCCGGCTGTGCAGGCCTACGGTGTCACCTTCTGTTGCCTAAAATACCTTGATAACTAAGGAAGAGGGATACATTGATTGGAGTTTTACACTTAGTGCCTTTTTTATATAATTCATAGAACATATCCATATTTAATTATTTTTAATGCTATAATTTCTGTAAAAAAATCATTTCTACGATTGTTTGGTTGGATTCATGGTTATTTAAACGATGGGGGTAAATCTACAGGGATGGGCCATCGACCTGGGCCGCGATTGAACCCGCGACCAAGAGCAAACCAGCGCCGTACTCACTGCGATACTCAGGACGAATATAATTTCTATGGCTAAGGAGTCTTGATGATAAAATTTCTATTAAACGATGCTTAAACAAAATAATGGAAAAGGTTTTAATAGTTATTTTTTTGATAGCCTGAAATAGCCTATTACGAATCTTACAATCCTGTTGTGGTTTGTCTTAAGTGTTCGGTCTTTTTTAACAGAAGTGCGGACACCTCAGCGTTTAATAACGAGCGAGCAGTTGGAACAAACAATGCCACCCAATCCACCGACTTCAAATAACAAGTAAAATTTGTTCTTGTCATTTCAAATTATCTTACACAAACTATGAATTGTCATCAATCATCATAGAGGTTTATTTCTGTTGTCATTGCATCTTCTTCTGAACGAATTCTGTGTTAATACCAACGAACGAGTCTCAGTCGAAAGACTGTAAATATTTATATGCCTTTATCAGTGGTCAGTCCTTGTCAGTTTTAGGCATATCAATTCTTCTGAGCAATTAGTTGCAAATCTACTTGCTAATTGCCGAATTTGCATAGCAAGTGAAAACAAAAAATGTGTGATTTATTGTTTGTTTTCAAGGAAAGCCACATTATGGAATCTTTTTTAAAGGTCATGTATAACTATTATAAATAAGACAGCAAAGAGGACAAACTGTTAACCACTTGTGCCTGGAATAATTATTGACTTACTGCAGAAGCGCCTACTATAGTATCGCTTTCTAATTAGGCATTCTGCTATCAAACCTGGCACTTCCGGAGTGGTCCTTCCGACGATTATATTTCTTATTTTTATTTCAAGTTTTTACGAAAAGCCAATGCTCCAAAATAAGTCCTTAATAATTGTTCTATAACGCAATCATAAGAGTTACTAGCTTCTATGCCATTTTTAAGTAAAAAATCTACATCTACTGCATTCAGATATCACGTGATCAGCTGTTCATGTAAGTCACATTGCTCTTGATGACTAGGCGGCTCCGTCACACATCCAACCTTTTTGCTCCCCCCACCCCCACATAAATCAAACTGTATGTCAGTAGATTCAAAAAAGTGCAGGATATAACTTTCCTAGGAATGGTTTTTACATAAATGACATATAAAAATATAGTGCAAAAATCAAAAGTTTCAAAGTAAAAAAAAATAATCTAGTCTTTCCAAACATTTATTAAAATGGAATAATTATTTCACACTGCCCGTGTGTAGGCTAAGGTGGAAAGGTTGAGTCAGTTTGAAAAATTCAATGTCATAGCCGGGATTTGAACCAGGATCTTCGGCTCTCCGTGCCGCTGCTCTACCATTGAGCTACCATGGTAACGGGTCGGTACAACATGTATTAAAATACTATTAGGTTTAACGTAGATATGAAGATAACCAATATTGTACTCAATTTAATAACAAACAAAACAAATAATTTGAACTTGATCCGATCATTAGTAACAGTAATTTTGGCTCTTCAGTAAATAGTGACATTTTTAAGCTTTGAGGGGTTCTGGGGGGATAAGCTCCAGGGGCTATTTTGGAACTTTTTAAAGAATGCATATTTTTTAAATTTTTATTATTAATTATTTCCGAAGTTTGAAGTTTTTGGGGTCCTTATTGACTGGGCAATTAGTTAAGTTTGTTTACGCGCATACGCCATATTACGGTGTAATTTGTTGGGTTAGCTTTCAACTAGTTTCTGAAATTACCCAAGTCATGCAGTAGTGCCTTGGTACAAACGGTGGAGTTTCAGTACGAAGGTCAGGAGAAATATTCATATTCATGAAGTGGCAGCACTGGTGTGCATATTCATGACCAACCTCGAGATATCACGAATTATATTTAGTCTTTCGTGAAGATAATTTGAAAATGCTAGAATGTTAAACAGTTTTGTATTTAATGTACTTGATGCAACTGTGCCTTATTGTATTTAGTGACACGTAAATAAAAATAATCAATTAAGAACTCACTTAAATTTCATTTAATTGTTTTGTTATTTATTTTCTTATCAATAATTCTCCTCATGCAGCGAGCCCGGGTTCGATTCCTAGTCGGGACAAGTTTTTTCCAGGAAGCTTGTGCCCTCCTGGTCCCCGAATATCATCTGGCCGTCATTTTCATTTTCATCGATCATCGCCTTGTTCTGAATGAATGTATGTGTGTGTACGACTGGTGTGTTTTGTCCTATGTGTTCGAGTTGTCTCGGAGGTGGCCCCGGCATTGGGCTGATCACTCATCTGGGGATGCCCTCCGTGTCCTTGTCTGGTCAAGAAAATATGGCTCGCGGTCCTTTAAGACCTGGGCGGCGTGGGCCGCGTAAATGTACAAGAAGTAGAACTCGGGGAAAGAACAAGAAGATTAAGTAAATAGCTCGCACTTCCAGGAGAGAAAGTTGTGTAGCGTCACTTCATATGTGGTGGATGATGGATTACAGTGCATGCGTGAAGGTCATAGCGACTGATGTATATTTGCTTATACAAAGGGAATTATGCATCATTCATTTTCTCTTCGTTATCACTGGATCTACTATAACACATAACCGTAATGAAATATGGCTGCCAAGCTTCTTAACTTTGATCAGGGATATTACAGGACTGAAGTAAGTTTTTAATGAGTAATTCTTAACGATACGTAATGAGTAAGTTTTGCATATTATAATTTTTGTTATCGTTAAAACTAGGAAACTGTAGAATTGCTTGAATTACTATTTCGCTAGTTGGTTGACTAATGGGAAGATTCCTCCTGGGTGATTTAATCGAAGCTTGGTATGCTGACACCAACTACTCTAATAGGTACCCAGTTCTATTGCCAATATTCCTCTAGACCAGGTGTGTCAAACATGTGACCCTCTCAGTTACGAAATGCGGCCCCCTATTTTTTTACTAAAATCTATAAATATGTGCCAAAAAAAATAATGTAAAATACAATTTGCTAAAGTCTTATTATCTGTAAGTACAGAAGACAAGGTGGCCGAGATGGTAACGTCTTGGACTTGCATTCGGGAGGTCCCAGGTTCAAATCCCGTGGCCGGCCAATTTGACATGGGTTTTCGTGGTTTTCCTAGTTGTAAAGGCAAATGCCGAATTGGATATTTTCATACCATGAATCATCCTCACCATTTCATCCTTTCATCATCAATTGACAAGCAATAGTTCCGTGGCCTACCCTACTGTATAGACACAGATCCTGAACTCCCGATATAGCCTCGAAGCTTAAAGGAGCATAAACACAGCTGAAATTTAAAAAAAAAAGTATCATATAAAATACTGGAGGCCTTTATAGTGCAGTATCTGTGCAGGCAATGTTTATCGGGAAACACAAACTTCAAAACAATAAAAATGGACCATATTTTGAAATTACTAAAGAAAACCGTGTATTTTATTCGTTCCAGGGGAATGAATCAGTTTTCTATTTTTATTAGTGATACGGGTAACGAATTTGGGGTTTGACATGCTATTACGAAGTTCGCTGGCTTTCTTGTCATAAAGTTTTTAAACCCTTTTGGCTCCTTCGAGAAGAAATTAAAGTTTTCTTAGAAATGAAAGGGGAATCACCTAGTGATGAGCAAATGCAAGACCAAGACCAAGACTAAGGCGGTCTTGGTCTTGGTCTTGGTCTCGCACACTCAGTCTTGGTCTTGGTCTCGCATCGGTAACCCTGGTCTTGGTCTTGGTCTTGGTCTTGCATACTCGGTCTTGGTCTTGGTCTCGGTTTTGCATACTCGGTCTTGGTCTTGTTGCAAGAGTCTTGCATTTTTCTTTTACGCATCTTACTGTGATTGATGGCGTTTACGTGATTTACAGTTACACCGATTACATGTGTATTATTGCTTGCGAAAGTAACGAAAGCTAATTGCTTTTAGTTGCTTGAACCGTGAAAACAGTAACAAAACAACTGAAAGCTATTTCATCTTTAGCCATTAGTTATTAAGTGACAGAATGGTACTTTATGAAATTTGTGTGGGGGACGGGAAAATGTATGTCCGTCTGTCTGTCTGTCCATGTGTCTGTACTCGCGATAACTCAAATGCGCTTAATTGGATTTTCATGAAACTTGGTATACGCACTTACAACATCCATAGGAAAAAGTCTATTTATTTTCGCTGTTGCGTTTCTACTGGCTGCAACCCCTGCAAGTGATTAGCAAAATACCTTCCTTTCAACTTGCAAGCAGTCGCACAGACGAGTTACACGTTTTCATTCCGTAGAAAGTAGAAACAGCCATCGTTTCGTTGTGTT
Organism: Ectobius pallidus; assembly: GCA_964059195.1. NCBI lineage: Eukaryota > Metazoa > Arthropoda > Insecta > Blattodea > Ectobiidae > Ectobius > Ectobius pallidus. The sequence goes on along the minus strand of CAXKWD010000001.1, from coordinate 156,850,244 downwards.
TTTGATTGTTGTCACGTAGTGTTTCAACATGAAACAAAAACGAGTAACCGTAACAAAACAAGGTCTGTGTGGCGTTACTTTACATATAAGAGATCAATTTTATAAAATGACTGTAAATGGATATACCATTAAAATGGTTTGTGTCCCGTTCTTATTTTAAAATTTGAAGAGTTCAGACTACAGTATAGTAGGATTAAGCCACCCACACAGCAAGGCCCATTTAATGTCCCGGTCAAGTACATATTTAGAAATCAGTTTCCCGGGGGTCCTAAACTGATGAACCAGAAATTACTGACATCTTCTCTTCCTAAGTAATACAAAAAATATTTTTTTAACTAATACTTTAAAAATCTCATATTTGGGTGGGGGGAGGGGTGCGGTCCGGACCCACGTCCTTGCCTCCTGTCTATTGCCTTGCCTCTTGTCTATTTTAAATTCATAAAAAATTGTTGTTCTATACCTATCAAATTTTGCTGTTTTATTGCCATTGATATGCATATTTTAGAATTTAAAAAATGTTTAATTGGGAATAGGTGGAGCAGTTGATTTTATACAAGCATTAAAACTATCCGTCGACCGGTGTCTGAAATTTCTTATATATAAATATTAACAATAACAAGTTATGTCCAAAAAATTAAGTACACTGTCATTTGAAACGTAATATATATTTTTTGGGTAAAACTTAAAAAGGTATTAACAGTACCGAATGCATTTAAAACGTGTTGGATTTTTACTTTGCCTTTTATTTCCTTATAGTGACTTGTTCTTTTTCTGTTACATGTAAACATTAATTTAGGTATTGGTTAAGAATTTCAATGTATTTAACTTTTTTATTAAGTAATTTCATTTAAAGTACTAATCAAGAAGATTCATTATTATGCTTGTATCAATGTGAGAAAACATTTTAACAGTTTTTCCAAGTTAAGGTAATTAGAAAGACCGCAAAGGACTATGGGCTGTGTGGGTTATGTTGGCACTGAAGTCATAAAACTACCCTGCCACTATTCAGCAGGTAGCCAAAAGTTAGTTACTCACTCCACTATCCCACTGGTTGGAGTAGGGTGTATAGAAAAAATGGGGGAAAACCAGAATTTCGAGGTTTAAATAATCGCCAGATGTGTTTAAGCAGTCATATTGTCGTTTAGGAAAGAGACGTGGCGGCTTCTTACTGTAAATGGTGTTTATGTTAAGTCCTGATTATACAAATTCGTGGAGTGAGTAACCTTTCATAATAGTATGTTTCTATCTCTTTCTGTTCAATTACTGACTTCTGCCAAACATCTTCTGTCTCAATTTTCTGATCCGTGCCAACTTTCAACAAACAGACTTTAGTGTCGGCATTACACCATGTCATAAATTTCTCAAGGGTCGGCGTAGCATATCTTTCAAATGAAGGTATGTGATTTACAATTGTCCTTGGAGACAATTTTCCTCTTTGCTATTTCTTACTATGAGGGAGGAATGTATTGTTCCTACCCCAAGAAGTAGTTTAAAACAAGTTCTCTGCAGGGCCGTGGAGAGAAAGCAAAGGACCTCAGTAAAAAATTTCCGGGGCCCCGTCAAATATTAATTTCACCACTGAAACCCAAAGTATGCAGCAAAAAGATTGTATAAAAATATTACATAATTATTATATAATGTATGTAATGGTATGTAAGTATCCTATTACTTGAAGACATATGATATTTTTGTTAATCACTAAAAAGTTAGTCATATTTTACAAAAAATAAAACCATGTAAGTTTAAAAGCTTTTCAGTTGTACACAGTTGTACGTGTTTTGGCAAAATGCTATCAATAATCATAAAAACTAATCACGTACAACTAGTGTCTTACTTTTCAACTATAAATAACAACATTTAAATTTTATCGGTACCCAACTATGTTTAATCACTATGAAAAATTTGCTTGTTTTGAACAACATAAACTGAAGATAAGATAAACATATACGATTGACAATAAAACTTGACACAATGACATAAGAACTCTTATTAAGTACCAGAATGGTACTTTCTGAGATCATGTGGGGGACGGGAAAATGGCTGTCCGTCCGTGTCTCTCCGTCAGTCTGTCCGTGTGCCTGTATGCGCGATAACTCAAATACGCTTTATCAGATATTCATGAAATTTGATATACATATTTATAACGTCCATAGAAAGAAGCCTATTAATTTTGTACCAAATCGCTTGACCGGTACCGGAGTAACGATTAATTAACGGCCACATGCTTATTAAATGGCAAATCATCACTATACTACAAAGCCGCTTAGCTAATCACTGAGGGCCTTCACCACAATGCAGTCAGATGTTTGTAAATTTATTATATCACATCTTGCTTTAGATGTGAGGCATTCGTTCTGTTGTTATCCCACTTATTCCTTCACATGTGTTTAACGAACTTTCTCAAGAGTTCGGTCTAAAACTATATAGTTTCTGAAAAAAAGACCAATTAACTACATCTGGCACTTTTTTGTATCAGTTTACCTGATTTTTTATTATATTATGGCACAGTCTATCTTATGCCGATATCAGACAAAGGTTGAGCTAATAAAGTATTCAAAAGGAAAAATGTTATTGTTACTGAGACATGTAATAGGCTATACTACAAAGTAATTATTAAAAGAATGTCTTAAGAATCCACCGTCTTAAAAAATAGCTTTTTACTTTGCAAAAGTATCAATAATACTATTATAATTCAGTTGTCTAGCAAAGATATCTCCAAAAACGTCAATGCTATAAGAGGTCATGAATTTCCTAGGAATCCCGGGTATAATTTTGCAGAGATTTGTACCAATTTTATATGTATTCTATGTATCAAAATTAATCATTTGAAAATTATTATTTTAAATGCCGGACGTTAGTGAGGCCTACTGTTGAGTCCAAAAGGATTTCTGCTTCTACTTTAAAAAAAATAATTTTTCTCCAAGAATAATCCGTTTCAGATTGCCTGATTAATTCCGTGTCACCGTTATGCGACAGGACAATGCAGATAAAAAATAAACACATAAAACATAGCTTAAGCTGTTTGTTGACTTATAAAACATTTAATTTTAGAGTAAATTAGAAAGTAAAAAATAAAACCTGGTCGGCCGGGCCGGGGCCCCAAGTCTTTAGTCTCGGCTGCTCCCCCTCTCGTCCTTGCCAGCCTAGCCGAAACAGTTCCAACAAAAATGCAAGTGAAACCGGTCTTTTGCAACCGTTTCATAAAACTGTTATGTGTGCGTAACAGTTTCGGCTACAACCTTTATCTAGAAACAGCTTATTTTCCCACCTCTACCGGTAACGGTAACGGCACCTTTCAGTAGTGGTTGCTGGCTTGCTGCGTACACAATCGAGCATTTAAAACATTTTCAATATAGCAAGACTGCAAGAGTCTTGCAGTTCGGTCTTGGTCTTGCCAGAGTCTTGCAGACTTGGTCTCGGTCTTGGTCTTGGTCTTGCACACTCGGTCTTGGTCTTGGTCTTGCTAACGCAGATGCGGTCTTGGTCTTGGTCTTGGTCTTGCATTTTCTGCAAGACCAAGACCAAGACTGCAAGACCAAGACTGGTCTCGCTCATCACTAGAATCACCCATAATATATGTGACAATAGTAACTGGCTTGGAGATTTGATATTCTTGGTAGATCAGTTAATTATAGGGCATTTAAGTGACTTAAATTTAAAATCACAAGGGAAAGGTCAGTTTGTAATTTCGTTGCAAGATAATATTAAGGCTCTTAAATTAAAACTCAGGCCTTGGGAAGGGCAACTGGTAAGCGGCAGCATAATTCTTATTTTTACCTACCTGGACTTTCAAGATTCCCTCATTGCATCTGACTTTCAGTCGTTATGCTACTAACATAAAAAGAATAAATGAATAATGCGTGTAAGCTTAAAAGTTGTAAGTAATTTTGTGTTAAAGTACTGTTCCAAACATTTTCTATGTATTGCATTTAAAATTCATTGGTGGCATGCACGTAGCATCAAATGGCAATAATTATAATTACTGTTTTATTCTGCAGTTTGTTATAATTTAAGTCGGATGGTTGCTTTCTGCAGAACATAAAAACATGCTTAAATTTTATAAGAACATGCGGCATGCGGTCCATGGACTTCAATTTATCAGACCGAGTTGGCCCTTAGTAAAAGTTGAGTTTGAGTTTGACATGTGCGCTAGGTACAGATGTTCGCACATCTACTCTTGCGAGAACGCATCTAATTCTGATGCTTATTACATTTACAGCCCATTCACTGCCTTTATAGCTGGCACAGAAAGAGGGGAGGGAGTTTACACTTCTCTTTCCTCATGCTTCATATACCTCCAACAGGTGTAACGCGCGTGCCGGCCTGTAAAGAAGAGAGTTCGCAGCGTTGCCAGATGTAATCTACTTTGCCCCCGAAATATCATAAATTTATGCCAAAAAACTTAACACAAGACAAATATACTCGTAATATACATTATGCCTACAGGACATGCAATTACCAAGTATAATACAAATAAACCAGAACTTACATTAATCAGAATCCTCTGACGACGTATCATCATCATCATCATCATGAAGGTTAATTGTAAACGATGGTAAACTATCCATGATAATATCAGCTGCACGGAATTCATGTTCTTTCTGTTCAGCATGCTTTATATACTTTGGCCGATGGTTTGAAGTGTCAATGTCGTTTATTACATTTTCAATCAACTCCTTAATTTCAGAAACAGTTTTCTTTCCCAAGGCGTTCTGAGAAGTTGTTTTTCTTTTAAGCTCAGACCACACTTCCTCTATCGGGTTTAAGCAACAGTGATATGGGGGAAGTCGCGCTACTACATGACCATGTTGAGCAGCTAATTCATCAACAGCTAGAACTTTATGCTTGTTGTATGTATATCTGACCAATTTCTGTAACTGCAGGACGGTAGTGGGCTGTGGAGTAGGAAGTGGGATTTTGAAGTCTTCAATGAATTTCAACAAATCCACTTTTGTCTTGGGCATTGGTCGAAGCACACGTGAATGGTACGGGGCGTTGTCCATTACAATTACTGATGGTTCTTCTAGAGTTTTTATCATATTTTCAAACCATTGCTAAAAAATTTTAGAATTCATTGTGCCGTGATAGTCTGCTGGGGCCTCAAGTAGACTTTTGTGCGTAACGAGCATTGCATTAGGCACAAAACCATTTCTTCCTCCAATGTGCAAAATTAAAAGTCTTTCGCCCTTACCGGTAGAAAATTTTGCGCCACACGAATCAGTACCATCAGTCCATCTACGGAATATACCAGTATGCGTATCGTACCATGTCTCATCTAAGTACAGATCTTGATATCCTTTCTGTCTATAATACTCCATTTTAATTAGATACTCGGAACGCCATATTTGTATTTTTCGGGATTCCATTGCAGGTGTTCGTCTGTTCTGTGCTTTAAATTTGAAACCCATAGAGTGTAGAATTTTATGGAGCGTTGTCCTGCCATAGGGAAATTCATTTCCCGTGTCCTTTGTTTTCATTCTGACCACAGAAAGAATCTTATCAACTGTAGGCGCTGTGTGTTGTTCATAAAGTTGGTACACGGTTGTCCGGATCACATCCCGATGGAAATTATCTATTTTGGACAGTTGTTTACACACCTGGTATTTCTTTGTTGGGGTTTCGTAGCCTGACAAGTCAAGTGAAATGATTTTTTTCGCTGTCGATAGTGGTACTGCTGTTGCTTTAACTGTCTCTGTTAGTGGCGATTGATGTCCAGCATTTGTAAAATATTCGAAAACATTTTTAATACAACCCCCTTCCACGCCTTATGTACCTTGATCTTCCCCCTACTTGAAGCTAAAAAGGCAGTGAACGGACTGTAAGTTAATAAAGACTTTTATTGATGTTAGTTAGCCCTAAGATAGATTCTCAGACATATCTCACTGAATATATTTATATTACTCTATAACATTATATTTAGGTATAATGTAGCCTACATGTATTCATGTTCTATATATTCTTTATATTATATTTAGATGTATATAAATATATAAATAAATAAATAAATATTCCGTGAGGCAAGGACGAGAACCCGTCATCCAATTAAGATGAAGATATTTAAATTTAAAGCGAACCATTGTTCCTGTCGAGATAAGCTGGAAGGTAAATTGTCTGCTGGTATGGAGGGTTATATGCCAAGTTTATTCCACGAATAAACTAATAATCAATATAATTATGAGAATATCCAGATTAAGATGTAAGAATTTGAGATCAATTTACGTAAGTATTGTCCAGAAAAAGAATGGCCACAGCATCTTCTTCCCTTTAGACTCTAGGCCTACTGTTTCCTTGACGGCGAAGCCACAAAATTTGGTTCATATATAAATTTGTGATTTTAACGAGGACCTCGTAATGGTTTATCTGGAACTCAGACAGTAGACAGTTTATACCGTATCCCGTAGAAGCGTAAAACAAATTTGATAGGCTATGTTATATTAAACAGAGAAAGTGTAATAAACACAAGTGGAAATCTTTATTTGGTTGCGTATAATCGGCAGTTGCTAATATAATTATTCTTCTAAGACTTAGAATAGACAGTAGGGACCTTTTGCTACAGTTACTGCTCTGGAATACAACAAAAATGGTTTATTCAATTTAGGGCGTAGGATTTGAAAAACAAATCATAAAGCGAATACTAAAAATGTTCGTGAAATGTAGCGAACGATGTTTCCAGATAACAGGATTAGAACACTGCCACGAGAGATGAGAAGATAGGAACAACTAAGCCATAAATAATACCCATAAATTTTATTAGGCCTACAGTACACAGAGGATTTCTGTGAGTTTTTGTTGTGTTTAGTGTTATTAGTATAAGACATGTCTAAATAATGTACTAATTATTGCTGTGGTAATCAAAGATTTGTTTCAAATAATTTTCTAGTTTATAGTTTATGTAATAAATATGTCTCATACACCAGAGTGCCGGTTGTCGACCTAGAGCTAAGCTCTCTTAGCTTAGCTTAGCTCACATACAGTGAGGGATTTCATATATAGGCCTAGCTGTGCCGGATTTCATATGTAGTTTTGTCGGCACAACTACATATGAAATCCCGCACTGCATGTGAGCTAAGCTAAACTAACTTAGCTTAGCTCTTGGTCGACAGCCGGCATAAGCAGACAGGCTACTCAGGTTTTATGAGAAGCTTACAATAAAACTGTAAGAATACAAGTAGGCTATTCCTATTCTATATACGTTCGAAATGACATCAGCTGAAGTTACCAAGGCTTGATCAAATGATTATAAAGCTCGTAACGATTTTAAAAACAAAACTCCGTAGCGCTACATCCCTGAAGGGACTAGGCCTACCACCCGACCGCTTCGCCATCTGTCATAGGCAGACGGTAGGGTTGGGGGGCATGTGGGGGCATGCCGACACCCATGACCGGAGCCGATACTTCTCTATCAAGTAGCTCCTCAATTTGAAGCTGAGTGCACCCCATTCCAGACCTCCCTACCTCAGAAAAATCCGAGGAGATACCGGGGATCGAACCTAGGCCAACTGATCTGTAGTCAGCGTTGCTAACGACAAGACCTCGCCGGCGGTCCGTAATGACTTTAGATCTATGCATATCCAGCCATTTGTAGTAATATACAGTGAAGTTATTTCTCTGAAATACTTTTTTGTTCGAGCATATTATATTACGCTTATTAAATGTGACGTAACGGTACCATAATTATATCCATTTCGATACAGATTTTCATTGTAACACAGGTGAGGTATCGATTATTATCGAACACGGAATGATCTTGAAACTTTCAGAGCAACAATTGAAACTGTATAATTAAACAACCTGTATTTAAAAAACAATAAATACTGTTCGTTTTAATTTTAACATTAAACTAAATTAAGTTCATTTCCTGTGTTTTAATGTGCATTGCTTGACGTTAAAGCGCCAAGTGAAGCCCTGCACACTGCATGCATTGTAGCCTCCCATCTATCGGAAAAGACGAGACCTATAGTAACAGCTGATGGAGAGAATCGTCTGCTTCATCAATATTACGAGGTGTCCTAAAAACTCAAAATTAAACATTTAATTATGATCGAACACTCGTACAAAAATTATGAAACCTGCTTTGCTCATTTTGTAATGCCGGTACTCTTAATAAACGCCATTATTGACTCCTTGTATTATGTAGGCTACTATTGTTGCATTCTATGTCCTCAAACGTGAGCCAACGATTAAAGGAATAAAATTAAAATAAAATACGATTTTAAAAATAGTTGCAGCAAATGTGATCACACTTTAGTTTAGTAGTTTGCGTTGTCGTCTACAGGTCCGGAAGACCGATATCCACGTGCATTTTCCGGATGAGAGTATTCCGAAAAATTTTGACAGATGTAGGTATAGCTCATTCGAGTTTGGTAGCCAACATCGTTCAGTGAGGATGAGTTAAATACACAATGGGTTGACTAATGATCTATACCAGGTATGGGCAACCTTTGGAAAGATGCGGGCTAAACTTGACGATATTTATGAAGTCGCGGGCCGTAGATAATAGGTAGTTGTGAAAAAATAATCATGATACGGTTTTTTATATTTATAAAGTATAATGCTAAAGTTACATGAATGAGAACAATATCGAACTGATTAGGTATTTACTTACAATCAGCAGAAATGAATGAGGAGCTTGAGCTTGAACTTGAGAAACGAGATAATGAATGTTGGCATCAGGCGCAGAGTGTTTTCCAAATTTTCATCTGTAAGTCTGGTTCGATACTTTGATTTAGGCCTATTGCAGCATTTTTCTAGCACTGACCGGAAGGAACACCCTAGTAGTTCAGGCTTTTGCTCCCCCCCCTTCTTGTTGGCGAGAACCGAAAATATTTACTTTTTTGAGCGCGATTTAAAAATGTTCCGCGGGCCGGATCAAAAGTCGGGGCGGGCCACATCCGGCCCGCGGGCCGGGCGTTGCCCATATATGATCTATACGCTCATTTCTCCGTAAGCAGAAGCATTTTGATATTCATGAACAGTAGAATGCCTTCATTGACCAGAAATGGCAATCACATAAATTATTTTAAAATAGTATATTTTTGTTTATATATCAAGCTAAGGAAAAAGGATAAAAGAACAGCTCAACATACATATGTTTAGCAATGCATATTGACTCTACATATGTTGACTCTAGTCTCTTCTTGAAAAAACGGGTGTTGAAATCTGTACGGTGTTTGTGAAGAGGGTTGCTTCATATTCCAGGGCGAGGCTACTTTATAGGCCACTTAATTACCACAGCGACCTCCCTGTTGGGCGTTGTTCAGCGAACACGTGAACTATCTCACGCAGTTATCCTCGTTAATTTAAAAAAAAAAAATAATATATATGCAAGATATCTGATAAAAATTATAATGAATGTTATTATGGTTGTTAGGATTGGTAACTAGGTTATAACGCTTATACTATTATTGACTCCGGTCATGGAAACCACCATTAACGCCCGTGGGTGTCGGCATGCTGACCACATGCCCCCAATCCTGCCTATGGTAGATGACGCAGTGGTCGGGTGGTAGGCCTTGTCCCTTCTGGGATGTTAACGCCATGGAGTTAGTTTCTTTTTTATATACTATTATTAACTGACTCTTTTCTGTTGGCTAACTCTACTGTGGAGCATAAGACCTCAAATTTGAGGTCTCAGCACCTAGATTAATTTTGTTACACTTATTTTTCAAGAGAGGACTGAGAGACCGTGATTTATGAAAAAGGCGTTTAATTGATTTTTGTACCGTATAAACTGACATGAAAGTAACATTTCCCTTATCCATTTAAAAGATGAGAAAATGATTTTAAAAACTGTATTTTGCTTAAAATATGTTAAAATAATAGTGTATCTTTTTCATGTCCTTTGTTAATTTCAGTTTCTATCACTTAATGCTTTTGTATAACTAAATTGTATTTGTAACAATTAATTTCTTTTTTATCATTTTCTTAAAATTCTTTCATATTATTCAGTGTGTCATTTTAATGTATCTTAAATCATTTCATGTGTTATGTTGTGTTCTTTTAATGCATTTTGTGTTACTTATTATGTTATATTGTAATAATTAATGTAAGTTACTATTAGTCCCTGGTGAAGTGGAAGAAAAGACCTTACGGTCTTAACTTCTCCAGGTTAAATAAACTATTATTATTATTATTATTATTATTATAAATGATAATCTTTTATTATGAGAATAGGCTAAGCGTGCTTGATTTACAATAGTTCCATTAGAATAGGCTAATTTGGCCTTTCAGGGGGAAAAATGAAGATTATCTAAGCTTCATGGTGTGTAAACGACATTTACATGATACTTACTTACGCAACGGCAATAGACAACTTCTAAGCAAGATAAAGGTATTATATCTTTTTTATGAAACCCGGAGGTTCATTGCCGCGCTTACGTGAGCTCGCCATTCAACCCTATTCTGTGCTAACTCCATCCAACCATCCCTTGCAAATCCTACTTCCCTTAAATATATTCTAATATCGTCCTCCCACATATGTCTAGGTCTTCCAAGTGGTCTCTTACCTTCTGATCTCCCATTCAATATTTTTAAAATATTCCTTTCCTCCTTCATGAGCGTAACATGTCCAGCCCATTTCATCCTCCGTTATTAAATTACCCTTACTATATTCGGTGAAGGGAACAGGTTATGAAGCTCGTCATCATGAAGTTTTCTTCAGTCCCTTTTTCATATTTTATATTTTCCTAAGCACCCTGCTTTCGAACACTCTCAGATAGTCCCTACTTTTCGGGAAGGCATTTACGTGATACAAAACATATGTCATAGGCTTATAATTGAAACATAAAACTTGTTATAACGTTTTAATAGATCATCTTTTTCTGTATTAACTTAATATCATTTTTCTCTTTCCAACTGACATTGAGTGAAACATTTCCATTTCATTCCTTGTTTATGATAGCCTTTTCACAGATTTGGAGTTAAGAAATATGCTCCTTCTTACACCCAGAAGGCGTGTATACGAGTTGCCATATCAGTTCAATTAGCATTTTTTTAAATATGTACCTTTTTTCTGCTCGCCAATTCGAGGACCACTAATCTACAGCGCTTAACTCGCGTGTTGGAAAAAATATGAATTAATAAAAAAACTATATTGGTTAATTATTAGCAGGGCCCGGATTCTGATGACCTAAAATTGTTTGAAAAATGACCTATAAAATGACCCACAATTTTAAAGAAAATGACTTAATGAATATAAAAAATGACCTAAGCACTGATATTTTATTTATAAAAAATTATTATTGCACACACAAAGTTATAGACCAGTTGTACGTAATTGTAAAAACTGTAAATAACTGTAATGTTGTGAATGTTCTTTTCTCACGGAAATTTATACTGGCACTGAGGCACTGGCGAGTCAAAATTCGGCATTTCCTTTTGTGGTCTGCCGGAATATATAGTTGTTTATTGAGGGTAAACAGTAGTTTGCACTCTCAAATCCAGGGAGGTGCCAAGTCAATATAATAACAATAGTAATATAATACAAAATTTTGGCGTTTCTTTGATTCTCACTTCCGACTGAGATATGTCAACACTTCAACGCCGAATTTTTCCTTCTTGCATTAAACAAACAATACTTCAAAGATAGTGCCGCTAGCGACGAAAAAAAAGTTTAATACATTCAAAGTAAATACATGAAAATGACTAAATAAGGAAGCAAATGACAGGAAAATGACAAAATAATGACCTAAAATTGAAATAAATGCCCTAAAAATATAAAATCGCATAAAATGACAAAAAATTACCTAATAAAAATGCATTTCTATAATCTAGAGGCCATGGTTAGGATTTATCCACAACTTGGCAATGTCTATGCAGCATCAAGAAAAAGATGACATGTCATTAAAATCCGGGCCGTGATTATTAGTCTATTACTGCAGAGAAAATAGTTTGCATTTAATATTTTATACTCTATAAAAATTAAGATTATTATAAAACTGAGCTTCCGTCTCCATTTTGTGCTGTAGGCTATATGTCAATGGCTTATCGGACGTACGTTAGTATTAAGCAGCAAGTTCCAGTTAAATCCTCGCATGTAATGAGAATGGAAGTTCCGCTGTTTTATGGTACATCTGATATGACGAGGAAACTCGTTATTAGCAGCTTTAAATAAAATATGCGATGTCATGGAGACCCAGTAATAGACACATGATCGATGACATATTTCTTCTGTGTACGCTGACGTATAAAAAGCAACATTAAAATACACGTAGGAAATTACACGTGTTAACCTACCCAACAACGTCGGATGTCGCCTACGAATTAATAATCCATACTTCGCCCAGCAATGATCGTGCAGTAAAAAGCAATGTATTATCTTCATTTATTAAACGCAGTATTAAACATTTATGTACCGTACTTTAATTTACCTTATATAAAAATTCCAGGGCGAAGAACACTTCGTGAGTGCTGAAACTTAATATTCTAATTATGTTATACTAGTGCATGATTTTACTGTCTGCATGGTCTGGAGATTAGCGTCGTTGTTTACGGATCCGCAGGCCCGGGTTCGATCTCCGGTACCTCATCGGATTATTCTGAGATAGGAAGGTATGGACACCAGACGAGGCAGTTTCTACAGTGTGTGGCTCATAACGACCCTTCAGAGAATTTTTGCGAAAAAAAAGTTTTAAATAAAGGTTTTACCTCCTAGTACTAGCATTTTATGAACAAAATTTAAACAAACTCATTAGAGCAGTTTTCGAGAAAGTTCCAAAAAATAGCATTTTCTTCATGTAAAATGGCATTGAAAGTAAGAGAAAGTTGATGCCAATCTTCGTGTCATATCCCCAGAAGGTACATAACGCCAATACAAAATGTCGTTTTCATACAATTTTTTTTCTGGAGCTAGGCTGTTCACAGACACATATACCCTAGCCTACATATTTCTGAAGATAGTATTTTTAGATTCAGGGGACCTCGAAATGTGTATTTATGTTAAAAACTCAACTTTGCATTTCGGGGTTGAACACAATACTTCCTTTACCTATAGTACCTATAGTATTGACAGAGGAAGGTAAAAATGAAGTTTAAGGAAGTAAGAACTTGTAAGAAGGCATGCTTATAATTTCATGAACTAGGAAGTATCTACATCATACAATAATCTATTAACTCAAAAAGTGAATTTAATTACGGGTTGGCTATATAATCAAGTGAAAATAAACTGAACAATTTTCTTTTGTCAGCCAGTCATGGCTCACGTAATGGTATGAAAACTTTGACCCTGCTTTATGTAACCGGTAGTGTAGGCCTATTTCCTCCAATCAGTGGTCAGTAACCCTAAGTAGTGTATCACGGAGATGACAATTAATAATAATAATAATAATAATAATAATAATAATAATAATAATAATAATAAAATCAAGTAAACTGATATAATAAAGTGCCAGATGGCGTTAATTTTTTTTTTTAATTCCTCACATCCATTTATGCCGTCTGGATTCATTTTTGGGAAATCTAAACACTTGAACACTCTCCATTAGCATCATTGGGCCTATTGCTAATGTAATGCCAGGAATACAACACTTTCTCTAACAAAGACAGACAATTTTCATATCGAAATAGTTAATATAGCTTTGCTTGTTCTTAACCTTAATCCATACTCGTATACACTGATATAAGAATTCTTAAAATATGTCAACATTTCACAAAATGCACTGGCAATAATATTATTGATGTAAGTTTAGGTCTACGATTCGCTGACATGTTTGCTTCAGGTTTAAAGCAGCCGTATAGTTTATGAATGAATAAAAAATTCAATCTGAAATCAATCTGTCAGGGATTACATTATATCTATTGCTTGCACAGGAGCGTTTAAAGTAAAGAAAAAAATGAAAAATACTCACATTAAAATATAATTTGTAGATATCGGTAGTCGTGTATTTCGATGGAATGTACAATATTATATCAACAACAGCGGCTAGATGGTTTTTAAGTCTTTTATCTGCATTTATTTACACTGACATCGTTATAAAGAAATGAATCAACGAAGGCGGGCGAACAACATAATATGTTATGCCCATTATAATAAGTAGTAATTAATGTTTATATGGTGTCAAGTGGATAAATAATAAAGTTTATGTAAATTACCAGCTCGATAGAACTTTTGGAAAAGAAAGCATGCTCTTTAGTAAGTAATTTCGTCTATTATTTCTACTGACAGAAACTGATACATCTGAGCTTGCCTTGTTTAACTTAGTTACGAATACTAATGTTTGTGATAGCCTGGCCGCCAATCAAAATGCTATGGAGCCCGCATTTTGTATAACACATTATATTTTAATTTTTTCTTCTTTATCTTAGATTTACCTCTCCCTTTTAGGATTTAAGCGACTTAAGCCGCCCGAGAGGGAGAGGGATTATCTTTGGATCACATACGTACTTTTTTTGACCAGACAAGGACATGGAGGACCTTTCCGGATGAGTGATCAGCCCAATGCCGGGGCCACCTCCGAGACAACACGAACACATTCACACACACACTCACTCACTCCAAACAAGGATAGGATGGGATGATAATGACGGCCATATGATAACTGAGGACCACAAGGGTCTAAAGTTCCCCGTCATTTTTCTCACAGGTGAGGAAAAACCTCAGAGAAACCCCACCTAGGTAACTTTTCCCGACCAGGAATCGAACCCGGACCCGCTGCGTGAGAGGACATATTTTAATTACAAAAAATATAAAATAAACGTTCATAAAGGGTATTAAACATAATCCATCATAAAAGTTACAATCATTTGTCTACAATAAAAAGAACCGCCTTACAATGGAATCGATTTACATGTCAGTGTGGTAGTGCGTCCGATCGATGAGCATCAGAGTAAACCGAGCGGGAGTAAATAGCATGCGGTATTGTGTTGACATGAATTCATGATAACTTACACTTGAAAGCAAATACACTTCCTTGTTGTAATCCATTACACACAACGCCACCAACATAAAATACTACGATCGGATTTACGTACGAATATTTAACAGACTACCGTCCCTGTGATTTACTTACTTACTCAATTGCAATTAAAGAGAATGCAAATTATAAATCAATATAATATGTCTTAGGTCGATTTTAATTATTGCAATTTGAAATGGAGATATTTTATGGACCTATGTAGTACAATATATGAATATTTTTATATTTTAAAATTCAGGTTTGTTCAAGAAAATATAGTAATCTGCATTTAAGTCTGCTATTTCCTTTATTAATAATATCATTACCATGATGGTTGTTGTTATAATTTTATTATTATTATTATTATTATTATTATTATTATTATTATTATTATTATTTAGCTTATTTTGCACGCTTTAACTTCATATAGGTCATATCACGTGTTTAGAATGTTTGCGTGTACCAGTAGTCTCTTTTCTTCATTCGTGGCATCTGTTTCTATTGTTTAGTGATGTCTTCTTTTCTGATATGCAGTTTGAACTATTATAATATCCGTTGACATAGTGGCGAAGAATTATGGAAAGTAAGCAAGTCCTACAAATTCGGCGTTTGCATTTGCGAATGAGAAAACCATGAAATAACAAAGTCAATTTGGCCTGCCACGAGATTTTAATTTGAACACAGGACCTCTTGCCTGTTAGCCTATACCACCTCAATTTGATTGGCTTTGGTGTGTTCATTACGACTGAGGTCTACTGCATTTCACAATAAGAAGGTTATACTTTTCTTGTTACTATGGGCAATAAAACAATATCATTCATGTGTTAAAAATGTTCTGATATTCACACTTAAGCCTATTTTATTTAATGTTTCATCTTGGTACCTATTAATTTTATAAAGACATGTGTTTTACAAAACATGTTCTTTTTAATTTTCTCTACAACTTTACTGTGCTAGGTTTTCATGTAGCCTATCGCCTACTCTAATGAAGACAGCATAGAAAAATTGAAAATGGATAAAAGTCAAGTACCCTCTAAGTCATTTTTTTTTTCCAGAAAAACGCATATAGCAATCACATTAGTCATGAATAGAAGTTTCAAATTTTACATTCATTTGAAATCTTTAAAACAATTTTTTAAAATCAGAATTTAAAAAAAAATCATGAAAATTATCGTTAATATTTCAGTTATAAAAACCAAATTCTGGGTGGTTTGATAAGATTCCAAACAAAATTATCATTTCAAATAAAGAAGTAAATACAACGAACCGTTTATCCGCTGTACTTGTCCACAGACGGAACAGACAGGCAAACGGACAGACAGCAGACTTCATACCAAAAATACTTTTTTCAGTTCCTAGGCATCGTAAAGCATATTTTCCTGGTGTCACGACCACAATGCTTTCTCTATACTACGTACTTGCGAGAAAGTAAAAAGAACAGAACATACACACTAAAAAAAAGCTTATGATGCAAGCATTACATTCGCCAATCAATATATGCCCCTCCAACAGCAGGGGTGAACTTAATTCTTTACCGCTCCTAGGCAGTGAAAATATTTCCTCCATTAACATCGAGCAGGCCTAGTAATAAGAAAAAATTGTGGTATTGTCTTATTTCACTGTAGGTATATAGTATTTCTAATATAATGGATTCCTCTTTATTATCAATACAACTGTTTACAAAACTAAGTTTATAAAACATACCGGTTACGGATTTTTAATTTCTTCAATTTTTCTTTGCGCTTACGACACGCTAATCTATCCTGTTTCAATCTAGAACAAGCTGTTGTCTTTTTAAATCTTTCTCACGACTTTATATCCTTTGTTCACTTGTTTGCGATTGCCGATATTTTGAGCCATTATGTTGTTTCACCCGTCCTTAATATGCAAGAATTTTAAACTGCAATCACAAAAGCAAAATTTCTAAACGTAGTTTTAAATTCTGATATTGGTCTGTATGGAGCAGTCAGGCATTGACATGCATGTAAAAGAACCCCCCGGAGTCAAAGTTCTGGCACATTGGCGACAATAACAGTAACTTACACAGTTTCTGAATAGTTTTCTTGTTAACTTCGTTTATAGGTAATAGTTTTATAACTAGTAGTATAGTATACTTCATATGCAGGCCTACAAATAACACCTTATTTTTATAATATAAACCTCCAACAAAATATGGTAGAAAAGGGATCCAATTTGCTTTGAACAAAGGCTTTAATCTCCTGACATTAAGATAGTTAATACTGCCTGTAAATTAATATTATGATTAAATGTTTTCTTCGTAATTCGAAGATTATATATGAAGCCTTCAAATTCTGTCAAAGAAAATTTTCGTCTTGGTTTAAAAAAAATACAGAAGCATCTTCAGTGGTCATGTGCAGTGCACATTTTGTACACTTAGGTCGACTTCGGAGATTGCATGACATAATAGTCCTCCGAACCGCACTTGAATAATTGAGGGGGGAGGGGAATCGCGTGGAACCTGCTCCCTTCAATGTTTGTTCTCGTTCTAAGCAGTACGAACATTTGATACAAATCTGGAAAAACTGTTCATCAATCTTTATTTTTGTAAGGATTCTTTCAGGGAAGCTGTTTCTTTGAAGACAGGTTGGGGAGTAGAATGAGGATTAAAATTGACTTGTTGCGGCGGGATGTATTTTGTATATGCAGTTGCGTGATTGTAACGTATTCTTTGAGCGTGCACGTGAAATCGAACCGAGCTATAAATACGAAGCACTCGGCTGCTATAGCCTATTTTTATGTTTCATTCTTGTCCAGTCAATGTGTTAACAATGAGCACCTTATTCGATCACAAGGGAAATAGCCAACGCGCTAGACCTACAAAATGAGGACGGTTATACAGAATGTCCATACAGTCACGACAGACGTTTAGTGAAATAACTTTAAACACAAGCATTCCGGATACATGTTAAATAAGAGAAAAGCTCATTTACTTACACTTTAATGGTGTTCCCTGTGACTTCCGCTTGATGCCTTGTACACATCTAGCTCATACTCTAATTCACTGTTGGCTCAATTTTAGAAAAAAAAAGTCTAATGGAAAACCTGCACTTTGAAACGTGCTTCAGGGGCTGAACACCCAAGGCCGTGCAAAATTCAATCAATGTTGAAAAATGGGTAGCATAGGAAACTGGGTTTTCACATGAAAATACATGAGATAACTTCAGAAGTAACAGTTTATTGTTAAAAAAATTACAAAATTCCAATTAATGGGGTGGCTCTGTGAACAGTTTGCTTAAGAAAATGAATTTAGCACTTTGAAACGTGCTTCAGGGGCTGAACACCCAAGGCCGTGCAAAATTCAATCAATGTTGAAAATGGGTAGCATAGGAAACTGGGTTTTCACATGAAAATACATAAGGTAACTTCAAAGGTAACAATTTATTGTTAAAATTACAAAAATTCAATTAATGGCGTGGCTCTGTGAACAATTTGCTT
Source organism: Ectobius pallidus (assembly GCA_964059195.1). Taxonomy (NCBI): domain Eukaryota; kingdom Metazoa; phylum Arthropoda; class Insecta; order Blattodea; family Ectobiidae; genus Ectobius; species Ectobius pallidus. The sequence continues at coordinate 156,831,897 of CAXKWD010000001.1, read as the reverse complement.
AAGAAAAGGAATTCGCCCCTACCCATCCTGTGAAGCAGGCTTTATCTGAAGTCGGTAATGTTTGGCAGTCTTCCCTTCGTAAGAAAATTTACTCAAATAATATATATAACGAAGCATAGAAAACTGGTGGGTAAACTAAACCAAAGCAAAATTAATAAACTAAAGCCCACCAGCAACAAAAGAAACTAAGAAAACATACCTGCAGAAAAAAAAGAAAAGATGATTGCTAAGAGTTACATGGTGTAGAAATCAGAACGTGAGACATCCACCAGACCTCGCAGGCAAGGCCTCCAAATCCGCGGTGTACCGGAGAAAATCCCGATGCAAGGAGGCGATATACGCTAGACGCTTGCATCCAGCTCGGAGGACATTTCCCCACCTGGAGAATGGCAGAGCACCTCTACCCTCCTGCTTCGCGAATGCAGGAGCGATAAATTATTCATGGGTCCTAAATTGAAGCGTTTAGTTTTATAAGGGTCTAAGTGCCAAAATCATGATTTTTCAGCTGATAATTAAATTGATCTATGTACCCAGACCAATGAATTTCAGAAGGGTCCAACGTCCAGGGAAAGTCACGTTAGTAGTAATACATTCCAAGATTTAGCCCTGGGTCCATCTCCGGCTTGTCTTTCTGTGGGTCTTTGTCTTGTTTTCTACACAATCATGATTTTAGCACTTAGATCCTTATAAAACTAAACGCTTCAATTGTTTTTACTGAATAAACTAGACGCAATTAAAATCTAAATATGCATTGCAATATAAAATGTGGAGGGGCCTTGACGTTTTGTGAACGTTTTCTACAACCGTAATGCGGACTTTGTTCCTTTGGTCATTTATAAAAATAAAGGATTTCCTGGATTGTATTGCGTGACTTAATTACATACAGAATATCCTCACAGCACTTTTTAAAATGCTAATACCACAGCTGGATGTATTATCTGTTCAGAATACTTAAAAGTATACGTAAAAGAAGATTTGAAGATGGATCTTAATAAAGAATTATTTTGAAGGTACAAAATTTAACAAATCCTTTGGTCATTCATATTATTGACAGTTCCACATGCTTCATAACAATGTTTACGAATTACCTCTGTCAAGGAAATAATTATAGCCTGCATTCTAAACCTAACGTGAAATTTTGTTTACAGAATCGATGTGATCCATGTGCTACAAGAAAGCCACGTCAAAAAAATGATTATTTACATTGAAATGTCCAAAAATCGAAGCCGGAATCCTGAATGAAACGATAGAAATTATGCAAATAATTTTTTGTTAAGTTAGGTATCTTCCAATATCACATCCATTCATCTTTACAGCTTCATAAATCTTTGCATTATTTAGAGAATAGCGTGAGTTATGCCCAGAAAATTAATCCAAATTTCTTTAAATGCCTAGGAGAAGATCTGGTGACAAATTGCACGAAATACCCGTTAATGCCTGGGAAAGAATTTATGAAAAAATTACTTGAAATTTTCCTTAAACCCTGCTGGAAATATTTCAGAAAAATAGTTAATCACAGGGTTGATAAAAAACATGTTTTTTTTAAAAAGAACAAAAAAAAACGTTTTTTTTTGTTTAAAACGTTTTATATGTCAACAACAATGTTGGTTGTTTTAAACGTGTTTTTTTAACGTTTTTTGTTTACAACAATGTTGTTTGTTTAAAAAAAGTTTAAATTGTTCATTTTGTTTAAATCAACCATTTTAATGTATAGGGCCTATTATGTACATATACATATATATATATATGTAGCCTATATATATACAGTTGAAATGTTTAAAACATTTTAAACAATTTGTTTTAAACATTTTTTAGCATATGTTTATAACACTTTTTAATTGGGTGTTAAATTTAATTATGCAGACAATTTACATTTTGTCAATCCAATGACACCCTGTGCTAAGATGTTCAAGATTTATGAGTCGTAGACTTAATAGTATTTGAAAATACATTTTGTACCAGTATTATTTGTTTATGATTTAATAGTTCATGATTAATAAAAAAATAATACAAACTACTGTTTAATTACTGCCTTTACTGCTCAACTGATGATTGACTTTCACCATGTTTTACGTGGTCTTAGCTGCCTTACATTATCAAACTTACAAGGGATATCCTATTACAGTGTTGCCAAATTGACACATTCAATATTTAATATTAATAATCTCTTTCTTTAAAAAGGAAGACCACAAAATAGATGGTAGGATGAAGTCAGAAAAAATTGAAATCAATTACTCGAAATCAGAAACTGGAAGCTGGCGACAGAGGATAGAGAAGTCTGGAGGAAAAGGATACATAAGACATCACCTCACATGATTTTCTGGTATTCTGGCCCTAAAAATGATTTAAAAATATGCTAAAAAAACATGTTTTAAACAGATTGTTTAAAACGTTTTAAACAAACTTAAAAAAAACACAAGCCCTTGTTTTAAACATGTTTTAAACACTTGTTTTAAACGTTTTGTTTTAAACATTTCAACCCTGGTTAATCATTTACAGAGAGAACTCCAAAAGATAAGCAGCTGCCCTTTTCTAAAAGAACCATTATGATTCGACCTACCAATTATTCTTTACTATAATTTTATATTCATAAAAGCTTATCAAAATACGCCTGCCTTCCACTCCGGCGGCCCGGGTTCGATTCCCGGCCGGGTCGGAGATTTTTCAGTAGTGAAAGATCCCCTCCCCGGGTTCAGGACTGGGTGTTAGGTTAAGTCTTAGGTTAAGATGATGCACATTGTGCGCGATTCCTAAATTATAAAATATATTAATTAATTATTATAAATCCAAGAAATAGTAAAATATATTATTTCACAGTGGATATATCCGCTAGGGACTGTGAGTTATTTTTCATACCCTATACGCGTACAATGGTTGGGTAAAAAAATGTATAGGCCAACAGAGTCCCCTAATACATTCAGTCGGTTTTCTCTAGATCAGAAAAATTTTAACCAAAATGTAAGAATTCATTACACTTAATTTTCCAATACTGCCTCGAGCTTCACATAAAATCACAATCATCCGTCGGAAAATTTTGAAAAAATATAGCTTGATATTTCCTTAAAATCTGGGAATAATATTTTACAAGAAATTACAGGCAATTTTATTTCATGCCTGGAGGAAAGTTTTCACAAGGAATAAATGTAATAAATTTAATAATTGAATGATTTAAGTTTTCGTAAGAAATGTATTTAATAGATGCTATTATTTAATTTGGCATCACATTTATTCACTGGGTGATGGATTTCTCACAAAAGTAGGCTACTTGGCAAATCGTTTAATGTTTGGATAAAATATTCCACAAGACATTACTTTTCATTTTCCTTATTCCGTAGAGAAAATATTTCACAAAAACTACTCAGTTTTTGCTTAATCCCTGGGTGAAAGATTTCACAAAAGTTATTCGATGTTTTGCTTTAATCTGGGGAAGCAATTAAAAAAAATCACTCACCATTTCCCTTAATCCCTGGGGAAACATATGCAGTAAATGACTCGACATTTCCCTTAATACCTGGAGAATCAACGTCTGCTACAAATAGAGTAGCTAATGCCTGGTGTTGCCAGGGGAAGCAACTTCACATGAAACTAGTTGGAAATTCCCTTAATCCATGAGAAAAAATCGCAATTATTGGATAAAAATTTTCAGAGCAAAATTTTATTTTAAAAAATCACTTGAAATTGTCCTTAATACCTTGGGACAAGACGTATCGTACATCACCCTTACATGAGTATGTAACATGAGGATAATGCTAAGTATACGTCTTTGTAGAGGCGAATAGCAGTGAACATATGGAGTTGTCAGAATGTGGGAATGTAGAAGCTTGTCATGACAGAAAACTTTACAGACGGCATGCAATCTCTGAGGTCAGGTGAAGCTACATCACTTCATATTTTCCTGTGAATGTTCTACAATCTACTTGGTGCCATAACGTAAAGTTAAATAAAATATAATTTGTTACAACTAATAACGAGAAAATACGCTGACTACAGGTCCGTCGGTCCGGGTTCGATCCCCGGTACCTCCTCGGATTTTTCTGAGGTAGGGAGGTCTGGTAGGGGTGCACTCAGCCTCGTGATTCAAATTGAGGAGCTACTTCACAGAGAAGTAGCGGCTCCGGTCATGAAAACCACCATTAATGGCCGTGGGTGTCGGCATGCTGACCACATGCCCCCAATCCTGCCATCTGCCTACGGGAGATGACGCAGCGGTCGGGTGGTAGGCCAAGTCCCTCCAGGGATGTAGCGCCACGGAGTTTAGTTTAGTTTACTTATTTGTTATAGATTTCATGGTATAAGAGAATTAAGTTAATATGGTGATTTATAGGTTTGAAACAGAGTATGTTGAGTATGGAGTATGCAATACTCTGCGTAGATGCCGCAGAGTTCAAATCCCTCCATGGTAAATCTCACCACAGAGATTGATGTTTAGCATTCTAATGGAACTCCAAGAATCGACTGACCATTCCATCATTTATTCAAAATTCAAAGGGATACACCGTGGCGCAGTTCATTGAGACACAGTTGGGTTATCCGCCTTCGTGGGCTAGTCGGTAGCGTGTTCTGGGCTCGATTCCCGGCCGTGTTGGAGATTTTTCACTCCATTTCCCGGGTTCGGAACTGGGTGTTTGTGTCGCCTTTGATTAAGTGTTATGTAGAGGACTGGCGCAACCCGGGAACAATAATCTGTGAATATCCCCTTACGCGATCACCAGTGGACAAAAAAAAATGGTATAAACATTGCTGTAGATTTTAAAATGAATGCAGTGGCACGCGACGAGAAAAAGTTGACCTCTGAGTTGTGAAGAGTTGAACTTTGCACCTTTCGAGCGCGTTATCAGATAAGCAGGCCACAAGGCAACCCCTACCAGTGGGGCAGAACAGCAACACGCGGAGATGCGCAGACCCCTTGTCTCGAAATTATTGCTCACTCGCATTTGTAATATATTCAATACAGGAAAAATCTTTGCCGCTATAAATCGCACACTGAGAATAATAATAATTTATTTTTGGTTTTTGCTGTTTTCTAATAGTCTGTATGAGATTTATTTGGTGTAAGATGGTCCTACCTGTACTGTTAATTTCCGTCAGAGAACATTTAGGCTATGTCCTTATGAAATCCTACCTTTATATTCAGAACTCAAAACTTTAAATAGCTCCCCTGTAAAATTTAGTTTTTCTTAGTTGTGGCCGTATTATTCTCAGTGTGCGAAATGTTCTTATGAAAACAATTCTGAGTCATTCCGTTTGTCATGGACACACAATGGCATAATACCTAAACTCATCATCACCATCATCCTTGCAGGGATTAGGCATTAATGCCTGTTCCGTCTTCACAGTTTTATGCCCATCTTTTCCTCGGACGTCCAACATCCCTTGTTCCTTGAGGTTGGTGCGTATTTACTAGGACTGGTATTCTTCCGTTATTCATACGGGTTAAGTGGGCTCTCCAATTATCTTTATTTTCTTCTATTTTCTCATTTATGCTGTATATACTTAATTCTTCCCTTATATCCTCAGTCCGGATCTTATCCATCCTTGTGCAACCTTTCATTCTACAGAGAAATTTCATTTCCGCTGACTGAATCTTACTTCTATGTACTATCCGGGATTCATTTCCGAACATTAATACTGGTACAGCCATAACTTATTAAGTGCCAGTATGATACTTTATGAGATTGTGTGTGGGGACGAAAAATGTATGTCCGTCTGTCCGTCCGTCCGTCCGTGTGTCTGTACGCACCATAACTCAAATACGCTTTTTCTGATTTTCATTAAACTTGGAAAACACATTTATAATGTCCAAGGGAAGAACCCTATTGATATTAAACCAAATCGGTTCACCGGTACCGGAGTAATGCCCAATTTAGTGCCTATTTTAATAGATTATGGCGCCTTTCTAATAGAAAGACGCCATAACTCAAATACGCTGTATCGGATTTCCATGAAACTTGGTATACGAATTTATGACGTCCATGAGAAGTGCCCTATTGAATTTGAACCTAATCTGTTGAACTGTACTGGAGTAAAACCCAATTTAATGTCTATTTTAAAGGAGCAATAACTCAAATACGCTTTATCGGATTTTTATGAAATTACGTATACGCATTTATAATGTCCATGGGAAGAAGTCTATTGATATTGGATAAAATCGGTTGACCTGTTTCGGAGTAATGCTCAATTTAGTGCCTATTTTATGGTAATATACGTATTCGAAAGAATTTATGAAATGCAAATCAGTTATCATGACAACATAGTCAATTGTTTTACTGTGATCTTATAAGGCTTTGGCAATTAAAATACAGTTAGCAATGACATATAACACTGTTGCTTTACATGCGCTTATCCAACTAGACCGTTAAAATGACCCCGGTGGCTGAGATGATAACGTCTTGGCCTCACATTCTGGAATTCCATGGTTCAAATCCTGAAACCGGCCAATTTGACTTTTTTTCTATTCTGCATATCATAATTGCAATCATAACTTATTAAACAAAAACATACTGGCACTTTGTTACATCAGTTTACCTGATTTTATTTATTTATTTATTATGTTGAGAATATAACAGGCTCATTGCCCAGTCACAGTATTCTGTTATACTAATTACACCAGTTTTACAACACTAATATTATGTTTAATGTAATACTAAAAATATTTAAACTAATACTACAACTAAAAAAAAACAGAAAAAAGAAACAAGAAAAATAGGCCTACAATATGAAAATTACACAATGAAGGGTAAAGATCAAAACATATTAAGTATTATAATAGTTTTGGAGGAATTTTGTCTTTCTTTAGCTTAGTTTTACCTCTCCCTTTTAGGATTCTAAGCGACCCAAGCCGCCAGGGCTTTACAGGGCCGCGACCTATCGGGAGAGAAATTATCTATGGATCACATACATACTTTTTTGACCAGACAAGGACATGGAGGGCCTCCCCGGATGAGTGTTTTGGAGGAAATGAAAGACTTAAATAAAGAAAATGTCATGTAGCATATTTTAACTATCACTTTTTAATTATTACTATTTTAAAGTTTTCAAATTTTGATCACAGATATTTTTAAACCGCTTATTGTTAGTATTAAATATTATAACATATTATGCCGTGTTCTAGAGATTAAAATGCCCATATTACAAACTTACAAAACAAAATATGATTCCAAGTCCTGAGAAAAGCTGTACCTTTTGCCTGCCTTAATTACATAACGTAGTTGTGGCGATAACACGATAACACTATTAACACAATAACAATGAGAACGAAAGTCTAATGGCACTATGGAAAACAGTTGTATACCAGAAAGCTATCCCTTGGAAAAGCGGGATTGTAAATTGCAGCATAACTGGGAGGCCGAGAATCGAACCCTTATATTATGACGAGGTTATATCGATTGTGCAGTAGTATTGTGGTTTGTTGCGGAAGTGTAATTTCCGTGACCTCATCGAGTTCGTGATGTCAACATGCATTTAAAGTTCCACAGCTGGGTGCCATTGAGTTCAATAATCTGTTGCATGGGTCACAAAGTCTTAAGAAAGTATATTACTAGAGACCTGATCTAGTGAATATTTTATTAATTGTTAACCTGATTAGATGTAAAAATATATATATATTTTGTAACACACTACCTTCTCTACTTGAGCATGGCCAATGTTCTCTCATTTCATATCAAAAATTGAGAAAATAACTGCATTGCGATAGTGCGCATTCAGTCCTTTCAATATCATGCGAAGCCGTATTTAGAGGCAAGACTGAGTCAGATTGAAAAATTCAATGCCATAGCCGGGGCTTGAACCAGGACTTTCGGATCTCGGTACCGCTGCTTTACCATTGAGCTACCATGGCAACGTGCCGGTAGCTCAAAGCATGGCATTGAATTTTTCAGTCTGACTCAACCTTTCCACCTTAGCCTACACAAGGCCAGTGAGAAAGAATTATCATTCTAAGATAAAGACAAGTTTATACGAGAGAGAGCTATGGTAGTTAATAAGTCAAGCAATTTATATGAATACATGTTTTCAATTTTAGTACAATCAGTTAGTGAATAAAATTTCGACAAAATTCATTAGAGCTGTTTTCGTTGTCATTATTCATTTATCAAGCGAACTCTTTGCCAGTAAATTTAAATGGGATAATAAATTAATCGAAACATTTGTCCACTCCAGTTGATATATATATATATATATATATTTACTGAAACATTTAGTTAACATTTTTATTATTTAAATTCGAACGGGAAGCTATCGGAATTGACGCGGACTCTTACGAATAGGCTTGCCTTTATCGCACTGTGTTTGGTACAGTCTTACCAAATAAGGGTTCGTTTACTAAATTTTACGGCTGAATAGAATCGACTTATCCAAACAAATAATTGCGTCCTTTCAGAATAGTCTATAATAATAAGAGGAAGCGTTCGTCTTTCTGTCTGTCTGTCTGTCTGTGCGCGATGCCCATGCAGAGATCTGAAATTTGTTTAACGCTATCAAAGAATCAGTTTTCAGTAATACATATAATTTGTCAAATCAATTGCAGGTGGTTTCAGAGGCGTAACGGGGGGGGGGGAATGTGGGGGTTTGAACCCCCCCCCCCCATTGATTAAAAAAAGGAAAATTGTACAATTTTTTTAAGTCTGCTTATAAATTACTTAATACGAGTATAAAGCGTGGGAAGCTTAAAACTCGTTATTGTGCATCTTAATTTTAAAAATTTTCCGGGGGAGGACCCCCGAACCCCCGGATGTTATACCCCCCCCCATATGGTCGGCCTGGTTTCGCCTATGGGTGGTTTTGCCGTTTTTATCAGAACCTGGAAATAAATGCTTCCCGAATCGCATAGCATTATAGATCACTTCGATTATGTCGGTCTCCTTAGCCGCGGTACCTAAGGCGTATTGCTTTAGATCCTGATGAAGGAGACTGTAGATTCGTGTGTAATAAGAAAAAATTGAAAACGAAACTCTTAACAAGATAAATAACTCAGAAAAATTGGACCATGGCCGGCTAAATTTTACTAAAAAAGAAATCTGTGAGCTGACAGATCGATTTGTTTGTTTATAATGACAAGGCACGCAGACATCTGAAATCTTCAATATAGACGGAAGAGCGATAATGAATGTAGGCCTAAATCGGCAAACATTGATCCAATTGGACGTAACTCACTATGAAGGGTTTTTCTGGGCCAGAAAACTCGAATCTCAGGTCACTTCCTCCATCCAATCGTAGAATGCAGTCCAAAGTCGGATTTTTAGCTGTTTCGTTGTAATTATTATTAGTTTTAAATATAGGGCCTAGCCTAATATTTTAATTATTTTGCTCTTGTTATTATTTTGTTTATTAATTATCGTGGGCGAAGTGGCGAGCACCTGCTAGTAAATAATAAAAGGCTTTCTAACTAAGTGAAATTCATCGCAAAGAAATATTATTTCGTGGAATTAATTTTCAGGAAAGTAGCTTGCTGTTTCTTGTGCAGTGTAGTACAATACTTGATGGTATCACAGAAACGACATAATGAAATCACATTAGCGCTGTTGATCCGAGCACTGGGTCATGGTTAAGGAAAACATACACTTGAGTTTGATATTGACTTAATGTCATGCCTAACATTGCATGTTGCACTATTTTCTTGCACCTTTCTGATAATACCTCAATCATGACTTCATTAACTCCTTCATTTTGCCAGTCGCCACATTTGAAAAGCTATTAATTTTTGTAGAGCATGCATGGAAGTCGTTCAGTGTTTGGTTTCGTGGGTAATGTCGAAACCTAATTTTTGTCAGACTTAGGTTAAATATGGCCTTTGACCCCAGTGCCAGAAATGTTACTCAGTACCACTGTATCTTTATTCTCTTTGTGAAGCTAAGAGAGTTTTAAGTAATTTTGATTTGCTGTTACACCAAGGACTAAACTAGACTTAAACATCTTAAGAGCATTTTTTTCGAGTTCCTGAAAGTTTTGGTATAGACTATATTCGTTTTCATAAGGGACGAAATAAGGTAGATTTTATACAGTGGATATTTTTTACTATGGATTACTATGGGTAAATAAATACAATCAGGTAAACTGATGTAACAAAGTGCCAGTATGCTTATGTTTAATCAGTTATAATTGTAATTATGATATGCAGAAAATAAGTATTTTTAAAAATTGATTTCCCAGTTAAGCTCCTGATTGATTCATTAAGTAGGGCTTACGGAAGAACAAAGGTTCAGTTTATTTAATCAGATTAAAATCGTCCAGCATCAGATGAACTACACAGATTTGTGATATCTTACCAATCGCACACTCACTTAAAAATACAAAAAAAAAGTCAAAATGGGCGGTTTCGGGACTAGAACCAAGGACCTCCAGAATGTAAATCCAAGACGTTATCATCTGGGTCAACTCGCTCAGTTTAACGGTCTAGTTTGATAAGCATATGTAAAGGAATAGTGTTATTTGTCATTGCTAACTGTATTGCAGTTTCCAAAGCCGTATATGATCGCAGTAAAACAATATGTTGTCATGATAACTGATTTGCATTTCATAAATTCTTTCTAATATATTACCATAAAATAGGCACTAAATTGGGCATTACTCCGGTACCGGCCAACCGATTTGGTCCAATATCAAAAGACGTCTTCCCACGGACATTATAAATGTGTGTACAAAGTTTCATGAAAATCCGATAAAGCGTATTTGAGTTACCGCGCCTTTAAAATATACACTAAATTGGGTTTTACTCCGGTACCGGTGAACCGATTTGGTCCAATATCAATAGACTTCTTCCCATGGACATTACAAATGCGTATACCAAGTTTCATTAAAATCCGATAAAGCGTTTTTTAGTTATCGCGCGTACAGACACACGGACGGACAGATAGACTGACGGACAGACGGACAGACATTTTCCCGGCCCCCACACAATCTCGTAAAGTACCATACTGGCACTTAATAAAAGAATAGGCCTAACATTATTCATAGTTTCATATTTACGTACTTCGATTCTTTCTCAATAACTTCTTAATTTCATTTTAAAAAATGTTTTGAAGAAAAATCATTTTAATTGTCTCTACAGCTTGTCTACCGTGCTAGATTTCCATATGTTTTACCGTGTTTGAGACAACCTATACAAATCGAGAATGGACACGAGTAAAGCGTCCCTAAGTAGGCTAACTTTTACAGAATAAACAAATATGGACGTTTTATTAGTCATGGATTTAAGTATTTAAATTCACATTCTCGTCAAAATTGTTAGAGTTTTTTTTTTTTTCAAAATTCGAAAATTTGAAAAAGTTTTCCTTTAAACTACCCTTAATATTTTAGTTACAGAAGACAAATTCTAGGGATAAAAATAAGAGTCTAACAAAGTCCATAATACAAAATAAAAGTAAATATAGTGCATCGTTTACGGGCCTGGATAAACAGACTGTCTGCTTCTAGGTATCGGGATACTTTCTTTATACTTTACTATATATGTGCGAGGAATTAAAATCAGTTGACATTTAAAACGCTTGCAAACAGGCTGGAACTGGTTATATCGGCAAGTCCTTCTTTTTCAGGGGTTAAGATCGATGTTAGGCTGTCGTGAGGAAGTTTATGTTTCTTGAAACATGCAGAATTTTCATTATCAGGTCGCTGACCCCAACCTCTGATTTCAGATAATAGTTCAAACAAAGAGTTTAATCAGTTCCGTAAAATAACTCCATAGATATTAAATTCTACCAGGAAGCGTCAGATTTATCCTTTGTTTAAGATTTATCTCCTCGCGGGATTTGCGAGAAAATAGCTGTGAATGAGAAATTTATTTTTATATTATCTCGTATTATTCTTAGTTACAGCATGCAAACAAAAAGAAACTTTAAAGTTTCGCGGAAGTAAATAGTAAGAAACGAATTATTGCATGTGAAAGTTTGAATGGGTTCGTGTTTCAAAACTCCCGCCCCTAATCTTAGTTAACTCGTTCCCCTACCTTCAAATTTAACCTTTTGGCTGCTACTGGCGTATAAATTCGTCACCATAAAAATTATATAAAAGCAGATTTATATGTGTAGTACAGTATAATTATGACACCGGCCGTGGAAGCCTACGAACTCATTTTGATATACTATAGCTGTTACTGTATTACGCTGTTTTCTTGGGTGCAAAGCACTATCTCCTATAAATAATATTAGGTGAGTTATGTGGTTGGTATCTTATTGTATTGTATTTCCTCAATGAATGAAAAATTCTAATTTGACTATTAAGGGATGATTGAAGTGTTGAGAGTGGTTTTCTAAACTACTTCTCATGGAAACTTTAAATTTTGCAATGTAAACTTAAACTAAAGTTTCAAATTTCTTTCTGTTATCTAAATTTGTTTTTTAGATATCAATTGATGTAATTGATTTTTTTAAATCAGAATTGAAATCTATCTCCTCCGACAGGGTATGTTAAAATCTGAACCTGAATTTTTTGTGTAAAATTATTTAATGCTTGCGTGATTTACGTGAAATTATAGCCTACTATATATTTAAAAAAGGACTAAGGTCTATACATAACATCCGAGTAGACATTTTATTGCACACATCATAAAGTATATTGTGTAAACATTTCATAGTTGTATCTCTATTTTTGTGGGAGAAGATTGATTCTGAACGTGGCAAAGTAATATGCGAATTGAAGCTGAGAAAACCGCGATTAAAGTTTGCAAGTATTAGCAGTTGGAAGCAGACTGAGGTTTAAAAATGGTGTCATCAGCGTCCAAACGGCATACATTTTTGCACAGGTATACTTTCGGGTATGCTTGATTTTTTTACACTAAAATAAAAAAATCGCATATTTTTTACCAAAATGGCTAAATTAATACTTCCGTCATTCCTTAAACAATGAAAAAAATATTTGTATAATTATGAACAATGGAAGTTAAAAACGCGTTTTATAAAAAAACGTTCAAGTTCAACAATCATAGAAAATGTGACCAAGTGCCCTTTAACTTCGACGTAAAAATATGCCAGATTACAGAAATAGCGTGACCTGAAAGTGCTTACAAGACATGACAACAAATTACCTTCATGACTGTGATGGACGAGGTATGGTGTTATCTTTACCTGGGGCTTTCCTGTCTCGTGGATGACACCTGTAGAGTGGTAATGACCAGGTCGCGGCGTCTTCATGGTGCTGGTCATCGCGACGTCTGCAGACACACCACTGAGCCCTGCCCACCCGTGCGGAACATCTGCGCATCCTGCGAACAAAATGCGTGCGTGATCATGTGGTGCTACGCCCTCGTGGGCCTCATATGCAAAATACTCATGGGATTCCCCTCTCACATCACGTGACCAGGAGCTTCTTTGTATTCTCTTCACGCGACCTCTTTAACAAGACTTTCTTACCATCGTAAGTTTTTCTTCCCAGATCGGCAGATTCCCTACACACCATAAAAGGGTGTCCAGCTATACTTTGGCATGGACTGAGGTAAAATTCACGAAGTTGTTCAGATCCATGATTTCTACTATTTCTATTATTTTCATGTTAAATTAATACAAGGGATGAAGCATAAGTCATGGCAACTATTTTTCCCGTCAAAGTAAGGCGACGATACCATGAGATGTTGTATGCCACGGTATATGGACACATCATTTGGTAGCATTGGGATGTGCAGTTATACGAATAAATCTGTATCTGTATCTGGTACCCTATGATCCCCAGGTGGGGCGAAGGGGCCTCCAAGTGGAGGTTTCATTACCTATATTAATTTGGATATGCTTATTTTCCGAGAGAAGGTAGAGGGACAGGTGGTAAGCCCATCGCCTCGCAACCCCCTCTGGAAACTAAGTATTTCTTGGACGTGAAAGGGCCGAGAAATTGTGTCCAGAGGCTCTAATTTAGGCTTGGAGTTCTTTTACGTGCCGTAAATCTACGACACGGGACCCCCAGCTTAAAGTCCCTCCCGGAGGACTCCGTGTCCAGGATTGTTACGTCCTGAAAAATCCATCGACCGCGGCCGGGTTTGATCCCGCGCCCTGCGGATCCAGAGGCGGGCACGCTACCTCTAGACCACGGCGGCCGACTATACGAATAAAGGCGATGGTAATTTAGCTGTGAGTCACCCGCCATGCAGAATGGATATGACAAGACGTGAACAACATTCTTACCTCAAAATAGTCACTATCCGGGAATACCACAAGGAGCTGGTAGAAGTTTTGGGAAATAATGCCCATCCGGCCATCCGTGTCGAACTTTAAGGGATGATGGAGTGAGTATGTGTATTTTGATGTTCCAAATATCGCAATATATTATAGAGGCACGATGCAGTCGCATATGGAAGTTTGTGGATGTCTGCTTCTTTGTTGCCTTCACTGTCCTAAATCTATTTCCCTTAGGCCATAATCTGCATTATACATACTTTCCATACCCTGCCCTTTCATTTCTATATTTTAATTTTTTTAAATGGTCCCACAGTTTTCAAAAGAAAAAAATAGTTGGCTAACCTCGTATGTTACCATGATGTAGCTGTATAACAAGCACATTAGATAATTAGAGGCTTGAATTAATATAATTTTTGAGCGGCATATTTGACTATACAAATGTTGGTTCTGCTGTAAAGACTAAGGAAGGGACTGTGAAAAGAAAATATAAGGTATTTAAGGGAAAGGATTAGCAAAAGACTGTTCAGGTAGAGGTCAAATGCAATCTGTGTTCATGACTTCGGGATGTTTAAATAAAGATTCCAAATGTGGCATATTCAGTACTTTCCTTGAGAGTGTGGAAGTTGTGAATGAAATTTGTTATAAATGAAGCAGTTGTTACAAGACTTGAACCATTTCGATAGGGAAATTAAAAAAAAACGAATATTCAGTTTAATTATGTCTTATTACAGTCAATATTATTTGAGTAATTAATTATAGTTTATAGCATGTCGTTTTTCGGAATAAAAAGGAAATGCAATTCAATTTACTTTTAAAACTACTATAGACCCTATCCTTTTATAAAAATGTAGGCTAGTTTCTTCAGCTCAACTCTTTCAATTTACTGCTATGCATTGTTTAGTACTAGAAAATAGCCCGTGGCAAAAATGATGCTTAAATACGAAACTTACAGGTCTAGAATCCTGAAGGCACTGACAATACATTTACAAAAGTCGGCGCTGGCTTCATCAATTTTTATTACTTCCTCTGCCCGTACCATAGGTACTATAGATAGAGGAAGTATTGTTTTCGACCCTAAAATTCGAAGTTGAGTTTTTAGCATATATACACGTTTCAAGGCCCCCTGAATCCAAAAATACTATTACTTCCTCTGCCCGTACCATAGGTAGGCTACTATAGGTAGAGGAAGTATTGTTTTCGACCCTAAAATTCGAAGTTGAGTTTTTAGCATATATACACGTTTCAAGGCCCCCTGAATCCAAAAATACTATTTTTGGAAACATGTCTGTGTGTGTGTCTGTCTGTGTGTGTGTGTGTCTGTCTGTGTGGAAGTTTGTGAACAGGCTAGCTCCGAAACGGATAATCGTATGAAAACAAAATTTCGTATTTGGGTCAGGTACCTTCTGAAGATGTGATTCGAAGATTGGCGACAAATTTCTCTTATTTTTAAGGGGACTTTACATGAAGAAATTTTTGTTTTTCGCGATTTTCTCGAAAACGGCTCTAACGATTTTCTTTAAAATTTGCACATGTGTTCCTTTTACTGAGAGCTAAAACTTTTATTTGAAACTTTTTTTCGAAAAAATTCTCTGAGGGTAGTTACAAGCCACCCACTGTTCACCCACTGTTTGTAGAAATTTTGTCTTGCGTGATGAACAACTGAATACTCGCTCTTTCACGGCCTCTTATTAAGTGCCAGTATGGTACTTTATGAGATTGTGTGGGGGACGAAAAAATGTCTGTCCGTCTGTCTGTCTGTCCGTCCGTGCGTCTGTACGCACCATAACTCAAATACGCTTCTTCGGATTTTCATGAAACTTGGAAAACACATTTATAATGTCCATGGGAAGAACCCTATTGATATTGAACCAAATCGGTTCACCGGTACCGGAGTAATGCCCAATTTAGTGCCTATTTTTATAGATTACGGCGCTTTTCTAATAGAAAGGCGCCATAACTCAAGTACGCTATATCGGATTTCCATTAAACTTGGTATACGAATTTATGACATCCATGAAAAGTTCCCTATTGAATTTGAACCTAATCTGTTGTCCGGTACCGGAGTAAAACCCAATTTGGTGTCTATTTTAAAGGCGCAATAACTCAAATGCGCTTTATCGGATTTTATGATACTTCGTATACGCATTTATAATGTCCATGGGAAGACGTCTATTGATATGCGACCAAATCGGTTGTCCAGTACCGGAATAATCCCAAATTTAGTGCCTTTTATGTTAGTATATGAGAAGTCATCCCAGGAATCTGAATATTGATATGCTGCCAGAGAATTGTTCAAAACATACCGAACCAACTGTTATTTCCAGATTCAAGCCGGTCAATAGCACTTAGTAATTTTTTCCCACATAGAGAAATACATTTTTAAAAATAAGTTATGTACATGTTGCCAAGATATTACTAAATTCTTGTACGCCATCAAAGAATTTTGTTGCTAAGAGATCGTTCTTCATTTTCGGCGTGGATCAAAATTAGTAGTGATTTGAGAAACATTTCTGTTTCTCAAAAGCATATAAAATGGAATCTCCGAAGACTTCAACTTCCGAAACCACACTCACTAGGCTTAGAATTCAGGTATTTATAGCCTGTGGTTTTTGTCCTGGTTTCTTTTATAACTTCGGCATGAGTACTGCATTCTTGTGTGGGTTTGCACCTGTGTTGATGTGGGTATTTAAATAATTTTATTTGTAATCTTGGAAGCGTATTTCTTGCGTGAAACACCCAAATTAGAAGATAAAGCGTATAATTTTAATAAATATTATTGCTTCGTTTAATATTAAAGAGCCCATTATATCCATGTAGGAGATAATGGTTTAAGAACTTCTGACTTTTATAGCCTATAACGTTATTTCAAACCGTATTTTGGAATGTTACCTAATGGAATTAGTGCTTATGTAATTTTAGAACAACGTTTTTTTGAAGTTATAGGCCTAGCAGCGCGTCTCATGTTGTACTGTAGATACTGTAGATACAAGTCATTTATTGATAGTCTACAGCAGAGGTACACATAGTTCCTCGTATAGGCCTAACCCGCCGGCCGCGGAAGAGTTTGATCAGGTCCTTAGCGTAGAGAAAATGTTGATACGAGCGAACAAAGATAACATCAACCTGCATACATAAATGTAGTAGACCTGGTCCGGGATCGAACTCTCAATCTTGCGCACAGAAAGCCAGCACGATACTGACTCACTTATTTGTAAACTGATGCAATCCAGAAGGAATAAGTTCAACAAAGGAAGCCTTGTTCGGTTTATAACATCCTTGCAAACAAATATATTGAAAATCAGAGTCTGAGCACAAAGATATCTGCGTTTGAGACTATGAGAATGTTTGGAGAATCCATGTTATTACATCTGTTTCTTGGAGTATTGTAAATATAAATAAAATCGCTAAGAAGTTCACACAAAATTAACCTAAAATGGCGCAATGAAATAATGTGTGTTCACAGAATCGACTGCTCAGGGGGAGGGAATCGTTGGGTCACGTGGTGCAGGCAAGGGCTGAAACTTGATGGCGGTCTATATGGTGATCAGCAAATAATTAGCTTTAATGAAATTAGATTAGACCATGTACCGTATTTTTATTGAATATCCAAAATTGGATTAAACCCTATTTCGCCCGAAGGTATATTAGGGTTAGAGATAATGAAAAAATGAGTTAACAATAATTATTTATGAAACAAGTGGCGAAAACGAGATTTTCTATGTTCGCGAAACGAGCCCGTAAAAGCGTGTGTAGCAATCCTACGAGCAAACTAAAACCATTTTACCATGTGTAACATACAATATGTTTTAGACAGACATTAATATTTGTGAAATACAAATTTTATTGCGTGCCGTGCAGCGATATTGGGAACTTCCAGCCGTCCTGCCACCTAGTATGCACTTGTGCAGCAAGGCTTTGATTTTCTGGTGCATGGCTCCCAACATATTATGGGATGGAGTGGACAACGCTTTTCAGCGACCAAGGATTACCAAAATATGTTTTCTTATCGAGGCTAGTGTTCACGGAATGACAGTGATGAAATTAACTGCTTTACTAGAAATTCTTATAAGATGAAGAATAATTTCTTTAACGTTAAATGTTGTTAGTTGTTTTTATTTGTGTTATTTTTTTTTATGAATAAGTAACTTAATCGTTTTAGAACTTATTTTTGAAGCACTATGCCATAACAAGATAAGTAAAAAACATCTGAAACTAGCTTAAAAGACCCGGCGTCGCCCGGGTTTTGTATTTTGTAATTGGAAATTAGCTTATGAAGGATTTTCAATTTTAAATTCTAGGTCCTTATATAGGCATTTATAATTTGAAATAGGATGAACGACTTATTACACTCAAACTATTCCCTCAGAAAACGCTTGATATAGTTTTTTATGGCTCATAGAGGATCTAGAATGTTGCATCCCATCGCTTGTACAGTGCACAGCAAGCCTGGTAGAGGTTTAAATAAGAAGAAACAGAAATTCCTGTAACATAAAATTGTAATATCGAGGCGGGAAATTTCCCACTCTTATGTTACCATAAAGCATTATCACTTTCATACTTTTCTCTCCAAAAACCTGCGATATAATATAATAATATACACATTACCATACCTCGTTTTGTTTTCTCTATGTCCAGGTAGAGAAAGTTATGTGATTCCATTATTTTAGTGGATTTCATTCTGTAATATTTATTTATAACATGAATTATTTTGATAACTTCTCTTATTTGTCAAAAGTGCATTTCATTTGTTTTTTCCAAGTCCACCTGATTACCATTTGGCAACAATATATTCTGTGATTTGGAATTGATAATTCTATGTAAAAAGGGATTAAGTATTTTCAAAAACATTTAATTTTGGGCATTTAGAATCAGAATTCTTCAAAATCCTTTCTTAGTGAGCACCTACATTATGAAACGAAGGTAGTGTCAAAATTCCAAGTCTCTACCTGTTATAGTTTAGGCTGTACGTTGATTCCTGTCATTCAGTCAATCAGTCAGTCAGTCATTCATTCAGTCAGTCAGGACAAAGCCTTTTATATATAAAGAGATACTACAGAAACCTCTACATGCAGGCACAAATTTGGATTTACGCAATTGGCTATGCAATATATGAGTGTTCAAGGTAAGTGTATATGGATTGATTTTATTTAGGCGCGCAACATAACCAAGGTAAATTGACTTTCCTTCATATTGCAGAGATATCTTTATATCTTCAGTTATCATTGATTTAAACTAAGGAAGTATATATTTCTGCGAGTCAATACCCTGGAGAGATTTCTCAATACTTGATATGAGTACTTTAAGAAGAGTTCGTTTTAATACATTTTAGAACTGTTTATTCGGGTTAATCTCAACGACATATTCCACCATCAATTTCACTCACCTGAAACTAAGTCACATATCACAGATTTATTGCTAGCACATTATTTGCTAATATTGACAAATATGATACCATATTACTCAATTATAAATATTATATAGGCCGTTTTGCAGACTTTCAAGAATTCTAAGAAGAGGTGAATAGCTATTTATGAATCGAGTATGCAAAGCATGGCTATAGCCAAAAACATGGGATGTAGACTTTTACAGCTTATTCCTTCGGTAGAAAATAACGAATTTTCAACAAAAATATATTCATCGTCCTAGTTTCTTCTGCTTAAGCTACTTGTCTCTTTCCGATCTCCCTGGGGCGGGTCTTTGAATATATTAGGTAATTCTCCCCTCTGTGTCTAGGTCCTCAATAACTTGCACGAAACTGTGTTTTTCGAGCTACGAGTTCTGCCCAACCATGTCTACATGATTATTAGGTGTTAGGCTATATAGAAGTTGAATTTCATCACTAAATGTGTCCTTCATTCCCTTTTCATTCATCTCGTTATTGTCTGAAAAATTTTCTCTGTAGGTCTACCTTGATCTCGAATATTCTGAGTGTTTTGTTCTGAATTATCGAAAACAGAATGTAGTTCCGCATCTACAGAGCACTACTCATAATATGATTATTTTACATAACCCAAATTTCAGATCAGTATAGAGCTAGAGAGGCTTTATGAGCTCTGAATGGAGCTGCTTTGGATGGAACAGCGGAGCAGATAGCAGCTCATGGTAGAGCAGCGGAGGAGATAGCAGCTCATGATAGAGCAGCGGAGGAGATAGCAGCTCATGATGACCAGCGGAGGAGGTAGCAGCTCATGATAGAGCAGCGGAGGAGATAGCAGCTCATGATTACCAGCAGAGGAGGTAGCAGCTCATGATAGACCAGCGGAGGAGATAGCAGCTCATGATAGAGCAGCGGAGGTGATAACAGCTCATCTTACAGCAGCGGAGGAGATAGCAGCTCATGATAGAGCAGCGGAGGAGATAGCAGCTCATGATAGAGCAGCGGAGGAGATAGCAGCTCATGATGACCAGCGGAGGAGGTAGCAGCTCATGATAGAGCAGCGGAGAAGATAGCAGCTCATGATAGAGCAGCGGAGGTGATAACAGCTCATCTTACAGCAGCGGAGGAGATAGTAGCTCATGATAGAGCAGCGGAGGAGATAGCACCTCATGATAGAGCAGCGGAGGAGATAGCAGCTCATAATAGAGCAGCGGAGGAGATAGCAGCTCATAATAGAGCAGCGGAGGAGATAGCAGCTCATAATAGAGCAGCGGAGGTGATAACAGCTCATCTTACAGCAGCGGAGGAGATAGCAGCTCATGATAGAGCAGCGGATGTGATAACAGCTCATCTTACAGCAGCGGAGGAGATAGCAGCTCATAATAGAGCAGCGGAGGAGATAGCAGCTCATGATAGAGCAGCGGAGGTGATAACAGCTCATCCTACAGCAGCGGAGGTGATAACAGCTCATTTTACAGTAGCGGAGGAGATAGCAGCTCATGATAGAGCAGTGGAGGAGATAGCAGCTCATGATAGAGCAGCGGAGGTGATAACAGCCTATCTTACAGCAGCGGAGGAGATAGCAGCTCATAATAGGGCAGCGGAGGAGATAACAGCTCATGATAGAGCAGCGGAGGTGATAACAGCTCATCTTACAGCAGCGGAGGAGATAGCAGCTCATGATAGAGCAGCGGAGGAGATAGCAGCTCATAATAGGGCAGCGGAGGAGATAGCAGCTCATGATAGAGCAGCGGAGGTGATAACAGCTCATCTTACAGCAGCGGAGGAGATAGCATCTCATGATAGAGCAGCGGAGGAGATAGCAGCTCATAATAGAGCAGCGGAGGAGATAGCAGCTCATGATAGAGCAGCGGAGGAGATAGCAGCTCATAATAGGGCAGCGGAGGAGATAGAAGCTCATGATAGAGCAGCGGAGGTGATAACAGCTCATCTTACAGCAGCGGAGGAGATAGCAGCTCATGATAGAGTAGCGGAGGAGATAGCCGCTCATGATAGAGCAGCGGAGGTGATAACAGCTCATCTTACAGCAGCGGAGGAGATAGCAGCTCATGATAGAGCAGCGGAGGAGATAGCAGCTCATAATAGGGCAGCGGAGGAGATAGCAGCTCATGATAGAGCAGCGGAGGAGATAGCAGCTCATAATAGGGCAGCGGAGGAGATAGCAGCTCATGATAGAGCAGCGGAGGTGATAACAGCTCATCTTACAGCAGCGGAGGAGATAGCAGCTCATGATAGAGCAGCGGAGGTGATAACAGCTCATCTTACAGCAGCGGAGGAGATAGCAGCTCATGATAGAGTAGCGGAGGAGATAGCAGCTCATGATAGAGCAGCGGAGGTGATAACAGCTCATCTTACAGCAGCGGAGGAGATAGCAGCTCATGATAGAGCAGCGGAGGAGATAGCAGCTCACAATAGGGCAGCGGAGGAGATAGCAGCTCATGATAGAGCAGCGGAGGAGATAGCAGCTCATAATAGGGCAGCGGAGGAGATAGCAGCTCATGATAGAGCAGCGGAGGTGATAACAGCTCATCTTACAGCAGCGGAGGAGATAGCAGCTCATGATAGGGCAGCGGAGGAGATAGCAGCTCATGATAGAGCAGCGGAGGTGATAACAGCTCATCTTACAGCAGCGGAGGAGATAGCAGCTCATGATAGAGCAGCGGAGGAGATAGCAGCTCATAATAGGGCAGCGGAGGAGATAGCAGCTCATGATAGAGCAGCGGAGGTGATAACAGCTCATCTTCCAGCAGCGGAGGAGATAGCAGCTCATGATAGAGTAGCGGAGGAGATAGCAGCTCATGATAGAGCAGCGGAGGTGATAACAGCTCATCTTACAGCAGCGGAGGAGATAGCAGCTCATGATAGAGCAGCGGAGGAGATAGCAGCTCATAATAGGGCAGCGGAGGAGATAGCAGCTCATGATAGAGCAGCGGAGGAGATAGCAGCTCATAATAGGGCAGCGGAGTAGATAGCAGCTCATGATAGAGCAGCGGAGGTGATAACAGCTCATCTTACAGCAGCGGAGGAGATAGCAGCTCATGATAGGGCAGCGGAGGAGATAGCAGCTCATGATAGAGCAGCGGAGGTGATAACAGCTCATCTTACAGCAGCGGAGGAGATAGCAGCTCATGATAGAGCAGCGGAGGAGATAGCAGCTCATAATAGGGCAGCGGAGGAGATAGCAGCTCATGATAGAGCAGCGGAGGTGATAACAGCTCATCTTACAGCAGCGGAGATAGCAGCTCATGATAGAGCAGCGGAGGAGATAGCAGCTCATAATAGGGCAGCGGAGGAGATAGCAGCTCATGATAGAGCAGCGGAGGTGATAACAGCTCATCTTACAGCAGCGGAGGAGATAGCAGCTCATGATAGAGCAGCGGAGGAGATAGCAGCTCATAATAGGGCAGCGGAGGAGATAGCAGCTCATGATAGAGCAGCGGAGGTGATAACAGCTCATCTTACAGCAGCGGAGGAGATAGCAGCTCATAATAGGGCAGCGGAGGAGATAGCAGCTCATGATAGAGCAGCGGAGGTGATAACAGCTCATCTTACAGCAGCGGAGGAGATAGCAGCTCATGATAGAGCAGCGGAGGAGATAGCAGCTCATAATAGGGCAGCGGAGGAGATAGCAGCTCATGATAGAGCAGCGGAGGAGATAGCAGCTCATAATAGGGCAGCGGAGTAGATAGCAGCTCATGATAGAGCAGCGGAGGTGATAACAGCTCATCTTACAGCAGCGGAGGAGATAGCAGCTCATGATAGGGCAGCGGAGGAGATAGCAGCTCATGATAGAGCAGCGGAGGTGATAACAGCTCATCTTACAGCAGCGGAGGAGATAGCAGCTCATGATAGAGCAGCGGAGGAGATAGCAGCTCATAATAGGGCAGCGGAGGAGATAGCAGCTCATGATAGAGCAGCGGAGGTGATAACAGCTCATCTTACAGCAGCGGAGATAGCAGCTCATGATAGAGCAGCGGAGGAGATAGCAGCTCATAATAGGGCAGCGGAGGAGATAGCAGCTCATGATAGAGCAGCGGAGGTGATAACAGCTCATCTTACAGCAGCGGAGGAGATAGCAGCTCATGATAGAGCAGCGGAGGAGATAGCAGCTCATAATAGGGCAGCGGAGGAGATAGCAGCTCATGATAGAGCAGCGGAGGTGATAACAGCTCATCTTACAGCAGCGGAGGAGATAGCAGCTCATAATAGGGCAGCGGAGGAGATAGCAGCTCATGATAGAGCAGCGGAGGTGATAACAGCTCATCTTACAGCAGCGGAGGAGATAGCAGCTCATGATAGAGTAGCGGAGGAGATAGCAGCTCATGATAGAGCAGCGGAGGTGATAACAGCTCATCTTACAGCAGCGGAGGAGATAGCAGCTCATGATAGAGCAGCGGAGGAGATAGCAGCTCATAATAGGGCAGCGGAGGAGATAGCAGCTCATGATAGAGCAGCGGAGGTGATAACAGCTCATCTTACAGCAGCGGAGGAGATAGCAGCTCATGATAGAGCAGCGGAGGAGATAGCAGCTCATAATAGGGCAGCGGAGGAGATAGCAGCTCATAATAGAGCAGCGGAGGTGATAACAGCTCATCTTACAGCAGCGGAGGAGATAGCAGCTCATGATAGAGCAGCGGATGTGATAACAGCTCATCTTACAGCAGCGGAGGAGATAGCAGCTCATGATCGAGCAGGATGGATTGGTTATAAGAATTTAAGAAAAATGATATTGAGACAAATCTTCAGTTTTCATATACGGTTCCAACAACTAAGGCTCTTAACCAAAGAGTTTGCAAATTTTTGTAGAGTTTCTATCAACATTGTACACCTTAAAATATAGAAGTAGGTTGATGAATGTGGAAGTTCTTTTATTTTAGTGTAATGAATTAGCTTCGTTGTTAAACAGATTTGTAGTTGACACCTAAATTACGGCAAGACTCAAAATTTTCAACCATTATATTACTCTATATAAGATTAATTTTTTATCATTTGGAAGATGCTCTGCCTTTGCAATCCACTTCCAGAACAGAATCATTGATCAAATCGTCGGATAGAATAACTCTGTAAAAGTATATAATGCTGATCAGCTATCCTAGGAAGGTTTGTAGGCTAAAAAAACAAATATGTATTTACATAGAAATCCTAGAACTGCTGATCAGCGTTTACAGCAATGTCGCATCAATATTAAATCATTCTGCCAGTTTTGATTTCTATCTATATCCTAGAATAGTAAAATTCATGGAATAATTTCGTATTACTATATACGCAAACTTATTGGAGTAATTATAACAAGGTTCAGAACAGTGCTAAGAGAACATAAATTCATTAGCTCAGTCTTTAGGTAACCTCTGAGTATAACCTAGAATGTATAGTTATTTGACTGTCATCTTAGCATCTTCGCCATTTTAATATTCCCTCTCTACATTCCGAGTATTCAGACATTAAGTCACCCCTTTTATTGCTACTAATTTGTAAACGGTTCGTGGCCTACTGTGCCCTATGGAACATTACGTAAGAGGCAGTTATAAATAAACTTACAAAATATAAAATAGTGGTGTTAAACGGGCATGCACTATCATGTGTGATGAGAATAATGTTATTAATTAAGATGCATTTACAACGCTAGTTAGGTGATGTAATGCTTTGGATTGAAAATTAATAGACTCGGCACTCGATATCCCGGCAGTTCGGATTACTCGGCAACCAAGATGGAAAAAATAAAATCAAGTAAACTGATGTAAGCATGTGCCAGAATGGTTTTCTTTAATCAGTGATGATTGCAATTAAAATACGCATAAAATAAGTTATTTTTGTAATCTTTTCCGAATTAACCTCCACACCGATTCATTAAGCAGGGCTTACGGAGAAACAAAGGTCTGAAAATTGATAAGCATTTGTGAAGGAATGTATGGAGAGTGTTATTTGTCAAACTTACCTGTATTGCAACTTCCAAAGCCGTATATGAACACTGTAAAACAATATGCTGCCATGAGAACTGATTTGCATTTGATAAATTCTTTCTAATATATTACCATAAAACAGGCACTAAATTGGGCACTACTCCGGTACAGGTTAACCTCTATGGTTCCATGTCAATAGGCTTCTTCCCATGGACGTTTTAAAAGCGTATACCAAGTTTCATGAAAAACCGATAAAGCGTATTTGAGTTATTGCGCGTGCAGACACACGGACGGACAGACAGACAAACAAACAGAGGGACAGACATTTTCCCGATCTGGAGGTTAACTAGGAAATCGATTACAACAATGAATAAACAAATGCATTCTGGCACTTGGTTACATCAGTTTGCCTGATTTTATTCTATATAAGAATGTGAAGTGAGAAAGATGTATTGTTGGCCATGCATAGAGTAAAGAAGTATCTGAGGGAAATATTCGATAAATTTCGGAAATTATATTTTACGGCGGAAAGTTCAATAAACGTCTGCAGTCACTTGTTCTTTTTTTTTAAGTTTGTTATATAGCATGCGCTTTTAGTCGCATCATTGAAAGAAGAGGTATTTATAGAACAATTAGCGTAAAATTGTGTCTTGCGATTCTGTAAAAGGATATGTGAATACTGCTAACTTTTATTTGGGCAGAGGAAGTTATGTGACTTTCACATCAGATTTTTTTTGGAAACATGTCTGTGTGTGTGTCTGTGTGTCTGTCTGTGTGGAAGTTTGTGAACAGGCTAGCTCCGAAACGGAGAATCGTATGAAAACAAAATTTCGTATTTGGGTCAGGTACCTTCTGAAGATGTGATTCGAAGATTGGCGACAAATTTCTCTTATTTTTAAGGGGACTTTACATGAAGAAATTTTCGTTTTTCGCGATTTTATCGAAAACGGCTCTAACGATTTTCTTTAAAATTTGCACATGTGTTCCTTTTACTGAGAGCTAAAACTTTTATTTGAAACTTTTTTTCGAAAAAATTCTCTGAGGGTAGTTACAGGCCACCCACTGTTCACCCACTGTTTGTAAAAATTTAGGTATTTATAGGATAATAATAGCGTAAAATTGTGTCTTGCGATTCTGTAAAAGGATATGTGAATACTGCTAACTTTTTTTTTGGGCAGAGGAAGTTATGTGACTTTCACATCAGATTTTTTTTAAGGGGACTTTACATGAAGAAATTTTCGTTTTTCGCAATTTTCTCGAAAACGGCTCTAACGATTTTCTTTAAAATGTTCACATGTGTTCCTTTTACTGAGAGCTAAAACTTTTATTTGAAACTTTTTTTCGAAAAAATTCTCTGAGGGTAGTTACAAGCCACCCACTGTTCACCCACTGTTTGTATAAATTTTGTCTTGCGTTATGAACAACTGAATACGCGCTCTTTCACGGCCTCTTATTATATATAAGAATGTGAAGTGAGAAAGATGTATTGTTGGCCAGGTATAGAGTAAAGAAGTATCTGAGGGAAATATTCGATAAATTTAGGAAATTATTCTTTACGGCGGAAAGTTCAATAAACGACTGCAGTCACTTGTTCTTTTTTTTTAAGTTTGTATAGCCTGCGCTTTTAGTCGCATCATTGAAAGAAGAGGTACTTATAGGATAATTAGCGTAAAATTGTGTCTTGCGATTCTGTAAAAGGATATGTGAATACTGCTAACTTTTATTTGGGTAGAGGAAGTTATGTGACTTTCACATCAGATTTTTTAAAATAGACTATCTCATATATATTACATTTTTGTTAATACTGCATCAGAATAGTCAAGTAACTTCCCCTGTACTGATGTGTTTTCCAGGGTTAAACTATCAATATATTATAGCTGGTGCCCGCGGCTTCGCCTGCCATTACTAATTGACTCCAGGATTTTTAAGAAATTTACACTGGCAGTTTATTAAAATTGTTTGTGGTTCAGAGCTATGAAAATTGTAAGTAAAAATAAAATTAGAATATTTGTTCATTGTGTTCATTTCACTTAGGCCTTATATAATAAAGAAACGGTTTTCCTAAAATTGTACTCTTCGTGAAAGTTTACACTGCGAGAGACGAACATCGCCGAGTATACCCGATGTCTCACGAAGTGAGGGAGCGAGTGAGCACGCTGTTAAGGGCCGTTGAATTGTATAAGAGTAGATATGACTGATTTTCATGCGTAATGTTGTTCTCTTAGTAACTCGATCATCGAAATAATACATGGTATATGACTATTTTTAGCTCAGTGGGATTTCTTAAAGTAAGACTCATCAAACGTAAAAGTACTTGAGTCATGAATCAGTTTATAACACACACTCTGTCACGGAAAGCATTAAAGAAACCTCTGGGTTCTGAATAATTCACGGCGACTGTAAAGGCTTGACGAAATGCTCTTTTATTTAGCGTCACAGTTAGATGTGTTATTACGATTTTCGCCATGTTATTTTACGCTGGATTGGTTCTTACATTAACGATGGAATTATGCATATAAATTTTTCATGAACTATACCCTTGCTTTCAAATCTATTCGTGAAAAAAGAAAATAGTAATGATATGTTTCAGCGCTATTCGAAGCAATCTCCCTCAACATACAAAATTCTCACATATTGTAATATGTCTCTAAAACTACAAAGAAAATGACAATTTAAAATATAGAATGCTACCGTGGTAGCTTATAATGTTACATAAAAATATCAAAGAACCACATGAACATTTCTCACATCGTGATATTTTATTAAAA
Organism: Ectobius pallidus; assembly: GCA_964059195.1. NCBI lineage: Eukaryota > Metazoa > Arthropoda > Insecta > Blattodea > Ectobiidae > Ectobius > Ectobius pallidus. The sequence continues at coordinate 156,803,735 of CAXKWD010000001.1, read as the reverse complement.
AATTGCACAATTATTTAAAGGAATTACTCAAAATAGAACAAGATTAATAATACAACCGTATTCATAATAAGATAATCTATTATGAATTCGAATAGGCTAGTACATTTCCGACGAGTTTTCGACAGAATATTACAACATGCAATGGATGTAGGCTACCAAAATACTGAGAATCACAATGATATTAGCGTTGTAATGGAAAACCGCCTCCAGGTGTAAAAGTTTCATAGTACCGATATAGAGCTTGATAACTGAAAATCATTTCCATGAATAGATGTATAGGCCTACCACTTCCGGATTTTAGTACCAATGATTTTACGTTGGATAACCGAAGGTTTTCCGCTATACTTGGTAAGGTCTGAATCGTTAAGCTCTGAGAAATTTCGTTTTAAACTTTAAAATACGGTCAATAGGCTAACAGCTAGATTCTATCCAGTTACGCATGAAAACTCTGGCTATGTGCTTTGACGTTTCCGACAACATTATAGACTGAATTATGTGTAGTCTATAAACAAAATCTTACAAGAAACATTCACCCTACTTTCTCTACCGTATCCTTTGTACCTTTATATTGCGACATAGAGTAAGTGGTCGCATTCTGGAAGTGCGCTTTCAGTTGAAGGAGCCTGATTCAGACCCGAATAATTCATTAGGCAAGACTAAAAGAAACTGATTTTTTTACAACCTATGTAGGATTTGTATGAAAAAGGTTCGAATTAAAAGATTTAGATCTTAAAACAAATTTATTTTGAGTAAAAGTTTAAACCAGAATCGTTAGAGTCGTATTTTAAATCACGAAATATAACAGTTTTCTTCTTCGTCTACATCCAATGCCAATTCCGTTGCTCTGACGCATTTAGGGTCCGCTCTGAGTCGGACAAATGACGATAGTGTATCTCATTTTCAAGTTATGCACCACTTGAGCAGGCCACATTACATGCTGATATGTAACTGGCAGAAGTGTCAAGTGTGAAGGGTATAATAATAATAATAATAATAATAATAATAATAATAATAATAATAATACTTTATTATCACATACGTCTACAATTGAGCAATGCTCGTAAACAGATGATTCGTCATGGTTTCCTTAAAGCTAAACTTAAAACTAAACAAAAGTTAAATATAAATATGAATATAAACATGAACAATACAACACAATATAATAGTTAGGCCATTACATTCAAACACGGGACTGTATATAATCTTCAATGGAGTAGAAGCAGTGGTCAAGCAGATATGCTTTGATTTCAGTTTTGAAAGAAGATATATTGACGATTTTTTTTAATAGAGGCTGGTAATTTGTTATACAGTTTTACTCCCATATTCATTGGTCCCTTTTGACAAATTTTAGTGTTAAGCCTCTCATGGTGTAGATCTGATTTTTGTCTTGTATTGTGAAAGTGAATTTCTATATTACTTATAAATGGGGTGTTGTTATCCCGAAAGGTTTTTTCTTGTGAATAATAGAAGTTCATATATATAAATACAAGGGAGGGGCAGTATCTGTAATTTTTTGAAAGCAGGCTTACACGAGAATCTCCAAGGTAAACCTAACATTATTCTTATTATTCTTTTTTGCATTATGAATAATTTATTGCAGGGAGGGAAATTTCCCCAGAAAAGAATACCATACTTTAAAACAGAATAGACATATGCAAAATACATATTTTTTACTGTATTTATATTTACATAATTAACGAGAGACCTGAATTGGTAACTGATTACACTACTGGTCTTTGTTTAGTGCAGGGTATGCTATGAGTGATGATGGTGAGGTTAGGAAGAGTGGAGCGGAAACTCGGTGCCGTCATTAGCCTACTCTTGCCGAAAGACACCAAAGAGACCGCAAGACTTAACATTCCCATCCGACGAACGAATCATTATCAACCGTGACACATGACTCCATATCAGACGCACTGCGGAGAGGTTTGGAATCGAACGTAGGTATATCTGGTGCACAGACTAGTCATTAGAAGCTTTACACCACTACGCCTCCTAAATCCAGTCCTCGAGGTCAGATAAAGAATTCCGCCCCTAGCTACTAGGTATCAAACCCGGGTGATATTTTTCTTTACGTAAAGTGATGGTAAAAGTAAGAGAAAATCATAACAATGCTTCGTGTCGCACCCCCAAATGTAGGACTACTTTGTTTTTATACGATTTTTCGTTTTTTGATCTTAGCTGTTCGATATCAAATTGTAGGATCCAACTCAGTGCTTCTTTTACGTTTTTACCTATTGTGCAGGCAGAGAAAGTAATGTATTTATTATCTGAAACGATCATCTACAGTTACTTTTCATCGCATTAGGTTTCTGGAACACGAACTACCTATTATTATTATTGTTTTAACTTGTTAATCCATGGTCAATGCAGAAGAAACGTGCGGTATGTCTCGGAGGGTCAAGCATAATGTAGTCAGATTGTCCGTTTCATGACCAGCTATCTAGCAAGTTCAGGTAACCTTTATAGAGGAGAATAGTAGCACATGCATGGTCTATTTTGTATGCTCACATATGTGCAGTCGTGCGTTTAGTATAAAAATCAATGCTACGATATTTCCATGCCTTTGACACGGCATTTCAACTCCTTTTTCTAACAGTGTTCACTCCATGCTTGATAAACTATCTCCCTCGCCTGCATGCAATTTTTTTCTCATGAATAAGTGTTATTACATGAACATGCCCTACAGCGAGTATTGGATTTAAAAAAGAAATTCTGAAACAAAAGTAGCAATTTCTTTCTTCGGAGGCGACCACATGACCTACTTTAGATTATAAAGGTAAAGTAAAGTGATCCCTATACAGGCAATGAAGGTCCAGAGGATTCCAGGAGGTTGAGGCTCCCAGATTTTGGACATTCGGCACATGAAGGTGGTAAGGTTGTCAGCTTAGGCACCGGCCGCCTTTACCCCCAGGATTACTCCTAGTACTCATTTCTGTTAGATGCTGAGTCGACCCCAGGGCCATAGTGCCACCAGAAGGATTAGGCCAATTAAAAAACTCCAACGACCTCATCGGGAATCGAACTCGCGAACTTCGGGTTTGTAGCGCAGCGCCTCAACCACTACGCTACGGCGAACCCCTACTTTAGATTATACAATTTTTAAAAAATACAAAATGATACAATATACAATACAAAACAATAATCATAATATTTACAATTTCACAAAAGAGATTTACACCCAAAAGGGCAAATTCAACTCCAACAAATTTCAAATTTTATATAAAACAAAAGTAGGCCTACATTCAATGGCTAGGCCACTATTACATTTTATTTTTTTGTTATGAACACTAAAATAATAAAAGTAGGCTAAATAAAACAACAGTGTCTTTTCTCAAAATTAAAGCTTTGTCGCTGGCCAATGGCGACTGGGGGTTAGAAATCAGGAAAAGGATAGCAACGGCCAAGACTGCTTTCAACATAAAGAGGACTCTCTTGACCGGAAAATTAGATTGCAGTTAAGGAAGAAGGTTATGAAATGCTAAATATCGAGTGTTGCTTTATATCCAATGGAGCCAAAACGGACGCTCAGGAAAATGCAAAGGTAATATTTTGAGAGCTTTGAGATGTGGTGTTGGAGGAAAATGGAGAAGACTCAGTGGACAGACAGAATAACGGACGAAGGAGTTTTAAGAAAGAGTGGATGAGAAGAGATGTCTCCTGAAAGGAAAACTAACTGGTTAGGACACATCCTAACTAACTGGTTAGAACTTTTGCTGGATGTAATTAGAGGAAAACATAAAAGGAATAGATCATTTCACTTTTCTGGATTTTTCTCGAAAACGGCTCCATGGTTTTGTTTAATTGTATTTTGTTCAAAATCTGCTTATACTTCAAGAACTATTTTCTAACCATATCTTCTTTATTTGAAGCATTTTTTCGCAAAATTTATCAGAAGGGTAGTTCGTTGAAAATCAGGCTGTAAATTTTGCTAATACAGGCAGATAAGAAAACTGAATACGTACTCCTTGGAATACAAACAACAACAATACACATGAATAATCCATGGCAAAAACCATAGGAAGATGACAGGATTAGGTTATGTGGTGAGTATGCCGACTCCTACAGCCGTTATTGTTGGTTTCCAAGACCGAAGCCGCTACTTCTTTATTAAGTTGGTGTCACGAGGCTGAGTGCACCCCGTTACAGACCTCCCTATCTCAGAATAATCCGAGGAGATACCAGGGATTGAGCCCATACTTGCGAATCTGTAGTCAGTAACTCTAACCACTAGACTACGGAGGTGGCCACTCCATTGCAATACAGCCTGTTACTCTACAACAGAGTGGGAAGTAAGAAAGTATTACTCATGCTTAGAGAAAAGAAAGTTATGTCAGTGTTTTACATAAGATTTGATTTGGATTGTGTCTCCTTCAGGGATGCGACACGAAGCGTGGAAACGACTATTCACTCTTACAACCACTTTACATTAAGAGAATTTAATTTTCTCGAAAACAGCTCTAACGATTTTATTTAAAATCTTTTACACTAGGCCTACTTGCATAAAATTATGCAGATTACATTAATGCACGCGGCATATTATAATGTAATATAATTATTATTGTGTACTAAGAATTAAAACTTTTAGTTATAGCTTCAGTCAGCAGCGTCGCCAGGAATTTTATTAAGGGGGCAAAATCAATTTCGGACCTCAATTTCAAATGATTAGGCTAAACACATTAATATTCACTTAGTTAACCGGATCGTTATTTTGAACCCAAGCTGAATTCGACGAGGCTACAAAGTTTTTAAGTTAACAGAATACGCTCTTTTGAGCAATGGCCTTGGTGAGATATTATTATACATATATATTATAGTTATAATTAGTTAATACTTGCTAAACTCATTATAAAGTAATTCTATTTTTTTATTCTCCATGCTACAACTGTAGGTTGACAAAGAGTACCACAAATAAATGAATCCATAAGGCAATCCAGAGGGGGGCAGGAATTATTGTCTTTGTCTTTGACTTTGAATTATGCTGAAATAACTGAATGCGCAGTACTGCAATATAGCCGTCTGCTTTATGCTGGAATGTGTTAGGGGTACAGGAAATTAAGTGAATATTTCACATCAAATTATTGTGGAAAAAAATAGCATTTGACTATAATTAAAACATATCAGTGATTATTTTTTATGATTTCTGCCTACGTCATTGAACGTCTAACTAAATTAAAACAAAAAGCGGAGGTGTAGATAGAGGGAATCATACAGTGGAAATGCAGCCTATAAAGTCAGTAGTTATTCATTCACAATATTTAAAAAAAGTACGACATAAAAACATAATTTTATCCCCTGTAAAGCTACAATATACTTAAAATATACTCACAATGATAGATTGAAGTCTGAGAAATATTCCACTAATAGGAATGGCAAATCTACATTACACTTAAAACTGACGTATTCCTCTCATCTTGCGTTTCTGTGAATGTCAATAACAGAGCCGTAAATACTGTACGATTTACTTCAATCACTTTTATCACAAGCCTATCATAGAAAGAAGTAAACATTGGAATAATGTAAAATATTAACGGAAACTAATTCACACCGAGAAACCGGAGAAAGTTTTCACATTTCAACACCGCGCGAGTCTGAACAACAACAATGAGTAACTGTGCCGGACAATGAGGTGCAAAGACGCGAATGTACTGCCGCCTAGGGAAACAAAAACATTGCGCCGTCGCGTGTTGATACGGCGAGCTCATATTTCCATATTAACATGCACTCTTACGGCTTGAGGGCCAACAATCAGATTAACCTGCTAAGGTAAGTTTGCTATTAGCTGAGCCTGCAGAAAACATGCACTTTTCACAAAACCCTTAATCCGCTTTTCTATAGGTGCCACCGTACGTAAATGGGAGTGATAGCAAAGGTGATCATATTCAGATCTTTTTTAATAAAGACGAAGTTTGGTTCTTTGTTTGAAAATATAATATTAACGGGTGAGAATTTTTACTTACTGGCCATCTCAAAAACGTCGCCACTTTTCAGGTAGATTTCGAAGAAAAATCTACCTATTGCAATGGATACCATGTCATGATTTTCGAAAAATTATTTCATATCTTTACGTTTCATGCCTCCCTAAGTACGAAACCACCGCCTGTTCAAAAAAAAAAAAAATTGTGATATATATATATATATATATATATCTTTACACGCTAGCGGCCGTAATTTTGAAGATATTTGAACCAATTTTTACTATGTTATTTCTAGGCCCAATAGTTCGGACAAGTTCGTTAATGAGCAAAATTGGCCCAAGGGGGTGGTCGGGGGAGGGGGTTAAAATTTTAGAACACTTATATTTCGGCCCCTATGAAGTATAGAGGGAAACTTTGTTTGAATAAATTACAGTACTCCCTATGGAGTTCACAGTGACACCAACGATTCGGGGGTTTTGGGGGTATGAGTGGGGGTGGGGGGATGGAAATTCGATTTTTTTTAAACTACGTCTTGTGGGGTATCGTTGAAAAGCTCTTGATGAGTACTTTACAAATAAATAACTAGTTTCTTGGTAGTTCTCATATAAGGCGAGATTTGAATGTTTGAAAAAGTGCTCTTTCCTCTTTTTTGCAGTTATTATTGCGGGTTTGTCATGACAAGGCTAAAGAAGAAGAGTGCTACGCAGCGACAATAAATTAAACCAAAAGCACTTCGAAATCTACCTCAGCCTGTAGGCTTGCCTAAAGGGATTTTTTATAATTAGATTTAATAGAAGCATTGTATTTTAGTTATAACTAAATTCTTAGTTAATTGACAAGCTTTCATTTTAAAAAGTATATTTTAACATAAGGCTATTACACTAATTAAATTTAGGCCTAATTAAACTAATTATAATCGCCAGAGATAAAATTATACTTTTCTAGACCAACTGCAACTGCATGTAGATTGTGGATTACATTTCGTTTATCATACCACCTACAGATTTTAAATTACACATAATACATTAATTTACATTTAAGTAAACTGTAGGCGTTCTCCATTCCCCATGCCATGCACGATTCCACCTATTACTCTGCCGTTACGAATATGCTATGCGGGTTTTCTAGTCGTACCCTGCAGGCGTTCTCGGTTCCCCATTTCACCAATTGCTTTACCCTTACAAATATGCTATACAGGTTTTCTAGTCGTATGCTGCAGGCGTTCTCGAATCCCCAAAACAATGAATTGGTATCAGCTTATATAACTTATAATTTGTCATGTATACAAGAAATGTAAAAATGGAAACTCAAGTTAGAAAATTCAAATATTTTAGTTCAGAAGTACAAAGCTTAATATTTTCTTGTTCTTTGTAAGTCCATTTTTTAGTAGCGTGCAGGCTATACTATCTCTTATATGAACAAATGCAACGTAGAAGTAGGCAATTTTTTCCTCCTGAATGTTAAACGCCGACAAAGTGATTTTATTTAATTTGGAATAGAATTTAGTTTTAAAGGTTTCATATTACATAGGCCTACGATTTTATCTTGTTAGTGACAATTGAGATAGCCATTATTAGGCCTATTTTATGTCATTGCTAATACCCTACTATATCGTCTGCTGTTTTCCATATGACTCTAAAAGCTGCTAGTATATTCCATAAGAATCAATTCCTTGGTCTACAAGAAACCTCAAACGACATCTTATTCTTTTGTTTCATCGACTTTTCATGAACAATCTCTCTACATGATCTTACATTTTTCTGACTGCATGTTTAATGGAATCAGCTCAACTTGTTCATGCCGTAAGAAGACCAAAGGAAATTGTAGACAGATTTTAAGCCTTAACCACGGACGTGAGGTCTGTGTGATCGCACTAAAACCCTAAACCGTTGCTGCTGTCTGGATATCGTCTTCACAGGGGGGTTATTTACGCTACTTTCCCTTCTCAAGATCCTTTATCCCCCCCCCCCATATGTGTCACTTACCTCTGTGTTAAGGGAGCCATGCTATAAAAATATTTTGTGGCGGTCTGTGAGACCTCACGTTCAAGGGTGCGTATAATTCTTATTCAATAACGAGTAAACGGCCAGAGTCATTAAAAACTGTTATTTCGAGAGTTTTAAGACTATGGGATGACAGTTACGATGAAATTATATCGATGCAATTTTCCAGTGAATGTTTTGAGAGAATGACTGTATATCTCTTTCCTAAGGGGAAAATGTTGCAAGTTAAGCTACTGCAATTTTGAATACAACCTCATATTATGGTGAACTATGATTAATATATGGTTTGGAGTGATATGAATGACGATACTAAATAAGCTTTTGTGTATATTAGCCATTCGTTTGAAAAATGTCAATATATCTTGTAAACTATGCAATTCATTGCATTTATTTGTCAATTTTAGTGAAGTTAGTTTGTCACACTCCATCTCATTATTATTTTTAAGTTATATAATAATTATTTAAATGTATAAACTTCCTAAATAGTAGGATAATAATTAATTGATTCATACTTTGTCAGATAATCTTGCCGTAACAGTTGTAGATTGAAAGTTGTTATTGTTTAGTAGCTATAGAATATCCTCTTAAAGTAGAAACAAGAGATTATGGATTTGAGAATGGATCTTTCTCAATTATTAATGACCAGTAACATATTTTTAGTCAAATACTCGCACTACAGGTAAAATATGAGAAACATATCGCTTAAACATAATAATGGCTGTTTTTAGATTAATATTAAACAAGATTCCTTGGTTCTTACACATTTTTGTGTAAAGTGAGAGTGAGTCATTTTCTGACAACAATTAAAAATAACAACAAAATTGTTGTATTCGCTGCCACGAAAGGTTTAAAATGGCCGCCTTTGAAAATCGATAGGAAACTATCGATAGAGTTGCAAGAGTCATCTGTTACCTTTATGCGGAACTAGGTAGTCTTCCCGCCATGGCAGGCTTGAGTGTATGCTTGATAAAATTATGGAAGAAAAAGGCTACACGCAGCGTTGCCAACCATCCCGATTTTTCGGTATCACGAAGGCAGTGTTCTATCAAAACCAAGATTTACCGATTTATTTCTATTGTTTTTCCAACTCTATAAATTATCTTTGTTGTAGAACTAACGTTAGATAGAAGCGCTATCAGTAACGTAAGTTTACTTAAATAACTATGAATTATTTTAGAGATTCGATACCCAAATTGTGTAAAAAATATTATTTGCAGAGTTTTCGAATAATAAATTCATTCATGTTAATATATTTATTATTACAAACATTGATTAAAATCTTAAGTTTACCTATTTTCACGCTCATCTACGATATTTTGTGCATCTCCCGAAATATCTTCATCAAATGTTGGCGACGCTGCCTACACTGGCTGGCGAGTAAAGATGGCAGGGATGGAGAACTATCCCATGTACCCGAAGGACCGTCAAAATATATTTGAAAGATCTATACAAGACAGATACCCAGGTGGTGATGCTCTACGCCTTCAAGAAATTACTCCAAATCCTAGATTGCCATCGAAGTCTTTCGACGATGCACCACTTGATGATGATGGTAAGTTTTATTATAGCGGTGTAACCTTTTCGGCCACTTTGCCTGTAGATTCAACCTTTTCAAATGGTTTTAGTTCGGAAAAATTTGAGTTTCTAAACGTTACTCTATAACCTAGTTGCTCTAGGAGTGGAAAATATGGCATATAGTGCATTAATACTGTAACAACTGCTTACTATTGATGTGTTTCTAAAAGTCAGTTTTTTTGGGGGGGGGGGGGTTGACGCGGTTGTTTTAACTGCTTAACAGAAATTTGATGGAACTACTCAAGATAAAAAGATGAATGTTAAGTGAATAATTGTACTCACTACTTACCATGTTTACAATAAACCATACAAAAGTGGTCGGCAAATTGGGCACAATGGAAGAACTTAAGCTCCGCCCACCCCGGCCGAGCGTAGCTATGGCGGCGGCCCCCTTCCCCGCTTTAGCTCCTTGTACCAAAGCTTATGCACTATTACTACAATACAAAGCATCCCCAATACAAAAATAGGTGGCCCATAAGCTCCGCCCACTCGATATTCACATTTGCACGGACTGTGCGTGATGTATTTTGTTTCTTAGCGAAAAAGGATGACCAACTGTCCTTGTATATTGTTGCAAGTGCCTTGTACCCACTGACCTTGTACCCACCTAATTATATTTCTCGCGAGGTTTGTCAGTCTGTCAGCAGTCGTCCAATCACGAGTTTCTACGACGAGGAGAAGCATTCACTAGATCATGGTATAAAAGAAAGTGCACCATTTTGGGTGGGTTGGGCAGGAGGGAAACCACTAACCCAAGGTGCGCCATGTTTTTGGATTTTTCCAAAATAACCCTTGTACCAAACCAGATGCACTAATTACTACCACATGAAAATAACCCTTCAGCCATTTCATAAAATATGGGAATTTTTCCCTCAAAGAGAGAAGTTATAAAATTATTGTATTTGGGTGGTCAAAAATAAGTTTAAAACCTCAAATTCTCTGAATTTTAAGGACTTAGGTGTATCTGAAGTGGTTTCATGTGTAAAATGTGTGATTTTACTTATTTGTTGCGTTGAGTTAATTTTTTTTTTTTTTTTTTGCCATTTTTAGCATTATTTTAACACTCTTTAATACCAAGTAGTCAAGAGTATTCAGCTATGTCCATTTCCATTTGAGAAAATATACATCTTAAGGTACAATTTGGTATAAGATTAACTTCAAAAAATATGTGTGGTTAATTACTATGTAAAATAACAAACGAGGGAATTTTTGTCCCACCCGTAACAGTGATAGTTTTGTTAAATTATTATTGATGAGTTAAATAAATGTTCTGACAACCTGGAAACAGTTTGTAATTTGTATTTAATCCCTCATACCTTCATTAATTACAACATTAAGACCCTAACAGTAATAGAACAGAAAATGAGCTTTTGTTTTGCATCATTAAAATCAGTGTCCAAATTACATCCCACCCATAACAGATTTTGAAAAACAAATTTAAAATATTTAAAATAAATTTTAAATAATGCTTTGCATGTAGTGTGGAGGAAAAAGCATTGTAAATTTTACAGAATGTGAAGAACCAATTCTAGTTTATTATTTATGATATGTAATAAACAAAAATAGTTTTTATAATTTGCTAGAATGTCCCACCCGTAATTATGAAATGGCTGCCTTGCACTAATTACTACAATACAAGGCATCCCCTTGAACCAAAACGACCCTCTAAACTTAATTAGATGAATTCTCACTTTATACCCCAACGATCACTCGATGGCGTAGTGGTTAAGATGACTGGCTATGATGCTAGCGGTCCCATGTTCAGTTCCCTTTAGGTCAAAAATTTATAGGATAGGAATAGCTCCCTAATAGTAGGTAGGGTGAAGGAAAGAGGAGAAAAGAAAGTAATTTAAATTTTCCGTTTCCTTTTTTTTTTTTTTTTTTTTTTTTTCCTTCTTTTTTTTTCTTCAATGCTGCTAGTAGTTCCATAGTTACCACCTAGATGTCTCTCATTCTTTAATAGTGAGTTGGGTGGGCAGAGCTTAAGTGGCGACCTGTTCTTCCATTTTCCCACAAATTGCAATATTTCCACAGAATAGATTACCCTACCAGGCTTCCATGTTCCAGTCCTCTTAATCCTATATGTGCCTTTTCCAGACATTGGACACCAACTGATAATGCCACAGCATTCGTTTGATGATTTTTCCCTTGACGAAGAAGAGGGTAAGCTTTTGCTGTGTGCAGTGTTTGCAACTTGCTTGTGTAGACCTACAGTATGTTTCTTGCATTGAAGATGCATCACCTAATTTTCACATTAATTTTAACCAAGTTGTCGTAATGTAAAACTCATATTAGACCTGGGCACTGGTACCTTATATTAACTGTATTTTTTAATCAAGAGTAGGTTTAGAAGTTAAACTCTGTCATAGGCGCCGACTTAGGGGGGCAAGGTACTTTCTGCCCCCCCAAGACTTAAGATTTTATCATGTAAGGCCTATGTATAGCTACTGAAAATCCAGTTCTTGCCCCCCCCCCCAGAAATATTTCCAAGTCAGCGCCTCTGAACTCTGTATTCCATATAATCTTTGAATATAGGTAACTCTCTGTCGTAATGCATGTCAGCATTAGAAGGCAGGATCAGATGAGTTGTATAGAGAGGAATGTTTTTTATGAGGCTTGTTCAAGATTCTATTGATTGTAGGCTACATACTTTTGGTCCATAGCCCTAAAATTATTCACTGCCATCTGAAAGTTTTTAAGGGTACCCAGTAGACATGGGAAAACCCTATCTCTACAACGTTAAATTGTCTTATATATAAAGAACATTTACTACTAAACCTTTATATAGTACAATTACGTGGCAGGATTCAGAAACATCTGAGTCCATTCCCCATATTGAGATCATCATGTAAAAGTGGACTCAGCCCGGAATGAATTTTCAATCTGATCCTCTGAAAATGGAGAAACGGATCAGATTCAACACGAATTCAGTTCAATGTAAACGCTAGTGAACTCAATCCTGATGCGTGCACAAACACCTGCATGGCATTTGTCATTTGTTCTGTCAGCTGATCACCAATTTAATCAAATTCATTCATTCACAATACAGTATTAATATTGTTATGTTACTCTTTTATGCCCTAATTTGTTTATGGTACTAGAAATGATTAATACAACACACACTTTTTAATATTTTCAATCATGGAATAAACATGGAAATTGTTTACACGTTAGCCACACAAATGTCCCTACATAACCAAGTTAACCAATTGTACAAAACATCTCAACACACTTTCAATCCTGCATGTAAATGTGATAATTGTTAAAATGATCAAATTTTCAGAGCTTCATGTCTGCATGAAGATACACATTCTGAGTGGAGCATTTTGTAATATCTCAACTTGATCAGGTTTTGAAATTTTTTTTAATTGTAAGAAAAAGAAATGAAATATAAAAAATTATATCTTTATTAAAATGATCAAAGAGAAATATCCTTCATTCAGTACATTTTACATCATTTATTTCTATGAAATAACTGTATAAAACGCATCTCCATTGGATACATAGTTTCTGAGAAAATGTTCCTTGAATACATAGGACAATTTAACACTGTAGAGATAGGATTTTTCCATATCTACTGGGTTCCCTTAACCATTCCTGAGCGGAAACCGGATAATATCTGGGAGCACCAGTTTAAAGTATAATTCCTTAATTTCATATTTAAACAATTATTTTACAATGTAGTTACCAAGGAGCAGCCTCTAGATGTCACTAGTGAACAAGCCTGCTTGTTGAATGAATGTATGATTTGCTTGTACGAGGGTCGTGCAAAAAGTAAGTTTCCCTGTTCTGTTAAACAGGGGAAAATTTTTCTGGGACTCTCATATTTTGAGTGATTTTTATTACATATGTAGTGGCAACACTGAACCTGTTACCATTTCTTTACAACAATCAGTTTGGCGTCAGTAGCTTCTTAACCATGGAGACACCCTTACTCTCTCACGCCACTGTCAAATTGTGTTCTGTGATCCGTTTTCTCCATGCTAAAGGCAAAAATCCAACTGAAATCCATTGAGAAATTGTTTCTGTGTATGGCACGGGTGCGATGAGTGTCCAAATGGTGCGAAAATGGTGTTCTGCTTTCGCTGAGGGCTGTCAGAATGTTTGTGATGAACAGCGCCCCGGTCGTCCTCCGACCGCCACTGAGGGGGATGCTGTGCAGTGCGGTTCAGAGATTGTTGAATGTGATGGGCACCTCACCCTAAACGATATTGTTGCTGCCTTACCTCCCCACATTGAAATCAGTCGCAGGTCAGTGGCTAACATCTTAAAAAAGAATTTGGGAATGACAAAAGTGTGTGCACATTGGGTCCCCAGCGAGAAAGACAGTTGAGCTGCTTGAAAAGTTAAATTGGGACATTCTGCCACATCCACCCTACTCCCCAGACCTTGCCCGAAGTGAATACTACCTGTTTCCGAAGTTGAAAGTTCACCTGGGTGGACAGCACTTCCACAACAATCACGAACTCAAGATGGAAGTCAACCAATTTTGAAGGAGGTGGCGCAAGCGGAGTATGAGGCTGGACTGAAAATGCTTGTACCACGGTCACAAAAATGCATTGAGAAAAACGGTGACTATGTAGAAAAATAGTTCTTGAGTCGAAGAATCGAAAAATAAAAGAATTTTTTCGATATTTCCTGTAGTTTTTATTCTAAAAACAAGGGAAACTTACTTTTTGCACAACCCTCGTATTATGTCGAAGCAGGAACCCCCCAGTTTCCAAGATGGCAAGCAAGAAAGTGTTGAGGGAATAGGAGATTCTGTTACACCTTGGAATGTGGCAACTAACTGAAAATATTTTCTGTTTAATGTAGTGTGTCCATATAATGTATAAGATTACAAAAACGGGACATTAAATTATTTTTTGTAAAAATAGCAAAATTGAGTAAAGAGAGGCATGTGAGTGTTTTAGAAGCTGAAATTGAAGGTGAGAAAATAACAAAAAATTTAATTCTTCAGTATATTTCAATAGCTAGAATCAGAAGTAAGAAAATAGCAAAACACATGCTGGGGTTGGGAAAGTCATGTCAGTGTTCTAGAATACATAAACAAGAATTAGACACTTTCAAAGGTTGTGGTGAATAATTTTGAGATTCTTAATAAAAAAAAATACATAGGCCTATGTATTCAATTTCACTGTCAATGGAGTCATGAACAAGCCTTGTTAAATCGTAAGTCCTAGGAAGTTATAAGCTTCACACATAGTATCACATAATAGTGCATATGAGCGGAAACTTCCCTAAATAAACACCTTTTCTCTAATCATGTCAAGTTAAATGATTCTATAATTCCATTTAGTCATACTGTTAAATGTCTGCATACATATTGACAGTAATTTAATATGGAATGTACAAGTCGCTAGTATTTGCAAAACATTTGCAACACGGCATACTTTGTAAAGTATAAAATACTGCCTCAGGATTTGGTTAAGAACATTTGTTCAAACACTCATTATGCCACATTTTGATAATTGTGACGTCCTACTTTGTGACTCCAGCATTAACTTGACTCAAAGACTACAAGGTGTTCATAATGCAAGTGTGAGGTATATATACGTAACATTAGTAAATATGAGCACATGACACTGTTACTAGAATCTCTTCAATGGTTTTCTTATGCCTGTGCAAAAGAAGATATTTCCACAGTCTCATTTCTGCTCTATAGAATCCTGCATACCTCGACACCTAGCTTTCTTTCTAGTCTTTTTCATTACCGATTGTCCTTCCATAACTTGGGCACATGCTCTCAGCTTGATCCCTTACTATCCATGCCTGTACAGAACTTCACACGGTTCGTATTACTTTACAGTAACAGCTTTCGCTTCTGGAACTCATTGCTTAGTTGCCTAATGATATCACAGTTCAAGCACAATTTAATCAAGTTAGTACATAGGAACAGTGGTGTACCAAGGCTACTTGGCGCCCGGGGCGAACTAGATATAGTCGCCCCCTAACACTAGAAGGTTCAAGGTTCAGTGGGTTTAATTTAAACACAGTTAATGTTCACAATTATTTATTTTTAATAAGTAGTATGTTACTTTAACACATTATAAAAAGAAAAATATGAATGAAATAAAACTGTAAGTATACTCAAAATAGGGGTATGCATTACATTAGATGGCACATTAGATTCAAGTGAATACAATAATTTTATATAAATAGGCCTATCACATACTACTGCAATATAAAGGATGTGGGAGAGAAACATGATCTCAAAGGATAGTTTGTTTGAGAAAAAAATAAAATAAAGAGAAAAGAAGTTTCAGAATCATAACAAAAATTTAAAAATGTGCCTTGCTGGATGCAAACTTATTTAAATAATAGAGTTGAAGTCTACAGTAGCAGCCACATCACGTTCAATTGATAAAATGCTAAATTACTTAGTCTGTCTTTCGCCTGTACGCCGTAAACTTTTCCTGTGTGCTCGATGTCCACGACCTATTTCATATTGTCTATAAATAGTTTAAAATCTAACGTTTATTTCATTTCTAAATAATATTAGTGCAGTATTTAACAAAGTAATAAAGAAAATTTGACCAATAAAACCGTATATTTTGCCTGAAAAAAATTATTTTTTCTTAAACTAAAAAAAGTGTTTTTCAATTTTGGCGCCCCCCCCGGTATGCCCCTGCATAGAAACACTTAGCTGGTTATAAGTGGTATTAAAAAGAAAATATTTGAGTATTTTTTCAGTTTTCATAGTCAGGATTGTATTCATGTTTTATAATTTCATGTATTATTTTAGTTTTCTTTTTCTTTTGTATTTTAGATCAGTTGTATTCTCTATTATAATTAAGTATAATTCTTGTACTTTATGCATTTCCCCTTGGCTGAATGGTAGAGAAGGCCTTGTGTTACGTCATGTAATACCTACTCAATGCTGGCTATGAATTTAGTTCAGTTGGCTTTGGTTTTTCATGTCATTTTTAAAGCCTCATAGTTTTAATTATTCTAAGTATGTCTTGATAATTGTTGCTTTTAACCTCAATACCAAAACTATTTCATTTTATTTCTAAATACTTGCACATTTTAATATTTCTTTGTTTATTTTTTATTTTCTCTTGCAATTACATATTTAGTATAGTGTTTTTTCATGTATTGATTGATTATCTTAATATTAGGATCAAGTTATTGTCTTGGGTTGGAGATTTTTTAATTATTTCAACCTTCTGTTGTTTTTTAATAACATTCTACTCTTTCTTCCTTCAAAATGGACTACAAAAATGTATGTTCTTTTTCACCTATTCAAGAGCAATGGGCTCTTTCAACCTACAAGCTTCCTAGCATCACAAAACAATGCTAAATTCGGGCGAAAAGCCTTTTATCTTCAACTTTATTGTGGATTAAGTGATTCAACTAACTTCAAGATCGCATTCAACGCAATTTAAGGATCTTAAGGATTCCTTTCGAAGTTTAATAGTGCTTCACCAATTCTCTGGACATTGGTAATTTCAAAGGGAAATCATTCAATCCGTGAGTAATATCATAAACCACATACAAAAGGTAGGCTACGTTCCAAGGACCATGGATTAGTTTGACTTCGATGAGACTGGCAATCCTAAGGAATGTATGTAACGGCAATTTATAACTAAATATAGACATTTTATCGTTTAGAAGGCAAGGTGTGAATCATTTATTTTAAACCATTGCTTTGAACTTCTTGTGTTGTGAATACAATTTTTTCCTAGCTGTTGAAGTGACATTTCAGCAAGTTCATATTTATTTCTGGTCCTCCGATTGAATACAGTCTGCCAATACATTTAAATGTGTATCTGGATAGAGCAATAACTTCAAGATTCACGAAGAACATTTTCATCTCAAATCGCATGTTTATGGTAACCAAGCAGCATCATCACTCTATGTGCATATAAACAAACTGTTATACTTTCTTTGTGGTTCGAAAAGCAATAGAATTTGTGTTTCGAACTGCAAATCATTCAATCTAATCTATCCTCGACATGTTATCGCCGGGAATCGCACCCTAAATTATTCCAAGGTCCGCTATTCGCACCAGAGGCCGGGTCGCCTGGCGGTAACACCTTGTGACCTTAACTCCACCAGGTTACATTAGTACCATAAAATTAAATAAATAAAAAAAAATATATTCTGTCTTGATTATAATGTGCTCATATGTTATCCTGCCTTCAGGTACTGAAACTATAAATAGATGAATGTAGTAACAAGCAATGTGTCCTGAAGAGGCTATCTGTATTCAAAGATTGCTTTCATTCTATATTACTGGCATCATTCCTTGCAGTATAGAAAAATGTGTGGTATGTGATTGCTTACTCTAACAACTCTTACCTAAACTCCAAAGGTCTAATAATCTAAGATTACCAGTATATACTGTATATGTAGGCCCTATTATGAAGATAATGCAACAGTGAATATGCTTAGGCTAATAAGTGTATGATAATAAAATGTGCACTTTCTAATTCTTCTTACCTCTCTCTCACACACACACACACACAATAGGCAACAATATAAATTAATTATATGAACCTAACCTATATTGTAAGCATCCAGAAAAAAATGACTGATATCATGTTTAATGTTTTTTTCCAGATCTTAGAAACTGCATAATTGTTGTATAATGCCTAGCTTTAATCTTTGGGCCATTGCCTCTCATCAGCTGAATATTGGGATAAACTACTGCACTTTTTGTGAAAAATAAGATGTGTATTTTGAACTCTTACCTAAACTAAGAATTTGAAATACACATTATTTTATTTTGTGCAAAAAAGTGGAGTTAAAAGGTCGTGTCTTAAATTTTAGGCCATTGACCCTTTCACTGCTGACTTTTTATTTCATAGAAGTATTAGTAATAATTTAAAAACATTTAACAGGTGTATGGTAGCATGGTACTGCCCCTTCCTAAACCAAAGCCTTCGTCGTTTAAATGGATGCTCCCAACTTCACTGTAGGGAATGAGAGTGAGCCTGACTTTTCAAGTGCTGCTCAGACATTATCTCAAACCCTTCAGGAGTTCAATGACAGCCTCCACAAGCAATATCGTACTACTGGTAACTTTATCACTGATAATGACCAGAGAAAGCGTGAGTCGCCCATAGGAGGCTTGAGGTTTTGGGTATCTAAAGTCTACTATATCTACTGAAATCATTAGTGCAAGGTAACTTTGAAGTCCTTGCAGAAAGTTTCAGTATAATAGCTGTGTTTCATAAATTATATGTATAATTCATGGGTATAAATCTGCAGATTTTAGTAACTTCCATTTACCTACAATCTATTGATATTTTAAAACGTTTGTGGCTGTATTTAGCCAAATTTTACTCGCCATTACAGGGACGGCCAATAGCATTTGGAGGGTTAACATATAGATGAGCTGGATATTGGAATATATTACTGGTAACTGCACATTTTGAAGAAAAGAAAATGAGGTAGCTAATGTAAGCTATATTTCGAACTCTTACAGCAACTAGAAGTAGATTTAGTACATCCCAGTACTCAGCTGACAATATTTGCTTTGTGGTAGTGATTGTAGTGAAGCATGTAATTTTAATACTGTCATTTAATAAAGCTTCTACTCTTAAGAAAATTTTCAGGTACATGAGTGACTGTTTCGAATAGAGCATACAATTCTTTAACCGTAACATTGTTTATTTTACAGTAACAAGATACATTGGTGTTGGAGTGGGATTAGCAAGCTTGATCACAGAAAACCTGCTGAGCCATCCATTTGTGGTTTTAAGACGTCAGTGTCAAGTAGGTATCATTAATAAATAGTAGAAATTTTGCTGAACTAACAACATAGAGAACATGTAAATTTTGAATCCGTAGTTTCATTTTTCAGAAACAGGGTATAGATATATTATTCATGAATAGTCTGAGCCACAGGAAAATATCTCTTTGCAGAGCACACTTACTTTATTTTCAATTTCCCTGCCTACATTATTCAATAATTAAATTATGTTGATCATAATATATATTTTTGTTATCATGAGTGGGATTTATATTGCTTGATGGTTTAAAACGCTAACAATAATAGCAGTATTTGTGATCAATATAACTTACTTATTAGCTTTAGTGAATTTTATTTTATTTTAACTTCATTGTCTTCCAATAGTACAGTCGGTCAAATAAAAAACGTCGGGCGGTATTTGATTAAGTATCACGAACGAGCATATGCGCATGTACAGGAAGACTTAAGGTTAGGTTCACACACGCCTCTTGTCTATCCATGTATTTTCTTGATTATTTAGTCAGTTTTGTTCCAAAACAAACATGTATAGAAGGCTGTGGCTATATGCCTCAAATCCGCCATATTCTTGGTTGCAAATTCTTATAATATTAATAATTGATAAATTTGCAAGGAATATGATTATTCAAGGAGCATTTTTTAAAGATTTTATTTTATAACACCGGTATTTGTAGTGCAAAATCAATAACTTACGTTCAACTTTTGCAACCATCTAGCATCGAAATACGCGGCCGGCCAGATCCCTGTGAAAACTTCCGGTCGCATTATAGTCAAGTTCCCACCTCCGAGCTGCTCTTTCATAAATATGGAACCTTCTCGCTTCTTCAGAGGCCGAAAAATGCAGGTCAATTACAGCCCTAACTACACTTTCTCTCACTTTAGCATTTGTATGTGGCGATGACACAAAGCAAAATGAATTATGACAATACATTAAGTCGAATATCGTGTGTTGCGGTTTTGGCGTTGTTCAATTTTTTCCCTTAGTTCTTCATTTGTTCCCTCCTGTCGCATGGCCTCATATGTTCCGAGAATGGCCTGTATTTAATGTTTTTATAGGAAACTTGTGAACTAATGCGTGAAAACTTTAATTTTAACTGCATACGAGTCCCGACGTTTTTTATTTGACCGACTGTACATGGTTGCTGGCATGAAGTGCAATTCCAGTTTCTTTAATACTCATTAGTGAAATCTAATGATATATTTGGGTAAGCTGAGAGATCAGTGTTCATAGAATGTGGGTAGTCTATATTTAATATCTATGCTAATTATGTTACGTTAAGGGGAAACATGAGCATTTTTTTCCTGATATGTCTCATTTTAATAAATGAAACAAAAGAAAACAGGTATGAATAAGTGCACTTAATATGTGATTGTTTTGTAGGTACACAACAACTCCACTAGGTATCACTTAGTGCCCATCACACTTGTGCCAGTCATAGTACACCTGCACAAACGTCAAGGCATCACTACACTATGGAAAGGCCTCGGAAGTGTTCTCATGGTGCGAGGCATGTCCCTTGCTGTTGAGGATCTCATCAGCAAATTAACATCTTGGCCCAAGTAAGTTATAGTCGAGAAAACAAATATTGCATATGAATAATGCTTACTGGATATTTAATTTTACAAGATCCAGCAAGAAAAATAATAGAATAATATACTAATTCTATAACTTCCCCAACTAAGGGGTAGCCAGTACAACTAACTATACCGAATAATGTAAATAAATTATTACATAATTAACAGTATTTGAATGATCTAACAAAACAACCTTTTAACATGAACTTGAACAAACAAGTAAATAGGCTACATACAAAGTTTTCATAGGCTAAGGATGTTTGTCATATAAATGGTGTTTTAAGAATAAATTATGTTAAGTAAGAAATTTTACAATGTTCCAAACTCATCTGAATCAGATCCACAAGAAAAAGCTATCAAAAGGAAATAACATGGTACTAATTTTCAAATCTCAGATTCGAAGCCAAACCATAACTAAGTTACATATATAAAATTAGCACACAACAAGATGTACAGGAAACATCACACTTCCACATGATAACCTGAAATTGAAAGCAAGAACTCCCTACATGTTTTCTTGATTGATACATTGCCCAGGATGAGATGTTTTCTCACAATGATATAAAATATTTTCCACTTCCTAAAATCACAAAATTAACACACAACAAGAAATGGCTTTTAACAAGCCATAGAAAAGACTTCCTGTCTGTGAGACGTGTTATTTGAATGAGACATCATGCCTAGGGGGGGAAAAACTACCCCCAGCATTCCAAAAATTGTTATTCACTGATGGACTAAAGCATTTCAAGGCTCACCCCTACTTAGGAGAGGAAAGGTGGAAATAAAATAAAACTTTAAAAATAATACAAAACAGAAACACTTATATACTATTAATTTTTATACCGATTTGTGACAGGAAAATAAAACACATTTATTTAAAAATAAGTTTATCACAGCATTGCTTGGCTTGTTTTGAATTCAGTTTGAAGTTGAAAAGGTATAGATGACATTTGATAAGGCTTTAACAATTTTGTTAGAAGAAATTGGTTGCAAGCTATTACACCTGGACATCAGCTTGCTATAACTTGGCACTACATAGTGACTGGATAATATGTATCTGAATGGGGGAAAAACTGAAATGATACCAGCAATTTTACAAGCTGTAATTGAGGCACTTTGGGAAGAAATAAAAGAAAGTAAAGTATGATATCTCCTTTTACCTTTTAATATTATTTTATTATTACCTTGAAAAACCGATATTAGACTACTATAGAGCTTGTATACTGAATGATGAGTTGGAGATTTATGATGTGTTAACACTAGGCCTCAGAATTTTAGGCAAATGCCTATTTAGTTCCTTTAGGAAAATGTGCCAAATAATTGCAGATGTTTGCAATGTATTGAAATGACCTAAAATGAGGGTCAGTGCCTATTTTTTCCTTTTTAGCCTAAACAAGTAACTTAAAGAGTTCCAAGAACTTTTAAGATCCATTATTATAGTTTACTTAAAACATGTTTATTTTAAAATTTGTCTCATGCATGGAATTACACCACATTGTCATGAGAAGACTAGGTGAATGCATGTCAGCAGTTGGAAAGCTTACTACTTACAACCGGCCACCAACAATTCCGGGGTGTGCAGGCAAAGAGAGTTAAGTCCAATTTCTTATTACAGAGAATTAGAGTGACTTAACACACTATACCAGCCCAACATAGCTTTAGAGGTGGATAAACCCATGAGGCACACATCCATAACTACCGTACGTTTTTGAATATGACTTACTGGACTTAACACAAATGTAGAGAACATTTTTATCAACAACTGTAAGGACATATCTCAATTTGTTAGGATGGTGGACTTAACTCTCTTTGCCTGTGCACCCCGGAATTCATATGTTTCTGATTTAACGGTGTAACTACCAACCATTTTGAATGAGCAATGCATAGCTTAAATTTCATTTCCTTTTTTCTTCTCTGTGTGTATGGTTTCGTGCTCATATCCTGTACTGGATTCATTGCATTTTGTAGCAGTGTGAAGAGAAACAATGCTGAAAGACAAGTATTCGTTCCTGGCTAGTGAATTATAATCTTATTTAAAACAGGAAAATCATTTTTTGTCATTATATAACAAACAAGTAAGGATGAGATGTTTTCTTTGTTAGGGTAAGCAAGCCGATAACTAATTTATTAGTTTTCAGATTATTTAAGGCTAACACTCAAATAAGTTTGAATAACACTGAAATAAGTGAGGGGGACCCTCGACTTGATAAGCTTTAACATATTTCAACAAATAAATCATACTTGAGTGACAGTGAATAGCAGTAAGTTAGACTTTGTCAAGTCTCAGTTTATAAAGTAACTACTTCATAAGCAGTGCCGGATTTATTCTTTTCATAAGTATAGGCCACTTTATTTGCGCTGCCCCTTCCTCCTTCCTAGAAGTTCCCACCTATCACAATCACTCATTTTTAGGCCTTTAGTTGGTAATAAAGGTAACAAGTATTTAAATATAGGTTACATAGGTATTGAAAAGTGAAATAAACAAATTAATTAGTTATAAAGTAAAAGTAAAAACAAGAATTACAATTTCTTATGGGATTTTTTATTTGAAAAATCATCTATAATGTCATAGTTGATGGATTTCATTATCTCTGCCTCTATGTATAGAAGAGACAAAGATTTTAGTTTTTCTTGAGGCAATGAAGACCTTTGATAATTTTTTTCACGTTTTAAACAAGAAGAACTCCTTTCTCTGGAACAATTTGTGGCTTGAGTGCAAAGCACGTTGCGGAGAGCTATATCCAAGTTTGGGTAAATGTTGCACAGAGATTGGTTCCTCAAAAACATAGAGAGATTGAGTAATAATGTTGATTCATGTTTCTCTGCAGTATTATTAGCCTACTAGAGAAAACGTGACTGCAAAAATGTATACATTCTTGAACCAAATCGACCTCTATATCATTGGAATACTATTGCACGAGAGACTGAGCTTTTTCTGTGGCTCTTTGAGTTGATGTTGAAAGTTCACCCATTGTTGTCAAAACTGAAAATTTTTCTTTGAAGTTTACATATGCATTATGCCTTTTCTCTAATTCAGCTTTCAGTTTATCCAGGATGACCAAAAAGGTGTTTACTCTGAAAGAATCTCTGGTGGTTGTTTCAGTTTCCTCATTTGATGGTTTGTCCCATAGGGTGTCTCTTAAAGGGGTACTGAACCAAATTTTTTACTTTATCTTAAAATAAAATATGATTCTCGCTAAGTGCAGAGTCGAAAACCATTTCTTTTTACGTTCACTCATTCTCATTCTGTGAGCAATTTAAGTTATATTGTAGCAAGGCTGTGACGTCACGCGGCTACCGCGCCGCGCCGTCAGCAGTTTCAGTTTAGCTTGCTCTGTATTGTGTGAAAGGTGCCGGTCCTGTATTCCCCAGTATTGTTTATTGTGTAGTGTTTTTAGTAGGAAGTAAAGAAATTCCTTCTCCCAAGGAAAGGAAGTCTAATTACTTTAAAAAGAGGGAAGTGTTGGAATTAATTGATAATTCAATAACTGATTCTAAACAAGAAAGAGAAGCTACACAAGTTTATGAATGTATGCATGTAGAGTTGAAGACTGACGCAGAAATACAGTGTGAGATAGGCACAGAAATTTATAGTGCTGCAAATTCAGTCTATATGAACTACGTTGATGACATGACACCTCGGATGAAAAGGATGAAGATTACGTCCCCGATGAAATCACTAGCAAAGGAGAAGAAGATGGCATAGAAAATATCAACTTGTCGGAAAAATATTCTTTTGTGTTTGTCTGTATAAGTGCCCTTCTTACACTGTTCAGTATATGCCATACATGTGGCACTC